>JAPCYP010000046.1:1397500-2800000 GCA_035048595.1 Echinosophora koreensis
ATTCTCTCAATTTCTTCCTTATCATTTTCTCACATATTTTTCTCATATCAAATAAGTCTTAAAATTCACTATTTTTTTACTATCTTCTCTCTTCTCATATTCTCTTTTTCCATCTTCTCTCTTCTCAATTTCTCTTCCATACCAAACAAAGCATTAATGATGTATCGTTGTAGTAAAAAATGAATGGATTGCTTAAATTAATGTCACACAATGAGGTCCAGAGTAGGGTCCACTTAAGAAATCAAAGTGGGGTGCTTATCTAGATAATGTTGGATAAGTGTTATTAATATAGCATTTGATCATCTTTTCAAAATATGTGTTAAAACAATTATATAGTTATTAGTTATTATATCAATCAACAATTTTTTGTACTTTAGACTCTTTTAAATTTTTGTATAAGTTATGGTTGTTTTGGATACTATAACCAAACAGAAAAACTATGTTACTAAAACATATTTAGTTATTTCAGCAAAAAAAAAAAAAAAATTAAAGTGAATGAAAAGAACACAAATATTGAGAAACACCAAAAGCTAGAGCCCAAAGGCCCTATTAGAATGAAAGTTATGTGAAAAGATTTGAATTAAGCGAGGAAGAAAAAGAATGAAAAACTTGGAAGTAGCTGAAAGAAATTCTTCCCTGATAACATTATTATTATTTGACTTCATGATTCTAAATTGAACCATCTTATGGGTTGAAAACGTTACATAAAAACATATTTATATGTATATCTAGATGTATATAATTATGTATAATGTATAATATTTTATATTGAAGTTAATATATAGTTATTAGTTATTATCAATCAACAATTTTTTGTGTATGGTAGCCTATAGCATAATTGAGGGAGTTGTTCATTGCTGAATTTGAAAACACAATATCTTTACACTCGCAGAGGAAGTAAGATCTTTGGGTTTTTCGTGAATTTTTTTTTTTTTTTTGAAGAGCAAGGATCTAAATGATGGCACAAAGCAAGCACTGTTTGCTAAATTGAAAGCATTGGATGAACATCGTAAGGCCCATGTCTATAATTGAATTTATAATAAATAACCTTTTATTTTTTATTTATTGCTTACTTTCTCTTGATAGTTATGCTAATATATTGGAGGTGTGGTCAGGGTCCTCATGTTGCTGGGAAAAGGTTACTGTTGTTGCCTTGAGTTTGACACCAAAGATAGGTAAGATAGTTACTTTATATCTTGCCCAATGGTACCGTTTACTTCAATCTTCCTCCCTCTCTTGATCTAATATCAATCTCAATTTGTTATTTATTCGTTATAGAAAATCACAAAGGCATCAGAATCTGTCCCTGGAGAGATTTATTTTCTTCAGAGGCAATGAACAATACAAAATGTTATACAGGTTTCATTGTGTCTCGTGAGGATGGAAAATTATAAATAAAAATTATATAGTTCTGAGTGACTATTTCACATACATTATAAATTCTCAAAGGGTTAATCTTTAAACAAAGCTCCTTTTCCTTCCTCCAAAAAGGAATGATAAATTTTTTTTTTTGTTGGCTTTTCTGTAGTTTCCCAAAACCATGTCAATTTGATCAGCTTTTACTTGCAAGAAAGCTTGCCTATAGATTGAAGGATGAAGGGGGTAAGGTTAGAGTATATTATCTGAGTTTTGCTTTGGTTCATGCTATTGATAGCTGAATGGAAGTTAATGGTCAAGACGAAGTGCCATATAATTGAAACTTCAAATGTTTTAGAAATCTAGACATTACCTTCTTAACTGGTTGAAGGTTTTTTCATATACTCAAGGTGCTTCCAATCTGTTTTTTCCCTTGCTGTACTTCTGTTTCTACCAATCAACAAGTTTATCTCATGATTCATTTTTATATAATGGGTTAATAACATAAAATGCAATTTATATATTAGACCTGTTTTATCATGTTATTATATATTAAAAAAATAATATATGCATACAAAACTGTTTCTGACATTGTTTAAGTCTCAACAATTATAATATCCTTCATATATCTTAACAGAGTTAGAGGAATATGGATAGTTGCACTCTCAAGGAAGAAATTCTCTGAATACATGTCACATAGTATTTAAGCTGATTATCTTGCAGCTGTCTACTTTCTTATGGAACAATCCATTTGGGATTATTGGTTAACACCGACATTGTAAAGTCTTTGACAGAGGGATCCTTTGAGATCTTGCAAATTTTTGTTGATCCTTTGGCAAGGCCACCTACATTAAATATGTTTCCTCCTTCCTTTGAGATTTTGCTTTTGTGGATTCTTTTATTTCTTACAAGTAACTTTAAAATTTAACTGCCTGCAGTAACAACTTTCCTTTTTGACATCAAAACTATTTGTCTGAATTTTGTAGGCTAATGGCAGACTACCATTTTCTCTTAAGTTACTACTGCTTACTCCCATTCATCCCAAGGCAAGATTCCTTTAATGTTGGTACTAACCAATTTATTGGTACAATTAGATATAACTTTCGGTGTTAAAGTGAAATGGTATAAAAGAGTAATGGTGTAATCAGTTTGCATGGATCAACTTATTCATCTATTATTTTATATAACCAAAATGTCAGTGATATGTGATATACTTATGTTTTGGGCAAAACACAACTTTTTTTTTTAATTAGAAGGTAAAGCTAGTATATGAAAAAGCATATTATTATTTAACACCTTTGCATGTAATCTGTAAAAGGCATTCCATTCTAAATGTTAGAAGATGTTCATATATGGTTTTGTACACTAAAATAATTGTGTTAGCAGCCAGAAGATAAAGCACAAGATAGCTCACATCCATTTTTGATGTTTGAAGAGCCATTTGTTTGTTAATATAGTTTCATGGCTATCAAACTCCTAATAATAATATATTAAGGTGGCTGTTGTTGGCCTTGCATTTTCGGTTCTCTAAAGCCTGCAAAGAATGGGAAATTTTCCAATCTTTTTGGCATCAAGAGTTGCTTCCCTCCAATGGAAAGTGTAATACCCCGATTTTTCGCTGTTTACATATCGATAATAAATATATAAATACATATATTTTTATCCGAGACTCAAAATGATTTTGGGTAAACAACTATTATTTTCATGTCATGTTTTATATCTTAAGGTTACGATAAAATTTTGGGCTAAAAATTCAGACGGAGCCCGGTCTGCGTTTTCACTGATAGTAAAAGTTTACTGCTCAGATGACCTAATTTTAAGTCGTGAACGAGATGAAAAATATTTTTATCATATTTGCTTCGATATTGGAAGTTTTGAAAATTTTAGCAAAAAAATAAAATATTTTGTTTCTTGTGGGCGTAAATGTCGAGATGTCTCTAGGAAATCTGTTTCAGATGAACTAAAAGGGTCAGCAACGGAGCTCAGATGACTGATGTGATTGATGCGACTAGCATTAATAACGATCCTATCCATATCATAATGGCCATAATGGTGCATTTATGACAAATGGATTTTTTTGCTTGGAATTGACCATTTTGCCCTTGGTTTGTTATGATAATTGCAAGTTTGCCATTGTAATTTTGACCCAAATGC
Source organism: Echinosophora koreensis (assembly GCA_035048595.1). Lineage (NCBI taxonomy): Eukaryota > Viridiplantae > Streptophyta > Magnoliopsida > Fabales > Fabaceae > Echinosophora > Echinosophora koreensis. Next base: position 1,401,011 of record JAPCYP010000046.1, read on the forward strand.
CCCCAAAACCCACGGCTCCCTCCCTTCATTAGCACACTTAGGCAAATTTGGTTTTCATTCTCTTGTCTTCTTCATCACCTTCAACCATTTTCTTAAGAACATCCATAAGTGTTCATACTCGCCAGAATTTACACAGAGATTATGACCCTTTTTCGTTATGAATCTCGAAAAACTTTCAACATGAAAGTTGTTCCTCTTTCTCTCTTATTTCCAACGACACAAATATCATCAAAAACGGATGAGTATATTGGGAGATATGCCCAGATTACCGAAACAGCTCTAAACCTTCATCTTCTTCACTTTTCTTTCATTTTTCTCTCAAGAACACTTGATGATTTTTGTGAAGAACATCACCCAAATCATCATTTACTTTGATCATCAAGAGGTAACCTCTCATAATCTTGTTATTCTAAGTTTTTCTCTTCACAACTTTTATGAGTTTAAGCCTTTGATCATCATGTTCTTCATTTCATTCAAAGTTTATGAAGCTAACTTCAAAAATCCATAACTAATTGTAGAAAAATCCTTTTGACTTGAAACCAATTGCTATGATCTCATAATCATCTCTATATTCATCATCTAGAAGCATATGATCATGAGAAATTTCCTTCCCAATTTTCTGAGCTTGGCCGAAATCCCTCAAAAGTGGGTGTTCTTGGATTTTTTCAACTTTAAACTTTGATTCATGATTTTATATATTAGTATCTTGATAGCTATTGTATGTAAGTGGTTTGAAAACCAAGAATCTAATCCAAGCCTAGTTTTGTTCAATAGGGCCGAAACCTATTTTTGTTGTTGAAGGAATTTTTGATTCCAAAGTTGTCTTAAAACCTCTTGAATCCAATTTTAGGTTGTGTAAGTTGATTGAATCCAAGAGTTGAGAAATTCCAAATAATCCCTAGCCTTTTTGCCTTGAGAAAACCGAAACCCTAACCTTGGAACTAGATGAGTTTTATTCCATGTTCTTAGTTCATGATCTTAGTTTAAGTTCTTATTCATGTTTAAGATACTTAAGGATCATAAATCCCTAAGTTGGAAAAATTTTAAGTTTCCTAATCTAGTTTTTTTTGAAGAGGCCGAAACCTACTCTTCATGAATTAGATGTGTTGTTGTTTGATTTGATTTATTTTGGTTGCAATTCGTTTGAAGGAATCGATCGAGTAAGTTTGACTTAAGCCGACGGAGGAGAATCGGATCGGGATAGGGAGATTTCTTGAAACTGTTAGTTCGAAAGTCATCAAGAGGTAAGGGGAGCCTTGCCTGAGGGATTTTTCTCAATAACTGTGTGTGTGATATATGTGGTTGTAGTGTTTCTGGTTTATTGTATTTGGCTATGTGTTTCTAGCTGTTTATCTGTGTTTCGGTGATTTATCTGCTTTTAATTTATTTAATTATCCGCAGATATATATTATGTTGCTATGATGTATGATTTGTTTGGTAATATAGTTTTGATGATGATGTTGGATGTTGTTTGTGAAGCCTGACAGTGGTCAGTGCACAACCGTTTAATCAGATAAAAGCTTTAATAAGCTGCATAAAATTATATTCAATGTTTTATGGGAAATGTTGGAATATAATGTTTATGGAAAATATTATGTGGGAAAAATAAGAGTTTTTGGAAAATATTATTATTTTAACGATCTATTAGTGTAAAAGTGAACTAGGAGTCACAGAGAGGGCGGAACCGTGAAAATATTTTACTACTGCTAAGTTTTACATAGGATATTCTGCAATATTATAAAAAGTTATTTTGTGAAGTTAATCTGCGAAAATAACTTAATCATGAATGTAGAAAATTGTTTAAGCCGAAAAAGCTAAGTGTTACCTTAAAATACTTTAAAAGGACTTAATGACGACAATTTGGAAAACTGACGACGGCAAATATTTTAGAAACGGCAATGTGTATTTTTGATGAACTTCAAATCTCTGTGACCCTCTTTTCTGAAAATGATGTTTTTTCGGTAACCGGTGTTTTATGGCAGAAATCTTCTCACTTAGCAAATTTTCCGAAATCAAGTTTTCTCAAAGATGTTAAAGGTTGAAAGTGTTATGGAACTTAGTAACCGAGACGTCGGGGTACTAAGGTTCTTAAGGTATTGTGGACTTGGTGTCCTGTGGACTTTGAGGTCCTGTAGACGTGGTGTTGACTTGATGGTTGTTAAAGGTGTTAAAACATTTTGAGATGTTTTCTATTACCACAAACCCTAAGCCTGATGCATCGGTCTAGGTGTTTTGTGATTGAGCACTCGGACTTTGAGGTCCTGTGTTATTAATGAAAGTTTTAATATGTTTAAGATTACGGTTGGTCGTAAGCTTTTAAGCTTCGACAAGGAAAGATGGAACACAAAGAAAAAATTTTATCACCATATTTTGAAAAGATAAACGTTGAGAAAAACAGTGTGTTCCGAAAGCAACCAGCAAATTAAAATATTATTTTCCGCAAACGGGTAATAATGTGATGACCCAAGTTAGGGTGTCACAGAAAGCTAAAGTTGCTGAGCTTAGTATGTCCAGTCAATCATAATTCTTTGCATGGATGGAAGGTATGATTTGAGGAATTGACAAAATTCAATTTTCTCTAAGTTATAGCTGATAGCTATTCCGTTTATGCTAGATGATGTAGGTTCTATTGTCATATGTAAAAGTGGTTAATAATGTTTTTCGCTTTACACTTAGAATTATTGCTGAGTTGACCTTTTGAAGAAAGGCCTTGTCATGAACCGGAGAATTTAAAGTTTTGCTACTTCTGTCTCATGTTTTTTGTTTTTAAGATAAGATGAATGCTAATACTTTCCATAAACTAACTTCATATTTCTATTGGAAAGATAGCTGAAGTTCAGTCCGATGCCTCTTCATATTTCTATTGGAAAGATAGCCCATTTTCCACATATTATTTTGTTCACATGTGTTGCATTCAGTCTGGTGACTCTTCAGACAAATCCCTCTCATTTTATCAATGCACTTATATTCCTTTTTAGAGGAAAAGAGAAGAGACTACACAAAGTTCAGGTACTGAACTATGTAGATTATAGGACAAGGCTATTTCCTTGTGTTCCTTGCAATAGTGTGTTTTTTAAGAATACCATTTTATTACCAGTCGGAAAATATATGAAGTGAATAAAAATAGAGTGTTGTATCTTACTGTTGCACCTAAGAGATTATTGTCTGTAAAGTCATGTATCCATTCTAACTTACAATTTCAAAACTATTGAAAAGATGATTTAAGAGCATGTTGCAGTGGCCAAACCTCATCAAGCTATTTCCGTTTAATTGTATCATAGTGTGATTGTATGATTAAGTTGAGTTTTACCGTTTTGTACTTTAGGATTGAAACTATGAAATTGAGGAAAACATTAAGGGGGGAATTCACTTTGGGAATGGGGTGGATCTTCAAAAACTTGCTTATTGAACGGAACCATCTTTTCTGCTTACCTGAAGCTTTTAGAAGGGAAATTTCCTCGCTCATAAATATTATATGATAGTCTGCCTGAAGTTAGTTTCGTAAGATGGGAAGACAATTGCTTTAGGCTTTGTTTGTGAGTTTTGGAGGGGAAGGGAAGGGAAGGCTTTGGGAGGAAGAAGGGGAAAAAGGATGGGGGAAGGGAAGGATACTCCCCCACCTTGCATGGGGTTTATTTTCTAACAAAAGAATCAAAATCCTCCAATTTGGGGGAACTACAAAAATGAACTAGAGGATGATTTTGGAAGGTTTTTGAGGGCTATCTTTCATTCCTTCATCCCTTTCGCCCCTTTTTTTCCCAAATCATTCCCCTCCCAAACTCACAAACAGATCCTTAAGATTAATTTCAAACACTGAGAATAGTGCAATAGTTTGTTTGGACAGGAAGTAGTTCAAACTAAAATAAGTTAGGTGTTACTTTTTTCAGAAAGTAATTTTAATATATAAAAAAGGACGGGGCTTTTAAAAGATAACTTTGAGGGAGAGCCTACATGGGCATATGAGGTAGGTTCCAATAAGATTTCCTTTGCATTTTTGCCTCTTACCATGCTGAGTTTTCCATTCCCGATGTACAAATTTTGTGATGTCCTCTTGATGTTCGATCGAATTCCCCATTGAAGTCTTTGTTTTTGAATCATTGGTGGCTATTTTATATATAATTCATGTTGTAGTCAATATGGTTGAGTTGTTAATTAAGATTATGTTGCTATTGCTTTTGAAATTGTTCGATTGTGCTATGCCACTAAGAACTTAAGAACTGTATGTGCGTTGTTCTGTGTGTGCATGACAGGGAGTGCTTGGTAATTTGATTGTTGTGTTGTTTTCTTCCTTTATTCTAGGTACTTGATTTCATGGCTGGTTTATCATCTTTGTAGCAAGTAGTTGGGGGGGGGGGGGGTGTTAAAGGGATGTGTTGAAAAGTCGTAATCGCCAGAATTTGATTGATAAGTTGTGACACCCTTCTACCCCGCATGTTAAAAGCCATTTAAATTAAAAACATTTAAAGGAAAACATGCAATTACTGAATAAAATAAACAATTGTCCATGGGTAGAAAAGTCCCACATGAACCGTTTACAACGCGGAAATAAAATAAGTTTTAAACAATAAAAACATAATCAACCAATAAATATAACCCAACCCCGATGTCACATACAGAGCTGGTATAACCGTTCCGGAATAAAATCCACGGAATTACAACTGAAACTAACGACTACGAAACATAACTAGCCCTACTATGAGTGGCGGCTCCTCAGAGTCACTCCTCTCCGGGCTGCTCGTCATCCTCTGCAAAGTGCCAATCAGGCCAAACACAAACAACAAACATATATAGGGAGTAAGAATCGTATAAACATATTAGCATGGAGATAGGCAGTAAAGTAAACAGCAAGCATAGCAGCATCACATCAAACATCAACATCATCATTATGCTATGCAGTGCAATGCAGTCCTACTCCGCTAAACCATCAATGCATGTGGATCCACTAAACTCGGGATGAACGACTTCGGAGTTACATATCCACATTGAGAATCTACTCAACGTCGGAGAATCTACTCCTTGGATAGCCAACGCATCAAACCAACGAATGCCTCATCACGGGGGCGCTAGGAGAATCTACTCCAACCGTGGATGGCCGGATCGCCGTACTCTAGGACGATCTCCCCTATGTCGAACATCCCTAAACAACAACTCCGATGCAATGCGTATGCAACACAACAACAACGGCAACACCACCTCCATAACTCCAACGGGATCGACCGAAGGTAACAGCGGAATCAACCGCATCAACTTGCCTCGCGGAATCTACCTGAGGACTTAAGCGGAATCAACCGCAGTACCTGGGGCAAACTCTCGGCCACCAAGGTACGTAACAACAACACCTTAGACCCAAACCGTGGGGTCAAGGCCTCCTTGGCCAAAAAAACACCAAGGCACAACTCATCAGCTTGCGGCACCCAAAAGGGGTATCGACTTAACATCTCACCCTCTCATCATCTTTAATTATCTTTAATAACATTAACTAAGTTGTCTAATCAGTTATCATCATAGGGAATTGGGGTTCTAAAAACTCCTTAAGTCCTTTAATCTTGTTCTGTCTCAGTAGGTTGAGCAAGGTCGTGCTCGTAACCCAGGACGGTCGTGCTTAAGCACGTGAGGGGCGTGCTCCCCTGTAAGTGAAGCACGGTCGTGCTTCTTAATGAGCACGGTCGTGCTCAGCAGCACGATCGTGCTCTTTGTCCTGTACGGCCGTGCTCAACAGCGCGGCCATCTCCCCAGAATTTAACTGGGAGCACGATCGTGCTCCCTGTTCAGCACGGTCGTGCTCAACGCGCGACAGTGCTGTTCTGGGCAGGAACAGAGGCTGAAACTTAACCAATTTTATTAGGTTTTTACTCAATTATTCCTAACATCAATTATCAGCACATTTCCAAATTTAAACTCATCAGCATACATCAACCAACTCAAACATGGCATCAATCCAGCAATAACATCATCATGTTAATAACAGTGATTACCAACAACAACCATAACCACATGCAACGTAACACCATTAACATAATGACCAGAAACATACATTAAACATAGCCTTACATCATGTAATCATCAAACATATTATCATGCAAATCAAACCGGGGTTATGGGAACCCCTTTACTCTACCCTAACTCCGAGCCTATGATCATACTACCCTTCTCCCCATACCTGGATTGAAGGTAGCTTTTTCGGTGTCCTAAACAACGAACCGGCTCTTCCCTTTACAGCGACTTACACCGAAACAAACCTTGGATCAACAGAATACCAAAGGTTAGTTCCCTATTCAAAATAATGAAAGGAAACTAAGGAAAGGGAATGAACATTACCTAGGAAACTAACACAGATGATCCACCAGTCTCCCAGAGCCTCCACTGTCCACCAAACTGCTCAAGAAGGAGGAAGAAGGAAGAAACTCTGCCCTGGCCGCACTCAAGGCTGCTGCACTCACCAAAATAGGGTTAAAATGTTAAACCCTTGATTCTTCTCACGTATATAACTTCCGGACCTGAGCACGGTCGTGCTTACCCTTGAGCACGGTCGTGCTCCACTTAGCGTCACGAGACGCGGTCCACGCATTGAGCACGGGCGTGCTCCCTGTTGAGCACGGGTGTGCTCCCTGTTGAGCACGGTCGTGCTCAACTTAAAATCAGAAACACGCTTCTGACTTTAAGCACGGGCTTGCTGGCTGATGAGCACGGGTGTGCTCATGTACCAGAAAGGGACTTTTAGCCAAAAATCCCACTAAGCCCTTAAACAACAAATTCAACTTAATACAACCAGCTTAATCAAATTAATTCTAAAAAACAGGGTGTTACATAAGTCATGGAAGTTGGGATACCAATTTCGTTAGTTGCAAGTGTTGGGTAAAGGAAAAATTGAGATGAAAACATGATAACTTAATTTATGATCTATCATTTGAGACGCCCCGACGTCCCATTAAAGAAATACCCAAAATATTAAAGCTTAATCGTGTTATTAGCGATAAGCGGTTATACTTAAACAGCGGAAAATTAAAACTTAAGATATAACTAGATAACATGCATATACATCACACACATATATATAGATAAATATATACATCATCTCCTAATACACAACTGTCAAGGGATTCCTATCAGTAGGATCCCGAAATATATACAAAACGGTGGTACATAACATAAACAAAATACATCAAAAGATAAAAGGGAAGATGCCTCGTCGATTCTCTCCACACCCCGTCCCCTCTCAAAATACAACAAAACCTCACTCACACCTATACAGATGGCACTGGCCCGAGCCATCAAATACTACCACCCTCGTCTGCATCCCGCGGTCCGGCAGGTCCGGACACTCCTCCGCTCTCACTGGACGAGCTCCTGTCCGACTGCCTCTGAAACCTCTGTTGGTAAAGTCTACTATCACGGGGATGAAACTGTCTGGTAGATACTCGAGAAGACCCTGAAACCGTAGCCCGGACCTCTGGAGGCGCTGGTACCTCTGGAAGGGGTGCCAGGTCCTGGGCGGGGGCAACCGGGTCCTCCTCCTGGATAGGTGCCAACTCGGGTCCCTGGTGCCGGTGCAAGTCCTGGAACTAGTGCCTCAAAGGGTACCATGAAGGGATCTGGGGCCATGCCTGGCATCGGCGGTATGTGTCCATCTGGCTGTCCTACCTGGAAAGGAAGGGTAGTGCCAACGCGGAACGTGCCGACGAATCCTATCGGCGCTCCCTGTCCAAACCCGGAGGTAATGGACGTAGGACCCGTATACACAACGAAGCGAGTGACTGGGTCCACGAGCCACCCGTTCGGATCTAAGCACTCAACCTCAAAGGTCCCCGAGAGGGGGAACCCCGGATCCTGAGTCATCCACGGGTGATCCCAGTGCGCCATCAACACGATCTGGATCTGATATATAAAAAACGTATGTACAAACATACAACAAAATAAAAAGGGGATAAGAATCCATATAACATCAAACGTGGAAAGGGTTTAGCGACATTTAATTCTATAACAGCACGATAAACATCCATCTCCCAAAATATAGTTTATATAAATATAACACAAACATCCTCAATCCACATCTAGGGTCTTTCCTGTACCCCCATCATGATGCAATGCAAATGCTGTATGAATCTTCTCAGGTAGTCGGCCATATCCGGATATCACAACAATCGACACATCCCAGAGGCCCCGGCGCACACCCTCGTCCGCGGCTGGAGGGTGCCCATGCAAAGCAATGGCACTATAGCTACACAACCGGTGCACACCTCTGGACCCCGGCCAGGGTGCTCATGCAACGCATGAACTATAGCTGCAACTAAAATGAAATCATGTCTGGGACGGTCCGCCGTTAGCCTAGACCCCGGGAATTCTCCCTCCGAGGAATAGACCCCAACGACCATGTTTCAGGTCCACATATCACAGACCATGTTTCAGGTCATCCCCTAGTGCCCTAACCGCTCATCATCACCTCATAAATAACCTCAATAAAGTCTCATCATCATATAACATCAATCATCTCGGTTAGGCACTACTAACACATAAAGTATGATTTCCCCAATACATCATCAATGCTCATCATATCTCATCACTTATTCAAACTCTACTCATAATCATTACACTCATGGCATCATAACATCATATCAGTCATGGCATCAGTTCCAATATAATAATATAATAACAGATAATAATTTTCATAACATATATCAACACTCAGTATCAGTCATCAATCATCATTTTAACGCAACTAATTCAAGCAGTCACAACAGCCAGTCATAAAATAATAAAATAATACATTTTTATCGTAACGACGATAAATGCACAATTTCAATATCATCATTGGTACCACTAAGTAGTCCCCAACGTGACATGGACATTGTCCGTTACTCGCTCTCGAGTAGGGTTTAGGTCACCCTACGCCATTATCGAACTAAATGTAACTACGCCGTTTCCGACGTTAAACGGTTTCTTTCCCCCACCTGGAGAGTCGTACGATGAACGAAACGAGACGAAACGAGCGTTTCCTCCACGAGCTCAATTCTGTCCTGCACGGTTCTAGGGCCTCGGAGCTTCCAAAAATTCACCTAAGCATCACATTACGAAGCACACGTTACTACGAGTTCATACTCGAAGACGGAATCGAATTCCGACAAACGAAACGAAAGATACAAAGATAAACGTAACGAAATGACTTTCGATATAAACGGGAATAATTTACCTTCACATTTAGAAGAAATGAAGAAGAGGACAATGAAGGTATCGTCATCACGAACACAACGGTGTAACCGGAATCGCAACGGAAGGATCGAGCACCTCGTTCTCACACTACAACTTCTCTCTCTCTCTAGATTTTCTCTCTTTCTCTCTCTAGACTCTCCCTCTCTGTTTTCTCAGGCTTCTCTCAACTCACTGCTCTCTGTTTCTTTCTGTTTCTGCTGCCTAAGTGACTTAAGTCACTTAGGCTTTTATTTTTACAAAACCACGCAGCCACGCTCGAGCGTGAGAAATTCCACGCTTGAGCGTGCCCACGCTTGAGCGTGGGAATTGCCACGCTTGAGTGTGGAAAGCTGCCGCACCATGCATCCACTCACAGGCTACCACGTAAGCCGTGACGATGCGTGGCCAGTCAAAGCATGGTCCTTGTCTGGTTGACTTGGGCGCTTGAGCGTGGATACACCCACGCTTGAGCGTATTGTGGACGCTCGAGCGTGATGTTTGCCACGCTTGAGCGTTGACTTTTGACCAGAAAGTCAACTCTTTACGTTCAGGGTCTGTTCGATGTCCGATTGACCCCAAATTTGAGATATAGGCTCCTTAGGACCTAATAAACAATCTCTAACCATCAAAAATGCCTAATCTCCTCTTTAACTCCAAAATTTTGTTCCACCTTCAATTATCTAGAAAACACTAACCGGAAACCCTAGCTGGTCTCTACACCTCAAATCACCTCTCAGTTATATAATCCAAACCTTAAACCTAAACATCATATGTAAACCACACATAAAATAACGGATGTTACATCATTGACTTGAAATTTTTTTTTTTGGCCATGACTATTAATTTGGCCATACTGATGGTTGTTATCACTACCATGTCATTATAAAAAAAATTGTCGCAGTGGCTTTTAGAAAATCATCTTCTTTAGTTTTGAGTTGGACGGCAGGTATTTACTTGAGGAAAATATTATAGCTTGGTCCCTCTATTAAAATATTCAATTTGGTCTCTCTATTTTAAAATAGAGGGACCAAATTGAATATTTTAAAACAAATAAGGGACCAAAATGGTAATTTAGCCTACTTTTTACATTGAGTAGCAATTTTATCTTGTGATTACATTTTCAATAATCATTTTATTCTTAACTCATGAAGACATATTTAAAAAATGACTAATAGATTTTACAATACAGGGCTGCTCAAAGAGGTTTTAGGAAATTGGTTCGTGTACAATAAGGATACAAATGGCAGGTAGCATGAAGTGTAGAGAGGGTGAAGGGCATGCGGTGATCTTCACGATTTGTTTATAAAATAATGCATTTAGAATGGTCCTAGACAACTTTGAATTCAAAGAGATCTTCAGATCTGATTGGTAGAAGCACTATCCGATAAGTATTTGTAATGGCAAATGTGCGTTAATTTTGTCTCAACTACAAAATAACATTTTTCCGCTATTGTCTTAGTAAGATAAATAATGGTTTTATTTTTATTAATCATTAATTAACTAGATTTTGTATAAAGGCACGGGTTAACAACACTAGTTTTATTAATAGGTCCAAATTGCCTTTGCTTGCCAGCCAATGCAACCATTCTCATTCTAATTTGTCAATTCCCTCTTCAATACCTATTCTTATTCCAAAAAAATCAGTTATTTACATCATAGTACTTAAGAGGGTGATGGGATGATGGGGTAATGTCAAACATAATATGCATTTATGTTAATTTCACATAATAAATTTTTTCGATAAATAATTTAAAGAAATAAATTTTTAAATCGTCAATGTCTATTTAGACTAATAACTTATTCCTAATAAATTATTTAATCGATTATTAAGATATGATTTTAAATATAATCTTCCTGAATCTAAGACACGATTCTATTTTGATTCTTTTAAAAGGTATTGTTCAGATCTTAAATTCATTAAAAATATGACTTCTGAACAAAGGCATATATATGATACAATAATGTGCAGGGTAGCCGCCAGCCATGGAGGAATGTTTTTCCTGCACGGATATGGTGGAACCGGGAAAACATTCATTGGAGGACTATAGTGGCAGCTATAAGATCAAAGGGAGAAAATGTACCGATGGTCGCATCAAGTGGAATAGCAGCCCTCCTAATCCCTGGTGGGAGGACGACGTGTAACATCCGTTATTTTATGTGTATTTTATGTATGAGGATTAGGGTTAGGACTTGGATTATATAGTTGAGATGTGGTTTGAGGCATAGAGACCTTTTCATGGTGAGTACGCAGCCTAGTCGGGTGAGTTTGAACATAGAAACAAAATTAGGATTTTTCCTGATTATCATCTTTGAGACGTCTGGGTGTGAAATAAGAAATTTGGAGTTAAATATGAGATTATGCATTTTTTATGGTTGTAGGTTGTTTATTAGGTCTCAATGAGTCTATATCTCAAATTTGAGCTCAATCAGACTTCGGAAGGACCCAGAACGCGACAAAATGTCTTCTGATCAATGGTCAACGCTCGAGCGTGGCAAACCCAATGCTCAAGCGTCCACAGAAAGCTCAAGCGTGGGTGTACCAACGCTCAAGTGCCCAAGTCAACAGACAAAGGCTATCCTTTGACTTGCTACGTGTCAAACGGGCCGACATGGTAGCTTATGAGTGGTTGCATGGCGCGGTGGCTTTCCACGCTCAAGCGCAGATTGTTCCCACACTCAAGCGTGGTCACGCTCAAGCGTGACAATTTCCACGCTCGAGCATGGCAGCGTGAACCAGAAAAATAAAAAGGGCTTAAGTGACATAAGTTACTTAAGCCATAAGTTAGAAGACAGAAGACAGAAACGAGAGCTGAGGGTAGAGAGCAGATCAGAGAGGTTCTAAGAGTGAGGAAGAGAGAAAAGGTCTCGGCACCTGGTATGACTTGTTCGGGCATTCCGTCACGAATCTGAGTACGTGGTTGTGATCGTAGTGACGATACCTTCGTGTTCCTCTTCTTCGTTTCTTCAAAAAGTGAAGGTAAATCATCCTCGTTTATGTCGAAACTCGTTTCATTACGTTTCTTTATGTATCTTTCGTTTCGCTTGTCGGAATTCGATTCCGTCTTCGAGTATGAACTCGTAGTAACGTGCGCTTCGTAATGTGATGCTTAGGTGAAATTTTGGAAGCTCCGAGGCCCTAGAACCATGCAGGGCAGAATCAAGGACGTCTCGTTTTGGTTTCGTTTCGGACATCGTATGACTCTCCAGGTGGGGGAAAGAAACCATTTAACGTCGGAAATGGCGCAGTTACATTTAGTTCGATAATGGCGTAGGGCGACCTAAACCCTACTTGAGAGCGAGTACGGACAATGTCCGTATCACATTGGGGACTACTCAGTGGTACCAATGATAATATTGAAAACGATAATTATATATTATTATTTTATTTTATTATTTTATGATTGGCTGCTGTGGCTGCTTGGACTTATTGAATTATTATGATGATTGATGATAGATAATATGAGTGTTATAAATTCTTATGAAATTATTATTATATTGGAAATGATGACATGATTGATATGATGACTTGATGACATGATGGTATGATGATAGGAATGTAATGATTATGAGTAGAGATTGAGTAAGTGATGAGATACGATGAGTCACGATGATGTATTGGGGAAATCATACTTTATGTGTTAGTAGTGCCTAACCGAGACGATTGATGTAACATGATGATGATATTTTATTGAGGTTATTTATGAGGTGATGATGAGTGGTTAGGGCACTAGGGGTGACCTGAAACATGGTCTGTGATATGTGGACCTGAAACATGGTCGTTGGGGTCTATTCCTCGGAGGGAGAATTCCCGGGGTCTAGGCTAACAGCGGACCGTCCCAGACATGATTTCATTTTAGTTGCAGCTATAGTTCATGCGTTGCATGAGCACCCTGACCGTGGTTCAGAGGTGTGCACCGGATTGTGTAGCTATAGTGCCATTGCTTTGCATGGGCATCCTCCATCTGCGGACGAGGGTGTGCGCCGGGGCCTCTGGGACGTGTCGATTGATGTGGATATCCGGATATGGCCGACTACCTGTGGTGATTCATACAGCATTTGCATTGCATCATGATGGGGGTAGAGGAAAGACCCTAGATGTGGATTGAGGATGGTTGTGTTACATATACATACATACATACATACATACATACATACATACATACATACATACATACATACATACATACATTTATTACACTTTGGGAGATGGATGTTTATCTTGCTGTTATAGAATTAAATGTCGCTAAACCTTTTCCACGTTTGGCGTTATATTGTTTCTTATCCCCGTTTCTTTTGTTGTGTGTTTATTTTGTATATGCTGGATACCTCAGACCCAGGCATATCAGATGGCGCATTGGGATCATCCCTGGATGACCCAGGACACGGGGTTTCCCCTCACGGGGAAATTTGAGTTTGAGTTCATAGACCCTAACGGGTGGCTAGTGAACCCGGTCACTCGCTTTTCTGTATATACGGGTCCAGTATCGGTGATGTACGGATCCGAGCAGGGAGCCCCGCTATGCTTAGTGGGAACTTTCAGAGCAGGCATGACACTTCCTTTCCTTATTGGACCACCGGATGGGCAGATACTGCCGATGCGAGGCATGGCACCAGTTCCCTTTATGGTACCCTTCAAGGCACTTGTGCCAGGATTCGCACTCGCACCCGCACCGGCACCAAAGCCAGTGCTTGCACCTGTACTCGAGGAGGAACCAGTTGCTCCAGCTCAGGACCCGGTACCTATTCCCGAGGTACCAGCACCCCCAGAGGTCAGAGTTGCAGCTTCCCAGTCTTCCCGAGTATCTTCTCGACTACATTCCAGACAGCAGGCTCTATAGGCAGATGTTTCAGAGACCAGCAGACAGGAGCTCCTCCAGGGGTAGCAGAGAAGTAGCAGGACCGTCGAGACTTCCGGGTGGTAGCGAGGGTAGTAGTTGGCGATGGCTCAGGCCAGTGTTATCTGAATAGATGTGTGGTGAGGTTTTCATGTATTTTGAGAGGGGGCTGGGTGTTGAGAGTTAGTGAGACATCTTTTCTTTAGTATTTTGATGTATTTTGTTATGTTTCTAGTTTGTACTTATCGGGATCCTACTGATGGGATTCCATTGACGGTACTGTGTCAGGGGAGGATGTATATATATATATATATATATGTGTGTGTGTGTGTGTGTGTGTGTGTGATGTATGTATGTTGATGTATCTGCATGTTAACTATTTATATTTTAAGTTTTTAATTGTTCGCTGTTTTAATATAACCGTTTAACGCTAATAACACGATTAGGTTTTAATAGATTTGGGTTTTTCTTTAATGGGACGTCGGGGCGTCTCATTTGGTGGTATCAGAGCAGTTCGGTTCTAAGAGGACTGTGAGATAGAGTGTACTGGCCTTTAGTTGAATCCGCATCGGATAACGACTATGCTTAGAAGTTGGGTAGTGAGTCCGGAAGCGACATTTGTATGACATAGTATTTATATATTCTAGTTTGATATAGTATTATATGTCATGCTGATGTGAGTTAATGATTTCTTTTGACAGGATCATGCCTCGAGGCAGAGGTAGAGGACGTGGTAGACGTGGTGGTGGTAGAGCTATAGAGGGTATTGAGGATGAGCATCAGCCAGCAGCAGGAGTTGGTGGTGGAGGGGAGTCATCCAAGACTCTCCAGACTATCCGTGAGTTAGCATCCGTTCTGTTACAGCAGGCACAACAGAACGCTCAAAGGATGCAGAGAGAGGGCAGAGTTACAGGACCAACAGGATAGGAGGAGAGCTGCTGAGACTGAGGATGCAGGTTTGGCTACCTTTATGAAAGATAAGCTACCACAGTTCGGAGGAGAGTATGACCCAGAGCGGGCTGAGTGGTGGATACAGGAGTTGGAGAAGATCTTTGACACCATGAGATGTAGAGATAACAGGAAGGTGACTTATGCCGCCTTCATGCTGACCGGAGGAGCCGAGTCATGGTGGAGAGGCAAGAGGAGGTTGCTTGAGACTGAGGGTAAGATGATCAGTTGGGAGTTGTTCAGAGAGTGTTTGTTCGAGAAGTACTTCCCGCGGTTAGTCAGATGCAAGAAGGAGAGAGAGTTCATGAGTCTCCCGCAGGGAGACAGGTCTGTTGGTGACTATGCGGCCAGATTTGAGGCCCTGATTCAATTTTCTGAGTTCTACCAGAGATTTCCAGATGAGGATTGGATGTGCCGGAGATTTGAGGAGGGTTTACGGCACGAGTTGAGGAGGGCTATAGTGCCCTTGGATATTTTGAGCTTCCCAGAGCTTGTAGAGAGGTGCAGTGCCATTGAGAGCATGGATCAGAGGCAGGCTGCAGAGCAGAGACAGCAGCGGAGTGGGGGTCCTACCAGAGCAGGTCATCAGAGGAGAGGGGATAGAGGTTCTCAGTGGAGGAGAGGACCATACACTAGACCCGGGCAGAGTACTCAGACAGATGCACCACCAGCACCAGCGAGTAGACAGGGCCAGCAGCAGAGAGGCCTAATATGTTTCAGATGCGGAGGTCCGCATTACATCAGAGATTGTACAGATAGATCTGGTTGCTACGTCTGTGGCAAACCCGGTCACCTTGCTAGGGATTGCCGACAGAGAGCAGGGCAGCAGCAGCCAGCTGTCAGTAGAGGAGCCAATAGTTCTAGAGGTGGAGCTGGGAGAGGAGTCCCAGCGGCAGGGCGACAGACGGCCAGACCTCAGGCCATGAGGAAGGTGTTTACGGTGAGTGGATTTGAGTCCTCTCAGTCTGCAGATCTTATTCAAGGTATTGTTTTTCTATCTGGCAGACTCTCGCGTGTGTTGTTTGACTCAGGCACTACGCATTCATTTGTTTCACATGAGTGTGTAAATTATTTACATTTGTCAGTTTCTCAACTACCATATACTTTGACAGTATCTACCCCTACCAGTGATCCTTTGATCACTATGTCCGTTTGCCTACAGTGTCCTATAATGGTTGAGAATAGGACATTCCTTGTAGATCTCATCTATTTTCCTATGCAACAGATAGATGTTATCCTTGGCATGGATTGGTTTTTGGCTAACCATGTAGTGTTAGACTGTGCCCAAAAGACCCTATCTTTTCTTGAGCCTTCTGGTATAGTATCTGCCAATGAAGGAGCCACTATGAGGAGTGATGATTCTCAACAGTACGTGATACTTTTCTCTTTGGAAGCTAAGGAGACTCCAAGTATAGATTTTATGCCTATTGTGAGAGAGTTTCCCTAGGTTTTCCCTCCTGATGTTCCAGGTTTGCCACCAGAGAGGGAGGTTGAATTCACTATAGATCTCATACTAGGGACAGGACCTATATCAGTAGCTCCTTATCGGATGTCATCCATGGAGTTGGCAGAGAAACAACTGGATGATATGATGAAAAAGGAATTCATCAGGCCAAGTGTATCTCCCTGGGTAGCACCAATCTTGTTTGTGAAGAAAAAGGATGGAAGTGCTAGGTTGTGTATGGGTTATTGGCAGTTAAACAAGGTTACAATCAAGAACAAATATATGTTGCCTAGGATAGATGATCTGATGGATCAGTTGAAGGGAGCTTCGGTGTTTTCTAAGATAGATTTAAGATCAGGATACCATCAGATTAGGGTAAAGAAGGAGGATATACCTAAGACCTCTTTCAGGACGAGGTATGGACACTATGAGTATTTAGTTATGCCTTTTGGTGTAACTAATGCCCCAGCAGTGTTCATGGATTATATGAACAGGATCTTTAGACCGTTCCTCGATAAGTTTGTAGTGGTGTTCATAGATGATATTCTTATCTATTCCCGTAGCCGGGAAGAGCACGAGGAACATCTGAGAGTGGTGTTACAGGTGTTGAGAGATAGGCAGTTGTATGCTAAGCTATCAAAATGTGAATTTTGGTTAGAGGAAGTGTAGTTCCTAGGTCATATAATCAATAAAGAAGGGATAGCTGTGGATCCAGTTAAGGTAGAGGCAGTGATTAAGTGGGAGAGGCCTAAGTCAGTAAGTGAGGTGAGGAGTTTTCTAGGTTTAGCCGGGTATTACAGGAGCTTTATCGAGGGTTTCTCGAAGATTGCATTGCCTATGACACAGTTAACGAGAAAAGGTACGGTGTTTGTTTGGACAGAACGGTGTGAGGAAAGCTTTCAAAAGCTAAAGGAGAAGTTGACTACATCTCCAGTGCTGACATTACCAGATCCATTAGGATAGTTTGACGTGTATTGTGACGCGTCATATCAAGGATTGGGTTGTGTTTTGATGCAAGAGAGAAGAGTTGTGGCTTATGCTTCCCGACTGTTGAGGGTTCATGAAAGAAATTACCCGACCCATGATCTGGAGTTGGTAGCCATAGTGTTCGCATTGAAGATATGGCGACACTATCTCTATGGAGCTAAGTTTAATGTGTTCAGTGATCACAAGAGTTTAAAGTATCTGTTTGATCAGAAGGAGTTGAACATGAGGCAGCATAGATGGATGGAATTCATTAAGGACTATGAATTTGATCTTCAATACCATCCAGGGAAGGCTAATGTTATGGCGGATGCACTAAGTCAGAAATCTTTGCACGCATCCGTGATGATGGTGAAAGAGATGAAGTTGCTTGAACATTTTAGAGATATGAACCTAGGTATGGATTTGACTGAGGATCGAATATGCTTAGGTATGATTACCATCAACAGTGAGTTTTTGAGAGATCTTAAGGCTAAGCAGGATCAGGATGAATACTTGCTACAGGTGAATAGAGGCATAGATGAGGGAAAAGTTTCAGAGTTTGGGAGAGGATCAGATGGGGTGTTAAGGTTTAGAGATCGGATATGTGTACCCGAGGACTTGCTAGAGGTGAATAGAGGCATAGATCGGTTGTGTTGATATTAGTGATCATTGGCGAATTTAATTATAATTAATATGACAAAAGTTGCTTTGGTCCCTTATTGATATAACAAATGGATGAGATTGTTCAGACATGCCATATGTTTATGGTGGCAAAATTTTGAGCTCTAAAGTCTGACACATTTATATGGATATATTTTAACCCAGTAGGAGATTGTTTATATATTATTTTTTTTACTAATAAAAAACAATTGCTCCAAAAAATTAATAATAGAATGATAGAAAATGATAGAAGATAATATGACAAGTGATTCTATGGATATTATAATATTAAATTTAATATACTTTGTCTTTAGAACACTCATATTTAATTTATTTAGAACTTTCCTTTTTCCTTTTGCTCTCATTCTCAGACGCTTTGTCTTTCTCAATTTTTTGGGAACCAAGAAACAAATTTTTCTACCGCCTATGGACACTACAATCACCAAGTTACACTTTCTAGCATTCCAGCCACCATTTAGACCACAAAGAAAAGATCAAGTCATCAAGATTCAGTACATGTTTGGACCTGCGGTAATAATAAGGTAGAATCACATTCAGCATAAAAGCTATAGATAGTAGCTTCTGTTGAAATCATGCCAGATTAGGATCATAACGCGAAAGCAAACATGTGCTCAAGAGAAGATCACATCGGGTATGGCGGGAAAGGAAATTCTACTATGTCATAAGGTATATTAAATAGTATTGTTTGGTTTCTACAGAAAATAATTTTTTAAAGAACCTTGATTATGAATAGATTAATGATTTTGTGGCAAAAAATGCAAAGAGGACAATATTCAAATTATTATGAGGGCGCCATTTTATCATTTCGCATATATAGGACACCCAAAATCACACACACACACACACAAAATAACTCAGGGTCAGAGATGTAATAATTGAATGTGTTAAGCCATTATTTAATTAGCCAGAACCAAAGTAATATATTCAGAATAAAGTGTTATGCTAAAGGCATAATTGTTATGAAAGGTTAATGTGTAAATATCATAAACAATATTACTAATTTGATGAGGGGTCAAATTAGAAATATTGAAAATTAAAAAGTTGTAATTACTGGTTATAGTTACTATAAATTAAAGGGTTATGGTTCCCAATCATAGAAAATATACATTCGTTTTAGTCCCCTGAAATTAAGATCATCCTTTCCATCAAAATCCTATAAATCTTTGAGGTACGCTTTTACATTCATTAATTATCTTGAATTAACATGAAATTATGGATATAAATTATTTTAGGTTTGTGGTTGATGAAGATCATATTTCATTGATGATCTTATTTTTATCTACACAATCATCCAATCATATCTCACCACATAAATATTTGTGTACATGTTTTATAAACTAAATAGCAAAGTGACATAATGGTGAAATATGATTAGATGTCCGCATAAAACGTTGTTCACTTTTCATTAAAGTCTATAATTTAAGGTGCAGAAAGATGTTAACATACACAAAAAAAAAAAAAAATTTATTTATTTATTACTTAGTTTTGACCCCACACCTCTTTCCTATATCCATTTTTGCTTACTGGATAGTTATGTGTAAGCTTGCTGGCTATGTTGGATTAATTATTTTAATTAATCAATTTTATGGATTAGCATTAATTAATTATTAGGAATTATAGTTAACATGTTAACTATGATTAACTATTGATATTATAAGCACCTTAACAATATGATGAAATTTTGTAATTGGGCTTTGTCTTGTGAGTGGACCATGATGGGTTGGGCCATTTATTTTAATAGCCTGTTGAGAGGTCCCTACTTTCTACTGGTAGGTTAAAAGACTGCCTCCCCATTAAGCAGTTACATAACACTATACAGACTTGCCAAAAAGAGAGCAGTTTACCCTTACAGTCTGAAGAAGATCAATGGATTCTGTCATGCCTCAAGGTACACAGTTCTTGTCTTAGTTCTTTGTTAAACAAGTATAACATGTTATAATTGTATCTATATGTTGTTCTAGAAATTTAAGAACTCTAGTTTTTCTTCAATTGGTATCAGAGCCAAACAGATACATGTTATAGTTGTTTTTTTTAATAGCCAAAAATTGTGTTGAGCCAAGAACCCTAATATCTTCAAATTTGATTCCTCTTCACTGGGTGCTTGTTTCCGAAAACATAGAGCTTAGTGACGCGATCATAATTAGAAAATGCAGCAAATCATTGCAAAATATAAGAGTATTGGCTGCTTTCTTGTACCATGAATTTGTGTCAAAACCAATGTTTCTTTCGAGCTCGATTACTCATCCATGGGTGCATGATTCTTGAAATTGATTTAGGGCTTATTTTAATCATTATGTTGCGACCAAAAGCCCTAAATTTTAATTGTTTTTCATCGAGCCATTTGAGAGAATTTGTTAGATCCCCTCCACCGATTTTATACCGCAAACCTTGATCATTTTATGCTATTTTGGTATTTCTCAAAACTGGATCTATTAATCTCAAAATAGTTTTGTGGCTTGGTGACCCGGTTACAAACCCATATTTTTTTTTTTATTTTGGATCATTCTTTTGCCCACTCAAGGGCCTAGAGCATGATGTGCGTAAGCACATGTTTGGATTTTTATTTTATTTTTGGTTCATTTATTCCACATATTTTGGCTCAAAAAATTTAAATTTTTTTATCCCAATATTTTTTTTATTATGTAATTCTGGGATAAATTTTGAGAATTTATTAAACCTAGAAAATGTTTATCAATTAATTTATTTGAGAGTAATTTGCAATTTTTTAAATTATACATTTTTTTGGCCTGATAATTTTTGTTGATATTTCTTACTCTTTTTTTGTGACATTGTAGTGTATCATACTCTCTTTATTAATGTGTCATATTAAATAATTAAATTTAAAATTTATTCCAAATTAATCAATTTGATATTATACTATTTTGGAATAAATTTTGGATTTTTTGATACCCTAATTTTATTTTTTATTTTTATTTTTAAAAAAATCTTGATTTTGGACATAAAGAAATTCATGAAAATTTCTTATGTGTCAATGGCAATTTTGTACAATTAATTTTAACATGCTATATTGTACGGTTGATCTTTAAGTGTCAGATATAACTATTCTTTTGTCAATATATTATTAATGTTGAATATTGGAGATGTTACTAATTCTTTTGGCAAACTTATATACCTCTTTTCCACTGCCTTGTTTTCAGTATATGGATCCAAATGTATCCTTTTGTGACAATTGAATATTTTAGGCACTATCTCTTACGTACGGTTAGTCTTGGTCACAAAATCAAGTGTTTGGGTCATTCATTATATGGTTTAAAGTTCATGTGTTTATATTAAATCTATGTATATAGTGAATCATACATTTGTATATTATGCAATTTCTGTATATTAACTTTCTTAATTATTCTAATATAAAATTTCATTTTATTCACTACTATATTATGAACTTAGACCCATAAAATTTTAATTTATTCTTGATTTTGTGACATATATGTACTAAGTACTTTCTTTAATCACGTGCCTTAGTCACAAAATAAATTTTGGATCATAACAAAATTAAATGTTATATGTACTGAATAATGCAATTGTGCATTGTTTTATGCCAAATAATCCAAATTTTGGATTAAATTTCATGTTGCCTCATTTTTTTTAATACGCTCGCTTGTAAAATTTAGGAAATAATTTTCTTGAGCAATCCAAGAGGCAATTGAATATTATGTCATTCTTATAACCTATCATTTACATAAATCATATTGATTTATAATTAGAGTTTTTTTGTTTTGTTTACATTAATTATAATGGTTTAATGTTAATTTATGAACCATTTGAGATGACGATCTTTAAGATTTTATGGTACTCCCGTTAAGTCATCAAAGCTCAATGACTTTACATACACAAAGATGAATGTCATACTCTCTGAGGCTAGTTATGGAATTTTTTGACCTTTTAACTTATTATATGATTGCATATATGGAGAAATTCGTTAATAAGATTTTTCCCTTTCCTTTTTATGTTATAAGTATGCAATTATATATGAGAGTATGACTGTTTCCCAGAGTATTATGAAATTAAAGAACTCTACAATCAATTTATTGATTGCTCGTTATAATACTCTCTTTTGTAATTATATTCTAATTTATAGCGGAAGTATTTCATATTTTATTACTGTAAAAGTTTTGCTTTAGGATAAATATAAATTGCCTTGTGCACTTCTGTATGCTAGACCCAGTCAAAGTAGAAACAATAACCTCGTTATCGCACCTTTTTCTATAGAAATCGTGAAATTAATGTCATAATTCTTACGAGGATAAAGTCATGTTTATCACATGCTAATTCAAAATACTATTATGTATGTCTTGGATTTATTTGAATATCAGTGTTGTTAAATATCTTTTTAAATGTGAAGTGAATATTTTTTTTTATGCATGATATTGATTTATCATATTCTATTAAGCATAAATATTCTTAATTTGTATAATTGTAATCTCACCTATCGTGGGTACAACTGTGCAGATTTTGTATTGGTTGAAGAATTAAGTTTTATTCTTAATTATAATTACATTGCATTGATAATAATTATACCATATCAGTGTGTTGTTATTAATGTAATTTGTTTTTATACAATGTAATATTTTTATGCTTATGTCAATTATTTGTTCGAGTACCCTATCAATATTAGAATTTTGGTGACGTACGATTTGTGTATTGTATTATTATATTTCCTTTGTTGTCAGACACATGGCATAACTCTTAATTGGGCATATTTTATGCAATCCAGTGTTTTTTTCTCTTTTCTAAAATTTTACATTTGCCTATTGCGATGCAAATTTCTTTTAAATGTTCATTTTTCTATTGGAATGGATTGCGTCTATCCTTGTATTATGTAAGTAATGGACATACCCTATCGGTATGACATTACTTGACATGATTATTGTGTGATAGAGAAAAAAATAGTTGAACAAATTTTTTTTGAACATTTTGAATATTTTAAATTGTTAGTTCAACTATCTTTCTCTATCAAGTGGGAGAATCTTGCATGCTTAAAGTAATGTCCTATATATAGAATTGTGTTGATACAAGATCTCTACCTTAATTAAATGTCCAATTTATTAGACGTGAGAAAGGAAATATAATTATATTTTACTAATATCTCTTATTCAATATTTTCTCTTCACATATTGTTTGTCATCGCTTTGTTATGAGGACTTATATTGAGGACATTATAATCTTTTCCAAAACATTGTTATACGTTGAACTCCATATTATTTTATATTATTAACTACATTCCTTGTTAAGATAATATAATAAAATCCCAATATTAGCTAGCAAATTTTGTTGAGAATAATTTCTCTACTCTATACCATTATTCTATATCATAATAAATGATACATTCGGGATATATATACTTGGCAATATTTTTTTCTTATTGTTATATTTTGATATGCCATACATTATTTCTTTTTTAATAATTATGGGAGTTTCAGACTATTTTTCTTATATCATCAATTATAGTAAAGTTTAAGTTTCATGTATTTCAGCTGCGCGTAACCTAATAGTGGGAGTGTGCACACAATTATGTATGCTTCAAAACTTATTAATCTTATATTGTCATATTTTTCTCCTGCACACTTTGACATAAGGCATATTCTAAGAGACTTTGATATTCAGTCTCATTTTATTGTACTGAGATATATATAAATCTTCTTCAAAATCTTAGTAAGCATCTCAAATGGATGCTAAGATCGATTTTGTTGAATAATGCACAATAATCTTTTAGCATGCAATCATGCTGTGCTTCTCTTTTTAACCAACATTCACATTTTGTTAGGTCACAAATATATAAGTACCTTGCTTGTATGATGTCATTTCTCCTATCGAGTATGATATTTGCATTGTTGAGGTGCTTGTAAATCTGTAGTCATGATGCTTACTTATCATTGACATTCTTGTGGCCACATTAATCCATTTTTTTTCAAAAACAAAGTATCTATGCATTCAAATAGGAGATCCTTAGATTTCCTAATTCCTTATCGATTAGCATAATCACTCATTTAGTAAAAATTTCGGATTAATTGAATGTCAAGTATTGTTGAGCATTTATTGATTTTTCCAAATGTAATTACTTTTATTAGTGGGCTATCCCCATATGTAATTACTCTTAATAGACCTATGTGGATATTTTATGGCCTTTACGAATTTGAAAACACACTGGCAGATCCATTGACCAAAGACTTACTTATTTGAGTATTACAACTCATTAGTTTAGTTAAGTTTTTTTGATGTTTTGAGTTAGTGGAAGTTTATTATGAGATATGTATGAAATAGCATCAATTTGATATATCATATCTCTTATAGCATTTTCAGATGCTTGGACCATTCTTGGATAGACGTATTACTCTTAACTTAAATATGTTCTTCCAATTCATCATTTTTTTTTATAATGAAATGTAAGCCTTTAACATGTGTGATTTTTGTTTCCCTATCGGATATCATTTCTGCAACGTTGAAGCTTACGTTTCTTAGACTATTGGTTTGACAGGTGCTTTAACCATAATTGATATTCTAGTTTTAAATTTCCTATTCTTTTAAATAATTGATTAATGCTATCCAGTGGGAGATTGTTGGATTAATTATTTTAATTAATCAATTTTATGGATTAACATTAATTAATTATTAGGAATTATAGTTAATATGTTAATAATGATTAACTATTGATATTATAAGCACCTTAACAATATGACGAAAATTTTGTAATTGGGCTTTGTCCTGTGAGTGAACCATGATGGGTTGGGCCATTCATTTTAGTAGCCTGTTGAGAGGTCCCTACTCTCTGCTGGTAGGTTTAAAAGGCTGCCTCCCCATTAAGCAGTTACAGAACACTATACAGACTTGCCAGAAAGTGAGCAGTTGCCCTTCACAGTCTGAAGTAGATCAATGGATTCTATCATGCTCCAAGGTACACACAGTTCTTGTCTTAGTTCGTTTGTTAAACAAGTATAACATGCTATAATTTTGTATCTATACGTTGTTCTAGAAATTTAAGAACAATCTAGTTTTTCTTCAGGCTAATCATGATTCAATAGCTGGCCTCCAGTTATTGACTTTTACTATTTCTTAATATTTTCCCCTAAACCAAGTCAATTTCATTTTTTTTTCCTAACCTTACCTATGAGCAGGGAAAAAAACACGTTATACATTATGTAATAATTTTTCTCTTTGTCTCAAGTCTTAACTTAAATGTTGCTGGTTGTGAGAAAAAGAAAGCATTACATACGTAGTTTGTTAATTAACCTTTGTTTTTTTGTTATGAGGTAGTTTGTTTTTTTTTTTGAACCAATGGAAATTCATAACATTACTAAGAAGTCACAAAGTTACAAACTGGGAAGCAATGGAAAATAACAGTCCTCGGATAAAAAAAATAGAGTGCCTAGCTAAATGGTGAGCATCAGTATTCACACTACGACTAGCATACTGCACCCTACAATACAGGAGGGAGACAAAAGATCCTTGCAATGGTTGATGATGCATCCAACTCATTCACATGAACCGAACGTGACTCCATACTGTCAGCTACAGATTTTACAATCTGTCTCGAAAATAACATGGTGCAATCCCATATCACTAATCCACTTTATATCCACTAACAGCGGCATAAGCTTCCCCCTCTTTGAGAGGTAACAGAGTGTCCCTCCAATGAGACTTGGCAAGCATGAATGAACCATCTGCATCCCTTAAGCAAATACCAATACCCATCTTCTTTTCCTGTTCAAAAAACCTGCATCTGTGTTACATTTGACATAGCCCGAAGGAGGACATTGCCATGATGCTGCACTTCAGAACTATTGCTTGCAGTGTTGTGATCTGGGTAACTCTTTGTGACCTCTGCCAATCATCCAGGACAGAGATGGCTCTAAAACAAACTTCAGCAGCTGTTTCCTCCACTTGGTTCCATAGCTTATTATTCCTTCTCTTCCATATATTCCATAGCAACATAACAAAGGAGTATCTTTTGTTGCTCAGCTAGCTGATTACACAGGCAGAAGAAAACCTCCTGAAATGATTCTGCAGACTCCAATAGAGGATGGATGATAGACCAAAGACCACTATATTGCCAGCAAGTATACTCAGATCACAAGAGAAGAATAAATGCCAGGTATTTTCTAGTTCCCTAGAGCACAAGACACAAGTAGGTGAACATAGAACACCTTTGTCTTGCAACCGCATTCTAGTAGCCAGACAAGACCTGCATGCCTTCCATAAAAACACCTGACCTCTGGGGTATAGTTAAATCCCAAATGAAGTTCCAAGACCCTTCATCCCGCACAGAATGTGAAGCAGCCAAGTTGGACATATACATATGGTATGTTGTTCGGATTGTGTAGTTCCCATGCACACTAAACCTCCAGATACATTTATCTTGCATGACTGATTCCAAAAGTGGAGTAACAAGCACCTGCTCATCTTGTTCCATAGTGAATAAAGCATGAATAAAATAATGATCCCACTCTTTCCTCCCATGCACCATCAAATCTTGCACTAGTCACAACGGTCTTTAACAATATCATTCATAGGCACTGCAGAAAGCTTTGTAACAGTCCCACGTAACCATGCATCCTCCCACACTTTAATCCTTGAACTATCTCTAATGCACCACCTATGCCCTTCAACCAGCAACGGTTTTGGAACTCCAAATACTATGCCACACATAACTTGGATTAGAGCCTCTACCTGCTTCCAAGAAACCACTCCTAGGAAAATATTTAGCTTTGAATAGCCTTGTAACCAAAGTATCCGGTTGGGTAATAAACTTCCACCCTTGCTTTACAAGCATAGCTAGATTGAAGCCTTGAAGATCACGAAACCCTAATCCCCCATCTTCCTTTCTAATGGACATCCTCTTCCAAGACATCCATCGAATGCCCTTGCCTTTCACTCCCCACCAATATGAGTTCATCATGCGCTCAATCTCCTCACATAAAGACTTGGGAAGAAGATAAGCACTCATACAATAGGTAGGGATTGCCTTGAAGGACCGATTTGATCATCACCTCACGGCAGCAGAGGATAGAAACTTCCCACTCAAAGAATTCAATTTCTTCAACACCCTAATCCTTGATGTATTTAAAAGTTTGCAACCTTGCTTCTTCCTATTATTGAAGGAAGACCCAAATATTTGCCCACCACCTAGCTGAGGCATGCACTCCCATAAGGTCACAAAGTTCATCCCTCAAAGCATGGTTGACATTGCCACTGAAAAAAGTTTTCAGATTTTTGAAGGTTTATGGATTGACCAGAAGCCACCTCATAGACATGAAGAATATTCAAAATATGCTCCACCTCCTCCCTAGCAGCTTTGAAAAAAATAAAACAGTCATCTGCAAACAATAAGTGGTTAATGATAGGTTGCTTGTCTACAAATACTAATACCATGGATCACACCCATCCTCCTGAGCTTTTACGAAGTAAAGCACTCAAACCTTCAGAGCAAAGAAGAAACAAATAAGGAGAATAGTGGGTCTCCTTGTCTAAGGCCTCTCCCAGGTGTAATAGGCCCCACTTGCTCATAATTCACCATAATAGAGTAATTAACTGACTGAACACACATCATAATCCACATATCCACTGCTCATCAAACCCCATCCTTCTCATAATGGCTCTAAGGTATCCCCATTCTACTCTATCATGGGCCTTACTAATGTCTACCTTTAAAGCCATTTCTCCTTTTTTTACCTCTTCTTTTGTTCTTCATATGATGGATAATTTCTGACGCCATCAAAACATTATCCATAATTGATCTTCCTGCAATAAAAGCAGATTGCTCTTCTGCTATATATTTATGAAGGACACCTTTAATCTGTTAGCAAGCACCTTAGAGACCAATTTTATATATCACATTGCCAAAGAGAAATAGGTCTAAAGTCTTTCATAGATGTAGGATGATCAACCTTGGGAATTAAAACAATATTTGTATCATTGAGATGATTGGGAAAGACACCCACATATAACCAGGAAATACAAGCAGAATAAATCTCACCTCTACATAATTCCCAAAACCTTTGATAAAACTAGGGATGGCAACGGGCACGGGCGGGCACGGATACCACCATACTCCCGCCCCCGCCCGCCGCGGGCAAATCTAAGCCCGTCCCCGCCGCCACCCGCCGCGGGTATCTGACGGGCGGGTATCTGACGGGTTTCGTGGGTATCTGCGGGTTCGCGGGTACCCATGGATACTACCAGTAACTGAACCTCCCCCCTTCTGTCTCTATTGGTCTCTTTCTTCCTCTTTGCAAAGTTTTGGAGGAAAAAAGAAGAAGAAGAAGATCTGAACAGTGACGAACCCAAGTAGCTCCGAACCACCACCACTCCAACTCGCCCTAGAAGCCGCCGTTCACACCCCCTCGGTCTCACCGCCGTCACGGAGCTCCTCCGACATCCACCCTCGCCGCTGCTTGTGCTTCGCCACATCCCCAGCCGCGTCCCGCTCAGATCCACGCGGTTCAGGCCGCTTCTCAGCCACCACAGGCCGCCACCACCACCGTGGCATCAAGCCGCTCCCTCCGCCGTTCGAGTTCGCTACTGCCACACCTGCATCAGTGTTGTTCAGCCATCTCCTTCCTTGACTCTGTTGGTAACGTTGGAAAGGCCAAGCCTTTGTGAATTTGTCCTTTCATTTTGTTCCTATTTGACGAGATGGCTGGCGTTTCTGCTCCACGTTGTTCAGGCCAGGCACGCAGCTAAGCAAGGGAGGAGATGAGATTGGAGATTTAGAGTTCGGTTTGAGAACTTGAGATTGGGGAGCAGAAACAAAAACGGCGCAAGTGAGCAACTTTTGTTTAATTTGTGTCTCAGACCAAGTTATACCTAAGGGGTAGTTTTTAAGTAAATAAGTAATACCTAGCGGGCACGGGTACCCGCGGGCACGGGTACCCGCGGGCACGGGTATCTTGGTACCCGTCCCCGCCCGTGAATAAACGGGTAGTGTAAAATACCCGTTTATTTAATCCGCGGATACCCATTTAATCTCCCCGCCCGTGCCCGTCGCGGATATTACCCGCGGGTACCTGCGGGTGCGGATAAAATTGCCATCCCTAGATAAAACGCTGCATTCAATCCATCAGGCCCCGGGAGATTTATCTGGATGCATTTGGAAGAGAGCCAACCTAAATTCCTCCATAGTGAACTCCTTTGTTAATTTAGTATTGTCCCTTCAAACTAACCCTCGGCTGCACCACTTCAAGAACCGAGTCCATATGCACACTGACCCCTTGTGAAAAGATTAGTAAAATACTCCTTAGCCACCCCCACACATACCTTCTTGATCACCCACAAGAATACCATTCACATTTGTGAGACTATGGATTGCATTCCTTCGTTTCCTTTGAGAAGCCATTGAGTGAAAAAATTTAGTGTTTCTGTCCCCATCTTGCAACCAATGGACTTTTGCCCTTTGTCTCCAAAAATTCTCTTCCTGTAAATAAAGAACCCCAAGCTTGTGCCTAGCTTCACAAAGAGCAGCTTCAGACGCTGTGGATCATGAAGATAAAGAAGAGAATCAATTTTTTTTTTTGCACCTGTTGATATCTCGAGTAAAACGAGCTTTAAGGCCTCTACCCCAATGGTCCAAGTCCTGACTACACACATGCAGTTATCAAGCACATCTCCTTGCTCACCTTTCGCCCAGCTCTCACCCACAACCGCTTCCAACCCTTCTCCAAAAGCCAGGAATTTTCAAACCGAAAGTGATGCCTATATTTCACAGAAATCAACTTTATTAAGACACAAGTTGATTGGGGAATGATCAGACATGGAAGCCACCATATTAGTCAGGCAAGCATTAAGAAATAGAGTCATCCAACTAGCTGTGCTCATTGCTCTATCAGCCTTTTCTTCCACTGCACCTTCCTTTCCTCTTCTTCGAAACCATGTAAATGGATAGCCTCCAACTTCATATCAATAAGCTGGCAATCAGATATGGCTGGATCGAAAACCATCCAATAGCCAAGGAGGGTGATCTATCATTCCACATTTGTCCATCGGCTAAGAGGAGATCATTAAAATCGCCAATTATACACTAAGGAAATAGGAGACAAAGCAGATAACTGACGAAGCATCCTCCACGATTCACATCTTCTTTCTCTCTCTGGACACCCATAAAAACCCGTCAACCTCCAAACACCCTTAATATCATCTCTAACCTCCATATCAATATAGTTTAATGAATACGAAGTAATACGACAATTGAAATTCTCCTTCCACAACACAGCCACCCCACCCCCTCTTACCTTCCCTGTCCACCGCAAAACAACCATGAAAATTTATTTTTTCTTTTCAGTGCCTCTATCTTGTTAACATGAGCTAAAGTTTCAAATAAAAAAATAACATCAGCATGGGTAGACCTCACCAGGTCTTTAATATTAGGAACTGCCTTTGGGTTTCCTAGGCCACGACAGTTCCAGCTTAAGATACTCATTGGTCCCGGCGGGCCTGGGAACCAGGACCCACCGATAAAAAATGAACATTCTGAATAGATTGAGTTTCCACATTTTCTTCTTCAGATACCACCTCCATTGACCCAGCCCCAATAGCATCTATTCTTCGTTTTTTCTCTGCCGGGAGATCATGCACTTTGTCCTTATCGTGAACATGGAGGATATTACGTGCTATTCCGTTAGCATCACGTGGACACTCTCCCCATGCACAATATTATCCACTTTATCCTTGACAATAACCGCCTGGCCCACTACTGCAGTATTTTTAGAATTGGCAAACGGTTACTTTGTTCCCCACTTCCACTACTCTCACCCATAAACAGATGTCTTTCCAGATTGGTAACTGCCCTCCTTATTCGCGTGAACCCGGAGGATTCTCTCAACCACCTCGAACCAACCGAACCACCGCCCTCGTCTCATCTCCGCCCGTAAACTCCACCCCCTACTTCCGACTACCGTCATCCTGCTCCAACTGGAAAAGCTTGTCACAATACTGGTCAGTGTGACCTAGTATTCCCCATAGAAAGCAGAAGGAGCCAAAGTTTCTCATACTTGAACTTAACAGTCTTCTCCACTCTCCTCCTGGTTTGCGGATCTTCTTCTCCTTCTTCAAAGGTACACGAACGTCAACACTAACCTTCAGGCGCATGAAAGACCTCCAAATTCCATCATTGTTGTGTTCATCATACTCCAAATAAGTGCCAATGTAGTTTCCTAAATGCTGTCCAACGACCTCTGTCCATGAACCCCACTGGAACATCATGAACTTGGACCCAAAAGTATACATGATTCACGGGAATTTGAGCCAGGATATCCCCCGATTGAACTGTTCCTAGAATCAGCATATGGTTGTCAAAGGTCCAAGGTCCCCCATTCAGAACTCGCAACATATCTAATTTGTGGAAAAACTGGAACAGATACCTTCCTTGCCCTAGATCTTTGATAAAGACTTGTTTGCCAGGCCTCCACACTGCAAACATCCTCTCCCTCATAGCCGAGAAGCGGATAACCCTATCTGTGAGAAACCTTCCAACCAAAGCCAGTTCATAGTTTCAAACTGTTTTCCTTCTGTGGCTCCACATCAATCTCAAAGCCCACTTCATCTTCGTCACCTAAGGATAAATTCTCAAGATTGGCCTCCATCAGCACTTCGAAAATCTCTCACAGAAGAGCAAGACAACACTCTCATAGATAGAGAGAAAAACACCAAAATAGCATTTCATTGTAGACAATATTTCTTAATGTGTTATGAGGTAGTTGTTAAGACTAAGTAATTAATTACATACCTTTATTAATTTTTAAATTGACACACCATTTTTTGGGACAATAGATTTGTATCCTGTTTTATGCAGCATCTCATCTTTTTTGGTTTTGATTTTGGTAGAAAGTAAAGCCAATATAATTAAGCTGATTCCAATTATCCTTTCAATAACACAAAGTGTCAAGAACTAATTAATTATGATTATGATTAGTAGACTTTCTTTCAATAAGAATGAATTAATTAATTAATAAACTAAAGAAGCCGGTTTGAACTACTCCATGAATACATATAACTCCAAAGTCTGCATTATAATTATTTGTTAATTTCAAATAGAACTTCCCCCCTGGCTTCGCCCACACGTAGAGTAATAGCCTCCTTTGAATATACAATTATTTCTTATGAAATCAAAATCCTCAAAGCATGGGATTCTATCTAATTCTTGACCTCTAAAACAACCCTTTTCTGTATTCATTGTCCTTTTAAATGAACTAAAGGAAACCTTTATGGTCAACAAACCCATAATAATTAAAGAATCCTTATTTCAACACTTTTTGCAGAACCCTACTCATTCTCACCATTTTGTTTCGTCAGTTATAGTAGAACCATATTATATAACAAAAATCAAAGGTACACAAAGGACATGGCTGCTTCTCTTCCTTCCTTCTTCTCTGTAAAACCAAGAGGATCATATCTCAAGGGATGCAACATACGTCGAGGGCTGCAAGTAATAAAAGTTCAGAACTATCAAGATGAAGGTAATTATATTCAATTTAGCAATCTTTTAATCTTAATTTGTTATATATAGTGTTGGAATTTCCACATCGCCTACCTAAAATTTTGGGGTGCGGTTTATATACCTGTTGGACAACTTCGCTTAACACCAATTGGTTTTAGAATAAAATCTAACATATGATATAGAGTCAGAGCCCATATCCGTTCCAGCATGCATCCGTGGAGGAGTGTTGGAAGTTCCACATCGCCTGCCTGCAATACAATATAGTCTATTATTTATTTATTTATTTATTTATTTATTTTTCGGTTGCTTAGTTACTTTTGCATTCATCTGATTAACACTGGAGTAACCATCATCAATCAACAGGGAGATCCACTAACATGGTAGATGCAAATTTGAATGTTCTAAAGGAGAGGATGGAGATGGTGAAGGTGAAGGAGAAATTGGAAAGGTGTTGCAAATGTCAGCATGGGTGGAATTATGACAAAGTTTCTAATCATTACAAAATCAAAAGAAGCAAAGAGTTGTGCAGCTTAATTGAGATGATAGGTTTAGTTTGTGGAACTCTAGGATTTACCTGTTTTGGTGGAACACTCTTACTTTGCCTAGTTTCCTTGCTTGTTCATATGCAATGATATGATTTAGAATGTAAACGATGTCCATTTAATATTTTCCTGTTACATAGAGCTCAAAGAAATTTTTTTCTTTATCAAGTATTGTATGATTCCCTATAATCGAATGAATTTTGCAAATCATTAAATTATTTAGTAATTGGTGAAACAACTAATAAATATAATCCACTTTAATAGACAAAGCATGCTGATTTCTGGGTGGTATGATTCAAATGGGCAAATAGTGAAACAAAGAAACGAGGTGGTAAATATATCAAATAGGGGTTACCTTGTCTTAAACCCCTCTTTTTATGCATTTTATAAAATTAAGAGTAAATATATCATTATTTACTAACTTTTGAGACAAACTTACTTTAAAAAAGTCTTATCTTTATGTTAATACACTCTTATACTCTTTCTATATTATTTTCTTTCTTAGTCTTGCTAACGCGTGCTTTAAGGATACTAGTGCAGGAGCCAATAAAAAACAAGTTTTATAAGTATATAATTTTTTTTAGAGATATTCTTGCATGAGCCCAAACCTGACAACTCATCCTTGCACACAATCAATCAAAAAATTACAACAAATAAAATATATATAAAAAGAGAAAACACATATTTCAATTCAGTCCAGTCAAAGCACGTAAGAGGGAGAAAATGCAAACAAGAGGAAAACCATAGAAGCTCACGGAGGGCATAACCTTCCTTGGGCTCCATCTCTCCCGACGGAGGAAGCACCGAACAGTCTGAAACAAAAATGTCGTCGTCATGGTCGTTTCCGTTTCCATTCTCTGCTACACGTTCGAAGGGAGACTGAAAATAACTCGGATCCGGATCGCCGAACCCTTAGATCTCCGCCACCACTGCAGACGTGTGATCGATGGAGGAGAAGCAGAAGTAGGTGCCTTAGCAGAGTAGGTGTAGTCATTGTCGGCGATGGCAGGGTTGAAGTGATCGAAGTTAGTGTTGAGATCGGAGAAGACATGTTTGGCCATCATATTCAATAGTGAAATCAAAAATAGATTTCTTAATCAATTGGGTACAAGTACCAGAATACTTGGGTAGACACAAACCTAACAACTCATTGTTAGACATAACTAATGATACAACGACAACTCATTAAATTATAAAACATTTATTTACTTATTTATTTAAAAAAACTCACTTTTCGTCTCTCCCCTTACCACTTTTCTCTCTCCAATCCAACGTTCAAACTCCATTGTCATCATCATTGTCACTATATGGTCTGAAACAAAATTGATAAAATTCTTCCATCACACTCAAAACATTCAAACTCTCTCGACTAACTACTCAGTCCATTAAACCAAATCTTATAAAATCAAACTCCAAATGAAACTAAATGAGCAAAGTCAGATAAAAGGAGAATCATAAAATGAAGGGAATGAGATGAATGAAGGAAATCGATGAGGGCGCGTTTCATCTTCCAATCGTCGATAGGGTTCTTGAGAGTTAATGGTGTTGAAGGGTAGATGGTGAATTGGTCATGTTGAGCTTCACGCGCGGGCTGAGAGTGAGGCCGTTATCGATTTCTAACGTTATTGTTGGACAAGATGTTTCGAAGGTTGTTGTTGTTTGATACGAGCATGGGCCAACCCAAGGAACTAATGGGCCACAAGAACCACCCGAGCCTGCAAGACTACATTGAGCATGCTTTTGTCACCAGCTCACTTAGGAATCTAGCATTTTCTATTCTGTTTCAATTGTTCCTTTTCTGTTAAACATAGTCACCAGTTGGTTAGCGCAGGTAGTGGGATTTAGGCCACTTGGCTAATGATCCTTGTAGGAGAATAGCTCACATCACCTATAAACATTGTAATTTCCTTCATGAAATATAGAGAAGAATTCAGAAAGTTTCTTAACCTTTTATCCCTCTTTTCTTCTGGAGTTTGTTCCCTACTCGAAAGGGATAATGATAGGGCCACAACCTTATCATTGTTCCTCTTTCTTGCTCATACTCACTCAATCCTTGTGGTCTCTGTGAGTAAGCGATGAAGAAACAATGGGGATTTTAGGTGGCATAGAAATGATTGGGAGAGAGGAAGTAGTAAGTGGAGAGAGTACAAATGAGTTGTGTTTTTTAAATTAAAATAAAAAATAAATAAATAATAAATGTGTTAAGTTTTGATGAGTCGTCATCCTATCATTGATTGTACCTAAAGATGAGTCGTTAGGTTTGTGCCTATGTAAGTGTTTCTCACCCTTAGATACACTACTCCCAGATAAAAGCTTACCATAGGCATTTTCCTTTTTCCTTTTTTTTTTGTTTTTTTTTTGTTTTTTGTCATTCTCTATCGTGCATTTGACTAAAAATCACATGTTTTTTTTTAAGTGTCTCCTTTCATGTCCAACCAGTTAAATTCTACCAATTAGAATATAATTTCCGAATAATTAGTTTTAGAATTATTAATCTCCCTAACTCTAATTTAACACCGTTAATGACTTCCCATTTATTCGTGTGAAAGAAAATTGCTGGTAATTGAAGTTAAAGTCCATTCTCTGTCGCAACCACCATCAGCGCCATCAAGCCCCGAATACCAACCCCTACACTGAGGAGCCACAATGCCTTTCACCATTAAATAGTGTGTTTGGATCTGAGGTGGGTTTCCTCATAATGACATTGGAGTACTAAAAGCTACCCATTGTAGCTTCTCACTAGACGTGATTTTGGCCAAGCTAACGCATTGCCAAACACGCACGAAGCAGCTCGATGACCATCACCTCTCCTATATCAAACCTCCATGCAGAGTTCAACAAACGTGTTAGACAACGACATCGAATGTCCAACATCGTTCCACTATTAAATACTTAAATGTATTTCTATTCATTTAATATCTTTTATTTTATTACTCATACAGAAATATTTCTAGTTATAGTTTTAAAAAATGGTGTATTCTAAAACAAAGAAAATGTATACAATTTACTAAAGTTTTCAACAGTTAGGGTTAGAAAAAATTCACATGCAAGTTGGCAACCCAATTAGCAACTTGCATTAGTTAAAAAAAAAAACATGCAAGTTGCCAACCTAGTTAGCGCCTTCTACTATTTTTTTATATAAAAATAATAACCTAAATAGGACGTGCGTTTGAGGAAAAAAATCAAATGCTAGTCGTCAATTGGGTTACCGACTTCTCTTTAAATAAAGAAATAATATATTTTAATATAAGTCGCCAACTGAGTTGGCAAGTTTTCTTTAAATAAATAAAAATATTTTAATGCAAATAAAATATTTCCACCAAAAGAAAATTTATTATTTTAATACGGTGTACGTTGAAAGTCTCTTACCCAAGTGGCAACTCTTGCGGGAGGTGGGGTAGCTCAACTAGTTTGAGCTAAAGTGACATTTGGTAAAAGGAATATTTTATTGTCACTTACCCAAGTGGCAACTCTTGCAGGAGGTGGGGTAGCTCAACTAGTTTGAGCTAAAGTGACATTTGGTAAAAGGAATATTTTATTGTCAGATAAGCTATATTAATGAGATTGACATTCCCAGGAATAACATTCTCAAGAATATTAATAAAACATGTTTTGTTGACACTTCAGTTTCCTAGTAATAATATATTACATTCCAGATCTATGTTTGGTTCATTTAAAACATTGACAGAAATATAATTCACTTTTCCAAAACTACCCTAATAATAAAATAAAAACTTTCAATTCATTTCCCAATTCCCTCGTCTTTCCTTCTCAATCCTCACCCGCAAAACTGTTGCCCAATCAAGCAACGTACTGAAAATTTATCTCCTGGGCCATTAGCAAGATTAATGAATTTGTGCAATTCCCACTACGTTCTTTCACCACTTTGCAGAACCAACATACATAGTTGATGCACAGCCACAAGCCACAACCACAAAGCAGATAACGTACAGAACCAGAGAGGAGAATACAGAGAGATTTAATGGATATTATGTTAAAGAAATTATTTGGGTAATAAAATAATTTAACTTCTCAAAACTTTCATATTCCCTTCGAAAACTTTTTTCTCACCCTTATACTTGAGAAAACTTTTTTTCCTACCCTCTTCATAAACTCTATTCCCGAGAATCTTTTATGCCTGGGAATATATTTTTTCTCGTACCAAACGTAGAAAAATTTTATTCCCAAATCATATTCCTGCGAATATAAAAATATCTCTTATACCAAATGTCACCTAAAGGTATAAGCAGTTGGAGATCCAGGATTCAAACCCTAACAACGAAGAAACAACTAAAATAACAACTAACATACTAATACATGCCTATAAAAAATAAAGTGCCAACCCCTGCAAATAAAAAAGGAACCTCCGCTTCGGTAATTTTTTATTCAAATTACAGAGGTCAAAGAGCCGGAAAAAAGAAAATATAGTCCAACACCATAATGGTAAGAAAATATTCCATCTTGTTCATTAACCACATTTCGAATAAAAAATCATAATAATAGAGCCACAAAATTTTCAGAGGTAACCCATCTTAATAACAGCCACAAAAAGAACCAAGGTGAAATAGCTTTTTTGCCAAGCTGAACTGTCGGTCTTTTTCCTTAATTCCATTTGTTTATAGACTCCAAATGATTACAACTATTCACCCAAAAGAAAGGGAGGTGAGGAAACTTCACCCCAACATAGATCAGAAAAATATTTACGGTTCAACACAAATATAACACAAGTTAGCAAACATCCATCTAGCTACACACGCACACACACTACACGAAACACATTGACCCAAGAACTAAACCATGATGGTATGTAATGACACGCATTTCATTTCCGAAGGAATGCCACGGTAGCAACACGAGAGCCTACAGATCCACCAAACATGAATGTTGGATATGTGCGGACATGACTTACATATTGGAATAGAGGATCTCTGCACGATTCTTCATTCTTGGCTGCCTCAAGTTCCTGGGCTGTAGCAATTTTTCTTTGGTTGAAACTTTCCACTTCTTGGACTAACTCATCCTTTGTACTGTTACATGATGTGATCACCTTACAGCAGACAAGGAGAAAGTCAAAAGGGTAATCAACATCATGAAGTGTAAGAGTTGCAACTATATCAAGAACACAGGCATCGGGAGAAAGATAGTAAGTGAATAAGCAGAAATTAACAACAGATATCAATTAAGATCAAATAATCATGACGTATTCTGTAATGAATAAAAAGCATTCCACTTTATAGGCACAGTTCATGTCACGAGCCCCAACAATTTGGTAGAAAATTAAAACATGGGCCTAAATTCAACATCAGCTTTGAACAAAAAAGTGCTTACAAGTATTCCACCAGGAGTGACCAACCTCGAAACAGAATCCCAATACATCATTCTGAAAATAAGAAAGCAATAACATCAATACCATGCATGTATGCGAATAAATGGAGGACAAATCAGTCGAAGAACCCCCCCTAAAATGGCTAGTTACAAATTGTTTGACCTATTAGTTATTTATTACCATTATTTTATCTAAATTGAAAAAGAGATGTGAAACATGGTTTTATAAAGCAAAATTACATCATCCTAATAGAATTACAATATAACCACGGATAAGATAGTACTTTCTCTGACCTCTTGACAGGACCATCAGGATGCAATCCAATAGCATCTAGCGTCCCTTTATCCATAACAAGTTGAAACTCTTGTTCCAACTTTGTCTCAAGAACATCATCAACCTTAAAACAATTAAAAAGCCAATTATTATATACTGGACACGTCAAGAATGTAAAGATAGTAATGCCTTGTGCACAAAATGGAGGTACTAAGATAAGAAACAACTTGAAAGTCATAACTCAATACAATTTGTCAAATACTACACAACAGAATGTAATAACAAAGAATTAAGGAAGGTAACTTCTTAAAAAAATTGTATAAAACCAGACAATTCTAAATCTTCCTTATATATTGAAAGGGATTTTATAGAATGAACTCTCCAATAGATAACAGAAGTTACAAAGTGTTGACAAAATCACATGATGTATCCACATCACATTTTGAGGAAGGGAAGATTTTGAGCCTAGCACATCAGGCAGCTAGAGATGCATCAGTTTGCATGTTGATTGGCAGTGTTGCTTTTCCCATGAAGCAGGTGATATGGTGATGTTATTGATGCAGCAATTTGCATTTTCACCAAGATTACCTATCTGACCTCATATTAAACAATTAACCTAAATAAGCACCTCAAATTAGGGGACATTATAGTAAAATACGGAAGTTCGAAGCAAATAAAAACATTAAAAACCTAAGGAAAACACCCAGCAATCTATTGTTTGGTTCCTGCTTATGCTGCATGGGACTGTTCTGGGTCAGGAAAGTTGTAATTCACTTCTTGCGGAAGTTAAAACTGTAATTTACACCTTGGCAGAAACAGAAGCTGCATTTCAGATGAGTCCTTTAGTATTTCTTCCTGTCTTCTCTCATTTTAGTGAAGTAAACAGTTCATCTCTCTCTCTCTCTTGCCAGAAACAGTTCCTTTCTATTTTAGCCCCCTTTCAATCCTTCAGTATTTCTCCTATTTTTTGGCGTCATTTAGTAACATATTTTGTCATTTCAACTCCTCCTCCATCTGGCTTATAGTTCAGACACACATAGTATACAGTCACAGCCTCTATTATGGAACCATTTTGTTAATTCCAGATTTACCACCTATGCTAAGTCAGCCATCATCAGCTATCAACACCAATAATGGGTTGGAAGTATAATCACTGCAAGAGCCCTAGAATGATGTAACATGAAATTCAGTTAATGGAAGTACAAATGCCGGTCATAAATCATGCAAAAATTAAAACAACATCAAATGTACTAGCCAGGTAATGCCAAAGCATTTGACAAAGTGCCACCAGAAGTTATAAAAGAGCAGTTATTGAAAAGAGTGGAAAACTCAAAATTCGGCCCCACTACTGGTTCAACTCAGGTAAACAATAGTTCAAATGTGAAAAGAAGGAAAACTAGAGCGATCAAATATAAATGATTCATGTGACAAGAAATTGAATTGCGTCATATAGCATATAGAGTTTGCCAATAACAA
This sequence comes from Echinosophora koreensis, assembly GCA_035048595.1. Lineage (NCBI taxonomy): Eukaryota > Viridiplantae > Streptophyta > Magnoliopsida > Fabales > Fabaceae > Echinosophora > Echinosophora koreensis. The sequence continues at coordinate 1,441,134 of JAPCYP010000046.1, forward strand.
TATCCTTCCTGACTTCTTATAACCACATATCAGCACATCCTTCATCTGTGTCTGTAGACAAAGACTAGCAGTATTAGGGATTGAGAATCACAGGGGAATCAAAAGATGAGTGATATGCATAGGGTGGAAGAGAATGAGAAGCAATACATCCCATATAATCACATCATCAGTGAACTGTGAACACTAGGAATAAATAAATTTAGTTGGAATCCACATTTATTAACACTAAAAAGGCGATCTGATCGATACTAGGTGATTGTTTTCATGGAAAATTTTCCTATTTAGCAATTTCCTATTCCTAAAAGACATGCAGCACACATGCTCATTCGTAAACACACAGAGAAAAACTTGAACATACCAAAAACTTGATGTTGGAAAATCCATCACGATTAGCAAGGTTTTGGGCAAGGCTGATGGCCCGTTCGCTATAATCAGTGCCAGTTAAATCAGAGAACCTGAACAAGATGCCAAGAGTTTCCTTAACAAGGTTTTTGCAACGCTACACCATAATAAAATACAAATATCTCTCCATAACCAATATTCAAAATTTCCAAGAACTAAGAGCCTGAACAATGCTTGGTTTCATTCCTAGGAAAACATATAACATTCTGTATAAATGCAGGCTCCCTTTCTATACTACTTTATTTCTTCTCTTGAACATATGTTTTTGTTACTCTATTTTCAGTATTTACATATTATGAGTAAAAAAAAGCTGTAGGTAAAAAGTTCAAAAGGAAATTAAATTTGAAAGGGAAACATCAAAGAAAAATTTCTCATTGAAGTTACTCAAACCAGTAACTTCTATATTTGGGCATAAGTTACTAGAATTTACTAACTTGTAGCTGTAAGTAAAGCACAAATCAATTGGATCTAGAAGCAATTTTGCAGCTTCAAGCAGTCCAGTTTTTTCTTTCTATATTGTAACGTGTGGATTGAGAAGAAAAAGAAAGGGCCTCCCAGTCAAATTGTTAGCCAGACTATTGCATATTCCTAAATTTCCATTTTTAATCATTCAATTTATTCTAAAGAAATTTAATCAAACATCATATACCTGAACTTCTTATGTAGAAAATTCTCATCCTCAAAGCTTCACTTTTATGCATGACCATGAACTTATAATAACTTAAGTATTTAAGTAATTTTTTTACAATTTTATAAATTACTTATTACTTATAAAAATCATTTATCACGTTTTCAGCTATGAATTATTTATGTATTATAATGTATGCACATATTTATTTGGTACAAGATTAGTATGTCTTCCGATTTTCCAACAAATAAAAAGGGGCACACCCATTTTTGTATAGTTAAGAAGTGGAGAATTGTTGAAGCAATATTAGAGAAGAGAAAGACAATGGGTTATATGTTATTTAGAAATATTACAATTTTTTTTTTTTTTACACAGCATATATTACCAAAATATGGGGACAAATGGAAATCATACCCTTGTTTAGCTAATTCTTGGAGAAGCAAACCATTGCCAGTCCCGATGTCAAGTACACTCCAACTAGACAAAAGTTTATCACCTAGTTCACTAGCTCCAGCCTTAACATCATCAACATGATTTGGTATGCACCCTTGAGAAATGTCAATGCACAAGGCTTTTGTCCAAGATGCAGCTACTTCCATCACGTCAACTCCAAACCTACACATGGAAAATAAATGCAAAACAAAAAAAAAACATAAATGTAAGTTTGGAAAGAAAGGATAAAAAAATGTGGTGGGGAATGATTAAACAATGTTATCAAAACCCTAAGAATGTGTCACTGTCTAGAAGTTGATAAATTCAAGTAAACCACAACCAAGAAAAGGCAAAAAACAAGATATAGTCCTCTAGTAAAAGGAATATTGGAATAGAACCTCGGACTTAAAGATTAGAAGAGCATATATGAAATATTGTTTCCAACAACAAAATTTCCAACTCATTGACGTGAAGCAAAGAACTAAAAACTTAAGATATAAATTGTTGTAAGATAAGATTTCAAACTCATTTTTTTTATATTACATAGGTTTCTGTATTAAAATGTTCATCCATCCTTTCTAATATGGGAAAAATATTCTTATCACATAAACCTTTTCAATAAAAAACCCTACACATGGATTGGTTCCTAGCCAGGAATTTGTAAGCATTATGAAAAGCAAAATGACTTGTAACAACTCGGAAATCTTAATGTGGGTATCAAGTCCATACTTTCCTCAATCTTTGAGTATCAACTCCATGGATATTATATAGGTATGTTTAGATGATGTTGCATGGATCAAAAGCTCTAACAGAGTTTTTGATCTAGGCAAAGCAAGGAAGCCAAATTAGATTTCAAAGTTTTGCAAAATCTCCTCTATTTCCTTGCATTATGCTGAATGGATGAATTCACTTTATCAATAAGGCTGAAAGCTAGAAACTTACTCATTACTACTCTAATAAAAGGGAAGTGTGCCTTTGTTAGCAAAGTAAATAAAGAGTATAACAAGCGTTGAAAAGAAAATAGGCAACAAAGAAATGCTGATTAAACATATTCATGTAGCAGATAGCCCAAGCAATTCCTTATTTCTAGAATTTTGATGCAACCATTTGCCTATGTAAAATAGTCAAATCATAAAAAAAATTATAAGAAAAAGAAATTAATCCTAATCTCCATCTCCTATAAATGCCCAAGAAAATTAATTACTACCTATCATCAGGTTGACATCTAGTCAGAAATTTCAACTGGTCCTAAGCCCAAATAGTCAGTGGACTACACGTTTTGCTTAGCAATAATCCGAACACATGTAAAAGATAGATGCTCCAAAATTTGATTAAAATCAGTTTACTTTTCTTTCACTTAAAATCACATTTACCAAGACTCATACAGATCAGTGAAGCACATTATGCAATCAAAATATTACTTACCAAACTTCACCAGCATGGCCATGTTCACGAAAATTTGTAAGCTCGTCAGCATATGCAGCATCCCAATAACTCTGAAATCCCAGCATCGACGTAACTCCTTCAGCATCAGGTTCATCCTTGTCAGAACTGCAGACACACAAGAATGACTCAAGAATCATTAAGCACTCACTCAGTCAATATTAGTAAATCACGAACAATGATTCATTCATGCAACTCATTTCCCGAATTCCCATCACAAAAGTACCCGTTCTTAACTTCAAATCCTCAAAGAAAATTCAAAATTCCAAAATCCACATAGCTACGACTCAGATCGATATATTATTTCCAGCTATCGTCAAATATCAACCACGTTCACCTCCCTAATATTCACAAATGCCACAAACCAAATTAACCAGATCTTAACATCCTACTTCACCTCACTCACTTCCTTTTTCTCCTAATATTAAAATCCAAAACCTATATTTCTGCTTAGTGCTAATTAACATCCCTCACTTTCAGTTTCACCTATATTATATATAAATATATAGCGATTCAGCAAAAATGCAATGAACAATAAATCAGGAATCCACTCAATTCTTGTGCTCTACAAGGCAAACCAGATCTTAACATTCTACTTCATCTCACACACTTCCTCTCTCTCCTAATATTTAAAATCCAAAACCTAGATTTCTGCTTAGTACTAATTAACAACCCTCACTTTCAGTTTCACCTATATATAGCGACCTAATCGCATAAGGAGAACAAAAATCAAGGCAGCGAAAATGCAATGAACTAACAAATCAGGGAATCCACTCAATTCTTGTGCTCTACAAATTTCAATTCAATTCAATTGACTCATTCAAAGTTCATAGAGAGAGAGGAATGGACCTGTAATCGGAGGCGGCGCGGAAGTTGGCGTTGGAGAGAGCTTCAGCAGCGTCGGCGTGGCGCTGGTCATCGTCGAGTGTGCTGCCGTACTCGCTCTTGATGGACCAGGAGTCGGCGGCGACGGAGCGGTCGTCGTCGGAGACCAGATCGGCGGCGGAGACAGAAACCGCTCGTGATTGTTGTGATACGTCGGAGTCCTCCGGTTGCAAGCGGATTCCGGCCATTGAAGAGAGAGAGAGATAGGAATAGATTTAGTGAAAGCGGTGATTAGTTTCTTCTAATTCTTCTTCTTAAATATGGTTGTTCGTTTCGTTTGTGCTGACCATTACTACTACCACTTTAGCACAGAGAAGAGAGGATCGATTTGAGTGAGTGAGGTAGTTTGTGACGTAACCTAATCATTCTGTGTGGATTCGCATGTACTTTTTCATGATTTCCTTTTCACTTTTTTCCTTTTAATTTACAGTTTCAAAACTTTTTATAATTAATACGTTTTAGGCTTAATTGCAATTTTGTTCTATGTTATTGAATATGCATTCATGTGTGATTTTAGTTTTTATAGTTTTTTTTGTATACTTTTGGCCTCCATATTTCTTCGGTGTTGCAAATTCAATCTTTTTGCCCAATGTCTTTCAATTCCTCCTCCCCTCTTTGATTTAACATAATTCAATGATTCTTCTTTGTTATTTACTTATTTTGTTCCTCTCTTCCGAGACTTTTTTTTTTTGGTTCCGTCACAGGGTCATTTATCATCAAAGCTCAACCAGAGGTTTTATGCACCAAGAGCTACGTCCAGTCCCTTCTACTTGAAGGTTTTCTCCACTATAATTCAATAGCTTACAAGTATTCTTTCACTCGCCTCTTCAGGCTTACAATCTTACAAGTATTCAACACCTATCCAGGCACTCAAGTATTCTTTTCTAGTAAAGCCTCTTCAGGCCCTCTCTAACTTAGAGAAAAAAAGTTTTGATCTAAGAACTCACTATGTGTGAGTGTATGAAAGTTTAAGATCAAAGATTACAAAGTAATCGAGAGAAGATTTTACAGAGTTTTGACACTTTCAAATATCAGAGCTTCTAGTAGTTTTTCGGTAACCTTCTTCACTGGGGTCGTCTAGTATTCATGGAAGGCGTTCAGCTTGAGCTCTTTCTTTTTCGGCGGTCTTCAAGAAATCCGTTTAAAGATAACATTAAATGCTATGATCCATTGAGTCTGATAACTTGATAAATGATCTTTAGAAATGCACTCTTGGTTATCAGAAATGCTGAAAGTGGTACTGTCACTTCTCTGTTGTACCCTAAAGTTCTGTTTTGTCTTTCCTTCTTTGTACAGGGTCAACTTTACAGCAGCTTGTGTTAGAGTACAAAGTATTTGTGAAATTGATGGTACTATGTTTCTCTTACCAAGAAAAACAAAGTGTAAACATATGAAACAACACTGGAATAGACATGGAAACAAACAATTTAAATAAACAATCATTTGAAATAAATTTGTTGACTAGACGGGTTTACAAGTAGTACGTCTTTGGACGTGCATTTTCAATAATGAACAAGAGCAATTAGGTAGTCCATTGATAGGTCGTCTAGTTGTTCTACCAGGTAGACTAGTATAACTTAACTTTGTTTTTATTGGCTAGACTACATAACTGCTTGTCTAGCTTCTATCGGGAAGTCCATTTATAAGATCGTCTAATCTTTTCTCGAGTGGACTACAAGTCTTTGGACTTGTTATTTGTTGGACTTGTTCTTTTTCCTGATAGACTTAATGACTCGTCTAGTGCTTGTTAGACTTAGTTATTTTTAATGGCTTGTCTGACGATTCTCTTTTAGACTAGTTCTTTACTAGATGAGTTTAAAGGCTCGTCTAACGAACATAATTTGAACCCACGATGCTTTTGGACTTTCTCAAAGGAACTTTAGATTAGTTCCCTCGTCTAGCAATATTTAAAACAATCCTACACACTAGAATAGACGAGTTAAATCATAACTTAAATTTGTCATACAAATTTAATCATTTTGTTAACATCAACACTTAAGAGATTATTGAACCATAATCACTTTGGTTTCAACACAATATAGATTTTAGAAAATGAAAACTGAAAATGTTCTTAAAAAGTAATTGGACTTGGCCTTAGGGTATGGATGGTCACATCTCATGGGACATTGGACTTGGCCTTGGTCCAAAATCCTACTTCAAATCATTGTCACCAAGTCAGTGCTTTGATGGCTATGGAGTATCAAGCTTCGCGTCGGTTGAGGATTTGGGTTGACATCGTAAAGTGCATAATGCAAGAACTATAAAGCTTTGAGGCTGAGCTATGATGCAAGAACTTTAGGCTCTGGGTTCATCTCACCTTCCTTGTAAAGTTGTAATGGCCTAATTGCACTCACAAATAAACTCTCTACTCATCCGAATGGACCAACATGACAAATAACAGCAAAGCTGAAGAAGGTCATGATAATGCTTTTAATCTAGCACTTCTTGGGAAGTGGAGGTGGCGTTATTTGACAGAGAAAGAGTCTCTTTGGTCTAAAGTTCTTAGGGTGAGGTATGGTCACGGTTCCTTGTGGGGGGTTCCTTGGTGTGAAGAGTCTTTAGAGGAGGGGGGTGGGTTCTGCTTGGTGGAGAGACCTACGCTGGTTGGAAGGGGTAGACAGCAACAAATTAGGGTGGTTGACAAATGGGATTACAAAGAAGGTGGGGTGTGGGAATAGTGTGTCTTTTTGGAAGGAGATATGGATAGGTACCACATCACTAGCAAATAGATTCAACAGGCTTTTCAGCATATCCTCGGCTAAAGTTGCAACAGTCGTGCAATTGGGTGTATGGCTCGATGGCTCTTGGAATTGGGAGCTTCCTTGGAGAAGAGTCTCTTTGTATGGGAGGAGGAATTGCTCAAAGATCTACTCAACATCCTGTCAGAACATCAATTATTTGAAAATGCGGAAGACTCTTGGTGTTGGTTGGGCTCAAAAGCGAATACGTATGCTGTCAAAACAGCATACTCGTATATCAATAAAGTGGTGCAGGGGACAGGAAATACCACCTACAGGCTACTTTGGGATAGGAGCATTCCATTGAAGATTGGGGCTTTTTGTTGGAGATTAATCTTGGACCACATTCCATTGGCAGTCAACCTTCAAAAGAGAGGAATTGTTCTCTCAAATGGGTCCTCATTATGTTGGTTTTGTAAGGCATATGAAGAATCTGCTTCTCGCTTCTTCATTTCTTGTAGTTTCTCTTTTGCTATATGGATGTACATATATCATTGGCTAGGTGTGATTACGGTGCTTGCAGGTAGTCCACTGGATTTTCTCTCAGCATTATGGATTACAATTCGATACGGGTTCAAAGAAGATTTGGAGGTTATTCTAGTTTGCAGTTATTTGGTCCATTTGGTTACATCGAAATGAAATTATTTTCAAGGAAGGTATCGTGGACTTTGATAAGGTAACAGAATTGATTAAGGTTAGAGTTTGATCCTGGTGTAATGCTTTGGTAGGAAAGGCCAGTTTCTCATTCTTAGACTGGTCAATTAACCCATTGTATTGTATGGAAGTGACACTTTGAATCGTATCTGTTTGGTGCTGTTTGCTCTGTTTTAGGAAAGCTTAGTTTTTATATTTTTGGTTGGATATGCTAAGATGCAATATCTTGCAATATCCTGTGTAAAAACTAGGCTAAAACTTGATGTGTTCTTGGTCTCTGTCAGTTGGGGAATTTGCAATTGGGTGGGCACTATTTGTATACTTTTCTATTTGATTTCTTTGTATATGGGTTCAAGGTACCCCTTGTACTCTTTGCAATATAAACATTTGGCTTATCAGACAAAAAAAAAAAGCTTAATAAGTGGGTTGATCAGGTTTTAAAGCTATGTATGCCAATCCAAAAAAGCCATGCTGGATAGCTATATTTCTAATTTTCTATGAAGCCTACAAGCCAACAGATTCGTTGTTAAAACCTGGGCTTTTTGACCAAAATGGGTTCCTTTTAGAAACTATTTACCAGTTTAGGGTTGTTCTGAAACAATTTACCAATTGGGGGTCCTTTTGGACACGTGGAATATTTTATTTTTTTTGGGTCTGACGGGTCAAAGGCGCCAGTCCGACTGGCGCCACCCTTAAAAAAAAAAAAAAGGACCTGTCCTGCAGCGCCACGTGGCGCATGCAGGAGAGGCGCCACTGCGCTCCTTCCCCAAAAAATAATTACCCAACCCCAACCGTCCAGAATTAAGCGCCCCCCCCCCCCATTTCACCCACCCACCCAATAGACACACACAACACACACGTCTCTATAAATACCTCCTCCCCCAACCAACATACACACATAATCCCCTTGTCTGCTTGGTACACCTCATACTAGTAATTTAATTTTTTGTAGCAGTGCAGTGTTCCTTTTGAATTATTGGAAACTTCATTTAATTTCTACAAGGTAAATTTGTTATAGCTACTATAATAATTGATGACTATTTCTTGGTGTAAATTGTTAATACAAAGTTTTTAATGTCTCTTGTTATATTATTTGGTACTTATTATTAGGGTAATTTTTTTTGTTGCTTATTATTTTAAACTTAATTAAATTCATTAATTTATTTTATCATATGTTTCATTGTTAGTCCTCATACTAGTAGTTTAATTTTTTGTAGTAGTGTTCCTTTTAAACTGTTGGAAACTTCATTTAATTTCTACAAGGTAAATTTGTTATGGCCACTGTAATAATTGATGACTATTTCTTGATGTAAATTGTTAATACAAAGTTTTTAATGTCTCTTGTTATATTATTTGCTACTTATTATTAGGGTAATTTTTTTTGTTACTTATTATTTTAAACTTAATTAAATTCATTAATTTATTTTATCATATGTTTCATTGTTAGTCCTCATACTAGTAGTTTAATTTTTTGTAGTAGTGTTCCTTTTAAACTGTTGGAAACTTCATTTAATTTCTACAAGGTAAATTTGTTATGGCCACTGTAATAATTGATGACTATTTCTTGGTGTAAATTGTTAATACAAATTTTTTAATGTCTCTTGTTATATTATTTGCTACTTGTCATTAGGGTAATTTTTTTGTTGTTGATTATTATCTTAAATTTAAATAAATATATTAATTTATTTTAGTGTATGTTTCATTGTTACTCCTCATACTAGTAGTTTAATTTTTTATAGCAGTGTTTCGTTCAAATTGTTGGAAACTTCGTTAAATTTCTACCAGGTAAATTTGTTATGGCTACTGTAGTAATTGATGACTATTTGTTGGTGTAAATTGGCAATACAAAGTTTTTAATGTCTCTTGTTAGTTATATTATTTGCTACTTGTTATTAGGGTAATTTTTTTTGTTGCTTAGTATTTTAAATTAAAATAAATACATTAATTTATTTTATCATATGTTTCATTGTTACTCCTCATACTAATAGTTTATTTTTTTGTAGTAGTGTTCCTTTCAAATTGTTGGCAACTTCGTTTAATTTATACCAGGTAAATTTTTTATGGCTACTGTAATAATTGATGACTATTTGTTGGTGTAAATTGGTAATACAAAGTTGTTAATGTCTCTTGTTAGTTATATTATTTGTTATTAGGGTTATTTTTTTTGTTGCTTATTATTTTTAATTTAATTAAATACATTAATTTATTTTATCATATGTTTCGTTGTTATTCCTCATACTAGTAGTTTAATTTTTTTATAGCAGTGTCCTGTTCAAATTGTTGGAAACTTCGTTTAATTTCTACAAGGTAAAATTGTTTAGGCTACTTTATCATTATTGTCAGTGTTACTCCTCATACTTATAGTTGAAATTTTTGTAGTAGTCTTCCATTCAATCTTGTTATATTATTTATTACTTGTTATTAGTTAGATGAAAATTATATTTAATATAATCTATTTTTAATTATTTAATGATATAACCTATATAATTCAAATATTTTTTAATGTCAGGTTAAAATATGGCATCATCTAGCTCACAATCAGGGGCACGATTGGTAAACCCCGGCTCGGTGGATGATTCACTATTGAAGCTGCAAGAAAAGCATGTTTCCCAGCACGTATGAATGGATCACCCGATCGAGTTCTTAGAGCTCGACGTGGACTTGGATTTAATCCTTCTGTTATGGATCTCCCAGAGTCTGTTAGAACTAATCTTCATACAGCCGGTTTCTTGGGGGTCGCCCAAGTAAATATCACCCAGCTTAATCATAATTTAATTACTGCACTTGTTGAGAGATGGAGACCCGAGACACATACCTTTCACATGCCGTGGGGAGAATGCACCATCACACTACAGGATGTTGCTATTCTTTGTGGCCTGCGTATTAACGGTCCCGCTGTTATTGGTACAACTCATAGACAATGGAAGCAATATGTCGGTGAAATGCTAGGCAGGCTTCCTAACGATTCTGACATGAGAGGATCAAGAATAAAGTTGAAGTGGTTGGAAGATCATTTTGGGCACTTCTCTCAATGGGGGGATAATCAATGGTGGCAGGTTGTATATACACGAGCGTATATACTCAGGTTGATAGGAAACCTATTGTTACCGGATCCCTCCGGTGGATGTGTGTCACTGAGATATCTTCCACTATTATAGAATTTTGAAATAACAGGTCAGTATAGCTGGGGTTCGGCTGTATTGGGTTACGTGTACCGTGAGTTGTGCAAGTCGACTAATTATCAAAAGAAGGAGCTTTGTGGGTTCATGCCGTTGGTTCAAATTTGGGCATGGGAAAGGATGCCTTCCATTGCTCCGCAGCTCGTGCTTGACCAACGAGATTTTGGTACCCCATACGGTACACGGTAAGTAGCATGTAAAGTTTGTAATCATGGTTGTTTGTAGATTATACTTGATCTGATCTTCCTTTTTTAAACAATGACAGGTGGCGTGGAGGTGTTACTTATACCAGGGAGATGCACCCCCTGACGTATTATCGTGACCGATTTGACAAAATGAAGCATCGCGATGTAAGCATAATTTTTCAATTTAATTAACATTAGGAATGTATTGTATTATTTTTGTTCTCTCCATCTTAGGAATGTAATTGCATTATTTTGTTCCATGTTGGTAGTTTATTTGGTGTCCGTACGACGACATGATGATGGCAACACTACCCATGCTCTCTCTAGAAGCCATGTACTTGTGGAGGGTTGTTCTTCCGTTGATATGCTTCAACATTGTCGAGTGGCATCAACCAGATCGTGTGATGCGTCAGTTCGGCTTGCAGCAACATATACCTGATGCACCTTCCCAACCAGACGAGCGTCATGATCTGTCACTTAGGGGCAAACAATCTGAGAATTGGGAACTCCTATTGGATGATGACATTAGATTCTGGAATGATCGACACCTTAAGGTGATTTGTCATAATCAACCACAGATTGGAACCCTAAATAAGCAATCAGAGTATATGCAGTGGTACAAGCGTCGGACACGTCGATGGGTTAGCAGGGAAGGTGCACTACGAGGATTTTCGGTAACTTTTAAGTTTTCCAGCATATTGTTTTTTGATTGAATTATCTTTAGAGGAATTATTGTTAATAGTTATTCACCTCGTTGTAGGTTGATGGGATGGAGCGGTTGTACTACTTAAGTACGCCTGAGGGTCAACATGAGTTCTCTTTTCATGAACTTAATACAGAGCTTGCGTCCATGATGGCGGCATCGGACGAAGCGGATAGCATTACTACACCTATTGTCTCAGCTGTACCTCTCACACAAGCCGTGGAGCCGAATCCTCCATTTGCACGCGTGCCAGTAGCAAGAGTGGAGGGTCAGTCTCTTGGTAGGAGAAGACAACGGCTGGAACAACAGAATTTATACACACCGCCTATACTGGGACGCGGATAAGGATATTATTATGCGCCCACCCAGTACCATGACTTGACACAGGAACCCGCTCCAACTTATTTTCATACTGACATGGCAGGACCATCGTCAATGCCTCCCCACTTCTCATCGTCAATGCATACTTCACCCAATTTATTCTCCACACCACCCGCCTATCAACCGACTGCTAACACACCAGATGCACCCAACCCCCTTATTGAGCAGATACAAAACACCCCAATGTATTCTCCTGGATACCCTGGTATGGGTATTGACTTGAACGTCGACTTCGCCGCAGTCTTAGACTCTAGCTCCGCAAGTGAAGGCCCAGTTCAGGTTGAGCCTAATGTCAGAAGAAATCCACGCCGTGAGGCTCGGGGTAAACAACGACAGTGCATCTTGTCTCCCTTTCAGCATGATGGTGACCCAGCTCAATACTCACATTAAATTATGCATTGTTATTATGTAGCATATCATGTAATTGATATTTTGTACCTAACGGACATTTCAATTTTTGAACTTAATGGAGTTACTTGATATTTTGTTTCGTTATATTTTTTTTACGTCTTGAAGTTGTAGCATTTAATACTATAACAACACATACAAACTATATGCCGAAGCATTTGATTTATTGAAACAAAGCACCCTAAACCATGCATAACTAGGTGTAATCTACAAATTATCTTCCGTACCAACTCCTCCACTTCCTGATCCTCCAGCTCGTTGAGGGCAGTGGCGTCGGTTATGACCCTAAGACCGACACAATCCACATCGTTGGGTCGGTTGTGACTCTACCCAGTCCATCTCATTACGAATGCGGGTTGACTTGGGTCTCCCTTTCGGGCGTAGCATCGACAGATCCGGCACTAAGGTCCAAGGCTGTTGTATCTCCGGTATTGCTTCCTCATTTCCGATCGGAAACCACTGGGGAGCGTAAGCGTTAATGATGCTGCGCCATTTATATACATCATTAACATACTGATCCCAGTCGAGCATCATGGCCGCACATATAGCAAGCACATGTGAACATGGCAGGTGAAGTGCCTGAAATCTTCCACACTGACAATATTTCGTTTGTAAGTTGACCCTCCAGCTGCGACCCCCTCTCTGGGTGACCGGATTGAATGCTTCTTCTACCTCGAATCGTAGATTCTGGGTGTCATATCGGCGGACTTGATGCGAACAAGCATCTTCTTGCTGTTTCAAGATCTTCTTCATTGCCTTGTCAGAATATCGGTGACCACCACTCAGCTTGTCTCTCGCTTCCGCACCCCGCTGAACAAAATATTCGACGATCCTACCATACGAACACTTAACCAAAGCAGTGATTGGCAAATTCCTAGCACCCTTTAAAATTTTATTCGCACATTCAGACAAGTTGGTTGTCATGTGTCCAAATCGACGACCACCATCATCATAAGCCAGTGACCATTTTTCCTTCCTAATGCCATCAATCCACCTTTGTATTTCAGGACTGGTTTCACGGAATTTCTCAAGCTTCCAATCAAAGTTTATCTTGCATGCCATGTGCCCTATAAAAAAATGTTCAATTATTCAAGTCACCATTTATCTTGAACAAATACATAAATAAACAAATTATGTAGTTTGAAAAAGGCATACCTAGAGTCATCAGATCCTCCTTTAACTTTTTATTCTTGAATCTCTGGTTGAAATTACTGGTAATATGTCGAAGACAGTATACATGATACGCATTCGGAGGCTGCCAACCTAGGTGAGGATTCGAAACGGCCGATTTAATGCTTTGGTGCCGGTCGGAGATCAAACATATACCCGTCTTATTAGTAACATGTTCCCGGATCAATCCCAAAAACCAAGACCAAGCATCTAACGTTTCTCCTTCCACAACAGCAAAAGCAAGCGGCAGCACATGACTGTTTCCATCCTGTGATGTGGCAATCAACAGTGTGCCACGATACTTACCATACAGAAATGTACCATCAATCTGTATTATTGGTTTGCAGTTATTAAATGCATCACAACATTGTCTAAACGTCCAGAAAACACGATGAAACGTGCGATATTGGTTGTTCACACGATTGCCCACCACATATAGATTGGTCTCGATCTTATAAAATGAATCTGGTGAAAACAACTGCATATGTTGTAACCATCTAGGCAGCATGGCATAGGATTCATCCCAATCTCCAAATACCTTCACAATGGCCTTTTGCTTGGCTTTCCATGCTTTTCTGTACGATATCTTGTCCCCATAAGTACTTAGAATTCTTTCGCGTATCAAAGCGATTGTGACCGATGGCGCTTCTCGGACCATACCTAGGAAGTCGATTTAAATTTAAAGTTAGATTACAATTTCAATTAAAAGTGCTGAAACAAAATAAATTGACTAATGATCGTACCTAGTATGCACGAGCATACGAAGTTAGAATCCAACTTTGTGTGGTCTTGCGACAACATCCGATTCACACAATTATGTTGACCACCCCACTTTGTAACCTCCCACTTTAGTGACTTTTTCGACAAGATAGCCCTCATCCTCCATGGGCATCCTGTCACACGATTTGAGCACTGGACATAATAAATGGTTGATTTAGATTCAACAACTTTGAAATCCTGATGAACATTCATGGAATAATGTTTAACAGCCATTTGAACTGCCTGTTTACTATCAAATCGCAAGCCAACATACAATTCCTGACCCACTTTCCACGATCCTGGAACATCTACGCCTTCAAATTCTATCTCCTGATCAGGATGGTCCCAATTTATATAATTATAATGGGGGGATGAGTTGAAGAATGCACCATGCGATTGACCTACACGCGAGGAAAAATGAATAGATTGGCAATTATAGTAAAAATAATAATATTTCTATAAATAAAAATTAATAATAATAATGTCAGAATAAAATTATTAACTGATGGAGGAAACCAACCAGCTTGATGCGGAACAAATCCACCAGGAACCACCGATGAAACAGGAGCTGCAGCAATTCCAGGTGACGGCAATGCGGACAGAACTATGTTGGAACCCTGTTCAGCCTCCTCCTCGGTGTCCGATGAACCACTAGTTGGTATATCATCTTCCTCATCGTCTTCATCTGACTCCTCCTCCATCTCGCTTGCCCAATCTTCGTCTTCGTCATCTTCGTCATCTGCACTTGACCCAAGGTTTACCGGCACATTTCGCTGCTCGAAATTACTACCCAATGACGGTACAGGGAATGTGGAAGTGCCTGCAACATTAACATCAACGTACAACTCAAGTGTTGACATCCACGGATTTTGGATTAAACCATTCAGCATGCATTCCACATCTCGATCATCAGCAATTTCAACAAGAATATATTTCACTGGATTGTCACATATCATATATCTTGTCGCAATTTTTGTAACTGATTGATTTGGTTGCAGCCTCAACTTCGACTGAATCTTTTGCCCTCAAACGCTCGTACCGGATACCATGTTTTATTTGCACAGTTACTTGGTCTCCTTCAAATGTAATTCCTTCTGGTCCATCGAAGACTCTCCCGTTCGAGTACATAAATACTGCAACTTGGCTCATGACGTATGCCCTACAACAATATCAAATAAATAATAATAACCCATAAATTTACAATTTCTAATAATAACAATATTAAAAATGATTAACACTTAAATATGTAAACTTAATAAAAAAATTTAATAAAACATTATTATTACCGCAAAATTAAAATAATCATAATAACCATTTACAATTTTTTAAAATAAGCATACTACAAATTAAAACTAAATAACAATTACCACTACTAAATACGTGAATAATAATAATAATATTACTATTATATTATAATAAAAAAATAAACTTAAAGAAGAAAAATAATATAAAATTATTACCGTGTATTAAAAAAAATTATTAGTAATTATATGAAAATTATTAGAAATGGATTAATGAGGACTAACAATGAAACATATGATAAAATAAATTAATGAATTTAATATAATAAGCAACAAAAAAATTTACCCTAATAACAAGTACCAAATAATATAACAAGAGACATTAAAAACTTTGTATTAACAATTTACACCAAGAAATAGTCATCAATTATCACAGTAGCCATAACAAATTTACCTTGTAGAAATTAAATGAAGTTTCCAACAGTTTAAAAGAAACACTACTACAAAAAATTAAACTTCTAGTATGAGGTGTATCAAGCAGACAAGGAGAGTATGTGTGTATGTTGGTTGCGGGAGGAGGTATTTATAGAGACGTCTGGACGGTTGGGGTTGGGGTGAGGTAATTATTTTTTGGGGAGGGGGGGATCCCTGCAGCGCCACGTGGCGCATGCAGGAGAGGCGCCACTGCGGATGGCGCCTTGTGGCGCGCCTGGCGCCTTTGAAGGCGCCATCCGCAGTGGCGCCTCTCCTGCATGCGCCACGTGGCGCTGCAAGACAGGACCTTTTTTTTTTTTTTTTAAGGGTGGCGCCAATCCGACTGGCGCCTTTGACTTGAAGGCACCAGTCTGACTGGCGCCATTGACCCGTCAGATCCAAAAAAAATAAAATATTCCACGTGTCCAAAAGTACCCCCAATTGGTTTCAGAACAACTCTAAACTGGTAAATAGTTTCTAAAAGGAACCCATTTTGGTCAAAAAGCCTAAAACTTGTCTACACTGTACATATGGAACATTGAAACAACTTAAGTAAGCTGTGATACCTAGAAATCCTTTACATCAAGAAAAGGTTATATAAATAGAAAATAAATAAACATTCAATCCTCAGCTCTGACATCCATCTTCCGAGTCTGAGAATGAAACATTTCAACTATATCAGCAGCTGTGCTACATTCTTCTGGGTTTCTGTCAGACACAGCGCGAATAAATCTTGGAAATCTGATTGAGATGCCTCGAGATGGATGAACTAAACCAAAGGCAGCATGATGAACTGGGGATACAGTAAAGTCTGCACCTCTTATTTCCCAAACAAGTTGTGGTAAAAACCACATGTCTGGTGCCTCTGCTGTTTGATAATATGGTGGCTTCTTGGACAAGACTCTGTCCCCAGAAAAGAACTCTTTCATCTGCAGATCAATATCAATTTTCCTTTCAGTAGTGATAAAAGTATGCTGCCCCCAAGTTAATTTTTTTTAAAAAACAGTAACAATAAACACTTTGTACACCCATCTAGCATTTGTGCCATGTTTCGAAAAATGGATTAGTTATAACTTATAACAGTGGCGAGGGACCAGTTTAACCATATTGACAGGTGATGAAACTGGATCACATTAACATTAAAATAATTATTTTAATTATACATATGTACACAAAATATTACAACTATAAATTGACACAAGGCAAGAAACATAAACTCATGGCATAATCCAATCTTTTATGTTTCAAAGTGATAATGTCATAATTAAGTTAACCACAAGTTTAAAGTTCATAGAACGACTAACCTCAAAATTTTGGAGTTGCCTAAGATGTTACATGCTGGACTCATAATTAGGAGCCTAAGGTTGATTTTCCATTTCTATCTTGTTTATAAAAATATGTTCAGTGAAAATAAGATAGGACTCAAGAATTACAATTTATAATTTAATTACGGTTTTAGGCTAATTAGCCACAGTTAAAACTGTGGATATTCAATTCTATTTGGACTTGGGGATGTCAAAGTTAATGGAATTTATTGTTTTCACTTTAAACCAAAAGTTTAGCGGAGTTTAATGAAACAAACAAGTTTAGGGTGATTGAGTAATAAGTTATGAAAGTTGAGGGGGGTAAACTGTAATTCCCCCATCCTTAAGTGCCAGTTTCTGGAATATGAATTACTAATGAGTAACGACCACCAAGTAGAAACCGGTTCAAAATTAACAAGAAAAAGCAACGAACATACCTCTTTATTGATATTGACTCACAAACAGGGCAAGGTAACGTGCCCGTAATACATAAAATGAAAGAAAACACTCAAGAACCCTAATTCCCAGGTAATTCAAGAGTACCTGGCCGTCTCCTTTCAAACTCTCTAACTTTTCATAACGAATCCCCTCTCTTCCCCTATCTACTGATTTATACTCTTTCCACTTGTCCTAACCACCCATAACTGCTCTAACTGTTTTTAACATATTTGGGCCCACGTAACAAATATGACACTGGCAATTCTAAGGGTTCAAATTCAAAGACAGGGCAAGGAAATAAAAAATTTCAAAGACAACCTTCAACTTCAAGAGGGAAAAGTATATGGTTCTTTAGGTTGGCTGGCATAGCCCAGAGGGCTCTGCAGCCTCTGCCACAGATATGCAATTAACATGTACACAATATTTGAAGGTAAGTTAAAAGCATTTATACCTCTATGTAAAATGAATCTAAGAACCCAGACATCACCCGGCATACACTTTGATACTCCTCAGTTTCAGGATTGAAACATGCCATAAGAAATGGACTATACCTGCAACAGTAAAAGATCCAGATAAACAACAGTACAGTAAATCACTTTCTTATCCAAAAAATCTATTATGAAGCCACTGAAAAATAAATTCGTTTTTCTGCCACATTTCCATTTAATGCATGTTATGCAAGTTTCATTGAAGCATCTTAAATAATTTCAATAGACAGCAAAAATATGAAAGATGATGAAATACCATCCAGCTTTCCTTCCATTTCCATGCCAAGCTCCAATTGGTACTAAATCAAGAGTATCATTTAAACCTTCCACATAATCTCGCTTAACCTACAAAATGAAGCCTTTGAGCATCATACAGATAAGATTCAGTATCTGTTTTTGTGTGTGTATGTTGAAAAAAGTGACCAAAGTCCTGTATAACAAATAATAACCTTTAACCATTTGTCAGAACGTTTTGAAGGAGAATACCCTGCATCAAAATCCAATGTTTTCACCATAATCCCTTCACATGAAGATCGGAGTGCATCTTCCAGGAAAGCATTTAACTTAGTTAATGTGGCTTCACAGGTTAAGCAAGCATCATCTGCTTCGATCTACAATTAAAGAGGTTGTGTGTTTGTATATATATAAATATAAATATATATATATATATATATACCACATTAGATGAATTTCACAAGGAAAATAGTAATCTTAAACCGAAGCACTTACAGTTGTTTCCTTTGCATATTCAAAAAACCCAGGTTTCTCATCATAGAACAAATGCTTCAAATCTGTATAATTTCCAAGACATGCAAAAGGATTTCATTATGAGTTCCAGTACATTTTTGTCTTGCCTTGGACATGCAGAAGATTCATAATCTAGTAAGATGTTAGATGCATACACTTTCGTCTTCGCCGGAGGGGAAAACCCAATAGCCTACAAACAGTATTTGAATGGGTCAGTACTCGGTAGAGACTGTACTCGAAAGGCAATATTGCTTAACAAGGATAATTTGATTGTCTTAAATTAGTTAAATATTATGAAATAAATTAATACTGCCTGCCTATATAGACATATAGATGTACTTTCTTTGTAATTTAAATCCACATGCTTGATCATCAATGAACACTATTGGGATCAATAAGTACAGAACATGTCACATTTTTACCCTATCTGGTTTATATGGTCCATCAATATAACAAGATAGCATGAAGTTACACCATATTGCACACTACCCATTGGTGAGCCAAATATACGATAGGCTAAAAGTTTATCAGGTGGATAGTTTAGCCTATTCACTCTCATGATCATTACACTATCCTGCCTTATACAGAAAAGTGCACCAAACAAGGCCAATGCATGCACGAGACCATTTGTTAACAGAATCATTTGTGTATGCTCCTCCATGAGAATTTCTACCAAGTTAACAACCAATTATCATAAACTTGAGTAAAAGAAGGTTTGAAATAATTACTGTTCTCCATTCGCTAACATGATATCAAAGACAAAGATGCAAATGTCCACCTGCATGAACAGAAGATATAAGTAAATCCAGAGAATTCAACTAGAAACAGAAGAGAGCTAGAGAAGTACAGAGGAAGATAAGAAATCCTCCTAGAACAGCAACAGACAAACCAACCACAATCTACAATTAACATTGCTCATAATCCAATTCAGCATGACAGAACAAATCACATTGAGATGGACCGACATTTCATTAACGAGAAATTAGATAGTGGATTGAACACCACAGCATATGTTCCTTCAGGATTCCTGTTGGCAGATGTGTTGATTAAGGGACTACCCAAAGAGAGGTTCCAAGATCTTACTAGCAAGCTGGGAATCATAGATATTAACTCACCAGCTTGAGGGGGAGTGTTGTAATAGTCCACATAAAATATTAATTATTGTAGATGTATTTTATAGAAACTAGGAAATGCTGAATATATTCAACTGGGAAAATGGAATAAGCTCCGCACAACGGAGGTAAACCTCTAGTAAACCAGAAACATAGGAAAATAGGAAAAAACAGAAGCAATGATAAAGAAAAGAACAACAGGAATCAACACCAGGGGGATATTGAACAATCCTTTCCAGGCCAAGGCCTCCCAAGCTCCAATTATAATTCTCTGATACCCGATCAGCATCCCCTACGCCTCCCATATAACCACCACCCAGCACTCCCATCATAACAGAATCATTCCCCTCATTCATTGGCTGCCAAGTGTACATTTCATTCTGCCCTTCCCTCTCTCCTCTAACTGAATTCTCCTGTCGTATACTTCTATCAGTAGGCTTTCCGATGTTAAGCCCATCACTTTCCAGCCCACCTTTATATATTCTATTCCTCCTCATATACACATGGGTCAATGGCCCAACAGTCTTCATGATTCTTTAGTCATAAAATATTCACTCTTTTTCATTTAAATCAAACCATTATTAAATTGCAATGTTTTGAGATTGATTTGTATGAAACTACCCTTAATATGAAAACAGCACATTGCCATAAACTAATTATGGTCATTCAAACTGCCGTTATTAACTTGACTTTTTCAGTCTCAAGTTGGTATCAAGAGATGTGCGATCTTGGGTAGCCACTAAAAACCCTAGCTGTCACGCCATCCAACCACTGTCAAGGCTGGATCTCTGATCCCAACACCCTCAATAGTAAAAATGAGGGTGTGAGTCATCTCAGATGTCCCTAACAAAGTAGTACCGCCCAGCGTCATTGCCACAAGCACTGCGATGTGCTTCCATGCTCATGCATACCTGTCGGCTCATGAGCCCCACCTTCCCAACATCAGCTTGTGTTGCAGCCGGTCCCAACCTTCCAGCCAGCACCTCCTGGCTCAGTTCAAGTGGTCAAAAGTCCTATCCTACTCTGGACAGTCAGTGGACTCTTGGTGCCCAGCATTTTTCATGTTTCAGAAGTTCTTTCAGCTCTAGTCAGATCTCATGCCTTCAATTGGAGCCTCCAAGTCTTCCTCAACAGTGTCCTCTACAACCCCGAGCACTCATAAAGGACCTTATTTCCTTTGCATTCTCGAGCACTCCCACAATAGGAAACTAAATGCTAAGAATAATTTAGATTGGTATGTTGTTGATGTGTAGTTTTCAGGTGAGGAACTCAGTATTTAACCAAGAAGGCTGGGGAGATTGATGCTAATATATGGGACAAATGGCAAAACGCTGATTATTAGTTGATGTCTTTATCATGGCAGTTAGGCAGTCCATTGACCCAAAGCTGTTGGTGCACTACCGCTCCAACAAGTCATGTCATGACAGGGAAAAAGGCTCGAAATGTCTATGCTAATATACACAATACTTATATGATTCTGTTCATAAACTGGCACCCACCAAATGATAGATTATGACCTACCTTCCCATCTCAACAAAGCGTAGACTGCCATTCAACAAATCAAGTTGATTCTGACTAGTTCTTCTATATATCAGCAATGTTTTAGCAAGAATAGAATAGTTATGCCTGGGAAGTTTAAAACAAAGGCTTTATGGCTTTAGGCATATATGCTTTTAGTTTCTTTTATGCATGCAAATTCCCAACCTTTATGCTCTCTGTAGTAACTAAAGTATCTTTGCTTCCTCTACCACGTGAGGATAGCTCTTGGAAAGACATAATCCTATATCCATTTTTTCTATCAATACCAACAACCTGAAAGGAACATGAATCATACAATTAGGAGTGACAAACAGGAGCTTAGTTAACAAGAACAAATCTAAAGTATAGTATTTCAAAAAACGTTCTATACTTCTGCATCCAATATGAAAGTCGCTGCATCTGGCTTGCAGGATTCCTTAATTATGTCAATCAGATCAGGAAATCTTGAAGTTGATTCATCTCCATTTCTTGAAAAAACACGAATTGATCCATCAACTAATCTATGAATTTGAGCTCGTTGACCATCATACCTGGAATTACATTTAAGACAATTCAACAAGTAATGTAAAAGAAAAGTACAATTCATCCTTGTACAAAAGAGACAAGTAATGCCAAAGGATCTCAATATTCAATAAAATCATCAAATTGAAAAATATTAGTAGTAGAGTAAACAAAAAAGGTCAGAATTTCAAATCTATCCAAAATGATTTTTTTCTCACAAGTTCCGTGTTAAAGTAGAATATACAAGTTGCACGTAAAACTGAAATTACAAATGTTACATGCTGAAAAGGAAGCAATTTGAGTTTATGTATTTCTTTGGTAAGAAATGCAATAAATGCAGCAATCACCATACAACGAGTATTACCACAGTTCTTCACTGCCATAAGTGTTCACTATACCATTAAGTGTGCCAGATTAAGCTTATGAAATGATCAGAAAGAAATGGATGTGTTGATTGTAAATATCAGTAGATGCACAATGTATCAGGAACTATGTCATAGTTTATGTGAATGAACTCCCAAACTACATACCAATGAACAAAACAGCATCATAGCCAGATTAGAAATTCTTTCACAAATTAGAAATCATACAAGTGTTTAGGAACTTGAAAAATGGAATATTAAAAATGTTACTTTTATATTTGCAATAGAATTCAAATGAGCCTGCCTTGCACCTGCATTTCTTCCTTCAAGACCATTTTTAAAGGTCAATGACTCTTTAACTGCTCTCAATAAGGAGTTGTTTTTGTAATTGTTGTTTTCTAGTTTTGTAATTAGTCATCTTGAAAAATCTTTTGAATCAAAAAACAGTCTAGCCTATTAGCATTATATTGTATTTATTAAAGTTATATAGAGATGACTGAGCAGTACATGCAATAGAGATGACTGAGCAGTACATGCACTACAACTCTAAAAGATTCATCAAATTAGATGCTCTCTCTCTTGTTATAGAATTCATATACAAATTTAAAGGCATTCTACTCAGACGTGATGTGGATCAGATTAGTACATTTACACCGGTATTGCTTTAACAATGACAATTAACCCCTTGTGATCAAAACTTCATATCACCCATTAATTAATATATTATATATCAAACCAAGATTTTGAAACACTATTAGCTCCCCCAGGTCATGTCCATTGTTGCATGCAATGTGATGTCAAGAGAGACATGCGGAACATAAAGATAAAATGAAATAACTAATTAAAGAAAAGGACATACTTATATTCACATGTAAATGCTTTGTTTTGAAATAGCTTCAACACTTGGGGAATACCATTGGTGATCCTATCAAGAAAGGAAAAGGAAAATTACAAAGAAAAAAGAAACCAAGGGGGTGTTAACAAAGTGGGGGATCCTTAAGAAAATATGATTCTAGAACCTTGAAATCTAATCATAAAGTACTCAAGAAAGGGCCAATATATGGATAAGTATATACTTTGCAAGCATAGGCTTAATGGGGATTCCTGGAACCATTGACAAACTTGAAACCGAAAAATCAATTCCTTTGTTCATGAGAGATGGGACTATGAGATCCTGCATAAAGTAAATTACAATGAAAATATGACATAGTGAAATCACTGCATTATTACTCTATGGGTAAAACTAGGTACATTATCCTCAACAAATCTGCATTAAGACTCGCACAATATAAACAGCAGATCAGCAGGTAATCGTTATATCCCAACATAGTCGGCGTTGTTGGTCATATATGATGCTGGTATTTATCGAGATTTCATCCATACACAATGTGTAAAAAGTATTCTCAATATTATTGAATGTGTCAAGAGTACAATCACTAATCTGAATATATAGCCTAAGCTCTAACTAATGGGCCTAATACAAAAAGCTACTAATTACATATTACATATTTACAACACTCTCCCTCAAGCTGGTGAATGGATATCAATCATTCCCAGCTTGCAAGTAAGTTGACCGAATCTTTCTGTTGGCAAGCCCTTTGTTAACATATCTGCTAGTTGGTGCCCAGAGGGAATGTAGGCTGTTGTTATTAATCCACTATCCAACTTCTCCTTGATAAAGTGTCGGTCTATCTCAATGTGTTTTGTCCTGTCATGTTGAACAGGATTATGAGCAATACTGATAGCCGATTTATTGTCACAAAACTTCATAGGACCCTCATACTTTATCTTCAAGTCATCAAGCACAATTTTCATCCACAATAGCTCACAAATTCCTTGTGCCATGACTCTAAACTCTGCTTCTGCACTTGATCTAGCCACTACATTTTGCTTCTTGCTTCTCCAAGCGACAAGGTTCCCACACAAGAATGTGCAATAGCCTGATGTGGACCTTCTATCACTCACTGAACCTGCATAATCTGGATCAGTATAAGCCTCCATAGTCAAGCTTCCACCTCTTTTGAAAAGTCCTCTCCCTGGAGTGGCTTTGAGATACTGCAGAATACGATCTACAGCCTGTAAGTGTCTCACCCTTGGATCATGTATGAACTGACTCACAACACTGACTGCATATGCTAAATCTGGTCTAGTGTGTGCCAAGTAAATCAACTTCCCCACTAGTCTCTGATATCGGACCTTGTCAACCTTGGCACTCTCCTCTTCGGTGCTCATTCTATGATTTTGCTCAATAGGAACACTTGCAGGTTTACATCCAAGTTTGCCTGTTTCCTGCAAAAGATCAAGCACATATTTCCTTTGAGAAATGAAAATGCCTTGTTTTGAGTAGGCCACTTCAATCCCCAAGAAATACTTAAGTTTCCCAAGGTCCTTCATCTCAAACTCTGCAGATAATTTTTCCTTGAGCAGTTGTCTCTCAACCGGATCATCTCTTGTAATAATAATATCATCCACATAAACAAGAAGTACAGTCACTTTTCCTCCCTGTGAATGTTTGAAGAAAAGTCTATGATCTCCTTGGCTTTGCTTGTAGCCCAGACACACCATTGTTTTTGTAAATCTTCCAAACCATGCTCGGGGAGACTGTTTCAGCCCATATAAAGCCTTCCTCAATCTGCACACTTTGTTTATTCCACTTGTGGGACCAAATCCTGGGGGAATCTCCATGTACACCTCCTCCTCTAAGTCTCCATTCAAGAAAGCATTTTTGACATCAAACTGGTGTAGTTCCCACCTAGAATGGGCAGCAAGAGAAAGTAAAATACGAATAGTGTTCATCTTTGCAACTGGAGCAAACGTCTCCTCATAATCGATGCCATAGGTCTGAGTATATCCCTTTGCCACTAATCTTGCCTTGTATCGATCAAGAGTGTCATCTGACTTGTGCTTAACTGTATAGATCCACCTGCAACCAACTGGTTGCTTGCCCCCTAGCCTCTCAACAATTTCCCACATTCCATTCCTTTCAAGTGCCTTCATCTCCTCATCCATAGCTTGGACCCAATTTACATCCTTTAGTGCCTCTTGGACAGATGCTGGGATTCTCACAGAGTCAACAGCTGTAATAAAACTCTGATGCTGTAGGGAAAGATGTTTAGAGGAGACAAATTGAGAAATAGGGTACTTGGCACATGACCTTTTCCCTTTTCTCAAAGCAATTGGTAAGTCATTCGGATTAGGATCAAGTGTATCAGAAATATGAGAATCAGAAGTGGGGAAATTGTTTTCAATACTTACCTCCGGTTCGGACAGTTGAAGTTGTTTCTAAACCAGGTTGGGTTTTTGTCTCCTCTGATACACCAATATTGGCTCACTAGCTTTGTTTTTTACTGGTGCTAAAGGTGCTGATTCCTGCAAAACAGATTCCAAAGGAGGAACAGGAACAAAACCATAAACAGGAGACTCCGAAGCAGGTGACTCAGAAACAGGTGGCTCAGAAGCAGGTGATTCAGGAACAGGTAACTGAGGAACATGTAACTGAGCAGCAGGTGACTTGGGAAGACGAGGACCAAGGATGAGAAACTCGGACTCAAATTCCAAATTACTACTCTCCCCCTGAAGCTGAGGGCGAGTGAAGAATGACACATGTTCATGGAAGGTGACATCCATAGAGACAAAATACTTACGGCTGGAAGGATGATAGCACTTGTACCCTTTTTTGTTAGGTGCATAACCCAGAAAGACACATCTGACTGCACGAGAATCCAACTTAGTTCGATGCTGCTTATGAACATGAACAAAGGCAACACAACCAAATACCCGAGACTCAAGACTCTGCATGATATGAACAGAAGGAAAGTGTGAGAGCATAAACTGAACAGGGCTAACATTACCTAGAACACGAGATGGTATTCGATTAATCAGATAGGCAGCAATCAATACTGCTTCTCCCCAATATGACTTTGGGACTGACATTTGGAAGAGAAGGGCTCGAGCAACTTCCAGTAAGTGGCGATTTTTTCTTTCTGCAACCCCATTTTGTTGCGGGGTGTCAACACATGTAAATTCATGGATAATGCCCTGTTTACTGTTAAAGCTTGAAAGGCTATGATTGGCATACTCTTTCCCATTGTCAGAACGTAATCTTTTAATGCCTTTCCCAAATTGGGTCTGGACCATATGATA
Organism: Echinosophora koreensis; assembly: GCA_035048595.1. NCBI lineage: Eukaryota > Viridiplantae > Streptophyta > Magnoliopsida > Fabales > Fabaceae > Echinosophora > Echinosophora koreensis. Next base: position 1,467,450 of record JAPCYP010000046.1, read on the forward strand.
AAAATGAACAAAAAGCTGGGGTTCTTCTGATTTATCCTTCATCAAGAAAATCCAAGTTACTCGAGTACAATCATCAAAAAAGGAAACAAACCATCTAGCACCAGAAATATTAGAAATAGGAGCAGGTCCCCAAACATCAGAATGTATAAGATCAAATGGGTCAGCACTTTTATCAAGACTAGAAGGAAAAGAAACACGATGGTGTTTAGCAAACTGACAAACATCACACTTAAAAGACTCAACAGATTGTTGTAAAAACAAAGACGGAAACATAGATTTAATAAGAGAAAATGGAGGATGTCCAAGACACTTGTGCTGAATCCAGACCTGTGATGCAAGAGAGTGAGACTCGGACTGGAAGCAGGAAGACAGCACCTTCTGACCATTTATTTCATCAGACAAATAGTACAACCCTCCCTGTTCCTTAGCAACTCCAATCGTCCTCCCAGTAGCAAGGTCCTGAAAAACACAATGAGAAGGGAAAAAGGTTATTGCACAGTTTTGGTCTCGAGTAAGTTTATGAATAGAGATCAAGTTATTGGAAAGTTTGGGAACATGAAGCACATTTTCCAGTTTTAAAGAAGATTGAAATTCAATATTTCCAGAACCAACCACACGGGTACGAGAACCATAAGCAACAGTAATAGATTGAATACTAGAAGGTGAGGTATAAAAGGAGAACAATTTGGAATGGAAAGTCATATGATCAGTGGCACCAAGGTCAAGAATCCAAGCATCCTTAAGGATAGTACCAGAGGCAGTAAAGGAGCGGGAGCAAAAACTCTTACCAGTCATTGCCAGAGAACAAGAACCAGAAGGCTTACTGATAAAGTCAAGAAGGGTCCGCAAACGATCCAAGTCATTCTGATAGATTTTCGCTTCAGTTTCTGCCATAGAAGAGGAGAAAAATCAGTCTGATGAACAGTGCCCGCGTGGACAGCGACAACGATGAACAGTGTCACGTGAACAGTAATCGTGCAAACAGTAACGGTGAGCAGTACTAATGAGCAGTAATTGGTGATAACACCTGCGATTGATAAGGGCACAATGACTGCCAAACGCTGCAATGAAGACAGCTAAGAGAGGCCGCAATGAAGGCGGCTAGGGTTTTTCCGCGGAAGCAAGACCCCCAAGATCGGGAGCTCTTGATACCATGTGAGATTCCAACCTAAAACCAATTGGTATTAAGTGGAGTTGCTCAACAGGTATTTAAACCGCACCCCAGGATTTGAGGCAGGCGATGTGGGACTTCCAACATTTGAGAATACTCTTGACACAATCAATAATATTGAGAATACTTTTTACACATGGTATCAGAGCCAAAGGCCACCTTCCTGTGTATCGCCTGTTATGGCAATCTTCCTGTGTAATGCCTGTTCTGGCAGGCTTCCGTGGAGGAGGGATGTTGGAAGTCCCACATCGCCTGCCTCAAATCCTGGGGTGCGGTTTAAATACCTGTTGAGCAACTCCACTTAATACCAATTGATTTTAGGTTGGAATCTAACACACAATATATAAACTAATTACTTGACAAGGCATATGTGTTTTACTTTTACATATCCAACACAGTAGTGACAAATCCACCACATAAAATCTTCAGAATATATATATATATATATTAAGAAATATTATTATATAAGAAAGGGGAAATACAAGATAGGATAAGGTATCCTCGATAAGAAAGGGCAAGACTCACTATTCCAATATTCAATACTTACCAAATTTGGCAGTATGTTATATGCTTCAACAATTGCCACAGAAAGGACCTGGAGATGTGGGGGAAATTATTAGTAACAGAAAATGTCGAAATAAATATTAAATGATTGTTCTGAATTTACCAATAAATCCCTAATAATTTTGAGCATCAATTATTTACATCAGAATCAAGGTAACAAGATTCCTGCCAAAAATATAATCCACTTTATTCTATAAAATATGAATCCATAATAAGAGAAGAAATACAATGAAGGAGGAAGAGAAATCCTCCTAAAACAAGGAGCAACAAAAAAAAAACATGAGGACCTGTTTGGTTTGTTTGTTGTTTCCTGTTTTCATTTCCTATTTTTAGAAGTAATTACAATAAAAATATTACTCCCTCTGGACTCAATTATAAGCAAAAAAATGAACCTATATTTTGTGGACTCAAATATAAGCAAAATTCAACCAATTCAACTCTATTTAATGCCAGTATTTCAAAAATCAAGAAAATTAATCTAACCAATTCTTCTTTCACTTTTTCAAGAGCATTGCACACTCCCGAGACATTTAAAGGGTAGATTAGTAATTGTAACTCGTTTCTTTTACACAAATCAAGACAATTAAACTAAATTAACTAACTAATAAGTGTGAAGTTAGTTAATTTTGCTTATAGTTGAGTCTGGAGGGAGTATAAAACTGTCACATTGTTTTCATCCTGTCTCCTGTTTTCAAAGATTCTGTCTCCAGTTTCCGATCGAACCGATCCGACCGGTCGGTCCGGTCCGGTCCGAGTTTTATAACACTGATAAAAACCAACATATAAACAATTAAAAAAGCAGACAGGATAGTAAATTTGCACATTAATAAACTGATATTGGTCATGGGTAAAAGCAAATGGTTGCAAAACGAACCTGAAGCTTCTCCTTCAAATTTTCTGCAGTTCCTTCTTGGTACACAGAAGGGAAAGAATTCATAACAACAGCTTGAGCCAACGCAGGCAAAACAGTTCTCAGCATCGCCCCAATTCTTAAGTTCCTGACCTACACAGGAAGCCAAATTGAAAACCAGGACACTTGCATACAGGTATAAAAATGTATCAAAATCGCATTTGAAAAGCATAATGTCAGCATCATTATGTAAGTATATTTGGAACAATAAATACAAAATATTTAAACACAATGTGCAGAGAGAGGAGACCACACAGTCTAGCCAGGTATGGCTATTAATGAACTAACATAACCACAAACAATGATAGAAGGGTAAAACAGAAGGCAATGATAAATTTAAATTAAAGTATGGTAATTTAGAATCTGTTTAGAATATAATAGCATAATGCAAAAAGTAAATGGAGGTCCAAGAAATTCATGCCCGTTACAATGTCTTTATAACTTGAGTGATGACATAATGTAAGGTAGTAGCATTTTTAAATCATTAAAAGGTACTGGGATTGTTGAAGCTGTCAGATCTCCAACTTGAAGGAGGACGTAGATAAGGAATGCAAGGGCACTGCCTAGTTCTCAACTTGATGATCTTGCGTGTGCAAAATCCAGTTTGTTGCATCTTTCCTTGGTAGATTTGTTAGAGTGAAGTTTTTCATATAAGCGTAACAGGATGGAAAAATAATACAATAGTGCTTCTACCCTTTCACTGTGTGAAGGACCACATGTTGAAATGACAAATAAATGAAATAAAATTCCCTCACTATCATTTTTCTCTCTAAATTGTGTAACCTTTAGATGCAATCAAAGTATTTTCAGAGCTAAAAAAATGAAGATGTTCGGCTATAATTTTACACAAAAAATGTACATTAAACAAGGAATAAAAATGGAATGGAATAACTTAAACTACAAAAGCAAGCTAAGACCACAAGTCCATAACAAAAGAAAAAACCACTGTAGATAGTACATAAAAATAATAAGGAAAGTCTTGTGATTCAAGTGTTAACCCTGGAAAATCAAGGGTGATTACTTGGAGATTTATTCTAGGTGATTGATTGTCGGCTGATGGATTGAAGAATAAATTGAGGCATAGGCTGACGGCATTTTATTATTGGTCTATCTCTCATTTGTTTTCATGGTCTGAGAACATCCCCTTTCTCTCATAATTCTGTACACAACAAACGTGATGTCAGCACTGGCCAACAAAAGTGACATTTTTCTCTGTATCAGATAAACCTAAATCCCAATTCTTTACACTCAGCAACATCTCTTCTTTCCCACAGAACCTATTGAAGTAGTTAATACACAATAAAGTTTATCTAAAATACACATAAATACCTAACTATAGCAATTTGTAAGCACCAGTGCACCACTATAAGCCCTCGCAGAGGCCTGTGGTATGCCTTGATCTTAGGATGGGGCAACCTCCTCTTCGCTTGAACTTCTATGCACAAAAAGAAAAAAAAGAAAAAAAGAAAAAAAGAATCAGAGATATTTACCAAGGTCCGCACAAGAAACTTCATCTCTTTCTCACGGCAGGAACGCATGAGATGAACAATGATGCCTTTCTTCCGAAAAGTGCTTCCAGAGCCTGTTTGTACACTGATGAGCATTACATAAGAACATGTAGAACAAAACAAAAAAGTTCACATAACTATATAGCAAGAGAAAAAAGATTGAATTAATAGGGAAGAAAAATCAATACAAACATAAGAAGCAATATATGTTACAACTAGGTTTAACACACTTTTGGTCCCTCTACATTCACAATTGAATGATTTTGGATCCCTGGTTCCAAGAAAAAGATTACAACAACAAATACATAGTAACCAGAAATTGATCTCCTAATAGCGACCATGGTCACTATATAAAATGTGATGCCCTAGAGCTCCTTTAAAATGTTTTAAAATATTTAGAATTGCTTCATAATGTGGGGTTCGTGGAGAGGACAGGACATGACAGGACATAAATCAATTGAACTCAGAGAGAAGGCAATGACAAAAAGCATAACTGCAAGATCCTGAAGAACATCTGCATCACCTAACATGATTTTGACATTTAGAATCACAGGATTCTCAGTAGGTTAGCTCCAACCATACAAGTTTCTTTGTGTAGGCCTGTCTACAACATCATTCCTTTGTGAAAGAGATACCTTTCATGCTCTATGCCACCTCCACAACACCCAAGAAATACTTCAATGTACCTAGATCTAGGGTTGTTCAAAATACCAAACCAAACTATTGGAGTCCCACATTGAATAAAGATATGGCCTGAATGGAGCTTATAAGTGGGGGGCAATCCTCACCCCTTGAGCTAGCTTTTGGGATTGAGTTAAGCCCAAAATCTAATATAGTATCAGAACTATCCTAGATTCATTGTTGGGCCACCCACCATATTATCTACGCACCAAGCCTAATAGTGCTGGGTGTGAAGGGGTGTATTGGAAAAAAAAAACACAAGTCCCACATTGGCTAGAGATAGTGTCTAATATATTAGGAAAAACCCAAGTCTCACATAGACTAGATATAAGGTCTAGAAAGAGTTTATAAAGAATAGACATCCCTCACCTTACAAGCCGATTTGGTAGGGTTGAGTTAGACTCAAAATCTAAGATAATATCAAAGCCTATCCTAGATCTGTTAATGGGCTACCAACCATTATTATCCACGTGCCAAGCCCAATAATGTTGGGTGTGAGGGGGTGTATTGGGAAAACCCAAGTCTCACATAGACTAGAGATAAGGTCTGAAAAGGATTTATAAAGAATGAGCACCCCTCACCTTACAAGCCGGTTTTATGGGGTTGAATTAGGCCTAAAAGCCCAAATTTAAGACAAACAATGAAATTGATAATACTGAAACAGACCACTGGTTTGATCAGCTCCTCTATTGTATGGTTCGGTATGCACAAAGAAAAGGGAAAAAAATTACAAAAATAGAAGTTGATAAAAGTATTTCCGTTTTAGGAACAGTTGACCACTCAACTAGTAAATTGGTTAGCCCATTAACCATTATTAACAAAAAGAGTGAGTGGTTGATTGTTCTTACCCCAAATATACTATTTTACCAAGAATTCCTTTTATGTAAGATTCACAAAATATTTGTGTGGTTAGGTTGATGGTTTGAGGTTTAAACCACTATTTGTGCTTCCATCGTCATATATGCACAATTCCAAAAATATTTTCATGATCCATAAATTGATACCTTAAGGCCTGCAATTCTATGCTATTAGGGAAGGACACACTCTATGAGGAAGTTCTTTTTATTTATATTTTTAAGGAAATTTCAAAAGACAAGGGATGCACTAGCTTGATATCAGCTAGGCTCGTAAATGTACATTTATATACTTAAAAAACGTTTGTTTTTCTGTGAACCATTCCAACCGGATGAACCACCGGTTTTCCTGGTTCATCATAGGCTCTACCTGTTTCTGGATGGTTCTCTGAACGAACGGTTTTCTGGCTTATTCGGACCGCACTGCAGACTGGTTCTTGGTCCAACCGGCCAGTACAGTCCAGTTTTAATAACCATGCTAATTAGTCATCGACTAAGAGTTTTGTTGCAATGGACTCAGGTTCATGGTGAACCCTAACATGGCAACATATTCACAAACTGAGTTTTATAAAATATACATATTTACAATATTAAATTATCTTCTAGATGACTAAAATGAAAGACTTGTTACTCCATATAGGGTTCTACATAAATTAACAACTCTAAAGTAAAAACTTGAAGAGCAGCCCATTGAGTGGTATATTGTACCCCTAGTAAGGTCAAAGTTACGGTAAGAAACAGGCTGGTTATCAATACCTTATCTTCTGTAGTGCAGAGAAAACATCCTTGATTAGAAGTGGAGATGGTGGTGCAAGCAATCTCTGTGTTTGACGAAACTCTTGAGCAACATCACCTTTAACAATCCCAGGTTATTTCACAGTTATTCAAAATCCTCACAGACTGAATAGGTTTAGTAAAACAGCCAATAACTATGAGAACAATCACCCAACCAAGATCACCGAATTTGTTATACAACTCCCTTATTTTTGATCGATTTGTCCCACATGCCTCCTCAAGTGCTGCAGTAACTAAACTTTCACCAATATTTAGTTCCTGCAATAATATCATAACACAAGGAAGTGCATATTAACCCTCATAGCCATACGATAGACTCCTATACTCGGTACCAAAACAATTGTCATTATGGAAGAGGTTAAAGAAACATAAACCAGAAACAATAATCTACTTTTCGAGGAAAAAAAGAAGAGGAAAATCAATCAGACTGCACAGCAACATAGTGGGCCCTGCTTCCTACATGCCCGGCATATTATTTACCATATAAGCAATAAACAAAATAATATTGACTCAAAACCAAAGCTACAATCCTCCCTGCCGTGATCCCAAGTAAAGGGAGTAAATAAAAAAAATTAAGAGAAAGAAACATCATTTCAAAGTAAAAAACCAAGAGATGGGAAATTTCAGTTTCGATAAAAACCAAGAGATGGGAAATTTCAGTTTCGATCCAAAGAGACACCCTCGAGCAACAATAAGAGCTAAAATGCCATATATAACCAATTATCAATTGTTCTTTACGGAACTAGGGTCCTAGACTTTTCAGGTGAAGAAAACTTCTAAAACATCATGACTTGCATAAAATAAAAGAGCAAAGGAAACAGGATAAATGTTTTGATATGTTAAAATTACTCAAGTTGAAGTTTCATTCTCTTTAATGCTAAAGATGGTGAAACTTGAAAGTCATAACTTTGAAATTATCAAGACTGGAAATAAACCTACTATATTTTCATGGTCTGCGGCAACTTTGTTTGTACATAGATACACAGCAGGCAGCACATCTGCTGGAGACGAGGCCAACAAACTGTGTGATAGAAACATTGCAAGCAGATAATGTTCCTCAATCAGCCAATTAATGGTAAAATTATTTCATCATTCCATAAAAGGGAGGAGAAAATGGAGAGTACAAAAGAGTGTGATCAGTATCAAAGGGACCTTCTGAACATATTGCATAATATTGAAGTCGTTTTTATCTTTCCTTTCTCATCCTCAAGCAGGTTGAAGGTTCGTGCAAGATGTAAATATGGTGCAGGCTGTCCATCTCTCCAACATGCTGCTCATGTATGCCAGTTTTACACTTATTAAAAGACAGATCACAAATATAAAGAATAAATATTAAAGTAAGCACAGTAAGTTGAATAATTCCTTCTAAATCATGATATACATGGGGGGAATAACACAAACCATGTTCTTTAGGGTTGTATTTCTCAGGAGGTAGTGATACATGAGTTGCATTTACATTATCACTTAACACTCTCTGCACAGAAATATCAGGTTTAACTCTCAATTCCTGTGACACGTATTTCTTGTCTGAAGGGCTGTCCATGTTGCACTCCATTTGGACTGATATTTCATTTTCACCAAGATTGCCAGAATCACAGTAATATATATCCAAAGCCTTATTGACATCTCCTTTTGTCTTCTCAATTATAGTAACGGCATACTTTTTTAATGACTCATTCCCATTTATTATTTGCATAAACTGATCGATCTCATCCTTGTACAATTTTTCAGCATCGGTTGGCAACAAATCTTCAACCTTAGGGGTTTGATCAAGCTTTGATCCACAATGATCAGATTGAGTAACCCCATTCTCAGGCACTTTGCTGAAGAATCTTGTTATTGTGGGCTGCTTTGAACCACTTGTTTCTGATTTTGCTTTGACTTTTCCTTTCTTGTTTGCCTTACTTTCACTACTTCTCTTCCTTTTGGAAGGGGAAATGCGACTTGGTACAGTATATCTCAGGTTAGCTAATTTAGAGTCTTGACTTGGAAAAATGTCAACATTTTTGTGAGTGTTGTTTGTATTAAGGGATGCTTTTGAAGGTGAATCGGTATCAGTTAATGTGCAGCAGTTGGACATTGAAACAGAAGCTTGACAGGAAATTGCTTGCTGATGAAATTCGGTTTCACGTTCATAGAAATTAGAAATAGCTTCAACAACATTGCTTCCTGAGATGCTGATCAGATCTAACACCTGGCTTCGTGTGACCCATGTGGGCAAACAACAACTAAGTTCTTGAACGATTTTATCTTTTTCTTCATCATTAAGTAAAGTAGGACATGATCGCATACAAGGTTCTCCCGTAAACGATGACAAATTCAAATTAGTACCAGGATTCATACTTTTATGATCTTCCATTTCAGATGGCTCGACTTCTTTTCCCATGTTTTGTCCTGGTTTCAGAGTATCATCGCTAACATCTTGCTCAACATTGAAACCAACATCACCAGGGGCAGGATGAAAACCCCTTAAAAATTCCTGCTTGTTGGCTGTCTCATCAACTAACCCAGCAAAATACTTCCTCATTTTGTTAACATGTTTACTGTCACTTTTCTCAACATCTAACCCCACTGTCGGAACAACGCGCTTTGGCCTCAAAAACTTTACATATTCCCTCAGCTCCTCGTAGTTCGAATGCTCACTATACGGCACCAGATGAATCTCAAACGAATCCTTGGACTTCACCGCAAACCTATTGCGCTTCACTTCATAAGTCCATCCGGTCGGAACAAAACCAACAACCTTGGAGTACCCTCTCTCACTCATAATCTCTTTCATTCTAACGAAATTCGGTCTAAAATATGGCCAAGTCTCCCCCAAAACATTCCACCCAACCACATGAACATTAGTCTCCGACCGATCCTCTGTAAACGTGCCGTTCTCTCCGTACCCTAAAACCCTCAAAACCTCCATTTTCCTAGCATCCACATACACCTTCTTGTTAAACCTCCTTGCAAGCTCAAGCAGAATCTTCTCCTTGCCAACAACATAAGTAGCAATAAGAAACAAAACATCACCATCACCACACTCAACTCCAACCCTCTCAACAACATCAGCTATATACTCAACACTCTCATCTTGTGATGGAAACACAAACTTAGGGTTACAATAAGTAGTATCCAAAAACACAGCATCAGCACCAACAAACGAAGCAATAGAAGGTTCTAGAATCATCGAATCACAAAACCTGAAATCGCCGGTATGGACATACCTCTCGAATTTTCCATCGTCGGAAGGGATCTTGAATAGGAATTGCACGGCGCCGGGGCAGTGATTCGCGTCAACGAGGGTGATCTCAGCGCCGTCGATTTCAACGGCTTCTCGGAGCGGGAGGGGGACTATGAAGGGCGGGGGTACGTTGAGGATTTGTCGGAGGAGGCGGGCGGTGGTGGAGGAGCAGTAGATGATGCCGCGGCGCCAGGTGGCGGTGAGGCCGGAGTAGTGGTCGGAGTGGAAGTGGGAGAGGAAGTAGGAGACGGAGAAGTCGCCGGAGTGGCGGAAGGCGTCAACGAGGAAGCGGGTTTTGGGGATGAGTTTGGAGTGGGGGACGGTGGAGGGAATGTTGGGGAGAGGGAGAGGGAGAGGGAGAGGGAGTGGGGATTGGTGGGTGGTGAGGAATAAGTGGGTGGAGTTTAGGGTTTGAGGTTTGGATTGGGGATTCATGATGTTGATGATGATGGAAGGAGAAGAGAATGGATTTTTTTCAGGTTATGTGAGGTTGGATTTGGAATGGGGAAACAAGCATCTAATTAGGGTGAAGGAATGAGAATGATAAATCATAAATGAGCGGTTTTATATGTTTTTTGTTCGAACGAGGTGGTTATATATGTGGCGCCAAAACAACTGGTGTGACTGTGAGTGGTGTCCGACTAGGATTTTAGGTTGGGAGTCGATAGTACGAGGATTGGAGATCTGGAGGAATTAAAATGAAGTAATCCCTTATTAGGGGTGGACATCGGTCGGTTACGGTCGGGTTCGGGTGAAAAAATCCCAATCCGAACGAAACCGACCAGTTATATATGTCACCCATTCCCATCCGCCGATGCCTTCGGATTGGTCGGGTCGGTGTGTCAGCGGGTCGGCGGTCAACGGACGGGTTGAATCGGATGAAGACCCAATACAAAAAAAATGTTCAAGATACAGAAACCAACAAGAGAAGAAGAAACCACAAAGTAATCTCAGAACCCACAAATATCAAACTTCAATGACAACAACAACATACATCCATAAAGTTTGAAACTTTGAACAAAAACATCAAATTTCCAACAAAAAAACTCAAAACTTTCAACGGGAAGCACCTAATCTTCTTCGTTGATGCTTCTTCATTTGTAGATCTGGCTTACGACGGGGGCGGAGGATCTTTGATGCATCTCACGGCGGAGTGGAAGACGAAGAGACATGCATGGTAGAGCAGCTCAGCGGCATCGGTCGGAGTAGAACGAGGCAATGTTGACCGGAGAAGGGGCGATGCTGGCCGAGCAATGAATGAGGGAGGGATCGAATTAGAAGAAGAAAGGGAAAGTTGATGGGCGAAATCAGAGAGTAGAGAGAGTGAACATTGCGGGAGTGAATGTTGTTGAGCGAAAATGAAGAGAGGGAGTGAGTGAACGTTTTTTTTTCTTCTTGTGATGATGAGTGTGAGATTGAGAAGTTAAGAAGATTAGAAGAAGGATGGTTTCTTCTGTGTTATTAAACTGAGGCAGATTTTCAAAGTATAATATTTATTTGTTTTTGAAAAGTAAATGATGCAATTCTCAAGATAGGCACGATAATAGAGGAGGAAAGGTGCATTGAAAGACTGATGGATGTGCATTTATGATGAGGTAGCTACAGCTGTAACCAAATATAACATAATTGCTATTTGATTTTCGGGCGGGTTCGGGTACCGATGGGTTTATATTTTCACACCCGAACCCGCCCGTACAAGCTGTATGAAACCGCAAAATTCACCCGTTGACCCGCGAGCCTGCCCATACCCGCCCGCACAGCTGATTTTGATTTCGGTTATAACGGGTTTTCAGTCGGATGCAAAAAATTGTCCACCCCTATCCCTTATCCCTTATTTAGAGAAATTTGTCATGAGGATATTTATCAGTTAAGTGTATTTTTTCCTCTAAGGAAGGACATTAGATTCTTTATTCTGATTTGTGTCGTGTTTAAATTATAATTTGCGTACATCACAAATCTCATCTTGAAATATGTAAATTAGTTTCATTTTTTAAAAGTAGAATTCTTCGGTCTAAACAACATTCTTCGGTCCAACCTTATGGTGTTTATCTAGTCTATACTATCTGCTCAGGCTAGTCTTGCTTGCAAGATCTCCTAGTTCTTTTGGCTTTGATTGATTCTACTTGGCTTCTGAGTTGTGCTCGATGTTTGAGATGGTAAGAGCTCCAACAAAGACACTTTGATACTTAAGTTAACACGAGCGTTTAAAATGTATGCAATTATCAAAGTGAAGAAAGTAGAGAGTAATAATAAATGATAGATAGATGAGCTAAATGGAGTCGTGAATCTGGTTTATGAGGGAGTGTGATGATGAGACATCAATTCAATTAACCCGATCACTTGCATGTAAAGGGGATGGACAAATGATTCTATCACTTCTCACTCGTATTTGTTGGAACCAAAATAATTTGGATTAAATAATCTCTAGGTTTTGATGTTAACAATGAGAATTAAATTTGTGTAGCAAAGTGTTAATGCTTTGAATCTAACAAGTGCCTTCAGTCTTAAAGAATCTCTGTTCTTATAAGTTAAAATGTTAAATCTATTCTCTTTGCAAATCCGCGTCCATATACTTTATATTGAATATTTTATATTGAAAGAGTGGTCGAGTCCACTCTATCAAGGATCTCCTTTAAACTCAAGTGCCACGTCAGTGGACGAGCGCTTGAATGTTTTTAGTGGACGGAGAATTTCTTTTCATGTAGACGTGAGCTTCTCTCAAATAATATCCTAAGTTTTCTATTGCCACGTCACTGGACGGAGATTTCAAATGTCTCAAGTACTGGCAAGACCGATGTTTTAAGTAGACGAAGTTTTGGTTGCCACGTCAGTGGACGGAGCCTTAAAACTCTCCTTACTTTCCTTGCCTTTGCTTTCGTTTGTTGGACGAAGAATTTTAAGCATTTATACCAATCTGAACCAAAGCGAATTTATTTCTTATGATTGATATTCATTTTATTTATAATGGCTCTTCTCTTTTTCTATTAACGGTTCTTATTGCCTTGTTTCATTGAGAGAGACATAGTACAAATAAGGACTTGCAAAAAGCAGAATAGTACAATGCAAAACGTTGTGTACCCTGTCACCTTTTACGCTGATATAGTTGGAACTTGTACAAAGGAGGCAAAACTGTTTTTCAAGCTGCTTTTGCTCAGAGGTGTGCTTTTACATGCAAGAATTTGTCTCACAGTACAAAGGCCTCGAGCCAGCTGAGTCTCAACGGATATTTACTGGGTTGACTCTATTACTAAACGGAAAATTCAAATACAACCGTTGATGATTCTGAAGAGAAGATCAAGGCTCTATAAATAGAAGACTAAAGCTTTTGAAGAAACAACTTTTTTGCACATACAAAGTAATCTCAAGAAATCTCTTGCGAGCATATACTCTCTTATTCATTCAAAAAGCAAAAGTCTGTAATATCATAGTTTGAATATTGCTATAATATTCATCTGATCTTAAACTTTCACACTCTCACATATAGTGAGTTAGAAGATCAAAGAAATCAAAACTCTTTATTAGAGGTAGAGCCTGAAGAGGCTTGGTAAGAAAGAAATACTTGTTAGCCTGGAGAGGTGTTGAATACTTGGTGTAAACTATTTGGAAAATAGTGGAGAAATCCTTCAAGTAGAAGGGACTGGACGTAGCTCTTGGTTGGAAGAGAGTGAACCAGGATAAAACATCTCGTGTGAATCTTCTAATCTCTTATCTCTTTGTTTTTACGTGTTTATACTAACTGTGGGGATTTGAACTTGAATTTGTTATTCTTTCAAAAGACTGTTTTTCTGTGTGCTTTATTCTGCCTCTTTATCTTTGTGTGAGAAAATCTTTTTTGAAAAGGTTGTTTTCAAAAATTATTAACAAACACAATTCAACCCCCCCTTCTTGTGTTTGCCTGTGTCAACTTCAGTTGGTATCAGAGCTCAGCCTCGAAAGGGTTGAGCATCTAACAAGTGCTGAGGAAGTACGATCCTACCACCATGGATGCAGAAGGACAAGCTATCAACAGACCTCCACTCTTTGATGGACCAGATTACGACTATTGGAAGAAGAGAATGATGGCCTTCCTAGATGCACAGAACCTAGACATCTGGGAACTGATAGAGAATGGCTATTCTGAGCCAAGAGGTGAAAATCAAGCAGTATTGGCTGGAGCAGATTGGAGTGTTGATCAAAAAGCCAAACATCAACTAAATCTCAAAGCCAAACATTACTTGATGTGTGCTATTACCAGATCAGAACATGATAAAGTTCACAGCTGCAACACAGCAAAAGAAATCTGGGATACACTGGCTCTCGCTCATGAAGGCTCATCACAAGTGAAGGAGTCAAAGATAAGCATGCTGGTTCACCAGTATGAACTCTTCAAGATGACTGATCATGAATCTATAGATCAGATGTTTGGAAGATTTCAAACAATAACAAACAGTCTCAGATCTCTGGGAAAAGTATATGAGAATAGAGATCATATCAGAAAGATTCTGAGAAGTCTCTCCAAGCAGTGGAGACCGAAGGTCACTGCTATTCAAGAAGCTAAGAATCTGAATACTCTCTCTCTGGAAGAACTTCTAGGATCATTAAAAGTTCATGAACTTGAACTAAATGAGGAAGACAATTCCAGAAAGGGAAAGTCCATTGCTTTAAAGGCAAAGAAAGCAAGTTCTTGAAAAGTTCTCAAGGCTGCTGAGTCTTCAGATGATGCTGAACCTTCAGACAGTGATGAAGGATCAGATGAAGATGAACTATCTTTCATCTCCAGAAAGATACAACATATGTGGAGAAGAAAAAATAATTTCAAGAGAAAGCCATTCAACAAGAAATTTTCTAAGGAGAAATCAGACTCCAAAGAAAAAGGTCCATCTTTGTGCTTTGAGTGCAAAAAGCCAGGACATTTCAAAGCCGACTGCCCTGACCTAAAAGAGAAGAAGAAGTTCTTTAAGAAAAGAAGGGTTTAATGGCTACATGGGAGGACTTGGACTTATCCTCATCAGATGAGGAAGAGGAAGCAGAGGAAGAGGCAAACATTTGCCTCATGGCAGACACATCATCAGAGAATGAGTACACTGATGATGATGAGGTAACAGATTCTGAACCTTCAACTCTCAAAAATGCCTTTGATGAATTACTGCATGACTCATCCATATTGTCTCATGAATACAAAAGTCTTAAAAAGAAGTTTGCAAAATTAACCAAAGAATATGATAGAGTCTGCATGGAAAAACAAAGTTTGTTTCAAGAAAATGATAAGCTGAAATCAGAGAATGTCAGTCTAACTGACAAATCTGAATGTGAGCCTGACAATTCTTGTGAAGTTGCAAAACTAAAACAAGATGTAAAATACTTGACAGACTCTCTGTCAAAATTGGTAGGAGGCTCAGATAAGCTTAGTCTTATCCTAAGGTACTCTAGGTCACCCTTTGATAAATCTGGCCTTGGTTATGACAATAAGAAGCATGAGGCATCTTACATTAAGTCAAAACCACCTATGCAGCAAAGAGCTTCAAAAGCTCCAGCTAGGTATGCGAAAACCAAATCAGGCCCGTCCAACACCTTTTGTAAAGTGTGTGGAAAAAGTGGGCACTCTACATCTAGATGCATACATAACAGGCATGCCAAACATTCTCGTCCAAAGAAAACTAACATGAAAGGACCCAAGTCAGTTTGGGTACCTAAGGACAAGATAATACCTGTTGCAGATCTGCTTAACAACAGGAAAGAAACAAACATCCTGGTACTTGGACAGTGGATGCTCACGTCACATGACGGGAGAAAAGTATATGTTCCAAGACCTTAAACATAAGGATGGTGGCTGGGTGACATTTGGAGGAAATCAGAAAGGAAAGATCACTGGTATAGGTAAAATCGGTAAACATCCTTTTCCCTCCATTGATAATGTTCTTTTGGTGAATGGTTTAAAACATAATCTACTGAGCATAAGTCAATTATGTGACAGTGAATATGATGTTTCTTTTAATAAGAACATGTGTTATGTCAAGAAAAATGATGGATCAATTTTATTCGCTGCTAAGAGGCAAAACAATTTATACAAAATTGACTTGGAGGACCTCTCAAATCAAAGTGTCTCGTGTTTAGTGTCCATTGAAGATGAACGTTGGATTTGGCATAAAAGGCTAGGTCATGCAAGCTTGAGATTAATCTCAAAGCTAAATAAGCATAACCTCGTGAGAGGATTACCAAACCTTAAATACAAATCTAATGCTCTCTGTGATGCATGTCAGAAGGGAAAACAAGTCAAAGGTTCTTTTGAATCTAAGAATATTGTAAGTACCAAGAGACCACTAGAACTGCTACACCTTGATCTTTTTGGTCCAACAAGGACTGCTTCTATCAATGGTAAGAAATATGGTCTAGTCATTGTAGATGACTATACTAGATGGACATGGGTTATGTTCCTTGCTCACAAAGATGAGTCTTTCAAGGTCTTTTCTGTATTCTGCAAACGTGTACAGAATGAAAAAGGCATGTGTATAGCTTCAATTAGAAGTGACCATGGGGGAGAATTTGTCAATGAGCTATTCAATGAGTTTTGTGAAGAAAATGGAATTCAACACAACTTCTCAATACCAAGAACACCACAGCAAAATGGTGTGGTAGAGAGAAAGAACAGATCTCTTCAAGAGATGGCTAGGACTATGCTCAATGACAATTCTGTCCCTAAGCACTTCTGGGCTGAAGCTGTGAACACTGCCTGCTACATTCAGAACAGAATATACATTAGACCTATTCTGAGTAAGACTCCCTATGAATTGTGGAAAGGCAGAAAACCCAACATATCTTATTTTCATCCTTTTGGATGTAAATGTTATATTTTAAATACAAAAGATCAACTTGGTAAGTTTGATGCAAAGGTAGACAATGGAATTCTACTAGGATTTTCTGAAACCTCAAAAGGATTTAGAGTGTATAACTCAAGAACTTTAATAGTAGAAGAATCTATACATGTTAGATTTGATGACAAACAGCCTGATAAGAAACTATCAGAGCTAGATGAAAGTTTTGCAGATCTTAACTTAAACATCTCAGGAGAAACAAAAGAAGTTAAAACTGATGATCCAGTTGAAGACCCTTCTCATCAACCAGAAGCATCCACCTCTCAACAAGACAATGCTCAGAGAACTTGGCATTTCAAGAATTATCATCCACCGGATCAAATCATAGGAAATCCAAGCGATAAGCTAAGAACCAGATCAACCTTCAGAGAGCAAGAAAACTCTGCATTGGTCTCTGAATTGGAACCAAAGACTGTAGACGAGGCTCTGCTGGACAATGGTTGGATTTTAGCAATGCAAGAAGAGCTAAATCAGTTTGAGAGGAATGAAGTTTGGACTCTGGTAACCCTACCTAAGAATAAATCAGTTATAGGAACAAAATAGGTTTACAGAAACAAGCTTGACGAAAATGGTATTATAAGAAATAAAGCAAGATTGGTTGCACAAGGTTATTCTCAGGAAGAAGGTATAGACTATACTGAAACCTTTGCACCTGTTGCAAGATTGGAAGCAATCAGAATTTTACTCTCATTTGCTGCACATCATAATATTATGCTCTTTCAAATGGATGTAAAAAGTGCTTTTTTAAATGGTTTTATCAATGAAGAAGTTTATGTTATGCAACCACCGGGTTTTGAGAGTGAAACCCAACCTGAACATGTATACAAGCTTAAGAAAGCTTTATACGGCCTAAAACAAGCCCCAAGAGCTTGGTATGATAGGCTAAGTTCTTTTCTAATGGATAATGGTTTTGTCAGAGGAAAGGTTGACATAACCTTGTTTAGAAAATCAATTAATTCCAACTTCATAGTAGTACAGATCTATGTAGATGATATTATATTTGGTGCTACTAATGAATCTTTGTGCAAAGAATTCTCAAAGCTAATGCAGAAAGAGTTTGAAATGAGCATGATGGGAGAACTCAAATTCTTCCTTGGACTTCAAGTCAAACAATCTATGGACGGGGTGTTCATCCATCAAACTAAGTACTCAAAGGAACTTCTCAAAAAGTTTAAGATGGATGATTGCAAACCTATGAACACACCTATGCATCCCACGTCCACACTGAACAAAGATGATAAAGAGAAAAAGGTAGATCAGAAGGTATACAGAGGTATGATTGGATCTCTCTTATATCTAACTGCTTCTAGGCCTGATATAATGTTCAGTGTTTGCTTGTGTGCTCGTTTTCAATCTGATCCTAGAGAATCTCATTTATCAGCAGTTAAAAGAATCTTTAGATATTTAAAAGGTACTACTAATCTTGGTCTGTGCTTTAAGAAAGATGGAGATTACAGATTAGTTGGCTTTTGTGATGCTGACTATGCTGGAGATAGAATTGAAAGAAAAAGCACCAGTGGGGGATGTCATTTCATTGGAGCTAATCTAGTATCGTGGTCAAGCAAAAGGCAGAGTACCATTGCTCTATCAACTGCTGAAGCAGAATATATATCAGCTGCAAACTGCTACTCACAACTTCTTTGGATCAAACACCAATTGGAGGACTACAATGTGTTTTGTAAGTAGTATTCCACTAATGTGTGATAATACTGCTGCAATTAATCTGTCTAAGAATCCAATTCTTCATTCTAGAGCTAAGCATATAGAAATCAAACATCATTTTATCAGAGACTATGTGCAAAAAGGTGTTTTTTGATGTTCAATTTGTAGATACTGACCATCAATGGGCAGATATCTTTACTAAACCTCTTGCTGAGGACAGATTTATTTTTATCAGAAAACATCTTAACATGTTGTATGTGGTTTAATATGGTATATGTATTGATTGCATGTTTTATCTGCACGTCCACTGGTTTTTGGCGTCCAGAGCACGTGTAGTCTACGCGTCCACTACTGTTGGTGTGCCGCGTCCACTACATATGTTTTTATGCGTCCACCCTCAATCCTTTGTGGACCCAATCTTACATACATTTGTTTTTAAAATATTTACATCTTTATTTATCTGAACTCAGTTATCTTAAAACGTTTGATTTTAATCATTTTCTTGTTGAGTCAGCTACTTCCATCAATCCCATTGTAACTTTTTACGGTCCCAATAAACCAACGCCATTTTTTCACTAAAGTCTTGTCTAATCAATCTTTTCTTTTTGAATTTTCCTTGAAAACTGTTGGTATTCGGAAACTCCTTAAAGGTAACTCCTTTCCCTCTGAAAAACCTTTCGCTACTCTTCATCTTTGATATCTTCTCTCTGAAAATTTTCAAACTCTCCTTCAAACCTAAACCTGTACTCAAGAACTCAACAATGGCTTCAACCTCAACTCCCGAGCTTGCCTATGTTACTGACATCATTAATATCGCTGCTGAACATCATTTCAACTTTGAAATTCTGTGTGAGTATAACTTGGATGTAAGCAAGTTCATCAACGCTGCTGGTTGGGATGGTTTGTTTCTGGAAAAGGTCTCGATTTATCCAGACTTGATCAGGGATTTCTGGAGGAAACCAACGATTACCAACACTGAGGTAGTAGGGTTTGTTCAAGGCAAGAAGATAATCGTTTCTGAGATGACCATTTCTGATGCAATCCTCTGTGCTCAAGAGGGTTTGATCATGACAGAAAACTGGGAAGAAGATCTTGGTGGTATAGAAACCATCGCGGTTACACTGATGCGAGAAGACACAGTGAGGACTCACTCATGGAAGTCATCTGAAATGAAGGATCACATCAGGATTCTTCATCAGATTCTGAACAAGGCAGTGCTTCACAAGGCAGGGTCTAAGGACAACCTTTCTGCCCTTCACAAGTTCTGTCTCTGCAACTTGGTCTATGAGACTAAAATAAACCTTCCATGGATCCTGTTTCATCGCTTCAAGGATGCCATTGCAAACAGAGAAACCGCCTCCCACATCACCTTCTCTCATCTTCTATCAAAAGTCTTCAAGCAGCAAGGCTTGTATGATTACTTAAATGCAAAGCCTCAAGAAGAACAAGACAAGATCTTTCGTTCAAAGGGGATGCAAGCTGCCATTTTTGGAAAGAGCAATCTAAGTAGCATGCATCTTGACACATACAAACTTGTTGAAATGTCAAAGCAAGAAGAGAAAATGAAGATTAAGGAAGAAGCAGTTGAGGCCAACAATGCAGCTATTCTTGGTCTCAAGAGAGGAACTAAAAGGAAAACTGTGGCTGTCAGGAAGCCTGCTCCTAGAAGGCCTACCAGAGGCATTGTTATCAATGAGCCTGGGAATGAGGCCCCTCAACCTGTTCCTCGACCTGCTCCCAAGAGAGCTAGAAAGCTGGTTCTGCCTCAAGATGATGATGAAGATGACAATGTTCCTCTGGGAACAGTTTTAAAGAGGAAAGCAGCTGCTGTTGTTGATACTGCTGCTGATGCTGCTGTGCCTACCAAGAGGAGGCAACCTGCAAGGAAAGCAAGAACTTTTGCAGCCTCTGAGGTAAACACCTCTTCTGATGTTCCTACTAATACTGTGAGTGATGATGCCCCTACTCCGGGTGTAGGATTTTTTGATAATGTATATAGACCCTCTTTACCCACACCCCAACCCTCACCACAAAGAGAACAACCTGACCAAACCTCAAATCCATCTTCACCACAAAATAGCCCAACTCAATTAACCACACCTCAACCTACACCACTCAAAACCCTCTTTCCACCCATAATTCCTGACTCAGATCCTTGGTTTCATCAAGAGGATGATGGAATTTGCAGAGGTGCCCCCTTTCCTAAACCCCTAAGAAAACTCTTTCCACCAATCATACCCTCATCCACCATTTTTGCCAATAGGTCTGAGAACTGGGCTCAGGTTAAGAGGAATTGGAAAATTCTGTTCCATACTCACCAACCTGACCCTGAAATTAACCTTGAAACTCCTTTAACAAGGTGGTACTCCCATCCAGATTATGACTTTGAACCCTATGAGGAGTATCCCTGGACCACAAAATACCCAAACTCTCAGCCTCCTAAAGGTCCCTTTCCCTCCGAGATGCACAACCAACATGGCCCTCTCCTGACCCATCTACCCCTCAACCGCTTTCCCCAAAGGAAAATTTACCCCAACCTACAAAAAACCCCACCTTTGATCCCTCACACTGCCGGAGTAGCAAGGCACATCATTCCTGTATGGGAAACTGATCCCAAAAGGATCAAACTGCCTTCTTTACCTGAGAAAAGCGCTAGATCATCCGCACACGTTTCAATTGTGCTGGATACAAACACCAAATGGATGAAATTCGAGCATCCCAGCATTTATGGCAGTGCTTCAGACCCCTTTTCAGATCAACTGATCTATAACATTCTGAAGTGAGAATTTAGCTACTTCCAAATTGAGAGAGCTGCACGTTGGGTTCCTATTACATGGCTGAGACACAACAAGGAAACACGTGTAGGCATTGCTCCCTATCTCATCTGTCCAAGGCTAGGCATGATAGACCTCAACAAGGACAAAGATAAGAAGTTCAGAAGAAATAAGGGAGTCATGCCTGAAGCTCATTCTGCCATGCTGGATTTGTCTCAAGAATTCTTTGATCCCTCCGAGCTTGACTTTTATCTATATATGGAGGCTGTGCAGAATATTGGAGAGATGAAGGCTGCAGACTTCTGGTTGTCTCACATCATCCACTGCACCAGGGAAGCTTCTTCTTCTGGTTTGACTCAAGAAGAGAAGAAAGAAATTCCTAAGTTCAGAGGAAAATGTGGCCTATCCAGAGTAAGGCACATGATCTACAAAGATCTGTGGGGACTTCCTATTACCAGCAGGGATGTGGAGGAAATTATTCCTATCCACCGGGCAAAGGATTTACCTCAGAAACCTGTTACAGTTGCCACTGCACCTCCAGCAACATCTTCCTCTGATCAGGTAGCCCAAGAGTTGATTGTAGAAGGTGATGAGTGTGATTTCACCTCATATTTCCTTGACATTTTGCATGCATTTTCATATAGGTTAGGCATATTTAATTTGAATTTTGTTAGTTTTTGCCTTGGAACGGGTAAGGTGGTTTTGTGGTGCTTGTGTGCAGGAATTAAAGAATTAAATGTTTAGAATCTGTGATATTGGAGCTTGAAGAATAAAGGAAGATTGGCCAACCAGAAGCCATCACGGTCAGGCCGTGAAGTCCATCACGGCCGTGACATGGAAGCTGAACCAGACCCTCGCAGGCAGAAGTGATCACGGCCAGGCCGTGATGACCATCACGGTCGTGACAGACGCAAAGTGAAGCATCCCACAAATCAGAAGAGATCACGCCCAGGCCATGATGACCATCACGACCGTGACGCGCAATATCTGGAATTTTAATTGAAGATTTGATTTGATTTTGTAACAGATTTGGATCCAAATTGCTCTGCATTATAAATAGGAGTGAAAGGCTCGAAAATAGGGACCTCTTGGCTGCTACCTTAGGCATAATTTTAGGATTTCTCTTCTTCTCAATTTCTTCTCTTCTCTTAGGATTTTCATGTTTTTATTATTCAACGTTGCTATGAATATGGCGATGTGTGAGTAGTCGCTTTATTTCTAGGAATTGGGGCTATGCCCAAGACTCGTTTTATGTGATGAATTGACGTTTTACTTCTTGTTAATTTCAATTTGCTTTCGGTTTAGTTCCTATTGCATGAATTACTTGTAAATTTGGTGCGCACTTATTTGCATGTCTTAGATACTCTAAGGATGAACCTAGCGGTGAACTTAGGTATTGGATCTATAGGAATTGAACTTAGGACTTAAATCACGAGAGTTAGAAGCGGTCCTTCGAGGGTTTCATTGAATTGTCATAAATCTTAATGGGTTCAATTTAAATACAATTACCACGAGAGTAGGGGTTGGTTTAATTGGGCACGGTTCTTGTATCTCGAGAGGGAACATTAACTTTATAAGGATAAATTCACCTTCAAAGCAATTTTGATAATTAACAAGAGGGTAGTCAATTTAGTAGCATAAGCAGTCTTGTTGGTAACCCAATTCCTGGAAATATCTTTTAATTTGAAAAACCACCAGATTAGATTTGATTGCGATTTTTAACTGATTTAGTTTTAGATATTTGATTTGTTAGTTAATCTTTATTTTAAAAACCAAATCTTTTCCAAATCTTTTTATATATAGTCTAGTTAAATTGATTTAATAATTGATTGTTATTTAAGATCACGGTCTCTGTGGGTTCGATCTTTTTATTACTTGACGACGAAACCGTACACTTGCGGATTCACGATATCAAGTTTTTGGCGCCGTTGCCGGGGACTGTGCTTTCTTGAATTTCAATTTAATTTTTAAATTAATTTTTCTGGACATTTTTTATTTTTTATTTTTTATTTTTATTCAAAAAAAAAAAAAAACAATTCTTTTTCTAGTGTATCTATCTCTCTCTTTGCAGGTATTTTGTCTCTTATATGCGAAGATCCCAAAGTCTTGGAACTCTTATTGAAGTTGATCCCGAGATCGAAAGGACTTTTCATAGACGTAGGAGACTACAAAGACAAAGAGTGAGAGAAAGGTTGACCCACATCCCACTCATGGCCGATCAACCGGATACTAAACCACTGAAGGACTACGCAGCCCCAAATGCTAGGGGTTTGCGAACTGGGATTGCTAGGCCAGAAATTGAGGCGGATAACTACACTATACCGCCCCAGTTAATTGGCATGATTAGGCAACATCAGTTTGGAGGATTACCCTCGGAAGACCCGACTGATCATGTGGAGACATTCTTGGAGTTCACCGATGCAATAAGAATTCGAGGTGCACCGGTTGATGCTATTCGCTTGAGGTTATTCCCCTCCTCTCTGACTGGAAGGGCAAGAGCTTGGTTGAAATCAGTGCCTGCCAATACTTTGTCAACATGGGACCAACTGGAGCAGGCATTCTTGGAAAAATTCTTTGCCACCATCCAAGACTGCTTACCTACGAACTCAGATCACCGGCTTCTTCCAAAAAGACGGAGAATGCTTATCCGAAGCTTGGGATCGTTACAAGGGATTGCTGGAATCTTGCCCACATCATGGGCTTGAGAAGTGGCTTTTAGTGCATACCTTCTACAATGGATTGGACTATTCTTCGAAGGTGTCACTTGACTCCGCAGCTGGTGGAGCATTGATGAATAGACCATTGGCTCAAGCATTTGAGATCATTGAGAACGTTGCCACCAACTATCATCAATGGGGTTCAGAAAGAGGTAATAACCCGAAAAAGCTTTCGGGAGGTAAGTTTGAAATGAATAGTAATGATTTAATATTGTCTAACTTTGACTCATTGAGTAAGCGCTTTGATACACTTGAAAAGGCCAATGTGAGTTCAATAGGTGCTACTAATGTTGCTTGTGAGATTTGTGGAGCGCAGGGACATGACTTCGTGGAATGCCCACATGGAAGTGCTCATGAATCAAGTGCTTCGGGGGAACAAATGAATTCATGTCACAACTTTTATTACACGAACCCGAAGTTGCCAAACTATGTTCCCCCAAATTCATACAACCAAGGAAGGAAGAATAACTCTTATCTCTCATACAGGAACTACAACAACACGTTGAACCATGAATTCCAAGAAGGCCAAGGTAATAGGAAACCCGCATTGGGGTATCCTCAGGTACAAAAGTCTAAACTTGAGTCTCTAATGGAAAATTTTGTTGAAACTCAAACAAAGCAAAATGAAGAGTTTAGGCAACATGGTAGGGCTATGGGCGAAGCCATTAAGTAACTAGCTTCTAAGGTAGACAACTTAGCTATTCACAATAAGATGCTAGAGACACAAATTGCCCAACAAGCTAGTACATCTTCTAGGACTAAGGGTACGTTTCCGGGACAACCCGAAGTTAATCCCAATGAGCACTGTAATGCTATATACTTGAGGGATGATAAGCTTGGGGTAGTTGAAAAGGGCATGGAATGTGAGGTAGACATGAGTGAACAAGAAGAAATTAAACCAAAATATATACCTCCACCACCTTACCAACCCCCAATACCTTTCCCACAAAGGCTAGTCAGGAAAAAGCAAGTAGAACAAGAGACTAAGAGCTTAGTTGAGGAGCGTGATGAAATGATAAAAACTAATATGCCTCCTAAATTAAAAGATCCAGGAAGTTTCTCTATTGCTTGCTCAATTGGAGAAGTTAAAATTGATCATGCCTTATGTGACTTAGGGGCTAGTGCGAGTTTGATGCCACGTGCCATCTTTGAGAGGTTAGGAACCAAGAAATTGAGCCCATCCAAGTTCTCTTTACAATTTGCGGATGGCTCAACTAAAACCCCTCTAGGCATACTAGAGAATGTCCCCATAAAGGTAGGGAAACTTTTCATTCCTACTGATTTCATGGTGTTGGATATGAACGGGAATTCTAAATTCCCTATCATTCTTGGAAGGCCATTCTTAGCCACAGCTGGAGCAATAATAGATGTTAAAAATGGCAAGCTCTCTTTGAATGTAGAGGAAGGTAGGGTGGATTTTGATTTGACTAACTCATATAACAACCCTCCTCTTGAGAATCATGTGTGCAGGATTGAGATAGTGCCTCCGGAGATGAAAGAAGAGCTTAACATGGAAGCAACTCCCAAACTTTGCATGACAAATGATGCACCAAATAAAGATGAAATTGGAGTTTCTGAACATGTGGAGTTAAAACTTCCACCGGGAGGAAGTAAGGCTATGAAACTCAGAGTGAAAAGAGCAAAGCGAAAGCGCATGTGGCCATATGAACACTATAGGCTCATTGATGGACTTCCTTGGAAGAGAGGTGTTCTTGCACTTCAAAGCCCACCTGATCCCGGTTGATTGAAGAGAGTATGGTCAAGCTTACGACAAAAAACAAGCGCTTCTTGGGAGGCAACCCAAGCTTTCTTTCCCTTGCTATTTTGTTTTTAATTTTTGTTTTCAATAATTTGAGAAGATTAGAGGAGAAAGACCACAAATTGATGGTTTTGCCAAGTGTGTTTCCAGGTTGGAAAAGCATGAAAAAAAAAAAAGGGGTGCAAGCAGTAATGATCACGGCTAGGCCGTGACAGAGCTCACGAGCGTGATGCGAAGGTGCCAGAAATCAGAGAAGATCACGCCCGAGCCGTGATTGACATCACGGGCGTGACGTGGAAAGGACCACATAACCAGAATCTATCACGGCCCAGCCGTGAAGACCGTCACGGCCGTGATGCTCCCTGTTTGAAAAAAACAAAAAACAAAAAAAAAAAAAATTCACCCTCACTCTTTGGTCAATTCACGCAGCACCCAACACCACCTAGGTAAGTTGTTCCAATTTTCTCCTCTCTCTGACTTAATTATTTACATTGGGGACAATGTAAGTTTTAAGCTTGGGGTAGGGGTATTTTTGCATTTTGCATATTACATGTTGCATTCATTTAGGTGTAGTTTTGCATAATCACATCATTAGATTGCCCCTTGTTTTGAAATTGCATCCAAATGTGAAAATTTTGTGCCAAATAAATCAAGACAGTGAATTTTGAACCCAATTTTTGTATTCTTGTGATAGGCTGAAATTAAAAATTCTAGAGATGATCTTTTGATAGTTGATAATTAGCATATGGTTCCTTGGATTTGTATTTCTCATTGATTTTTGAACTACTAAATGTGAGATATTTGAGCCTAAAAGGGGTATTCACTAAATTTACCCCCTTTCTTGTGATTGAGTGTTTTCTTCCTCTTGGATTGTATTCTCTAGAACTTGACTTGAAACCGTTTTGAAACTTAGAAATTTTTGAAAACATATTTGAAAATGATTGAGGCATTATGTATTTTTCTGGTCTTCTGAGCTTTGATTAATTAAATACTACCCCTTAGTTGCCCAATTTTGAACTTTAAAAAAAATTGCTTTTCTTGGTACCTTGATTGTTTTTCATGAATTATGCATGGTATGACACCTTTTAAAGTATTGGAAAAATGGCAAAATGGTAGTTGAAAAATTTGTGGGATGGAAAGAAAGAAAAAAATAAATAAATGGTTCTCTTGAATTGCAAATCTCCCCTTCTCCAAATTGATGAATGTTAAAAAAAAAAAAAAAAGAGAGAGAGTAGGGGATGAGAAAAAGAAAGTGAGAAATTAAATGAAAAAAAGAGAAAAGAAAGGTGGAAAAGTGAAATATAAAGCCCAAAAGAGGTATTTTAGAAGGTTGTCATGCGTTGTATTGTTTTATATTTTGTTAGCCTTCTTGAATATCCCCTTTCTTGGTTTCCCCACCTAACGATTAATCCCATGTCCCCATTACAACCAAAATTAAAGACCTCTTGATTCTTATGTGTTTTCATTAATAAAGTAGAGATTTTGGTTAATAGTCAAGCTTATGGTAGGGTACTTTCCTTGAGGATATTGAGTGAATTGTCATATACCCTTAAAACACTTGAGTGAGGTGAGATGAGTGCCCGAATCAGTGAGAGATATGAATTTAGGGAACATAAGCTTCTAATTGGACTTGAAATTGATTGTCTCATGATTACTTATTTGGATATGCCTGTTACTTGGATTTGTTACTCGGGTTCTTGGTTTACTGTCCATGCTCTGATTGTTTATCTTGGCTGGCCTTAATGATTGCTTGAGGACAAGCAAGATCTTAAGCTTGGGGTAGTTTGATGAGTGTGATTTCACCTCATATTTCCTTGACATTTTGCATGCATTTTCATATAGGTTAGGCATATTTAATTTGAATTTTGTTAGTTTTTGCCTTGGAACGGGTAAGGTGGTTTTGTGGTGCTTGTGTGCAGGAATTAAAGAATTAAATGTTTAGAATCTGTGATATTGGAGCTTGAAGAATAAAGGAAGATTGGCCAACCAGAAGCCATCACGGTCAGGCCGTGATGTCCATCACGGCCGTGACATGGAAGCTGAACCAGACCCTCGCAGGCAGAAGTGATCACGGCCAGGCCGTGATGACCATCACGGCCGTGACAGACGCAAAGTGAAGCATCCCACAAATCAGAAGAGATCACGCCCAGGCCGTGATGACCATCACGGCCGTGACGTGCAATATCTGGAATTTTAATTGAAGATTTGATTTGATTTTGTAACAGATTTGGATCCAAATTGCTCTGCATTATAAATAGGAGTGAAAGGCTCGAAAATAGGGACCTCTTGGCTGCTACCTTAGGCATAATTTTAGGATTTCTCTTCTTCTCAATTTCTTCTCTTCTCTTAGGATTTTCATGTTTTTATTATTCAACGTTGCTATGAATATGGCGATGTGTGAGTAGTCGCTTTATTTCTAGGAATTGGGGCTATGCCCAAGACTCGTTTTATGTGATGAATTGACGTTTTACTTCTTGTTAATTTCAATTTGCTTTCGGTTTAGTTCCTATTGCATGAATTACTTGTAAATTTGGTGCGCACTTATTTGCATGTCTTAGATACTCTAAGGATGAACCTAGCGGTGAACTTAGGTATTGGATCTATAGGAATTGAACTTAGGACTTAAATCACGAGAGTTAGAAGCGGTCCTTCGAGGGTTCATTGAATTGTCATAAATCTTAATGAGTTCAATTTAAATACAATTACCACGAGAGTAGGGGTTGGTTTAATTGGGCACGGTTCTTGTATCTCGAGAGGGAACATTAACTTTATAAGGATAAATTCACCTTCAAAGCAATTTTGATAATTAACAAGAGGGTAGTCAATTTAGTAGCATAAGCAGTCTTGTTGGTAACCCAATTCCTGGAAATATCTTTTAATTTGAAAAACACCAGATTAGATTTGATTGCGATTTTTAACTGATTTAGTTTTAGATATTTGATTTGTTAGTTAATCTTTATTTTAAAAACCAAATCTTTTCCAAATCTTTTTATATATAGTCTAGTTAAATTGATTTAATAATTGATTGTTATTTAAGATCACGGTCTCTGTGGGTTCGATCTTTTTATTACTTGACGACGAAATCGTACACTTGCGGATTCACGATATCAGAAGGCCCTGAACTTGATGAGCAACAGTCTTCTCAGCCTACTTCAGTTGAACCTCCATCTGCACAAGCTAAGCAGTCTGCTGAGGCTGATGTCTCTAAGCAAGGAGCTGAGTCTGCTAAGACTTCTTCTCAACCATTAGCTCTTGCTATGGTCAGAACAGCAGCCCAGGCTCAAGACACTGTCTCTGACACTGCTGAGAGCTCAAGACAACTTACCTTGCCACCCAATCTTGAAGACATCATTGGGAAAATTGTTGATGATAAGGTTGGCAAGATAGTTGAGGAAAAGACTGAGCAGATGGCTCAACAGATTGAAGAAAGGGTGCAGAAGCAAATTCAGGATTCTCTGGCCCCTACAAATGCAGTGATGAATCAGATGCTAAATCTGATCTTGGATTTTCAGAAGACTCAAAATCTCCACCCTAACCAACCACCTCCTCCACCACCTCCTTCTACTTAAAAACTTTTTCCTTCTCTGTTTTTTTTTTTTTTCCTTTTATTGTTTGCTGACAATGATGGTCCACTCCCTTTTACCTTTTTGTCTGATGACAAAATAGGGGGAGAAAGGAAAGATTAAATTTTTTGAAAGATTAATTTTTTTTATACAGAGATTTTTTTTAGTACATAATTGTCTGCATATGCATAAGTGTATGTCTATATTATGCCTTGACTTTATGTTTACCCTTCAATGCTGCTTTGAATCTTAAATGTTTAATAAACTGCTGTCTTGATCTGTCAACCTTTTTGCAAATAAGACTTAGCTTATTTTGCCTTAACTGCTTTTATCTGATGACTGCTTTGTCTTAGGGGGAGCCTTATAAGCTCTCTTAAACTTTGCAAAATAAATTTAATTAGTTTTTGTCATCATCAAAAAGGGGGAGATTGTTGGAACCAAAATAATTTGGATTAAATAATCTCTAGGTTTTGATGTTAACAATGAGAATTAAATTTGTGTAGCAAAGTGTTAATGCTTTGAATCTAACAAGTGCCTTCAGTCTTAAAGAATCTCTGTTCTTATAAGTTAAAATGTTAAATCTATTCTCTTTGCAAATCCGCGTCCATATACTTTATATTGAATATTTTATATTGAAAGAGTGGTCGAGTCCACTCTATCAAGGATCTCCTTTAAACTCAAGTGTCACGTCAGTGGACGAGCGCTTGAATGTTTTTAGTGGACGGAGAATTTCTTTTCATGTAGACGTGAGCTTCTCTCAAATAATATCCTTAGTTTTCTATTGCCACGTCACTGGACGGAGATTTCAAATGTCTCAAGTACTGGCAAGACCGATGTTTTAAGTAGACGAAGTTTTGGTTGCCACGTCAGTGGACGGAGCCTTAAAACTCTCCTTACTTTCCTTGCCTTTGCTTTCGTTTGTTGGACGAAGAATTTTAAGCATTTATACCAATCTGAACCAAAGCGAATTTATTTCTTATGATTGATATTCATTTTATTTATAATGGCTCTTCTCTTTTTCTATTAACGGTTCTTATTGCCTTGTTTCATTGAGAGAGACATAGTACAAATAAGGACTTGCAAAAAGCAGAATAGTACAATGCAAAACGTTGTGTACCCTGTCACCTTTTACGCTGATATAGTTGGAACTTGTACAAAGGAGGCAAAACTGTTTTCAAGCTGCTTTTGCTCAGAGGTGTGCTTTTACATGCAAGAATTTGTCTCACAGTACAAAGGCCTCGAGCCAGCTGAGTCTCAACGGATATTTACTGGGTTGACTCTATTACTAAACGGAAAATTCAAATACAACCGTTGATGATTCTGAAGAGAAGATCAAGGCTCTATAAATAGAAGACTAAAGCTTTTGAAGAAACAACTTTTTTGCACATACAAAGTAATCTCAAGAAATCTCTTGCGAGCATATACTCTCTTATTCATTCAAAAAGCAAAAGTCTGTAATATCATAGTTTGAATATTGCTATAATATTCATCTGATCTTAAACTTTCACACTCTCACATATAGTGAGTTAGAAGATCAAAGAAATCAAAACTCTTTATTAGAGGTAGAGCCTGAAGAGGCTTGGTAAGAAAGAAATACTTGTTAGCCTGGAGAGGTGTTGAATACTTGGGGTAAACTATTTGGAAAATAGTGGAGAAATCCTTCAAGTAGAAGGGACTGGACGTAGCTCTTGGTTGGAAGAGAGTGAACCAGGATAAAACATCTCGTGTGAATCTTCTAATCTCTTATCTCTTTGTTTTTTACGTGTTTATACTAACTGTGGGGATTTGAACTTGAATTTGTTATTCTTTCAAAAGACTGTTTTTCTGTGTGCTTTATTCTGCCTCTTTATCTTTGTGTGAGAAAATCTTTTTTGAAAAGGTTGTTTTCAAAAATTATTAACAAACACAATTCAACCCCTCCTTTCTTGTGTTTGCTTGTGTCAACTTTAGTATTCTACAATAATAGGGTGGCAACTCTATGAGGTCTGATAGGGGTAGGGCGATAACCTTATAAGCCCTGAAGTCCTTGTTGGCGTGAAATTGGGTCACAACCCGACCCAGTGTTGTCGTTGGATTTGAGTCATTGCTCGACCAAATGCCATGGTCAACAAATTGGCCTTTGGTCCAGGATCATGACCCGGAATAAAAAATCCTAATTAGATTATGTTTAAGCATAATTTTGGATCTTGAAATATAGTTCGAAGAGGAAAAAAGAAAAAAAAATATTAGATTAAATCACCTTACAAACTATTTCGATCCAATATGAGGTCGAGTCCACAAACCCACTCAAACCCTCTATAAATATCATAAGAAGAAATCTCTCTCATATTTGATATTTCTTACTGAAATATTATATATCTCAAAAACTTGTATCCCTTTTGCTGACTCAGGCATGATAGTGTCTTTACAAGTACACCCCCAACATGTATTGGCAAAGTCGACTGACCTGAAAGATGCCAAGACCGTCCTACGGAATTCAGTTAAAGCATCGACAGAAGGATCGCTCCACCTAATTGCAGGGGCATCAATAGACCCCCAAATATCCACCCCAGAACACAAACTATAACGGCTCGTTTGGTGGTCAGGATAGGATAGGGACGGATAGGATAAGAGAGTATGATAGAAGTAGGATAGGATATGAGCATGATAAGCTATTATCCTATCCGACGTTTGGTGTCCACAAGATAATCAACTAGATAGCATTGTAATTTTAGTATGAATTTTAAAATTTTCGTTTTTGTTCTGAATGTTTTCATATTTTATTAGATTTAAGCTTTTTTTTATAATTTTCATTTTTTAAGTTTATATAAAAAGACAAAATTGTCCTTGTGATAAAATTACATATAATATTTTAAATATTGTTTAACTTAAATTAATTTTTTTATAATTTTAAATATTCATTTTTAGTTTTTACTTTACATATAGTTAAATTATTAGAATATTTTTTATTTATTTTTTAGTTTTTTACAATAATATACATTAATAAAATTGGCCTTGTGACAAAATAAAAATAATCTTTAAAATTAATTATTAATATTTTTATTATTTTATGTTTTATTATATCTTTTTTGTAACCATATTATATTTTATTATACTTTAATTATTTTATATATAAAATATTTTTATACTTTAAATCACATTATCCTATCCTGTTGAGTTCTAACCCAGCTCCCCCCTCAGGATAAAATTTTAACTAGATGAATAGGATATGATAGGTAACAGGATAGACTTATCCTATCCTGTTGGCTCACAAAACAACTATTTCAGACAGGATATGATAGCTTATCATATCCTGTCTCTCTTATCCTGACCACCAAACGAGCCCTAATAACATGTTATTAGTTGATGAAAGTGGTCTCAGATGGCCTCTCTGTGAACGACCTACAATTGAAGAAGACGAAATGTTACCTATTATTTAGCATTACAATCGTGTCGCGTCAGTGTTAAATATGCCATCCATTTCAACAATTAATCACCAAAGCACAACCTCAATTATCATTTGAGCAATTTTTACAAGGCTAACTTTGAATCATGTGACCTATCAACTAGTTAGTATTAATTAATACATTAATATGTTCCAAGAAAAAAATTTAAATGCTCTCACAAAATGTAGGAAGCGAATTTACAACATCTAACAATCCAAAACTGGGATGGAGAAACAGATAAATATTAAACATAAGGGGAGGGGAAGGGGGTCCAAAAAGCACCATCAATAGAGCATATATCAGACCACAGTCTTTTGGTAGTAGCAGGGAAATTTGCTCCCAACAATGTTGAACACAACACATCTGAGTTCTCATTTTTTTCGCCTTCTCTTCTCTGGCCCTTTTCTCCTTTTGTTTGCATTGTCATTTTTCTGCCATTCAAAATATTTTCATAAGCTCTACAGTATCAATTTAAACTCTGCCTGGTAATTGAAATACTGGTTTTACCTTCTTTCTCATTCTCTTATGCTGCTTCTGTCCTTTATGATTCTTTTTTGCATCATCCTATAATGTTTAGAAATGATTTAGTTTTCAGCGCATGACAGTCTAATTATATATCACTTTCTTCTATCGCATGCAATTTTTTCACACGCCATAGTTGCAATGGTATGCAATTGAACTATTAAAGAAACAACCTCAGTATCTTCGGTTTGGATCTCTGGCTCCTCTAGGTTCTCAATTTCACCATAACTGTTGAGCATGGCCTTCAGTCTACCTTCACTAAGTAGTTTTTCAGATCGAGCGTGTCTCTACAATAATAAGGAAGTCACCGTTAGATCAACAAAAAGAAACTATACAAGATGACGAGTAAAAGTTGATAGTAGCCCTCTCCAAATTTATCAACCATGTTTTCAGGAGCTGAATGAGAAGCCAATTAGATATCCTCACTTCAACTTGTGAGTAGGACTTCTATCTATTCTATAGGCCATAAAACTTGTGATTGACGCAAGGATTTTCTTTACTTTTTTATCAGAAATAATTGAAATTACAGTTGATGGCTTAATGTTGTGCACCTCCAAATATTATTATCAGAAATAAAGTTTGATCCAGGATGAGAAATTTCTCATGTAATGCCACTGATGCTACAAGGGAGTGAGTGAATTGAGGACTGAAAATTACCATACTAGGAGGTAATTGGTAAAGGCTGTTTATTATCTTAGATGACATTGGTCAGTTTCTGGTTAGTTTCTGGTTAGTTTCTATTTATATTAATAATTCCTATTTTTTTTATTAAATATTCTTCGATAAATAATATTTATTAAAAATTTATATATACAATTTTTATTATGTATAGAATACTTAATTTAATGGAATATTTTCAAATTATTCTATATTTATTTTAATGTGACTCACAACCCACTAGAAAGACTAATCCAATCCATAATGATGTACCATAAAATACAACATTTTGTTACTTGACCAACCAACCATTAGGAGAAGCAAATACAAAGGTACACTAATAAATAAAATGGATGAAGTAGCAATTAAAACTAACATTTGCATCAGATGCAAAAAAAATTATGGCAACCTCAGCTCAAACCCCTATATTTTTCATAAACAGATTGTCTGTCATTTAAGCTCAGCCTCACGTTCATGCTCATGCTCCTGCTCATTTACCATTGGTATTAACCCCAACTACTAAATGTATAATTTGGTATATTTGGCTAGAGAAAAATGTTATTAACATTACTAATACTAATAAGAAAAAGAATACCAAAGTCTACTAGGTTTCGAAAGTAACAGAAAAACGGACTAGCTTTCACCGAAAAATAATTCACATCTCCCTCTGATAAAGGTTACTATGGTAGCATCAAATGTTTGTAGCTAGGTTGATCCATGTAGAACATTATGGTGCCATTTGATCCATGTAGCCGACCCCAGAAGGCTTGGTTGTTGTTGTAGGTTATAGAAACTCAGAGATTTGACTCGGTCTTTCCAGTTTTCCATTTTTGTGTCTTTGCTAAAGACAATATCTTATCCTCCTCATTTATCATATTTTTATTTCTTTTTACATAGAAAGAAAAATTTATCCCATAAAAAAAACTACAAATACATTTTTGTGGTCAACCAAATCGGGAGGGTTCACATTTACAACATCCTTTGCAGAGAATACATCCTTTTGACACTAGTTATATGCTGTCAATCACTTAACGGAGTTTGCATCATATTTCTCATTGCATGAATATTTATCCTCATTTTATACTTGTTTACTCTTGTTGACACTTATGTAGATCAACACCTTACATCTGCTGCTACACTCATTGAATGCTTTTGTTCTTACAACCAGGGATTATGCCATAAATTGTAAGTGTGTTGTAGAATCCCAAAGTGTGCTACTCCTATCCCAGAGTATCTAAATAGCCTTAAGCTTATTGATTGTATCTTCCTTGGGTTTCCCAGTTAAAACCCAATACCAAATTATCAACCATGTAAATATAATAAATGCAATGGTTAAAATTTTGGGGAAGGATAATTAGATAGGAGTTTACAGACTTCTTCTCAAAACTAAAAAAGTAATCTGAATAGTAAAACTTGGTGCTTAAGCATAACAAGCCACCAAAAGAAAAACTGCATTACCTTTGATTGTAGATGATCCCTCAAAGTGTCCTCGGTCAAACAGATAACCGTAGGACAAATCCTGCACTTAAAAACTGATTTGCATTGTAAGACATAGGAAGGCATATCCACTGGCAAGGGTTTCTTTTCAACCAAGACATTAGACTTTCTCCTCGATACTTCAGAATCACGTTCACTAGGCAACTCCCTGTTGAAAAGTTTTTGTCTTTCATTTATAATTCCAGCATCATCTTCACTGAACAGCAGACCTGGCATTACACCAATCATGAAAAGGTTCTCTTCCAAGGAATGGAGGCATGCAATTTACAAACAGAGAAAAAAGAAACTGCAATGCAGATTTTATTATGCCAGAAATAGGCAACATCTTACTGACTTTAAAACAAATACAAAGTAAAATGATAAACAAATTTTGAAAAGTGCAGAAGTTCAATAATCAGGTCTCAGGCACAATAAACTTATCTGCAACAAGTTATTCAATTAATTCAATAAGCTTAAAAGGAAAAGACTTAAGATCTAAGCTGAAGGATGATATTAAAATGTCATTATATCAATAAGCTTGTTGCAGAATAATACTGTTAGTGTGTAAAAGTGTTATTAGGGTGAGCTTGTACTATTTGTACTTGTACTATACTTTTACAGTTTTACTTGACCTAAGTGTTAAGTACAAACACATGGGTTCCACAACCTGATCATATGTTAGTGCATTCAATAACTGACTCTTTCCCTTTCTCCTCTTTTTCGTGGATTGATGCATGACTAAAAATAACACTTGATACATGATGGCTGCTATTAGAGCAATTCAATGTGAGCCCAATTTCAGAAGCTTGTGGCCCTGTAGGGGGTGCCAGTTTGTACCAAGGCAGACAAGGGATTAGTTCCAAAGGGAATGAATTGACATAAAGGAGTTCCTGGTAACTGTTTCAGATCTAGTGCATGTTTCAAGTTTAGATCAGATCAAATTACAAGTCCTATTCCAGCAAACAGGTGCAATTTGATTGGGTGATTCACTCTTTTACGTTCTGTAAAGATTTTAAGTTGCAGTTGTGCTCGAGGTTTTGATTTCATTTACAGAAATTGCAGATAATTGCGTGAAAATGTGGTTGCAATTGTGGTCATGATATGGTTTCAAAGTCGGTCAAAACCTCAGTATTGCAGCCACAATTGTAATTTCAAACCACAAATGTAAACTTTGGAGTGTGCTCATTGTTCCAAGAGGTTCAAAATAGCTTGGGTTGGGTATGTTCAATTTCAATAGTTTGAGTGGCTGCTATTTTGAGACATGGCTGACAGAGTGAATGACCCAGACATCCTTTGGATAGGAAACATTTGTCACGGTAAAGCCTTATTCTAGTGACTGAAGTTCTTTCATCCAGTATATAAAACAAAAGTTCATGACCAAATCCTGTTTATTACTATACATAAACTACAAATTTTCCCATGGCTCTTTAAATGTTTATCAAAATGTTCAGTTACAGCATATATCAACTATCAAGGGATGAAAAGTGTTATGAATATGATTAAAGAGCTTATCGTCCTCTTGCAACTCATTCCCCCCTGCTACCTTCTGTGATTCTGGAGGTGGGTTACTTATCTATCAAAGGTCCCTCCTTATCAATGTTTGACATATACCTTCTGATTATCCTTTTCAACTACACCATAATTACTCTATCCATTAACTTTCTAACAATAATTCTTGAAGAGGAATAAATAAAATCTGTTACCACCACCAGTTCTGTTATCAGTGTTCCTATGGGTTGTCTCACCCACCCCCCTCTTTCTCAACCTTTCCCAAATTAGCACCAACAATTATGTTGGAATTGGACACAACTCACAAAAAAATGTAATAAAGCCTGTGTTACCCAACTAAAATCACACCCTTCTGTATCAGTTCTTCCTTTGCCAGGGTCAGGGTTGCACTCTTCAGCACCTGCCTCACAACCATTTGGGTCAAAACCAATACCACATGTGTAACTCTTCAGGATCCAAAATCTGCTGCTATCACGACTCACTAGGTCACAATAGCAACCATGAAATTTGACTTATAGTCCGCAAAGGAGACAAAAAGGAACAAATGGGGAGATAATAGAGGGAGAATCAATCAACAACAATAAAAGAAAGGAACGATCAGATCAATAGAAAGCAAGGAATGATTATTTATACAATTATTATTATTTTCAAATTTTAGGTTTTTCTCTAAGCTCAGAAATCAGAACGAAACTCCTGACATCATGTAATGCAATATCAATAGAGAAATAGAGAGTAGCATATCAATTAGAACAAGTATAATATGGTAGTACTGTAGCACCCTCTCTAACACTGATGATGGAATTACATACTACAAATATCATCAGTCAAAAACAAAATTTGTACCAAAGGACAAGTACTCAAGCAGACAGTAAAAAAAAACTACCTGATGAGTTGACATCAACAACATTTCCAGAACCATCCTCACTTTCACATCCTGAATAGTGCCAGAGAAGAGAAAGATATAAATAAGTGAGTAACAATAACAAACATAGTTACAATAAAAACTCATTGATATTGCTTAAATAGTGAATAAGGACATCTCAATCCCCCCTCCAAATAAACTATTGGTTTTATACTTTCATATAAAAGTGATGATGACAATGATAGTCAATGGTCATTGGTTGTTACACTTTCAGGTAGAAGCTAGGAATAGAAAGTGGAGTATATATATATTTATAACTAATTCTTGCTAGTTGCACCATGATCTATAGCTTTTACTGTCTAAAAATAATAATTGTTCAGAAGGGAAATCAACATTGCTAACCAAAGGACTTCTAAATAACACGCAAATAGAACACATTATAGAAATAAAAACCAGACAGAGGCTAAAAAAAAAAAACTATGAGGTGAATAGTGAACTG
The DNA here is from genome assembly GCA_035048595.1 of Echinosophora koreensis. NCBI lineage: Eukaryota > Viridiplantae > Streptophyta > Magnoliopsida > Fabales > Fabaceae > Echinosophora > Echinosophora koreensis. The sequence continues at coordinate 1,505,438 of JAPCYP010000046.1, forward strand.
GAATTTTTAATACTTGAAAAATAAAAAATGAGCTTTTCATCTAAACTGATGAAGCAACAGAATTGAAGATACAAAATTTTATACAATTATTATGTATCTGAGAATATTCTTTTGAGTGAAAAATTAAATTAACGAAAGTTCAATGAACTCACCAGAAGATGTTGAGCCAGCTTCATCCTCTTGTTTTACTTCTGGTATTGCATCATCCTCTGATTCTTCTTCGGAGGCTTCAGCTTCTATCTCAGAATCTGAGGAAGAGGATGGATCCGAGGCATCACGATCATCATGATCAAGCCTATAGAATCTCCTCTTTATCATTTTGTCTCTAAGGAAGACGTAGCAAGCGCGCAACAGCACTTAACAGCACTGAACTTCAAGCTTTTGTGTTTCTTGATCCTTCAGCTGCGTCGAGGGGATGGCGCCATCTTCTTCTCCGTCGGTTCCGCAGAGGAAGAAAGAAGATGACAGATGAGTGAGAGGGGATCAGGGGTAGAGGCGGCAGAAGAAAAAGAACATGAAAAAGTGAGCTACTGAGTAGGGTTGCTTTCCTTCTCCTTTTCAAAAACGAGATGGGCCAACCCAGATTTCTTTTTGAAGCAAAATGGGCTTAAATAAGCCCAACTTTTTTTATTATTTTTTTTCTTTCTGAAAATAATTGGATTAAAGCTTCTTTTTACATTTGTAGGAGTAAATACAAAAATTATTTTTATAAACTTACCAACATAAAGTGTAAAAATATTTTATATTGTTTAAAATATATGAGGTTTTAAAATTTATATTAGTATTACTCAACATGTCATATTAAATTTTTAAAAAAATATCATTTAATTGTTACCGATTCAATCACGTTTAACCACGGTTGGATCATTGAACCTTGAACCGGTGTCTTCTCCGGTTCAATGACCAGTCTAGTTTTGAAAATATTGAGAGTAACAGACTATCAATGTAGTTGATTTAAAATTCCAAAGAATGCAAGCTGATTTTATATTTTATTAAATTAAAGTTATTTTACAATTTACATCAGCATTTCAATTAATATAGTCTTACATAATATGAAGAACGTATCAAACAATAATTTTATACGTACCACGTCCCGAAATAGCGTACCAACTAAGTCTACCCTATACGTACCACATATTCAACCAAGCGGCGTACCACGTTCCAGAACCCGTACCACGTTCCTGGTAACTATGGTGGGGACAAGGGAGAAGATAACCAAAACTAGTGTACTGTTGATGAAAAATGAGTTCTCATTACCCACGTTGATAAAAAGTATGTTCTCATTATCCTCCGTTGTCAGTGTCAGTTAACACGCAATAGTCAATGGCAGAGTTGGTGCGAATAGAGGGGAACACGACAACAGAGGAGACACGACCGTCAGACCACCACCAGAGCCTTCGGACCCGTCGATCTAGACGCATCCATGATGGAAGCAGGGCCGCTTGCGGCTGAGACTCCGGGTGGCCAAACAGCGAAGACGATTGCTCGTGTGAGTATGAACTATCACTGGATCTGCCGTAAGGTGCGCGCGCCCGCGATAGCGGTGAGGATGCTCCATACTTTGGTGGAGCAGCTCTTGCTTCTTGCGGCTGAGGAACAATCCACTGATTAGAGAGAGAAGGCAGTTAGGGCAAAAAGGGCACTAAGGAGTAAGGAGTATGGATCTCACTTCTAACTTATTGGGTCAGGTCCAAACCTTTGTTATTAATCCTACCCAATTTATTGATGAAGGGTGGATGCTTCATTCCATTACAATGGGGTCGTTTTCTAAAACTATGGTAGCATAACAGGCTTTCGTACAAATGCAAAATTGGTTTATCCAGTTTCGAACTATTTTTCTGACATGTGAATGCGTCATTGAGATACTTCAAGGGGAATTTACTCATTCTTTTGATTGCTATAGGGACGCTACTTTTCATTATGTTGAAGCATTAAAGCTTCCAGAAGGCAAATCAATGCAAGCTATGTGCCAAGAGGGAATTATTTGTGGCATTAAGGCAAAATCGATACAAAATGGGTCACAACAACATATGTTTAATTTAATCCATTATTTAATTATTTAATATGTACACCACATGCTAGTTTTGTAGTTTCTATTTTAGGCGAGCATATCAAGAAAAAAAATAATAAGGCTTTGACCGTGGACCTGATAATGATTATGAATTTTAGATTAATTTATTTTTGACCGTGGACCTAATTAGATTTATTTTTGGTAAAAAAAAATCATTATTGTATTGTTTAAAATTAATAAAGTTTGAGCTTGGCTTGTTTAGCTCATTTATAATTAAATTATTTTTGCAATTATGAAATTTTTTCTTTAATTACTTTTAAGTTTTATCAATTTAGAACATAATAAAGATTTTTATATTATATGATAGTATATAAAAATAGAGATATGTACTTAACATATAGTATGTGAAATTCAAGATTTAGTAACTACTACCAAAAAAAAAAAAAAAAATTTAAAGCTTTACCAAAACATCCTAAAAACATGCAATTGCCAAATACAATTTAAACTTGACCATTACAAAAGCATGAGTCCTAATATACAATTTAAGCTTAACAATTACAAATGCATGAGTCCAAAAAAAACATGACAAGTATCTATTTATTAAGATATCAAGTCCAATGCTAGCAGAGCAACTTCACCCAACATGTAAGACCCCAGTTTATACTTTTTTCAATATCAGTAGATTGGTTCTGTTCTTTTTCCTGTTTTGACTCTCTTATTTGTTGTGCATTGTCATTATAGATTCATATTTGGTTCTGTTCTTTTTCCTGTTTTGTTTCTGTTATCTCTTATTTTGATCGAACGCCATCTTGTTATAAACAACAAAAGACAACAAATTTAGGTGGTGCATTGTAGAATCACCCCTCAAGAATCATATTCTGTTATTTGTTGTGCATTGTCATTAAAGATTCATACTTCCTTTCATCTCTGTTTTGGTTCTGTTCTTTTTCCTGTTTCTTGACTCTGTTATCTGTTATTTGCTGAATCATATTCTTGAAATGGTTATTTTTGCTCTTTTGACTCTGTTATTTGATATGCATTGTCATTATAGATTCATATTGTTATCTGTTATTTTTGTTTCTGTTCTGTTCATACTTCCTTTCATCTCTGTTTTGGTTCATTTCTTTTTCATGTTTTGACTCTGTTAACTGTTATTTGCTTAATCATATTCTTGACATCGTTCTGGACTTGCATTGTAGAATCACACTCATTGATGAATACTTCTTTTTCTTGTTTTGACTCTGTCATTTGTTGTGCATTGTCATTATAGATTCATACTGTTAGCTGTTATTTTTGGTTCTGTTTTGTACATACTTTCCTTTCATCTCTATTTTTGCTAAGAAATCTTCAAAGACTTTTATATTCTCAACTTATACAAATCACCCACTTTTGATTCTTTTGTCCAGTTTTAAACAAATAATGGCGAAGAGGGCATTGCTCATTGGCTGCAACTATCCAAGAATGATGGATGAACTTAGTTGTTAAATTAACGATGTGATGGCAGTGAAGAGCTGTCTAATTGATCGATATGGCTTCTTAGAGCACAACATTGTGCTCATCGATATAGATAGCTCTTTTATCCAACCCACCGGCAGGAATATTAAATTGCAGATGTCTGCGCTATTTGAGAAGGCATGCCCTGGTGACGTGCTCGTGGTCCACTATAGTGGCCATGACATGCGCCTGCTTACCAACAGCAATCGCATCAGCCAATGCATTGTCCCTCCCTACGAACCACAATCCCATCACAGGTTATTTACCTTTTTTTAACGTTCCTTCATGACAAGCTATTTTTATAGTATGTTGTACTGTTTTTCAGTGAAAGTATGCTAATTATTCGATGTTTGTGTTTGAAAACAGATTATGATATCCGTAAAATTGTGGATAGGGTTCCGAGAAATTGTGTGCTCACCATTATCGCCGATTGTTGCCATAGCGAGGACTTATCAAAGGTTCTAAGGAGCATTTAAGTGTGAAAAAAAAAGTCTCCTGGTTTAGATTAGTGTACAAAACTATTGCGTCTTTGTTTAGTTATAAGAATGTTGACTCTAATGCCATCCATGACCTCGGGGACTGCCACTGTTTTCTTAAGAACATGAATTTACCTGTTTCAAGTCTGATAGAAATACTCAAGCAGGAACATGGTAGAGGTGACATAAACGAAGCGAATCTCATACGCACGCTCTGTGATCTTTTTAAGGACGATGTCAGTCCTTCATTGATGAATTTCGGTAATCTCGGCTTAAATAATCCCCTACTTGCAGGAGATGAAGTTATATTGGGGATGATGGATATGTGATAACTCTTAGAAATAAGAGTTATTGTTGCCTTTATAACTAAATTGTTGTTCTTGTGTTGATAATTTAGGAAAAATAATGCAAATTTCTAGCAAGAATTTCATCAAGTGAAATGAATTGTTGATCTACTGAAAAAGTTATTTTATTCTGGAAAATACTATCTAAAAAGAGGATTTAAGTTGTGAGCAGGAATTAAATGTAAAGCTGAAGGAAGCTGGATGGAATTGCTCTGGAATGCTGCAGCTTCTGAAGAAAGGAACACTAGAGGACAAAGGACCTGCCAGCTCAGCACACTTTTCACCAAGGACACAAGGCCTGCAGCGAGTTCCAAAAGGTGGAAAGAGAAATTGAAGACCTCAGTTATGTGTACTTGGGGGAATGGGCCAAGGAATATTGTAATATTTGATTTTTGTAAAGATCAAAAAGTGAGGCAAGAGAGAGAGTGAAGAAAACCCTATTTGGGGAACAAATGCTAGTACAAATAGAAATGTTGGTCTCCTTTTTGGTCAGTCAGTATAGGGGTACAGCAGCCACCTCCATTTCTACCTTGTCATTTCTGTAATTTTATTTTTTCACGCTACCATGCCTTCGTTTTCTTTTATTATGTCTTGTCTTGTCTTTAAGCTCATTATGAGCTAAACCCCTTTAGCTTGGAGCTATGGACTTGTAATTAATACTCATGGGTGATTTACGCAAATGAATGCTATATATATTTTCCTCTATTCTGCTCTTCATTTATATTTTAGTTGAGATTGATCAACTTAGCTATGATACCAGCTTGCTAAACTTGGAAAAGTTTAGCTAGTGGACTTGTTTAGAGGATAAAGTTAAAGTAATTAATTGAAAAATTAATTGCTGTTGAATGAGCTAGGAATAGCCTTCAAGACTTTAAGTAGTGAGCTAGGAATGGCCTTCAAGACTTTAAGTAGCTGGACGTGCTTAACCCATAACTAAGTGAAATTAATTTGGGCTTAGGAATAAGGAACATTTAATGAAGCTCAGTTTTATTGTTGGAAAACAAATTTCATTTCCTGGACTAAATGTTGTAGCATTCTAAAGCATAAATTACCCTGCAGTTAAAATTACAAAGATTAGTCTCCCTAGCTATTCACCCATGACAAATTTGTTTAATGGTTATATTTTACACTTTGCAACACCATTTATTGTTCAAAATTAATTGTACCTTTTACTTATTTGTCACCAACCTCTCTTTATTAACTAAATAGAAAAGTTTATTCTAGAATTTACATTTAATCCATTCAAATCCTCATAGGAACGATCTCTTTATTCACTCTTTATCACTTGTGACGAATGTGTTCACTTGCACACTCTGCACGTATAATTTAGATATTGCAACAATTTTTTGGCGCTGTTGCCGGGGATTAGGAATGGTGTTGAATAATAAATTCTTAGTTTAAATTTTCCTGTTTAGTAAGTTCTGAAACTTTTTGTGTACTGTGCTTAGCAACAGGTAATGAAATCTGTATGCGCGGCAAGGGTGCACCTGAATTCCAAATTGATTTGGAGATAGAGAAAACATCTAAGAGGTTAAGGAAGATAACCAAGGAAAAACGTGCTCAAGTTCAACAATCTGACTTAGGCTTCATGGCTAATATGTTCTTAGATGATGAGGAACAGTCTGGGATGATTGAGATGGCAAATGATAGAGAGAGGTCCATTAGGGACTATGCTATATTTGATCCTCAGACTATGAACACTAGGACAGTGAAGCCAGAAATAACTACCCACCAGTTTGAATTCAAGTCTATGATGTTTCAAATGCTTCAAACTGTTAGGCAGTTCAGTGGTGCTCCTATTGAAGATCCTCATTTGCATCTGAGGCAATTTCTGGAAGTGGCTAGAAATTTCAAGATCCCTGGAGTAAGTGATGATGCGTTCATGTTAAGGCTCTTTCCTTATTCACTGAGGGACAAGGCCAAGACCTAGTTGAACTCGTTGGAATCCAATCCCATTACTTCATGGAATGGCCTAGCTGAAAAGTTTTTTGAATAAATACTTCCCTCCCACTAAAAATGCTAGAATGAGAAGTGACATAACTTCATTCAAGCAGAATGATGATGAAACACTACATGAATCATGGGAGAGGTTTAAAGAGCTATTGAGAAAGTGTCCTCATCACAGCATTCTTGTATGCATCCAAATGGAGACTTTCTACAATGGATTATTGCCTCCTTCAAGGCTGATGTTAGATGCCTCATCTGGAGGCACTTTTTTGGCAAAATCTTACAATGAAGCTTACCAGCTAATTGAGAGCATAACAGCTAATAGCTATCAATGGCCAACTGTTAGAGCCAGTTCTTCTAAAAATGCTGCTGGAGTGCTTGAGATGAAGGAGACCACTGCCCTGTCTGCTCAGCTTGCTGCCATCACTAATATGTTAAAGAATTTGACTGCTTCCAACACAAGTAAGGAACCTGTCATGGCTGAACCTGTTATGGCTCAAGTGAATTCTATGACATGTGTTTTCTGTGGGGGAGGTCACTTATTTGAAGAATGTCCTAATAATCCAGTATCGGTTAATTATGTGGGGAATAGGGGATACTTACAATCCTGGTTACGAATCCACATATCCAATCATGCAAGTTACCCAACTGATTATTCTCTTATCCCTATGTTCAAATTCTTTGCCAATCAAGAACACTCAATTATCCTAAAGTCACTGTCGCTATTCAACAGGAAATACCTAAACATGCAAATTGACAATCTGCCGATCCGAACAAATCACAGTTAGATTCATTAAGTTCTTGGTTCCCTATTGTGATTGCACCATTTTCCTATTCTATGTCTAGATATATTCAAACTATGTTCTTAATTCAAGTCCTAAGTACGAATCTCCTGCCGGTATCAACGCACTAAACTAGTTAACCAATGGCCATTATGATTAACACAAGCAAAACAGAATTAAGAAACAAGAAAAGAGAGAAGGGAATAAGAAAACATCACTTGAATTCACTATGCCATAAAAGGTGGCTTCATCATTCCCTTAGAATAGGGAATTAGTTCCTCATAGTCACAGTAACAACGCAAGAAATACAAGAATTCATCCTAGAGGCTAGAAAGAAAGCGTAAACTCAGCGAGACGCAGCTCCAAGGAAACTAGGATTAGCCAAAAACAGCTGCCTCTTAAAACTGACCTAAAACAAGCTGTTTATAATGGGCTGGGTCTGCGCGCGCTCGCGACGTGAATTTTAAGTTTGGCGCCAGTTCAAATTTTGGGTGCTCGCGGGGCGAGACTGAGGGGCCTTCCATTCTACTGCTTCTGGCTTGCGAGGCGAGCACTTCCTTCGCGTTGCGAGCCTGAATGATGCATGTTCCTCCTTATTCTACTTCTCAGGCTCGCGAGGCGAACACCTTCTCGCGAGGCAAATCTACCTTTATGCTTGTTTTCTTCAATTTTCCTAGCTTCCTCGAGCTTCACTTTTAATCTGAAATACAAAAATAACAATTTAATGCTTTATTGACTAAAAATAACCCAGAAATTCCTAAAAACTCTCTATAAAGGACTAAAAATGTTGCTTAGGGCAAAAGAAGCCAAATTCGGGTGATTAGCGAGGTTAAATCCCTCAATTAGCATAAAAACCTTAGCCTTTCTAGTCATATAACTAGATAAGCCAGAGGCTCATCAAAGACTTAGTGGATCACTCGTCTAGAAAATGACTTCATCACTCGTCTGAGTTTCTGGCTCATTTTCACCCGTCTAAATCTGGACTCCACAAGCCCTCGTCTAAAATTCTAACACTGCTACATTTGTTAAAATGTCAGAATGTCAGATATGAAGTCCAAGTCAACCTTATTCAAATAAGATGCCTTCCTTAAGGATCTCGAAGACCTCTGGACAATAGCACAGACGATAAAGAATAAAGAACGTTTGTTTCAAGGATTTAAAGAATAAACATGCAATCTTTGTACCACAGCAGTAACCATTTTGCTGTTTTAGTACAAAGTAAACGTGCTTTCCAGAAAGTAAACTGAGTGTTGCACTGAAAGAGGAAAGCTCTCTGCTGCAAGTACAAGAAGCCTGCTACTGGAACTCTGAAACAACAGCTGCTTTGAACAAAGTGTACTCTTGGACTACCTTGTCAAAGCTCAACGTTCCTAAGCATTTAATACTTACACAGAACGACTCTTTGGCATTAATGGCATCCCACAAGCTCAAATTAAAGAACACACTTTCTGAAGTTGTGCCAAACGGATCATATTGATTGAAGCCTTTATATAGACCAAACCATGAAGATGAAGACAAGAAGTTGAATATCATGAAGAACACTGCGCAAGAAGTATTTACTCACTTCATTAACTTCTTCATTTTCTCATTGAATACTTATTCAATCATTTGATATTAATCCGCAGTCTTTCACACTTCAAATTTATTTCACTCTGAGTGTTATCTGAAAGATTTGCAAGTTGTTTTAATTACACAAAACCTTTATCCCTTACTGTGTTGAGCATGAAGAGGCTAGGTGAGAAAAGAATACTTGTTTAAGTGTTGAGCCTGGAGAGGCTAGGTGTGAAAAGAATACTTGTACTGTAATCTGATCAGTTATAGTGGAAACTTGGTGCTGCCAAGAAACTGGACGTAGCCCAGTGGATTTTGGGGTGAACCAGTATAAAACTCTTGAGCCAGCTTCATCCTCTTGTTTTACTTCTGGTATTGCATCATCCTCTGATTCTTCTTCGGAGGCTTCAGCTTCTATCTCAGAATCTGAGGAAGAGGATGGATCCGAGGCATCACGATCATCATGATCAAGCCTATAGAATCTCCTCTTTATCATTTTGTCTCTAAGGAAGACGTAGCAAGCGCGCAACAGCACTTAACAACACTCAACTTCAAGCTTTTGTGTTTCTTGATCCTTCAGCTGCGTCGAGGGGACGGCGCCATCATCTTCTCCGTCGATTCGGCAGAGGAAGAAAGAAGATGACAGATGAGTGAGAGGGGATCAGGGGTAGAGGCGGCAGAAGAAAAAGAATATGAAAAAGTGAGCTACTGAGTAGGGTTGCTTTCCTTCTCCTTTTCAAAAACGAGATGGGCCAACCCAGATTTGTTTTTGAAGCAAAATGGGCTTAAATAAGCCCAAATATTTATTTTATTTTTTTCTTTCTGATAATAATTGGATTAAAGCTTCTTTTAACATTTGTAGGAGCAAATACAAAAATTATTTTTATAAACTTACCAACATAAAGTGTAAAAATATTTTATATTGTTTAAAATATATGAGGTTTTAAAAAAATATCATTTAATTGTTACCGATTCAATCACGGTTTAACCACGGTTGGATCATTGAACCTTGAACCGGTGTCTTCTCCGGTTCAATGACCAGTCTAGTTTTGAAAATATTGAGAGTAACAGACTATCAATGTAGTTGATTTAAAATTCCTGAGAATGCAAGCTGATTTTATATTTTATTAAATTAAAGTTATTTTACAATTTACATCAGCATTTCAATTAATATAGTCTTACATAACCTGAAGAACGTACCAAACAATAATTTTATACGTACCACGTCCCGAAATAGCGTACCAACTAAGTCTACCCTATACGTACCACATATTCAACCAAGCGGCCTACCACGTTCCAGAACCCGTACCACGTTCCTGGTAACTATGGTGGGGACAAGGGAGAAGATAACCAAAACTAGTGTACTGTTGATGAAAAATGAGTTCTCATTACCCACGTTGATAAAAAGTAAGTTCTCATTATCCTCCGTTGTCAGTGTCAGTTAACACGCAATAGTCAATGGCAGAGTTGGTGCGAATAGAGGGGAACACGACAACAGAGGAGACACGGCCGTCAGACCACCACCAGAGCCTTCGGACCCGTCGATCTAGACGCATCCATGATGGAAGCAGGGCCGCTCGCGGCTGAGACTCCGGGTGGCCAAACAGCGAAGACGATTGCTCGTGTGAGTATGAACTATCACTGGATCTGCCGTAAGGTGCGCGCGCCCGCGATAGCGGTGAGGATGCTCCATACTTTGGTGGAGCAGCTCTTGCTTCTTGCGGCTGAGGAACAATCCACTGATTAGAGAGAGAAGGCAGTTAGGGCAAAAAGGGCACTAAGGAGTAAGGAGTATGGATCTCACTTCTAACTTATTGGGTCAGGTCCAAACCTTTGTTATTAATCCTACCCAATTTATTGATGAAGGGTGGATGCTTCATTCCATTACAATGGGGTCGTTTTCTAAAACTATGGTAGCATAACAGGCTTTCGTACAAATGCAAAATTGGTTTATCCAGTTTCGAACTATTTTTCTGACATGTGAATGCGTCATTGAGATACTTCAAGGGGAATTTACTCATTCTTTTGATTGCTATAGGGACGCTACTTTTCATTATGTTGAAGCATTAAAGCTTCCAGAAGGCAAATCAATGCAAGCTATGTGCCAAGAGGGAATTATGTGTGGCATTAAGGCAAAATCGATACAAAATGGGTCACAACAACATATGTTTAATTTAATCCATTATTTAATTATTTAATATGTACACCACATGCTAGTTTTGTAGTTTCTATTTTAGGCGAGCATATCAAGAAAAAAATAATAAGGCTTTGACCGTGGACCTGATAATGATTATGAATTTTAGATTAATTTATTTTTGACCGTGGACCTAATTAGATTTATTTTTGGTAAAAAAAATCATTTTTGTATTGTTTAAAATTAATAAAGTTTGAGCTTGGCTTGTTTAGCTCATTTATAATTAAATTATTTTTGCAATTATGAAATTTTTTCTTTAATTACTTTTAAGTTTTATCAATTTAGAACATAATAAAGATTTTTATATTATATGGTAGTATATAAAAATAGAGATATGTACTTAACATATAGTATGTGAAATTCAAGATTTAGTAACTACTACCAAAAAAAAAAAAAATAATTTAAAGCTTTACCAAAACATCCTAAAAACATGCAATTGCCAAATACAATTTAAACTTGACCATTACAAAAGCATGAGTCCTAATATACAATTTAAGCTTAACAATTACAAATGCATGAGTCCAAAAAAAACATGACAAGTATCTATTTATTAAGATATCAAGTCCAATGCTAGCAGAGCAACTTCACCCAACATGTAACACCCCAGTTTATACTTTTTTCAATATCAGTAGTTTGGTTCTGTTCTTTTTCCTGTTTTGACTCTCTTATTTGTTGTGCATTGTCATTATAGATTCATATTTGGTTCTGTTCTTTTTCCTGTTTTGTTTCTGTTATCTCTTATTTTGATCGAACGCCATCTTGTTATAAACAACAAAAGACAACAAATTTAGGTGGTGCATTGTAGAATCACCCCTCAAGAATCATATTCTGTTATTTGTTGTGCATTGTCATTAAAGATTCATACTTCCTTTCATCTCTGTTTTGGTTCTGTTCTTTTTCCTGTTTCTTGACTCTGTTATCTGTTATTTGCTGAATCATATTCTTGAAATGGTTATTTTTGCTCTTTTGACTCTGTTATTTGATGTGCATTGTCATTATAGATTCATATTGTTATCTGTTATTTTTGTTTCTGTTCTGTTCATACTTCCTTTCATCTCTGTTTTGGTTCATTTCTTTTTCATGTTTTGACCCTGTTAACTGTTATTTGCTTAATCATATTCTTGACATCGTTCTGGACTTGCATTGTAGAATCACACTCATTGATGAATACTTCTTTTTCTTGTTTTGACTCTGTCATTTGTTGTGCATTGTCATTATAGATTCATACTGTTAGCTGTTATTTTTGGTTCTGTTTTGTACATACTTTCCTTTCATCTCTATTTTTGCTAAGAAATCTTCAAAGACTTTTATATTCTCAACTTATACAAATCACCCACTTTTGATTCTTTTGTCCAGTTTTAAACAAATAATGGCGAAGAGGGCATTGCTCATTGGCTGCAACTATCCAAGAATGATGGATGAACTTAGTGGTTAAATTACCGATGTGATGGCAGTGAAGAGCTGTCTAATTGATCGATATGGCTTCTTAGAGCACAACATTGTGCTCATCGATATACATAACTCTTTTATCCAACCCACCGGCAGGAATATTAAATTGCATATGTCTGTGCTATTTGAGAAGGCATGCCCTGGTGACGTGCTCGTGGTCCACTATAGTGGCCATGACATGCGCCTGCTTACCAACAGTAATCGCATCAGCCAATGCATTGTCCCTCCCTACGGACCACAATCCCATCACAGGTTATTTACCTTTTTTTAACGTTCCTTCATGACAAGCTATTTTTATAGTATGTTGTACTGTTTTTCAGTGAAAGTATGCTAATTATTCGATGTTTGTGTTTGAAAACAGATTATGATATCCGTAAAATTGTGGATAGGGTTCCGAGAAATTGTGTGCTCACCATTATCGCCGATTGTTGCCATAGCGAGGACTTATCAAAGGTTCTAAGGAGCATTTAAGTGTGAAAAAAAAAGTCTCCTGGTTTAGATTAGTGTACAAAACTATTGCGTCTTTGTTTAGTTATAAGAATGTTGACTCTAATGCCATCCATGACCTCGGGGACTGCCACTGTTTTCTTAAGAACATGAATTTACCTGTTTCAAGTCTGATAGAAATACTCAAGCAGGAACATGGTAGAGGTGACATAAACGAAGCGAATCTCATACGCACGCTCTGTGATCTTTTTAAGGACGATGTCAGTCCTTCATTGATGAATTTCAGTAATCTCGGCTTAAATAATCCCCTACTTGCAGGAGATGAAGTTATATTGGGGATGATGGATATGTGATAACTCTTAGAAATAAGAGTTATTGTTGCCTTTATAACTAAATTGTTGTTCTTGTGTTGATAATTTAGGAAAAATAATGCAAATTTCTAGCAAGAATTTCATCAAGTGAAATGAATTGTTGATCTACTGAAAAAGTTATTTTATTCTGGAAAATACTATCTAAAAAGAGGATTTAAGTTGTGAGCAGGAATTAAATGTAAAGCTGAAGGAAGCTGGATGGAATTGCTCTGGAATGCTGCAGCTTCTGAAGAAAGGAACACTAGAGGACAAAGGACCTGCCAGCTCAGCACACTTTTCACCAAGGACACAAGGCCTGCAGCGAGTTCCAAAAGGTGGAAAGAGAAATTGAAGACCTCAGTTATGTGTACTTGGGGGAATGGGCCAAGGAATATTTTAATATTTGATTTTTGTAAAGATCAAAAAGTGAGGCAAGAGAGAGAGTGAAGAAAACCCTATTTGGGGAACAAATGCTAGTACAAATAGAAATGTTGGTCTCCTTTTAGGCCAGTCAGTATAGGGGTACAGCAGCCACCTCCATTTCTACCTTGTCATTTCTGTAATTTTATTTTTTCACGCTACCATGCCTTCGTTTTCTTTTATTATGTCTTGTCTTGTCTTTAAGCTCATTATGAGCTAAACCCCTTTAGCTTGGAGCTATGGACTTGTAATTAATACTCATGGGTGATTTACGCAAATGAATGCTATATATATTTTCCTCTATTCTGCTCTTCATTTATATTTTAGTTGAGATTGATCAACTTAGCTATGATACCAGCTTGCTAAACTTGGAAAAGTTTAGCTAGTGGACTTGTTTAGAGGATAAAGTTAAAGTAATTAATTGAAAAATTAATTGCTGTTGAATGAGCTATGAATAGCCTTCAAGACTTTAAGTAGTGAGCTAGGAATAGCCTTCAAGACTTTAAGTAGCTGGACGTGCTTAACCCATAACTGAGTGAAATTAATTTGGGCTTAGGAATAAGGAACATTTAATGAAGCTCAGTTTTATTGTTGGAAAACAAATTTCATTTCCTGGACTAAATGTTGTAGCATTCTGAAGCATAAATTACCCTGCAGTTAAAATTACAAAGATTAGTCTCCCTAGCTATTCACCCATTCAGTGACAAATTTGTTTAATGGTTATATTTTACACTTTGCAACACCATTTATTGTTCAAAATTAATTGTACCTTTTACTTATTTGTCACCAACCTCTCTTTATTAACTAAATAGAAAAGTTTATTCTAGAATTTACATTTAATCCATTCAAATCCTCATAGGAACGATCTCTTTATTCACTCTTTATCACTTGTGACGAATGTGTTCACTTGCACACTCTGCCCGTATAATTTAGATATTGCAACAATTTTTTGGCGCTGTTGCCGGGGATTAGGAATGGTGTTGAATAATAAATTCTTAGTTTAAATTTTCCTGTTTAGTAAGTTCTGAAACTTTTTGTGTACTGTGCTTAGCAACAGGTAATGAAATCTGTATGCGCGGCAAGGGTGCACCTGAATTCCAAATTGATTTGGAGATAGAGAAAACATCTAAGAGGTTAAGGAAGATAACCAAGGAAAAACGTGCTCAAGTTCAACAATCTGACTTAGGCTTCATGGCTAATATGTTCTTAGATGATGAGGAACAGTCTGGGATGATTGAGATGGCAAATGATAGAGAGAGGTCCATTAGGGACTATGCTATATTTGATCCTCAGACTATGAACACTAGGACAGTGAAGCCAGAAATAACTACCCACCAGTTTGAATTCAAGTCTATGATGTTTCAAATGCTTCAAACTGTTAGGCAGTTCAGTGGTGCTCCTATTGAAGATCCTCATTTGCATCTGAGGCAATTTCTGGAAGTGGCTAGAAATTTCAAGATCCCTGGAGTAAGTGATGATGCGTTCATGTTAAGGCTCTTTCCTTATTCACTGAGGGACAAGGCCAAGACCTAGTTGAACTCGTTGGAATCCAATCCCATTACTTCATGGAATGGCCTAGCTGAAAAGTTTTTTGAATAAATACTTCCCTCCCACTAAAAATGCTAGAATGAGAAGTGACATAACTTCATTCAAGCAGAATGATGATGAAACACTACATGAATCATGGGAGAGGTTTAAAGAGCTATTGAGAAAGTGTCCTCATCACAGCATTCTTGTATGCATCCAAATGGAGACTTTCTACAATGGATTATTGCCTCCTTCAAGGCTGATGTTAGATGCCTCATCTGGAGGCACTTTTTTGGCAAAATCTTACAATGAAGCTTACCAGCTAATTGAGAGCATAACAGCTAATAGCTATCAATGGCCAACTGTTAGAGCCAGTTCTTCTAAAAATGCTGCTGGAGTGCTTGAGATGAAGGAGACCACTGCCCTGTCTGCTCAGCTTGCTGCCATCACTAATATGTTAAAGAATTTGACTGCTTCCAACACAAGTAAGGAACCTGTCATGGCTGAACCTGTTATGGCTCAAGTGAATTCTATGACATGTGTTTTCTGTGGGGGAGGTCACTTATTTGAAGAATGTCCTAATAATCCAGTATCGGTTAATTATGTGGGGAATAGGGGATACTTACAATCCTGGTTACGAATCCACATATCCAATCATGCAAGTTACCCAACTGATTATTCTCTTATCCCTATGTTCAAATTCTTTGCCAATCAAGAACACTCAATTATCCTAAAGTCACTGCCGCTATTCAACAGGAAATACCTAAACATGCAAATTGACAATCTGCCGATCCGAACAAATCACAGTTAGATTCATTAAGTTCTTGGTTCCCTATTGTGATTGCACCATTTTCCTATTCTATGTCTAGATATATTCAAACTATGTTCTTAATTCAAGTCCTAAGTACGAATCTCCTGCCGGTATCAACGCATTAAACTAGTTAACCAATGGCCATTATGATTAACACAAGCAAAACAGAATTAAGAAACAAGAAAAGAGAGAAGGGAATAAGAAAACATCACTTGAATTCACTATGCCATAAAAGGTGGCTTCATCATTCCCTTAGAATAGGGAATTAGTTCCTCATAGTCACAGTAACAGCGCAAGAAATACAAGAATTCATCCTAGAGGCTAGAAAGAAAGCGTAAAACTCAGCGAGACGCGGCTCCAAGGAAACTAGGATTAGCCAAAAACAACTGCCTCTTAAAACTGACCTAAAACAAGCTGTTTATAATGGGCTGGGTCTGCGCGCGCTCACGACATGAATTTTAAGTTTGGCGCCAGTTCAAATTTTGGGTGCTCGCGGGGCGAGACTGAGGGGCCTTCCATTCTACTGCTTCTAGCTCACGAGGCGAGCACTTCCTTCGCGTTGCGAGGCTGAATGATGCATGTTCCTCCTTATTCTACTTCTCAGGCTCGCAAGGCGAACACCTTCTCGCGAGGCAAATCTACCTTTATGCTTGTTTTCTTCAATTTTCCTAGCTTCCTCGAGGTTCACCTTTAATCTGAAATACAAAAATAACAATTTAATGCTTTATTGACTAAAAATAACCCAGAAATTCCTAAAAACTCTCTAAAGGACTAAAAATGTTGCTTAGGGCAAAAGAAGCCAAATTCGGGTGATTAGCGAGGTTAAATCCCTCAATTAGCATAAAAACCTTAGCCTTTCTAGTCATATAACTAGATAAGCCAGAGGCTCATCAAAGACTTAGTGGATCACTCGTCTAGAAAATGACTTCATCACTCGTCTGAGTTTCTGGCTCATTTTCACCCGTCTAAATCTGGACTCCACAAGCACTCGTCTAAAATTCTAACACTGCTACATTTGTTAAAATGTCAGAATGTCAGATATGAAGTCCAAGTCAACCTTATTCAAATAAGATGCATTCCTTAAGGATCTCGAAGACCTCTGGACAATAGCACCGATGATAAAGAATAAAGAACGTTTGTTTCAAGGATTTAAAGAATAAACATGCAATCTTTGTACCGCAGCAGTAACCTTTTTGCTGTTTTAGTACAAAGTAAACGTGCTTTCCAGAAAGTAAACTGAGTGTTACACTGAAAGAGGAAAGCTCTCTGCTGCAAGTACAAGAAGCCTGCTACTAGAACTCTGAAACAACAGCTGCTTTGAACAAAGTGTACTCTTGGACTACCTTATCAAAGCTCAACGTTCCTAAGCATTTAATACTTACACAGAACGACTCTTTGGCATTAATGGCGTCCCAGAAGCTCAAATTAAAGAACACACTTTCTGAAGTTGTGCCTAACGGATCATATTGATTGAAGCCTTTATATAGACCAAACCATGAAGATGAAGACAAGAAGTTGAATATCATGAAGAACACTGCGCAAGAAGTATTTACTCACTTCATTAACTTCTTCATTTTCTCATTGAATACTTATTCAATCATTTGATATTAATCCGCAGTCTTTCACACTTCAAATTTATTTCACTCTGAGTGTTATCTGAAAGATTTGCAAGTTGTTTTAATTACACAAAACCTTTATCCCTTACTGTGTTGAGCCTGAAGAGGCTAGGTGAGAAAAGAATACTTGTTTAAGTGTTGAGCCTGGAGAGGCTAGGTGTGGAAAGAATACTTGTACTGTAATCTGATCAGTTATAGTGGAAACTTGGTGCTGCCAAGAAACTGGACGTAGCCCTGTGGATTTTGGGGTGAACCAGTATAAAACTCTTGAGTGATATTCCTCTTCCCTTATCTCTTTAATTTGCTTAAGTATTATTTGTTTAAGATTTTAACTTGGGGAGTTAGTATTGTGAATATCAATATATGTTTTACCCTTCTCTGTATGCTTGTGTGTTCTGTCTTAAAATTAGACGTGTCACTCGTCTAATTTTCTGTTGTCATATTTTTGCTTGTTGTGCCTGCGAAAATAATTTTCAAAGTTTCCTAAAAAGTTGGTAAACACAATTCAACCCCCATTCTTGTGTTAACTTTGGTTATTTCACGTAATACGTGGACTCATGTTTATTTGTGGGGACAATATACCAACAAGATGCATATTCTTTTCGAGGGCTCATGTCTTAGGAACTCCAAGGTTATGTGTGCTTGAATTGGAGCAATTCTAGGGTGGGAGATCTCTTGGAAATTTTCGCTAGGACGCGTGTAAGTGAGGACAAAGCACGCTAAAGAGACTCACGTTGATTTGTGGCTACGATCGTCAATCCGGAAAGCAGTTTGGATGTGATGGTTTGGTGTTATAGTCTTTGTAGAGGGGGATGGGTGGGTCAAGTTTGGATATATGAGAATTAATGATCTATAGGCTTTAGCACATTTTGAGACTAAATTTTGTTTCAGCTTATTTATTTGTGTATATGCTACGTTTGAGTAGGGCCTAATAAGGTTTAACATTATGGTGCTTTTGGATAAACAATTTAATTAAATGTTTTTTCAATAAGTTGTTTTGAAATAAGCTAAAAAAATTATTTTATTAGCTTCTTTAACAAGTTTATTTAAAAAAAAAACTTATTGGAAGGTCGTAAACTATTTTTATAAACCTAATATCATAAGTTACTCCCATAAGTCCAAATAAACTCATTATAAATTCTTCCAAACGCCTCCTTAATTGTTTTTTTTTCTTAGACCAGATATCCCCACAGACAACGTTGTAAGACTAACCCTTGGGCTGGAGGTGGTGGTTAGGTGAAGCCTTTCCCAAAGTGACGATTCTTGGATTCAAACATCTAACCTTATAGGTAAAGTACATCTAGAGACACAGGGGTGATCATGGATCCGCGACCCGTCCAAAAACCAAACAACCCGTTCTAAAATTTGGTGAAACAGGCGGGTTCAAATAGGTTCGGGTTCAGACAGATAAAAAAATGGTAAAATATAGGTAAGAATAGATAGGTTCGGTTCTATATAATTCCATCTATCGGTAACCGAACCCGACCGAATAAGATATTGGCCCAATTAAAATTTGCACGAGACTCCCTCTAGCCCAATTAGAGACTTAACACTAATATGACCCGTGACCTATTTCTTTGCCATACCTGGACTCCCTCTGTTGCAGCCCTAAGGTCTTCTCCACTTCTTCTTCTTCATTCCCCTCTGATCTCATCCCAACTTCGACCATCACGTTCTTCATCATCACGAACTCACGTCGTCGTCGACGAAGGAAGCTCTTTCTTGATTGGTTGGATCTGTACGGCATGACTCGCAGCAGAGCACGAGGTGGCCACCGTATGTCTCAGATCTTGTTTTCTGCTTCTCCAACTAACCAGAACTGCATGGTGGCTGAGTTTTGTTGGTGGCTTTTTTTCGTCTGATAGCAACTACTACTTGCAGATTTGGTGTGATGCGTTGGGGTGTGCGACGGTTGCCCAATGGATGCTGGGTCTTCCTCAGATCTGGTTGCGTGGCGGGAATTTGATGGAAGTTCCTCTTCGTATTTGGTGATTGAATCAATCGATGGCTCTTCCTCTCCTCTATTTCTCTTTTCTTCCTTTTTCCTTTTTTTTTATAATTTTATCTGAAATAATAAAAAAAAATATGGACCCGTATGAATCCATCTGTCAACCTGTTAACCCGCCACCCGACCAACCCGATATATATAACGAGATAAAATAAATTACATTTTTCTCATATCGGTTTGCTGCAGTTTGGCCCGTCTCAACCTAAACCCATCCGAACCTGACCGATGCTCACCCCTAGACACAGTATACTTATACTGCGAGTATGCAACCAACCACTTTTGTGGTAAGTGTTCTTTGTTAAGTAGGCATATGTTTGGTTTAAAATTTAAGTTGAAATAAGGTTGCTTCACCTTTGGGTTATATGATATACAATAAAAATATATCATTTAAAAATAGAAGAGAAAGCAAACATCTTCATCCGTTATGAGCTATGGTTTTTTTTTTTTTTGGTAAGAGAAGAGAACAAAGGCAAAAGAAAAGAAAGAAAGGGAAAAAACTACATTCTAATATATTCAACTCCATCCATATCAGCTAGCAGATAGCTGTTAGACCCTGCGGAGGGAAGCCAGCTCTCATCCTGGTTTGGTTTGAGTTTGAATAAAAGCCAAAACAAACAAATCATAAAACACAATAGTTATATTTCATGTTACACGCAAAAGAAAATTCCGTTTACAAAATTAGACAAATGAAAATTTTCTTCATTCCTCTCACAAACATAACTCAACATCAAAATTTCACTATCAATTTATTTAATTAATTTTTCGAACTATTTCTCTTTCTCAAGAATCACCTCGATGGTATATCGATCTTGCGCCACTTGGTATTTGACTTCTCAATAATACATTGCTTTTTTAACCTCTCCTCGCTCCAATATGTAAATTATAAGTAGTATATAGTTCACCCCAGTGGCCATATTCAATATTTAAAGTTATTATATTATTTCTAAAAAATTAATCTATTATTATGATTTTTTTAATATTTGTATGTTAAAATGTTTGGGAAAGTTGATTTTTTTTTTTCATTTCAGCTGTTTTATAACCAAAAGGTTGTTTTCAAAATAATCTAACATGTTTGATACCTTGCTTAAATTTATAAAAAAAAACTTTTTTTTTTGGAGGAAAAAAATTGTTTTATGTCATTTAGTTTGTTTTAACTTAAGATTGTTGTAATTAGATTATTTTGTTCTCAAAACTCTCCTCCCTATTTACCCCTACAAAACTAACTTCTAAACAAATATTATTAAATTTACAAATAACTTCATACATTTTTCGTAATTTACTAGTGATTTTTTTGCACTATCCAAATGAAATAGATTACCTTAAAATTATTTTTTCAGCAAATAGACCCAAACAAAAAACAGATTCTGATTATAATCAATTATCACAATAATCGATTATACGAAAATCGATTATCAGTATAATCTTTTTTTCCAGCTTTTTAAGTTATCTAACCAAATAAATTCTTTATACCTAACCCTTTTTTGTGCTCAAATTCTTTATTCTTAACCTTGCACGTGGTCTTTTGTGTTATTAAGATTTTATTATTTCAATTAAATCTCTCTCATAAGGTGGTCAAGGTGGGGGAGTTAAGGAGTGGAGTAATAAGGAGGTTGAGGGTTCAAACCCATCCACTAACAAAAATACTAACATTAATGCACCAACATTTGCCTATAAAAAAAATCACTCTATTTCAAATTTTCTCGTTAGTTTTCTACTTCAGTACTCTAAAGATTTTACAGTTCATTTAAAATAAGGAACTTACTTAAAAATGGTAAAGTATACACATCAGAATTCAGAAGAAGGGTAAAAGCCCTTTAGTAGAATGCACATCCAAAACAATTTCATTAGTTACATTGGAGAAGAGTACATGATAATTATGAGATGGAAACCTAAACTATTTTTTAAACAAGACAAATGAACTCAAATTTGAATAATCATTGCTCTCCTGGAAAATTATTTGCTGTATGATATATATATATATATACCTTAGTAACTAATAACTAGTCTCACTTATTAGATAACTGATCACTTGATGATGTTAAGGAGATTTCAAGTTCACTTGGAGATAGGGAGCTCAAACCTCACATCCATCCCCCTTGACATGACAACTAACATAATACCAACATTTGCTGATAAAAAAAAAAAACTAACAAGTAATGCAGATATTGGGGTCGCACGGATTTTTGGAAGACTTTTTATTTGTACTTAAAAGATAAAGTATTCACATGGAACTATTTTTTGATTGAAATATAAACATAAAATCAATATTAATTGAAATATCAATTAATAAAAATACGATTATTCAAAATATATAATATTGATGTTAAGAATATTGTGGAAGATTAAAAATATAAATAAAAACAATTTTAATATAATATAATAAAAATCAGGATGTAGAAGAAAATCTTATTAGAATGCTTAATTCTCTTTCAACAAAAATATTGAGAAAAAATCATCATAGCGCGGCGTTTTCAAAATATTAGTCATTTAGCTATGTCAAACCAGGATACTATGAAAAGGCAAAGAAAAAGACATAAATTGTTGGGAATAATAATAGATTATGATTTTTTTTTTGCTAACAATAATAGATTTAATTTTATGCACTATCAGTATAAAAAAAAATATTGTCAACTGTTTCATAATTAAAAATGTGTTGACTTTTATTATAACTACCTTAAAAGCCACACATGAATTAATTTGTGAGTAGTTAATAGTGTAAAAAAAAAATTATACTGATAATGTATCAAAAAGTCTAATAGTATTCACAAATATGATTTTATATGGAAAAAAATTAGTTTTATATATTGGATCTCTAACAATAAATAAAAATCTATTGTGCAATAATAAATTTCAAATTATTTTAAATATGAAATATGAGATATGAGACTATTAAGAAAACTATCTCTTGGGTGGCCTTTTTAAGATTATATATATATATATATATATATATATATATATATATATATATATATATATATATATATATATATATATATATATATATATATATATATTAAGAAAACTACCTCTAATGGGGCATGCCCTTTTGTTTGGATTTCAAAAAAAGTATATGATAATTTAGTGTCCATAATAAGTTAACAAAGATACTAATGTTTTTATAATTAAATAATCACAATTTTGAATTATAATAAATTATTGCCCATTATTTTTTGGCTGCAATTCTCTCTCTCTCTCTCTCTCTCTCTCTATATATATATATATATATATATATAATCCCAAGGGAGAAGGTGCATATGCGAATGCAGTGGCGTCTTGAGACAACATGGACTCAATACACTAATGCATTGGCATCTAGCTAGCTTGCGTAGCTGATTTGGGGAGGATATTGAAATTGAACATCTCAACGGCAACTTGGCATCAGTACACCGATCCAGTCTATGATTGAGTTTTTAATAATATAGATCTGTTTGAAAATTAATCTTTTGATACATTATACAAGTTATTTGGTTTGGCATACAATATTATAAGTTTCAAAATATTTTTTATTTGTTTTCGGGTAAACATATTCTAATTTTTGAGACAACATATATTCTAAATTTTGATTATACTGCTTGAAGTTCGTAAATGTTTACAAAGTTTGGTTCAAATAAAATTGCACATGTTGTGCCAAAAAAAGTTTTCATGTGTCAATTGTTCAATATATATATATATCTTTATCTATGAACGAATACGTGCAACCATACTTGTTTGTTTATTGCTTTATTTTTATTTTTTTCAGATATTGATGGCGTGGGAGATTGAAAAAGATAATGCAAAGTTGTCATACATGTAGATAATACAAAAGGGGGACAAAGGTAGAGCCATAGAGGGATAATTAAATTATATGGAAGAAAGTTATCATTGAATTCAAGTGACTAACATATAAGAAAGCAAAGTGATCATATATAGCAAGATGGTTTTTAAGGGGTTAGCAATGGAAGAAGATTCTTCAGATAATGGAAAATGGGAATGGATGAAAAGGAGGACTGCATTAATGGAGGAGATGAAGAAGGTGGGGGGTATAGCTGCACCAATGGTGGTAGTGACTATGCTTCAATATCTTCTGCAAGTGGTTTCAGTGATAATGGTTGGCCATCTTGGCCAGCTCTCGCTTTCAAGCGTTGCTATTGCCACCTCTCTCACCAATGTCTCTGGCTTTAGTGTTTTAGTAAGTTCTTCATTTTCTCATCATTCCAATATTGTCTTTAATTTTAATTTAGGCTAAAATATACTTTTAGTCCCTCAAATTTTTTACTTTGGCGAAATCGGTCCCTCAACTTTTTTTTTTGGCGAATTTAGTCCTCATAGTTTTTCAATCTTGCAAAATTCATCCCTCCGTCAAGTTTCCATCAGAAAATTAACAGAACTCGCCTACGTGGCAAATGTTTTGCCATGTGGCATGCCCAGTTATACCAAAAAATATTTAAAATAAAAATTAATATTTAAAATATGTTAATAATAATTATTTTAATATTTCATATATTATTAAAACTTCTCATCTTCCTCCTTGCAATTTATCGGATCTCTGGATCGAGAAATTGAAACCGGAGTACTTCCAATCTTCCATAACACCTCCTCCCTCAGCATCCCCTCCGTCACGCTGCCTGGCCGAATCTGGATTAGTACTTGATCCTTCCCTTTCCTTCAACCCAATTCCAAACCGTAACCATACTCCCAACTTCAGCCCCAACCCCATTCCCATTCCACCAAATTGGACTTCATCTCCATGAATAGGGCTGTTGAGAAACCTTTAAGACCGTGAGTCCCTTGCTTGAGTGCAAGAACACGAATTTCAATAGCCTCCTTATCTCAGCCACATAACGCAAGGAGGAGTGCCAGAGGATCTGCAGCAACAGAAGGACGGTGTTGGGATCAGAGGAACTGCAGCACCAGAAGGCCGGAGTGCAGCTATCAGGGGATGAGAAACGTCCTTAACAGTCAAGTTTATTCCTCCCAGCAGCAGATGATTTGGTGTTGGGAAAGGAGTGGTTGTTCAAGGACCAGCCTTTCAATGACCATTTTGAAATTTTTAATAAGAGTGAATCCTACTTTTGTGTTTTGTTTTTCAGGTTTCGTTGGATTTCAATCTGGGCTTAGGGGAGAGTACGACATGCCTCTGATTTTTCAAAAAAAAAAAAAAAAGGGTTTAATTTTTGGTACAATTAGAATGCATTTGATACTATATTTAATGGTGAACTAATATTCCAACAATTAGTTAGTTGACTTTCAAAACCCTTTCACATTCTTGTTTTTTCAGTTTCTCAATCAAGTCCAGTGAATTTGCAAGGAAGAAGATGATGTCACATGATCTGAACGTGGCAATCTTTTAATAAAATATATTAAATATCAAAATAAATTATTATTAATATATTTTAATTTTTATATTTTTGGTATAGCTGGACAGTTTGCCACGTAGACGAGTTCTGTTAATTTTCTAATGAAAACTTGAGAGAGGGACGAATTTTGTAAGATTTAAAAACTACGAGGACTAAATTCGTCAAAAAAAAAGTCGAGGGACCAATTTCACCAAAGTGAAAAACTTGAGGGATTAAAAGTGCATTTTAGCCTTTAATTTAAATCGATTACTATTATCATTAAATTATATGTTACACATGATTAAATATAATGATAATGTAAATATTTGACTTAATTGTACTTTTGGTCCTCCTATTATTGATCATATGCGATTTTGGTCTCTAAAGTTTTTTCTATGCACTTTTGGTCCCCATAATTTTTAAATGTTACAAATATGGTTCATCCATCCAATGTCCATCAATTTTTCAATGATTAACAGAGAGAAATCACTGCTTTAAGTACACAGAACCTTTGGTTGAGTTCTGTGGTAAAGGGCAGTGCGGTGGAACAAAAAAAAAAGTCCAAAAAAAAGGGACAAAACCCGTAAATAGAAAGACCAAAAGTGTAATTAAACATAAATATTTTAATAATCGGCAAATAATTACACTAATAGAAAACACAAGTGTACAAAGTTCCCTTAAAATGAGCTTAAGTATAAAGTGAAACAAGTACAGATATATTTATCCTTAATTGGTTAAAGTAAATTGAGGTACAAATGCATTTTAACTAATGATGGGTGGATATTTCTTTACTTACCTGTTTTATCTATAAATTCACTTTAGACGAGCTTAATTATTAAATTGTAGTAGTTTCAAATTTTGGTATCTTGGTAATTATGTTGGTAAAATAGTTATGTGTGCTTCTTTCCATGCGTAGAGCCCAAATTGCCCCTTCGTGGTGCATCCAGGCCAACAGTTTAGGGGTCAGTTTTAGATTGTGTAGTAAAACAATGACACATTCGTGCACTTATATTTATATTATAGAAAAATAAGTAAATTAGTTTTATAAGTTTTTTTTTTTCACATGTCTTATAAGTTTTTTTTTTCCTTTTCAAATTGGTCCTATACGTTACGTTCCGTTTCCACGTTAGTCATTTCCGTTAATTTCGATCTAACGCCGTCATATCAAAAGCCACGTGTCAGACTAATGTAATAGCTACGTCAGGTCAAAATTGACGAAAAAGACTAACATAGAAACGGAACGTAATATGTAGGACCAATTTGAAAATAAATAAATAAAACCTTTAGGACCGATGTGAAAATTTTTTAAAAAAAATGTATAGGACCAATTTACCTATTTTGTCTATATGTTATAGTTATATAATTTTTATCATTTAGTTATAATAGATCTTATATTATTTTTGGTACATAGATATTTTACTTCTTCCACTTACTCAATTTAGTAGTTTAATGGCTACAGTACGCACGGTGATCTGTCAAATCTTTATTGAATATTATTAATTTTATGATAAATGTCCAAAAGTAACCAATAGTCAATGAAATACTTGATAACTAATCCTAATTACCATATCTAAAGAAAATGGATACATAATGTAAATGTTAGAGTAAAATGTGCAGATTTATCTACAATATGCATGACACTTAATTTCAGTTCTTCTATGTTAATATTGTAGTCAGGAATGGCTGGTGGATTGGAAACCTTATGTGGCCAAGCTTATGGAGCAGAGCAATATGAAAAATTTGGAATCTATACCTACACTGCCATAATCTCCCTCACTATGGTTTGTGCCCCAATCACACTTCTATGGACTTTCATGGACAAAATATTAACCCTCTTAGGCCAAGACCCAACAATTTCCCATGAAGCTCGCAAATATGCCATTTGGCTAATACCTGCTCTATTTGGTGCTGCAATTCTTAAACCTCTAACACGATTTTTCCAGACCCAGAGTTTAATTTTCCCTATGATTCTAAGTTCCTCTCTAGTTTTGTGCTTCCACATAGTAACATGTTGGACTTTAGTATATAAATTGGAGTTAGGACTTGTTGGTGCTGCAATTGCATTCAGCCTATGTACTTGGTTGAATGTGATGCTACTTGTGTCCTTTGTTAAGTATTCTTCTGCTTGTGAGAAAACCAGGATCCCATTTTCGAAGAAGGCTTTTCTTGGTGTAGGAGAGTTCTTTCGCTTTGCTGTCCCATCTGCAGTGATGGTTTGGTAACTATTTCTTCTTAATTATTCTCTTTTTCATTTTCACCTGAAGTATTGTGCTGTATAGAAAAGGCCGGTATGAAAATTAGGGATGACGATCTGCTGTCTCATTTGCGTGTACCATATTCTATCTCCACCAATAATATATTACCACATTTTATTTTTTAAAAATTATATAAAATTTTAACACATGTGACAATATATTATTGGTGAGGACGTGATACGGTACACCAAAATGGGACAATAATTTTTTTATCCGAAAACTAGTGGCTTAAGACCTTTTTGAAGGTTGCCAATTTAGACTATCAATAAAGAGGTCAGAAGTAGAAGGGCTTAAACTACATTTATATTAAATTTGGGGCCATTTGGTAAACTGATATCTTCACATTGGTATGTCAGGTAGTCAAAAACTTGGACCATATTTGGAAAACCAAAATTATGGATTAATTATTGGATACTAAAGAATCTAATATCTTTAGTCTTTACATTGTTGTGTATATGTTACAGCAGAACCAAAAACAGAGAAAAAATGCAGGAAAAGAAAAACAGGAGAAGAAGAACACATGTAGATTTAACATGGTTCGGCCAATGTGACCTACATCCACAAACAGTCAGAGAGAGTTTCTTAATCCAGTCGAGGACTGATTTAGAAATACACGTTTTTACCCTAACATGCAACCCAATAAACTAGTACAACAATTACAAGGAAATACAATTAACGCCCTCACCTTACGCATCCCCCATTGACCTCACATTTTTTCTCCCTTAATCATGAGCTCCAAAATATCGGGGCGGATTATATTTCGAGGTGGCTCATTATCAAAATTCAAACCAACTCCACATAATGCTTAGTAATATTAGCTTTTTCAACTGTCATAACAATTAACAAACATGGATTATTGACAATCAGGGTATTCCACCGTAGCCCCCAAGTGGATAAATACAAAATAGATGTCTATATGATTTATAAACAACATATATCAGATCACATTACTGAAGTGAACCTATTATCCATACATGTTTTTCTGGTGCACAATTTAAAAATTAAAATAATTAATTACATGAGCTGAAAAGTTTCAAAAGTTTTCTTGGCACAATCAACGTGGTTTAGCCAACATGTTCACTTGTTATGTCATATATCTAACAACTACAACTTTTCGTCTTGCAGTCTAAAATGGTGGGCGTGCGAGTTGCTTGTTTTGCTGGCTGGAATATTTCCAAATCCAAAGTTGGAGACATCAGTTCTATCTATATGGTATGCTTATTTTGATTTCACTCCCTACTTACTGAAGTTTTTCAGATTAAGACATTATTTTAGGAGACAATCTGATCGAGATTGTTTCGGGGCAGAACAATAAATTCCGACAATGACGGAGAAATATTTTATTACTGTATCCCTTCAATACAATGATGGGGATTGCCCCTTTTCTATTGCCTCGAGTACATGGAAGAATGACCTAGACTAATAATGTGTGTGAGAGAGTGAGAGTCCATGAATAGTTGCCTTCTTCCTTAACTAGAGCCCTTCTTATATAGTAGCATTTGGGAGCATAGGGAAATGGACCAAGAGGGGTATAGAGTTGGGTTTGGCCCAATCCTTTATGGAATTGGTCCCACCCAATCCAGGCGGGAACAATATTTGACTTAATTATACTCTACATCCTTATTTTCAAAAACTGCGCTCAAATCTTTTAAAAAAGATTAGTGTAATTTCAATTGTCACACTTTTAAAGAAGACAAAATGTTAATGAATATAATGGAGAGTTGATGTAATTTCTAAAACAAGAGACATGCCATGGGGACATAGTGTAATTTTTCCTTATTCTATAAGATAAAATCTGAAATATGTAACTTTATTTTGTATGATCAGCCTGACAATCTCTACATTGCACTTCACCATATCCTATGCGTTTGGGGCTGCTGCTAGGTTTGTTTCTCACTTCACCAAACTATATACCAATCAATTTTGTGCATGTACAAATATACTACTATGTAATTAAACATTCTATAAAAAGTGACACATATATATTATTTCTATTTCTATGTGACAGCACGAGAGTTTCGAATGAATTAGGAGCTGGGAATCATGAAGCAGTTCGTGTGGCTGTTTCTGTATCAATGTTCCTTGCAGTTACAGAGGCTCTCATTATAAGCGCCACCTTATTTGGGTGCAGACATATATTGGGTTATGCTTATAGCAACGATAGTGTTGTTGTTGATTACGTAGCTGGTATTACTCCTCTACTATGTATCTCGGTTTTTATGGATGGCTTGCAAGCAGTTCTTTCAGGTTATAACTACTCCCTCTCTTTCGCTTGCTGCCTTCAAAAAGTAAAATTGTATGTGCTTTCATCCCGCCTAGGTTGCTTTTGAATATTGCAGAGAAAAATATACAACAAAAAATGAAATTGCTAACTTACATTACTCATTTTCCGGAAGGAGTATGTTAGTAAGTTATAACTAAAAATTTATCAAATGGGAAATGATTTGTTGACAACTGAAATCGACAACAATCCCCCAACACTGTAGTTTTTTAGCGTTTATCAGTAATCGGGCCTGGTATCTATCATATATTATATATATCTACGGTGTCCGATACCAAAATCGTAGTCAAATATCATTGCTCCATATACTCGAAGTTGTAACTTGCTATCATACTCCACCTAAAAAAAAGAGTCAGTGTATGTTTCATATATAGTATTATTATTATTATTAACTAAGAGTGCCAAGAGTTCTAAGATTCCAACATCAATTTTTTGTGTTTGACACCATATTTTATCTCTATTTCTTGTTTACTTTCTTTTATCTTATTTATGTACACATATTTCATAACTATATCAACAAAACAAAGAGATATAGCATCATATCCTTTATGTTGATGTTAAAAACCAAAAAGGTTTATTTGTTAACTAATTTTAGGCCATGTTTGCGAGTTTGGAGGTGAAGGAAATGAATGTGATCAAAGTAAAAGGAAAGGGGATGGAGGGGAGGAGAAGGAAAGTATATTCCTATCCTTATTTGGGAGTGCATATTGTATGAAGGGAATAAAATGGTGGATTGGGAAGGATAATGAAATATTAATTAAAATATTCCAAAACATTTCCCTCTAATTAATAGAACTCCCAAACAAGGGGAGAGAAAATTAACCTCTCCTTACATTCCCTTCCCCTCCAAAAAATAACTTACAAACAAAGCCTTAGTGTTTGATTTATGGGAGGCTACAAGTTTGGGGGTAGTCTATAACTCTATATCCCTATTAAAGCGTAAATAGATGTTTGGATATCCCTATTAAAGGATAAATCGTATACTTTTATATTGCTATATTGTAACATGGCTTTGCTTGGTTATGTATAATACTCAAATTTCAATCAGGTGGCCTTCGGCCACTAGGCCCACTACCCACTAACGTATTCATAAGAAGACTGGCCCTGATCAATTAATAGATAAAATTCAAACTTGTTACCGTGTGTCTATCCATAATCACATGGTATTTGATCCCTTGAAAGAGATATACCCTCTCTATATTTTTATTCCTATCTACCACATAAATATAGGTTAGTTGGAAATTTATAATTGCTAATATTGATCAATTAGGAAGATCATTGACATAAAGGTCTCCTTAACATTCTGGCAATGTTATTTCTACAGCTTTTCTACTTTTTGGTTACAAAAGGGGGCCTGGGCCCGAAAGGAGAGAAAAAGGCAATACATAGGACAACCTCCAGGCTGGTTCTTTTTGGGTAGTATAAGGGACCCAAGCCCATACACAACTTTAAATTTTTTTCAATATTGCATACGTATATATATTTTTCTTTTTCTTTTTTATAGAATTTACCATATTATATTATCATCTTTTGCGTTATATTTTTTTAAGTAATTTTTCACTCCAATGATATAACTCTAAAAAAAAATTAGTATTTTTATAAGCAAAGATGCTTACAGCTAGATAACTATTAGGCCTATATCATTAATGATCCAATGGTGCTTCCGTGTAACTACCAATTCTTATTTCTTATGCAAATCTCATTGGAGATGTCATTAGCTCTTATAAACAACAATTACCTAATGAGCAAATTTACTTGTGTGTACATGATACACCACAAAGGGGTAAAAGAATAGAAGCTTCAATTATCACTGTTGTTTTTGCTAAGTATCAATCCATTTGTTTGTTTTTTTTATTATTTTAATCAGGGGTTGCTAGAGGAAGTGGGTGGCAACATCTTGGAGCCTATGTCAATCTTGGAGCTTTTTATCTTGTGGGAGTTCCTGCAGGTGCCCTTCTTGGCTTCATTGCACATTTCAGAGCAAAGGGTCTTTGGATTGGAATTGTCATAGGCTCCATTGTCCAATCATTTTTTCTTTGCATCATTACTGCTCTCACAAACTGGAAAAAACAGGTCCACATTGATAATTTGATTCTATTAATTATCCAATACCTTCATATTTTTGTATGAATCATCTTAATTAGGACATTTGGCTCTCTAATAACATCCTAGAGTATCTCTATAAGCTTCGATCCTTTAGACCGATTATGTGACTAATCCTTAATCAGTTATTTAGAACAGAAAATTAACTATTAATTTTCGGAACCTCCAACTATAGTCTCTGTTGATTTCTTTATATATTCGTAGGAAATGCATAGATGCTTTCCTTAATCCTACCATATTTGATCCAAGTTTTAATGGCTTTAATAACTAGCTTTAGTGCTTTAGGTGTTGACAATGACAAGATTACTGTATATTTGCAATTTTGCAGGCAAATATGGCAAGGGAAAGAATATTTGATGCCACCACATATTCAGATGAAAATGGAAAAGATCATGTGATGGATGCTTAACGTTTATGAGCTGGCTACTTTCATCATTGTCTAGCATCTATACATGGGACGGCACAACTCCGGAAGGTTTACTTGTCTAGCAAAGGAAATACTTGGTTTTCAAACCCCATTACACTTTGTTGGCCCTAATGAGTAATGAGTACATTTTAATTGCATTATTGATCGCATATGTATCATTAAAAAGGAATAAATTTTATCGTGTTGCACATTATCTTCATAAAATTTCACATGAATCTAATATTGTTATCCGTTCCATTAAAATGTATTGTCTTCATAAAATTTCACATGGAATCTAGTGTTATTTTCTGTTCCATTAACCTGTCTTATACAATTAGCTTAGAGATACTTAATTAAATACTTATTTAACTTGTTCAAAAATTTTAATATTCAGGATGCAAGATCTATATAATAGTTCATTTTTTATCCGTAAACAGTAGTTTTTACTTTTTATGTCTTATTTGTAAATTATAGTTAATTATAATTGAACAGTTTTTTTTTTCTGAATATAATTGAACAGTTAAATCAATCAAAATTATATTTATAAAGATATTATTGATTGATGTAAGTGAATGCTATAAGAGCACCACCCATATATTTCAAAAATTTGTTTGAAATCTTTTGTTGTGTAAACTTATTTTGAAGATAATAATATAATAATATATCATCTTATAAAGGAACCCCGATCCTCTATCTCAACTCTCTATCCCCTCCTTGTCACTCCAATAAAAATAAGACATGTCATTTAAAAAATCCATGTCATCTTTAACCCTCTCTAACGTGCCGTTGACGCCTCTTCAACCCATTTCCATCTTCTTCCTCCTGCCACACCAAAGTAATTGCCCACCGCTTCACTCCTTCCTACCAAGGCACCAACTCAGTGCATTCATCTCCAGTGCTCTTAAACCATCGACCGCCCACTCCAATATTTGGCAATTTCCCACCCTCCAAAGCCTCCACTATTGTGACTCAGAAAAGTGCATCATAATTAACACAAGAGAAACATGTTCTGTTCATCCAATTCATCTCCACCAATATAACAAAAATTCAATCAAAAGTGTGGATAAATTTCTTGAATATTTTAAGTTGTTTTTGGATAAAAAAAAATTCAATCAAAATTCTGGCGCAGAGGGACCTTTGCAGTAAAAGATAGACAAAGCCTTTCAATATGAAGCAACGTTAAGTGGCCAAAATTTGCTAGAATTTGCTGACCAATGTGTAAGCAATATATGTAACCGCTGGAGAAAAGTTGTTGACAGATTGAGACGGTGCCAAGGCCAGAAATATTGCCTTGACGCAGAGTGGCGGCAGGTGTGGAGGTGTGGAGAGGGAAAGAAAATACAAAAGGCTCGTATGTAGGGTTAAAGGAGTTAACGGCATAAACAATGTTACTATAGACTAATTCATTTAACTGATGTGTCTTATTTTTATTGGGGTGACAAGGAGAGGGACAGGAAGCTGGGGACAGAGGATCTGCATCCCTTATGAAGAAGGTAAAATAGGTTGATTTGTCTCAAATGTGGGTTTTTTTTTTTTTTTTTTTACTTCAACCCTATAAGTTTATTTCTTTTTAAATTGATCCTATATGTTACATCTCATTTCCGCATTAGTCCTTTGTGGGGGTGAGATTCCCATTAAATTTTTTAGGTGATTATTATTAATCATACTTATTAAATGAGTAATTACTCCAACCTTTATGAATAATTCTTATGAGTACTTGTCGGATCTGTTGCTCATTGTAATCCTTACTATAAGAGTGTGTTTGGGAAAGCTGGAAAAAAGATTATGCTGATAATCAATTTTTGTATAATCGATTATTATGATAATCGATTATAATCAGAATCTGTTTTTGTTTGGGTCTGTTTGCTGAAAAGCGATTTTAAGATAATCTATTTCGTTTGGGTGGTGCAAAAAAATCACTTTTATATAATAAATTACGAAAAAGGGTATGAAGTTATTTGTATAATTTTATAATATTTGTTTAGAAGTTAATTTTGTAGGGGTAAACATGGAAGAGAGTATTGAGAATGAACAATAATCAAATCACAACAATCTTAAGTTAGAAAAAACTAGATGGCATAAAATAGCTTTTTTCCCCTAAAAAAAGCTTTTTTATAAATTTAAGCAAAATATCAAACATGATAGATTATCTATGAAACAGCTTTTATGCTAAAAAACAACTGAAATGGGGAAAAACAATTTTTCCCAAACACACTCTAAATAGTGACGAGTTTTGTATCTAGAGATTCCACGAAATTTGAATGATAAATTAAGAGTGATTATTGAATTTTCTGGTTAATTTTATTAATCTTTTTTAAGATTTTGTAATATTACATCCGTATATTTTTTTTATGACATGGATCCATATTTCTAAAAGCAGGAGAAATAAAAAATAAATAAATAATATTAATAACTAATTGTAAATATATAGTGATAAGCCTTGTTCACCCGTTTTGTGTTTTTTCGTATATGGGTTCAAGCAGGGGCGGACCCACCCATTAGCCAGGGTATGCAGATGGGTATGCAGATGCACACCCTTAGTTTTGAAAACTATGTGCAGGGGTGTAAACGAGTCGAGCCGAGCCGAGCCGAGTACTTAAAGTTTAAGCTTGGCTTGTGAAAAAAATGAGAAGCTCAAGCTTGACTCATTTATTTAAACGAGCCTAACTAAAAGCTTGAGCTTGGCTTGTTACAAAAAAGTAAGACTTGAGCTTGGCTTGTGTAGCTCATTTATAACTTAATTATTTTGCATTTATGACAATTTTTCTTAACAAAAAACCATGCATAGTTCCATAATATGAAAATTTTGCATTTAGTATTAATTAAAAATTTTACAAAAATGAAACTTTGAATGGTGCCCATTCAATTCCTCTTATTTTAGTGCCTTTTTTTGTTGCTTGTAGCCGTATGTTAGTAACCTAGTACTATGGTAGGATACAAATGATTTTCTTTATATTAGATATTACGGATAGGCAGTAGAAAAACTTTTCATTAGGATAATTTCAAAAAATATTGGGAGTGGGTTTAACTATTGGGCCCTAAAGACATTTGGACTACAATCAGGTTGGTTGGGACCCAACCATTAATTTTCAAAGTTTTTAGTTGTATGAAAGAGGAGTCTGTCCATCAGCAATTCAGCAATTCGTTAAGAAAGAGGAAGCAAATAAAAAATGTGGTAGTATTAGTATATATAATATATTATTATATATAATTTTTTTTTGGTCATATTATTATATATAACTTAAAACTTATATATATATATATATATATATATATATATATATATATATATATATATATATATATATATATATATATATGAGCTATTCGCGAGTCCTTAATGTCGAGCCTATAAGGCTTGGGTTTGGTTCATTTAAATAATTGAGCATACTCTCAAGCTTGGATTTGTTTATTAAATTAAACAAACGAGCTTTATTAAGCATTTAATAAGTCGAACCCGGGTAGTTCATGAATAGCTCAGCTCATTTACATTTCTATGGAGTATAGTGTGTTATTTTTATTTTGCACCCCCCTGTTTTAAATACTGAACCCACAGCCCCACTATTTGCGCCTTATTCATAATTTCATACCCTGTTCTCATGTTAACATCTGCACACAACTCATTGGTTGCTTATAAAAAATGCTGCCAGATGTTAAAGACTCGCAAGAGTAAAAGATAATTGTCAAGGGTGTGCACACAACTCATTGAACTTTTCTTACTTTGGAGTTGCTGACATAAGCTATGCCTATATGTGTCAAATTAATTGTTAACAATTAATAGTAAAAATTAGTAATTGTTAATTTTGCTTGTACTAAATTTTTTCACCCCTAATATTTATTATTGGTTCCGACTCTACACATGGATGAATGATTATCTAATGATTTATATTGAGAAAGATATCTTCAATAATATAAAAAACGAGTAGATCATTCAAATTTTAAATATTGAGTATTGAGTAAACCCCAAGGGGTTAGTCTAGTGGAGTATGACAGGGTCTAGCATCTGACAGATTGCTGGTTCGAGCCCCTACTAGTCTAATTGGGGTGAGATAAATATAAATCCCTTTGTAAGCTAAATGCTCACAGAGCCCAAATCTTTTCACTGCCTTAGATCGAGGCACCATCCCCTCATCCTAAATTTTTTCATAAAAAAAAATTGATATTGGGTATGTTACAAAAGTATGTAATTTATTTGATTATAATCTTATGATTTTATCATGTTATCCTCAACTCAACCCATCAACCAAAAACATGTTATCCTAACGTATATGATAATAATAATAATAATTTTTAATTATATAGTTTTCCTCCACTAACATAGGATTCTAGATCCGTCACTGGGTTCGAATATCCCTTATATTCTATTCAATATACTTTTGATAATATAAAATAAGTTTAAATTGATTTTACCAAACACATGGGTATTATCACATGCATGCAATTTAACACATATTGAGACCACGTGTTTCATCACTTTCTAGTTGCTTATTCATGCCCTGGGGCGGCTTTCCCGGGGGGAGGTATATATATATCCTTTTTCACAAATTGTTTTTTCTAAATATGACTAAGATATATAATTTTTGAAAGATGAATTTGTTTTGAGTTATTTAATCTTATTTTTAATACAACAATGTTTTTATAAAAATCATTTTTGAGGTTCAGTGGTTGAGTAATATTTAAGAAGAATATAATGACTCATTTTTTAAATGAAAAGAGAGAATAAATGATGAAACATATTTTAGTTCACCAATTTTA
The DNA here is from genome assembly GCA_035048595.1 of Echinosophora koreensis. Classification (NCBI taxonomy): domain Eukaryota; kingdom Viridiplantae; phylum Streptophyta; class Magnoliopsida; order Fabales; family Fabaceae; genus Echinosophora; species Echinosophora koreensis. The sequence continues at coordinate 1,541,980 of JAPCYP010000046.1, forward strand.
ATTTCAAATAGTAATGTTAAAAATGTTGTTGAGTAACATTATATCCTTCTAAAACCATAAGGATCGAGCAAGAAAAATTAACATTGATACTTTGTTATGTAATTCTGGAAAGCATGCACAAATTTGTGAATATCCTACCAATTAACCTAAATCTGTTTGAATAATTTATATAATATTAAGTTGTTAATCATATAACAAATTTGTTTCATAAAGTTTGCTTCTATATATTAGTTAATCTTTTTTTATTACTATTTCATTATACATATATTTGTTCTTGACCCTTCTCATATGAATTTTCTGGCTCCGCCCCCGTTGATGCCCATTTGGAAACATTTGATCAACGTACGTTTTGTTCCTTCTGTTTTTAAACATTCTGATACTTGTATGAATTCTGTAAATAATATTTTACTATCACGTGTTTTGCGCTTTAGTTTCCGTTGTATCAAGAAAATTTTGTATTGAAAAAAATAATACTTTAGTCCAATTAGAAAATATTAACTTCTCAATGAACTCTAATTTTTTTTTTGACAGAACTCAATGAACACTAATGGTAATTACTGATTGTTTTACATATTATCACGTATGGTTTAATACATCCTCAAGCTTTTTATTTTGGTACCTAACCAAGAAACCGAAATATATAAATTCCCAAAATATTCTAGTTGAAGCCAATGGCGGATCGGGATCCTGAATCAGTAGGGGCGATTTATTTTTTCTAAAAAAATAATTATTTCATACACACTAAGATAAAGACATAGATTTTAAAATCATAAAATTTTGGATTAAAGTAGCATATATCGTCAGTGTAAAAATTTTTACATGGGCGACTACCAACATTTTGATATGTCTGTTTTTATTTTAATAACTAAGAGAGAGAAATAACATTAATATTAATTTGTTAAGATATTGTTGGATGTCAGTATAAAAATCCTTTACACCAACAATGCATATCTAATCAAATAAATCACATACCATATAATTGTCTTCTACATTATTTCATGTTTTAAAATCGTTGCATGATAGAGCCGCTTCTCTCTCTCAACCTTCTTTCTACTCCTCTTTTCCTTCTTCATCATCCACCGGAAGGGGATGGTTTTGGGCCATCTTTTGGCCTGGAGTCACCTCTCTACATTGTTTGGGTATTTCCGTCGCTTTGATTTTGTCACATTTGTAGGCATTTTGCCGTGTTATGCTATTAACCTGGGTGCTGTGAGTTTGTTCTCAGATTCATCCTTTTCGGTTTTTAGCGATGTTGAATTTGTGTTGTTTTCGGTGTATTTTACCAATTTGAATGAATGAATATCTTTTTTAGTAAAAAAAAAATCGTTGAATGATCAATTTATTGTCGATGTTATTGAACACATTTATCTCAATATAAGTAATTAGACAAAGGGTACAAAAATATAAAATTAGGGGAGCAAAATATATCTAACTCAAAGTATTAGTGGTAATTTTATACAACCTAGTGGATGCATATGCACACACGGGAATGTATGTGGACCCGCCCCTGGTTGAAGCCAAGCTGGAGGACTCTCCAGAATCACAAAAGAAGTCTCACGGTATGTGCCATGCTTAGCCAATTTATAAGCACAAAAGTTTGTCTTTCTATATATTGGACTAATTCTGATTTACCAGTCCCTAACAAGGGAATACCTAGATAGCAGGGCCGTGGACGCCACAAGGCCAATAAGGCACTTGCCTTAGGACCCACATTCAATTAGTTATTTACCCTTTATAATTTTATATATTACATAAAGGCCCAAAAAACTAACATGTAATAATATATATCAAAACATGACACTACAAAAAAGTGGCTATTACCGGTGGCCTTTAACCGTCGGAAACGACGGAAAGCAGTCAGAAAACTGCATTTCCGACGGACCCAATTCCGTCAGTATTAGGCGTGTAGGAAAGGGTTTCCGACGGATCTGGGCTGTTCGTCGGAAATTTCCGACGGTCTTGTCCGTCTGTAACCTTCTCACACGGATCCCCTAATTAACAACGGATATGTCCGTCGGTAAGTGTCAGTAGAAGTTACCGACGGGAGAATTCGTCGGAAACTCTAAACTACATTTACCAGCAGATTTGTCCGTCGGAAACAAGGGTTTTTCTTATGTTATTTTTAAAAAATTTATATTTTAAATGATTTTTTATTTTATTTTGCTTTATATTAATAATTAATTATAAATTTTAATTAATTTTTTATTATAATTTAAATTTATATTTGAATATTAATTATTATTATTATATTATAATGATTAATTATGAATATATTTTAATTATTAATTATTATTATATTTTATTTTAATTAATTATTATTATATTTTAATTAAAAAACAAAATTGAAATTATAAAAAAAATTTAAAAATTAATTAAATTAAAATTAATTTAAAATAAAAACAAGCTCAACATATAATCCATATAATCCACACATAAAATATCCCTCTAGCTACAAAACTCTACTACATCTATAATTATCCTAGTACCCATCACCATAATATCCGTCATCGTCTTCCTGACGGGGGAAGTCTACCGGCGTCAGATGACCGCTGTGGCTCAGAAGACAGACCGACATCATGCGGCTGCGGTGGTGGATTGATGAGCCTCTGGCTCATCTAGTTTTATAGCTAGTGAGGCTACGCTTTTTGAGCTAATTGTGTGAGTTTAATCTCATTTTCGCCCAAATTTAGATTTAATTGTCCCCGAGCAACATTTTGAGTCTTTTAAATAGTTTTTAGTAATTTATGATATTTTTGAGTGAAATAAAGCATTTAATGCTATTTTATATTTTCAGGTTAAAAGTGAAGCTCGAGGAAGCTAGGAAAAATGAAGAAAACAAGCAAAAAGGCAAAACTGGTCATTCGCCCCGCGAAATGAAGCTCGCCCCGCAAGCCAGAAGAACAGATTAAGCAATGTCAGCAGCCATTCAGTCTCGCCTCGCGAGCCAGAATCAGGGAATTGAAGATCATTCTGTCTCGCCTCGCGAAAGATCCAATTTTGAACACGCGCCAACTTAAGATTCGCCTGGCGAGCGCGCGCAGATCCCAAACAGTATAAGTAGCTTGTTTTAGGTCAATTGAGAGAGGTTTTTGAATGGTGATTGTAATCCTAGTTTTCTTAGGGCTGTGTAGTGAGTTTTAATTCAGTTTCTTTGAGGATGAGTGCTTTTCATACTTTGTTTGTTGTTATCGTCTCTATGAGGAACTAATCATCCATTCTAAGGGAATGATGAAGCCACCATTGATGGCATAGTGAATCCAAGTAATATTTTCTTATACCCTTGTCTCTTTTCTTGTTTCTTAATTCTGATTTGTTTGTGTTACTCATATGCGCGCATGGTTAACTAGTCTAGTACGTTGAGGCTGGCAGGCAATTCGTATTTAGGACTTGAATTAAGAACACCGCTTGAATATTGCTAGGGATAGGGTAGGAAAGGGGTGCAATCGCTATAGGGAACCAAGAACTTAATGAAACTAATTGTGGGTTGAATAGATTGGCAGATTGACAACTTGCAATTGTAGATAATTCCTTTTGAAAATTGGCAGTGACATTAGGATAGTTGAGGGTTCCTGGTTGACAAAGAAATTAAATTGAACATAGGGATAAGGAGATAAACACTTTGGTAGCTTGCTTGATAGGGTAGGTGGATTCGTGACCTTAGAGCCTTAGTCATAATAATCTCATCATAATCTTTGGTATCTTTAATTAATGTTTTTTATTTAATTTTCTCTCTCTTCATAACTATTCCCTTTGACTTGATCAAACGCTTTGACTTTCCTTATTAAATTGGTTAAATTGGTCTTCCAATCCTTGTGTTCGACCTCGGTATTCACTTATCGTGTTTTTATTACTTGCAACGAAATGGTACACTTGCCGGATCGCCATCAAGTTTTTGGCATCATTGCCGGAGATTGGCACAACCAATTTTCCTAATTTTTAGGAAATTCAATTCTCCTGATTAAGCAATTTTTAATTTTAATTTTATTTTTCTGCATATTCGTTATCTCTTTTTACTTCTTTGATCCCGCTTGGTCTTGCCTTGTTTTTGTGTATGCGAGGTACCCTTTCACAGGAAGACTTGCTATACGATCCAGAGATCACCAGGACCGAGAAGAGGTACAGGAAGGAACTCAGAGCGAAAAAGAAGCTTGAAGCGAACAAACTCATTAATCTTGAAGTGATGGCAGAAGGAGATCCTCCACCTTACAAGCCTCTTTATGAGTACAATCTTCCTCACTTGGATGATTGTGCTTCAAGTGTTGTTAGGCCTCCCATCACGGCCGCTTCTTTTCAAATACAGGATGGTGCGCTGCGGTCGATGCAGGACAATCAATTTGATGGAAGTGCATACCAAGATCCTCACAGGCATATTACTCACTTCTTGGAGACTTGCGACCTGTTCAAAATTCCAGGAGCTTCAGATGACGCCGTTCGTCTGTGACTATTCCCTTTCTCTCTTCGGGATAAAGCACGCGATTGGTTAGACTTGCACATGGATCGTTCTAGCATCACTACTTGGGAACAAATGGCTCAGAAGTTCCTCACTAGATTTTTTCCTCCTCAGAAAGCGGCACAGTTGAAGATAGTCGTCACTTCCTTCAAGCAACATGATGATGAGTCCTACAATAAAGCTTGGGAAAGGTACAATGTGCTTTTGAGAAGATGCGTTCATCCTACTTTGACTTGGTAACAAAGGTACAACATTTCTTTAATGGGTTGAAGGGTCGCTACCAAATGAACTTAGATGCCGCACCTGGTGGTTCTTTCTCTTACAAATCAGCAGGGGACGGTTGGGCTTTATTAGAGAAGATGTCCAGGAATGATTATAACCGCAGTATAGGCACTTCTAATGCTTCCGGAATCAGTACCGCATCACTGGAGGCTATTCTTGAACAGAACACACTCTTGAAGAAGCAATGTGAGGCACTGTCTACCAAGCTCAAGGTTAATACAGTGCGAGAAGGCTTGCCTCCGGGGTGTGATTTTTGTAATGATGAACATGCCAGTGAGAGTTGTTCCATAAATTTTGTACAGGAACATGTGGACTCGTGTCACAACTTTTATGACACAATGCCACAGAACAATTATCAGAGGAATGGGCAGAAGACCATTCGGGTTTCACTTGGAGCAACATCAGTGGTGGTCTAGCCGGGCAACAACAACAAAATCAGAGGCCAAACAATGGAATTCAACAGCACAACACCCAACAGGCTCTCCCTCAACCTACTCAATTGCAAATCACAGATGGTGGGAAGCAGACTTGGGAAGTGGCCTTTGAGAAATTAGCTAGTCATACTAGCACGGCCATTGAGAAGCTGACAGTGCACATTGATATACCTCCATTGAGAAGCTAACAACTCACATAGGGTCGGCAATCCAACTCCTGGAAACTCAAGTATCTCAGCTAGCCAAACAAATGAATGAGCGTCTTCCAGGCACTTTTCCGGGCAATACAGAGAACAACCCCAAGGCCCAATGCTATGCCATATCCACTAGAAGTGGTAAGGTGTTGGAACCAAAGGGGAATCCCTTGAAGGCTAATGAATGTTAAACTCTAGAACAACCACAAGAGGAGAAGGAGCAAGCTAAGGAAGATGAGGTGGATAGTGAAAAGGTGTCGGAGCAAAGGGTAAGGTTGAAATTAGTAGATGAAGAATTCTGAAAGAAGAAGTGGGTTGAGCCCTAAGACCTTCCTCCCTTCATGAAGGTACCATATCCAGAGAGATTGAAGAAACCCTTGCAAGACAAACAATTCAACAAGTTCCTTGATGTTTTCCGCAAGCTTCAAATCAACATTCCTTTTGCGGAAGCCTTGGAACAAATACCATCCTATGCTAAGTTCATGAAGGAGCTTCTCTCCAAGAAGCAGAAGATAGTGGATGAGGAAACGGTTGCTTTGACCGAGAAGTGTAGTGCAATTCTCCAAAGGAAACTACCTCCAAAGTTGAAGGATCCGGGCTCTTTTAGTATACCATGCACCATTGGAGAGATGATTATTGGGAAGGCACTGTGTGATCTAGGGGCAAGCATCAAATGTCCCTATCCATGATGAAGAGGCTTGGAATTAAAGAGGTCAAGGGCACAAAGATGTCACTCCAACTTGCGGACCGATCAATCAAATACCCTTATGGGGTGGTAGAAGATTTGCTAATAAAGGTGGGCAAGTTTATTTTTCCTGTAGATTTTGTGGTACTTGACATGGATGAAGATGCCAATATTCCTCTCATATTGGGTAGACCATTCTTGGCTACTGGAAGGGCTCTCATTGATGTTCAACTAGGAAAGCTCACACTTCGAGTGCAAGATGAGAAAGAGGAGTTTGATGTCTTTGAAGCTATGGAGCATCCAGTGGAGAAGGCTAAATGCTATAGTGTAGATGTAGTGAAGCCTCTTGTCAAACCAACACCTACACATGAAGCTAATGGTTCAACACTAGGTAAGGTGTTGGTAAAATCCCACACTCTTGAGGATGGCATGGAAAAGGATGAGTTGACGCACTTGGGGCATAAAGATGAGTTGCCTAGAACTATTAAGGATGACCCAAGCAAGTTGGAAGGGAAGCCGCAGGAGCATCATGAGTCACTAACTAAGGTGACTGGAGCAAAAAGGATGCTAGATCCAATCAAGCTTAATGAAATCCGCTTGAGAGCTTATGAGAAAGATCGAGGCAAAAAGGGGCCACCCAAGGTTCGGATTGATGATCCATTTGTCACGAGAAAGAAGTCATTTCCGGACCAAGTGAAGTTTTATTGGCAAGTGAAGGTTAGGAAGAAAACAACTCCTCTTCTTGATGTTTTTAAGGAAGGATACAAAGAGCCCGGGGAGACATTTGATGATAATGACCAAGGGTTGAAGCTGCTTTTTATGGAAGAAGGAGTTGGAGGCCATCTTGTTGAGTTCGCAGTGACTTAGCCCTTTGGGGCTATGACCGTCAGGCTCGGGACGTTAAACAAGCGCTTTTTGGGAGGCAACCCAAGGGTTATATCCTTTTATTGCATTTAAAGAGTCATAAAAATACAAAGTGTCTTCATATAGGGTCCTTAGTTAGAAAATTGCATTAGAAAAACATGTAGGACTTAGATGCATTTAGGAAAAGAGGGGCAAAATTCTTCTCTGGCTCGCCTCGCGAGCAAGAATTCGCCCCGCGAGTCTGAGGGATGTAAAAATCCCCGCATCTGGCTCGCCTCGCGAAAAGGGCTTGGCGTCGCGAGTCTGAAGGACGAAAACTCAGAATAGTGATTCTTTCTGCCTCGCGTCGCAATCACGTTCTCGCCTTGCGAATCCGGACAAGAATGAAAAGATTAAAGCTGCGGCTTCAGCTCCAAATCCTTTCGTCTACAGTACAGAGCTATGTCCATCCTTGCCTTCTCATTGTCCTTCGTCTTGCCAGACACATTCATAACCGTGTTAAAAATGTTGTCAAAGAAATTCTTCTCAATATGCATCACATCAAGGTTATGTCTTAACAGATTATCCTTCCAATACGGTAGTTCCCAAAAAATACTTTGTGTTGTCCAGTTATGTCATTCACCATACCCGGGTAATTTTGACACACCTGCTTCAGTGACTTTAGGAAGATCTCTAACCCAACCCCATATTTGTTCAGGAGTCAACAAAGGCGGTGGACCTTCCTCTTCTGTCTGATTCTTTTTAATGCTCGGATATTCCTTCGGAAGGGATGGATAGGATCTAAGAACTGATGATGAGAATCAAACCAGGAACTTTTGCCACCATACCTTAAGGTAAAAGCCTTTCCATGTTCCTTGCAATACGGGCACGCCAATTTATCGTGGGTCCCCTAACCAGAGAGCATGCCATATACAAGAAAATCATTGATAATCCACATCAGTGACGCCCTCATCATAAAGTTTCGCTTCTTGGAAACGTCATACGTCAACACACCATCCCACAACTTTTTCAGATAATCGATCAAAGGCTGCAAATATACATCTATCACAGCCTTTGGATTAGATGGTCCCGATATGAGACAAGTCAGAAACATATAGGGTTTTGACATGCACATCTCGGGAGGAAGATTGTACGGTGCAACAATCACTGGCCAACATGAATATGGCGAGGCTGACGCCTAAATTTATGGCGTAAAACCATCTGAGCACAGCCCAAGTCGTACATTACGAGGATCTGCTGCAAAATCAGGGTGTACCCGATCGAAATGCTTCCAGGCTTCACCATCAGAAGGGTGGCGTATAACACCCGTAGTTCCTCTATTTTCATAATGTCACCTCATCTGTCCCGCAGTTTGCGTTAATGCAAATAGTCTATACAACCTTGGAATTATTGGCAGATAGAACATTACCTTCGTAGGAACTGATTTGTTCTTACTACGGTCACTGCTTTGAACGCGGTACCTGGGTGTCTAACAAAATTTACATTCTTCCAGCGCGCTGTCGTTTGTGCCCGAAGCACTGTGATAATATAGCATGCACCCGTTTGGACAACAATCAATCCTCTTAGCCCCCAACCCCAGTTTCGACACCAACCGCTTCACATCATAATAACGTTTTGGCAACAACTTTTTGAAGGGTGTCACATCTTGAAGCATTTTACAAAAAAAACTACAAACACTGCTCGGGGACATTCCAATTGGACTTGCAAGCTAGAAGCCTAACACAAATTGATAATTTTGAATCTGACGCCCCTTCAAACAATGGCTTATTTGTCTATAACAATAGGTTGTAGAATCTCTGCGCCGATTCATTAGGAAGCTCTTCCATGTCATCAGACTCATTCGCCTCGAAATTCCCATGTTGCCCAAGACAATCATCCACCATCATATGCATTGACTGGAGTTGTTCGACATAGTCGTCGTGTAAGCCACTGCCTGATGCATCCATGTCAAGATCGTCACCACAGACTTCATTCAGATCAATATCCGACAACTCCTCACCATGATCAGTCCATATCCAATAATTAGGCTTGAACCCACGTCGGTATAGGTGTAACTTCACGTTATCATCACTCAAAACCATCATACAATTGCACCTTGTGCACGGACATCTAATCCCCCCTCTTCGGCATAATCACAATGTCGCTTGGCTTTCGATATAAACTCCTCAACTCCATCTACAAAGGATTGTTTCAGAAGTCGTCTCCCAAACTCGTTCCTATCATCCACCCAACTATGGCTCAAGGGATAATATTCCATCCTTCTGCATTTTCAGATAAATTGACGTATTTTTAAACATGATACTATGACCCTGAATCGCTCCCTTTCCTTAAAAGGTGTGGCCTTATCCCATTCGAGGAAAAACTTTTTCACCACTGTATTAGACTAGTTACTCATCAATTCTCATGTCTTATAGCTGACGAAATTTCGGCAGCATCTCCCATCGGTCTCCAAGTACACGACTTGACCGCGGTATACCACAATCAAGTATGGACCCGTAGAACAAAAGGAAATGCTTCGACCCGAAATTTAATCAACTATTTAACAAATGAGAATCATCGAGTAACTAGTATATCAGTGGAGAAAAAGTTTCTTACCAAACTGTCTCAATTGGACAATTTAAGATTCAATAAAATGAGCGATACCATGCCCACTCCACGAGTACACATGCTCAATAATATTGAACCTTGAACGGGAAACTACGGTTTTCTCGATTACGTATTAATTATACTCTTAAAAAAATAAAATTTCAAGTAACATGGATAATTTGCATGAAGTTTGACATTATCAGCAAACAATTAAAACACATAAGCAACTATCATACACAAAGTATCCATCTACAAAATAAACCTCATAATTTTTCGTCTAACTTTATATTAAATCATTTATTTTTAAATTAATTTAATTATTATAACATTTTATTCAATTAGTTAATTACGTAGTTAATTAATTGCTAAAAAATTTATTTACATAATAATTATTCTTCCCACTTATGTTTGTTTACCTGACTGTTTAAAGTCCTATTACATCAATTATTGAAATCTATTATTATTATATTAGTTAATTGCTTAGTTACATAATTACTATTTAAGATAAGTTATTTAAATATTTTTTATTAGTATATCCCACGTTACTTTACTATTTAAAGTCCTACGATATCAAGACGTGTATAAACTGATTATTAGTATATTAGTTAATTACTTAAATAATAATTAGTAATTCTTCTCAAAAAAATAATTTATTTAGATATTTAATTTTTTAAATAAAATACATTTAGTGCATAACTATTTTAATTTGGTATACAATTTTTTTAAATATTTCCTTTATACCTGGGATTAAAGTGATGCGTCTTTAAAACTAATCTTCTACCCATACGTACCAACATAGTTTGTTATTATCAACAATTTATTTAATTATTGAAAGTTGCTAAAATTTAAAGGTCGTCATCTTAATTTTAAATTAGAGATATCCGAATGAACATAACAACAATAATGACGACGAACAACGAAATGAACATTTATTGGGCAAACAAACTGAACACAACATGATTGACAAAAGTACATACACATATGAACAAAATAGCAAACAGGCAAGCAAAGTATGCATACATATTACAAAATAAACACACACACACACACACACACATATATATATAGTACAAAACAACAATTTAATAAATTAAAAAATTACAAAACTCATACTTGTTGTAGAACAATAAGGAGGCAGTGGTGGCTGCACAACAATAAGCAAAAAAAAATTAAAAACAAAAAAATTAAAAATTGAATGAACAATGAACAGTGTAGGAAATGTCAAATGCAACCAAACACAATCAACAAAAAAAATAATGGTGGAGAGGCATGTCAAACCTATGGCAGTGCTAGGAGTGGCAATGGGGGGTTGCTCAGGTGATGGCAGGCGCGACGGAGGGTGTGGCAGCACAACAGAGGGTTTGGGCAGTGATGGCTTGCGGTGGTTTTAGGGGAGAAGGGAGAGGGAGATAGAAGATAGGGAGACGGTGGTGGCTTGCAGTGGTGACGACAGTGGAGGGCGCGACTAAGAGAAGAGAGGGCTGGAGAGGCTAGAGAAGGAGAGAGAGAATAGAGGGAGAGGGAGACGGTCGCGGTGGTGGCTTGCGGTGGTCACGGGAGCTTGCGGTGGTCAAGGGGCGGAGGGCGCGGCTAAGAGAATAGAGGGAGAGGTCTGATGTGAGAGGAAGAAGAAAAGGAAAGTTGGGGGGGGGGGGGAGGGTTGACGCTGGATTCAAATCTTCGAATTACCGACGGAAAAGTCGTCGGTAAAAACCCTAACATTACCGACGACCATTCACACGGAAATTTCCAACGGATATTCGGTCGGAAACCTTTGGCACCAAAAATTTTGCCATTCCCGCAACCGTTACCGACGGATTTTACGACGGAAAATCCCTTGGAACATGTTACTGACGGAATAGCCATCGGTAATGTTGACAACTTTTCATATTCTTAATTTTCGACGGCTTTTTCCGTAGGAAACCGTAACATTATCGACGGACTTGCTGTCCGTAGGTAATTGTCCATCGGTAATAAACAGTTTTCTTATAGTGTGACAAAGGCCCAATAATAACATGTATGTGAGAGAGGTTTAGCAATGTGGCTTTCTAGCCCAAGCTGGCAGCAAGTGCTATAATTATATGACACAACAATCTTAATAGTTTTTTTAAATGGCACGATCTTAATATTTATGAGTGTATAGGAGTGAAATTTCGGAAAAGTAAAAATTGATTGCAATTAAAACTGTTTGTTCCTTTCGTCTAAGAAGATTAAGCGTTGGTACCGTTAGAGAAAAATCAGTTGCGCATGTAATTTGTCAATAACAATGAATTGAAATTTATAAAATAATAGTTATATTTTCTATATATACAATCAAATTTGAAAAAAAAATTCTTTAATAAGTCTGCCTTAGACCCCAAAATGTTTGGATACGGCTCTGCAAGATAGCAGCCTAAGTCCTTTGTGAAGAAGTTAATTGAGCAAATCAGTTACACTTGATCTTTAGAAGCTCTAGAGACTGTTAATTTTTAGACCTGAGACCGTGCAAAACAAGCTGCTTTCTAAAGTTTATACCCATTTAATGGGAAATGCTAACGAGTGCCCTTAAGGAACCAAGAAAAGAAACTTTGTATTAGGAATTGATATATTTAATGTTTGAAAAAGTTAAATACTTGGTTTTCCCATGAAAAATTGCTTCTTATATTTCCTTAGAAAGTGTCCTTGGAGCACTCGTTAGCATGACCCTTATTTATTTGTTAATGTTACACTGCAGTTAAAATTAACCGCAAAGTTAATGTTTTTAACTTAATCTAAAGTTGGAGGAGGTTAGGTGACAAAAGAATAGACGGAAAACTTTGAAGTAGCGCCAAACTATACAATTTACTCTTGTTAATTATTATTATTATTTTTTAACGTGTAGTTTCTTTTCTGGATTTGTGAAAAAGTAATTTAGAGAAACTCTATCTTATAATATTAATTTATGAGTAATACAATACATTTAAAATATATTTGTGAATTTATATTTGTATCTATAATAGATAATCAAATTAAGAGAAATGATTAACTTCATGAAACGAAATCCACGCGAATTCACTTGATTGTGTTTTGTTTTTATTAGCAGGCCATCTAGTGCTTTGGGCTTGGTGGGCGGCTCTTTGGATTGGAGAGGATTATCTACTTTTCAACCTTGGTGTTATGATCCTATATTTTTTCCATAGTGTAGGATCTTTGGAATCTTCATTGAACATGTATCTTTTTCTATCCTTTTCTTTTTGTGACTATTTATATACGGGAGGGTACCTTTTGTACCCTTTTCAATATATTTTTTTTGCTTATCAAAAAAAAAATTGAAATGACCGCGTGATTGTGTGCCCTGTGCATTCGTCAAACAATTCGCACTATGAGTACATTTGAATATACAACTTAATTAAGCGTTTATACAATAAGTTTTTTTTTTCAAATAAGCTAAAAAAACTTATTTTCACAAGCCTCTATGACAAGCTTATGGAAACAAGTTACAAAGAGCTTATAGAAAGATCATAAACTATTTTAATTAATAAACTATTTGCTTAAGTTTATTATCATAAGTTATTTTCATAAAACTCTCCATAAGCTCTTCCAAACGCAATCTATATCTTTCATACCATATAGAAGCACTGTTAAATTAATACCTTTTTACTCGATTTCATGATTCATCTGTATAAAAATTATACTGTTAGAAGAGATTTTTATTTAGACGTTTGGCCATATTTTTGGAAGATTAGTTTATCACTTATAGTCAGGCAGGATATTATGAGAAGAATAAAAATAGCTAAAACGATTGACTTATTTACTACTTGATATTATTTCTAAAATATTATTAAGAGTTATTTTCTAATATTATTTACTACTTGATATAGGCTTTTCACTACCTTTAAAAATTAATTGGTACTTAAGTTCAAATTAATTTTTACTAGATTGATGGACCCGTGCCATGCACGGGGAATATGCTTTTTTTAAGAATTTTATTTTTAAATATATTATTGTTAAATTCATGTTTTGTGGTTTTTTTTTTTTGGGAAATTATATATCAAAAATATTAAAAATTATTTGATCTGAATCGTCGATCGCAAATTGTAGCAGATACTAACTTAATAATTATTATAGACATTACAATACAGAGAATGACGCTTAAGTGTAAATAGTAAATACATATTGTCTCCTACAAAATTTTAGTATTAAAAATATAATTTAAAAAATTATACATGTATGAAGAATATAAAACAACATAATATTTGAATATAGCAATTAAAGTTTTATTGTGATTTTTTTTTCAAAGCAAAATTATAAGTTAACACTAACGATTTCTTATATCACTGCCTCATTATTGTACTTCTCCGCACATTTAATAGTAAGTATACATTTTCAAAACAATAATTGCTTTCAACCTGATTAATCATTTTTAAATGAAATTTATTTAAACACTAAATACGTCTCCATACTCTTCGTAATGAGTTAATTCTCCACATTTCCCAGTGTAAGTTAACCATTTTTAGAATAAATATATATTTATCTATCATATTATTATTTATTTTTATTCTATTTTAAAATATATTGATTTATATCTTCTCTTTTCCCTTGCAAGTCAACCATTTTTCCAAAATATATTAATCTGTCATATTATTTTTTTCCTTCTCTCTTGAAAATATATTTGATTTATTTCTTCTCATTTCCCGTGCAAGTAATCCATTTCTAAAAGAAAATATTTATCTATCATATTAATCTTCTTCTTCTCTCCTGAAAATTTATTTGATTTATTTATTTTCTTTGGACACTCCAAGTTAACAATTTTTATAAAATGTATTTATCTATCATATTATTATTTTTTTCTCTTAAAATCTATATGATTTATTTCACTTTTTTTCATTTTTCAAGTTAACCATTTTTAGAAAATGTATTTATCTATCATATTATTTTTCTTCTTCTCTCTTGAAATATATTTGATTTATTTATTCTCTTTGTTCGGTGCAAGTTAACAATTTTTAGAAAATATATTGTTCTATCATAATACTTTTTCTTCTCTTGTGAAAATCTATTTGATTTATTTATCCTTTTTTAGTCTTTAGAAAATATATTTATTTATCATATTACTGTTTTTATTCTCTCTTTAAAATATATTTGATTTGATTCCTTGTATATTAAATGATTAATTTCGAAATAACATTAATTCTCACTATTATGCATAATATTTTGAATTAAATGATTTGAATTAAATGAGTAATTTTCTCTAAGGTTGACACATGGAACAACATTTAATGAGCTTATTCCTAAATGTATATAGTATAGATATCATATTATTTTTCTTCTTCTCTCTTGAAATATATTTGATTTATTTATTCTCTTTGTTCGGTGCAAGTTAACAATTTTTAGAAAATATATTGTTCTATCATAATACTTTTTCTTCTCTTGTGAAAATCTATTTGATTTATTTATCCTTTTTTAGTCTTTAGAAAATATATTTATTTATCATATTACTGTTTTTATTCTCTCTTTAAAATATATTTGATTTGATTCCTTGTATATTAAATGATTAATTTCGAAATAACATTAATTCTCACTATTATGCATAATATTTTGAATTAAATGATTTGAATTAAATGAGTAATTTTCTCTAAGGTTGACACATGGAACAACATTTAATGAGCTTATTCCTAAATGTATATAGTATAGATTAATTCTCACTATTATGCATAATATTTTGAATTACATGAGCAATTTTCTCTAAGGTTGACACATGGAACAACATTTAATAAGCTTATTCCTAAATGTATATAGTATAGATTTACTTTTCTTGAAATGACACGGATATATTTTTTTAAACAAGTTCTAAGAATTGAACCTTTGTCATTGATTTTTTTTTTTTTTGAGTAAAACCAAGCTAATTTATTTCACTAGCAAGAAGCAAAGAAATACAGTGTGGAACATGCTGAAAAGAGGTGGGGCTAGGCATGGTAGGAGCCACCTTTGCTAAGCAATGAGCAACTCCATTGGCTTGCCTCCTAATAAACCTCACACAAAGGTTTGGAAATAAAGATAATAACCTAGAGCATTCTGTTGTAATACAACCAAACTCAGAAACATCTACTCTAGGCTTATTAATTCTACCAACAGCTCTAAAACAATCAGATTCAACAACGACATTATTAAAACCAAGACTATTACTCCACTGGATTGCAAACAGAATACCAAGTGCTTCACCTTCATGAGCTTCCAAGCAAGGCTTGCTCCAAAGAGTCTTAGCAGCCACAAAGTTGCCAAACTCATTCCTCAAACACAAACCCCAACCTGTACAACCTTCATTTTTGCTAAGAGAAACATCAACATTACATTTAAGGTAACCATGTGGAGGAGACGTCCAACAATTGTCACCAACCAGCATAGGCAACGTTGATTCCTCCCTGTTTAAACTCTTGGCCATCTTCCAATCATCCAGAAAAGTCAATGCTTTAGAACACACTGTTGTTGAACTATGGTTTTCCTCCTCCCAAAGATTAGCATTTCTTGATTGCCATAAACTCCAAATAACTGAAGCAAAAATAGCTCTATCATCATTATTTAATACCATCAAAACCTTAAAGCACCATTCTCTAAAACTCTCAGATGAGTTAGTAGCGCTGCTTACCTTGTCCAGCAGACCACTCTTGCGCCAGCACTGGTGTGCCAAGGGACAGCTCACAAAGACATGCCATGTATTCTCCATTGCTTGAGAACACCTAGCGCAAAAAGACCCACAGTTCACATGTCTTTTGTTAAGCCGCTCTTTAGTTGGGAGAGTGTTTCTACATGCCCTCCACAAGTGAAGCTTAACTCTAGGAGGCACACTCAAGTTCCAGATCAAATTCCACTCCCCCTCGCATCTAAGGTCCCTATCATCCACCAACTTATTCATTGCAATATAATAGCCACTCTTAACTGAATATTGGCCATTGGAGTTCGGCGCCCAAATCAATTTATCCTGAGAAATTGATGGGAATAGAGGGGTATTAATGATAGCTTGGACTTTATCATGATGAAAAAGCAAGGACAATAAGTTGTTATTCCAAATTTTATGACCAGGGATCCAAAGTTGACTAACCTTCAATCTCTCTACCCCTTCAGCGGCCCAGGTGCTATCAATGTATGGGTAATCACCACGTATCCATGGAGAATTAAGCACATCAATATTCAAACCATCTCCTATGCACCAACGAGCACCCTCTTTCAAAAGAGCTTGGGAGGACCAAAGGCTTCGCCAACAATAAGATGGATTATTACCTAAATTAGCATCCAAGAAGCCACTATTAGGAAAATACTTAGCCTTAAAAATTCTTGACACAAGAGCATTCGGGCAATCAACAAAATTCCAAGCTTGCTTGGCCAACATAGCCAAATTGAACGCATAAACATTTCGGAATCCCATACCTCCATGTTTCTTTGACACTGTAAGTTTGTCCCACTCCAACCAATTAATGCCTCTTGAGTCTCTTTGGCTGGACCCCCAAAAGAAAGAATTCATCATACGCTGGATTTCATCACCAAGAGAAGAAGGAATAAGGAACATGCTCATGCAATAAGAAGGGATAGACTGCACTACAGATTTGATAAGCACTTCCCTACCCGCCATAGATAGAGTCTTGCACCTCCAAGAGCTAATTTTATTCCACACTCTATCTTTAATAAAGCTAAAAACAGCCCTTCTGTTTCTCCCTATCAAAGAAGGAAGACCAAGATATTTTCCAGCACCCATTCTCTGAGAAACCCCCAAAATGCTAGAAAGATGAATGCGAGAATCATTGGAAACATTGGTGCTAAAAATTACCTTGGATTTCTGGAGATTAATTGCTTGGCCAGAAGCTCTTTCATAAGTTGAGAGAATATTCTTCATATTAGTGAACTCCCTCTCCGACGCCCTCATAAACAAAAAACTATCATCCGCGAAGAGAAGATGTGAAATAACTGGTGCTCTTCTACAAATTCGCACACCATGAATATCCCCTGACATTTCTGCTTTCCTGATGAGACAAGTAAGGCCTTCTGCACAAAGGATAAATAAATAGGGGGATAAGGGGTCCCCTTGTCTTAACCCTCTACCTGGTTTCACCGGGCCAATCTCATCCTCATTCATCTGAACAGTGTACTGAACTGAGGCAACACACATAGAAATCCAATCCACCCATTTCTGATCAAAGCCCATTTTAAGCATAACAGCTCTCAGGTACTCCCAACTGACTCGATCATACGCCTTACTGATGTCAATCTTCAAAGCTGCTTCACCTCTCTGACCACCCCTCTTGCACTTTAGGTAATGCACAATTTCTGAAGCAATCAAAGCATTATCAATAATAGACCTACCCGCCACAAACGCCGACTGCTCTTCAGAGACACATTTGGATATAACTGAAGCCAATCTATTAGCAAGAGCCTTGGCAAGAATCTTATAGGCAACGTTACACAGAGAAATAGGCCTTAGATCCTTCATAGACTGCGGCTGGTCACACTTAGGAATCAAAGCAATCCTAGTTTCATTCATCTCATCTGGGATTCTACCCTCCGCCAACCATAAACGACAAGCATTAATCACATCTCCACCACAGGTATCCCAGAAATGTCTATAGAAACCAGGATTAAAGCCATCCGGGCCTGGGGCTTTATCAGGATGCATATGAAAAGCCGCTGCCCTGAACTCATCATCAGAAAAAGGACCCAGAAGGCTCATATTATCATCTTCACTAATTCTAGGAGAAATCAAGTCCACTACTCTGTCAACATCTGTAGTTTGCTCACTAAACAGATCGGTAAAATAGTTCCTGGCCAGATCACCAAGCTCACTTTGAGAAGCAACAAAGATACCATCCTCATTTTGTAACTTTTTTATTTCATTTTTGCTCCTCCGAACCGAAGCTGAAGCATGAAAGAACCGGGTATTTGTATCATTATCCTTCATCCAGTGAGTTTTTGCTCTCTGCCTCCAGTACTTGTCCTCCTGAATAAGCAACCTGTTCATCTCAACCTTAGCTAAGTTCAACTCCATGCGCGCATGCTCATCATAACAACCTTGAAGCCTCGCAATTCTTCTCTTACACAGAGTAATATTAGCATTAAAGCGAGACTTTATAGACTTCCCCCAACCTCCTATCACCTCGCCACACTCCTTGATCTTGGGACACAAACCTCCAGCAACTTGGCGAGACCAACATCCCTTCACAACCTCCTCAACATTCTCCTCCAGCAACCAAGCGTTTTCGAACCTGAATCTTCGCGTCCTAACCTTTACTGGGCAGCCATCTGTATCAAGTAGCAAAGGGGAATGATCAGAGACAGAAGAGACCAAGTTATACAGCCTGGCTTCAGGATAATCAGTACCCCAATGAGCAGAAATCATAGCCCTATCCAATCTTTCCTCCACCAAGTTATCAGAACCCCTACCATGCGCCCAAGTAAACGGGTGACCTTCTAGATGAACATCTGATAAATCACAATCTTGCACCGCTTCTCTAAAACCCCTCAAGAGCCATGAAGGATGAGCAACTCTGCCTCTCTTATCTGCCACTGATAAAATGTCATTAAAATCGCCTATGACACACCAAGGTAGGTTAGTCATGTTCCTCAGTTGTCTAAGCATGTCCCAGGATTCCCTCCTTCTACCTCTATCCGGAATACCATAAATACCTGTCAATCTCCACTTCCCTTTAGTCGCATCAGTAATATCTGCATTTATGAAATGTCTAGAATAATTAATCACCTCACACTGAGTAGAATGTTTCCACAAAAGAGCTAATCCACCACTCCTACCCACTTTGTCAACAGAAAGGGCATTATCAAAACCAATCTTTCGCTTCACCTCCTCAATCCTTCGAGCATTGGCTAACGTCTCAATTAAAAACACCACATCCGGGTTATGAAACCTAACAAGGTTCCGAAGGACAGGAACTGCCTCAGGTGTACCCAGGCCTCGACAGTTCCAACTTAGAATTTTCATTGGTCCTGGCAGGCCTGGGAACCAGGACCCACCTTTAAAAAATGATTTGGCTCAATATTTTCCTCAGCACTCCCCAATGGATTATCAAACGACGTGAACCCCTGCATGGAAGGGCCATGCACTGTGCTCGTGGTCATTTCCTGCTCCCTTTGCCTTTTCTTCGCTGGGCATTCTCTCTCTACACGCACAACAGTACCATTATAATTTGTGGGCCCATCCTCATAACCTTCTGTCATATGCATATCATTCATTCCCATTTGAGATGCCAATCCCGAAACTTGCTCCTTGCGTCTTGCTCGCATCAGATTTTGTGCATTATCAGTGGTTTGAAACGCTGGGTCCACAATTAAATGCCTACCACCTGGAAACAGAATGTTCTGGCCATCACTTGAATTGCTTTGAAAGTTTGTTGCAGCTGTTCCCCTCGATCCATAAATCACGGGATCTTCATTAACTCCTCCTCTAAACACATTTGAATTTGAATTTGAACTACCACCACCTCCCCCATTAGGGTTTGGTCGTGAAGTCCCCTCCTCCGGCATCCAACTACTACCGCCGTCTCCTCCTTGCCTCCTCGGAGCAGCCCGCAGCTCTGCACTCCAATACCGAACTCCATCGTCCACCTCTCTACTGAAAAGGACTTCGCATTTTTGTTCTGTGTGTCCAAGCATGCCACATACGAAGCAGAACAAGCCCAACTTTTCATACTTGAACTTTGTCATACACCACTCTCCTCCCATCACCCGAACCCTCCTTTCCTTCTTCAGTGGCTGTCGGACATCAATACGTACCCGGATTCGCATATAGCTGCACCAAAAGCTTGAGTTGTTTGACGGGTCATACTCAAGAAACTCACCAATATAGTTTCCAAGATGCAGTCCCACTACCTTCGTCATGAACCCCACAGGCAAGTCATGAATTTGGACCCAGAACTCTGCATGAGTTAGGGATATCGTATAAAGGGACACCCCTATCTACATCCTGTTCATGATTAACAGATGGTTATCAAAGGTCCAGGGTCCTCCCTTGATCACATCCTCCATGTCCTTCCGATGAGCAAATTGAAAGAGAAAGATACCCGGTTGCGCCTCTGTGATCTTAACTCCTCGAACTGGCCTCCATATACTCGGCATCCTTTCCACCAGAATGTTGGATCGAATAGGCCTGTCTGTCAGAAATCTACCCACCAAACAGAGTTGAATATTGGCTTCCTCCTCCGCGCTACCCTCAACCCCGAAGCTCATACCATACTCCTCATCTTCCTCCAGAGATAGGCTACCCATGTTGATGTTGGCTGCCATATCACACACCTTGGCAGATCGCCGTAGAAGAGAACGAAAGGCAACGTCTCAAAATGAGAGAAAAGCTTTACGTCTCAGAACGAGAGAATATAACTTTAAAACTCCTTTGTCATTGATAAAGAATGCAATTCTTACTACTCTCAAATATAGTAAGTTTTGCAAAGTTAATTAATATAAGATGCAAGTTTATTGGACAAAAATTTTAGATAGAAATGATATACTATGAACGTGTTTTTTCTGATAATTTTTTTTAGAAAGAACTAGTGAAATTTGAAATGCAGCTACTCTTTTATTCTTGTATAATAATTATCAAATATCAACACAATATAAAATAATACTCAATATGTCACATACTGCGTTAAGAGCACGTTCAATGCGAGCTATGCTTTTCCTCTTCTTTTGTGAGAGCTATATTTTTCAGAAGTATTATGTTTTTCTCTTCGCTTGTGAGAGCTATATTTTTCTCTCTATTTGTGAGAGTCTATCGTTATTGGATGAAGAAGATGAATGAATTGTTTCTCTCAATTTTTCTCCATTTTTTATTGGCAAGTTCTGGTTCCCAGGCCTGCCAGAAGTCATAAGTATCCTTAGTTGGAACTGCCGAGGCATGGGTAACCTGTGTGCAGTTTCTATCCACAAATACCTCGTTTGGTGTTATTGGCCAAACGTGTTTTGTCGTTTTCTCTTTTTAATTTTGGTTTTTTTTAGTTTATGCAAATAAAGTCGAAGATAACTGCCAGTGCATTGAGCCTTTCTTACAGGTAGCTCGAAGCATCGACTTCGATCACAATTTACGTGATGAGGGAGGATATTTCTTCAAAGCTAAATTTTATAGTTACTCTCCCAGACTCCAGGTGCAAAAAGAGGAAGTCCTAGGTATCCTTCAAGAGAACCAAGCTAATTATAGGACTGTTATTTCAAATTGTAGGAGTCTTTTATCATCTTATGTTAACAACTCTTTGGTAGAGTTCGATAGGAGGAAAGTCTATGTAGTTGCTCTCTCTTTGTTAGGGGTAGTTACATATATTACTATTATCCAAATTCGTGATGATGTTATCGAATGTATTGCGTTCTCTATTATTAATAAAATTACTTAACTTTTCTTTTGTAAAAAAAAAAAAAAAAATACTCAAATTCTTGGAAGTAACATGGATCGATGGATTTAAGGGAACAGATAATTATCTGATCATTAATTGATCACATGTATGATTGATCAAGTTCACTGAGCTGTTTTCATTTGGATGATTCTTGAATCATGATGCATAATTGCATATAATATAATTATTATGAAAAATAAGATAAAAGTGGAAAAGACGAGATAAGGGAAAGATAGCAAGAAGCATGTATCGTTTGTCAAGTTTATATTGATTAAAATTTATTTTCCTTTGTTTTCAAAATATTACTAAATTGATATGTTAATTAGTCTTGAGAATAAAAAACATAAAAATATAATAATTGAGTTTAATTGATATACACCGTTAGTGTAAAGATTTTTTTATACTGTCAACCAATAATAAATCGTACGTCATTGAAAATATTTGATTTTTATCGAAATCACCTTAAAAATCATCTATACCATGATTTGTGATTGGTTGATAGTGTAAAAAAAATTTACACTGCCAGAACATACCAATTAAACTTTTATGAGTAAATAGTCAATTTGGTCCCTGAAACTGTAAGGGCGTATCAACTTGGTCCCTGAAATTAACGAAATTCCAAAAAGGTCCCTGAAACTGTAAAACGTTAATCAAGTTAGTCCCTCCGTTAACCCCAGTTGACTGACGCCGTTAACGGTGCTGAGGTGGCACGTTAAGTGCCCAGTTGGCTTGTCACGTTGCTTGACAGCTGTACTCCACGTTAGGGACCAACCTGCACCTAATTTCAGGGACGAAATTGACACTACGTTATAGGGACCAAATTGCAATCTTCTTCTTCATCTTCCTCTTCCTCCACCTCCACAGAACCTCCTCCTCTTCCTCCTCTCTCTACTCCTCACACTCCTCTCAACAAGGCACCAACCAATCGAAATTCAGAACCATCCTCATCCAAAAAACACCCACTCCTACACACCTTAACTCTCTCCATCCCACAACTCCACAATGCCATCTCCAACCTCGACCTCGCATCCCACCACCACCACCACAGTCACAAACTCATCAACTCATCCCTCCTCCTCAAAGCCTGCATCAGGTCCCGCAACTTGCACCTTGACAAACTCCTCCACCACAAGCTCAACTCGTCTGGACTCATCCTTGACTTGCTCCTCCTCAACTCACTCATCACCCTCTACTCCAAATGCGGGGACTGGCAAGAAGCACTCTCAATATTCAACAACATGGATCATAGCAAAAGAGACTTGGTCTCATGGAGCGCCATCATCTCCTGTTTCGCCAACAACAACATGGAACCAGTGTTTCTCGATATGCTTCGAAATGGGCATTTCCCTAACGAGTATTGCTTCACCGCGACGATTCGAGCGTGTTCTAATTCGCGATATTGTTTTTCTATTGGGCTTGCAATATTTGGTTTTGTTTTAAAGGTGGGGTATTTTGATTCTGATGTTTGTGTTGGTTGTGCAATGATTGATATGTTTGCGAAAGGTAGTGGTCGTGTGGGATTTGCATACATGGTGTTTGATAAAATGCTTCAGAAAAATGTTGTTCCTTGGACATTGATGATCACTAGATTCGCTCAACTGGGTTTCACGCGAGAGAGAGGAGGAAGAGGAGGAAGATGAAGAGGAAGATTGCAATTTGGTCCCTGTAACGTAGTGTCAATTTCATCCCTGAAATTAGGTGCAGGTTGGTCCCTAACGTGAAGTACAGCTGTCAAGCAACGTGGCAAGCCAGCTGGACACTTAACGTGCCACCTCAGCGCCGTTAACGGCATCAGTCAACTGGGGTTAATGGAGGGACTAACTTGATTAACGTTTTACAGTTTCAGGGATTTTTTTGGAATTTCGTTAATTTCAGGGACCAAATTGATACACCCTTACAATTTCATGGACCAAATTGGCTATTTACTCAAACTTTTATTATTATGCGTAAGAAATATATTACCGCTATATAAGTGAAATGAAAAAGTCAAAAAACACCGTCAGACTCTTTTTGTTTGTAT
Organism: Echinosophora koreensis; assembly: GCA_035048595.1. NCBI lineage: Eukaryota > Viridiplantae > Streptophyta > Magnoliopsida > Fabales > Fabaceae > Echinosophora > Echinosophora koreensis. Next base: position 1,565,830 of record JAPCYP010000046.1, read on the forward strand.
GTTTTTTGCACGCGGTGGGTCGTGACATGATACATGTGACCGTGACATATCATTATCTTAAACTAAAAAATATAGATTACACTCCAATTTATTGATCTGCTTCGCTTCCTTAATCATTTCATTTGGCTATTAACTTTTTCTGTTATTTTATTACGATTTCCACATTTTTACTTGACGTGTATATGGATAATATTTTTTTTTGGTAAAATATATGGATAATATTTGATATTGCTTACATCTATTTTATCTTTTTTATATATATACATTTCAAAAATATATAAAAAAATTCAAAACACAAAATAAAAACATATATAGATTAAAGTTGTATACGACATCTACTGACATTTTGATATGTATACTTTTATTTTAATAACTAAGATAAAAAATAACAACAATACTAATTCATTTAGAATTTTTTTTTATGGAAAAATATATTTACTGAAATGGGGTAAGTCGTAAATAGTAATAACGAAATCAAAATAGAAGTTGTATACTACTCACGATTCATTTTTATATTAATAAAATAAAATAAAAAAAGGGAGTCGTAACCATTTTTTACGACTTGATTTTTTTATTATTTTTTTTGACTAGTCGTGAGTAATAATTACGACTTTAGTGTGGATTTTTTTCATTTAATTTTTTTTAAATAAGTCGTAATATACACTCACGACTTCTTTATTAATTAAAAAAAATTTATTCATTAGAGTCGTATATATGGCATTATTATGACATACTTTTTGGATATTTTCCCAAAAAAAAAAAGAGTAAAGGTCCAAAGTGGTCCCTCAAATTTTTCGAGTAGGCCAGTTTGGTCCCTAAAAAAAATAAAATGACAATTCGGTCCCCGAAATTTTAAAATGGGGGATAATCTAGTCCATACGGAGGGACCAAACCCGTGGGAATCAAATTGTCCTTTTTTTTTTTAGGGACCAAACTGCGCTACTCGAAAAATTTGAAGGACCACTTTGGGTCTTTACTCAAAAAATATATATGTAGAAGTCGTAAGTGTTAAATACGACTTGTTTAAAAAAAAAACACTAAAGTCGTAATTATAATACACAACTTGCCAAAAGAAATTATAAAAAATACAAGTCGTATAAGATGCATACGACTCCCTTGATTTTTTTATTTTATAAATTTAAAAATGAATCGTAAGTAGGGTGTACGACTTTTGTGTCTTACTTCATTACTACTACTTATGACTTATCCCACTTCTGTAATTATTTTAAAAGCTACACAATCCACGTAATTACATTACCAAATTACACTGGTTAAAAAAATTTACCGACAAACAAACAATGTGTGCTCTAAAAACATTGTTGTATGCTTGTATCTCAAATGTCCAATAAAGTTCTTTCTTTCTTCAACAATCCGATATTCTCCAATAAAGTTGACTATACTAAACAGTGTGCTGTGCACATAATTTATCTTGTTTCAAGTGAACTTAGCTGACCATAATAGAACTCTTGTCCTATATATAATTCCTATCTTCATCATCACATCTCACATTTGTTTAAGAACATAACATTGCTTTGCATAAAAAGCTCTAGAGAGATGAGTAAAGAAGAAGCAGCACCACTGCTAACAAGAAGTCAAGAGACTAATGGGGTGGCACCATTAGAGAGTGCATTTTTCCTAGAGCTCAAGAGGGTAGGCTCCATGGCAGCTCCAATGGTGGCTGTGACAGTGTCTCAGTACCTTCTACAAGTTGTTTCACTAATGATGGTTGGACACCTTGGAATACTAGTCTCCTTCTCTGGGGTTGCTATTGCCTCCTCTTTTGCTGAAGTTACTGGCTTCAGTGTCCTTGTAAAGTCTCCTTCATCTTCTCTCTTTATTTTTTTGGTTCACAACAGCCATTTTTTATTGCTCCATTATTCATATTTTTCAAATTTAAACAAGTATAAATTATTTTTTCTGCCAAATAGTGTTTGTGCAGACTTAAGTGTGACTCAGAGTAAGCATCTAATGGCTTTTTTTTCCTTGTTAATTTTGGTCCTTTAATTAGGAATACCTTTGCTGATTGATTCTCTTGGAGACAGCACTTTATTAGGTTAGATAGAACTTAGTACTAACATAAGATTAGCAGAGTCACATGGGCAAAGTATAATGGAAATCATTTATTTTGATGCTTATTGATTAACTTTGTTTTATAGCTAATTTTATGCTATAGTAGGTATAAATATTGTTTTATTTAATTGGAAAAAAATGACACTTCATCAGCCTTTAGGAAGCAGATTGAAGGGGAATAAATTGAAACTTGTTAGTTAGCATGTGCAGGTGATCACCTGATTACTGCATATGATCTTGGAGATTGTCTTCCTTGTTTTGAAAATAAATCCTATTTTTTCTTTTGAAGTATATATTGTGGTTTGAATTAGCTGATGACACTTGCTCTCAGTCTGATATCAAACTTTTGAGACAGGGTCTGCAAAAATAGTTTTTGTATTTTGATGAAAAAAATATATGGTCAAGGATAGCTACCTCATCCAAGGGTCAAGGCAAGCTCCTAGTGCTTATAGATAACCCATCAACTGTTGTGCTAAATGTTGCTAGCATTTAGAAAATTTGTTGAATTGAAAGTTGCAAGCTTGAAAATCTCCTTTCATTAAAGGAAAAAGCTCATCTAATAAGCAAGCTTGAGTGTAAAGTGGGTAAGTAAGAGTGTATCCTATTTATAGTGCATTGAGATATCAATCCATTCTAGTTAATCTTGGAAGATACACCCTTACTTGTTCACTTTACACTCAAGTTCATTTTCGAGGAGCCTTATCCTTCGTTAAACTTTCTAATCTTTCCTCAAGTTACTTTACGTATGCATCTTAGTTTCCTTCCTGTGTTCTTGATAACTAACTAGATTTTGAAATGCCTTGCAGCTAGGAATGGCTGGTGCATTGGAAACTCTATGTGGCCAAACCTATGGAGCAGAAGAATTTAGAAAGATTGGAAACTACACTTGCTGTGCAATAGTCACTCTCATTTTGGTTTGTCTCCCCATATCTCTCCTGTGGGTATTCATGGATAAAATACTCCTGCTGTTTGGTCAAGATCCTGAAATTTCTCATGCAGCTCGTGAATACTGCATTTGCTTGATCCCAGCACTGTATGGCTATGCCGTTCTTCAATCTCTGATTCGATACTTCCAGACTCAGAGTATGATCTTTCCCATGGTTTTCAGCTCAATTGCGGTTCTGTTTTTGCATGTTCCTATTTGTTGGGGTTTGGTATTTAAATTGGGACTGGGACATGTTGGAGCAGCATTTGCTATTGCAATTTCATATTGGTTGAATGTCATTTGGCTTGGAATTTATATGAAGTATTCTTCAGCATGTGAGAAAACCAAGATTGTGTTTTCTAGTAATGCTTTATTAAGCATTGCAGAATTCATGCAATTTGCTATCCCTTCTGGACTAATGTTTTGGTAATATATACATAACAACTTTGCATCTCTTGGAACACCATTACACATTGGTTCTTTCACTTTAGTCTTTTTTCTTTTCTCCTCCTAATTCAATGTTCATACTTCATAGTTTTGAATGGTGGTCATTTGAACTGCTTACATTACTTGCGGGGCTTTTACCTAATCCGCAACTCGAAACCTCAGTCCTTTCAGTCTGGTTAGTGGAATTAATTTCTCATCAATTATTGAAATAACTCTGTGTTTTTCTAACTTATCTCAAACTTTTGCAGCCTTAGCACAACTACATTGCACTACTTCATTCCTTATGCTGTTGGAGCTTCTGCAAGGTATGATCCAAATCTGCTTGTTCATTCTCACAACTTTGTACAATGATACTGCACAATCATCTGCTTACATACAAAGCATGATCCTATGAATTTTATTTTCGCAGTACTCGCGTTTCGAATGAAATAGGAGCAGGGAATCCGAAGGCAGCTCAAGGCGTTGTTCGTGTTGTTGTGATTATCGGAATTGCTGAGGCTGTTATTGTCAGCACATTCTTCTATTGTTGTAGGCATATATTAGGATATGCTTATAGCAATGACAAGGAAGTTGTAGATTATGTTGCAGAAATGGTTCCTCTTCTTTGTGTGTGTGTTAGTGCAGATAGTATCATAGGAGCTCTTTCAGGTGATTTTCTATTTGCTGAAACAATCTATGTTCTTTTAGCCTAAACTAGTAAACTGCACCACCAGTATGTTCAATGAAGCTCACATCTGAGAAAATAAAACTGGATTTATATCTATAGCCATAACATTTTTTTCTTTTTTATTTCAGGGATTGCAAGAGGTGGAGGATTTCAGCAAATAGGGGCTTATGTGAACCTTGGAGCCTATTATCTTGTGGGAGTTCCTATTGCACTTTTTTTGGGTTTTGGCCTAAAGCTCACAGCCAAGGGACTGTGGATGGGAACTCTATCAGGGTCTATTCTGCAAATAATTATACTTGCTGTAGTCACAGCATTAATGGATTGGCAGAAAAAGGTTGGTTTTTACTTTCTTATGCAACTTTTCCATTGCTCATAAGTGCACGTGTCAATTTTTTTTTTTTTGCAACTATTTTATAAACATTTTTTAGTCCTTTGACTATTGTTAGAGACATGTGTAGCTCTAAAAGATTTTTTTTTTTTTTGTTATTGCAGGCAACAAAAGCAAGAGAGAGATTACTTGAGAAGTCAATTAAAGCTCATAATGGCATCGTATGAAATTTGAGAAAGCTAATAAAATAAAGAGTGGCAGAAAAATAAAATTACCGACAAACTGCTGTCAGTTTTGGGTTTTGCTACTGTCCTTTTTTTGGGAGTTAGAAAGTGTGCTTTTTATAGTCATTGGAGAGCTCAAATCATGTTAACAAATGAAACCTAACTTTGTTTTTGTCTGTATATATGTGATTTTTGGACTTGGCTTATGAGTGTAACTCAGATCTCATGAAGTTTTTATAACATGCTCTGGCAACATGGATGTGAATCCTGGCTCTCATTTTCCTATGCCATTCATGTTCCACACATAATTATCAGGTGAGTGTAAGCAAAAATATAGCTTCCACTCACATTCTTGGTTGTTGCTTAAGGGTTTGGTTATTCCCGTTATTTTTTTATTATCAAGAATCCTATTTATAAAAGCACAGGGATCAAGGGGACATAATTGAAGATTATTTGCTCCTAATCCAGTTAATTTGGAGGTGAGGAGTACTCAAAATAACCGAGCAGTGCAATAGAGTTATTATTATTATTATTCAATAAATGGGCAGATTGGTTTGAGGTAGATTTGTTCCCTTTATTTCTGCAGGCTAAAGTATAAAATTTCTTCCACCTCCAAATCTATATTAACAATGAAATCTAAAGGGTAAAGTTAGGTACGTCCTCAATTGTGTTTATGCAGCGAGTAAAGATATTTGGACACTTGTATAAATATCGTAGAATTTATAAGTATTTTGAGAATGATGAAATACATGACAGGAGAGAAGAAAATAATAAATAAGTGGAGAAGAGTACTATTATATAGTGTTAGACATTATTTTTGTGTCCAAATATTATTACTCTTGTGTACCCACATTGACAAGCTTTTGACCAAGTTGATAGCAGCGTATAAATGTGTCGGGGGATTTTCAAATGGGTCTTGCTAACGAGTGTCTTAAGAATATTGGTTAAGGAACCCACAAAAGAAAAATTCGTATTGAAAAACTAAGTGTCACACTCTTCGAAATACTAAATACACTATTTCTCATACAAATTTTCCTTTTTTGGATCCTTAGATAATTTCCTAAAAGCACTTATTAACATTCTCCTTTTCAAAATTATAAGAGAAAGTATCACGTTTCTCAAGTCAGAAAATTAAAGGTTATAAAGAACGAGAGATGCATCTAGACACGATATGTGTTCAAGGAGGAGGAGGAGAAGAAGTTGATTTCTTCTTTTGTCAGGGACCAAAACGATGACGTTTTGTCCCCTTGGAGCATTAAAAAATTGAAAAATAAAATTAAATCCACATGGACAAAGCTAACAGCAAGCTTGGACGACTTAACGACCGCATCAATAACTTAATGGAGGCTGGGTAACAGAAGTCAACGTAGGGACTAACTTGTCCCATGTTAGTAATTGTCCGGGACTAACAGAATAGTTTTTTTTTGTCAGGGACTGAAATGGACACCGCATCTTTTGTCAGGAATCAAAATGGGCCTCCAACCATTTTTTAAATATCCTTTTGGTTTGAACTTGGATGCAATTTCAAGTGACTGAACAACCTTTTATTTGGCAAGATGGAAATAAATATAAATATAAGTAAACAATCAAAAAGCAAACATGTGTCTAATAAGTGAGTGTAACACCCTGTGTTTCGGTTTAATTTTATTTAAGTTGGATTTATTGTTTAAGGGCTTAGTGGGATTTTTGACTAAAAGTCCCTTTCTGGTACACGAGCACGCCCATGCTCATTAGCTAGCAAGCCCGTGCTTGAAGTCAGAAGCGTGTTTCTGATTTTAAGTTGAGCACGACCGTGCTCAACAGTAAGCACGCCCGTGCTCAATACGTGGACCGCGTCCAGTGACGTTAAGTGGAGCACGACCGTGCTCGAGGGTAAGCACGACCGTGCTCAAGTCCGGAAGTTATATACGTGAACAGAATCGAGGGTTTAACGTTTTAACCCTATTTTGGTGAGTGCAGCAGCCTTGAGTGCGGCCAGGGCAGAGCTTCTTCCATCTTTCTGTTCCTTGATCAGTGTAGAAGCGTTGGGAAGTTGTTAGTGCAGCATTGGTAGTGGTCTAGGTAACGTTCCTTTCCCCTCTCTTAGTTTCCTTTTTCGTTGTTGTAAATAGGGAACTAACCCTTGGTTGTCTGTTGATCCAAGGTTCGTTCGGTGTAAGTCGCTGTGAAGGGGAAGAGCCGGTTCGTTGCTTAGGACACCGAAAGAGCTACCTTCAATCCAGGTATGGGGAGAAGGGTAGTATCTACATAGGTTTGGGTTTAGGGTAAAGTAAAGGGGTTCCCATAACCCCGGTTGATTTGCATGATTATATGTTTGATGATTTCATGATTTATGGATGTGTTTAATGTATGTTTCTGATCATTATGTTACTAGTGTTACGTTGCATGTGGTATGGTTGTTGTTGGTAAACACTGTTATTAACATGATGATGTTATTGCTGGATTGATGCCATGTTTGAGTTGGTTGATTTATGATGATGAGTTTAAATCTGGAAACATGTTGATAATTGACGTTAGGAATAATTGAGTAAAAACACGATAAAATGGGTTAAGTTTCAGCATCTGTTCCTGCCCAGAACAGCACTGTCGCGCGTTGAGCACGACCGTGCTGAACAGGGAGCACGACCGTGCTCCCAGTTGAATTCTGGGGAGATGGCCGCGCTGTTGAGCACGGCCGTACAGGACCAAGAGCACGATCGTGCTGCTGAGCACGACCGTGCTCATTAAGAAGCACGACCGTGTTTCACTTACAGGGGAGCACGCCCCTCACGTGCTTAAGCACGACCGTGCTGGGTTACGAGCACGACCGTGCTCAACCCACTGAGACAGAATACAATTAAAGGACTTAAGGGTTTTTAAACCCCACTTCCCCATGATGATAACTGATTAGACAACTTGGTAAATGTTAATAAAGATAAACAGAGATGATGAGATGGTGAGATGTTAAGTCGATACCCTTTGGGGTGCCGCAAGCTGATGAGTTGTGCCTTGGTGCTTTTTGGCCAAGGAGGCCTTGACCCCACGGTTTGGGTCTAAGGTGTTGTTGTTACGTACCTTGGTGGCCGAGAGTTTGCCCCAGGTACTGCGGTTGATTCCGCTTAAGTCCTCAGGTAGATTCCGCGAGGCAAGTTGGTGCGGTTGATCCCGCTGTTACCTTCGGTCGATCCCGTTGGAGTTATGGAGGTGGTGTTGCTGTTGTTGTTGTGTTGCATACACATTGCATCGGAGTTGTTGTTTAGGGATGTTCGACATAGGGGAGATCGTCCTAGAGTACGGCGATCCGGCCATCCACGGTTGGAGTAGATTCTCCTAGCGCCCCCGTGACGAGGCATTCGTTGGTTTGATGCGTTGGCTATCCAAGGAGTAGATTCTCCGGCGTTGAGTAGATTCTCAATGTGGATATGTAACTCCGAAGTCGTTCATCCCGAGTTTAGTGGATCCACATGCATTGATGGTTTAGCGGAGTAGGACTGCATTGCACTGCATAGCATAATGATAATGTTGATGTTGATGTGATGCTGCTATGCTTGTTGTTTACTTTACTGCATATTCCCAGGCTAATATGTTTATACGATTCTTACTCCCTATATGTTTGTTGTTTGTGTTTGGCCTGATTGGCACCTTGTAGAGGATGACGAGCAGCCCAGGGAGGAGTGACTCTGAGGAGCCGCCACTCATCGTAGGGCTAGTTTATGTTTCGTAGTTGTTAGTTTCAGTTGTAATTCCGGGGATTTTATTCCGGAACGGTTATACCAGCTCTGTATGTGACATCGGGGTTGGGTTCGTTGGTTATGTTTTTATTGTTTAAAACTTATTTAATTTCCGCGTTGTAAACGGTTCATGTGGGACTTTTCTACCCATGGACAATTGTTTATTTTATTCAATAATTGCATGTTTTCCCTTAATTGTTTTTAAATTAATTGGCTTTTAACATGCGGGGTAGAAGGGTGTCACATTTAGTGGTATCAGAGCGGTTCGACCTTGTTCGGACGTGGTATGAGTCTGTTGTGAGTCTGTTGTGTGACTCTTGTGTGAATTGTCTATACTTGGTATAGATAATGATGTTTTAAGTTAGTTGCCTGTAGCTTTTACTCGCTTAAGTTTCTGTATTAAGAGTTGTGTTGGACTTGTACAGGAACTAATGGCCGGTAGAGGACGCAACGATCAGGCAATTGCTGACGCATTGGAACTTCTGGCCAATGCTATCGGACAGGTCAACCCTAACAACGGTGGGCCAGCTGAGTTCCAGGGACTGGATAAGTTCCAGAGGAACAACCCTCCGTCGTTCAAGGGAGCGTATGACCCAGAGGGAGCATTGTTGTGGCTGAGGGAGACAGAGAAGATCTTCCGTGCGATGGACTGCAACGATCAGCAGAAGCTCATCTTCGCCACCTTCATGTTGACTGAAGAGGCGGAGCATTGGTGGGATAACTGCAGGCAGAGGATGCAGGCAGAGGGCACAGCGGTGACTTGGGCTGTGTTCAGGCAGAGGTTTCTGGAGAAGTATTTTCCAGCGGATATCAGGGACAAGAAGGAGATGGAATTCTTGTCTTTGAGGCAGGGGTCGCTGTCAGTCGGTGACTATGCGGCTAAGTTCGAGGAGCTGGCTAGGTACTACACTCCTTACCAGCATGAGACGGACGATCGCTCCAAGTGTGTGAAGTTCGAAGCGGGACTTCGGCCTGAGATCAAACAGGCCATCAGCTATCAGGAGATCAGAGTCTTCCCTATTCTGGTCAACAAGTGCAGGATCTATGAGGATGCCAGCCAGTTCAGAGCTGCTAGTTCTAGAGGATCGGACAATCAGAGTGGCAAGAGGGTTGATCAGAGGGATAAGGGCAAGCAGCGGTATGCCCCTTCGGGCAAGGACTTCAAGCAGAGTGGCAGGAAGCCCCAGTTTCAGCAGAGTAGCTTCAGGGGTGGGTTCTCTGATGCCCCTAGAGCTATGAGGTGTGGGAAGTGTGGAGCACAGGACCGCTATTCGTCCCAGTGCAAGGAAACACAGGTCATCTGTTTCAAGTGTGGCAAGCCAGGCCACATCAGCCGCGAGTGTGATGGAGCTAAGGCCGAGCCTCCCAGCGCTAGCAAGAATCAGAAGTCCCAGGCCAACAGACTGAAGACCACTGGAAGAGTCTTTACTCTTAGTGGAGCCGAAGCCTCCGAGTCTGATGACTTGATCCAAGGTACGTGTTTAATTGATGGAACTCGATTAACTGTATTGTATGATTCGGGTGCTACTCACTCGTTTATATCGCATGATAGGGTCAAGAGTCTAAAATTGCCTGTTACCTTCCTTGAGTTTGATTTGTTGGTTTCTACACCCACAAATAAACCTGTTTCTACTTCATATGCATGCAAGAACTGTCATATTGTTATAAATGATAAAACTTTCCTTGCTGATCTTGTATGCTTACCTTTGAAAGACCTGGACATTATTCTGGGTATGGACTGGTTATCTTCCAACCATGTCCTTCTGAATTGTTTCGATAAAACCCTGATTTTTGGAACTCCAAAGGAGTCTAAGAATCCAGACCTTCTCTCTGCCAGCCAAGTACGAGCTTCGATGAGAGACGAAGCCCAAGTATACATGATGTTAGCTTCCCTGGATGTAGAGAGCAGCCCTCCTGATGTCGCCAGCTTGCCTGTTGTGCGGGAATTTCCTGAAGTATTTCCGGGGGATGTTTATAACTTACCCCCAGAAAGAGATATTGAGTTTACCATAGACTTAGTGCCTGGCACCGGGCCAATTTCCATAGCACCCTATAGAATGTCTCCTCTAGAGCTAGCTAAGTTGAAAGAACAGTTGGAGGACCTGATGGAAAAGCAGTTCATTAGGCCGAGTGTGTCTCCGTGGGGAGCACCTGTGTTGTTGGTGAAGAAGAAGGATGGTAGTATGAGGTTGTGTGTCGACTTTCGACAGCTCAACAAGGTGACCATAAGGAATCGGTATCCCCTCCCTAGGATTGATGATCTTATGGACCAGCTGATGGGCGCTTGCGTCTTTTCAAAGATAGATTTGAGGTCAGGGTACCATCAGATTCGGGTTAAGTCTGAGGACATCCCGAAGACAGCGTTTAGGACGCGATATGGTCACTATGAGTATTTGGTTATGCCTTTCGGTGTGACCAACGCTCCTGCGGTCTTCATGGACTACATGAACAAGACCTTTCACCCTTACTTGGATAAGTTTGTGGTAGTGTTCATAGATGACATCTTAGTGTACTCCAAGAGTAAGGAGGAACATGAGGAACACCTGAGGGTTGTCTTGCAAACCCTTAAGGAGAAGCAGTTGTATGCTAAGTTGTCTAAGTGTGAGTTCTGGTTAGAGGAAGTGAGCTTCTTAGGACATGTCATCTCTAAGGGTGGCATAGCAGTGGACCCAGCTAAGGTAGAGATGGTGCTCCAGTGGGAAGCGCCAAAGTCTGTAACCGAGATTAGGAGTTTCTTGGGGTTAGCCGGGTACTATAGGCGGTTTATAGAAGGTTTCTCTAAGATAGCTTTACCCTTAACCCGTCTCACCAAGAAGGGACAGTTGTTTGTGTGGGACTCTAAGTGTGAAGAGAGTTTCCAAACCCTTAAGAATAGGTTGACATCAGCACCAGTGTTAGTTTTTCCAGATCCTAGTGAACCCTTCGTAGTTTACTGCGATGCTTCTAAGCAAGGGTTAGGTGGTGTGCTGATGCAGAATGGTAAGGTAGTCGCTTACGCTTCTAGGCAGTTGAAAATCCATGAGAAGAACTACCCTACCCATGACCTAGAGTTAGGAGCTGTGGTATTTGCCTTGAAGATCTGGAGGCATTACCTGTATGGAGCGAGGTTTGAGGTTTTTAGTGATCACAAGAGTTTGAAGTATCTCTTTGATCAAAAGGAGTTGAATATGAGGCAGCGTAGGTGGATGGAGTTCTTAAAGGATTATGACTTCGAGCTGACCTATCACCCAGGAAAGGCCAATGTGGTGGCCGATGCCTTGAGTAGGAAAACCCTGCATATCTCCGCTTTGATGGTTAGGGAGATGGACCTGATTGAGGAGTTTAGAGACCTTAGTCTAGCTTGTGAGTTTACCCCTAAGAGTATTAGGCTTGGTACCTTGAAGGTTACCAACAGTTTGATGGATCAGATTAGAGAGGGTCAGAAGTTAGATAAGTATCTCTTAGACCAGCGAGAGTTGCTCGCTCAGGGTAGAGACCTAAGTTTTAAGGATGGCGGTGATGGTATCTTGAGGTTTAAGGATAGAGTTTGTGTGCCAGATGTTTCCGAGCTTAGGAAGTTGATCTTAGAAGAAGGTCATAGGAGTGGATTGAGTGTGCACCCAGGTGCCACTAAGATGTATCAGGACCTTAAGAGAATGTTTTGGTGGCCTAGGATGAAAAAGGACGTAGCTGAGTTTGTGTATGCGTGCCTAGTTTGTCAGAAGGCTAAGATCGAGCATCAAAGGCCTTCGGGTAAGTTGCAACCTATGAGTGTCCCAGAATGGAAATGGGATAGTATCTCCATGGATTTTGTGTCTGGACTCCCTAGGACTCCAGCTGGTTTTGAGGCTATATGGGTTGTCGTGGATAGACTGACTAAGTCTGCCCATTTCATTCCGATGAACATGGAGTATCCTCTAGAGAAGTTGGCTAAGTTGTACATCAAGGAGATAGTTAGGCTTCATGGTGTACCCTCTAGCATAGTTTCAGATAGAGACCCGAGGTTTACCTCTAGGTTTTGGAATAGTTTGCAAGAGGCTTTAGGAACAAAGCTTAGGCTTAGTTCAGCTTACCACCCACAGACTGATGGGCAGTCTGAGCGGACCATCCAGTCCTTAGAGGACTTGTTGAGGGCTTGTGTGTTAGAACAGTCAGGAAGTTGGGACAAGTTTTTGCCCCTAATAGAGTTTCACCTACAACAACAGCTTCCATTCCAGTATTGGGATGGCACCTTATGAAGCTCTGTATGGGAGGAGATGTAGGACACCCTTGTGTTGGAGTGAACCTAGTGATAGTGTGGTGCTAGGGCCTGAGATAGTCCAAGAAACAACAGAAAAGATTAAGTTAGTTCAGGAAAAGATGAGAGTTGCACAGAGTAGGCAGAAGAGCTACCATGATAAAAGGAGGAAGGCGCTCGAATTCCAGGAAGGCGATCATGTATTCTTGAGAGTTACCCCGACGACTGGGGTTGGTAGAGTGATGAAGGCGAGGAAACTTACTCCGAGGTTCATTGGTCCTTACCAAATCCTCAAAAGAGTCGGCGAAGTCGCCTACCAAATAGCCTTACCAACGTTCTTGTCAAATCTCCACAATGTTTTTCATGTGTCACAACTCAGGAAGTATGTTCATGACCCTAGTCACGTGATAGAACCCGACGCTATACAGTTGAAAGAGAACCTGACGTTTGAGGTGTTACCTCTTCGAATCGAGGATAGGAGGGTGAAGCAGCTAAGAGGCAAGGAAATTCCTTTGGTTAAAGTGGTTTGGAGTGGGGCGACTGAGGAAAGTGCTACCTGGGAGCTGGAGAGCAAGATGATGGAAGCGTACCCGCATCTTTTCCCTTGAGGTACGTGTGAATTTCGAGGACGAAATTTTTATAAGGGGGGTGGAATTGTAACACCCTGTTTTTCGGTTTAATTTTATTTAAGTTGGATTTATTGTTTAAGGGCTTAGTGGGATTTTTGACTAAAAGTCCCTTTCTAGTACACGAGCACGCCCATGCTCATTAGCCAGCAAGCCCGTGCTTGAAGTCAGAAGCGTGTTTCTGATTTTAAGTTGAGCACGACCGTGCTCAACAGTAAGCACGCCCGTGCTCAATGCGTGGACCGCGTCCAGTGACGCTAAGTGGAGCACGACCGTGCTCGAGGGTAAGCACGACCGTGCTCAAGTCCGGAAGTTATATACGTGAACAGAATCGAGGGTTTAACGTTTTAACCCTATTTTGGTGAGTGCAGCAGCCTTGAGTGCGGCCAGGGCAGAGCTTCTTCCATCTTTCTGTTCCTTGATCAGTGTAGAAGCGTTGGGAAGTTGTTAGTGCAGCATTGGTAGTGGTCTAGGTAACGTTCCTTTCCCCTCTCTTAGTTTCCTTTTTCGTTGTTGTAAATAGGGAACTAACCCTTGGTTGTCTGTTGATCCAAGGTTCGTTCGGTGTAAGTCGCTGTGAAGGGGAAGAGCCGGTTCGTTGCTTAGGACACCGAAAGAGCTACCTTCAATCCAGGTATGGGGAGAAGGGTAGTATCTACATAGGTTTGGGTTTAGGGTAAAGTAAAGGGGTTCCCATAACCCCGGTTGATTTGCATGATTATATGTTTGATGATTTCATGATTTATGGATGTGTTTAATGTATGTTTCTGATCATTATGTTACTAGTGTTACGTTGCATGTGGTATGGTTGTTGTTGGTAAACACTGTTATTAACATGATGATGTTATTGCTGGATTGATGCCATGTTTGAGTTGGTTGATTTATGATGATGAGTTTAAATCTGGAAACATGTTGATAATTGACGTTAGGAATAATTGAGTAAAAACACGATAAAATGGGTTAAGTTTCAGCATCTGTTCCTGCCCAGAACAGCACTGTCGCGCGTTGAGCACGACCGTGCTGAACAGGGAGCACGACCGTGCTCCCAGTTGAATTCTGGGGAGATGGCCGCGCTGTTGAGCACGGCCGTACAGGACCAAGAGCACGATCGTGCTGCTGAGCACGACCGTGCTCATTAAGAAGCACGACCGTGTTTCACTTACAGGGGAGCACGCCCCTCACGTGCTTAAGCACGACCGTGCTGGGTTACGAGCACGACCGTGCTCAACCCACTGAGACAGAATACAATTAAAGGACTTAAGGGGTTTTTAAACCCCACTTCCCCATGATGATAACTGATTAGACAACTTGGTAAATGTTAATAAAGATAAACAGAGATGATGAGATGGTGAGATGTTAAGTCGATACCCTTTGGGGTGCCGCAAGCTGATGAGTTGTGCCTTGGTGCTTTTTGGCCAAGGAGGCCTTGACCCCACGGTTTGGGTCTAAGGTGTTGTTGTTACGTACCTTGGTGGCCGAGAGTTTGCCCCAGGTACTGCGGTTGATTCCGCTTAAGTCCTCAGGTAGATTCCGCGAGGCAAGTTGGTGCGGTTGATCCCGCTGTTACCTTCGGTCGATCCCGTTGGAGTTATGGAGGTGGTGTTGCTGTTGTTGTTGTGTTGCATACACATTGCATCGGAGTTGTTGTTTAGGGATGTTCGACATAGGGGAGATCGTCCTAGAGTACGGCGATCCGGCCATCCACGGTTGGAGTAGATTCTCCTAGCGCCCCCGTGACGAGGCATTCGTTGGTTTGATGCGTTGGCTATCCAAGGAGTAGATTCTCCGGCGTTGAGTAGATTCTCAATGTGGATATGTAACTCCGAAGTCGTTCATCCCGAGTTTAGTGGATCCACATGCATTGATGGTTTAGCGGAGTAGGACTGCATTGCACTGCATAGCATAATGATAATGTTGATGTTGATGTGATGCTGCTATGCTTGTTGTTTACTTTACTGCCTATTCCCAGGCTAATATGTTTATACGATTCTTACTCCCTATATGTTTGTTGTTTGTGTTTGGCCTGATTGGCACCTTGCAGAGGATGACGAGCAGCCCAGGGAGGAGTGACTCTGAGGAGCCGCCACTCATCGTAGGGCTAGTTTATGTTTCGTAGTTGTTAGTTTCAGTTGTAATTCCGGGGATTTTATTCCGGAACGGTTATACCAGCTCTGTATGTGACATCGGGGTTGGGTTCGTTGGTTATGTTTTTATTGTTTAAAACTTATTTAATTTCCGCGTTGTAAACGGTTCATGTGGGACTTTTCTACCCATGGACAATTGTTTATTTTATTCAATAATTGCATGTTTTCCCTTAATTGTTTTTAAATTAATTGGCTTTTAACATGCGGGGTAGAAGGGTGTCACAGTGAGGGCGGAACTTGGTTAAGCCGAATTGCAGCTGCCCCAAATTGTTTCTGAACAAAGACTCTCCAACTAACTTTTTTGCTCAGTTTTCAAGCTTAAAACAGAGAATTTGCAGTCAATTTCAATGACTCAAAACTTGCATACATATTAAAAAAAAAATATTTGACCCACACGTGATTGTGAGAAAGACTAATGGGAAGCCATTCCTACTTCATAATTATCCTCCCTTTCTAGTTTTAGGTGAAAATAAAAATCAATGTCTTCTCTGCTCCGTTGAAACCTGAAACCTAAAACCTTTAGAAAAAAATAAAGTTGTCATGACATTTTTTTTCCTAAGCAAGCTGCCATGACATTAATTAATCATAACAAAAGTTGAAACCTATTCCTGCCAAGATCCGACTTGCCGAAATCTGGCCGTAAACGTCAGACCAAGGGTAAGCGTTGGGGTTGTTTAGATCGTGGCTTGACAGAATGCTTATGTTCCGGTCCTACGTATTCCAATGGGAATCAAAGCCAAACGTAGTTCTGTGTTCAACCCTTGATCACGTGGTGCATCAATCTCTTAATCTTGTATCTGATGTACTCCGGTAGGTAAGGACCTATTGATAGTCTCTTGATCACAACCGGGACCTCTAATACGCTTAAGAGAGAACACCAAGCTCTAGTAAAAGTTAAAGTGCCTCTTCTCTTAGGCTCTTCCTCCTTTTATAGAGGAGTAGAGGAATAATCCGATTCTATTTTCTAGGATCTGGTTTATCTTTTCTCATCATTTATCTCTTTGATATTAGGTTTATCTTTTCCTATCTCTTATCTTTTAAGGTAACCTCTTGATATCTGATAGGTGAGATTTATCTCTTATATTTGAAGGTAAGTTGTTTAGATAAGCTTAGGTGAGTATTATCTTCTAAGCTTATCTTTCCTATATCTTTGGGAGATCAAGTCTCTAAGCTTGGTGGCCGAGTTTACCACCTCGGCCAGTACACAAGCCCCCCAAGCTTTGAGCTTGGAAGAGCGTAAAAGCTTTCATGATAGAAACCGAGCTTGGTGTAGGATAAGAGAATATCCTTCCTTTATCTCCATAAGTCCCCCCAAGCTCTGAACTTGAAATAAGGGGAAGAGCTTAAATGTCAACCTGCATATCTTAACACGCTTTTTGGTGCCGAGGACTTTGGATTGTGATTCGCGGGAGCATTGCTCAGAAATTTGTTATTTGCAAAACCAAGTCTTTCTTGGGTTTTCGGCTTACTTGGCCGAGCACTGCTCAGATTTTTGGTTTTTGCGGAACCATGTCTTATTTGGGTTTCCGCCTTATTTCACAAAGCGTTGCTTGGATTTTTGTGAGGAGGTGTTGTGCTCGGACTCGGCTTTTCAGTACGAGGGAGGGAGCAATGCTCGACCTCGGCTGTGTGGTGCGAGGGAGCAATGCTTGACCTCGGCTTTTCAGTGCGAGGGAGCAGTACTCGACCTCGGATTTGTGGTGCGAGGGAGCAATGCTCGACCTCGACTTTTTAGTGCAAGGGAGGGAGCAATGCTCGACCATGGCTTTCTGGTGCGAGCGAGCAATGCTCGACCTCGACTTTTTAGCGCGAGGGAGCATAACTCGACCTCGGCTTTTTAGTGAGAAGGAGGGATGCTCGAAGACCTCGGCTTTTCAGTGCGAGGGAGCAATGCTCGACCTCGGCTTTTTAGCGCGACGGAGCATAGCTCAACCTTGGCTTTTTAGTGCGAAGGAGGGATGTTCGAACTCGGATTTGTGGTGCGAGGGAGCAATGCTCGACCTCAACTTTTTAGTGCAAGGGAGGGAGCAATGCTCGACCTCGGCTTTCTGGTGCGAGAGAGCATTGCTCGACCTCGGATTTTTAGCGTGAGGGAGCATAGCTCGACCTCGGCTTTTCGGCTTTTTATTGCGAAGGAGGGATGCTCGAAGACCTCGGCTTTTTAGCGCCAGGGAGCATAGCTCAACCTCGGCTTTTTAGTGCGAAGGAGGGATGCTCGAAGACCTCGGCTTTTCAATGCGAGGGAGCAATGCTCGACCTCGGCTTTTTAGCACGAGGGAGCATAGCTCAACCTCGGCTTTTTAGTGCGAGGGAGGGATGCTCAATCTCGGCTTTTCAGTGCGAGGGAGGGATGCTCGACGACCTCGGCTTTTCAGTGCGAGGGAGCAATGCTCGGATTTTTAGCGCGAGGGAGCATAGCTCGACCTCGACTTTTTAGGCTTCTGCCCTTTGCTCTTGGCTAGACGATTTTAACCCGGGCCCTTTAATGGATTCTCATGTTCTTAAGCCAGCATATGCTCGACTTTTACTGGAATAGGGCCCTAACGCGAGCATGGAAGTCGCGGCTGCTTATGCTCTCCAAGTCTCTTCCATTACCCGTTTATGAAGACACGAGCTTTCTAATAATGTGAAGAAGATAAAAAGCATGAAGGCTGAAGCTGCCCGAGCTTTGTGCACTAGGGATGACCTTGAGAAGACTATCCAAGTGCGAAGAGTAAGCTCAGTTGATTGGGCAACTGAAAACCCAACATGCCGATCTGGAGAAGGCCTATTCTTCCCTTCAGGCTGATGTACCGGTTTCTCAGACTCCAAGCTCAGGAAAGGCGTGGGAATCTCAACAAAGTATGACCGAGCTCATGCTGCATTGCCCTTTATTGCATCAATTTCGAGGCCTGCTCTACGACTGTGTAATTAGGGTTAATCAAGGCCCTAGCCGGTGCAGCGCGTATTCCATCGCTTGGGCAATCAAGGCCCTATATAATTAGGAAACATTTTCTATGCTTTAATATATTTTGTACTTTGGGCAATGCCCTTCAGCACTTTTGTTTATGAATGCTAAAGACTTTATGCTTCAAGAATACTATCCCAAGCTCTGCCTTTTTTTTTTTGGACTTAGCCATTTCAGCCGATACTAAGTCATTTATTTGTGACACTTGGAAAATTTCAAAGTTTGCTAATTAAGTAAGCTTTTGACTTGGTCAGCCCTTGCAGTTTTATTTTTTAACTTACGGTATTTAACCTAGCATTTGGATTTACTCGGTTAACTTTCATAAGTTTTTACTCGCCTTTTATGCTTAGGGTTTTAATTTGGCTTGGTGAGCTTTTTGAGCTCGACCATTTAAACCTATCGTAGTTAACCTTTTTAGGTTTTTCTTGCTTACCTTTTTAGATTTTGGCCTTTCGATTTTAGCTCGGTTGGCCACTTCGGCCCAGCATTTCGATTTTAGCTCGGTCATCCGTTTCGACCCGGTATTTCGATTTTTGCTCGGTCAACCTTTTTTAGGTCCAGCTTTTCAATTTTAGCTCGGTCAGCGCCATTTCGGCCTGACTTTTCGATTTTAGCTCGGTCAACCATTGTTGGGCTATTTTGTAGCTTTTAGGTCCGGCGTTTCGATTTTAGCTCAGTCGCCATTTTGGCCCGGCATTTCGATTTTAGCTCGGTAAATCGCTTTAGGTTATTCGTTTACCTTTTTAGGTCCGACGTTTTCAATTTTACCTCAGTCGCCATTTAGGCCCGACATTTCGATTTTAACTCGGTAAACCTCTTTAGGTTATTCGTTTACCTTTTTAGGTCCGGCTCTTCGACTTTAGCTCGGTCGACCTCTTTAGGTTTTATAGAAGGAGTCTGAGCTCGACCTCTTTGTTTTTATAGAGGGAGTCTGACTCGACCTCTTTTTAGTTATAGAGGGAGTCTGAACTCTACTTCTGAGATTTTAATAGAGGGAGTCCGAGCTCGACCTCCTTTTAGTTAGCTAGAGAGGGGCCAGAGTTAGATCTGCGGTCTTTAAGGGAGCCGGAGCTCGACCTTTGACTTTTGAGGGAGCCAGAGCTTGACTTTGTGCTTTCAAGGAAGCCAGGGCTCGATCTGTGTCTCCAAGGGAGCCGGGGCTCGACCTGTAAGTTTTGAGGGAGCCGGAACTTCGATGATCGAGAAGCAAAGGTCGAGTTCGTCGGGTTCACCGACCTGTCATGGCCGAGTTCACCGAGGTCGAACTGCTGTTGCCGAGATCTCTACGTTACCTTCTTCTGTTCTTCGAGGCCAAGTCGTGATGACCGAGCTCTCTAAGATACCTTCTTCTATTCTCCGAGGCCAAGCTGTTATGGCCAAGCTCTCTAAGATACCTTCTTCTGCCTTTCGAGGCCGAGCTGTGGTGGCCGAGCTGGCCGAGCTCTCTAAGATACCTTCTTCTATTCTCCGAGGCCAAGCTGTGGTGGCCGAGCTCTTCAAGGTCGAGCTGTGGTGACCGAGCTCTCTAAGATACCTTCTTCTGCATACCGAGGCCGAGCTGTGGTGGCCGAGCTGGCCGAGCTCTCTAAGATACCTTCTTCTGCCTTCCGAGGCCGAGCTGTAGTGGCCGAGCTCTCTAAGATATCTTCTTCTGCTTTCCGAGGCCGAGCTGTGGTGGCCGAGCTCTTTAAGATGCCTCTTCTGTTCTGAGGCCAGGCTGTGGTGGCCGAGCTCTTCAAGGTCGAGCTGTTATGGCCGAGCTCTCTAAAATACATTCTTCTGCCTTCCGAGGCCGAGCTGTGGTGGCCGAGCTCTCTAAGATATTTTCTTCTGCCTTCCGAGGCCGAGCTGTAGTGGCCAAGCTGGCCGAGCTCTCTAAGATACCTTCTTCTGCCTTCCGAGGTCGAGCTGTAGTGGCCGAGCTCTCTAAGATATCTTCTTCTGCTCTTCAAGGCCGAGCTTTGGTGGCCGAGCTCTTCAAGGTCGAGCTGTTATGGCCGAGCTCTCTAAGATACATTCTTCTGCCTTTCGAGGCCGAGCTGTGGTGGCCGAGCTCTCTAAGATATCTTCTTCTGCCTTCCGAGGCCGAGCAGTGGTGGCCGAGCTGGCCGAGCTCTCTAAGATACCTTCTTCTCCTTCCGAGGCCGAGCTATAGTGGCCGAGCTAGCCGAGCTCTCTAAGATACATTCTTCTACCTTCGAGGCCGAGCTGTGGTGGCCGAGCTCTCTAAGATACATTCTTCTGCCGAGCGAGGCTGAGCTGTGGTGGCCGAGCTGGCCGAGCTCTCTAAGATACCTTTTTTTCCTTCCGAGGCCGAGCTGTAGTGGCCGAGCTCTCTAAGATATCTTCTTCTGCCTTCCGAGGCCAAGCTGTAGTGGCCGAGCTCTCTAAGATACCTTCTTCTGCCTTCCGAGGCTGAGCTGTGGTGGCCGAGCTGGCCGAGCTCTCTAAGATATCTTCTTCTGCTCTCCAAGTTGCACATGATTTTTATCCTTCATGCCTGTGTTTCTTCTGACGAGAACACCAAAGTTGATGGGCATTCATCCTCATTTTTCTTTTATTAACATAAACCGAATTGAAGCCTCTCTATCCATTCGGTAATGGTGATGTGCGGCCGGGGAAAGTTTTCCTTGGCCCCACGGTGGGCGCCAAATGTTCCTGCCAAGATCCGACTTGCCGGAATCTGGCCGTAAACGTCAGACCAAGGGTAAACGTTGGGGTTGTTTAGATCGTGGCTTGACAGAATGCTTATGTTCCGGTCCTACGTATCCCAATGGGAATCAAAGCCAAACGTAGTTTTGTGTTCAACCCTTGATCACGTGGTGCATCAATCTCTTAATCTTGTATCTGATGTACTCCGGTGGGCAAGGACCTATTGATAGTCTCTTGATCACAACTGGGACCTCTAATACGCTTAAGAGAGAACACCAAGCTCTAGTAAAAGTTAAAGTGTCTCTTCTCTTAGGCTCTTCCTCCTTTTATAGAGGAGTAGAGGAATAATCCGATCCTATTTTCTAGGATCTGGTTTATCTTTTCTCATCACTTATCTCTTTGATATTAGGTTTATCTTTTCCTATCTCTTATCTTTTAAGGTAACCTCTTGATATCTGATAGGTGAGATTTATCTCTTATATTTGAAGGTAAGTTGTTTAGATAAGCTTAGGTGAGTGTTATCTTATAAGCTTATCTTTCCTATATCTTTGGGAGATCAAGTCTCCAAGCTCGGTGGCCGAGTTTACCACCTCGGCCAGTACAAAACCCAAATATGGTTGGTACAAAAGTAAATTGTGACTCGAGATAAATTTTATCTGCAAAATCAGATATTCAAATGAGTTATGTTATTTAAACACTTGAATTTGGACACTCGTATAGACACCGTAAATTGATGTGAGTGTGGATGAGATGGAGATGTATAGTATTTTAAGGTATAATAGATGTATAGTATACAATTGTGAGTGGAGTGTCACTTGGATGTCCAAATTCAGGTGTTCAAATAACATAACTCATTCAAATCACGTAATTATCATTTTCGGAATGATTTTACCTAATCACCATTGGGTTAATAGTAGTATCACAACTTTACTTATGAGAATACTTGATAAAAAAAAACGATTTTTCTAACATATACAATTTTGCACATGTTAAGAAACCAAAAGTAGAAATATTCTATTGGAAGTTGTGTATTCAATTCCTTAAAAATTAAAAAACCATTCTTTTCAATATAACATTTCTGTTTTATGATTCCTTAATATGTGCAAAGTTGCATACTCCCTCCGGTCTCTATTATAAGCAAAAAAAGTCCCAAAGTTTTTTGTCTAATATATAAGCAAATTTTATTTTCTAATGACTTATTTAATGACATTATTCCCAAAATACCCTTCATTTAACATAAATTTCAGTGACTCATTTAATGAAGATTAAAGTTTTAGATGAAGGGTAATTTAGGTAACAAATCTAATTTTTTATAAAATTTAATGAGATTAATTAACCATCTTAATATGTGTGTTTTATTTAATTTTTGTTTATAACGGATACCGACGAGTGCATGTTAGAAAAATCCAAAAATAGCAGAAGTTGACGAGTGGACGAACTATAGTAGTCCTCACTCCTCAGTCCCCTGATATGACATTTAGTAGTGCGTGGGATTAGTGGGTGTAGACAAAGGAAATATAGCACAAAAAAAGGTTGTGTTTTGGTTTGGACGGACATGAAGGCTCCAAGCCAAGGCATATTTTGTTACGAGTTTTGGATATTCTCAGCCGCGGCGGTCTGGCTGTGTATAGAACAAACTAGAGTGGGTGACACTTTATGCATTATTGCATCGTGTGGGAGTGGTACTTACCTTATTGGCCTGTGCTTTCTCTCTCTATCCGAATTGTCATTAACTATAATAATGATAATGACATGTAGCACGCGGGGTCCTGGTTTTGTTATAAATTGACGATGGATCATACTAACGTGTAACTTTAGGATAATACTCCGTCCGCTTCTTATTATAAGAGGTAAATGACTACTTTTTTTTGTCCAAAATATAAGAGACATGTATGTATTTTGATAAATATTAAATGCTCATTTCCAATTTTATCCTTATTTATCATAGGGTTTATATTTACGAGACAATGCAACTTTCAATACAAGTAGGTTTGTTCATTAATTATTGAAGGGTTAAATTTGTAAATTTAAATGAATATTAATTACAAATAGCTTATTTCAATGCATTTCCTTGGTCTGTGTGTTTTAGAGTTTTGCCTCTTATATATAAGACCAGAGGGAGTATTTAAGAACTTAAGAAGTAAGTATTCATTGAGAAATTAAGGATCTATTTACTTTATTTTCAGTTTTTTATTTTCATTTTCTGTTTTAAAAAATAATTACAAAACTGTCACCTTGTTTTCATTATGTTTCCTATTTTCAGAAATTTGTACAGGAAACAATGAAAACAAAAAAAAGTTGTTTTCATTGTTTTCTGTACAAATTTCTGAAAATAGAAAATATAATGAAAATAAGGTAGCGGTTTTATAATTATTTCTGAAAACAGGAAACAGGAAACAAAGCAAAAATGCCTTAAGTATTTTATTTCTTCAAACATTAAATACACAATTCCCAATAGAAAACTTTCTTTTATTGGATCTTTAACAAGTACTCCAAGGATACTCGTTAGCATTTCCCTTAATAATAACCATGTTTTTGTAACAAAACATATGGAGTCCTGGTTTTGTTATTAATAATAACCATGTTTTTGTAATAAAACATATGGAGTCCTGATTTTCACCAAATTCTTTTTTTATTTAAACGTCTAAGCTCTGCGTGGGACCACACACAAGTAAACATTTGCACATTCTACCTCAACCAGGAAAAATATATACTTGGCACGTTTTTTTTTATCAAGGTGTAGCCAAACTGCCAAAGTCGACCAATCCAGCCCAACTAATATCGAGCCCAACTTTCAAAGTTGACCGTTTACACTGACACTGAACAGAGGGATAGTCCACCCACAAGTTTATGGGTATATGGCGTATATATATAAGGTACATCTATTACAATTACAACTTTATATATTATACGACAGTATCCAGCCCAACTTACATATATCATATTTTCACCATGTCTTTCACATAAGTTTAACTGTTTTGATCTGTAAATAAGTTTAACTGTTTAAAAACATGAAAGGAAATACCAACATATGGTTGGTCCAAGTGGTAAGGGACCTGAACATCTTAAGCAAGTGGTCAGGGATTTGAATCCTGACTCTTGTGTATGGACAAAACCTGGTTGGAGGGGAAATGTCACTGCTAACGATGGTGGATACTTCGTACCTATATCATGGTTATCAAAAAAAAAAAATGAAACGAAACAAGGCAAAAATAAAGTATATTTTGTATTTATGAGTAAAAATGTATTAATACTACTAATGTGACATTTGTACAATTGTTTCTCGAATTCTTTTGATTAATACTCTCTTTGAAGTATAATATCTTTCAGAAAAAATAAAAAAATCTGTTGAATATCTTTAATTTTTGGGAAATATAAGTATATTCAATTGTGCAATTAGGGGTGGGAATAAATTAGGTCAAGATAGGCCCTGACAGCTTGAGCCTGACCTGCATTCCAATATCGAGGCATGAGCCTGACCTATTAGCCTGATGTAGGCCAATTTTTAAGACATGAGTCTTGCCTACTTCAAAGAGAGTCTGACCCGAAAGCCTATTCAAAAGTCTATGATAAGTGTGATTTCACGTCATATTTCATTGTCATTTTGCATGCATTTTCATGGTAGATTAGGCATTTTTGTTTATTTATTTGTTAGTTTTTCCTTTGGAACGGGTAAGGTAGTTTTGTGGTGTTTGTGTGCAGGAATTGATGATGAAAATGCTTAAGTCCAGTTGATTTGGAGTTTGTTTGAAGATGGGACTTGAAAAGCATGAAAAATAAGCAAGGCAGAAGCCATCACGGCATGGGGGTGATGGCCATCATGGCCATGATCGCGTAGAATGAAGAAAAAAGGAAGAGTGCACAAGTCAGAAGCTGTCACGGCCTGGCCGTGACAGACCAATCAACACAAGAATTCACAAAGCAGAAGCTGTCATGGCCTGGCCCTGACAGCCGTCACGGCCGTGACGTGTAAAATCTGGGATTTTGGGATCTGTTTTTGATCTGATTTGTAATTGCTTTAATCCCAAGTTAACCTACACTACAAATAGGGGAATTAGGCTCGAAAATAGAGGACCTTGGCTGCTACCATAGGCTTAATTTAGGATTTCTCTTCTTCTCCAATTTCTTCTCTTCTCTTAGAATTTTTATGCTTTCGTTAATCAAGATTGCTATGACCATGGCAATGCTTGAGTAGTCGTTTTATTTCTAGGAATTGAGGCTATGCCCAAGACTTGTTTTATGTTATGAATTGATGTTTTCCCTTTTTGTTAATTTCAATTTGCTTTAGATTTGGTTCTTATTGTGTTTCATCCATGTGAATTGATTGATCACCTATTTGCATGTCTCAGATATTCTAGGGAGGAACTGAGAAGTGAACCTAGGTATTGGATCCATAAGAATTGAACTTAGGACTTATTAGAAGCGGTCCTTTGAGGGTTCATTGAATTGTCACAAACCTCAATGGGTCCAATTTAAATACAATTACCACGAGAGTAGGGGTTGGTTTAATTGGGCACGGTTCTTGTATCTCGGGAGGGAACATTAACTTTATTAGGATAAATTCACCTTCAAAGATAATTAACAAGAGGGGTGGTCAATTTAACAACATAAGAAGTCTTGTTGGTAACCCAATTCCTGGAAATCTCTTTTAATTTGAAAAACTCCAGATTTGATTTACTTTGCGATTCTATTTGATTGCGTTTTAAATATTTGATTTGTTAGTTAAAAACCAAATCTTTTTCTTGTTTAGATTAATTCATTTAATAATTAATTGTTGTTTAAGATCACGCTCTCTATGGGTTCGTTCTTTTTATTACTTGACGACGAAGCCGTTCACTTGCGGATTCACGCTATCAAGTTTTTGGCGCCGTTGCCGGGGACTGTGCTTTCTTGAATACTAATTTAATTTTTAAATTGATTTTTCTAAACATTTTTTTTTCTTTTCCTTTGTTTTGGTGTATCTGTTTCTCGCTTTGCAGGTGATTTTTCTCTTTTATGCGAAGATCCCAAAGTCTTTGATCTCTTATTGAAGTCGATCCCGAGATCGAAAGAACTTTTCATAGACGTAGAAGACTACAAAAATAAAGAGCGAGAGAAAAGTTGATCCCCATTCCACTCATGGCCAATCAACTGGATACCAAACCACTTAAGGACTACACAGCCCCAAATGCTAGGGGTTTGCAAACTGGGATTGCTAGGCCAGAAATTGAGGCAGAGAAGTACACTATACCGCCCCAATTAGTTGGCATGATTAGGTAACATCAGTTTGGAGGATTACCCTCGGAAGACCCGACTGATCATGTGGAGACGTTATTGGAATTCACCGATGCAATAAGAATTCAAGGTGCCCCGGTTGATGCTATTCTGTTGAGGTTATTCCCCTCCTCTCTGACTGGAAGGGCAAGAGCTTGGTTGAAGTCAGTGCCTGCTAATACTTTGTCAACATGGGACCAATTGGAGCAGACATTCTTGGAAAAATTCTTTCCACCATCCAAGACTGCTTACCTACGAACTCAGATCATCGGCTTCTTCCAAAAAGACGGAGAATGCTTATCCGAAGATTGGGATCGTTACAAGGGATTGTTAGAATCTTGCCCACATCATGGGCTTGAGAAGTGGCTTTTAGTGCATACCTTCTACAATGGATTGGACTATTCTTCGAAGGTGTCACTTGACTCCGGAGCTGGTGGAGCATTGATGAATAGACCATTGACTCAAGCATTTGAGATCATTGAGAATGTTGCCACCAACTATCACCAGTGGGGTTTAGAAAGATGTAATAACCCGAAAAAGCTTTCGGGGGGTAAGTTTGAAATGAATAGTAATGATTTAATTATGTCTAAAGTTGACTCGTTGAGTAAACGCTTTGATAAGCTTGAAAAAGCTAATGTGAGTTCAATAAGTGCTACTAATGTTGCTTGTGAGATTTGTGGAATGCAGGGACATGACTTCATGGAGTGCCCACATGGAAGTGCTCCTGCAAAAGGCGCTTCGGGTGAACAAGTGAATTCATGTCACAATTTTATGACACGAACCCGAAGTTGCCAAACTATGTTCCCCCAAACTATTACAACCAAGGAAGGAAGAATAGCCCTTATATCTCCTACCGGAACTACAACAACACGTTGAACCACGAATTCCAAGAAGGCCAAGGTAATATGAAACCCGCGTCGGGGTATCCTCAGGTACAAAATTCTAAACTTGAGTCTCTTTTGGAAAATTTTGTTGAAACTCAAACAAAGCAAAATGAAGAGTTTAGGCAACAAGGTAGGGAAGTCAATGAGGCAATAAAGGAGTTAACATCTAAGGTAGATAACTTAGCCATCCATAATAAGATGTTAGAAACTCAGATTGCCCAACAAGCTAGTACATTTTCTAGGACTAAGGGTACATTTCCGGGACGACCCGAAGTTAATCCCAGTGAGCACTGTAATGCTATATACTTGAGGGATGATAAGCTTGGGGTAGTTGAAAAGGGCATGGAATGTGAGGTGGACATGAGTGAGCAAGAAGAGATTAAACCAAAGTATATCCCCCCACCACCTTACCAACCCCTAATACCTTTCCCACAAAGGCTAGTCAGGAAAAAACAAGTAGAAAAAGAGACTAAGAGCTTAGTTGAGGAGTGTGATGAAATGATAAAAACTAATATGCCTCCTAAACTAAAAGATCCAGGAAGTTTCTCTATTGCTTGCTCAATTGGAGAAGTTAAAATAGACCATGCCTTATGTGACTTAGGGGCTAGTGCGAGTTTGATGCCACTTGCCATCTTTGAGAGGTTAAGAACCAAGGAATTGAGTCCATCCAAGTTTTCTTTACAATTTGCAGATAGCTCAACTAAAACCCCTCTAGGCATACTAGAGAATGTCCCCATAAAGGTAGAGAAACTTTTCATTCCTACTGATTCCATGGTGTTGGATATGGACGGGAATTCTAAATTCTCTATCATTTTTGGAAGGCCATTCTTGGCCATAGCTGGAGCAATAATAGATATAAAAAATGGTAAGCTCTCTTTGAATGTAGATGAATGTAGGGTGGATTTTGATTTGACTAACTCATATAACAACCCTCCTTTTGAGAGTCATGTGTGCAGGATTGAGATAATGCCTCTGGAGGTGATGGAAGAGCTTAACATGGAAGCAACTCCCAAACTTTGCATGAAAAATTATGCACCGAATAAAGATGAACCAGTAGTTGCTCAACATGTGGAGTTAAAACTTCCTCTGGGAGGAAGTAAGGCCATGAGACTCAGAGTGAAAAGAAGCGA
Source organism: Echinosophora koreensis (assembly GCA_035048595.1). Taxonomy (NCBI): domain Eukaryota; kingdom Viridiplantae; phylum Streptophyta; class Magnoliopsida; order Fabales; family Fabaceae; genus Echinosophora; species Echinosophora koreensis. The sequence goes on from JAPCYP010000046.1 coordinate 1,594,053, forward strand.
AAGCGCATGTGGCCATATGAACAAAATAGGCTCTTTGAATGACTTCCTTGGAAGAGAGGTGTTCTTTCACTTCCAAGCCCAGCTGATCCTGGTTAATTGAAGGGACTATGGTCAAGCTTAAGACCGTAAATAAGCGCTTCTTGGGAGGCAACCCAAGCTTTCTTTCCCTTACTATTTAGTTTTGAATATTTTTTTTGCAATAATTTGAGAAGATTAGAAGAGAAAGATCAACAATTGATGGTTTTGCCAAGTATGTTTGCAGGTTGGAAGGCATGAAGAGCAAAAAGACATGAAAAAGGAAGGCAGTGAAGATCACGGCCTAGCCGTGACATAGTGTTACGGCCGTAATAAGGTCCATCAAACGAACCAGAAGAGGTCACGACCCAGCCGTGATTGCCATCACGGGCATGCCGCGGAAAGGACCACACAACCAAAATCGATCACGGCCCAGCCGTGAATATGGTCACGGCAGTGACGCGCCCTATTGCAGTTTTAAAAAAAAAAAAATCACCCTCACTCGTTGGTCAATTCACGCAGCACCCAACACCACCTAGGTGAGTTGTTCCATTTTTATTCTCTCTCCGACTTGATTATTTACATTGGGGACAATGTAAGTTTTTAAGCTTGGGGTAGGGGTATTATTTTTGCATATTGCATTCTTCATATTGCATTCATGTGTAGTTTTGCATGATCACATAATTAGATTGCCCCTTGTTTAGAAATTACATCCAATTGTGAGAACTTTGTGCCAAATGAATTGAGACAGTGAATTTTTGAACCCAATTTTTGTATTCTTGTGATAGGCTAAAATTAAAATTCTAGAGATGATCTTTTGATAGTTGTTAATTAGCATGTGGTTCATTGGATTCTGTGTTTCTCATTAATTTCAAACTACTAAATGTGAGATTTTTGAGCCTAAAAGGGGTATCAAATTTACCCCATTCCTTGTGATTGAGTGTTTTCTTCCTCATGGATTGTATTCTCTAGAACTTGACTTGAAACCGTTTTGAAACTTAGAAATTTTTGAAAATATATTTGAAAATGATTGAGGCATTAGGTATTTTTCTGGCCTTCTGAGCTTTGACTGATTAAGTGCTACCCCTTAGTTGCCCAATTTTGAGCCTAAAAAAAATGCTTTTCTTGATACCTTGATTGTTTTTGATAAATGATGGATGGTATGACACCTTTTAAAATATTGGAAAAATGGCAAAATGGTAGTTTAAAAATTGTGGGATGAAAAAGAAAGAAAAATAAATAAATGTTTCTCTTGAATTGTAAATCTCCCCTTCTCCAAATTGATGAAAAGTTAAATATATATATATATATATGGAGAAGGGGATGAGAAAAAGAAAGTGAGAAATAAAATGAAAAAAAAGAAGAAAGAAATGTGGAAAAGTGAATTAAAGCCCAAAAAGGTATTTTAGAAGGTTGTCGTGCTTTGCATTGTTTGATGTTTTTCATTAGCCTTCTTGAATTTTCCTTTTCTTGGTTTCCTCACCTAATGATTAATCCCATGGCCCCATTACAACCAAAATGAAAGACCTTTTGATTCTTATGTGTTTTCATTAATAAAGTAGAGATTTGGGTTAATAGTCAAGCTTATGGTAGGGTACTTCCCTTAAGGAAATTGAGCGAATTGTCATATGTCCCTAAACACTTGAGTGAGGTGAGAAGAGTGCCCGAATTAGTGAGAAGCATGAATTTTGGGAACTTAAGCTTCTAATTGGACTTGAAAATTGATTGTCTCTTGGTTACTTATTTGGATTTGCCTATTACTTGGATTTGTAGCTCGGGTTCTTGGTTGACTGTACATGCTCTAATTGTTTATCTTGTCTGGCTTTGGTTATTGCTTGAGGACAAGCAAAATCTTAAGCTTGGGGTAGTTTAATGAGTGTGATTTCACATCATATTTCATTGTCATTTTGCATGCATTTTCATGGTAGATTAGGCATTTTTGTTTATTTATTTGTTAGTTTTTCCTTTGGAACAGGTAAGGTGGTTTTGTGGTGTTTGTGTGCAGGAATTGATGATGAAAATGCTTAAGTACAGTTGATTTGGAGTTTGTTTGAAGATGGGACTTGAAAAGCATGAAAAATAAGCAAGGCAGAAGCCATCACAACCTGGGGGTGATGGCCATCATGACCATGTACGTGTAGAATGAAGAAAAAAGGAAGAGTGCACAAGTCAGAAGTTGTCAGGGCCTAGCCGTGACAGCCGTCAAGGCCTGGCCATAATAGACCAATCAGCATAAGAATTCACAAAGCAGAGGCTGTCATGGCCTAGCCCTGACAACCGTCACAGCCATGACACGTAAAATCTGGGATTTTGGGATCTGTTTTTTATCTGATTTGTAATTGCTTTAATCCCAAGTTAACCTACAATACAAATAGGGGAATTAGGCTCGAAAATAGAGGACCTTGGCTGCTACCATAGGCTTAATTTAGGATTTCTCTTCTTCTCCAATTTCTTCTCTTCTCTTAGGATTTTTATGCTTTCGTTAATTAAGATTGCTATGACCATGGCAATGCTTGAGTAGTCGTTTTATTTCTAGGAATTGGGGCTATGCCCAAGACTTATTTCATGTTATGAATTGATGTTTTCCCTTTTTGTTAATTTCAATTTGCTTTAGATTTGGTTCTTATTGTGTTTCATCCATGTGAATTGATTGATAACCTATTTGCATGTCTTAGATATTCTAGGGAGGAACTGAGAAGTGAACCTATGTATTGGATCCATAAGAATTGAACTTAGGACTTAAATCACGAGAGTTAGAAGCGGTCCTTCGAGGGTTCATTGAGTTGTCACAAACCTCAATGGGTCCAATTTAAATACAATTACCACGAGTGTAGGGGTTGGTTTAATTGGGCACGGTTCTTATATCTCGAGAGGGAACATTGATTTTATTAGGATAAATTCACCTTCAAAGCATTTTGATAGTTAACAAGAGGGGTAGTCAATTTAGTAGCATAAGCAGTCTTGTTAGTAACCCAATTCCTGAAAATCTCTTTTAATTTGAAAAACTCCAGATTTGATTTGGTTTGCTATTCTATTTGATTGCGTTTTAAATATTTGATTTGTTAGTTAATTCTTATTTCAAAAACCAAATCTTTTTCTTGTTTAGTTCAATTCATTTAATAATTAATTGTTGTTTATGATCAGGGTCTCTGTGGGTTCGATCTTTTTATTACTTGACGATGTAGCCGTTCACTTGTGGATTCACGCTATCAGTCTATTTTTCAACAAGACCTTTAAATATGCCTCCATATATAAATATGCCATAGGCCTTTACTCGTAAATAGGATATTGGCCTCTAATGATAAATATGTTGATAAGCCTATACTGATAAATAGGTCACTAGGCCTTCACAAATAAATAGGCAAATAGGCTACTATATTTAAATGGGCCAATAGGCCTTTACTTTTATATAATATAAATAATATATTATATTATACATATATATTTATGTGTGTGTATGTGTTAAATAGGCCCATGTGATAGGCATCTAAGGCCTGACCTCTTTAGCTATATAGGTCTTTAAAAAACATTGACCTGACATTTTTACTAAAAAATGGGCCGGGCCGGGCTGGGCCTTAAATAGGCTAGGTTATAGGTCCCCGACGAGCGACTTGACCTATTCTCATACCTAGGTGCAACCCGTTGACCAATTGGAGTTGCTTTACTCCTCTTTTTATGCATCTTACCATGTCATGTAACCACTTTTTGTTTTATATTACTTTATGCAAATGTACACACTAATGGTTTAACTCTTGAAAGTTTACCAAACGGGTCCTACCGATTACTGCACGTCTTATTTACATTTATTTTGGTTTCAATTAAAAATATTAACTCTTTATTTTCATTTGATATTAATATTTATTTAACAATATTTTTTCTCTCTTAATTTTATCGATTCTTATATAAGAACTAGTTGTTTATAAAAGTATCTGTCTTTACATGTGACATCCACGTCAGCTTACTTCAATGGTGCAACTCAACAAAGAAACCTCTCCTTAATTTTAAGGATCTCGTAAGTAACTCTCGTAAAAATTGCTTTAGGAGTAGTTAACAAGATTACTCTAATCTCACTTACTTCGCTTAGTTCCCTCATTGCATTTAATAGAGATACCAACAGGGCAGGTCAAAGTTACAAAAAATTATTACCTTATTGAAATTTTAAAGTGATAAATAAAATAAGGAGAATATCAATTAGTGCTCTAGGGTCACTTCTTAAAAAAATTTAAAAATAAAGTATTTTTTGATAAATGATGTATTTAATATTTAAAAAGTGTTATATTTAATTTTTTTAATGAAAACTTACTTTTATTGGATTCCTTAACCAATATAAATAGGAGACTTCTTAGCAAGACTCAAAAAATAAAACATAAAAATATTATGAAACGAAAGGAGTAGATTCACATCTCATCACCTACAAAAATACATGATATCGATAGCATTATATATGCTTTCTCTAATGTCATTGGTGATTGACTGAACAACCTAATTATAAGTATGTCATGGAGTTGGTATTGCTCTTCCATAGAGGGTACATTTTACTTCTCAGATTGGTGTATATGCCCCTTGGAGAGTAGTATCAAAAGCCATTAAGTAGAGGAACAACACAAACAGGGAGGACAGATTTGCCTGATCTATTCTAGCAAATACTGCAACTTGAATTGTGGTGAGGTCCTAAAGCGGGTAATTGCTGATATACAAATGAGGCAGGTCCAGTTGCTGAAATTGTTTAAATGGGAAAGACTTTTATATTGGTTTAATTTTAGGAGCCTGTTTATGTTTTAAGTTTTCGGGTTTGGTTGCTATAGCTAGTTGGTGTTTTTCTATGGTTAGGGGGTGTTGCTAAAAATGTGCAATGTGCAAGTATACACAATCAACCAAGTAATATAATGATAAAAGATCGTTCCCACGAGGATTGGAGGTTAATTTTTAAAGTCCTTAAGTAGTTAATCAAGTTAGGTAACCTTGAGGGCAAATAGGATCACAAAAGAACTAGCAAAAATAAATGGAATATTCTGAACTTTTGTTAATTATAAGTGACTGAAATAAGGTGAAGTTAAATGAAATAAAGGATATGTGATTGTATAATAAAAATAAGCTAGGAATAGAATCACTTATAAGTCCTGTGATGTCATACATGCTCTTAAATGCTGCAGCAATAGTTCCAGAGAATAAAAGCTAATGTGTTTTCCAACACTTTTTAAGATAAGCCTCATTAATTGTTCCTTATTCATAAGCCCAAATTAATTACACTTATCTGCAGTTCAAATATCTCAGCTAACCTATGAGTTTGATGAATATTCCTATTCACTTCAAGGTAAATTAATTTCCCAATTAATTACTCAACTCATATTGACTCAAGGGTTTCATTTATTAATGTCTTCCAACATTAATAAACTTGAGCTGTTAAATAAGTTGATCACTCTTATTCTCTAGCAATTAATCATGCAAATCACTTGGTCAAAATGCTGCAAACAAATTTCACATGTAATTCATCACATTCATTACAAGATCATCACATTCCTAGCTCAAAGGATTTAGCTCATGATAGAAATGAAAATGAAATAGAACATATTATAAAATAAAGTAAATGATAGATCCATTACAAGCTGGAAGTTCAAAGAAGGGAAGTTAAAAGACTGAAGAATGAGTCACCACGCTCTTCCAAGCTTGGCTCCACACTCTCATAGTTTTCTAATTTCCTCCTGGCTTGGCTTCCTCTAGCAGCTTGTAAAATTCTAATGAGCTAAAAATCCCTGTGTAAAACTGCCTCTGGCTGCGTGCATGCCAAATCCTTTTATACTGATTCCCTTTAGGGTAAAAACCCTTGGCTCGTGCACCTCTCTTTCATCAGGAGACCAAAAAGTGATAATAAGACAAAACATGTCCCCTTGGCTCAAAAAGGAATATTTACAATACTTAATGCATGGCCCAAAATAAACAGAAGTACAGAGACCACAATATTTGTTCTAATACTATGCACGTTGAGTACATTAATGCCATGGGTCCACTTTTTCCTCTAGTCAGCTTAAATTGATGTTGACTTCTTCTTGGTTGACTGCTGAACCTCATTCCAAGCTGCAGCACTCTGCAGCATAGACATCAACTCTGCTTCTTCCTTAAGCTCCTGTTTATATCACAAAGCTCACAAGCACCATTAAACATAACTTTTCAGATTCCAACTGTTTTCAAGAAAACTATGCAATTACTTACCCTAAACACTAAGCTTAACCCAAACTATTCTCTTAAAGACCATTTTAAGGACTCAAAGTAGGCTAGATAACCTCTATTTCTAAAGGTTATCAGGGGGGATCAGGGCCGGCCTAACCATCAAGCTGCTAAAGCAGCGGCTTTAGGCCTCCAAATTTTTTTCTAATTTTACAAGGATTTTAGGCCTCAAACTCAATATATTTTGTTTATGTTTGTTTTGTTACATACAATATATTTTTTGTTTCTCTTTAAGTATGGTTGCATATATACACACACAACAAATATTTACATCAATCATAATAATTTCAATTTAAAAATATAAAAAATTATAATAAAAATAAATTTTAAATATAATATTATTTTTATAAAAATATTTTTATTAGTTTTAAAAAGGGCTCACTGTAAATATTCGCTTTAGGCCTCAACATATGTTGGGCCGACCCTGGGGGGGATGATTGTAACTCTTTGAAGGTTAAAAACTATGCTTGTAAATTTTCACGTACCGCTGGTACTTTTTATAATTATATACTTATAATGTGCTTATCAAAAAAAAAAAAAAAAAACGAAGTCGAGATGGAATACAGATGGGAATGACTGGTGCTTTGGAAACTCTATGTGGCCAAACATTCGAAGCATGACAATTTCATAAGCTTGGATGCTATACCTTTTGTGCAATAGTCTCTCTGATATTAGTTTGTGCTCCAATATCTTGTCTATGGGTGTTCATGGACAAATTGCTTATTCTTTTGGGGCAAGACCATGCAATTTCACTAATAGCCGAAAGATACTGCATTTGGCTCATACTTGCATTATTTGGCCATATTGTTCTTCAAGATTTGTGTTATGCATGACCCAATCGATAAAACACATGCACCTAAATTAGTTACTATAGGAGGACACATGGCAGCGGATCTAGGAATCAAAGAGCTGAGGCGTAGTAGCGGGCCAAGAGTGCCTAACAGAATCTATGATGGCTACGCAATATAAAGATAGCAAGGGGGATAAGAGAGAGATTGATGAATGATTATCATTGTGTACTCTTCTTCCCTGACCTCCTTCTCTTTGATGTAATTCCTCCTTTTTACTTGACCATATTACTAGTAGTGATACTGTACTTAGCACTGTGGTCCTAGTTCTCTTCATAGTGTGAATTTCCCATCATTAAATAATACATTCAGTATCATTATTGTCTTATTTCTCTTTACTGTGCAAGTGTTCCTTACATATTTGGTGCTTTCATCAAGTCCACCATGGCCGAAAACACCAGACTTAAGTATCTACAAGCTGACATGAAAATGATGCTAGAGCTTATGGAAAGTTGTTTCCTCTACACCTTGGACAACACACATTTGTTCTTTGTATTACAATCCTTGCGACTAGATTTTCATATGTAGATAACCTGTTAAAGGCCAACTTCCAAGCAAAAGAAACTACCTTCAGTGGAATACATTTAAATTGATAAAGCTTATGAAAAGACTGAAGAATGAGTCACCACGCTCTTCCAAGCTTGGCTCCACACTCTCATAGTTTTCTAATTTCCTCCTGGCTTGGCTTCCTCTAGCAGCTTGTAAAATTCTAATGAGCTAAAAATCCCTGTGTAAAACTGCCTCTGGCTGCGTGCATGCCAAATCCTTTTATACTGATTCCCTTTAGGGTAAAAACCCTTGGCTCGTGCACCTCTCTTTCATCAGGAGACCAAAAAGTGATAATAAGACAAAACATGTCCCCTTGGCCCAAAAAGGAATATTTACAATACTTAATGCATGGCCCAAAATAAACAGAAGTACAGAGACCATAATATTTGTTCTAATACTATGCACGTTGAGTACATTAATGCCATGGGTCCACTTTTTCCTCTAGTCAGCTTAAATTGATGTTGACTTCTTCTTGGTTGACTGCTGAACCTCATTCCAAGCTGCCGCACTCTGCAGCATAGACATCAACTCTGCTTCTTCCTTAAGCTCCTGTTTATATCACAAAGCTCACAAGCACCATTAAACATAACTTTTCAGATTCCAACTGTTTTCAAGAAAACTATGCAATTACTTACTCTAAACACTAAGCTTAACCCAAACTATTCTCTTAAAGACCATTTTAAGGACTCAAAGTAGGCTAGATAACCTCTATTTCTAAAGGTTATCACACCCCCAAACTTGAACTGTTACTTGTCCTCAAGTAATGGAAGGGCTTCCAGAGAAAAGAACATAATGCCACAATCAGCACCAGTCAGAAACAAGCAGCAGCTATCCTTGCCATGACCTTACTATGCACAAATCCCTTTATGCCAAATATATATATATATATATATATATATATATATATATATATATATATATATATATATATATATATATTAGGGGGAAGATTGTAAGGAGTGTGTGATCCAGAATGAACTTAGAAGAATTGAGTTAACTTAGAGTTCCAGATAGTCTTCCTTACCTGATATTACATCTCTACCCTCACTTCATCAAACAAAGTGAATTTCAGGACCAATCATAGCTCAAGCACTTTAACCTGGGGTAAGCAAAAGCTCTCATTTAGATTCAGAATTTCATTTCCAGCTCTCAAAACTGCTCTCAAAACTAATTTTCACAGAATATGGCTTCACTCTATCATCACCTCACATGCATCCTCTATTATAGGCTTGACCCATTTCTAACTAGTAAAACATGATCAGAACTGCACACTGCAAGAGGGCTTAAGTTTGGTTGTAATGTGGCTGAGGTGGGGGTGGAAGACAAATTTATGGAAAGGCTCTGACTAGGTGGAAACAACTGTGCCTTTCTTTTCTAACTGATCTTCAATTCTTTGATCCTCAAAATTTCTCTTTTAACATTAGAGTGCTAGAGTGCTGCCTTGGATTTTATTTTTTTTTTTTTTGATAGGAATTGAAAATTTAAGAACTGATACTGCCTTATTTAGCAGACTTTTTATTCTTAACAACTTACTTTCCAGGCAGCACCCCCAAACTTGCTTTTAGCAGACTTGTTTTTGAAATGCACAGATAGTTTCACCTAGCATGGGTAGTTGTTGTTTTTCTAGGGTATAGGCTTGTACCTTGGCTTTGTTACAGAAGAATAGATTTCAGGCTCAAGTGGGCTTCAAAACAAAGTTTTTTTTTAACTTTCAGGTAGGCCAATTAAGCTAAACTGGGATAAAAAAAATGAATTTAAAATGCCTCAAGCAAAAATGTGCACAAAACTGGCATGCAAAACAGATCAGAAACAGGGCAAACCTTATAAAGTACACACATGAGTGGGACTGTCAGTTTCAATAATTGCTGAGGTTCAAAATCTCACAGGTTTATTATTCTTTCTACTCTCCTCACACTGCTATCCTATGGTTAGTGCCTTAAATTCTTTGTTCATTGAATTTTTTTGGGTCGATTAGTGTTCAGAGAATCAGACATCTCTTCCTTCTAGAGTCTTCTCAACTCCCCAAGCTCACTGGAATAATGTGCATTGAGTGCAACAAAAATTATTCAGAGATTTCCACAAGGCAAGATTCAAAAACACCAACTATTACTGCTACTTGTCATTAACTTTTAAAAACATCAAGCCAATTCCAAATCCCTCCCCCAAACTTTAGATTACTCTGAAGAGAAATCTAAAAGTTTAATGTAAGGAAATGGCTGGCAACATTGCTGATGAAGGCAAACAGCCCAACCAAAACCTAGGACTCCTAACAGAACAAACAAACAGGGACACACAAAAACAAGATAAAAACATAAAAACAAAACAAAAGACAAGGTTCAGAAATATCAGGGTAATGATGCTGCAGCATTAAGAAGCATAGCTGCAGGCTAATCCTTCTTCAGCCTAGTGCTGAGCCTTCTGTTCTCAAAGTTAAGCATCTGCTTTAGGGTTCTCTTGCCAGTGCCTTTGACTTCCTTGGTGATGGCCACTTCTTCCTCCTCAGAATTGGGGGTAGTATGCTTTGCAGAGACAGGGCTTGCTTGAGCTCCCTTAGCTTTGGCCTTCTTCACGGGCTGATGGGACTGCGTGGATTCAGTATGAGCTTCTGGAGCAGAAGGTGCCACTCCACTACTCCCAGCAGCACCTTTTCTTGTTTTCTTAGCAGGCTTAGGCTGCTGAGGCTCTTTGCCTTTTCTTGAAGTGACAGGGGCTTGGGCCTGAGAGGGTGGGGGTGGACACCAATCCATTGAATCTTCTTCATTGTCAAGTTCAGCAGTGGGTGGAGTGGGTTCAGGGGTTTGAGTGGATTAGGAGTTTGTTCTTTCAAAGGGGAAAGGGGCCAGTAGTTCTCTGGGGAATGGTGGTGGTACAATCATCAATTTGGGATGATCAATTCTATTGATCTTTTTCTGTCACTAGTACACATTGTTGGCAAAATCATAATACCTTCTCTACTGTCCCATATGATACTTGACCAACTCAGTTAACTGATCTACTTTCCTTTCCAAATCTTCATTGTTTCTGGAAGGTTGAACCTGGGGCTTGGAAGTGGCAAACCTGTTAATGGCTTTGACATTCAGAATGCCCTTGTTCACCATGATCTCTTCTCCTTCAAAAATCTCAACTCCATTTCTGATACACAGTTCAGTGATGAGAGATGAGAAGAACAGCCTGTTGTTTCCCTTGAATGCACACTCTGAAATCTGCTTCTCAATGATCAGCCCCACATTCACCTTCTTGCCACTTAAGATACAGCTTAAGAGTACCAACCTATCTTTATCCACAGTTTCGAGATGAGTGGTTGGTAAAAGCCTATGGCGCACAAAATGATGCCAAACCTTGGCCAAAGGTTTCAGTGATGGTCTAGCAATCTTCCAAGTACTGTCTCCAGCTTCATCGAGCCACTGGGTTCCCTCTACAGTCAGCTCCTTCATCATAGCGTTCAGTTCCACTTCAGAAATGTCATTCAGCAACCCCTGGTACTCATCTTCTTCACTCTCCCATCCCCACCTCAGATTAATAGAGTTTGCAGAAAAACTCACCTTGATACCTCTCACCATTGAGTGTCTCAGGTCAGTGGAAGTGATATTGCCATAGAATTCTCGGACCAGAGGGACAACAGGGGTTCTCGGGTGCGCTGCAAACTTCTTCCAATTGTTGAGAGTAATGACTTGAGCTACATCAGGGGTGAGGCCATAGTTAGGTTCTTTCTTGATAGCAAACCCCAACTCCAAATGAAACTGCCTCTCTTTGATTTCCTTGTCGAAGCGAGCCTTAGCTTCAGCATCCTTGAAAACCCTAGGAGTGTCAGATTCTGAATCAGACATAACCACTGGGTTCTTGCCCTTGACTCCGATTGACTTTTGCCTCACCATTGAACACTTGAGAATGAGAAGGGGGTAATGGTAGAGAACAGCGAATTTGCATAGGGGTTTTGGAGAAGGGATGAGTGGTCAGAGCTGGGTGTGGCTTGGAAGTGTAGGTGCACGGTTATAAGAAGGTGATGGAGAGGTGTTTTTGGGAGATTGGAGTGGTTTATGGGGAAGTGGCAGAGAGGTGGTAATGAGAGTGGCAGGTGAGGGTTACGTGGGAAAGGGGAGAAAATTTAATGGGAGAATATTTGCTTTGAAAGTGTCCAATTTCTCCCCCACTATGCAAATAACCGTTACATTTAAATCTGTCCCATGATATTGGGCCTTGCTCTTCTCCATTCTCAGCCCATTAGCTCTGTGAACCTTGGGCCATTTACAAACTAACCCCCAATTCTGATACTTCTTATACCCTGGCAAAACTGCACCATACTAACTAAAAAAAAATTATCAACAATTAAAGACTCTAAATTAACAAAATAAGCAAGTAAAATAAAATAAAATTCTGGGCTGCCTCCCAGTAGAGCTTGGTTTTAAAGTCCTCAGCCTGACTTTGAAGTCAATTGTCACAAGTCACTTAAGGTGATAGTGGCTTTCATCCTAGCCACTTGATCACCTAAGTATTGCTTCACTCTTTGCCCATTTACTTTGAAAATTCTGCCACTTGAGTCATCTTTGAGATCCACAGCTCCATGGTCATACACTTGGACAATAGTGAATGGGCCTGACCATCTTGATTTTAGTTTCCCTGGGAATAATTTAAGTCTAGAATTAAACAACAAGACTTTCTCCCCCACTTTGAGCTCTCTCTTTTTTATTCTCTTGTCAGGCCAAATTTTTGTTTTAGCTTTGTAACTTTCAGCATTTTCATATGAAAACCATCTCAATTCATCTAACTCATTCAACTGCAAAAATCTTGCTTTAGCAGCTTGAGACAAATCCAAATTTAATTTTTTTAGAGCCCAATAAGCCTTATGTTAAAGCTCAATGGGGAGATGGCATGCCTTGCCAAAAACTAGTCTGTAGGGAGACATTCCCAGAGGCGTTTTGGAAGCTGTTCTATAAGCCCATAGAGCATCATCCAAGTGTATGGACCAATCTTTTCTTGACGGATTTACAACTTTCTCAAGTATCCTCTTAATTTCCCTGTTAGAAACTTCAGCTTGCCCATTAGATTGAGGGTGATAGGCAGTGGCTATTTTATGTTTTATGCCATACTTAGCTAGTAAGTTGGTCATAATCTTGTTGCAAAAGTGAGTGCCTTCATCACTAATTAGAGCTATAGGCGTGCCAAATCTTGTGAAGATGTTTTTATGTAAGAACTTGGTCACCACCTTAAAGTCATTAGTAGATGTAGCCACTGCCTCCACCCATTTTGAAACATAATCAACAGCTACTAACACATATAGATTGCCAAAAGAGGGAGGAAAGGGTCCCATAAAGTCTATGCCCCAAACATCAAATAATTCAAATTCTAAAATATTGGTTAAAGGCATTTCATTTCTGTTGGACAGATTCCCCACTCTTTGGCATTTATCACAATTAAGTGCATAAGTGTGTGCATCTTTGAACAAGGAAGGCCAGAAATAACCTGTTTGGAGGACTTTAGCTGCTGTCCTCATGCCTCCATAATGTCCCCCACAGGGTGAGGTATGACAGTGTTGGAGGATGCCTTTTTGCTCCTCCTCTGTTGCACACTTCCTCAGTATTTGATCTGGGCAGATCTTGTATAAGATGGGGTCATCCCACAGATATTGTCTCACTGTGGAGAAACTTCTTCCTCTGTTGATAGTTCAGGTCAGTGGGAATAACTCTGCTTGCTAGGAAGTTTGCTAAATCAACATACCAAGGGGAAACAGATTCATGTACAGCTAACAGCTTTTCATCAGGAAAGGAATCTTGTAACATGTGATTGGACCCCAAATCACCTTCTAGTTGCAACCTAGATAAGTGATCAGCCACTTGATTTTCCACTCCCTTTTATCTCTTATTTCCAGATCAAATTCTTGCAATAGAAGTACCCATCTTATTAGCCCAGGCTTTGCATCCGTTTTGGCAATTAGGTACTTGATGGCTGAGTGATCTGTATAAACAATGACTTTGGTTCCCACTAAGTATGACCTGAACTTTTCAAAGGCAAACACCACTGGTAGTAATTCTTTTTCTGTTGTGGTGTAATTCAGCTGAGCATCAATTAAAGTTTTGCTTGCATAATAGATGGAATGAAAGATCTTTCCTTGCCTCTGCCCAAGCACAGCTTCTATTGCATAATCACTTGCATCACACATCAATTCAAAAGGTTTTTTCCCAGTCAAGTGCCACAATGACAGGTGCAGTGATTAGGGCCTGCTTCAGAGTTTCAAATGCCCTTAAACAACTATCATCAAATTCAAATGCTGCCTCATGCTACAGCAACTGGCACAGAGGTTTGGAAATTTTTGAAAAATCCTTTATGAATCTTCTGTAAAATCCTGCATGCCCCAAAAAACTTCTCACTCCTTTCACATTTTTGGGAGGGGGTAGTTTTTCAATGACTTCCACCTTGGCTCTGTCAACTTCCATTCCCTTCTTGGAGATCTTGTGCCCTAGGACAATACCTTCTTGTACCATGAAATGGCACTTTTCCCAGTTTAGCACTAGGTTGGTTTCTTCACACCTTTCTAATATCTGCTCCAAATTTGTCAGACAATCATGGAATGATTCTCCAAACACTGAGAAATCATCCATGAAAATCTCCACAGATTTTTCTATCAAGTCTGAAAAAATAGCCATCATGCATCTTTGGAATGTGGCAGGGGCATTACACAACCCAAATGGCATCCTTCTAAATGCAAAAGTTCCATAAGGACATGTGAAAGTAGTCTTATGTTGATCATCAGGGGCTATAGCTATTTGATTGTAGCCTGAATATCCATCCAAAAAACAATAGAATTCCTTTCCTGCCAATCTGTCCAGCATCTGATCTATGAAAGGAAGTGGGAAATGGTCCTTTCTAGTGGCCTTGTTTAGCTTTCTATAATCCATGCAGATTCTCCATCCTGTAACTGTTCTTGTTGGAATCAATTCATTCTTGTCATTTGTGACAACAGTGACTCCTCCTTTCTTTGGCACACATTGGATTGGACTAACCCACACACTATCTGAAATTGGATAAATGATGCCTGCATCCAACCATTTAATAATCTCCTTCTTCACAACTTCTTTCATGATAGGATTTAATCTCCTTTGACTTTCAATATTGTTTTTGGCCTCATCTTCCAAAAGGATTTTATGCATGCATAATGTGGGGCTAATTCCTTTGATATCTGCTATTTGCCAACCAATAGCTTTTGTATGCCTTTTGAGTACCTCTATCAAGTGTGATTCTTGAGTTGAAGTCAACCCTGCTGAGATGATGACTGGTAAATGGTTGCCTTCAGCCAAATACACATATTTGAGATGTGTAGGAAGCTGCTTCAATTCCAAGATAGGGGGTTTCACTATTGAAGGAACATTCTCCTTTATATCAGTAGGTTGCACTCCCAAAGGTTCATACTTCCTGAACCATCTAGGATGAGGGTTCTGCTCGCTGCTCAGTTCAACACCCTTATTGGCACCTTCTTCTTCATCAGAGAGCATATATGCTTCCTTGGCTAGATGGTTGTGATCTTTCATTAGCTGCCTGTGCACCAAAGAATCCAAATGTTGGATCAGAGAACACTCTTCTACTGCTTCATCAGGGTACTTTAAAGCATTCAAAACATTGAATTTTACTTCTTGGTCATTCACCCTCATAGTTAACTCTCCTTTTTGCACATCTATCAGAGTTCTCCCTGTTGCAAGGAAGGGTCTTCCAAGGATTATGGGCACTTCCTTGTCAGCTTCAAAATCCAGAATAATAAAGTCCACAGGGAAAACAAACTTGTCAACCTTTTTAAGCACATCTTCAATTTTTCCTTCTGGGTAAGCTATAGATCTATCTGCCAACTGTAAAGTGACAGTGGTTGGCCTTGCATCTCCTATTCCCAGCTGCTGAAAAAACAGACTTGGGCATCAAATTTATGCTAGCTCCCAAGTCACATAGAGCCTTTCCTTTATACGAGTCTCCTATGGAACAAGGAATAGTGAAACTGCCAGGATCCTTCATTTTTGGGGGCACTTTGTTTTGCAACATGAGACCGCGCTCCTTTGTCATAGCTACTGTTTCAAATTCACCTAGCCTTTTTCTCTTTGACAACACATCTTTCATATACTTAGCATAATTGGGCATTTGTTGGAGAGCTTCCATCATAGGAACATTGATGTGCAGCTGCTTCAGTATCTCCAGAAATTTGCCAAATTGCTTGTCTTGGTTTGCCTTTTTCATTCTGTGAGGGAATGGTGGTGGAGGTCTGTCCTGTGTGACTTTAGGGGCATCTTGCTTAGTAGATTCTTGTTCTGTCCCTGCCTGCTCTTCATCAACTCTAGAAGAGGCTATCTTCTTAGGTGTACTTGTGGCTTCATCAATCTTCTGTTCAGGTCCAAGTAATTTCTTCCCACTTCTGAGATTTATAACCTTGCATTGCTCCTTTCCCTTGTCAGTAGGAGTTTCAGTTGTGCTGGGCAAGGTTCCTGCTGGCCTTGAGTTTATAGCAGTGGCTAATTGTCCCATCTGAGTTTCTAAATTCCTCATAACAGCTCCTTGATTTTGAAGCTGAGTTTGAGTGTGAGTCATAAATGCCTTCAGTATGGCTTCAAGGGAAGTGTCCTGGCTTGCACTTTGAGATGGCTGTTGTTGTTGAGCAGGGAATCCTGGTGGTTGAGTTGCTTTGTTAGCATTACTAGAGCTTCCAGGTGCTGACTGAGTATTATTCCAAGAAAAATTTGGGTGTTGTTTCCACCCTGCATTATAAGTGTTGGAGTAAGGGTTGAAAATTTTGTTGAAATTACCAACATAATTCACTGAGGCTGGATTGTTGGGGCATTCTTCAAACAGATGACCTTCTCCACAGTACACACACGAGATTGCATTCACTATGTCCTTACCCATGTCCACCATACTCTGCTCTGCTATGGAAGGTTGTGCAGTTGCTGGACTGTGTGCAGTAGTGAGGTTCTTCAGCATGTGAGAAATTGCTGACAGTTGAGCTAACAGTGCAGTGACTTCACTTACTTCATGCATTCTCCCTGTTCCTTTTGGAGCATTCACTCTTGTAGTGGGCCATTGGTAACTGTTTGCAGCTATACTTTCTATCAGTTCATGACACTCATTATAGGATTTGGTCAACAAAGCTCCTCCAGATGAGGCATCAAGCATCACTCTTGTAGCTGGAGTTAATCCATTGTAAAATGTTTCTATCTGAATGCAGAAGGGTATCCCATGATGTGGACACTTTCTCAGCAGATCTTTAAACCTTTCCCAAGCTTCATATAAAGGCTCATCATCAAGTTGCCTGAATGAGGTTATGTCATTCCTCATCCTGGCATTTTTGATTGGGGGGAAATACTTTGTCAGAAACTTTTCAGCTAACCTATTCCATGATGTGATGGAATTAGGTTCCAATGAGTTTAATCAAGCCTTGGCTCTATCTTTCAGTGAATATGGAAACAATCTGAGCGTGAAAGCATCTTCACTTATACCAGGATTTTTGAAATTACTTGCTACCTCTAGGAACTGCCTTAAGTGCAGGTGAGGATCTTCAGTTGGTAGACCACCAAATTGTCCCACAGTTTGCAACATCTGGAACATCATTGGCTTGAATTCAAAATGCTGAGTAGTAATCTCAGGCCTCACAATTCCAGTGTTCATGGTGCAAGGATCAAACACAGCATATTCCCTGATAGATCTATCCTTGTCATTTGCCATTTCAATCATATCAGGTTGATCCTCTTCTTCATTAAGTAAATTAGCCATGAAGCCTAGATCTGAGTGTTGGGCTCGAGCTTTGTTTTCTCTGCTTTGCTTTCTTAGTCTTCTAGCTGTCTTTTCAATCTCAGGATCAAGCTGGAATTCAGGTGCTCCTTTTCCACGCATGCAGTACAAAAGCCTACTGTTGAAGAATACACAACCAGTAGAATTAAAAACACAACTAACTAGATTAACTAGCTTAAAAGCTTATAAAAATTAGTACCATTCAATCCCCGGCAACGGCGCCAAAAACTTGTTGCTAAAAATATGCAATGTGCAAGTATACACAATCAACCAAGTAATATAATGATAAAAGATCGTTCCCACGAGGATTGGAGGTTAATTTTTAAAGTCCTTAAGTAGTTAATCAAGTTAGGTAACCTTGAGGGCAAATAGGATCACAAAAGAAATAGCAAAAATAAATGGAATATTCTGAACTTTTGTCAATTATAAGTGACTGAAATAAGGTGAAGTGAAATGAAATGAAGGATATGTGATTGTATAATAAAAATAAGCTAGGAATAGAATCACTTATAAGTCCTGTGATGTCATGCATGCTCTTAAATGCTGCAGCAATAGTTCCAGAGAATAAAAGCTAATGTGTTTTCCAACACTTTTTAAGATAAGCCTCATTAATTGTTCCTTATTCCTAAGCCCAAATTAATTACGCTTATCTGCAGTTCAAATATCTCAGCTAACCTATGAGTTTGATGAATATTCCTATTCACTTCAAGGTAAATTAATTTCCCAATTAATTACTCAACTCATATTGACTCAAGGGTTTCATTTATTAATGTCTTCCAACATTAATAAACTTGAGCTGTTAAATAAGTTGATCACTCTTATTCTCTAGCAATTAATCATGCAAATCACTTGGTCAAAATGCTGCAAACAAATTTCACATGTAATTCATCACATTCATTACAAGATCATCACATTCCTAGCTCAAAGGATTTAGCTCATGATAGAAATGAAAATGAAATAGAACATATTATAAAATAAAGTAAATGATAGATCCATTACAAGCTGGAAGTTCAAAGAAGGGAAGTTAAAAGACTGAAGAATGAGTCACCACGCTCTTCCAAGCTTGGCTCCACACTCAAAAACTTGTTGCTAAAAATGTGCAATGTGCAAGTATACACAATCAACCAAGTAATATAATGATAAAAGATCGTTCCCACGAGGATTGGAGGTTAATTTTTAAAGTCCTTAAGTAGTTAATCAAGTTAGGTAACCTTGAGGGCAAATAGGATCACAAAAGAACTAGCAAAAATAAATGGAATATTCTGAACTTTTGTCAATTATAAGTGACTGAAATAAGGTGAAGTTAAATGAAATGAAGGATATGTGATTGTATAATAAAAATAAGCTAGGAATAGAATCACTTATAAGTCCTGTGATGTCATACCTGCTCTTAAATGCTGCAGCAATAGTTCCAGAGAATAAAAGCTAATGTGTTTTCCAACACTTTTTAAGATAAGCCTCATTAATTGTTCCTTATTCCTAAGCCCAAATTAATTACGCTTATCTGCAGTTCAAATATCTCAGCTAACCTATGAGTTTGATGAATATTCCTATTCACTTCAAGGTAAATTAATTTCCCAATTAATTACTCAACTCATATTGACTCAAGGGTTCCATTTATTAATGTCTTCCAACATTAATAAACTTGAGCTGTTAAATAAGTTGATCACTCTTATTCTCTAGCAATTAATCATGCAAATCACTTGGTCAAAATGCTGCAAACAAATTTCACATGTAATTCATCACATTCATTACAAGATCATCACATTCCTAGCTCAAAGGATTTAGCTCATGATAGAAATGAAAATGAAATAGAACATATTATAAAATAAAGTAAATGATAGATCCATTACAAGCTGGAAGTTCAAAGAAGGGAAGTTAAAAGACTGAAGAATGAGTCACCACGCTCTTCCAAGCTTGGCTCCACACTCTCATAGTTTTCTAATTTCCTCCTGGCTTGGCTTCCTCTAGCAGCTTGTAAAATTCTAATGAGCTAAAAATCCCTGTGTAAAACTGCCTCTGGCTGCGTGCATGCCAAATCCTTTTATACTGATTCCCTTTAGGGTAAAAACCCTTGGCTCGTGCACCTCTCTTTCATCAGGAGACCAAAAAGTGATAATAAGAACAAAACATGTCCCCTTGGCCCAAAAAGGAATATTTACAATACTTAATGCATGGCCCAAAATAAACAGAAGTACAGAGACCACAATATTTGTTCTAATACTATGCACGTTGAGTACATTAATGCCATGGGTCCACTTTTTCCTCTAGTCAGCTTAAATTGATGTTGACTTCTTCTTGGTTGACTGCTGAACCTCATTCCAAGCTGCAGCACTCTGCAGCATAGACATCAACTCTGCTTCTTCCTTAAGCTCATGTTTATATCACAAAGCTCACAAGCACCATTAAACATAACTTTTCAGATTCCAACTGTTTTCAAGAAAACTATGCAATTACTTACCCTAAACACTAAGCTTAACCCAAACTATTCTCTTAAAGACCATTTTAAGGACTCAAAGTAGGCTAGATAACCTCTATTTCTAAAGGTTATCAGGGGGGATCAGGGCCGGCCTAACCATCAAGCTGCTAAAGCAGCGGCTTTAGGCCTCCAAATTTTTTTCTAATTTTACAAGGATTTTAGGCCTCAAACTCAATATATTTTGTTTATGTTTGTTTTGTTACATACAATATATTTTTTGTTTCTCTTTAAGTATGGTTGCATATATACACACACAACAAATATTTACATCAATCATAATAATTTCAATTTAAAAATATAAAAAATTATAATAAAAATAAATTTTAAATATAATATTATTTTTATAAAAATATTTTTATTAGTTTTAAAAAGGGCTCACTGTAAATATTCGCTTTAGGCCTCAACATATGTTGGGCCGACCCTGGGGGGGATGATTGTAACTCTTTGAAGGTTAAAAACTATGCTTGTAAATTTTCACGTACCGCTGGTACTTTTTATAATTATATACTTATAATGTGCTTATCAAAAAAAAAAAAAAACGAAGTCGAGATGGAATACAGATGGGAATGACTGGTGCTTTGGAAACTCTATGTAGCCAAACATTCGAAGCATGACAATTTCATAAGCTTGGATGCTATACCTTTTGTGCAATAGTCTCTCTGATATTAGTTTGTGCTCCAATATCTTGTCTATGGGTGTTCATGGACAAATTGCTTATTCTTTTGGGGCAAGACCATGCAATTTCACTAATAGCCGAAAGATACTGCATTTGGCTCATACTTGCATTATTTGGCCATATTGTTCTTCAACATTTGTGTTATGCATGACCCAATCGATAAAACACATGCACCTAAATTAGTTACTATAGGAGGACACATGGCAGCGGATCTAGGAATCAAAGAGCTGAGGCGTAGCAGCGGGGCAAGAGTGCCTAACAGAATCTATGATGGCTACGCAATATAAAGATAGCAAGGGGGATAAGAGAGAGATTGATGAATGATTATCATTGTGTACTCTTCTTCCCTGACCTCCTTCTCTTTGATGTAATTCCTCCTTTTTACTTGACCATATTACTAGTAGTGATACTGTACTTAGCACTGTGGTCCTAGTTCTCTTCATAGTGTGAATTTCCCATCATTAAATAATACATTCAGTATCATTATTGTCTTATTTCTCTTTACTGTGCAAGTGTTCCTTACATATTTGGTGCTTTCATCAAGTCCACCATGGCCGAAAACACCAGACTTAAGTATCTACAAGCTGACATGAAAAGGATGCTAGAGCTTATGGAAAGTTGTTTCCTCTACACCTTGGACAACAACACACATTTGTTCTTTGTATTACAATCCTTGCGACTAGATTTTCATATGTAGATAACCTGTTAAAGGCCAACTTCCAAGCAAAAGAAACTACCTTCAGTGGAATACATTTAAATTGCTAAAGCTTATGAAAAAAGACATCATGATCGTGCTTGTTTGAGTTCACAATTGGCTAATATGCTGATTTTGCATAGGATGGGTCTATAATCCACAGTCACCTATCCTCAATCACTTCCTTCATAAAAATTTGTCCCAAAACACGAGCTCATTAAAAAGCTCCACCTTCCATTGAAAAGAATTCCTTGTCCAACTTAATTCCCACACCCATTGGCCCCCTCTCCAGGAACCCATCTCTACCACCTTTGCTAATCTATTTTCTTCTAATGAAAAAAGTCTAGGAAGAACTTTTTCAGCAGAAACCCCTCTCTAACCCATGGTTCTTGCCAAAAAGAAGTATTACTCCCACACCCAACTTTTTTAATTGACTCGCTAAACCAATTTGCAAGAAAACCCTTATCTACATTCTCCAAGGAATCTAACCTCCCACCCACACTCAAAACCCCACCCTCCTCCCCATATTTGTGAACCAACACCAAATACCACAACACTTGTCTTTCCATTTTCATTCTCCACAACCATTTTCCTATTAATGCATAATTTAAAACCCTAAGATTTTGGACACCCAAATTGCCCACCTCTCTTTCCTTACAAATAGTCTCCCACACTATCCAGTGAATTCTTTTTTCCCACCCACCCCCCTCCCACGCACACACACCCACAAAGGATCAAAAAAGAGCTTCAAGAGTAGAGATAACACCTTAATTTAGGGCCTTGAAAAAGGAGAGATAGTAGATCGGAAGTGAATACAAGACTGACTTTAGGAAAACCACTCTACCTCCCAAAGAGATGTTTACTACTACATAAGGACAACCTTGTCACCTTTTCAACAACAAACATCCAAGTTGATTTTCTCCTTGGATTCGCTCCAATAGGCAACCACGGATACATAGAATGTAGCTCACCCAATTTACATTTCAGCATCCATGAATGGCCAGATTGACTTTTATTGTCCAAGCATTTTGGCAGCTTTTTTCACCTATAATCAAAGTATCATCTGCAAATTGCAAATGTGTTATACTTGCACTCTGCTCACCCAACCGATTTCTAGGGGTGTTGCAGTTCGGTTTGGATCGGTTTTGAAACAAAAAGCTATCCGGTCCAAAGATTAAAAAAAAAAACATTCGATTCGGTTCGGTTGGAATGGTTCGCTTAGAAAGAAAAAAAACTGATCCGATTAAATGCGGTTTAGATCGGTATGATTGATTCGGTTTTTACTGACACATTATTACATATTTATATTACATTAAACAATCAAGATTACAAGCTAAATTGAACAAAATCTTAAACATGTATATACTTGTTTATATATATTCACGTTATAATTTCATAAAATATGTACAAAATATTAAATATCATCATTAACTAGTTCCATAACATCATTTTTTCTGTTTGGAACTTAGAAACAGTACAAAAAAATTATGTCAAATCAAACTAGTAAATATTGTTAGGAAAAAAAAAGCAACAATTAAAAAAATCAATAATACAAAAAATAGAATAAATATATATTAAATTTTATATACGCAGTTTGGTTTGGATTTATTCGGTTTAGGAAATGGAATCCAAAATCCGATCCGATCCAATCAGTTTTCACAAAACAATATTCAAAAAAATTCAATAAACACCAGTTTTGTTCGGTTTTCAGTTTTTTTTTGGATTGGTTTAGATGTACTCCTACCGATTCCACTGAAAAGTCCTAAACCTTGGGCCTCCTGAACCATGACACTAAGGCCTTCTGCAATAATTAAATATATTCACTTTAATTGAAATTAACTTGGTTCTGGGCTTTTGTCTGTCTCCTATTTGAATATATATACTTGAAAGTTACACTTTTTTTTTTTTTTTTATAAACATTTGAAAGTTACACTTGTTCGTATAATTATGAAAACCTTGAGAGGAAGCCGTATGACAGCTGATAACTCTCAATTTCATTCCACAAGTTTGTTAATTTGTCAAGAACCATAAGACTCTTATAGCTTAGACTTTAAGTTGTTTTTTTTTTTTTTTTTGATTGCTAGTTGATCAAGGCTATTATGGGCGCAGATAATGCTATCGGTACTTCCAATTATTTATTCATATACTTTATTAGCGACTTATAATTTATAAAATGAAAAAATAAAAATTACAACTGGTTAATAAGTGTAGATAAACCATAGTGTCAATTTACTGATCATCTCTTAGTCTCATCTCATCCTATGAAATATATAAATGTTTGTATGCTGAAACAAGTATTACCCGGATTTCTATTTATTGGCCTTATAAGTTATAACAAGATCTTTAACGAATGTAAATTTAAACAATTTGTCAGTATTAGATGTTTGAAAATATTTAATTTTGAAAGAATAATAACTTATTTTTTTGAAGGTTCTCTCAAAGTGCTTTAATGATAACCAATATATGGTTGGTCTGAGTGGTAATGAGCTCGGACCTCTTAAATAAGTGGTTAGGGATTTAACTCCTAAATTTTGTGTATGAAAAAAATTGTTTAGAAAGGGTCAAACCTTAAATGATGTCCAGATCCCCCGATGGAGGTTAGCCACTATTTATAATAATAGATACTTCGTACTAATGATAACGTAACACAAAAAAAAAAAAGCTTTAATTATAAGAAATTTTGAATACAAACACAATAGCTTTATTGAGTGCTAGCTAGAACTGTGTGTGTAGCCATCTCATAACGGATGCATTATTTTAGACAAAAGACCAACTAGAGAGAATCACTTAAGCAGAAACAAACCAGGTGCATCCCTGTGACAGTTATATCTATCTTAAACAACATCTGGTACTGAAGGTAAATCTCCTTTGCATGCTGGTTTCAAGATTTATTCATCAATTAATACAAAACCAGTAACTGCACAATCACCATATATAACAACGAAACAAGAAAACAAGGCTATTGAAGTATGACAAAAGGACACAAGGACAGAGAAAAATGACAACCTCAATCCACATATCTTTGTTTATAATGACAAGCATATAACTGGTTATACAAATGATAATTATTGTAAGTGTAACTTTGAATTTCTGCAATAATTGAAGTCGATCACCAAATAACTACAAATGTTATACATGCACAGTTTAATCATTACATAGTTAGTTTCACCTTGTTCTCTTAACATGTAAAAAGTCTGATCTACTCTTCATCTTCCAAACGTGTGAGAATGTAAATCGTAGAATATGCAACTACGCATTTTTTTTTAAGGCAAAAAGAAATTATATTAAAAAGGTACCGGGTACCCGAACCATATACAATACAACCAGAATAGCAAACCAGGAAAGAATTCACCAAAACTTAAAACTGCAACACATTTCATTGATAGATTCTACCCAAAAAAAATAATAATAAATTCATTGATAATGGTAACCATGATATCATCTTAAAAGGCCTTGTCCCTTCGACCAGAAGATTTATCATATCAACAATTTTCAACAGAAGATCCAAACTCCAAATATAGATAAGAAAATTAATGATCGTTATGAAGTAAACAAAGTGCAGCAATTAATGAAAACGATAAGAAGATAAGTAACATCAATAACCCCAAACTATTCCAGAGGGCAGAAACAAGTGATATATATAGGTGTAAGACAGAATGTATAGGGCTTTTTTTTTTCCACATGATTATAAATAATAGGATATTGCTAACAAGTATCATAAGGACATTGTTTAAGGAACCTAATAGAGGAAAGTTTGTCCTGAAAAACTAAGTGTAACACTTTTCAAAATGTTAAATACGTCATTTTCTTGTGCAAATTAATTTTCTTTTCTTGGTTCCTTAAATAATGTCTTAAGGACACTTGTTAGCATTCTCCTAAATAATATAACGTATGAGTGGGGAGGCTAATGGGTGATGACAGAAGGCTAGAGAGCACAAAGGAGTGAGATGCCATTCCGTTTCATGCATTTCATCATCTGTGCTCTCTATCTTCTGTCAACAACATCACCAACGCCTCCTCCTCAATAGAAATTAAGTGAGATGAAGCATGAATGAGAGAGAACACCAAACTAAAGAAGATGAATATTGGAAGAGAACATAAAAAATTTAAGAAGAAAGCTTGATCAATTTGGATTGTTATTGAAGTTTCACCGGAGGGATGAGTGGGAAAGGGGTGAAAGGATCGATGGTCCTTTTTCCTTGGCTGTCCAGTAGGAAGGAGAGACCCTAGAGCTATTGATAAGGGAAGATGTCCCCGATGGCTCTATTTATAGGGAAAATTAATACACAATATTGAAGAGAGGCAAAAAGTGCATGCGAATGTTAGATATTAATTTTGGTTCTTGCCAACCAGTGCCCCAACGATATAGATTAAGGAATTCAAAGATAGAAATTTATTATTAAAAAGTGTAACTTTTAAGAGTTTAATGATTTGAAATTTGAATACACCACTTTTTTATGTAAATTGACTATGTTTGGTTCCTTAACCAATTTTCTTAGAGTATTGGTTAGTATTTTTTTTAATTTTTTTTTCTTTGTCGGGGTCTAAAACCATCTCCAACTGCTTCAATACTTTAAATCATTAGTTCAGACTAGTTGGACTATCACACCCTGTTCCAAAAGTGTATTGAGTCATTGTAAGTAATAAAATGATGAATATATCGAGTATTGTCTAGAAAACTATAGTTGATAATACCGACTCTAAAAAAATTATCTAGGTGATAGTTTGAAAAGAAGGAAGCACAAAAATCATTAAACAAGCATTCAAAGCAAGGAAGTAAGAAAATATTTTTTTGGAATTTTAAGTAAACTATTTAAAATTACTTTGATTTAATTTCACATTTGGATTTCTCAACGATAAGGAATCCTTTGAATTATGAAAACTCTAATTATCATACACTTACTGTAGGTTAAATTTTTTAATTCAATTAATTCATAGTTCCTAATTAGATAATCATTATCTCAAACAATTAATATTAGAAGAATGCTAATAAGTGCCTTTAGAACACTCTTTAAGGAATCAAAAATAGAAAGTTTTTATGGGGAATTGGTATATCTAATATTTGAAAAGGTGGAATAGTTAGTTTTCCAATAAAAACTTTCTTTTCTTGATCCATTAAAGAGTGCCCTAAGGACACTCGTTAGCATGACCCTTAAAATTAAACTAATCCCTTAAGTCTAATTAATAATGCAGATGATTACGATTTGTGAAATTATTATGAAAAGCTCATTAATTAAATAATTTATTCCTATATTACAAATTAATGATAATGATTATAAGAGAAAAATAGTCCATTAATCACAATCAATGAACCTTGAAAACAAAAAAATAGTACTCATTCTATTTTTCTTTGGTAATTTTAACTATTTGTTTTTGTTTCAAAACAATGGGTGTTTTATAAACCCAAGACATATTTGACCATTTTTTTCCTCTATATATACCCTTATAATATAATTAAATTGAAATGCCTTGAAAATACAAAAAAACCTTCCGAGTATATAAATCGCTAGTGGAGTATAGAATAAATGTATTTGAAATTTGTAAATAATTAATGGTAGAAATAAGGGTATTTTGGTACAAATATAAACAGATTAATGATTTTTTAATCTATGTATATAAACCTTAAATTATCAAAGAAAAAATGGATGGAGTAGTAAATGTCATTAATTGAGAGGAGATTAGTCTAATAGTAGGTACAAAGAATCCAAGCTTATAGATACTTTATGGATTCATTGGGAAGTCAAATATCCTAATTACGATGGGTTTCAAACCAATTGTTCATAAAATAATAGAAAAAATCAACCAAACTATATCGGTTGCAGCCTTTTACACGCCGCCAGATTTATAGATTGCCGTTGCCTCCTTCACTTTCTCGCGTTCATACTTCCGACTTTCCAGTGATATATAGCAGGTGCATTATTATAGCGAGTATATCAACGTCATGCCAATTTTGGCCTGTAAAAATACTCCAAGTTTATTTTAAAGGAACTCATATACGTGTAATATCAATACATTAGCTGGACGTAAAACTTGAAAAGATAAATGCTAGACTACACAAAAGTTATCCTCATCGAATGCACATAGGGAGACGTGCCATGCCACAACAATAATTGAAAAAAATTCTCATGCTATTTTTTTCATATCCTTTTTATTCTTACTGTTATTACTTTTTTACTTCAAAAATAATAATGCATGAATAATTATTATTGATTATATAAAGTAAATGTAAAAAACGTGTTGAGAAAATAATGTAAAAATATCATTACTATGTTATTACTGCAATATTTCCGCTGTGTTTGCTATAGAGTTACTTAGTTTGAAGAACATTTTAGCCACAAATAATTATATTTGTTAACAATTTAGCCACTGTTTTAGACAATTATTATGTTCAATAGTACCATCCAACTTACAAACTTTTCTAGCGCCATTGCAAATACGTGGAAGGCAGGATAACGGATGATGTAACATATAGGGAATAGGGAATTCGATTTTATTCCCTCTCCTTGCCATTAGTGGTATGGTATAAGCATCAAAGACCACTTCACTTTAGTTTCATCATGGTGAAAATTCTCAGCTAAAGTTAATTAAAATAATATATTACTCAGAAGAAGGAGAAATTCTTTTGGTCTTTTGTTCTGTCACTCTTTTCTTGGCATCAAATTAAGTTGCGGTTGCAGTTGAGTAATATGAGAAAAATGTTAACAACATACTCTCTATCACACTCCTTCTTAACACAATATTCTTTATTATTTGGTGGATTTTATATGAGACCTACTAAAACTCATGATCCCACATGAAATCTACCAAATAATAAAAGGTGTGTTAAGATAAGTGTGTTTAAGAGTGTGAATACGATAGCAATTGCAAGTACAAACTGCAATGAAAAACCTTGCTTATTAACATTTGCATACACACGAAATTTTTAACCTAAATTTCACTAAGGCTCTGTTTAGCAAAAAATAGTGGATAGTGAATAAGCTAGCGGATCGCGGATAAGCTAGTAGATAGTGAATTGGATTTGAAGCGTTTGATAAAACTAGCGGTTTGACTAACTGATAAATGTAAAATGACACAATATGTCTGCATGTTTTTATATATATATATATATATATATATATATATATATATATATATATATATATAAATAATTATCGTTTTTAACACTTTAATTTATTTTCAATTATTTATCATTTAAAAAATTAAAATATTAATCATTTAATCATTTTTAATTTAGTTTTAATCATTTTTAATAAACAAAATGGAATAATAAAAATAAAATTATACACTGATATGATTTTTATATAATTTTTTTTAAAGATAAAAATATATTTTCTATCTTTTATCTTAAATATAAATCTAAATAGTAAAATTAATTCTTATTTTTATATTATGTTAAATGATTAGTGTTTTATTTTATTAGCTAAAGATAACTGAGGAATTTAATTAAGAAATTAGGGATAAAAATGGAAGAAAAACTGATAAACTATATGTTATAAGCTCAAACGCAGCGTATGAAAAAAAACGTTATACGCTAGTGAAAAAAACGCTATACACTAGTTTTAAAAACGATTACAAAACAAGACTAATTTTCCATCCGATATAAATTATCCACTATACACTAGCTGATTTGGCAAACTAACAGACTCTAACATAAATCAAGTAATCTACATTTATAATTTTTATTATTGTTCAAATAATATTATTCAAACATTTTGTTATCATCTAGTAAACCTAATATATGTCATAATAATAAAAATTCATGAGGGAGAGGGGGAAAATTAAGAGAGTTTGCATGCAAGTTGCCAAGAAGCATGGAGAAAAAGAATATACAACATATGTCATCTTTGGTTCGGTTTTTAAGATCTAAACTCTAGCACGGAAAATATATATGGGGCGGTGACAGGTTAATGCTGAATGACGATCATCCTTCCATTTGTCAACACCCCCCATTGCCTCACTTTTAATCCCAACTTCCCATTGCATATCTATCTTCATTTCAATATTCCCCTTTGACCCTCCACGTACATGGTTTTTTCATGCCTATTTCAATATCAACTTTTTAAGTGCTATCCTTTATTTGATGCCATTGCAAGCATGCATTATCGTTTCATTTTATATATATATATATATATATATATATATATGTGTGTGTGTGTGTGTGTTAGTCTCCTAAGAAGTCATAAGGTGGTTAAAGTGATTAATTTGGGGTGTGGGTTGATCAGAGGTATGAAATATAGGGTTGAAATCCTATTAACATAACAAACTAACAACTAATATTTGCCAATAAGAAAAATATGTTAGTATTTGATTGCTTAGATCAGTTTTCAAATTCTCCTTATTTGAGAAATTAGCTTTATTGTTTCCTTTTATTATATTGAATTAATTAATTTTTTTATAAGCCAAATTGTATTGAAAAGAGTAAATTATATTAAATGAATTAATTGAAATGCATGATTAGTGTAAAATTGTTTATTTGCATAAAGTAAAGGCAATAACCTCTCTTCTTCTTTTATACGCAAAGAACCTTTCTTCTTATTATCAATCAATATAAACTCTTAAAAGTTATATCTTCTTATTCATTGATGGATTCTATTGATCTATTAATTCAATATATGTATCTTAATTACATTTTTAATGAATTAATGAAATTTTTTTACAGCAAGATTTAATGAATAAGATATAGATTTTCAGTATAAATAACTAATGACAGCTCAAAAAATATCAAAAACACATGACTGAAAATTATTAAAAAAGCTTAATTGCAGTTTTGGTCCCCTTACTATTGGTCATGTACGATTTTGGTCCCTATAGTTTTTTTTCGTGCACATTTGGTCACTCTGTTTTTTCAATATAAATGTTGCAAATTTGGTCATTCTGTCAATGTTTGTCAATTCTTCAACGATCAACATAGAGGAACCACTGCTCTAAGCACACATAATCATTGGTCTTAGCACATAGAACCTCTTTTTGAGCTTTTGTGGTAAATGAACATGTTGTGAAACCAAAAAAAGGTCCTGAAAAGGAGGGACAAAACCAATAAATAATATAAAGGAACCACTAAACCATGTTGAATTGGAGACGTGGAGGAGAGAGAACTTCAACTAGAGGTTGTGTGTGCTTAGAGAAGTGGTTCCTATATGTTGATCATTGAAAAAATTGACATACATTGGACAAAAGGACCAAATTTGTAATATTGAGAAAACAGAGTGACAAAATGTGCACGAAAAAAAAATTCAGGGACCAAAATCGCACATCGCCAATAATAGAGGGACCAAAACTGCAATTAAGCTTATTAAAAACGGTATTTATCTCCCAAATTTTTATGATGATAATCAATTATATTGCAAAAATCGATTATAATCAGAATCTATTTTTGTTTGGGTATGTTTGCTTGAAAACAATTTTAAAATAATCTATTTCGTTTGGAGGATGTAAAAAAATTAATTTAACATAGTAAATTACGAAAAAAAATGAATGAAGTTATTTGTTTATGTTAATGTCAAGCAAAAAAAAGGAGGGGGGAGAGAAAGGACATTGCATGTGAGAGTGAGAGAAAAAGTTTTTCCCCCCAAAAAATAGTTTTTGTTAGATGGAGAAAAAAGTTTTTTTTTCCTTAAAAAAAACTTATTTTAAAAAATTTAAGTTAGATATCAAACATACTAGATTATCTAAAAAATGAAAAATTCATCTTTGGCAAATATGCTCTTAAAAAATTATTATACATATTAGATTTTAGGAAATAAATATTAAAAAAGATCACGTATATTTCGTACTCTAATAGTTGAAGAATTATTATTATTAGTATTATTATTATTATTATTACTATTATATAAAAAGAAGAATTAATTTTATAAACAATTGAAATAGATTGTATAAATATCTTGTGTGGTCTAAAAGATATAGCTGGCGATAACTGGTGTCGGTGTTATCTGTCAGGTGTCAGCAATAAGTAAGTGATGTATGGCAGCCAATACCTAGACTTGCCATTTTGGAGAACAGGTTTTGTGAAGATAACTTTTCATTCCCATTTGGGAAAGGAAAGGCAGCACAGCCGAACAGGACACTAGAATACTCCTTTTAAAGAATGCGTGATATGCTTCTTTCTTCTGGTCCCTCTTTTCACCATGCATGGTTCTTTTGAATTTTAAATACATAAACTTCAATTTGTGGGGACTGGGGATAACTATTTCCTTTATCAACACTCCAGAGTTCAGGCAAATCCACCTCAATTATGTAGGATGCAATCGAGAAGATATATTCCAACAGGATATGTTCAATGATTCAATCAGTGCCACAACGACCCAATTAAAAAAAATAAAAAAAAAAATCAATAAAAAAGTAAATATAATGTTTAATACATTTAAATTAGAAATATTTTAATTTCTATTTAATATGTTTTTATATATACTCCATATTTGGCTACTTTTTAATTGTGCTTTTATTGGAAGTAGATTTCATGAGTTTTATTAATTTGTAGTTAAAAATAGTACTCTTTTTCATTATTTTTGCAATGTACTTAAAAATAAATAAATTTTTATTAATATAACATAAATATTCTTAATATATTAAATGCTTTAATTTTTTATTTTTTATTTCTTAACGAATTGGTACTCAATAGATTGATTTATCTAGGGATGGCAAAACGGGCCAACCAGTCCCACCCCATCGCCAACCCGCCTAAAATGGGGAGGAGCGGGGCTGGTTGAATGTTAAAAGTGGGTTCAAAATACCCCCAGTCCCGTTTAACGACGGGTTGGCGGGTTGGCATTTTGGCAAGCCAAAAATAAAACATTAAATATTTAAGTCCCCAAAACATGTTTAAATTAATCATGTTCCGACTTGAAAATCACACCCCGCTCCATTTGTGTGATCAATTTCTTTTTAATACGATTTTACTATTATAATATTGAAAAAAATGTTTATTGTTTATTATTTATTCGAATTCTATTAATAATATTTGAATATTGTTACAAATTTTAAACATCATAAACATAATAATATGTCATATAAGTTGTCAAGCCGACCTCACTAATTGTCAAATTAGTCCCATGTAAGCTACTGCCATTTAAGTTGCATAATTGAGATATCTGAAAGACCAAAATTATATAATTTTAATAGCTAAGGGACTCTATTGACACAATTAGAACTCAAAGGACTAAAATTGTACAATCGCGATATTTGGGGGACCCAATTGTTGTAACTGAAACCTGAGGGACCAAAATTGCACAATCGTAATACTTTGGGACCAAAAGTACAATTAAGCCAAAACATTGTATGGCTATGTTTATGTAGGTCTAAACAAAATATTTAAATTAATATAAAAGAATAAAAAAAACATAAGTTGGTCCAACTGGTCAACCCGCATTCGCCCCGTTTTCTTCACGGGTTAAGCGAGCGGGTCAGGACGGGTTGGTGGGTTGAAAAGTGTAACCTGTCCGATCAAAAAGATGGGTTAAACAGGTTGGCCCGTCGGGTCCAACCCATTTTGCCACCCCTACTCAAAACTTCATATTAATGGGCTAAGAAATACTGCTCGAGGCCTCGGTACCTTGGTATGAGCCCAACCATGAATTTCTCATTTCTCATAATGTTTAGCAGTATTTTCATCTTTATATACATTAAAATTCAATATAACATTTTTTTATTTAGAAATTCTACTGAAACTCTATCAACGCATCACCTGAATCGATTGCACTCAAGTAACCATATAATTTCTCTCTAATAATACAAAATCCATCAAACATGAATTTTTTAATCTCCAGAAAAACCATCGTAGATCATGGAAATCCACGTGTTTCAAGATTAGTCCACTGGTTCAGAGAAAACAAAACATATGCCATTATGGCACAGAAAATGAATGTGTGGCGTAAAGTTAAATTAGACATTAACTCAAATTAGTCGGCGAGCTCTATTTGACAGGTCTCTTTCACCTTTGTGGGTTCTACAAATTAGAATACGCACATCACACATGGCTCATGCACTCACCATCATCATCATCCTTTGGCTGCTCACGGAATTCCTCTGCCGACGATACCACCATGGGCGCGGTCCGCAAAACCACTATATAAAATTAAGAGTATCTTTGTTTTGTTTTTTTTTTTTTTATCAAGAGGATCTTTTACCTCGAGCCCAATGTCCAGAGTCAAAGACTCTGATTAATCTGGGATGCGACCGGGAGGTAAGTGAAGCCTGGCCAATAGTTATTGCAATCAATGATCGAACTCATGCAAAACATGAACCATTCATCCTTAACAGCAGCACATTAACCACTTGTGTCAAACTGATTAGTTGTTTGTTTTGTTTTTTATATTATCTTTTATTTTCTATTTTTAAAAATAATTATAAAATAATCATATTATTTTTATCATATTTTCTGTTTTCATTCTAATTTGTAAAACAAAACAAAAATAAAATGACAATTTTATAATTGAAAACAAGAAATTAAAAACAAAGAAAACAATCCTAAATTTCTATGAATTAAATTTTGCAAGCTGGTTTTGATTAAAAATGATTTTTAATAACTTGTTATGCTAGAATTTTTTATTATTAAAATAAATTTTGTGGAATGAATATTATTTGAGTTACGTCATTCAAAATAACTTTTAAAAGTGTAGCTATCAAATTTTCGTTTTATTCTATTTCATTATTTATCTCCCTGTTAATTTTGTATGGGTAGTATGATAAGAGTAATAGTTAAAAATATAAAATGAGTATTGGCAAATAAAAAAAAAAAAAATCCACTTCTTCAACTACGGTTTAAAGTCAAAATCCAGTTATGCCCAGCAGGTTTTTGGAGAAACCACGCATGTTCAAACATTTCAAAAGGGTCTTGAGTCACCAAACTCAATCAGATAATTATAAGTTTGATATTTGAAGCAGCAATTAATTATAAATTATGAAGGAGAAGAAATTGACAAAATAAATAAGTCCTTGTACAACTTATGACTTATGAACAGATTAAATGCTTTCATCAGGCAATAATAAAAAATAAAATAAAAATCGATGAAGAGGAACCGAAAAACAAAAGATGAACAACTCTAAGTAATTCCTTTACATTTTCTGCAGAATCACTTGGAACTTAAAGCCAAACGAAAAGGAAAAAAGAGGAAACCATATAAGAAATAAGACAAACTACATAGGATATAGTTCATGAGATGCAACCAAAGCCTTGGATATCTCAAAAATGAGTCTGGCCTCAAATTCTGCATTGGATAAACCCTTTGACACTTCATGAGCCTTTGGAATCTGTTTCTTACCAAAAACGTTGTCGGGGTTCATGGACTTCAACATAAAGCTCATATAAACATTTTTAAGCTTTGTCAACATCTTCAATGGTGACAT
Organism: Echinosophora koreensis; assembly: GCA_035048595.1. Taxonomy (NCBI): domain Eukaryota; kingdom Viridiplantae; phylum Streptophyta; class Magnoliopsida; order Fabales; family Fabaceae; genus Echinosophora; species Echinosophora koreensis. The sequence continues at coordinate 1,628,639 of JAPCYP010000046.1, forward strand.
AACAACCCATCTCAATTTTGGAACAACTCTTATCCTCCAATTCCTACGTGGGATTCCTTTCAACCTTACCACCTTCATTTTCTTTCCACCGGGGACGGCGTCGCTGCCATTGAGACGTTGGTAGCGCCGCCGTCTCCATGACCTCTTTAGGCCACCATAAGTTGATTTTGGCAACAGCGACTCAATTTCCATATTTAGAAAATTTTGAATTTTGTGGAGGAGGAGGAGCTAGCTTAGCTAGGTGAAGGTCTCTTCTATGTTTATGAAAGTGAATTTGCATTAGGCATTGATAAGTTGGAAGATTTTAAGGAGAGTTGCTTTGACTTTTGAAAAAAGAGATTCAAGAAAAGACGGTTGGACCTGCGGTGGTGGCGTGTCCGTGTGAGTAATTAAAGATATATAAGCCATCATTGTACAATCGTGTCACTTTTGTTCACATTGAATAATCTACACCAAAAGATGTAGAGATATACTCCCTCTGGTCCTATATATAAGAGGCAAAATCCTAAAACACACAGATCAAGGAAATACATTAAAATAAGTTATTTATAATTAATGTTCATATAAATTTACAAATTTAACCCATCAATAATTAATGAACAAACCTACTTGTTTTGAAAGTTGCATTGTCTTGTAAATATAAACCCTATTATAAATAAGGGTAAAATTGGAAATGAGCATTTAATATTTGTCAAAATACATGCATATCTCTTATATTTTGGACCAAAAAAAAGTAGTCATCTGCCTCTTATAATAAGGACCAGAGGGAGTATTATGAAAAAATCAATAAAAATATCTTTAAAACTTTCTTAAAGGATATGACACTTTTGTAGTTTTGTTATCAGAGAAAAATATAAATTCAAAATTAGACATAAATTGTATATGTATCTCTTATAAAAAGACCTTATAAAAGAACACATGTTATTAGTGGTTAAAATCCAAATAAAATAAAAAACTCTTTTTAGAGTTAATTTGTCGGTAAATTACCGAATGACTGTGACTCTAGTTATTGTATATGCTGAGTTTGAGGGATCTTGGTTCAAATCCCACAGAATATATCATTGGAGAGGGGGATGAATCTTAACAATGATTAAGCATCCAAACAGAGATTGATCCTACAATAGGTCCAATTGTAGAATACTCTATAAACCTTATGAAGAGCCAAATATCCTAATTACGGTAGTTTCCAACCGAGAATTTGTCTCTAAAGCAAGTAACCATTGATTTTTTTTCTACTAGAACTCGAGACCTTACCTAAAAGATTCAATTCCACTTTCACTCGTACCAATGTAATGTTGGTATAACACATTAAATAATTTAAGTGTGGATATATGATTATTAACTTTATATATATATAAACCCACTTTAAAGGAATTATATAAAAAAAATAATAAATTTATGAGAAGCAGTAACCACAACATCGTGAGCAAGATTTGTCTTATACCTAAAATAACTGAGAAAAATATTGGAAAGGTCCCCCCATTATCTATTATCCATTTTTAATGGAAAAATAAAACTTTAATAACAATTTTTTTTACGACATCCCTCTTTTCTTTCCAGCGGAATAAATCTAAAATTGAGAAGAAATAAAGTCATGGTGGATTTTTTTACACTAATGTTTTTTGAACATGTACGGTGTCCCCTTTTGTTTTTGATGTGTATTTTCTAAGATGATAAAAAGTAAGTAAGAGATAAAAAAAATACATACGATGTTACATATGATGTCTAAATTTTGATCTTCAAATAACACAATTAATTTTTTTTTTGATAGAAAACACAACTCATTTTTTTAATGCATGAATAACTTTTTTTTTCATGGTTTAACGGTGTACGTCAAATTAAATAAGTTGCATATGGCAATTATGCGTGGACCACAACAAAGCATAGCAAGCATCATGAAATGGAATCAAGCTTTGGGAAAATATATGAAAAGAATTAAAAAAAAATACACATCTAGAAGTTTGACTGCAAAAATATTAATTATTATGGTTGTATTTGATTACTAGCATGCACTGCACATGAACCCTCTTTAAAGAAATAGACTTAAAAAACTTTGTATGAATTACAGTGAAGGTTTTGTAGAATTGCAACAAATATATGTAAATTGGAGAACTTCCATTTCAGCAAGAACAAAACTATTGATTGCCATGGCAGCCTTTAATATCTGGTGGGTGCAACCTGCTAATGTTGTTTCCTTTTCGACGTCTCTCTTTCTTTTTTCTTTAAAAAACAAAAGAAAACAAAAGAAAAAGGCAGATAGTACTAGCGCTCTCTGGTGAAGCAATGGGCACTACTAGAAATTCATCGATTACCTGCAGATTTTCCTGCGGATTTTTTTTGAAGGAATTTCTTGCGAATTTTGCTGCAATTTTACTAGAAATAAGGTTTTTTCCTATAGATTTAAATTCATAAGAAATTTTGAAGGAAATTTTGACATTTCCTGCGAATTTTCCTGCGGATTTAAATTTTTCGCAAAAAAATCTGCAGGAAATTTCCTACAAATTTTAAAATTCGCAAGAAAAAATTACCCACAAAGATATTACCTATAGGTGAAATTCGTAGGAAAATCCGCATGAAACCCATTTCCTGCGAATTTTTGAGCAAAATCCACAGGAAAATATGCAGGTAATAAGAAAATTTCTAGTAATGGAGAGATGATTCCGTGATTTATTTTGGTGAAGACAGATAGTAAAATAAGGGTAGGTTTTCTTTATTTTCAATTTCTTGTTTGTCTTTTCTTGTTTTCACAATTTCTTATACAAAATTTTGAAAACAATAAATAGAATAAAAATAATGTGACAATTTTATAATTATTTCTTAAAACATAAAATTGAAAACAAAGCAAATAGACCTCAAGTGTTTTGAAGAAGTTTGATGTGTCACAACTTACACCATATATAGATGATGATTTAATATATAAGGCTGTGATTTATTCAACAGGGTGGGTCATGGATTCCATAAACAGATGAGGATCCTCATCCCCAAGACAATGTGCAAAGAAAAGAATACAATTGCATTTACATGGGATGTAGTTCATGAGAAGCAACCAATGCTTTGGAAATCTCGTATATGAGCCTGCCCTCAAACTCATCAACCAATTGCATTTACATTCCATTAGGCATTGCACGCTGGAGGATTTATAGGGATTCTCTTTTGTGAAAGAAAGTCAACAAACCTTGCTTTGATCCGACATGCAGGGCCAGCCCCGGATGATGTCTAAAACAAACTTTGAGTAAAATCTTTTTGTTTTATGTAAGAGAGTGTATTTAGATCAGATTGTACTTGAAGTTAGACATTTTTTCTAACATATATGACCTTTTTACTTTATAAAAATTAAAAATATAAATAAATTTTTTATTGGTAGGCCTAAAGCTAAACGTACAAACGTGATCATCATTGTGTTTTCCTCTTTTCGGTTACTTATGTAATAAATGTATTGATAGCAAGCAACTAAAAATGGTTATTTAACACAACCTGCTAGCTAGGCTGCTACACATTTATGTATCCTGATGAGTATTGTTTTAGCTGAAAGACTGCCAACCCAATCGACTAAGCAACCTAGTCAGCCGTGTGTTTGAAGTTCCCCATATCCTAAGGTTATGCCTTATATATATAGTGTGAGAATGGTCGTTAGATGGCATTAGTGGATCATTATTAGCGATTATGGAGGTCATTGATGAAGGCAGTTACAAATCCAAGGTTGGTTACGAATTTCAATAGTCATAGTCTGACGGCTACGGGCTGAGATCTAATTCGGGCCATGCCGTAACAGAAGTCCCCCAAGCTTCGAGCTGTGTACAGCGAAGAGGCTTTAACTTAGTCTTCCTCATCATCGGGTCTGTCTAAGATAATGACCAGTCTTGAGGTCCAACTCGCAGATTGTTCTTACTAAAATCCGGTCGATTAGACTCTAACCGAAACAAAGTATCATAAGCATTTGTACATATGAATTCTAAGGATAATTGGTGGATATAGCCTGACAGAATGTAGTATTCTGGTCCTACGTATCCCAAATGGGAATCAAGGCAAACGTAGTTCTAAGTTGAGGGAGTGATTTTCTTAGTGAAGGTGAGAGTTCTTTTTTAAAATTGTTATAGTGGAAAAACTATTATCTCGACTTCGTGTATTAGGTAATTAGGTCCCCCCAGGCGAATATCTTTCGACCTCTATTTATATTGGATTTTCTTCTCTTGCGATAGCCGGAGTACCTCTTTATTCTCGAATAGCTGTCGCCATCCTACAGATCATAAACAGCCGACTGCTTATTAATATCCACAATCATAAGCATTTACTATAAGATAACTACCTCTTCCTCTAGGATCTTGCTCTTGTAATTTTTCCATGTGTTTTACCTTATCCTTAAACCATCGCACACGTACAATATTGGACTAAGTTTGAAATCGAACCTAAATACGAAGTCCCTCAATCTCTCGGCCCATGTCTTCAATGAAGCCTTCACATGGATATAATCAGCCCGAGTATGTAAACTCGACAAGCCCAAAACATTAGCCCCCAAGCCTCAAGTCGTGAGCGATGAAGGGGCTTTTATGCAAACAATGTGCAAAAACCTTTGTATGAACAAGATGGGCCCGAGTGTAAACTCATACCGGGCATAACATAAGTCCCCCGACTCTCAAGTCGTGAGCGATGAAGGGGCTTGCAAACCATTTCATTCCATATGGTTACCAAGATATCATTCTGACTTAATTAAATTCGGCCTTAGTTAATTATATCAAATTGAAGATTGGGCTAGAGAAAGATCGAAATGGTTCAACCGTTGCTTATTGCTGAAATGAAGATTGGTCTTGCCGAAAAAAAAAAATTGAGTCTATTAGGTCGAGACAGATATTAGGTTTATTGTGTCGAGATTAGGTCCGATCTTTGATGTGTCGAGATAAAGATCGGACTTAATAAGTCTTCAATGTTCCGAGATAAAGATCGGGCTTAATAGTGCCGAGATAAAGATCGGGCTTAATAGTCTTCAACGTGCCGAAATAAAGATCGGACTTAATAAGTCTTAAATGTGCCAAAATAAAGATCGGGCTTAACATGTTGAGTCGAGTGCTGAGATAAAGATCGGGCTTAATAATTCTTCAATGTGCCGAGATAAAGATCCGGCTTAATAGTGCCGAAATAAAGATCGGGCTTAACATGTTAAGTCGAGTGCCGAGATAAAGATCGAGCTTAAAAAGTCTTCAATGTGCCGAGATAAAGATCGGGCTTAATAGTGCCGAGATAAAGATCGGGCTTAATAAGTCTTAAATGTGCCGAAATAAAGATCGGGCTTAACATGTTAAGTCGAGTGCCGAGATAAAGATCGGGCTTATTAGTTTTCAATGTGCCGAGATAAAGATCGGGCTTAATAGTGCCGAAATAAAGATCGGGCTTAACATGTTAAGTCGAGTGCCGAGATAAAGATCGGGCTTATTAGTTTTCAATGTGCCGAGATAAAGATCAGGCTTAATAATTCTTCAATGTGCCGAGATAAAGATCGGGCTTAACATGTTAAGTCGAGTGCCGAGATAAAGATCGGGCTTATTAGTTTTCAATGTGCCAAAATAAAGATCGGGCATAATAGTTTTTGTGAATCCAAGTATTGCTCGTCTTGAGAGACTTCAAAATGTTCATTGTCCTAGATTGTTCAACTTGTGAGATATATATATATACTACCAGATACCAGATATCCGCTGATCATAATATGTGCTTTTTCATATCTTGTCAATCGGGAACACTATCATTGACCGACATTTCATGCCTTTTAAAGGGTGTAACGGTAGCATTGCTGCATTAACGATCATAATAAGAGGGAATAATTGATAGCCATAATGAATAGCAAAATGATGCAATACTAATTACCATAATTATAAGCATAATGATGCAATACTATATTAATGCGCAATTAACTCCCCAGCAACCTCTAAAAACCAACTATAAAGGTAATTAATATAATGCAATTATATTATATACAGCATAAAAACCAAGTGATATTCATGGCCCGTATTAAATAAAATGGACTCACACTAAAAGGAGGCGTGAACCATTGGCTGTTTAATTTTAGTGAAGGATTGAATTATGGATTCTTTTCGTTTCCTTTTCCACAAATATCACACTAAAAGGTAAGCATATAAGTTAAAAGGCATTTAATGGAAAACAAATTATAACGAAAAAAGTTAACGCCAATCAAAGAAGTTAATGGCAGAGTGATCATTTCTAAATATGTCAATTAAAAGGTAATTGATGTCAAACAAATTATAACTGGAAAAAAGTAATGCCAATTAAAGAAAATTGAATGGTGTCCATATCAATTCTTTTTTTATAATATAATTAAATGATATTAATAATAACAAATGCAATTAAACGTTATAAATATAAATATAAATAATATCAATAATATAATATTATAGATTAAGATATACCTTTACCATTTAACTCTAGTAAAGATGGACAATATCCCTTGCACGTAAGTCCCATCATTTTTCTTTTGAGTTTTTCTTTGTAGGCAAAATGGACAATATCTCAGAAGTCCTCCTTTAGTGTACCAAAGTTAACGTGAGTATGTTTGTATCATAATATATTAATATTATTCTTATATTTTTCTAATAGTAGAATATGAAAAGATTGAGTTTAGGGGGCATCGTGTGTGCGCCCCCTCATGTTTGCTACACTTGAGTGAATGCTCTATGTACTCCTCCTACTGTATGTAGGCGGATTCATGATACTTTTCATTATAAAAAATATATGAAGTCTGAGAGAGTATACCAAACCTGGAAATACTGGTACCTTCGGAACCACCGTCTTGATTCCTTTGAAGCAATAAAACGTACATGTGACCTCCAATCTCGTTCCAAGTTTGGTAGCGCGTCCGAGAGATTGAGATGGTGGTTCTTGTTTGAGATTAAACTGAACCATGTTGATTTCGGCTTTCAATCGTACTTCTGACTGATGAGTAGCGAAGCAGAATGTGTGGCCCGGGAAGAGTTTCACCGAGCCCCACGGTGGGCGCCAAATTGTTTTAGCTGAAAGACTGCCAACCCAATCGGCTAAGCAACCTAGTCGGCCGTGTGTTTGAAGTTCCCCATATCCTAAGGTTATGCCTCATATATATAGTGTGAGGATGGTCGTTAGATGACATTAGTGGATCATTATTAGCGATTATGGAGGTCATTGATGAAGGCAGTTACAAATCCAAGGTTGGTTACGAATTTCAATAGTCATAGTCTGACGGCTACGGGCCGAGATCTAATTCGGGCCATGCCGTAACAAGTATATATCACGGGGGAGCTTTTCTTCTGAGTAAATTATATTTTAAAATAAATTGATTTTTTATATGTTAAGGTTTTAAAAAGGCTACGACGTATTTGAGATTTTACTGGTTAGACAATGACCCAGTTCCTCATATTCTGGCACATGAAAAAATTGTATAACACAGCTAGCAAAGAGTATTAAAAAAGACAATGATTGTTAAAACATGCACATTTTGTATGAGATAGAGGACTGTATATATGTCATTAGTAAGTGTTTGACTGTTATAACCTTTAGGATGTTTTATTCATTTTAAACTATTACACTTACTTTGTAACCTCGACACATAATGATGGATTGTATTGAAAATCATAATCACTCTCCTTATTTATGTTTGAAATTTTATATAACAACATAATTTTCCTTCAGAAATTTGAGAAAGTGAAACATATCTCCTTTCTCCCCGTGTCTCTCTATTTCTTCTATTTTATAGCACAAAATTCATATGAAACTCTAACTCTAACGTATGAATGATGGTTTAATCAGTTTGAAGGTTATATTGAAAGAATATATTTATTCTACTCTCTTGGTCTCTTTAAGTTCTCATGTTTTAATTTCTTATAGTTTTCTTTCAATCTATCAATGTTTATCCTTACTTGCTTTTATTAAGTTAATGTTATATTATCTAATTTTTTATATAGAATCCAACATAGTTTTTTTTCATATATATAAAAAAAAAAAACGAATCCAACATAGTTTTCTGTAATAATTAAAAAAGATTAGATATCATTTTCCTTCCTCAAAATGTGACGTAGTCACTTACATCACCCCATTTTTTATGTGTAGCGGACAGTCTCCATTTTCACTAAAATAGTATTTGTTGACTTTCTTTCTCGAAAGCAGCCTCTTTTGTTTTTTGGTCAGTGTTGCCTTCCCCTTCAGTTCAGTTTGTTTTAGATTTATATTTATATATATATAAGAATTGATTTTGAAAAAATAGAGATTAAAAAATCAATTTGTGATTAAGAATGATATTTTAAATATATGTTTAGAATAATTGATTTTGTTTAAATAATAAAATAAAATCATTTTTGAGGTATAAATATAAAAAAAAATTGTGAACCACACCACACATGTAGAACTACTTTTACTTAAGGGACAGGAAATAAACATTTTTAAAATCTCAAAATCACTTTCATAAGAAATAAACTAATTTTGAATTCCATCAAATCTAAACCAAACGTGCACCAATTTCACCATCACTCCTTCATGTCCAATACTCAAATGGTGCGTTTGATACGCATTAAGGTATATGACAGTACATGATAAGTAGGATAGCATAATACAACCCCTTGAGTCATAGGATAAATTTTTGTCCTGTACATCGTTTGATAGATAATGGATAACACAAATAAAATAATATTAATTTTATTATGGTATTAATATATAATATTATTAAAATATGTAAGCATTAGACAATATACAATATATTTTCATAGTATATAGTATATATGGTAATATATTATTAATATGTATTATATATAACGTTAACGTTTGAAAAAAATTAAATAACGTTAACGTGGGGGGAGAGAGAGAGAGGGGGAGAGAGAGAATTGTCTTTTTTTGATAATTTGTCCATGGGACAAAAAGTTGTCTCATGCTTTGGTGAGAGGACAAAATTTTGGGTTTTTGTTCTGTCTCTCACCCCTTTTTTTGTCCTGTTCACTGATCACTTTTCAAATCAAACATGGGATAAAAAATTTTGTGCTATCCAGTCCCTTGAATTTTTGCAAATCAAACACATCCGAAGATACTCAAAACATGAAAATCGTCCGGTTAGTATTACACGGCTAGATCCTTCAGTGTTATTAGTTAAAAATTGCTTCGTATGGTTGAGATTGAGTACCTGATATTTGTTCAAAAAAATTCTCGACAGAAATAATTATTTTCATTTTTTTTGTATAAAAAAATTAATTTAATTTTACTCCTTCCCTTTGTTATCTCGTTTGTCCTCTCACTAGAAATGAATTTTCTCCTATAACATAATGGTCGTGTTAGAAAGTTATGGACACAACTTTTAGCATACATGGCCATGCATAACTAAACAAATGGATTGCAAGAAATGGCTATATTGGTTGTTGGGTTTTGATCGTTTCTGTCTATGGGGTTTTCCTGTGAATGTTGGTTTGCAGTGGCTTTGTTGGTTCTATTATTTTGTTGTTGCTTTGTTCACGGAATGATGACTTCTGTTTTGTGATTTTAGTTCTATGGGATTTGGGTGAAGAAATGGACTAGAAATGGTGACTTTTGAATGGACTGTAGGGAAAAGGAAAAGCCTTGGACTATGGTGTTGTGGCTGTTGGATATGATAAAGAACATGGTCTTTGATTATTGCAATGTGAGGAATTCATGGGGTACTAGCTGAAAAGAGGATGACTATATTAGATTTGAATGTGATCTAACCAACAGCAATGAGTGGCTTATATCAGTGGTTCATCTATGTTGATCATTGAAAAAATTGATCGACGTTCTGGAGGGAAGAAGAATTTACAATAGTACAAAAATAAGAGATTAAATATGATAAATCACAGGGACCAAAATCACATATGACCAATGATACGGATTGAAAATGCAATTAACTCAATATATTTTATATTTTTCTTAGACACTAACATTTTTTTTCATCGGTTCATAATATTCACTTCTTATTATTCTTTTCAAACATTTTTTATTTATCAAATTAAATATTCTCCTATATATTTGTGATTGATTAATCTCTCGAATATAGCAGTCATCCAAGTGGGGATGCCTCTCAAAGCATTTTTTATCACAATCTTTCCAAATATTTGACTAAGCGAAGCTATACAGGATCAATGTAAAGATTATTTATACTGTCAATTAATTATAATTTGTCATATTGTAGAAAATATTTGATTGTTAAAAGTTATTTATACATGATTTGTGATTAATTGATAATGTAAATAATTTTATACTAATTATGCGTAACAATTTTTTGTTTTGAGTGACACAACTGTGCATAGCAATTAAACTCAAAGATTAAGCTTGTTTGGGAATGATTGATTGTTATACTTTCACCCTTTTTCTTTAAAAGCTATTTCATAAAAAAAAATAAAAATTGTTTAGGTGTTTAGATTAATCCTTAGAAAAACTTTTATTATTTTAAAAAACTGTTTTCTAACCATCTCAAAGAAAGGACTGATAGATGGATTATTTTTAAACATGCTCATGAGTGCTTCATCTTTCTCCTAAGATGCTCATGTAAAAGTGATTTTTTGTACCACCCAAATGAAATAAATTATCTTAAAATTGTTTTTCAACAAACATATCCAAACAAAAACAGATTTCTATTATAATCAATTTTTACAATAATCAATCATACATATAATCGATTGTCAGTATAATCTAATTTTCCCAATTTTCACAAACACACACTAAGTGATTTAATTTTGTTAAAAAAATACCACATTTTGTAATTTTATTTTATACCACTAAAATATCTCGAGCCTCAGGCTTGGGTAATTGGGTTGGTGCCATTCAAAGACATAAACTGAATAAACCTAACCAACATAAAAGAGAGAAATCCTATCCATTCGCAGCAGCCACAACAAGTGACCAACAACACGATGAAAACCAAAGCTGATGCTGACTCCTTCTGGACTTGGAATGGCGGCAACAACACCAACAACCACAGCAACAGCAAGAACGACCAAGACCAGTTCCAAATAACCAAGTTCCTCGGAAACAAACCTCAAAAACCTCAAACATCAGTGTTGGGACCTGGATTTGGTGCTGGAATAGGTTGTGGTGCGGGAATAGGTTTAGGTTTGGTTGGTGGCTTCGGATATGGAGGGTGGCCCTTCAACCGTCTGAACTTTGTTTTCGGGTTAGGAATGGGTTGTGGGCTTGGTCTTGGGTTCGGGTTCGGCCAAGGAATCGGATACAATTTTGATTTCATGACCCGTAAGTCTAGAAAATCCAAGAAGGATTTTTCACATTCCAACAAAACGATTGTAATTCAGATATGATGATTTTTTGTTAGCATATTTTTATCGTATCTTTTATTGTTGTCATTTTTATTTTGGCTTTGTTTCACACGTTCTTTCTTTCTTTGTGTTTCTTATACTTAAGTTTTGTTTCTGCTTATGTTATTTAATTCTAAAATTGCTGTAACAATATATAATAGACACATCTAATAACTGCAACAGCACACAAATACACCAAATTTGAAAAGAAAAGTATTCGTTTCAACTGATTTTTGTCTAAATTAAATAAATTAAAATGTAATCATTTTTTGAGGAATTAGTCAGTGAGATTTATTTTGATACAATTTATTAAACTGAGACTTTATCTGCTAATTTTTAAAAAATAACTTAACTTTTTGATTTTTGACTCTCATTATTTTAACTTACAAGTCATTTTCAACTTAGATTAAGAGTATGTTTGGGAAAGATTATTTTTCCTGGTTTCAGCTGTTTTTTAGCTTAAAAGATGTTTCATAGATAATCTATTATGTTTGGCATTTTGCTTAAATTAATAAAAAAAGCTTTTTTTAGGGGAAATAAGCTGTTTTATGCCATCTAGTTTTTTCTAGCTTAAGATTATTGTGATTTGATTATTTTTCATTCTCAAAACTCTCTTCCCTGTTTACCCCTATAAAACTACCTTCTAAACAAATATTATTAAATTATACAAATAACTCCATACCCTTTTTCGTAATTTATTATATAAAAGTGATTTTTGTTGCACCACCCAAACGAAATAGATTATTTTAAAATCGCTTTTCAACAAACAATCCCAAACAAGAACAGATTCTGATTATAATCGATTATCACAATAATCGATTATACAAAAATTGATTATCAGCATAATCTTTTTTTTCCAGCTTTCCCAAACACACTCTAATTCGAGTTGAATGGAAAAGACTTAATTTAAAGGAACAAACCTCCCTGGGTGCATTCGGGATTTTTCTCCTTGTAACAATGCTTGCAAAGGAAGATTTGAAGCAGGGCTTTAAGCTGAAAGTGAGAGATGGTATGACAATTAAGTAGAGTATGGTTGTTGGTTGATGTGGTCAATATTCAATACACTCCACTCACAAATACTGTCATATAGTCACTGCAATGGACTATTTGAGTAGAAAACAATTATTCATCACAAACGTGTTAGTCAGTTTTTATATGCTGGTAAAATTCTAGGATACAAAAACTATCTGATTTACAAAGAAAAAGATCCCTTGATGTACAATTTTTATCTTCCTCCAGATTCAATTTCATCCAATGTTGAACTATGATCCCGTGATAAAGATAACCCCATACACCCATTTCGATTTTGTCCCTCTTGATTCTCAACCTGAGCTTCTCTTAACTGGGTTTGACCACCAGTTTGAGCATTAGGAACTTGTGTCATACCTCGTGATTCTTCCAACACCCTAAAATAAGCATAAGGTCCCCAACCTGCAGAGTAAAACAATATATGTAGAGCATCAGGTGGTTAGAATCATACATCATAATAGATACAAACTTCTAAGCTTAGTGGAAGTAATTTAGAGTCATGACTAATAGTTTACAAAGAATAAAAGCTTGACTTTAAATGGACCTGAAACATAAACTACTTGTTTTGATTGGCTAATAAACAGCTTATTTGGGCTTATCTACTGGCATAAACACTTGTCAGAGTGTTTGAGAGAGCTTATGAAAATAACTTATAACCTGTCCATAAGCTGTTCAACTTATTTTGACAAGTTCTCCAAGATAACTTATGAAAACAGTTTGACTATTTTTTCCCTTTGATTATAGAAATAACTTATATATAAGCGCTTATATGATGCTATTTTCCCAAACAGTCCAAATTTCATTTCTCAACCCTGAACCCTGTTTCTATCCCTAGCAATGAATGTAAATTCTGACCCATACTAAATATCCCCCTTAATACAAACATGTAAAAGCCCCAACAAAATAGCTAACAATGTAAACAAAATTCTTGGTACCAATGACTCTTACACCCAGATACATGGTTGGTTTAAATACATATCTAGAGACTAAACCTCAAACTATTTCGAAAGGAAAGATGTATCATCAGGTGCAAAGATCAAAGCATACGTGAACAAAAATAAATTTCTCTCTCTTGTTAAAATAAATTTCTCAAAGGAATTTGACCAACAAACAAAACTTGCCACTGTACATAGATGGCCATATAAACAAGCATGTCCCAGAAAATTATATCATATAATAAATCATCTAATATAATCCGAACTGAAGCATACCTTCCGAGTGATAAGGAGGAGGAAAAAACTGCAAATAGCAAAACGTAGCCGCTATAAGCCCTGAAACAAGAATTCATACATAGTCAGGAGAGTCAAGAACCAAGAACAGTGGTAAGTTTGGTTTCCCCCTCTTTTTGTTACATAGGAAACCTACTTAATTAAGACACTAAAGATGGACCAACCTAAAAGACCTCCAGCAAACACATCCTGCGAGTGGTGCCAATAGTCATCAACTAGAGAAATGCCAACAAGTGATGCAACAAGTAGTGGTAGAAAAACAATGCAAAGTTTTGCAACATGGCCAGCACGATCATAGGCTTTTATTTTTCCGGATAAGTACAATGATAAAAACCCTAGACCAGCGAATGACCCTGCACATAAATTTGGAAGCAAACAACTGATGAAACAAAATTTGATTAAACATTTTTTAAATAAGTTAACTAATTCCACCATCCATTTCTCTTGAAACTAAATTACAGTAAAGTATAAGCATGACAAAACCAGTCTTTATTGTAGACATCAGTATAATCAGCTTAAAAAAAATAAAAGCTACATACATGAAGTATGGCCGCTTGGGAAACTCTTATGTCCTTCCTTTATGACATTCTTGTCACCATGACATACGACATTTCCCCAGGTATCATAAACCTAACAAGAAGCAGTCAATCATTAAATATGCCTGCTATTAAGAATCAGCATAGTTGATGATATAAATTTCCCTGCATTGGAAGAGAAAATCTTTCACAGAAGCAAGAATTGAAAGCCTAAAAAAAATTCAAGGAAGACATACATCCATTCCATCTGGGAAACATCTCCAGAAGAAGTCTGGTCGAGGTCGACCTACTGCATTTTTTATTGCCTCAGTAATTACAGCTGTTACTAAAACGGAGAACAATAGACCTGCACCAGCAAACATTTTCCTCTCATTGTCAGTATGTGTTTCATTTTAGCTAATAGAAAAATATGCTTCTTAACAAATGAGGGGCATGTACAAATTAATACCCAGCATGGCATGATGAAGATCATAGACGTCTCTCCTTCGGATATAGACAACAAGAAAGATCAGCATAGGCAATAAAACTGCATATATCTAACCATGGAAAAATAGAAAATGACAATATAACCTTGTTAGTGTAATTATTCAAGAGAATTATTTGCGTGTGTTATATCTGAAGCAGTAAACTTACAGGAACAGCCCAAAAAGGAACTGTACTACTCTTCAGGGGGTATTTCAGATCAGTCATCATATCCTTCCCCACAAAGCGATAGAAAGGATGGATAATGTATAGGATGATCTCAATCAACACAAGAATCAAGAGTATGAGCCAATCATGCTTGTGTGTTCTCGCAACTGCATATCCATGAGAACTCACAGTATGTGAACTAAGCTGGACATCCCTCATCCACAATTCCTAGAGCAAACAAAAATCATCATTGAGATTGGGAGTAGACAGAAATTAACTTTTATTCCTGTCATAAACACTAATAGAATCCATCACGTCTATATAACAAAAGCAGACCACCTAAACTAATAAGAGTTGTCCCTAGCCTGTTAGTAGTAGTTAATTGTAATAGGTTAGTCATCTAAAAATAGAACTAGAGGGAGGGAAATAAATTCATTCAGTTAGTTTGTTTGAAATTGTTTGGGAGAGACTAGGCTCTCAAATTCCTAGAGGTTCATTGTATCTTCTCTATATTCTCTGTATCCCATCTCTGTTAGGGTCAGTTCCCTCTGAGAATCCATCAATAAAGCAGTATTATTCAGTAGTTTTTAGTTCGTATCTATCAGTTTCTATCAACTGGTATCAAAGCTCTCAAGATCTTGGGAGCAGTTCATCATTTTTTGTCAAGAATGGGGACAGATTCAAAATCGTGGGAAGAAAGGTTGAAAGCTTGGGAGAAAATGTGGAAGGAAGATAAGCGAACGGGAAACAATAATTAAAGAAGGAAGGTCTGAAGAACGGGAAATTCGGAGGCAGATCAGAGAGCTTTCAACCTCTCTTAGAGTTCTCCCACAAGAGACTCTATTGAAACAATCTCAAATAAGAAGCATGGCATGAGAACATTACAATATGCAACAAATAAGTGTATCAGTTATGGGGTTAAACTTAAATGTAATCAGTTATGTATCAGAGAGCAGTGCACTATAAATAAGTGTGTCTCCATCTCTTGTAAATACTCACTTGTTTTCATTGAATGAATACATGATTCTTTACATTCAATAACTTGATTTTTAGACTTGTGGTATGTGCTATGTAGTCATGACACCAGTGTCCAGAGAAATGAAACATGAAAGAGAAGGAAGTATGCATGAGCCACTGACTGACCTGAAAACGGGTCCTAATATAGTTGAAATGAATGAGGGCTCTTACATCTGACCAAGCCATTGTCTGAAGCAACCAAAACCATTCAAAGAAATAGAAAGAGAGTGTGTGTGTGAAATGGGTATCCAGTGCGACCTGGAAAAGAAGCAAAAGCTAGAACGGTGCAAAGAAAAGCATAGCAAAACAAAGCAAAGGGTATATTTCAAATTGTGTCGAAACCAGAGAAGACAATAAGCACCGTTTACCTGAGGGCTCAAGTGTAAGGCTCCTACTTTTGTTTGTTGGCTGAGGCGGCAAGTAAAAAATATCTATAACAAATGTAATAGTAATCTGAAAAGGAAGCTTCAAACTTATTGTACATAGTTATGCTAACTAGATATTTTACATTGTTCCAACAAAAAATTATTTTACATTAATATTAATAAATAATTACATCAGATATTGTTATGAATCCTACATTAAGTAGATAAGGAAGCTCAATATGATACTTAAGCCATAAGGCTCTCCAACCTAATAAATTGGTCTTTTGGATGGACTCTCCTCATGAGTTTTTTTTTTACTGGACTCCTCATGAGCTTAAATTAAAAAAATTGTTACTTTCATGAATGATTGACAATGTAAAAAAAAAATTGTATATATCTAAGGGTAGAGGAGCTTTTCGCGGTGGCGTTAAGGAGTCAAGGAGTTTCTGTTTTTGTTATTGCATATTTAGTTAAACTCTTAGTTAATTTTGCTGATGCAGAATGCTCCCTGCGTTCGTATTGACGCTACATTTATCATGGCTATTAAAGAGCTGCAGTTTAGAGATAGGGAGGTTATTTTTGCTCACACTTTAAAGGAAGGAAATAAATGTACTCATTATTTGGCTAAGATCGGTGCTAACGTGGGTGTTCCTGTTTTGTCTATCTTTATAAACAAGTTTTCAAAGATAGTAGTGACTATTTGAGTAGAAAACAATTATTCAGCACAACCGTGTTGGTCAGTTTTATATGCTGGTAAAATCCTAGGATACGAAAACTATCAGATTTACAAAGATCACTTGATTTACAAATTTTATCTTCTTCCAGATTCAATTTCATCCAATGTTGAACTATGATCCCGTGTTAAAGATAACCCCATACACCCATGGCGACTTTGTGCCTCCTGATTCTCAACCTGAGCTTCTCTTAACTGGGTTTGACCACCAGTTTGAGCATTAGGAACTTGTGTCATACGTCGTGATTCTTCCAACACCCTAAAATAAGCATAAGGTCCCCAACCTGCAGAGTAAAACAATATATGTAGAGCATCAGGCGGTGTTAAGCATACTGACATTGATTTGATGCAGTAATGATGTGATTCCAAAAGACAATCCTAATCAATGTTTTAAAAACTGGATCGGAGATCAAACCAACAAGGCATCTGGGTCATGGTTCAATTGGTACAACCCATGGTTGAACCGAACGATTAATAAATTAATAAATAAATAAAAAAATACTAAATTGGGGGAAAAAGTAAAAAAAAAATAAATATAAAAATCATTTTGAACGGTTCAACCCGGTTCAAAGCGGTCCAACCCCGGTTCAATCTGGTTCAACCAGTTTTCGAGCGGTTCAACCAGACCACGGTTCAATAGGGCTGGACCGGACCGCCGAATTGGACGGTTCACGGTTGAACTAGTTGAACCGTCCGGTTCGGTCCGGATTTTAAAACATTGATCCTAATAGTCCTAGTATTTATACTAAATGTAGAATCATAGTCCTCATCAAATAGAGAAACATCATAGAAAATAAATAAGAAATAAATCCTAAAAGATCACATACGATACTCTAAAATATTCTAAGATATAAAAAGACATTATTAGATATTTTTCAGAGTTTCTAACACTCCTCAAACTAAAGCTTACAAAGCTTTAAGCTTGCTACACGAAACAATGCATTCCCCTCAAATTAAAATTAAAATTCAAAATAAAACTGAGCTCCACGAAAATAATGGTTGGAAAGAACGCGTGTGTAGCGGATCACAATGGAGAGAGGCGTCGCTGGATAGGGTGTCACTGGGAGGATGACTGTGAAACTTGCAGACAACGGAGAAGAAGGTCGAAAAGACGACATTGCAGGTCACGGAGGATGGTATAGGGAAGGAGAAAAAAGAGAAATAAACCAACAAATAATAAGATTGATATTGATTTGATGTAGCGATAATGTGATTCCAAAAGACAATCCTAATAGTCCTATTTATACTAAATGTAGAACATAGTCCTGATCTAATAGAGAAACAAGTAATGAAATACAAATAAGAAATAAATCCTAAGAAATCACTTAGAATACTCTAAAATATTCTAAGATATAAAAAAATATATTATCAGATTTTTTTCAGATTTTCTAACATTTACTATAATACAAACATGTAAAGGCCCCAACGAAATAGCTAACAACGTCAACAAAATTCTTGGTACTGGTGACTCTAACACCAAGATATATGGTTGGTTTAAATACATATCTAGAGTCTAATCCTCAACCTATGTCGAAAGAGAAATATGTATAATCAGGTGCAAAGATCACAGCATATATGAACAAAATATAAATTTATCCCCTCTTGTTAAAATGAATTTCCCAAAGGAGTTTGACCAACAAACACAACATGCCAATGCACATAGATGGTCACATAAACAAGCATGTGCCAGAAAATTATATTATATAACAAATCATCTAATATAATCTGAACTGAAGCATACCTTCCGAGTGATAAGGAGGAGGAAAAAACTGCAAATAGCAAAACGTAGCCACTATAAGCCCTGAAACAAGAATTCATACATAGTCAGGAGAGTCAAGAACCTAGAACAGTGGTAAGTTTGGTTTCCCCCTCTTTTGGTTACATAGGAAACCTACTTAATTATTTTACTTAATTAAGACACTGAAGATGGACCAACCTAAAAGACCTCCAGCAAACACATCCTGCCAGTGGTGCCAGTAGTCATCAACTCGAGAAATGCCAACAAGTGATGCAAAGAGTAGTGGTAGAAAAACAATGCATAGTTTTGCAACATGGCCAGTACGATCAAAGGCTTTTATTTTTCCGGATAAGTACAATGATAAAAACCCCAGACCAGCAAATGACCCTGCACATAAATTTGAATTATTTGAAGCAAACAACTGATGAAATAAAATTTGATTAAGCATATTTTTTTGAATAAGTTAATTAATTCCACCATCCATTTCTCTTGAAACTAAGTTACAGTAAAGTATAAGCATGACAAAACCAGTCTTTATTGTAGACATCAGTATAATCAGCTTAAAAAAATAAAAGCTACATACATGAAGTATGGCCGCTTGGGAAACTCTTATGTCCTTCCTTTATGACATTCTTGTCACCATGACATACGACATTTCCCCAAGTATCATAAACCTAACAAGAAGCAGTCAATCATTAAATATGCCTGCTATTAAGAATCAGTATAGGTGATGACATAAATTTCCCTGCATTGGAAGAGAAAACCTTTCACACAAACAAGAATCGAAAACCTAAAAAAAATTCAAGGAAGACATACATCCTTTCCATCTGGGAAACATCTCCAGAAGAAGTCTGGTCGAGGTCGACCTACTGCATTTTTTATTGCATCAGTAATTACAGCTGTTACTAAAACGGAGAACAATAGCCCTGCACCAGCAAATAGTTTCCTGACATTCTCTGTAAGTGTTTCATTTTAACTAATAGAATAATATGCTTCTTAACATTTTCACAAATGAGGGGTATGTCCAAATTAATACCCAGTATGGCATGGTGAAGATCATAGACATCTCTCCTTCGGATATAGACAACAAGAAAGATCAGCATAGGCAATAAAATTGCATATATCTAACGATGAAAAGAAAAATAGTAAATGACAATATAACCTTGTTAGTGTAATTATTCAAGAGAAATATTTGTGCATGTTATAGCTGAAGCAGTAAACTTACAGGAACAGCCCAAACAGGAACTGTATTACTCTTCAGGGGGTATTTCAGATCAGTCATCATATCCTTCCCCACAAAGCGATAGAAAGGATGGATAATGTATAGGATGATCTCAATCAACACAAGAAGCAAGAGTATGAGCCAATCATGCTTGTGTGTTCTCGCAACTGCATATCCATGAGAACTCACGGTATGTGAACCAAGCTGGACTTCCCTCACCCTCAATTCCTAGAGCAAACAAAAGCCACAGTTGAGATTAGGAGTAGACAGAAATGAACTATAAGCTGGTAAATTTACCATTTTTATACTGCTGACAGAAAGCAGTATAAAGAAGAGACTAATAAATGCATACAGACAGACATCAATCCCTCTACCACTTCTGCTTGTGTAAGAAAAATCTTGAGACAGGATATACAGTTATACACTCATACATATCCTCCCGGAGCCAATGTTGTAATGGCTAAGCCAGAAGAATCTCATTTAGTTATTCAATAAAAGTCTTAATAAAATTGTATTGTATAATGTATACCTCTTCATTATTTGTGCCTATCAATGGAAAATTAATGGATGAAAAGCGAGCACCAGTCGCAGCAAAGATCCCCAGCCTCCTGCTTGATAAATCCTAGGTAACCCCGAAGAAAGCAATTTCAGGGACAAATATCATGAAATACCCTGATTTGCTTTGCTTCTCTTAAAACTTTTAGCCTTTCTGTGGTTTTAAAGACAAGTGATATGATATCTAGTAAAGTTAAGCAAAGCTCCAATATATCCAAATTTAAAACCTGGCAAATCCTCTATGTGTAACACGTAACCATCTTACATATTCTTGAAATTTTAAATCTATTTACAGGAATCCCAGCATCTCTGGCTACATATGCAAGAGCATGAATCCATCACAAACAGTAAACACATTCAGACACCAATTAGGTTCAGGATTCTGGAGAATCACCACAAAACAAGACAAACAATTGAATTTAATCTACAATGGTAAGCTTCAAAGTTAAGCCAATCAATCAAAATGGGGCCAAGAGGGGAATAAAGCATCAGCTGACATGAATCACAATTCTCATGAAAGAGAAAGATAAGTTCAAAACAGTTATGAGCCCAAGCAACGAATTCATTTATTGAATCTGCTGCTCAAAATTAAGTGAACTGCTATAACGCAAAAAAAAAAAAAAAAAAAACACAAAAGTCATGCCTGCATTAACTTAAATTCCTCATTCATACCAAGATCATAGCACATATATAGAACTAGGAAAATGTTATTTGTACACTTGATACTTGGTTAATGTCTTAATGATATACAAATCTTGGTTAATGGTGTCCAGGTAGATGGTTAACAAGTTGGTTAATGATGTCAGAATCCTGGTTAAATATGTACAAATAACATTACTTATATAGAACTAAAGGCACACAATATCGTCATTTGCTAACATCTGTGAACTAAAGGCACAGATACTAGTATAGATACACCTGCTCACACTTCCAAAAGTTATAGATAACCTTATAATTGGCTCTTACATGGAAATGACCTGATCTGAATATGATTATGCATCTTAGAGTACTCCCACAAGAGACTATTGAAACAATCTCAAATAAGAAGCATGGCATGAGAACATTACAAACATGCAACAAACGGTTTTCTGTGATCAACAATCGAAATATGAGCAATACTACCAACACACTCTTTTTAACTATCTCTGCAACACATTCTTTGTTATTAAATAAATTTCATGTGGGGTCATATATGTTATGTGGGACCCACTCTATTTAGTGGGTCCCATACGAAGTTTGACCAACAATCATGAGTGTGTTGGAGAGAAGGGAGTGTGTTGTTGAAATATTCATGCCATAAGTAAGCCACTTAATAAAGAAACATCATAAATGTGAAACTATAACTCGCTTCACTTTTTGACTTGTGGTACAGTGTCCAGAGAAATGTAACAAGAAAGAGAAGGAAGTATACATAACATAAGCCACTGACTGACCTGAAAACGGGTCCTAATAAAGTTGAAACGAATGAAGGCTCTTAAATCTGACCAAGCCATTGTCTGAAGCAACCAAAACCATTCAAAGAAATAGAAAGAGAGAGTGTGTGAATTGGGTATCAAGTGCGACCTGGAAAAGAAGCAAAAGCTAAAACGGTTGCAGAGTTAAGCATAGCAAAAGAAAGCAAAGGGTATATTTCAAATTGTGTCCACAAAATATTCAGAAGAATCAGAACCATAAGCACCGTTTACCTGAGGGAACAACTGTGAGGCCACTACTTCTGAGGCAATAATCGTGATGGCCGAAAAGGAAGCTTCTTACATTTATAATTTTATATATAAATAAATAGTTATGTAGGGTATATTGATTTTAAGTAAGCGTGTATTAAACGAGAATAATTAATCACACTTATCTGCAACACTGTTTAAAGTAAGTATCGTATATTGAGTGCTAAAAAATAAATTTGTTATTGCATATTTTGATGAAGTTAATTTGTCTGTAAATTAAACATAGATGAGCTTTTCGTGATGGTTTTAAGGGGTTAATGAGTTGCGGTTTTTTTTTGTTTTTTTTTTAAGGATAAATAAGTAGTTTCGGTTTTTGTTTTTTGTTATTGCATATTTAGATGAGGTTAATTTTTTAGTTACACTTATATGATTAAAATGCTGGAGTTATAGAGCTTTTGGCGATGCCGTTAAGGGGCTGCCTAAACCTATACTCAAATTCAGTCAATTCAGCTCATTTCAGTTGGATCAGCATGAATTGGATCATGTTGATTGATTTTATTATGAGTTGAGTTTTGGTCAGCTTCACTTTGATGGCTTAAATTAAATGACTGTGTTTATTATAATTAAAAAAATTACAAATCAGTGAGGGCATAGAGGTCAAATTCGAGTGAGCCATGGATTAAGTAAGCTAAGTTGATGTCAACCTAAATTTTTTTGAGCTGAAAAAACTAAGAGTTGTGTTATATTTAAGATACCGAATGTGAGACAGTATTTATTTCTTTTTATCTCTCACTTATTTTTTATCATCTTTATTTATATATACGTATCTCGAAAATATATAAAGAGGTGTCTCATTCTTGTGTTCAAAATCCATTCCTGAAAACTAAAACTAATATGTCCTGAAGGTTTGGTGAGCTGAATTGGTTCACAGCACACATATCTAAGGAGTTACTGATTGTGCGTCGGGTACAAAATACAATAGTTATTTTACAAAAGAGAAATTCGAGGCCACGAGGGAACAAAATAAGCAAGGAAGGTGCAAATGAACCCCCCCTCCTTTGTTTGCAATCGGGTCACATCCAATGAATACATTTTCAGGATCTTGAGATGTGATTACAAAAATAGTAATATTAAGCAAATAAAAGATTATCAAAAGTTCAACAAAATTTAACAAGATCCAAACATGATTGATGGATGAAAAAAAATAGGACTATTCACCCATCCACAAATCAGCAAGTATTCTAGATCAATTTGTGGTAAAAAAAAAAAAAAAACTAGGATATTTTTTTTTGGATAAATAAATAAAACTATGATTGTCTTGGTACAAAGTTTATTTTTAGCGATGCATGTCATCCACAAACAGATGTGCAATCTGAAGTGGTAAACTGAAGTCTCTCTCATCTTTGCAAACTGTTATTAGCAACAATTTGAAAAATTGGGATTATTGCTTGTCATGTGTTGAGTTTGCTTATGACATAAGTGTGCGTATTGCTACTAAACACACTCCTTTTGAGGCGGTTTATAGATTTAATCCCATAATTCCTCTTGATTTATCACCTTTACCCATCAATGAATAACTTTGCATGGATAGTAAATATAAAGCTAAGATGGTTAAAAGCAGGAGTGAATGGAAGTTGTGGATTCTATATTCTATCCTTCCCTTTTTCTGAAAGAAAGAAAAATCTGGCTTCTCCATTGAACTTCAGTCTGTTGAGTTATTTCTGATAAAATTTGGCACTTAATTTCAACTATTAACATTGATTGTCATCTTAGAGTTAATATACAACAAAATGGTCTTTGATTATCTTGTGCTCAAAGAGTCTTGTGTGCATTCTAAATGGCACCACATGCATCACTTATCAATAATTTTGTACTATTAAAAAAAAAAAATCAGGTGTTTTATTAGTGAGGACTGTTAAATGGTTCGAAAATCTTTGACGAATACATTTTACGAATAGTGTGGGCCAATCACAAGTGAGAGAAGAGCAAAACCAATCACCAGTGCTTAATAAAACGCATTATGTAACAAATGAAATTATACATTCGTACATCGTTCTACGATTTTTTTTTTGGTACTAAACATCATTCTCCTTTATTAGTAGAATCCTTTATCCTTGTCTTACTTCACTTTTCTTTACAAAGTCTACATCAAATATTGTATGGAAGTGTAATAAGCCAGGTTTTAATTAAAAGAAAATTGGTAACTCTGTTGTGGATGTAACAAACATGAATAAGACATGAGCCTTGAGGGAATGACATCAAGAAAAAGAAAGGGAAGAGAGTGAGAACATGAGTTCTCTAATGGGAGTTATATGGCACTGGCAGTGACTAATACACATGTTTGCTTCACACTCTTCCCTGCTGATAACAGTAATTTTGAGGATAAGGCTTAGTAATGTTATAGATATAAAGTCCTAACATTACCATTTTTGTCTATTTGATTCCATTATGTAGTCCTAATGATATTCTTGCCTCTAAATAACTTTGCCAAATTTGGGATTACCTTCTTTCTCTTCTTAATAGTGAAAGGACTAACATGCCGAGCTGCTGGTGAAGCAGACTTCTGAAGCTTAGTTCGCGTGGCAGGAGTTATACTGCCATTGGATTTGATGCTTTTTCTTGACACGGCTTTCTGTAAGTTCTTCGAAGAACTCCTTTCGCGTTTTCTTGGCCAATTCTCAAACTCCTCACCACTAACTCTTCTTGAAAGCAACTTCCCTTTGGTGTAAACATCAATCTCTTTGAGTTCTCTCTGAGCTAATTTTGTTTTTATCATTATTTCCTTCTCACTAGCCTTGAGAGCTACAATCCATGCCTGAGCTGCTGCGACTTTCTTATCAGCAATTTCTTCTGCGGCCGCAGCGTGATTGGTTAGATATTCAAATTCAAATTTTGATATGGTAATCTTTGAACTATGCTGTGCTGCTAATGCTCTTTCACTCATGGTACTCTCAGTAAGGGTCTTCAGCTTCTCTAAGGTTAAAGCTTCTGATGTTTCAGTTACTTCTAGCTCTTGCATTGCTTCTTGTAATCTTTCCTCAGTCATGTCGATTTCAAACTCGGCTTTTTCAATCCCTGACTTTATTGTTGTAACCTCTTGGCTTATGTGCTCCTTTTCCTTTTTTGCTTCATCTGTTTCTGCCTTCAGGTTATCAAGAGTATGTGATAGACTAATGACTATAGATTTGGCCTTAGCCTCAGCAGCAGATACAGCTTCTAATTTAGATTTTGCTCTCAGAATCTTGGAATTGAGATTTTGAACTGTTGAATCCGCTTTCCCTTCTTCGTTCTTCAAGCGAGCCGTCTCATCGGTTACATGCTTCAGTTCATTCCTTATAACATCCATAGAGGCCATAAACTGAAAACCTTCTTCTCTAATCAAAGCTAACTCTTTCTTTGCTGCTTCCAATTCTTCAGTTACAGTCTGTAACATAATAGAGTCTCCTGATTCCTCTCCTTTCCCGAAACTCGCTTCAAATTGCTTCATACCCTCTTCTCCTTTAACCCTTTTCTCCATTTCTTTAACTAAGTTCAACTCATTCTGCAAGATATCAACATCTGACATTGTCAAAGCTAATTTCATTTCAAGCTCTTTTGACTCGTCTATCTCTTCAATGACCTCCTTCAACTTCTTTCTTGTGCTTTCCAATTTGAATGAAAATTCATTTGCTTCCTTTTCTCTTTGTGCTTCAACATCTGCCAATTCTTTCAAAGCCTCAATCCTGGCCAGTTCAGCAAGCACTTGTTCTTCATTGGCTTCCTCAATCTCCTTTCTAAGTGCTTCTGCAGTTCTTGAACAAGAGAGCATCTTCAAGCTTGATGCTTCAATTTCTTTATCAGCTCGCAATTTCTCTTCCAACACAGAAGCCACATCAAGCTTAAGTTTCAACAATTCCTTTTTAACATATTCCAATTCTTTCATCACTTGTACATACTCATATTTCTCATTCCTCCTCTCAACAAACTTGCCATGTTGGTGCTTTCCCCTTTTATCTAGTGTTTCTATATCTCTCATTTGTGCCTTTGCCTTGTGACTAGATTCCTCAATCATAGAAGAAAGATTTTTCACTGTCTTATTTGCATTGAAAAGCTCAGATTCTGCTTGAGCTTTAGCAGATTCTGCAGTCCCTCTACTCTCTTTGTACCTGCCAATATCCCTTCTTGCTATGTGTAGTTCTCTTGTTCTTGAAGAGGGATTCTGAGGAATATGAGGAAAAAAAATAAAATAGACACAAAGATGTAACAATAAAAAAATGCCAACAATAGTGCACAAATTGTAAATATATGATGA
The DNA here is from genome assembly GCA_035048595.1 of Echinosophora koreensis. Lineage (NCBI taxonomy): Eukaryota > Viridiplantae > Streptophyta > Magnoliopsida > Fabales > Fabaceae > Echinosophora > Echinosophora koreensis. The sequence goes on from JAPCYP010000046.1 coordinate 1,654,930, forward strand.
AATTCTCTCAAGTGTGAACTTACCACTGAAAAATCCATCTGGGTTTTCTTCAATGAAGGACTATTATCAGTATCAGCAACCCTATCATCATAGAAGTTAACAACAGCTTTAACTGATCCAATTTTTCTTCTGCTATCAAACTCTGTGGTATCCATCTGGTTTTGCTTTGCTGTTAAAAAATGTTACCAAAAACTTTGGCTAAATTCATTCAGATAATTACTATTGTTTAATTTCAGTTTATATTAAGGTAGCATCACTTTGAAGTTTGAACTTGCAGTTCCTAGTTCCAACAACAACATGGCAAAACAAAAAGCATATACCTGTCTTTCTGTTACATTAACTAGCCACTATGAGTTATTTAAGAAGTGATATAAGAAAACAGCATAAAAGGTAGCAAATGCTATAGTGACTCATACCTGAACTGTGCTTGGAAGCTGGTAAGGTGAAAAAATCAAAATATGAAGTGAAACTTGTGGTTGAGAATTCTAAGCTCAAATGGCAAATGAAGAAGGGATGGAACATGAAGGGTGGGAGTCTCGATGACTGGCTGGTATTGGACACATCGCTACCATCACTTTATTATTATTTAATTATTATTTATTATTTATGGGTTTTTCTGTGCAACTTTAGCCGGATTAAGAAACCAAAAAACAGCAACTATTTATTGGAAAATTAAGCATTTCAGTTTTGAAAGTATAAAATACATCAGTTCTTAGATAAACTTACTCTTTTATCATCCTTAACATGTACATAGAAAAATCATTTATTTATTTATAGATTTTTTATTACATTATAGGTGTCAAAATTTTGTTATCAAAATTCACATTAAAAAAATTTGTGTACTTGAAATATTTTCATGGGACCACCCAGTTTTTCATTTTCTCTAGTTTGTCTGTTTCATAGTAAAACGGCCCTTTCTCGTGAAATTGAAAATTGTGACAAATAATATTTTCTAATAAAACAATATTTTATGCTATTATTTATGCCTAAACGAACTCTAAGACGAGGCTTTTTTAAAGCTGATAATAGTACTCCTTCTGGTCCACAATATAAGAAACAAAACCCAAAAACATAAAGATCAAGAAAATGTATTAGAATGAGTTAATTGTAATTAATACTAATATAAATTTCCAAAAACACCCCTTCTAATTTTAATTATTATTTGATAGCCAATAATTAATGACAATAATTAATAAAGACAATGTTGGAAAATAACATTTAATATATGTGAAAATTGATCCATGTTTCTTATATTTTGGACAAAAAAAAAGAACCCATTTGTTTATTATATTGTGAATCGGAGGAAGTATTACCAAAATTATTATTATTATATTTTATTAAAGCCAATGAGAATATATGACTCATTAGGAATATCAAGTTTCCTTAATTCCTTTTATGTTACCTATAACAATTATTAGTAATTATGGTGTGGAATTCAATAGGACAAGTCAGGCGGAGATGAGAGGTTAGAGAGAAAGAGATGAGACATTATAGGGTGGGTGTCAGGAGGAGAGGCCTTTTTTTAAATTAAAAAAAGAGAGAGAGCAAATAATGATCTATTTTTAGAGGCCTAAAGCAAAGGTTTCACTTGGGTCGGCCCTAAAAGTTGATCATCTAACTTATAAATGTTTTAATTTGATCATCTAAGTTTTGAAAGTTGCATCATATGGGAAATAAGATTTTTTTTGAAGTCAGGGGGGAAGTAGATTTTTTTTTTTTTTTTTTGAATTCAATGACTGAAAAGAAAAGATGGGGAGGAATGAGCAAATTGTTGCCATCCTTTAAGTATATGTGCAGAGTATGCAAGTGAACACATTCATGACAAGTCATAAAGAGTGAATATAGAGATGGTTCCCACGAGGATTTGAGTGGGTTGAATAAAAATTCCAACTTAAACCTTTCTATTTAGCTCAATAAAGGAGTTGGTAACAATTTAATAAAAAGGGCAAGTAATTAAATGAAATAAATGTTGTTTGCAAGATAACAGAAACTGTAATAAAGATGAGTTGTTACTGAAATGGATGGAAGCTAATCCTTTATAATCTTAACTACAGGGTAATTTATGCTTCAAAATGCTATAGCATTTAGTCCAGGAAATAAATGTTTGCTTTCCAGCAGTAAAGTTGAGTTTCATTAAATGTTCCTTATTCCTAAGCCCAAATTAATTTCACTCAACTATGGTTTAAGCATGTCCAGCTACTTAAAGTCTTGAAAGACTATTCCTAACTCAATCAATAGCAATTAGTTTTCCAATTAATTAACCTTAACTTTATCTTCTACTCATTTCGACTAATGAAACTTTTCCAAATTTAATTAGCTAATACCCTAGTCAAGTTGATATCTCAACTAAAATAAACATACAGCGCAGACTAGAAGAAAATGTGTAACATTCATTTGCATAAATCACTCATGAGTCTTAATTACAAAATCATAGCTCCTAGTGTAACCCAGGTGCTGACGAGTGCGGGAAGTGGTCGTCAGTACAAAGAGAGCACGAACAAGGAGCGGCTCCTAGCAGGCTTCTAGGCGGAGGGACACATGAATGCACCGATAACACACCAGAATGAGAGGGATCCTGAGACCGTATAGGTATGGGACTATATAGTTGAGGGATTCCGAGACTGTACAGGTATGGGACTGTACAGTTAAGGATGGCTTAAAGGAATTGATTGGTACTACCTATACTAACAAGATGCATCTTCTTTTCGGTAGCCCATCACTTGAGGACTCTACAGTTAAGCGTGCTTGACTAGTAGCAATTCTAGGATGGGCGACCTCTTGGGAAGTTTTCCCAAGAAGCGTGTGAGTGAGGACAAAGCACGCTGAAAATACCCGTGTTGGTTTGTGGGGATAGTTGTCAATCCATAAAGCAGCCTAGGATGTTACAAATGGTATCAGAGCGGCACCTCTCACAGTACAGTGTGGTTCGGGGAAGAACCAAGCGGAAGCTGGTGGGCATGTAACACCCGGGTGCTGACGAGGGCGGGAAGTGATCGCCAGTGCAAAGAGAGCACAGACAATAAGCGACTCCTGGCTGGCTTCTAGGCGGAGGGACACATGAATGAACCGATAACACATCAGAATGAGAGGGATCTTGAGACTGTGTAGGTATGGGACTGCATAGTTGAGGGATTCTGAGACTGTACAGGTATGGGACTGTACAGTTAAGGATGGCTTAAAGGAATTGATTGGTACTACATATACTAACAAGATGCATCTTCTTTTCTGTAGTCCATCACTTAAGAACTCCATAGTTAAGCGTGCTTGACTTGGAGCAATTATCGGATGGATGACCTCTTGGGAAGTTTTCCCAGGAAGCGTGTGAGTGAGGACAAAGCATGCTGAAAAGACCGATGTTGGTTTGTGGGGACAGTTGTCAATCCATAAAGCAGCCTAGGATGTTACACCTAGCTAAAGGAAATTAGCTCATAATATGCTTAAAGACAAGACAAGACATATTAAAAGAAAATAAAGAGATGTAGCGTAAAATAAGAAATTACAAAGATGGAAATATAGAAATGGAGGTGGCTGTTGTACCCTCTGTACTAGCTGTTTTAAGGGAGGCTGACAAATTGCTATAAGTACTAAATGTTGCTCCCCAAATGAGGTTTTCCTCATTCTCTCTCTTGCCTCATTTTTTTGGGCATTTACAAATAATCAAATATTACAACATATCCTTGGCCCAGTTCCCTAAGTACAAAGCTAAGGTCTTCAATTTCTCTCTCTAGCTTTTGGGATGCGTTGCAGTCCTTTTGTCCTTAGCTAAAAGTGTGCTTGCTGAGCTTGCAGGTTCTTTTGTCATCTAGTGAGCCTTTCTTCAGAAGCTGCAGCATTCCAGAGCAATTCCCATCCAGTTTCCTTCATCTTTAAATCTATTTCCTGCTTACAACTTCAAACTTCTTTTTAGATATAATTTTCATGAATTAAACAAATGATTCAGTAGAACATCAATTAATTGCAATTGCTCACATTCTTATTGGAAACATGCTTTAAATTCCCTAAATGATCAAAACAATAACAATAATTAAGTTATAAAGGCCACAATAACTCTTATTTCTAAGAGTTATCACAAATACATATTAAACTAAGGATGTTTGTGCAATAAGCAATAAGTTTATGATATAAATTTGAGTGAGGAGTTGATCTACCCTCACATCCATCGTGAAACCAGAGAAAAGGGAAACGAAAAGCAGGTTCTAGGGTTTAGGCAAGAAGAGGAGTGGTAAGTTCCTCTCTCATCTTCCTCCTCATTCCTCTTGTAGAATCATGATCTTTGCACTCTACTTCTCTATTCTAGGGTTGAAAAAGGAGTTAGAAGGGAAGACTTGAAGAACGCTATCTGTAACATCCGTGATTTTAAGACTTTGTTTATAAGTTTAAGACATTGATTATATGTCTAATATGTATGTTTAAGTATAGGAATCCTTGCATTTAAAGTAAGCGGTCAGTCGGCTTTGAATCGAACAAAAACAAAAACTAGGGTTTCTGTCCAGCATAGCACGCTCAAGCATGGCTATTCTCACGCTCGAACGTGGCCAAGTAAAATTGCAAAAATAAAAAGAATTTTAAGTGAACCGAAGTTCACTTTTACTCAGTGTGAAAAACATAGCAGAGAGTATAGACAGAGAGGAAGAGGGAACCAAAGGAGAGAGATATAGTTCTCAAGAGGTTGTCGACCAATCCGTTCGTCCTAACCCAATTCCGACTACTTCATCGTGATCGTGGCGACGACGTCTTCTTAACCATATCCTTTTTTTCTCATATAGGCTAAGGTAAACCTGTATCCTTTTTATGCCGAAATGTCGTCGGCAACACTATTGAGGTTATCTTTCAATCCATTTATCGGTTTGTTATTCTGTTTTCATATTAGGGTTACCCGTAACATGTGCTTCATGAATATATATTCAGGTGAATTTTCGGAGCACTGGAGGTGCCTATTCTTTGCGTGACAGATTTGAGAGGAATAGGAGGGTGTTCGTTTCGTGATCCCAGAGCGAGCCTAAGACACTTCAGGTGGGAGAAAGAAGCCACCTATCGTCAGAAATGGCTAAGTAGCATATTTTACAATAATGGCGTAGGGCGACCTAAACCCTACTAGTGGATGAATAATTTGTCACTATCACATTAGCGACTACTTAGTGATACCAATGATGATATGAAGATTGTAGGTTTATCGACGTTAGGTTAAATTTAAGATATTCAAGATTGCATGATTTTGCCTAGTATGCTGCTTGTTGTGTGTTGTTTGTATTAACATGCTAGTTATGGTTAAATATGTTTATTTAAATATTTTATTATGATTATGGTTGATAACATGTTTCGTGTGATAATATGTTTTATCTGCTAGGACATGCTTAGTTGGTTCCTAGGCATTTATGTATGATATTTTGGGGAGATATATGTTGGGGAGCGTATGACGTATGACTTAGTCGTGCCTAACCTAATTAATTAATTAATATTTTATTGATGATGAGATTGATGATAAAATGAGATTTGAGATATGATATGAGGTATTGATGAGAGGTTAATGCACTAGGGTATGACTCGATACGCGTCGGCAAGACCCATATAGATACATGATATTGATCACAGCCGTGCGGGTGGAACACACGAGGTCAGAGTATCCGATTATGGATACCAGAAATCACGGGTGAGTGCCCTTTGGGCAATTAGGTTTGAGGAAGACTACCGTGAGATATATCTGTAGTCCTTGACGAGCGACTCCATTATAGCTTCGGGCTACTATGGTTTCAAACCATTTACGTATACATATGCACATGGATATATATTATATAGGGGAGTGCTCGCTCAGACGACTGACTAACCTCCTTATTATGATGGAGGAGATGTGACATGATTGTGGTGGCCACGTCAACATACATGAACCGTTGCATGAGCGCGAAGGGTAGAGGATAATGATATATTTCGAAGGATGCTCGTTATATTTATAGGTGTTTGTTCGCTGATGCATGTCTGTGTGCTATTATTGTATATATATTATGTAATCTTTTCTACTTATGATGATAGCATGTTTCTTATCTCCCTACTTCTTTATGTATATGTTTTATTTATTATCGCGGAGTAGACCCAGAGCAGCAGGATGCCACACTTGGATCATCGTTGGATGACCCAGCCTACGGAGTTCCCACTGATGGGAACACTTGAGTTCGAGTTCTTGGATGACAATGGGTAGCTAGTGGACCGAGTCACTCGTTTTGTAGTATATACGGGTCCATTTTCTGTTTATGCTCAGATGGGAGGTGGACCACACTTCGGATTTGTCGGGACTTTTCGTCTCGGTCAATCCTTTTCGTTTCCCATTGGCTTTCCAGCACCAGCACCACTGATGCCACCTTTGCCGTCGATGCCCCCGATGTATCCCTGGCCAACACCAGCATCAACACCACAGGGTTCGGATCAAGTTGTTCCAGATATAGGCCCAGCTCTAGTTCTAAAGATCCGACAGGAGCCTTCACGCCATAGTGCTCACTACCGAAGACGATTCCAGCGTCGTCCTCGAGGCAGTACTTCTAGTAGTAACAGAGGAGCTGCTTCTGGACCTTCTCGATCACACCGGAGACACCAAGGCACTAGGAGAGAGAGTCAGGGTAGTTCTAGCCGTCCACAGTAGGATTGGCCAGTGCGTACTCTGTATGTACATAGGTGTGTGTCTGTGAGCCCATTTTTTATGTACTTTGAGAAGGGCTGGAGTGTGGAGTGTCGGTGAGGTTATCTTTCTATGGTCTTTTGATGTATTTTCCTTTATGACATTATGTACCTATATGGGACCCTACTAATAGGGTTCCCTTTACAGTTTTATATCACAGATGCATGGTATGATGTTTTATATGTGTGTGTGTGTGTGTGTGTGTGTGTGTGTGTGATGTGATGTTTACCTATGGCTTTTATTTATATTTAAGGTTTTTATCTATACGCCTTTTCTGTATATATGCTTAACGTTAATATCATGATTAAGTTTTAGTTAACTAGGTTTCCTTTAATGGGACAGCGGGGTTGTCTCACTATCCCCTCTCAATAATCTAGGCTTTTAACAACTTGGAGGTAGGGGTCCTAACCCCTTGCTTGATAGTCTTTTGACGATGTGAGTTAAATATCGTAAGTACCGTAACAAGAATAAGTATTTGTTTATAAATATTGAGAAGTAGTCCTTAAGGTTTTAGAGCAAAAATCAATTGAAGTTAATGGGCAGATTGATACATCACCGGGTAAAAACTTGAGTGATAGTGAATCGGTTGAGACTGTCTATGAGAAACCTTTATCCCCTGATCGTGTCTCAAATTCCATTCCACAGAACTCATCTTCTGTTGCAACCAATGCTGTCAATAGCTCTACAGAGAAGATTTCAACTTCTGTTGCAACTAATGTTGACTCTACAGTCAAGGATACTCCGGTGCCCGATTCGAAGGGTACTCCGACTCCAGTGTCCGTGCATTCCAAGGCTACCTGTGATTTAACAGTTAATGGTAAGAATATTGAGACTCCTGAGATTAATTCAAATGTTCAAGATCTTAGCGCTTTTCCAACTGTTGTTCACAACGATTTTAATGTTTTATCTGCTTGGTTGGAAAAGCAAAAAGATGCAAGTACTTCTAAGGAAGGAGAGCAGAGTAATGATAATGTTGCTGAAGATGGCTTCATGGTGATTACGTCCAAATCTCAGAAGAAGTATAACCTGAGACTGAATAAAAAACCTAATTCTAGGTATGCTTAATTCTCGTTTATTTTGCATGGGTTTTGGTTTTTGTCCCCCCATGTTCTTGTTTTCTTTTTTATTTTATTAATAAATTTATGGTGACTTGTCACCTTGCTTAAAAAAAAAATTGAGAAGTAATGTTGTATGAACAAACTTTTTGCTATGAATTTTATGGATGTTAGGCTTATTGAAGTACTTAATCTCGAAATTCAATGTTATAACTGTTGATATCTTATCTGAAATTGAGGATCTTTGTTTGGGGATACTAGAGAATTGTCTATAAAGAGTCACAATGGTTATCAATCTATTAACACTAAGATTTCAAGATTATTTTTTATTTATTTAATACTTCAATGACGAGCATATAAACAGAGAAACCAACTCTTCAGGATTCAAGTCATTCTTAGCTACTTGTTTGACTAGTAATTAATTTAATGATATTTTAGAAAGAAGAGAATTGGCCTTCTCTCTTGATGGTTTGCCAGGCATTGAAAAGAGTATATGCTTCATAAAATTTGAATTAGCAAAACTAATCATAAATGAATTGTGCACTCCACCAGCATAATTTTTTTAAATGGAAAGAAAAATTATTAAAAGAATGAATAAGATTCCAGCTATAAAGGAATATTTCCTAAATACATAACTGATCGAAATTAACATGCAAGGAATATATAGGAGAACTTTTCTAGTGACATGCCTTATCCACTTTTTTGGATGAAGAAAACACTCATCATTCCTTTCTTTCAAATTGAAATGAAAATTTTGGTTCAACTTTCAGAATGAAGAAGAAGGGGACAATGAGTCACCCTAGGATTCTAGTCTAAACTATATATCTCCTTAAATTCAATGAAGAAGCATATATGTAGTAAAGACTACATTGATAAAATCAATGCATTTCAGACAATCCTCTTACTTCAGGATAAGTGTTTACTTGGCTAATGACATTTTGTTGAGTCATGAAACGGACTGATGCCCTATTGTCAAGTAAACATCTATCCTGCAGTAAGAGTGTTGTCAGAAATGTCCAGATTTTATTAGTGTATCTTTACTCAATATATATTTCATTACTGAATTTAAGGATAAAATTTAGACCAGAATCTTGCGGAGACTCATTGTCCCATTCTTCTTCATTCTGAAATTTCGAACCTAATTTGCCATTTCAATTTGAATGAAAATGATGAGTGTTTCTTTGTCCAAAAAGGTATCGAAAAAAATGGACATGGTATGCTACCGGAAATTTTTTCCTATATACACCTTATATGTTAATCTCACTCAGCAAGGTATTTATAAAACACTCTTTTATAGTTGGCATCTTATTAATTCTTTTAGTAATTTCCCTTTTTGAAAAAAATTTGAAAATGAAGTGGTGTTAGAATACAATTCGTTCATGATTAGTCCTTCTAATTTAGAATCTATGAAGACATACTCTTTCATATGCTTGGCAAAGCATCAAGAGAGAAGACCAACACTCTTTTTTCTTAAATACCATTGACATTGAGATTTGTCTGTAAAGGGTCGTGGTGGTTACAAACCAATTAACACAGAGAATTCATGATTTTTTTTTCTTTATCTAATACTTCAATGATGAACATATAAACAGAGAAACCAAATCTTCAGAATTCCAATCATTCTTAGATATTTCTTTGACTAGTAATTAATTTAATGGTATTTTAGAAAGAAGGGAATTGGACCTCTCTCTTGATGGTTTGCAAGAAATTGAAAAGAGTATGTGCTTCATAAATTTTGAACTAGCAGAACTAATGATAAATGAATTGTGTTCTAACAACACACCACTTGCACAAAAAAAAAAAAAAAATCAATGAAAAGAGAAATTATTAAAAGAATAAATAACATTTCAACTATAAAAGCATATTTGCTAAATACTCGACTAAGATTAACATACAAGGAATATATAGGAAAACTTTTCTGATCACATGCCTTACCCACTTTTTTGGATACATTTTTGGATGAAGAAGCACTCATTATTTCCTTCTTTCAAATTGAAATGGAAATTTTGGTTCAACTTTCAGGATGAAGAAAAAAAGGGAACATGAGTCACCCTAGGATTCTAGTCTAAACTTTATATATCCATCTTTTAAAGAATAAGGAGTGCAAGGGTCGTTGTTGTTAAATATTAATTATTAATAATATTAATAACGAGGAGAAGGGTTTTTTGTCCTTCAATTTTCGATAACAACATCTTGTGCTAGCCTCACTAAGGGTGTGTTTGTTTTATTTCCAGATTCCTGTTTTCATTTTCTATTTTTAAAAATAATAAAAAATTTGATATCTTGTTTTTATTATGTTTACTGTTTTCAAAGAATTCTACAAGAAACAGTAAAAAAAAAAGGGAAAAAATTGTCTTCAGTATTTTATGTACAAATTTTTTAAAACAAAAAATAAAATAAAAATAATATATCAATTTTATAATTATTTCTGAAAATAAAAAACGGGAAACCAAACAAACAAACCTAAATGATTTTGGATCTTTTAATACCGAAATTTAAACTATTCTTAATTTTTTTTCGCTTATTTAGACCCACGTTAATATATTAAATTCTACCCGTGCAGTGGACAGGTTAGCAAAGCATCTAGTAGTTATTAATTAACTTACTTTTCTCTTTAATAATACCCAGTTTCTACGAATGCATTCGAGTATGAACCATTGATAAAGTGAATACTATCTTTGGACTCAATTATAAGTAAATTTTTTTTATATTTTTTGTACTTAAATATAAGCAAAATCCAATAAACTTAACTATATTTAATATAAGTATTTCAAAAATCAAGAAAATTAACCAATGAAACTAATTCTCCTTTTACTTTTTTAAGAGCATTACATATTTTCGAGACAATTAACTGGTAGTTTAGTAATTATAACTCATTTCTTTTTACATAAATCAAGACAATTAAACTAAATTAACTAACTTTCTTAATAAGTAGAAAATTAGTTATTTTTACTTATAATTGAATCCGGAAATAGAGCAAGAGAATGAAAATAAGATTCAAATAATTATTGTCTAAATACTACCTCTGGACTCAATTATAAGTAAAAAAGTACCTATATTTTATGAACTCAAATAATCCAATCAATTCAACTCTATTAAATATAAGTATTATAAAAATCAAGAAAATTGACCAATCCAACCAATTCTCCTTTTATTTTTTCAAGAACATTACATATTCCCGAGACAATTAAATGATAATTTAATAATTGTAACTATTTTTTTATATATAAACCAAGATAATAAAATTAGTTAGTTAATTTTTTTTATAATTGAGTCCAGGAATACTAAATAGCACCACCGCCACCACATGCCGATGCCGAAAGAACAAGATGCCAATCGTAATAAGAAGGCAGCACCATGCATTTTGTCATGGCTTGACGCTTGAAGTCAAGTCGATGTCGCTCACTCAGATCATCGCTTTGCCACAAAAATCTATGGGCCAGGCATCTGCCACATCTAAAAATCGACCACCATCAAATTTGTTTTATGTTTTCAGAAATTTATATGTGAAATAATAAAAACAATTTTTTTTAATTTTACTGTTTTCTATATAAATTTATGAGAACAGGAAATAAAATAAAAATAATGTGTCAGTTTTATAATTATTTTTAAAAATGAGAAATAAAAATTAAAAACTGAAAACAAAATAAACATAGCTTTATTATTCTTCGTAGTTTTGTAATTACCTTGCCAATACGAAAGCCCACAAGAAAAATGGAATAGACAATTTTCAATATATAATGTTAAGAAAACGAATATACCCAGCATATCTTTTTTAACCATTACATAGGATTACCCAAAATTCAGATCAATCAAACAGATAAATGCGTGTACACAATTTAAATGGCAAGAATATAAATCAATAGTGTAACATGGGATTTTTTTTTGGTATATCACTATTTTAATATTTATCTCCCAAAATACCACACTTTTCAAATTATATACCAAACTACCACACTTTACAAAAACAAGTGAGAAGTCTAGTTGGGAGGACTAGACTTCTCAACATCAATTTTTTTTAAAAAAAAAAATCTGGTTGAGAAGTCTTGTTTTGGGGGCTAGACTTCTCAACGTAGTTTTCTTCTTCTTTTAATTTAATATTTATATTTAATTAATTAATAATAATTTAATTCAATTAATAACCTAATTAATTAATTAAAGGATTAAATTAAATTAATTAATAATAATTGCCTAATTATCATCAATATTAATTTACATAATTTTTTTATTTAAATAAGTAATTATAAATTAAATAATTAACACCATAATAATAATAATTGATAATCCACTCATTAAAATTAATTTTCATTTAGTAATTATACAAGCGTGCTACGCTTGCGTAGAAGACCCGGGACGGTGAGGACAATTATTTTTGCTATGACCTCCGCCCGACACAATCAACATCTCTTACGATGACCCGTTTCTCTCATATCCATCTCTGTACGAAAGCGGGTAGATTGAGGACGGTCCTTTAGATTTCTACGCATGTTTGGATTGTGGAACACCTCAACTCCCGTGTATGGTGGCCAATATGCCTCGTTGGGCACCGGGGTGAACTCTTCCTAGTAAACTTTGAAGATAGTTTCCAATTTGTACATGACAGGCACATACTCTCTATAGTTGTAATGAACACTGGAACAAGTTGCCATAGAAGAGGAAGAGGAAGAGGAACAGGTTGAACTGCATGGCCATACATTTGACCAGTCACCTACACAGCAATCATTTGCATTCACCCCTTATCAACAACAACAATATCAGCACTCTTTTGCACCAAGCAGTGGAGATTTTATGAGCAATCTGTTTGGCGCTGACGTTGGAACGCCAGAGTCTGCTCGGTTGTACATGGAACGCATGACCAACATGCGCGGCATGTACACATTTGGCGTTCCGTCAGGGCTCAACCAGGCGGGCCCTAGTACTTCAACATCGCATAGCGTGGACTTTCAAGATAATCCGCCGCCGACTTATGAAGAACACAATCAACCTGTTGCTGCACCTACTGATGAACAGCATGATCGGCATCGTCCACGCCGTACCCGGCGACCTACACGGTGTGGAACTGGAGGCCATTTAGGACATTAATTTTTACTATATTTGGTATGTCGTATTCTAGTTTAAGTTTGTGTATTTTAATTTTAATCCATCATAATTTATTATTACTTAATTAATTAGTATTAATTAACAATAATACTAAATTTATCATTACACTATTTTAATTAACTTATTTAAATAAAAAAATTATGTAAATTAATATTGATGATAATTAGGCAATTATTATTAATTAATTTAATGTAATCCTTTAATTAATTAATTAGGTTATTAATTGAATTAAGTTATTATTAATTAATTAAATATAAATATTAAATTAAAAGAAGAAGAAAACGACGTTGAGAAGTCTAGTCCCCACAACAAGACTTCTCAACCAGATTTAAAAAAAAAAAAATTGATGTTGAGAAGTCTAGTTCTCCCAACTAGACTTCTCACTTGTTTTTGTAAAGTGTGGTAGTTTGGTATATAATTTGAAAAGTATGATATTTTGAGAGATAAAAATTAAAATAGTGATATACAAAAAAAAAAATCCGTGTAACATGCAGCTAAGTATTTTACCTTTACTTATGATGTGTTTGAGAGCTCTTGCCATACAAATTTCAGGTTCCTAAGATTGTTGTCAAATTTTTTTTCCAAGTGTCCAAAAATCACGTTAAAATCTCACTAATTCGAATTGAGGCAGGACAATTTATTTAAAGGGGCAAAGTTCTCCTAACGTTTTTACTTCTGATAGTTAATTAAATTTTACTTGTCACATATATGAAGTAATTGATTTAAATTATTAATTCAACTTATTTCACTATTACTCCTAAGAGGAGTGTGACCAACACAATTTCTTTCTAATACACTCTCTTCTATTTGCTATAGTATTAGTTAAAATTCAAATGGACTCTATTATTTTGAAAATGGGCCCCACTAGTTCATATGAGTCTTATTAATTCATGTGGATCACTGAGAAAAGAACTAATTTATATGTGTCACACTTGAGAGATACATAACATTAAATTCAACTTGTTAGATATTCAATAAAATATGATTGCCTAAATAGTGGTATAGAAGAGGGTGTTCTAACATGATCGAGGCTGCTAGGTGCTGGTGTTTGGACACTTGGAGTGCTCAAATGGAAGGATTGAGTTTTCCAACAAGAGATGGCCCGACTTCAAATGACAACTAGTACCGATTTCGAGCCAGAACGGATTCGCTCCTGCAAATCCGTTGTCCAGCGCTCCTGCTGCGGGGATCCAACGGCTCTGGGTTGTTTCGGGAGGGTGGGATCAGCTGCGGATCCGTGTGGGGCCACGATCGGACGGTTGGAGCAGCGGCGGATCCGAGCCCATTTCGAGCACCATAAATTATGAAAACTTAATCACATTTTTTTTTTTGATAAAAAAACCACTGTTTTAAACACATAAAATCTTTGGTCGAACTTATATAGTAAAAGATCCGTGGTGGAACCAGAACAAAACTAGTAAATAGTAGAGAGGAACTAGTGAACTATAATGTTGAATTGTAAATAGTTTAGAGGAGTGGCTCCTCAATATTGATAATTGAAAAAATTGACATACATTAGACCAGGGATCATATGTGGGGAAAAAAAAAAAAACAACTATAAGGAATAAGATCGCATGTGATCAGAAAGTGCAATTAATTCAAGAAAAAAAAAAATTAAAAAACGCAAGGATTGCTACGCAGGAAAGGAGACAGGAGTCAGGACAATGAGCACGTGAGATGTCACCTACCTTGCATACATACATACATTTGGAAATTGGAATAGCATCATGATACGTAATAACAACACAGATCTGACTCAAATGTCAATGGCCTCTGATCAGAGAGAGATATATTATATGGTATTAGGGTTCTGAATTTGATCTGAGAAATTTATAGAAATGGACGTGGAGAGATCGTCGTTGTGCAATTGCGTTGTGAACTTTCTGTTGGAAGAGAATTACTTGCTCACTGCGTTTGAGCTTCTTCACGAGCTTCTCGATGATGGTCGCGACGATCAAGCCATTCGCCTCAAACAATACTTCTCTGATCCTTCCCAATTCCCTCCCGATCAAATCGCACGCCTCAATTCTCTCCGAGGTAACGACGCCGTTTTGAATCCTCTCTGGAACCCAATTCCATGGTAGCGTAAATAAAATAGCCTTTTTTGTTTTTTGTTTTGTGAATTATACTTATATGAAACGTGGTGCAGTACGCAATTAGATTAAAAAATGGATACAAGTAATCCTCTTAATGTAGTAGCAATATTAAGTTAAATGTCTCAATATGCAAGTTGGAGTCCCGTTGCTCTACCAATGTCTAAGCATTGGTTTGAGTAACTGGGACCTCATCTTAAGCAAGGTCTGGAGTTCGAGTTTTGTTAGTCCGACCAATGTCTTAACCATTGGTGCGAGTAACAAGGAGCTCGCCTCAAACAAGGTCTCGGATTCTAGTCTTGTTGCTCTGACCAATGTCTAAGCATTGGTTCGAGTAGCAGGGAGCTTGCCTTAGGTAAGGTCTCGGGTTCGGGTCTTGTTGGTTAGACCAATGTCTTAAGCGTTAGTCCGAGTAGCAAGGAGCTTGTGTTAAGCAAGGTTCTGGTTCGAATCATGTGAATGAAAAATATAGGGATGTCAAGAGAGTTTTGCCTCCTTAAATAGATATTTCCAGATAGATTTGGATTAATTGGGGTCCAAAGTGATTTTCAAATACAGAGGGTGTCAGACCAAAAAGATGTCTCTCTATGCAGAATGAAGTGAGTGATTATTATTGATAATGGAACTGCAAATATACAATAGAATGTGAACATATTGTTTTATAATAATGATTAATGAACTTACAACTTTTAAGCTGGAGTTATAAGGTGAATGTGTTACTGTATTGCCTTTGAAGATTCTTATGCCAAACCTTGCTCAGGTGAATGTGTTACGCCGTTATTGTATTGCCTTTAAGGAGTAGCAATTTTAGTGTGTGCCTGGGGTGCTATTGCTAGAACTGTCCATTTTCTTTTTCTTTTTCTTTTTTTAGTGTGTGCCTGGGGTGCTATTGCTGGAATTGTCCTTTTTCTTTTTCTTTTTTTCTTTTGTGTGTGTTTAATCTGTAAGAAAGAATAGCAAAGGAGTAGTAAGGAAGCCTTAAACACAACCTTAATGCCATCATGCATTTGGCCTGGTGGTTACTCACTTGATAATAAGTTGGTGCTCCCTCCCTCTTGGTTCTTTTAGAATTACACTGGATATATACTAGGATTTAGAACACCAGACATGTTCAAATGATGTGTACCTTTTGTAGACATCTTGCTATTTGTTTAGATGAATCCGATAATCACGAGTCGATGCACACACGTACACTGCAGGAATAGGATCTTCCTTTTCTGACAGATTCAAGTTTAAATCCCAATTACACAGACATAAAAAAAAAGCTTTAATAAAGGAATGAGACTTGCAATGATAGAAATGAGAAGGAAAGTAATATTATTCATAGAATTAAGGCTTTGCTTATATGAAAAGAAAAGTCCAGCCTTTAGTAGGAAAGAAATAAAAACATAAAAAAAAATAGTGAACTATGAGAAAACATTATATAATTAAATATGCCAATTAATTAGGAAGTTGTCTGATGCAAATTCCTTCAGAGTCTATGTTCTAATCTTAACAGTTAGCTTGTGATGCAGTTATGTTTTTTTTCAGCAATTAGCAACTGTATATGAGTTACACTTATATATGACATTTAGGTATAGATTGAATCATTGAAGCGATATCAACTGTATTAGTTCATTTTGTGCAATATACAATTGTTTTCTTTCATATGGGCATTGTTTCTGTCTGCTGCCTAATCTTTGGGCACCTAGGCTCCTGATAGAAGGTGCACTTTGGACAACTGTGCTTTTATTATAAATATCAAAGTACAGAGTGGTTTCATACGCATATATATCCCATGCCTGATGATTTTTTCTCTTCGTTTTCATTCTCGCAAAGCAGTGGCAGATCCTCAAAGTTTGCTGGAAGAGAAAGAAGCAGCAGAAGAAAAGTTAGCTATTAGTGATTATGAACTGCGTTTGGCTCAAGAAGATATCTTAAAACTCAAAAGTGAATTGCAAAAGAAGGCAGAGAACCCTAATGAACTAAATGGTATATTTCTTGTTTTTCAAGAGATTTTACCTCTATCTTTTATGTTTTATGAAATATCCATTTAGCTTTCAATGTCAGACAGTTTTTAATAATCATGTAATTATATTGGATTAAGGACTTTATTTACGAAAAATTTGTTTATTTTTTAAATGGATAAAGAAATATTATTAGATACAAAGGGGAGAATACAAGGGGATAAGATGTCCTCCAAAAGAAAACCACAAAGTCGAAGGACAACAAAAAGAAAAAGGACCCATAGGAAACCATAAAACAAACAAATCCAAGGAGATAACAAATAAAGGAAAAACACCACAACTGCCCCAAAACTCCCCTAGGAAACTCCCTCCACAAAAACACCTGCAACAAAAGGGATAAACTCAAACAAACACAAAGCGATACACCCTTTTCCTTCAACAAAGTAGACAACTTCGAAGCTACAAATAAACCTATCCTTCTAATTCCTTTAGGCCCTCCGTAATTCACTGTTGTTGCTAATCTTTGAAGATCCTGTTGGACCTTCTTCTCTGTACTATTGGAGTATATTTGGCTTAACTGCCACCTTTACCTCCTCACACAATGGATTAAGATTAACCAACTTTATCCCCATTGAATCTGGAAGTTATCGTACAGCATGCAAGTCACTTCCATTGCCTAAAAGGCTTACTAGAAAATTAGAAATAACTTCCTCATCCAAAGAATTCTAACTTTGGCAGCTTTCAGTCTGGACAAGGCAGAATTCCTTTTCAAAACAAGCATTGTGATAGACCTATAACAGTCAGGAATAAGTGAAGGCAAAAAGAAATACAGACCAAAAGAAAAGTTTATTAATAGTAAAAATAAATAAACCACCAGAGAGAGAAAGTAAACAACACAGCGAGAGAAGGCGCCACTTGTTACTTAATTTATATTCTACTACATAATTCTGTAATAATATACAATCAACTTTAGTTTTGTTGATTAGCTAGTGATTAGGCTATTAATTAAAAAACTTCCTTGACATGAGGCAAAGCACACTATTTTTTGTGAAGGAAAAAACAGTATGGGATAATCACCCGCGGGGAAAATAATAGAGGGAGAAGATCCCGCTGGAGAAATAAGTGTTTTCTAGGTCACAAACAGGGGGGAATGGGGGAACACCATCAACGGCTCGGAGATAAGGAACAGCTAAGAGAAAATAACAGCGGGTTTATGAAGGAATAGAGGCCAAATGATACAGCAGGAAGTGCCCCTGTAACAAGGATGCAGCAGAGGAAGGAAAAGGAGAATAAGTTATTGACTATGACCATAAACAGGCTGGAAAAATGAACACAGCCACAAAAACTAAAATAGAGAAGGCACAAAACCAAGGAGTTCCAGGAACTCTGCAGCAGAATAACGAGATTAGGTCACAGAGGATGGTATCACTTTGATACCATGTTGAAAGACGGAATGAGTGGGAGAAATTGTGTGTTAGGCTACACACATATTCTGGTATTGATACATTGATTTACATTCAATTAGAGAGTAAGGTATTTATATGTATAGGTGTTGGAAAGGATATTTTCATTTATGACATGCTCTTGTCTTCTACAAATGCTGAATATCAGTTCCGATTTAGTCTTGCTTCCCAAAAATTTTTTTTTTTAAAGAATCAACCGCATTTATAGAGCCATTACCTTTTGACAAATAATGTAATTTGGCTTTATAGGAGGATGCCTTATGCTGTTGTATTTCTTTCTCTCCTCATATACAAGTTCTTCTTTTAGCATAAAAAATAATGCAACTTGGAATACTCAAGATATTCCCCAGTTATACTTGTAAGTTGTAGCTGCTCCATCTGCATATGATACCACTACACTGTTATTATTGCATACTTCTATTTTGGTTGCAGCTGCACAGTCAAGTGGAGATGTTTCAGTGAATGATGGGCAACAAATTCATCAAAAAAAGAATCCTTCCTTCACCGATTTGGGTTCATTAAAGGATAATGAACGCCGAGATCTTAATTGTGCTGTGAAGGAATATTTGCTTATAGCTGGTTACCGTCTTACTGCAATGACATTTTATGAAGAGGTTGGTACTGTAATACTGGCTTGTTTCCCTATTTCTGTGACTTTCTGATTATTTTTCTTTCCATATGTTTTCCTTCTTGCTTCTTTTGGTGGATTCTAGTGATTTTATTAGAAAGTGATGGCTCACTTTTTGTTTGAGATGCGCTTTTGCTGTGTAATTCTTTTTGCTTTGGTTTGTTTTCTTTGTTTTTTGCCGATTTGGTCAGCGATTGGGAAATAATGTAGTTACACTGGCAGTGGCTGTTGTAGCTTCATGTATGGAACATTGAACCACTTGAATATAAAGAGGGCATATATGGTTTTGTAGAGGAAGTTATGCTCTTTAACTTTTTATTTTGGAAGTGGAATTATGGGTCTTGGCTGTGTTGAGTTGCTGCCTCAGCACTACAGTGAGGCGGGTTTTTGAACTAGCTCCTCAGATAGCTTGAGCTGAGGCACCTCAATGTTGAGAAGGTGGCCATGAGGCACTACCATTTATTTGAGGTGGGATGAAGCACGTGCCACCTTCCTCAGCGATATCATGAACTTTTGATCAAAATGAGACTTCTGTCCTCCACAATGAGTTTTAAGTCTTAAGTAGTTGGCTATAAAATAGAATTTATGTGTGGATAGCTGTGCTTAATAGACTTAGTATCAATGACATGTCACAAGTGTGTAGGTCACTGATAGGCCCATAACTAATGTGTATAGGAGAAGGATGTTCTGGGCCCTATGATAAGGCCTGAAGGTGTATGAGAAGAAGAAAAAGAAAGAGATTCAGCACGGGGAGAATGCGGTTGAGAGTGGGAGGGAATAAATAACAGAAGGGGACAAGTGTCACTTGGGAATTGGGGAGAGAGATTGGGTAATCATTAGGAAATGATTGGAATTGGTTATGTATAGGGGCAGGGGGGACGTAGGAAGGCATGGAATATTTTGGGAAAAGGTCTGGGAGCTTAGCAGCTTGAGGGAGGAGTCTCTTCTATTTTCTTCTTTCGTTTTCTGCATTTCTATCTTCCGTTTTCTATTTTACAGAGGGATTTCCCTCTGGTTGTAAGGAGCAGAGCTCCATTGCTTTCTATTTTTAATACAGGTATATCTGGTACCTATCAGCCACATAAGGCAATTTCCCCCTATATGTGTGTTATGTGTGGTGCAAGTTCAGGATCTGGTCCTCATCTATTGTTACATTTTCTGCTGTTACTACTTTGTGGAATTCTTTGTTTGGCTTTTTTGGAGAATGTTGGCAGTTGGCTATGCCCTAAGTCCTTGGGCCAGTTTAGATAATAGGTTTTACTGGTTTTGATACAATTAAAGAGGATAAGTTTTTGTGATAATGGGCTATACTTGCTACAATTTAGTGCATTTGGATGGAGCATAACTTTCTCATTTTTGAGGCTACGGTGTAAAATACATGGTTTTTTTAACGGGGCATCACTTACATATCTGTTGAGGGATTGGGTAGCTTTGCTAAATTGAAGTCTTCTGTTCCTTTTTTTTTTCCCCTCTTATTTTTAGGAGGATTTCTTATCCTCCTTTCTGTTTGTATTCTCTTTCTCTTTATCTTAATAAATTTCTTGTTTCATAAAACAAGGGAAATAGTCAATCCAGTTGTTTAAGGGAAAATAAAGGTGGAAGCACAAAAACCTTCAGGCTTCAGTTTGGCACTTCAATCTTTCTTTTTATTGGGAACTTCTCATATAGCTTGCTCGATGGAAGGAAGTTGCAATTTTATTGATATTTGTGGAGCCTGTTATGTATTTTACGGGTTCTTGCAAATTTATTTTTGTTTTGCTTTGAGACGAAATCTTTTCCTTTTTTGTGTTATCTTCTTTTCTTTATAATAAATATCATATTTTATGTGTTCCTTCTCTCCAAGAAAAAGAAAGAAACTGAAAAGGCTGTTTCTATGATATTTTCTTTTGTGCTATCTCCTCATTCTCCTGCATTTGGATTTTACTTCAAGATTTGTCCAACAATCATCCAACAGTTAATATTACTGCCAACAAGGTAGAGAGTATCGGAACAATCGAAATTATAAGGATTTAATGGCAGAGGAGTAGAGAGACTCCGAATAGTTAATATTAGATTGATATTATGTGCTCGCGTTTTAATATATAATCCACTAAAATCTATTCATACTAGTAATCTTGGTCAAGTTCTAATGTACTGCAACTAGTACTGCCCCAGCACAAGAAGACTACTAACATAACGAGACTACAATACACGAACAACCCTATTATTCTAACAACAAGAAAAGGTACCACAAGTCCGCAGAAATCTCCAAATAAAAAACTAAACGTATGTATCATATAGATTTTGGTTGCTGTATATATATTTTTTCATGAGGGAATATTTGGTAGTTCTGACTTCTGATGCAACCCAACAGATCTGTATGCTCCTGTATTGTTATAATGGTTGTTCTTGTGTTTGTAAAATATCTGGAATGCTGTCAAATTATATCTGGTGTTCACATTTATGTATTATTATATTATCTATCACATTATGTTGTTGGCCCTGCTATTTTTGGGGTGCTTAATGTTATGCAATACGTAATCTTCTATAACTGTTCCTGTAGGTTACAGACCAGAACTTGGATATTTGGCACAACACCCCTGCATCCGTACCAGATGCCTTGCGTCATTATTATTATCAGTATCTTTCATCAACTTCTGAAGCTGCTGAGGTGATTCTTTTATTCATTGTATAAGCAAGTGGCTCATCGCGTACTACCTAAATTAGTGCTGGAAAATTGTCTGACTCCGTTTATTATTTTTATGTCTAACAAAAAAAAGAAAAAATCAAAGTGTCAGAAATGACTAATTTATGTATTTCCTGGATTAAGTGATTCCCAACAATATTAAGGGTGTGGTCCCACCGACGTACTTCATTTGCAAATGTGTTGATTCTTTCTTCTGTAACGCACCATTTCCTTCTATTTTTTTATGGCTGACACAAATGATGGTATAAAAAATCACTAAGCCACAATTCAATGATGTATCAGTGGAATATTTGTATCCATATTAATTTTGAATGGTTTCTCGTCCTCATATTCCACATATTCCACATACCCTATTCTCTTAAAATTCAATTTAAGAATTTACTTCCTTAGCTAGTGAAATTTCTATTCTTTATATTTTGGAGGCATTTGTTTGTTTATAATTGATTTTTAATAGGTCTTTGGAGATTTAGATAAATATGTTTACCAAATTAAGTTTGTAATATTTACTTCAAATTACTGTCTCTACTGAATTACACATGAATGCTAATGCAGGAAAAATTTACTCTACTTCGAGAAAATGAAAAATTGCTGAAAGCAAATAAAAGTCTGACTCAAGAAAAGGATACCTTGTCGAAGAACAAAGATTTGGCAGATGCTCAAATAGGTGCATTAACTAAATCCTTGGAGGCAATGCAGAAGGATCTTAAAGACAAAGAGAACCTGGTAGTTTTTTCTTACTTTTAACAGATGCTGTCAAAGAATTCTCATCTTTTCAAAATTATGATATACTAATTTTTAATTTTCAGGTGCGAGTTTTAAAGCAATCCTTGGAGCTCGAAAGAAAGGAGCTCAATGATTGCAGAGCTGAGATCACTTCGCTGAAAATGCATATTGAAGAATCTCGTTCTGGAAATAATCTGGTTGTTAGCGATGCTAAAAATGTTCAATCTCAATCTTCGGAAAAGTATGAGGAAGAAATTAAGAAATTGCAGATGGAAGTTGAATGGTTGAAAGAAAAAAATATTAGAGCTCCTGAAAATGGAAATCTTGGTGGTTCTGAAAATGAAATTTTGCAGACAGATGATAAAGTGATTGAGATTCATGAAGACCGAGGTGCAATCTCTGACCCTGTTGATCTGGCTTTGGGTGTTGTACGCAATGAAAATGCTCAATCGCCGGTTATTCAAACTCTTGACGAAGATGCTCAATCGCCGGTTATTCAAACTCTTAACGAGTATGCTGATAAACATGAAGATACATTGCCTGAGTTATTTAATCCTGCAATTACAAATAGTGCTTTTGGAAATATCAATAATGTCTCTGAACAAAATGTTGGGCAACAACCAGTGGATAGCAGGTTACTTGTAAAATCAGACATTGTCAATGATGAAGCAATATCTGAGAAGACGGCAAGTTCATTCTACTCTTGGCTTGAGGAAATACTTAAACATCATTACTTTTTTTTGTTTCAAGTTTCATACCCTTCTCGAATTTGGTGAAACTGAATGATTGGAACTGGTTTTGGTCAGGTTTTTTTTCTTTTGTTAAAACTAGTTAACCAGCAGTAGTACTGGTTTTCATTGCCAGTAGCATGGAGCCATTGAAAAATATATAAATAAAAAATCTCTCCTACCAAAAGAGATAAAGAAAAGTCAAAATGACAATTTTAATGAAAGAGGTTTGTGTTTGTCTACATCATAATGTAATCATGTTTTTCATTCTTATATCTTTGAATTTTGACAGGGATTAGGAACCATTCAGATACTTGCAGACGCTTTGCCTAAAATTGTTCCGTATGTCTTGATCAACCATCGTGAGGTTTGCCTTTGCTACTTGATAAATCTATTTCACTTGTACACTGTCCTACATAAAAAGGGCAACCTGGTGCTATAAAGTACACTGATATCCTCATAGGCTACAATAATTTTGTTTGATTGCAGGAGCTCCTTCCGCTGATAATGTGTGCAATTGAGCGCCACCCAGATAGCAGCACTCGAGATTCTTTGACCCACACATTGTTTAACTTAATCAAGCGTCCTGATGAACAGCAGAGACGAATAATAATGGATGTACGTTGTGTTGTTTTCTTAACTTTTTCTACAACAGTTTCAAATGCGACTTCGAATATCTTTGTCAACATTTCAGGCATGTGTCACCCTTGCAAAGAATGTTGGAGAGATGAGAACAGAGACAGAATTGCTTCCACAGTGTTGGGAACAAGTATATTGTTGCCTCAATTATCAGCCTACTCCTTGCCATTCTGACTTTGGAACAGTTTTAATTTTTTTTGCTGTTATGGTTTTTAGATCAGTCACATGTACGAGGAGCGTAGACTGCTTGTTGCTCAATCATGTGGAGAGCTTGCAGAATTTGTACGGCCTGAGATTCGCGATTCCCTTATTTTATCTATCGTGCAGCAACTAATAGAAGATTCTGCCAGTGTTGTTCGAGAGGCTGCAGCTCGTAATCTGGCTATGCTGCTTCCACTTTTTCCAAACATGGATAAATATTTCAAGGTCAGCCTCACTATATTTGCTTCGAGGCAATCATGGAGAAGGTTTCTGACTTGAGACTTGGCTACAATGTAAGCTCTAGAACAGGTTGACAAGACATGGTCTAGGGAATGGGGCCTTTTACCCTTACCATGATATGACGACTTTTAGAGCAAAAAAATATTAGTTAAAGATGAAGAGTGGCTCCAATTCTTTGTTTTGTTTTTTTTGTTAATAGGTGGAGGAGTTGATGTTCCAATTGGTATGTGACCCGTCAGGAGTGGTTGTGGAAAGTACTCTAAAGGAATTGGTTCCTGCAGTTTATAAAGTGGGGAAACAAATTGGATCATGTTTTGGAAGTTTTATTTTCTCATATTTTAAGCTCTGCTCAGGTATTTGTTTTTCTTTTTACCGTACTTTTCCCTTGTTACTGAGAATTTGATTCTTGGGAATTATTTTTGTGAGCGGAATTTTCCGTTGATCTGCAGCGTTGTCCACCTCTTTCTGGAGTCGAAGGGTCTATGGAGTCATATCTCCGTGTCTTGGGTGAAAGAGAGCGCTGGAATATAGATATTCTGTTGAGAATGCTGATGGAATTGCTTCCTTTGGTGCATCATAAAGCTATTGAGACATGCCCCTTTTCGTCCTCCACAGAAACCACACAAGCTGTTTTATCTACCACATTGCTTGATTTGTATGCCAGGTGAGCTTGGCAAGAAGAGTTGACTTTGAAATAATACGATTAGGACTTTTTAAAGAGTCGATGCCAATGACATTGGGTCTTGACATCACATACTTCCACCTGTGAATGTCTGTTTGGGAGAAGGGGGAAAGAGGGAAAGGGAGGAAAATAAGGAAAAGAGTGGCAGGTCAGGTCTTCTGTTTGTAACTCACTAGCTTTGTATGGTTGATTCATGTTGTAGTGTATATGCATTGTGCAGATGCATACTCACATTCATATGCATACACTGAAAGACAAACAAACTGACATGAGTCACTTGGCAGCTTTGTCAAAGCTGCTAATGATCGTTAACGGTTTCCACCTTTGCTAGGGAACAAGTTGAATGGGATGCATTTGAATGGATGCATGCTGAGTGCTTTCCTAATTTGATTCAGCTGGCTCGCTTGTTACCACAAAAAGAAGATAATTTACGGAATCGAATTTCCAAGGTCACTTGCCTGCCTCTTGATATGTTTTTTTAGAACTGCTTTGTATGACTCCTGATCAAAGTTTGATCAAAGATATTTCTGGGTTTGTGCTGATCAAACTCATATAAATGCAGTTTCTGTTATCTGTTTCCGAAAGGTTTGGGGATTCCTACGTGACATGCATAATGTTACCTGTATTTTTAATAGCAGTTGGAGATGATGCCGATTTGACTTATTTTCCTGGTGCCATCCATTCAAGAATTAGAGGTAATGGCTCTTCAATTTTTCTGTGAAATTTTCACGCAATTGCTAATTGCTTTATATGTGACTTAACTTTTAGGTTTGAAACCAAGGTCTGCTGTTGCTGATAGGCTCTCTACCATGTGTGTCCTACCGCTTCTGTTGGCTGGTGTTTTGGGTGCTCCTGGAAAGCATGAACAATTAGTGGGATATTTGAGGAAGCTGCTACTGGAAGAAAATTCCATGGAGAATCCGTCAACCAAGCACACTCCTGAGATTATTAATGCTATCCATTTCATCTGGTTTGAATATCACCACTAACATTCTTAAAATTTATAATATTTTCCTTCAATATTCATAACGAGCTTTGTTTATAATGCAGCATATATGAAGAAAACCATGGGATGATATTTAATATACTATGGGAAATGGTTGTCAGCTCTAATGTGAACATGAAAATAAATGCTGCTAAGCTGCTGAAAGTTATTGTAAGCTTATTGCTTTCTTAGTTTCTAGTTGCATTTGCATTTCATATTAATGTGAAAACTAACATAGATGTCTTCATTAATAGGTGCCACATATTGATGCAAAGGTTGCTTCAACTCATGTTTTGCCTGCCCTAGTTACTCTTGGATCTGACCAAAACCTGAATGTGAAGTATGCCAGCATAGATGCATTTGGTTCTGTGGCTCAACACTTCAAAAATGAGATGGTATCTCTTACTAATATTTCTCCCTGGTTTCTGTTGAAATTGTGAAGTTAATGCTTATGCTGCTCTACATTTAAAATTCTAATGAAATAAGATATCTTCCAGATTGTTGACAAGATACGTGTTCAAATGGATGCTTTTCTTGAGGATGGTTCCCATGAAGCTACTATTGCTGTTATTCGTGCATTGGTGGTTGCGGTACCACATACAACAGAGAGACTTAGAGATTATATCCTTATAACCTTATTTTTGAAAAAGAATTATGTTTATTAGGGAAGTATTTAATGTCCTGACATTTTTATGTCTTTTTACCCAGTCATTTGCGTTTTCTGTATGCTTTCAAGGTCTAAGTTTTGAAGTTTGTTTCTTTAACTTGGCAATACATCTTTTGTCCAAGATTTTCCAACTTACAGCTATGCCAAATGCAGCAAGTGATTTGATGCGTCGACTAGAGAGAGTAAATGCTTTTTGCGAGGCAATCCGTGCTCTGGATGCTACAGGTTTGCTCTTATTAATCAATATTGTGGTATTATTGATTCAACAGGGGTACTTGTGCCAGGTACCATGAAGTTCCTTTTTAGCTTGTACTAATGTCATGGCTCCAGACTTTCAGTTGACGTAACATACACCTGGAGTTGCCAGTTAGTTAGTTTTCTCTATGCCTGTCCATAGACCAATTATTTCCTGTTGTGAATTTTAGCCAAATGAGTGTGTTCAATTTAATCAATTGAATGCCCATAAATTTAGGTAAACAATCGTGATTCTTGTTAAATGAAGTGCCTAGCTTTTTGGGGAAGTGTGTTATTCAATTGTCTTTCCTTTTTCATTTTTGATAGGAAATGAAATTTATTAGAGAGATGATAAGGTATCGTCCAAAAAAGTGTTATTTTTGATCCAGTCTCTTTTCTTTTACCAGCATTGTAAATCAAAATTCTCGCACATCCTAATTCCAATTTTATGCTCTATC
Source organism: Echinosophora koreensis (assembly GCA_035048595.1). NCBI lineage: Eukaryota > Viridiplantae > Streptophyta > Magnoliopsida > Fabales > Fabaceae > Echinosophora > Echinosophora koreensis. The sequence continues at coordinate 1,682,125 of JAPCYP010000046.1, forward strand.
TGATACTCTGGTGTCTAGAATTCAACATTATGCATAGAATCCGTAGTTTACAAATTTTAGTTTCCCGTGGAGACTTTTATTTTGCATTTTTTTTTGTCATTTCTTTCTTCCTCCACAAGTATTTTTAATTCTTAGTTTCTCTTCTTATAGACCTTCCTGCAAATAGCGTCCGGGACTTCCTTCTGCCTGCTATACAGAATCTCTTGAAAGATTCGGATGCACTGGATCCTGCACACAAAGAAGCCCTTGAAATTATTATGAAGGAAAGATCAGGGGGAACTTTTGACAGTATTAAGGTGATGGGTACTCATCTTGGTCTTCCATCATCCGTCAGCAGCTTCTTTGGTGATGGTGGATTGCTTGGAAAGAAAGATACCACAGAGCCACCATCAGAAGCAGTTGGGTCTCCCAAGGCTGCGGCCACACCATCACCAGCAGAGGACACTAGATTCCGGCGCATCATGCTGGGGAATTTCAGCGAGATGCTTCGGGGCAAGGGAAAAGTCCAAGAGGAAGGTCAGCACCAATAATATGCGTTTCTGCTTCTGGATAGTAATTTTCTGATCATTCAGATACATAAGGTGAATATCACGGTTTCTCATACACACCAACCAAGAGTTATCTCACTTGGGTGGGGTTGGACACTGTTGTTTCCCATATATACGAGACAAATTTTGCAATCTTTAACAACATTAAAGTTATTTTTCTGAGATAGGTTATGAAAATTGAAAATATAGATAAAAACTATTTTATTACAGTTTTGTTGTTTTTTTTTTTATTGGATATGACCTGCTAGGCTTTGTGTGTTTTTTCAGGAGAGATTCAATCGAGCACGGTAGAATTTGTAAATTGCTCTTTATTGTTAGCTCTATATTTTGTGCTTTATTGACATTTTCTGGATTGTAATTTATTAAAAGTGATACCCTTGCATTGGTTTTACTAGAAAGATTCTTAATTTGAGTTAACCCAATAAGATAATTGAGCATTTTTGTTTGGACAACTATTAACATTTTCTTACCTTGAAAGAGTGTGAGCAATTTTAGAAGCGGTCAACTTTTTCCATCAGTTTAGTTATTGTAGAGTAAGATCATCTCGTGTGGTTCAAATCATTGAAGTTGCTTAACTCATCCTTCTTTGAATTCCACCATGTCACATAATTCATCAAATGGATTCCATAAGTTATCCCGTAAGTAAATCTTTACTTACGTTTATTTTTCTCTAGTTTCACAATTTCTTATTAGGTGTCACTATAAGGAGTGGATAACATATACTTCCTCCCTTAGGCTAAGTGAACTTATTATTTGGGGGTTCATTAAGGAATGAAATGAAATAATTAAGGATAGTAACCCAAACTATTACGTCTCACTCAAATCTTCGATTTTCAAACACTTTAATTTGAGGGTGTGAAATTTCTGTCCATTTCCTTATTAAATTTTCAAACAATGGAGTGATATATTTTTAACTTTCTATTCTACTTCATTATTCATGACCCGATTACTAACAACTCGAGTTCATTTACTTCAAAACTCCCAAACAAAAATAAGGATAGTAACCCAAACTACTATGTCCATTTCAAATCCTCATATTTTCAAACACTCCAATTTGAAGGTGTGAAATTTCTGTCCATTCCTTTATTAAACTTTCAAACAATGGAGTAATATACTTTTAACTTCCTATTCTACTCCATTACTCATGACTCCATTACTAACAACTCGATTTCATTTACTTCAAAACTCCCAAACAAAACCTTAATACTAAATCTCGAGAGCTTTATCCATTTCGAACCACACGTATGTCGATGGAATTTATAGAGTACATGCATGTTATTGCCACCTATCCATTTGCTCCAAGTGACTTGGTCATCCCATTTGTGCTGACTCCATTTGTGGTGATACTTTGCAAGACCTAATTCTTTAATTGGTTTGTTTCTTAATTGTTGTGCCTTGTACCAAAACAACATCTCTTATTCGGAACAGAAATGTTATCTTGACAACCAATATAGACAACTACGGTGACAACCGTATATACGAGTGTCATTTCCGAAATTTTTGAGTAACTTTTGGGTCCCACCTTATGTTGGTTTTTGAAGCAAAAGTAGAGTTGTCCCTAGAGTTGTTGTATTTGGGTTGTTAGAATAATATAACTCTATTCAGAATTCGTGTATCATTTATCGAAAAACGTATGACTTATTTTACCTTTTTAGGAATTCACGTCCGTTTATCGAAAAGTGGTTCGTACCATTTAATATTATCCATATTATAATTTTTTTTCAAATGGAAAATAATTTTCCCTAAGTAGAGACTCAATTGAGTACGGTAGAATTTGTAAATTGCTCGTTGTTGATGTTGTTGTTGTTGTTACCTCTATCTTTTGCACTTTAATGACATTTTCTGGATTGTAATTTATTAAAAGTTATACCCTTGCACTGCCTTTACTAGAAAGATTCTTAATTTGAGTTAGCCCAATAAGAGAATCAAGCTTTTCTGTTTGGAGAAATGTTAACATTTTCTTATCTTGAAAGAGTGTGTCAATCTTAGAAAAGTCCACTTTTTCCATCAGTTTAGCTTTTCTAGAGTAAGATCATCTCGCATGGTCCAAATCACTGAAGTTGCTTAACTCATCCTTTTATGAATTCCACCACGTCACGTAATATTGTTTTTTACTTTATACTATTTTAAGCAATTATCCTCTCTAATGGTACAACTCTAGAAAATTCAGCTAATGGTTTCCATAAGTTACACCATATCTTTATTTACGTTTATTTTTCCTTAGTTTCACGATTACTACATCCCACTCAAAACCTCCGATTTTCAAACACTCCAATTTGAGGGTGTGAAATTTTTGTCAATTCCCTTATTAAACTTTCAAACAATGGAGTGATATAATTTTAACTTTCTATTCTACTTCATTACTCATGACTCCATTACTAACAACTCGAGTTCATTTACTTCAAAACTCTCAAACAAAACCTTAATACTAAATCTCGAGAGCTTTATCCTTTTCGGACCACACATATGTCGATGGAATTGATAGAGTACATGCATGTTATTGCTCCATTTGCTCCAAGTGACTCGGTCATCCCATTTGTGCTGACTCCATTTGTGGTGATACTTTGCAAGACTTAGTTCTTTAATTGGTTTGTTTCTTAATTGTCGTGCCTTGTACCAAAACAACATCTCTTCTTCGGAATTCGTGTATCATTTAAATTGGTTTTTTGTGTGGTTTTTTTTTTAAAGCCAGACCATTTATCAGAATTCGTGTATTGTTTATTGAAAAACTTACGACTTATTTTACTATTTTAGTAATTCATGGTCCGTTTATAGAAAAATGGTTCATACCATTTAATATTATCCATAATATAAATCTTTTCCAAATGGAAAATAATTTTCCTTATGCAGAGATTCAATCTGTAAATTGCTCGTCGTCGTCGTCGCCATTGTTGTTGTTGTTGTTGTTGTTGTTAGCTCTATATTTTGCACTTTAATGACATTTTCCGGATTATAATTTATTAAAAGTTATACCCTTGCATTGCCTTTACTTGAAAGATTCTTAATTTGAGTTAGCTAAGAGAATCAAGCTTTTCTGTTTGGAGAACTGTTAACATTTTCTTATCTTGAAAGAGTGTGTGCAATCTTAGAAGGCTCCCACTTTTTCCATCAGTTTAGCTTTTCTAGAGTAAGATCATCTTGATGGTTCAAATCGTAGAAGTTGCTTTTTTTTTTTTTGACTCAATCGTTGAAGTTGCTTAACTCTTCCTTTTATGGACTCCACCACATCACATACTTATTTTTTTTACTTTATACTATTTTAAACAATAATCCTTCTTAATGGTACAACTCTAAAAAATTCATCTAATGGTTTCCGTAAGTTACACCATATCTTTATTTATGTTTATTTTCCTCTAGTTTCACGATTTCTAATTGGGTGCCTCTATAAGAACTAGTTGCTTATTTTTATTTTTTTGGAACCCATCATAATTAGGGCCTTTTGCTCCCTAGTGGGTTAACAGAGTATACCAGAAACTTAGATCCTTTGAACCCGTTATGAGATTAATCTCTGCTCGGGTGCTTAGTCATAATTAACGTTCCTCGCCCTACCCAAAGATGTGTTTTTTTGTATTCGAACTCAAGTCCTCCTCCACAAGCTTAGCTTGCACAATCAACTTAATCACATTCAATGGGTCTAGTTTTTTATTGATGCAACTATTCTTATAGCTGGATATCATTGTACTACATTGGTGATACTTTGTACGAGTTTGTTCTAAAATTGGTTTGTTTCTTAATTATTGTTTCTTGTACCAAAATAACATATCTCTTATTTGAAATTTGTGTGTTGTTTAAATTGGTTTTTTTTTTTTTTGGAATTGTAAAGCCAAACCATTTTTCGGAATTCATGTATAATTTATCGAAAAACGTATGACTTATATTACTTTTTTGGGAATTCTTGTACCGTTTATCGAAAACTGGTTCATATCGTTTAATATTATCCATAATATATTTTTTCTAAATGGAGAATAATTTTCCTAGTGGAGCGATTCGTTCGACTACGGTAGAATCTCTAAATTGCTTGTTGTTACTATTATCTCTATATTTTGTAATTTACTGATACTTTCTGGATTATAATTTATTAAAAGTGATACCCTTGCATTGGCTTTACCAGAAAGATTCTTAATTTGAGCTAGCCTGATAAGAGAATCGAGCATTTTTGTTTGGACAACTGTTAACATTTTCTTTTCATGAAAGAGTGTGAGCAATCTTAGAAGGGACTCTATTTTTCTATCAGTTTAGCATTTTCGGAGTAAGATTATCTTGCATGGTTCAAATCATCGAAGTTACTTAACTCATTCTTTTATGAATTCCACCATGTCACATAGGTATTTCGTATTTTTTTTTACTATTTTAAGTAATTTTGGTTCGTATCCTTTAATATTATCCATAATATTTTCTAAATGGTGAATAATTTTCCTGGTGGAGCGATTCATTCGACGACCGTAGAATCTGTAAATTGCTCGTTGTTACTGTTAGCTCTATATTTTGTAATTTACTGACACTTTCTGGATTGTAATTTATTAAAAGTGATACCCTTGCATTGGCTTTACCAGAAGTATTCTTAATTTGAGTAAGCCAAATAAGATAATCAAGCATTTTTGCTTGGACAACTGTTAACATTTTCTTTTCATGAAAGAGTGTGAGCAATCTAAGAAGGGACTCCATTTTTCTATCAGTTTAGCTTGAGGTTGCTTAACTCATCCTTTTATGAATTCCACCATATCACATAAGTATTTCTTATTTCTTAATATTTTAAGCAATTATTCTAAAAAATTCATGAAATGGGTTCAATAAGTTATCCCGTATCTTTATTTATGTTTATTTTTCTCTGGTTTCACAATGTCTTATTGGGACCTTTTATAAGAACTAGTTGCTTTTTTTTTTGTTGGAACCCACCGTAGTTAGGGCCTTCGGCACCCCTATGGGTCCACGGAGCATCCTCAGAAGCTTAGATCCTTTGGACCCCCTATGAGACTATTCTCTACTTGGATGCTTAATCACAGTTAAGGTTCCTTGCCCTTCCCTAAAGATTTGTTCTCTGGGATTCAAGCTCAAGTCCTCCTCTACAAGCTTAGCTTGCACAACCATTTGAGTCACATTAATTGGATCTAGTTGCTTATTAACGCGACTGTTCTTATAGCTGAATGTCATTGTAATATAATGGTGATACTTTGTAAAAGAATTAGTTCTTAAATTGGTTTGTTTCTTAATTATTATGCTTTGTACCGAAACAATATATATCTTCTTCGGAATTCGTGTACCATTTAAATTGGTTACTTTTTTTTTTGGAATTTTTTAAAGTCAGTCCATTTTTCTGAATTCGTGTATAGTTTATCGAAAAACGTATAACTTATTTTACTTTTTTTTTTAATTTGTGTCTCGTTTATCAAAAAGTGGTTCGTACTGTTTAATATTATTCATAATATATATATATTTTCAAAATGGAAAATAATTTTCTAAATTGAGCTTTAGTGTATGAAAGGTGGGTAAGGGTGTACCTGCTCTTAATTAGTTATTGTGCACTTAGGCACTGAGATATCAGTCTACTTTAATTAATAAAGTGTGGATAACGTTTACTTCCTCTCTTAGGCTACGTTTGGGATAATGAAACCTATTATTTGGGAGTTCCTTAAGAAATGAAATGAAATTATTAATGATAAACCCAAACTACTCCGCCCCACTCAAATCCTATGATGTTCATACCCTTCAATTTGAGGGTGTGAAATTTCCCTCCATACCCTTATTAAACTTTCAAACAATGGAGTTATATACTTTTAACTTTCTATTCTACTTCATTACTCACGACTTTATTACTAACAACTCGAGTTCATTTACTTCAAATCTCCCAAACAAAGTACATGCATGTTATTGCCACATGTCCATTTGCTCCAAGTGACTTGGTCATCCCATTTGTGCTGACTTCATTTGTGGTGATACTTTGTAAGAATAAATTCTTAAATTGGTTTGTTTCTTAATTGTTGTGCCTTGTTCCAAAACAACATCTCTTCTTCGGAATTCGTGTACCATTTAAAATGGTTATGTTTTTGGATTTTTTTTGTAAAGTTAGACCATTTTTTGGAATTCGTGTATCGTTTATCGAAAAACATATGACTTATTTTACTTTTATGGAATTCTTGTACAATTCATCAAGAAGTGGTTCGTACCGTTTCATATTTTCCATAATATACTTTATTTTTCCAAATGGAAAGATTCAATCGAGTAGGGTAGAATCTGTAAATTGCTCGTTGTTATAGTTAGCTCTATTTTTTTTTTGCTTTATTGACATTTTTTGGATTGTAACTTATTAAAAGTGATACCCTTGCATTGTGTGGTGTTGTGTGTGAAGTTCCAAAAGACAATTAGAAAGAGAAAGGATAATGTTGAAGAAGGTTTTTGCTGTGTGTGCAATGGTGCTGATGGCACTTCTTCTGGTGGAAGTGTCCTACAAGGCTGAGGCTGTGACTTGTAGCCCAATGGAGTTGAGCCCTTGTCTTGGGGCAATCACGTCCTCTGCTCCACCCTCTGCTACTTGTTGCCAGAAGCTGAGGGAGCAAAAGCCATGCTTGTGTGGGTACCTTCAAAACCCAAACCTGAGGCAGTATGTCAACACTGCTGGTGCCAGAAGGGTCGCTAGTTCTTGTGGGATTCCCTTGCCAACTTGTTAAGCACTTACTTGTTAGGTACCAGAGTAACGGAATAATATCACTCAGCTAAAATAAGAGATGAGAAAAGAGGAATTGAACACACAATATGTACGTGGAAAACTCTCAATAGATAAGGGAAAAACCACGGGTAAGATTGTAGAAGATTTTCACTTAGTGGAAGAAATTACAAGACCTCTCTCTAAATACAAGGAGAGGACAATAACACTCTCTCTTGAATAGGATAATACACTCTAGGAGAACCTCACAGGAGAAACAATATTTCTCTCTGAATTTTTCTCTCACTCTCACACAACAAGTTCTCTTATGCTTGTTGTTGTACATATCTATCATATGCCTAAGCTCTATTTATAGAAAAAGGATGGAGACAACTTGCATGACAACTTGCTTTGCAAGTTGGCCACTTGGACTAGTCTACTTGATAGAATCCAAAACCAAATTGAATTTGGCAACTATTTAATCCAAAGCCAAATTGAATTTGGTAACTTGATTGAATCCAAATCCAAATTGAATTTGAATTTGTCTCCAACTTGCTCCTAGCTCTCACAATTGTTGACTATTGTTGCCAAAGCCACAAGTGGCTTTACATTCACAATATCCCACTTAAAGCCACTTTTGGTGAGCTTTCAAAATCTCCCTACCTTGCCAGCTCCTTGTTGCTTATGTTTCTGATAGGCCATAGGAGGATCTACACCATATAAACCTGTCAGCATTGATTGGCTTTGTCATAACATTTGCTAGGTTGTCTTTGGTGTGAATCTTCTGCATATTTACACTCCCTTCCTCTACTACTTCTCGAACAAAGTGATATTGAACACAAATATGCTTTGTCCTGGAATGAAAGGCTGGATTCCTTGCGATGTGCAAGGCACTCTGACTATCACAATACACAGTGATTTGCTGCTGCTTGTGCCTGAGTTCTTCCATTAACCTTTGTATCCAAATAGCTTCCTTGCAAGCTTACGTAGTTGCCATGCACTCAGCTTCTGTAGTAGACAAAGCTACAACAGTCTGTAACTTGGATAACCAACTTACCGCTCTTCCTGCAAGTGTGAACACATAGCCAGTAGTAGATTTTCTCTTATCTAGATCACCTGCAAAATCTGAATCGACATAACCCCTGACAATGAATTCTAATCCTCCAAAACATAATGCAACATCTGAGGTTCTTGTGATGTATCTTGGGATCCTCTTGACAACATTCCAATGCCCTCTACCAGGATCTGCCATAAATCGACTAACCGCTCCCACTGCTTGCGTAATGTCTGGTCTTGTACATATCATGGCATACATAAGGCTTCCCACCGTCGATGCATACGGTACTCGAGACATTTCCATCCTCTACGCTTCACTGCTAGGGCTCATACCCGAGGATAAGTTATAACTGACAGGAAGTAGGGTAGAAATTGGCTTACAATCTTGCATGTTGAAGCGCTGCAAGACCTTCCTTAGATAATTCTTTTGAGAAAGCCAAATCTTCCTATTTTTTCTGTCTCGGTGAATTTGCATCCCTAAAATCTTGTTTGCGGGTCCCAAGTCCTTCATATCAAACTCCCTAGCCAACTGTGCCTTCAATTCTTGGACTTGATCTTTCTTGGGGCCTACCATCAACATGTCATCCACATACAACAGTAAAATGATAAAATCATTATCATCAAACCTTTTGTAGTACGTACAATGGTCTGAACTCAAATTGCTATATTCAATGCTAATAATGAAGGAATCAAATATCTTGTACCAACATCTTGGCGCCTGCTTTAGACCGTACAGAGATTTGGACAACCTGCAAACCAAGTTTTATTTTCCTAATTCTTTAAAGCCTTTTGGTTGGATCATATATATATTTCCTCTTCAAGTTCTCCATGAAGAAAAGCAGTCTTTACATCCAACTGTTCAAGATGTAAATCAAATGCAGCACACATAGCCAGGACTACTCTGATAGTGGTGAGTCTAACAACTAGAGAAAATATCTCATTGAAATCAATTCCTTCTTTCTGAGCATATCCTTTGACCACAAATCTTGCACGATATCGTTCCACTTGATCATTGCCATCTCGTGTGATCTTATAGGCCCATTTGTTCCCAATGGATTTCCGACCCTTTGGAAGTTTAACAAGTTTCCATGTCTTGTTTCTATGTAAGACCTCCATCTCTTCCTGCATTGCTGTCATCCATAGAGAAGCATCTGAACCATTCAAAGCCTCTTGAAAGGTTGATGGTTCTCCTTCTTCAGTTAGAAGACAGTACGCATCATGGCTTGCCATAACATAGTCTGAGTGCCATGATGATGTTCTCGTCTGACGTGTTGATCGTCGAACTTTTATATCATTGGCCTCATCTGGTACTTGTTCCTCGTGCACTAGTTCTGCCTCAGAAGAATCATCTTCTCCAGACTTTCTTTCTATCTCAACTGCAGTAGTCTCTTTTGTAGTGCTGTCATTTTTCTGCTCATTTTACAACCCATTTTCTGCAAAGACTACATCCCTGCTAACAACAACCTTGCGGGCAGTGGGGTCCCACAAGCGATACCCCTTAACATTGTCAGCATAGCCCATGAGTATGCATTTCCTGGATTTTGGATCTAGCTTCGTTCTTTCTTAGGAGTTGTATGTCGCGTACACAGGACATCCGAACACATGTAGAGAAGAATAATCAGTTGGCTTTCCTTTCCACATCTCCATTGGTGTCTTCAAACCAATCGCTATTGATGGTGATCGATTTATCACGTAACAGACAGTTTTAACTGCTTCTGCCCAGAAAGATTTGGCCAATCCCGCTGTTCTCAGCATGGCTCTTGTTCTATCTAAGAGAGTTCTGTTCATCCGCTCTGCTACACCATTCTGTTGAGGTGTATGTGCAACTGTAAATTGTCTTACAATACCCTCTTGTTTGCAAAATGCCAGAAAATCGCCATCTACATATTCTCCCCCATTGTCTGTCCTCAAGCACTTAATTCTTTTCCAAGTTTCAAGCTCTACTTGTGCTTTGAATTCCTTGAACACTGGAAACACATTTGACTTCTTCTTGATTGGGTACACCCATAATCTTCTGGAATAGTCATCAATGAATGACACAAAATATTTTGCTCCTCCCAGAGATATTTCCAGTGATTCCCACACATCAGAATGGATCAAGTTCAATATGTGTTTGCTTTTAGTAGTTACTCTAGCAAACTTCAATCTATGCTGCTTACTCATCATACAGTGCTCACAGAAAGGTAAGTTCACCGTCTTGAGCCCGGGCAAGAGATTGCATTCTGCAAGGACTTTCAAGCCACGTTCCGGCATATGGCCTAGTATGCGATGCCACATCATTGTTGTTTCTTCTTGGCTCGTTGCTGCAACTGATGCATCTGCCTCTTGCAACGTATCTCCCAAAAACATGCATAGATTTCTGCTTTCATCACCACAAGATTGTCTTTCACTACTTTTAAGATCACACCTTCAGTATGGATCTTACACCCGAGGTCATCCAACTGCCCAATGGACAATAAGTTCTTCTTCAATCCCTTCACCCCTTGAATTTTGTGAATAGTACCATCATGCATTTTTAATCTGATAGTACCGACTCCAACAATTTCTAAGGCGTGATCATTTCCCATGAACACAGATCCTTCCGAAATAGGCTCATAAGTGCAAAACCAATCTCGGTGTGGAGTCATGTGCCATGTTGCGCCCGAATCCATTATCTAGACATCACTGAGTTGCTTTCCGCCTTTAGATTTTGTTGTTGCTTCGCTGTACAAGATTTCTCCTTCATCTGAGGTACTAGCAACACATCCTTGAGAGGCTGATGCTTCAAAAATCTTTTCTCCACTATTCTTATGATGCCAACACTCCTTCTTCAAGTGCCCTCTCATGCCACAATTATAGCATTTGAGATTCTTCATTCTTCGAGATTTTGATCTACCATGATTTTGACTCCCACTGGAGCCACGTTCTGTTGATCTGCCTCTCGTCATCGTTAATGCCTCTACATGCTTTGAACTCTTTAACCTTTCTTCCTTATTTTTGTACCTCGATTCTTCTTCAAGAATAGCACCAGCAACATCGTCAAAGCATAGAGAGTCAGCAACATTGTTATTTGTGATGTTGATGATGAGTTAATCATACGAATCTGGCAAACTCTGAAGTAGAAGTTCAGCACGTTCATTTTCAGGTATTTTGAAATCTGACGCTGTGAGTTGAGCAAATAGCGTATTCAGAGTGTTGATGTGATCCGTCACCGTTGTGGATTCAATCATTTGAAGAGTATAGAGTCTCCTCTTTAAGAATATTCTGGTGTGAAGTGACTTGACCTCGTACAATTTGTGGAGAGCATCCCGATCTCCTTTGCAGTCTTCTTTTCTGCAATACTTGACAAAACTGAATCTGCCATTGCTAGGTGCAAATTGGCAACAGCATTGTCATCCTTCTCTTTCCACTTTTCTTCAGTGATATCAGAGGGTCTATCGTCAATTGCTTCTAAGCAATTATCCTTCCTCAGAACCGCCCTTATCTTCAATTTCCACAGGGAGAAATTACTCCCACTGAACTTCTCAATCTCAAATTTTGCTGCCATGGTTTTTACACCAAATGATTTTTCAACTGAACCGGCTAACAAAATGTCACCGTGAATAGTATCGTATACGTGAACAGTATTGTATGTATTACCGCACACTAGAACAAATCCAGTATACGTTAACAATCACTGTAAAAGTATACAACCACACGTGTGAATAGTAACCGTGAACAGTAATCGCAGCGGAGTAGTGATCAAGAACCAATGGCTCTGATACCACTGTTAGGTACCAGAGTAACGGAATAATATCACTCAGCTAAAATAAGAGATGAGAAAAGGGGAATTGAACACACAATATGTACGTGGAAAAACCTTAATAGATAAGGGAAAAACCACGGGTAAGATTGTAGAAGATTTTCACTAAGTGGAAGAAATTACAAGACCCCTCTCTAAATACAATGAGAGGACAATAACACTCTCTCTTGAATAGGAGAATACACTCTAGGAGAACCTCTAGGAGAAACAATATTTGTCTCTGAATTTTTCTCTCACTCTCACACAACAAGTTCTCTAATGCTTGTTGTTGTACATATCCATCATATGCCTAAGCTCTATTTATAGAATCCAAAACCAAATTGAAATTGAATTTGTCTCTAACTTGCTCCTAACTCCCACAATTGTTGACTATTGTTGCCAAAGCCACAAGTGACTTTACATTCACATTACTAACTACTTCAATACTATCAAACATAGCTTAAGTAATTACATATGGTATGAGATAAACTTTCTATACTATGTAACTTAACGTTTGTAAGGGTATTATGAAATAAAGTATAAATAAGAATCTATCTATCGTTGGATTTGTTAAGAATAATAAATCTCGCTATAGTTGAATATTGTGCACAGGTGTTGTATCTAAGAATTTTTCTATAGCGTGTTACATAGATAAGGAAATGATGGAGTTTAAACCGTGATATTTGCTTGAGAAACTTTGAATGATATAATGTTAAAAATATATGAATGATGTAAGCTTACGCAGCATGGATCATCTGCAGCAAAACTCCTCTGTCCACTCTCCAATTAAACGTCGGATGTTGAATTAATATAAAGGTTGAGATGTCACTCTCTCTGACCATTTGCTGCACGATCCATATCCAAGTTTATGTTGAAAAAATTATCTGAATTGATTAGCAGATTTAACGGTTTTTGGGTTCTTGATTTGGCGTTAATGTTGGATCAATCATCAAGTTCAATTTAGTGGTTAGTTTATCTGACAATTGCTGCCATCCAAACCCCAGAACCTTCATTAGGATAAACATTTCCAAAACTCTTTTTTGAAGAAACTAGAGTCCAAAGTGAACATGGCCATAGGAGAAATAGCCCTCTGCTATTGCAAAAGAGAATAGGCTGATCTAGAAGTAATGAAGTATATAACCCAGATTTATCATAAGTCCATCTCCATTCATCATCTCAACTAACCCTTAGTGAAACAAAATTTAATAAGGACATCAAATCAACAAGAAGAGATTCTTCCCAAGCAAGAAATAGACACCTTCAATTAAAGTTCCACCGGCAAGTTCCTCCAACCCACACTCCCATATCCTACCACTAAATCATTCTTTTATTGAGATATATTATATAGTCTATTACACAATATGCTTAGTTTTTTTTAGTTTAATTTCTATGCACTGACAGTAAAAAGATTTTTATACTAACAACCAATCAAAAATCATGAAATTGATGAGTTTTAAGGTGGCCAGGACAAGAATAAAAGATTTATAATGATGTGTCCATTTCTGATTGGTTGACCGTGTAAAAAAACTTTACACTGTTAATATATACTAATTAAATCCTAGTTTTTTTTGTCACCTATCCACACATCATGTTTGAACTAAGTGTTTCCTCTATCATGGTTTTAAATTGAGGGACACATCACACATTGTGACATCAATATTGCGGTTTGCGTACCGCACCACAACCGCAATTCCAGAGTGATCTATGTTTACGTGTAATGGCCGCAACTTAACCACATCATATACGACAACGCGGACCGCATAAAGACCTTTTATCATAGCCATTATTTAATTTTTTAAATCTCTTTTATTTTCGTGCCTCTTTGTTATTTGATTTTGTATTTATTTTTCAGAGGCAACTAATAACTATTAGATTATATCATTAATTACAAATGAATATCTGGTTATGAACACTACTATAATTAGATGATTGTATTGGCAATGATAAAGCAAGAGATCTATCCTGTTTCAAATTGTATTTCTAATTTCCACCAAAAAAAATTGTATTTCTAATTTGGCAATGTTATCCTTTTCATTTCTTAATTATGAAATGGCCAAATGTCAATATGGTTATGCTGTGTGCTAAACATTGTGCTCCAAGATGGTTCATATGGGATATTTACATGATTCACGGTGATACTAATACTTGATGCCTCCACATGCCGCTATGCTAAAAGGAGAAGAAGGACATGTGTGTTCTGGAAGATGGAAAAACAGTCTGAAGATTGAAATGTGGTCTCTTATGTTTTTATCTATATTTTACCTTTTATTTTTTTATGGGTCATGCTAATCAGTACCCTAAGAAAATTGGTTAAGGAATCAAGAAATAATAAGTTTTCCTTTGTAAACTAAATATATCATTTCTCAAGATGTTGAAAACATCGTTTCCAATTAAACATGACCACTTTTGACTCCTTAACCACTGCCCTTAGGGGAATTAAAGTATTGCAATAATAAATACATGGTGATGAGCTCTGCTAGGGCAAAAAATCTAAATCCTCTAGCGCTTCTTCATCTCTCCAAGAGGAAGATCTCCTCCAACGGAGCAAGAAAAAAGTGAGAATGCGAGAAGATGGTCAGGTTGAGGAATGGGATGACGATAATTGTATGGATGAGGAAAAGAACCCTCCTTCGCCGACTTCTTACAAGGAGGTTCTGATGAATGTTTTTGGTGAAGAAAGTGCTGATGAAGAATGATCGACGGATGCTGTTAATGAGGATTTGCCAGAAAATAGATGGTATAAAGAGGAGAAAGAGGATAATTCTGAGGGCTCAAAACCTCATGTCCTAGGACCAGAGATCCCATTATCTGATGACGAGTTAGGAGAGTGGTCCAAACCCTGGAAAAACACATTGATTGTTAAGGTGCTTGGCAAGATAATCAACTTTAGGTTGTTGGAAAACAAATTGCAAAAAAGCTGGCTGAAATATGGTATAATGAAGATCACTAATCTGGCGGATGATTTTTATTTGGTTAAACTCTCTGCTTTGGAGGATTATAGACACGCTCTTTTTGAAGGACCATGGAAAGTAGCAGATCATTATCTTATTGTTCAGAGATGGAGACCTTTCTTCTCCCTAACTGCTTCCCTAAACCGTAAGGTGGCAGTTTGGATTAGAATTCCTAAACTCCATGTTGAGTTATGTAATGACAATTTCTTGCATAAAATTGGTTCCTACTTGGGTACCATGCTGAAAGTGGACAAACTGACTTCTATTCATGATCATGGTAAATTCGCAAGAATTTGTGTTGAATTTTTTGGTTCGATTCTACTCAATTATAAAAAATATCAAGATCATACCCAACAGAAACAAAAACATTTTAATCCAATAACGATAGTCTAAGATCCTCAAAACAAAAGCAGATAATCACGAACCACAGGAATATTTCTACCGAAAACGCCTGAGACTGTAGTACTTGTAACACATCCATCAACCACATTACATAAACAAGTTGTGTTGAATTGGAATTGGAAAAACAATTGTCGTCCCATATTGTTATCAGTGATTCCAAACTCTACCTAGAGTATGAAGGGCTCCATTCTATTTGCTTTCGCTACGGGAAATATGGTCACAAAATGGACCAGTGTTGAGAGTTGTTGGAGGTGGAGACTGTTCCTGATGTGAATGTTTGTCAAAACGGCGGAGAAACGGAGATGGAGGTGGCCGAGGATACTGAAACTCAACCAGAGAAACCTGCTGACATCAGTCCTGAAAATCCCCAAAGTTCAGGAGTTGATGAAAAAGCTGGATCCTCTACCCCAGATTTAGGGCTGGGACCTTGGAATATTGTTAAGAATAATAACCAGAGTAGAATGAGAAAGATTTTAGGTCACAATGATCAGGAGAATAATTAGGGAGGGATATCGTCTATTCCTAAAACAGCAACAGAAAATATTGTGGAGGGATCACGGTTTGCGAATTTGTCGCCTGAAGAAGCGAAGGAGCATGGTTATGCGGGAAGTTGTTGACGATCCGGCAAGTGTATCATTTCGTTGCAAGTAATAAAACACGGTAAGTAAATACCGAGGTCGAACACAAGGATTGGAAGACCAATTTAGCCAATTTATCGAGGTAATTCAAATCGTTTGACTAAGTGAATAACAAGCGGTTGAGAAGAGAGAGAAAATCAGTTAAGAAAAGATAACAAAATCAATTATCTAAATTGCGCTAACAGATAACAACAAGAATTAATTAATGACTAAGGCTCTAAGGTCACGAATCCACCTACCCTATCAAGCAAGTTACCCAAGCATTTATCTCATTATCCTTATACTCAATTTAATTTCTTTGTCAACTAGGAACCCTCAATTATCCTAATGTCATTATCGATTTTCAAAAGAAAATATCTACAATTGCAAGTTGTCAATCTACCAATATATTCAACCCACAATTAGTTTCATTAAGTTCTTGGTTCCCTATAGCGATTGCACCGCTTTCGTATTTCTATGCCTAGCAATATTCAAATGGTGTTCTTAATTCAAGTCCTAAGTACGAATTACCTGCCAGTATCATCGCACTAGACTAGTTAACCATAGGCGCATATGATTAACACAAACAAATCATAATTAAGAAACAAGAAAAGAGACAATGGTATAAGAAAATATTACTTGGATTCACTATGCCATCAAAGGTGGCTTCATCGTTCCCTTAGAATAGAGGATTAGTTCCTCATAGAGATGAAAACAACGATCAAAGTATGGAAAGCATTCATCCTCAAAGAATCTGAAATAAAACTCACTACACAGCCCTAAGCAAACTAGGATTACAATCACAATTCAAAAACTCCTTCAATTGACCTAAAATAAGCTACTTATACTGTTTGGGATCTGCGTGCGCTCGCAGGGCGAGCAGGGATCCGCGAGGCGAATCTTAAGTTAGCGCCAGTTCAAATTTGGATCTTTCGCGAGGCGAGACAGAGTGGTCTTCAATTCCCTAAGTCTGGCTCGCGAGGCGAGGCTGAACGGCTGCCTGTCTTGCTTAATTTGCTTCTCTGGCTCGCGGGGCGAGCTTCTGTTCACGAGGCGAATGGCCAATTTTGCCTTTTTGCTTGTTTTCTTCATTTTTCCTAGTTTTCTCGAGCTTCACTTTTAACCTGGAATGCAAAAATAGCAATTAATACTTTATTGACTCAAAATTAACTAAAATATCCTAAAGACTACTTAAGAGACTAAAAAAACAGCTTAGGGACAAAAGAAGCCAAATTTAGGTGTTTAGTGAGGTTAAATCACTCAATTGGCATCAGAACCTTGGCTTTTCTAGCTGTAAAACTAGATAAGCTGGAGGCTTATCAAAATACCCCAAACTTAAACTTTGCTTGTCCCCAAGCAAACTAAAAACCAAAAAGGACTCAAGACTAAGTAAGTTCAATGGACTAAACCGAATTTAACTGAGCTTCATGCACTTGTTATCAAATTATTTTTCAATTCAATGTCCCCCCCCCCCCCCCCCCCCCCCCACACACCATTATTCATTATAGCAATCCCCTATTCATCTACTTTGGAAAAAGGGAGGTTAATCATGAATGCAATCATTAATTCAAAGTCAAGGATCCAGTAATACAAACAAAGGAAGATCACCAAATTCAAACACTTGCCTTCCTCACAAGGGCATTTAGTAAACCACTCTTCCGTTCAATTTATCAAAGGTCAAGAATTTTTCACTCATTTCACCATTAAGTGCACTTTTCATAGATTTGATTTTCATCTCAACAAAGTTCCCATAAAAATATGCATGCATCATCAAAAGGTCTTTTCAAGGTTGTAATGGGGCCTGGCTCGAGGTAGGATATGCAAAGGATCGAGGCTTAGTCACTAGGATTTATGAGAGCATGAAATGGGAAATTACAATAATAGATCACTCTCATACTATCACTTCTTTCTTGCTCTATGTGGCTACAACCTTTTTCCTTTTTATATTTTCTTTTTTCACTTTGCCCCTTTTTGGCATATTTTCAATTCTTTTCATTTATTTTTATTTTTATTCAAAAGCCTTTGGCTTCAACTTTTGCAAGGACCCTTGTCCAAGGAAGAGAGGGTGAGGTCTGCATTAGATTTCAACCTACTTTTGGGGGTGACTGAGACTGAATATGATATGTAGCACTCTACAGCATCGTTCCTGTGAGCTTTTGGGCTTCAACAAATTCTTTCGTCATGCATTCCACTCATGTGTTTTCTTTGCAGAACTTGCCTTATTTCTGTGATTGATTGCACATTTCACTGCTGCACACAAATAGGTTTGAGGCACTTTTGTTATTTCAGTCACTAAGTCTTAAAAGGCCAACCCTACAATATTATCCTTTGTGAACCCCTTTGAGCCTGAGACCTTCTTGTTTGTATTAAGCCACATTACAAGCTCAATTTCCCTGAAAGACAATGTATTACCCTATTTAGGTGGAGTTTGAGAATGCTTTCAAAGTTGGCATCTGAGTGTGGGTCCTGACCATGAAACAAAAAGGAGGAAAGAGCAAGGCATCAAAGGAACAATGTGAAAAATTGAAAAGCTGCAGAATATGTTTACACTTAAGCTGCTGCCTTTCCTCCCCTAGAAAAAAAAAGTACCTCTCCTTGTCATCAGACTTGTGGACAGAAGTACAGAAATGCCTAAGTTTGGAGGGGAGATTTGGACAAGAGATCTTGAACTCCACCTAATTTAGCTATTGTCCAAAAGTTATCCCACCTGAACCTTAGCCCCATTACCACCCAATAAAGCCCTCTTGCTGTGTGTAGTCTGTGTTTGTGTCTATTGGTAGAAATTTGTCAAGCTTATGATAAGAGTTGCATGTGAATGATGATTGAGTGAAACATCAACAAGAACATAAAGCTGAGTGAAAAGAGTAATGTAACAAATTCAAAAAGTGTGTTAAGCCCCTGTTCTTTGGAAGATAATCTGGTGCATCCTCACCCTGTTGTCCAAAGGATAATTGGTAAATGCACCCATGACCTTGTTAAGAGGTGGTTTGGCTGGAGTTTCTAAGCTAAGTTGAGAGCAAAGGGATATCACACACACACTTTAGAAGATGATTAAATGAGGGTATGTTGTGTTGAGCATGTCTTTGAAAAATGCATTTGAGGACTGCCATGGAATTTGCATATGCTGATCTGATTTTGTTCATAGTTTGCTAGTTCTTGTTAAAGTGTCATTACTTGAGGACAAGCAATGGTTCAAATTTGGGGGTGTGATAACTCTTAGAAATAAGAGTTATTACTATCCTTTTAACTCAATCATTGTTCTTGTTTTGAACAATTTTGGAAAAGAAAGTCAAGTCTGAAAAAGCTTTGAATTCTGAAATATTATTGCTGAAGATTTGTTTTGAGTTTTTAAGCAGGTTTTAAAGGTTAAAATGCTGAAGGAGCTGCTCTGGATTGCTATGGAATGCTGCAACTTCTGGGGAGTGATTCACTACAAGACAAAAACAATGCCAGCTCAGCTCATGTCTACTAGAGGACAAAAAGTCTCCAGCGCTGTCCAAAAAGGAAGAAAGAGAAAATGCAAGGCAGCAGCTGTTTGTACTTGGGGAATTTGGCCATGGATTATTTTAGTATTTGAATTTTTTTTTGTAAATCCCAAAGAGTGAGGCATGAGAGAGAATGTAAATTGGGAGCTAGTACAAATAGTGTTGTCAGCCTCCTTTTAGAAGAGCCAGAGGGTACACAGTACAGCAGCCACCACAGTATCCTTTGTCCTCTCTATAATTCATTTTATGTTTTATGTTTAGTCTTTTCTTTATGTTTATTTTTGTCTTCAAGCTCATTATGAGCTAATTTCCCTTAGCTAGGAACTATGAATTTGTAATTAACACTGATGGGTAATTTGATGCAATGGATGTTATTCATTTTCTTCATCTCTGCATGAATGTTTATTTTTAGTTTGGACTGATCAACTAAGCTGAGATACTAGCTAATTAAGTTTGGAAAAACTGAGATAGTGAACTTGATTAGAAGATAAAAATAGAACAATTAATTGAAAAATTAATTGTGTTGAATGAGCTAGGAATAACCTTCAAGTCTTTAAGTAGCTGGACGTGCTTATCTTTCAACTGAGTGAAATTAATTTGAACTTAGGAATATGAAGTTTTTAATGAACTCAATCATTAATGCTGGAAAGCAAACTTTCAATTCCTGGACTAAATGTTGTACCATCCAGAAGCATGAATTACCCTAAAGTTAAGATTACAAAGGAATAGATTCCTAGCTATTACCTTTTCCTGTTTAAAACCCTCATTTATGGCCTTTACCAATTCCTTACACTTTACAATTACTGATCTGAGACTTTACTTCCTTTACTTTACTGTTAAAATTTCCTTTTATTTTATTTAGCTAAGTGGAAAAAGTCAAAAGAATAATTTACTTTCAACTCGTTAAAATCCTCGTGGGAATGATCTTTACTCATTCTTTATTACTTGTTTGACTGTGTACACTTGCACATCTTTTTGCACAACAATGCATCCAATACTTTTTTTTTTTTACTTTTTATGATTCAATACTTCATGAATCTTATGTTAAGCTTCTTACTTGAGCTGTGTGTGGAAAACATAGCGGCTGAATTTACAAGATGGTTGGACTATTAGGCTGAAAATGGCAAATGAATATAAGAATATCAGTATGAGGGCCAGCTTAATGTGAATGTGAACACTAGCTACACAATGAAATCCGTCAGATCAACTTTAAAAGGTAAAATAGTTACCATTAAATAGGATAAGTGGATCACATAATTTCATTGGAATTTTTCAAGGCACTTTGAATTGTAGTAGTAACTAGTAAGGGAACATTAATAAGAGAAAAGATTTGCAACATGTAGTTTGTGTTAATAACCTGTACAAACCGCATAACTTTTCAGCTTTAATTGGAAAAAAAAATATATATACTCAATGTTGGCTCTAAGTCTTTTCAACAAATAAATTCTCAAATGAGAAACATGAAACCCCGGTATTAAAATCCTCCCTTTTCCGTTAAAAATAAAAAATAAAAATCATCCCTTCAGAACATGTATAGAGAACTAGGGATGATGATATTAAAGGTGTCATTTTTTTGGTTTCTAAGCCGGCCACTAATCAAAATGGAATAAATTCATGGGCAGAGATAAAGCACGTATTGTTTAGCAAGATGTCTGATGAGAAAGTGCAAGACCCGATTTGCATTTAATATTGATCAGTGTTATATCGCTTATGAATTCTGATGAAAAAGTGCCAAATCCAATTAAAATAAGTAATTTATTTATCTTTTTGCCTATCATAAAAATATTATAAAATTAATTTAAAATAATGGAGCATCACCATAAACTTCTCCACCTTTTTTTTATTATATATCTCTTCTTTTTTTTTTTTATTCTTGAACAATGGCATTATCTATTAGTATAGATTTTTTTTTATATTACAATATGTATCATATTTATTTTTAAAATAATTCACAACATAATATTATTAACGTAATGATATGATAAAAATTATATAATGTGTGTTTACATAAAGAATTCACATTATAAAGTCACAAAAAATACCAATTAAAAATATCTAACATATACAAGTGACAAATAAAATAATATGTACCAACAACGTATATAAAAATGAGTAAAAGCATTAGAAATGCTCTTTCCACTAGTCATTAAATAATCCCAATAAATTTTTATGCAAATAATTTTCTACACTAAACTTGATAAAGAAAAAATTATATTGAAATTTTAGGATGTTACACATGAATCCTTTACTAATAACTCGACTACATTTACTTCAAAACTCCCAAGCAAACCACTCAATCTCGAGAGCTTTACCCTTTCCGAACCACACGTACGTTGGTGGAATTCTTGCTTATTGACGCAACTGTTCTTATAGGTGGACGTCGTTGTACTGCAATTTATTGTGCTACAATGGTGATACTAGATACGAATAAGTTCTTAAATTGGTTTTTCTTAATTATTGTGCCTTGTACCAAAAACAAGGAACCGGATTGCCTAACGTTCAAGGCGGGAACGTCACATAACTTTCTATCATTTTGGGCCGTCGGATTAATCCAACGGTCCAGGATGTGACACGTGGATCTTTTTAAAAAAAAAAAACCCCAAATGAATCAAACAAATGGAATAAACACAAACACAACACAGTACTGTGGTCTGTTGTATGTGCTGCTCTGCCCCTTCCTTGCCGTCGATGCCATCGACGCTGTCGCCGCTGCCATCGTCGCTGTCGCCTCCACCGTCGCCGCCATTGTTGCCGTCACCGCCGACCACCGTGGAGGTAAACACTGATTAAAAAAATGGTTTCTTTTGTGGTTTAGTTTTCATTGTCCTAAACTTGGTTCTTCCTGGTTCTTTTTTTTTTTTTGTGGTAAACACTTATCAATGTTTGTTTCTTCCTGGTTATTCTTTTTTTTGTGGTAAACACTTATCGATGTTTGTTCTTCCTGTTATTCTTTTGTGGTTCTTGCTGGTTCTTCTTATTAATTACCGATCATTGTTGTGGTTTGCAAAATTTCCATTATTTGTTTAGCTCCATATTAAATTTTGTATGCAGGGTACGTTGAAGACAAAAGTTTAATAATAGTTATTATTTTTTTATTGTTAGAAATAAAATAATTAAAATGTTAATTTTTTTAATTCTTCTTCTATGTACTTATCAGGTTCATTCATTTGGGGAGTTTGAGCAAATATGACATCTTCAAATGTTGATTGGAAGCCAAGGATTGGTATGGATTTTGACAGTAGAGAGTCAGCTTATGAATTTTGGCTCGCATATAGTGCACGTGTTGGCTTTGGAGCTCGAAAACGTTACACAAACACACGTAAGAAAGATGGTACTATGACATCATGTAGGTTTGTTTGTTGCAAGGAAGGGGTACGAAAGGCAAACAAGAGAGATGTTCTAGTTGTCAATCACAGAGCCAAGACTAGGACTGATTGTAAAGCAAGAATGTCACTTGTTGTAAAGAATGGAAAGTTTGTCATCCATGAATTTGTAGAAGATCATAACCACCCTCTACAACCTCCTGAGACAACACACATGCTTGCGTCACATAGAAAGATAACTGAAGTCCAAGCATATGAGATTGATTTGGCCGAAGACTCTGGATTAAGGCAAAAGTCAACCTTTCAACTTATGAGCACACATGTAGGGCATAGAGCGAATCTTGGATATACACGTTTGGATGTAAAAAATTATCTCAATGCAAGAAGACAAAGAAGTATGGTGTACGGCGAGGCTGGATGTCTTTCACAATATTTTCAACGGCAACTATTGGAAAATCCATCTTTCTTCCATGCATACCAGATGGATATAGATGAACAAATCACAAATGTATTTTGGTGTGATGCAAATATGGTGTTGGATTACGGGTATTTTGGTGACGTTATGTCATTAGATACTACATATTGTACCAACCATGCTAATAGGCCACTTGCTCTATTTTCTGGTTTCAACCACTATAGGGGTTCGATCATTTTTGGTGCAGCACTATTGTATGATGAAACAATTGAATCGTTTAAATGGTTGTTTGAGACATTTTTACAAGCACATAACCAAAAGAAACCTCAGACTATCTTTACTGACCAAGACCAGGCAATGGCCAGGGCACTTGCTGAGGTAATGCCTGAGACTCATCATGGTTTATGCACTTAGCACTTATTGCAGGATGGAATTAAACATCTTGGAAACTTGATGAAGGGAGGAAGTTATTTTTTAAGAGATTTCAAGAAATGCATGTAAGAATTTGACCTTGAAGCAGATTTTGAGACAGCTTGGACCGACTTGATCAACAACTATAATGTTCATGAAAATAATTGGATCAAGTCAGTTTATGCTATTAAAGAAAAATGGGCTTCGTGTTATATGAAAAAAGCATTCACACTTGGCATGTGAAGTACCCAACTAAGTGAAAGCTTGAATTCTCACTTCAAATCTTGTATGAAACCGAATGTGGATATTATCCAATTCTTCAGACACTTTGAACAAGTTGTTGAGGAGAAGGGAGGAAACGAACTGACTTGTCAGTATGAGTCCCTGCATAAGCTTGCAATGTTAAGGTATCAGGTGTCACCAATATTAATACAAATGGCAAAAGTGTACACACACACACTGTATTTGAGTTGTTTCAGAACGAATTTAAGTTATTCTTAGCTTTATGCATATCAGAGAGAAATGAGTCTCACTCTCTATGTCGATATGTCATCACTATGGTCAACCATGAAGGATCTTGGAGAGTGTCATTTGATCGTGCTTCAACCTCCATATCTTGTAGTTGTAGAAAGTTTGAGACATTTGGCATACTTTGTTCACATGCATTGAATTTTTTTGAAGCAAATGATGTTAAGGTCATTCCCGAGAAGTATATTTTAAGAAGGTGGACAAGAGAAGCTCGTTGCGGCATTGTGCAAGATGCAAGGGGAAAGGAGGTCGAAGGAGATCCAAAATTATCTAGCACACGGAGATTTAGACAAGTTGACTCTAAATTCATTAGATTAGCAGCTAAGGTGTCGACTTGTGAAGAGTACCACAAGATTGTAGATAACAATGTCGATGTCATGTGTAAGCAAATAAAGGAACTTCGCTTACAAGCTAGAAACAATGACAATCATAACAGTGATAACCCAACATTTGTGAGTAGTGAATTATGCAACCGAAGGGTTTCAAGAAACGACCTGGCTTAAAGAGACAAAAGCGATTGAAGAGTTGGGTTGAGCTCAAGTCCAATGGAAAACAAAATGCTCCACCTAGAGGACAACCACACAGTCAGGTATATCAGGTATACAAGTTGTCATGTAGATCATTTATTTTAACTTTACATGTAGTATCATTTATTTTAATTTTACATAATCATTTTAGGATAAAGAATCAACAAGTCATCTGCCTGATGGAGTATCTTGTTCGGCACCACCAACTTATGAGCCCCCTCAAACACAAGAGGATCAATTTAGTTTCACGGCTCTTTTGAAGGTAATTCATATGTCTTTTAATAAAAAAGAAGAAGATTGTCCATACTTTTTTATTGCTCATCATGTTGATTAGTTTGTGTCATTTTGTAGGCACCCCTTAATGATACAGACATGACAACATTACACTGATTGATCCATGTTCTACATTGAAAGAATTGGAGTTGATTAATCACAATATTATATTTTTTTGGTGCTGTATCTTTTTGCTACCTTATTTTTTTGATGTAGCATTCATAGAGCTACATTTGTGCCTTGCATACATTCACAGAGCTTCAAAGTCACAATGGAAAAGCTACTGTATTTTTTTTGATGTAAACAATATCATACAACTTGCAAGAAGTAATGGAAAAGTCACAATACTTTCAATAAGTTGATTTTCATTAATAGATATAAGTACATGCTGTCAAGAGTATACATTGTTATTTCAAAATATACATAAACCCATAAACCCCTTTTACAACCACTGAACTATGTATATGTTTATCCATTGCTTTATTCTTTGATTGAGCCTCACATTTACTGTCAAAGCAATGCATATTAGCAACATATTTTCCCTTACTTTTGCTGTCAAAGCCAATGCATATCAGCAGTTATGCTTTCAGTTTTGCTTCTTTGGGGTAAATATCAGATGATTGCAGTTTTGCTTCTCTGATGGAGTAAATATCAGTAAAATTCCAAGTTTGCATCTATGTATAGCTAAGGGCAGCTGTACAGAAATCAACATTTCACACAATTCTGGCCATTAATCACAGTCAATCCAAGTTTGCATCTATTCTGGAAATTAATCAAGTCAATCCAAGTTTGCACCTACTGCTTTAACTATGATAATGTGCGGTCTCTGTTTTCACTACACAATTTCTTGGTGCTTGAGGTTGCACTGTGACACCCTTCTACCCCGCATATTATAAGCCATTTAATATATAAACAATTAAAGTAAAAACATGCAATTATTGAACAAGTTAAAACAATTGTCCATGGGTAGAAAAGTCCCACATGAACCAGTTTACAACGCGGAAAATAAACCAAGTTTGTACAAATAAAAACATAACCGAGAAAATAAACATATCCCAACCCCGATGCACATACAGAGCTGGTATAACCGTTCCGGATAAATTCACGGAATTACAACTGAAAACTAACAAAACTAACTGAAACATGAAACTAGCCCTAACTATGAGTGGCGGCTCCTCAGAGTCACTCCTCTCCGGGCTTTGAGCCTAAAAGGGGCATTCTCTAAATTTACCGCATTCCTTGTGATTGAGTGTTTTCTTCCTCTTGGATTGTATTCTTGTGATAGCATGAATCCGCAAGTGTACGGCTTCGTCGTCAAGTAATAAAAAGATCGAACCCACAGAGACTGTAATCTAAAATAACAATTAATTGTTAAATTAAATAAACTAAACAAGAAAAAGATTTGGTTTTTGAAATAAGAATCAAGTAACAAATCCAGTAATTAAAACGCAATCAAATCGCAATCAATCAAATCTGGAGATTTTCAAATTAAAAGAGATTTCCAGGAATTGGGTTACCAACAAGACTGCTTATGCTACTAAATTGACTACCCCTCTTGTTAACTATCAAAATTGCTTTGAAGGTGAATTTATCCTTATAGAGTTAATGTTCCTCTCGAGATACAAGAACCGTGCCCAATTAAACCAACCCCTACTCTCGTGGTAATTGTATTTAAATTGAACCCATTAAGATTTGTGACAATTCAATGAACCCTCGAAGGACCGCTTCTAACTCTCGTGATTTAAGTCCTAAGTTCAATCCCTATAGATCCAATACCTAAGTTCACCGCTAGGTTCATCCTTAGAGTATCTATGACATGCAAATAAGTGCGC
The DNA here is from genome assembly GCA_035048595.1 of Echinosophora koreensis. Classification (NCBI taxonomy): domain Eukaryota; kingdom Viridiplantae; phylum Streptophyta; class Magnoliopsida; order Fabales; family Fabaceae; genus Echinosophora; species Echinosophora koreensis. The sequence continues at coordinate 1,708,893 of JAPCYP010000046.1, forward strand.
ACCAAATTCACAAGTAATTCATGCAATAGGAATTAAATCGAAAGCAAATTGAAATTAACAAGAAGCAAAATGTCAATTCATCACATAAAACGAGTCTTGGGCATAGCCCCAATTCCTAGAAATAAAACGACTACTCAAGCATTGCCATGTTCATAGCAATCTTGATTAACAAGAACATAAAAATCTTAAGAGAAGAGAAGAAATTTAGAAGAAGAGAAATCCTAAAATTAAGCCTAAGGTAGCAGCCAAGAGGTACTATTTTCGAGCCTTAGAGTCCTATTTATAATGTAGGTTAACTTGGGATTAAATCAATTACAAAATCAAATCAAATCAGCAAATCAAAATCCCTAAATTAACGCGTCATGGCCGTGATGCTTGTCACGGCCAGGCCATGACCGTTTCTGTCCTAGGGGATGGCTTCACTTCTTGGTTTGTCACGGCCGTGATGGTCATCACGGCCTAGCCGTGATCAGTTCTGCCTGAGAGGGTTTGGTTCAGCTTTCATGTCACCGTGACCAGTTTTGCTTTTGAGCATTTTCTTCCTTTTCAGCTCCACTCGGTCAGGCCATGATGCCTATCACGGCCTGGCCGTGATGGCTTCTGGTTGGCCAATTTTTCCTTTATTCTTCAAGCTCCTTTTGATCATGCAAGCTCCAATATGACTGATTCTAAACATTTAATCTTCAATTCCTGCACACTAACATCACAAAACCACCTTACCCGTTCCAAGGTAAAAACTAACAAAAATCAAATTAAATATGCCTAAACTATATGAAAATGCATACAAAATGACAAGGAAATATGAGGTGAAATCACACTCATCACTGCTCGTCATCCTCTACAAGATGCCAATCAGGCCAAACACAAACAAACAAACGTATAAAGGGTGTAAGAATCGTATAAACATATTAGCAAGGAGATAGACAGTAAAGTAAACAGCAAGCATAACAACATCATATCAAACATCAACATCATCATCATTGTTATACTATGCAGTGCAATGCAGTCCTACTCCGCTAAACCATCAATGCATGTGGATCCACTAAACTCGGGATGAACGACTTCGGAGTTAAATATCCACATTGAGAATCTACTCAACGCCGGAGAATCTACTCCTTGGATAGCCAACGCATCAAACCAACGAATTCCTCGTCACGGGGGCACTAGGAGAATCTACTCCAACCGTGGATGGCCGGATCGCCGTACTCTAGGACGATTTCCCCTATGTCGAACATCCCTAAACAACAACTCCGATGCAATGCGTATGCAACACAACAACAACGGCAACACCACCTCCATAACTCCAATGGAAACAACCGAAGGTAACAGCGGAATCAACCGCACCAACTTGCCTCGCGGAATCTACCTGAGGAGTTTAACGGAATCAAGTGCAGTACCTGGGGCAAACTCTCGGCCGCCAAGGTACATAACAACAACACCTTAGACCCAAACCACGAGGTCAAGGCTTCCTTGGCCAAAAGCACCAAGGCACAGCTCATCAACTTGCGGCAACCAAAAAGGGCATCGACTTACCAACTTAACACTTCACCATCTCATCATCATTAATTATTTTTAGTAGACATTAGCCAACTTGTCTAATCGTTTATCATCATTGGAAAATAGGGTTTGAAACCCCTTTAAATCCTTTAATTCTGTTCTGTCCAAGAGGGTTGAGCACGGTCGTGCTCGTAACCCAGCAAGGTCGTGCTTAAGCATGTGAGGGGCGTGCTCCCCTTTAAGTGAAGCACGGTCGTGCTCTTTATCCTGCACGGCCGTGCTGAACAGCGCGGCCATTTCCCAAAATTCAAATGGGAGCACGGCCGTGCTCCCTGTTCAGCACGGTCGTGCTCATCGCTCGACAGTGTTGTTCTGGGCAGGAACAGAGACATGCATTTTAACCAATTTCTAGGAATAAATCCGTTAATCAACTTAAGTCAATTATTAGCACGTTTAAGGGTTAAAAAATCCATCATTAACAACAGCATCAATCAATATCATCATCATGTCAATAACAACGCTTAACAAATCACCATCATGCTCATATTCAACATAAATCAATCATCAACATTATAGAGCATGTAGCATATCATCACAAATCAGCCAAAAACATCATAACATAGTCTTAATTTATACAATCATAAAACCAATAATAACGGGGTTATGAAAACCCCTTTACTTTACCCTAACCCCAAGCCTATGTAAACACTACCCTTCTCCCCATACTTGGATTGAAGGTAGCTCTCTAACAACGTCCTAACAGCAACCGGTTCCTCCCTAATACGGCTCGACTTCAAACAATACCTTGGATCACATAAACACCAACAATTAGTTCCCCATTCAAAACAATGAAAGGAAACCAAGAAAGAGGAAGGAACCTTACCTACTGATAAGCTAAAAGTCTCCCGAGGCCTCCAACGCTCAAGAAACTATTCAAGAAGGAGGAAGGAGGAACGGAACTCGTTCTGGCCGCACAAGGTGGCTGCTGCACTCACAAAAATAGGGTTAAATGCAAACCCTCGAGTTCTTTTCACGTATATAACGTTCGGACTTGAGCACGGTCGTGCTTACCCTCGAGCACGGTCGTGCTCCATTTAGCATCACCGAGACGCGGTCCACGCATTGAGCACGGTCGTGCTCACTGTTGAGCACGGTCGTGCTCAACTTAAAATCAGAAATACGCTTCTGACTTTAAGCACGGGCGTGCTGGCTAATGAGCATGGGCGTGCTCATGTACCAGAAAGGGACTTTTAACCGAAAATCCCACTAAGCCCTCAACCGATAAATCCAACTTAATAAACTCAGCTTAATTAAAATTAATTCCGAAAACAGGGTGTTACATGCACTACATTTAGAATTTAGGGATTTCAGGTTTTATGTTCATTACATTTGAGGACTTAGGCTCCATGGATGTGGATTCAACCAATTGAAGAAGTAGCAGGACAGCTTCGCGGCGAGGCGGCGGCGGCGGCGGCTTCGAGGTGAGGCGGCGGTAGCATGAGCGGAGGAGCAGCAGGACGGTGCGGGTGAGTTCTTCACCTAACGACGGTCAAAGCCTCGTCGACGGCAAGTGGAGGGAGGCTTCGCGGCATGCAGCGGTCGGCAGTCCCCGGAGCGGCGATGCGGCGGCTGACTTGAGTAGAGAGGTCTTTCCGGGTGAGCCATTGGGTGGCGTCGTATGTGGGGTGGGGGGACCTTTGACTTCGAATGATTCATTTGGGTTTGGGATTTAAAAAAAAAAAAAAAAAGATTCACGTGTCACGTCCTGGATAGTCGGATTAATCCGACGGCTCAAAACGCTTGGAAGTCATGGTGACGTTCCCGCCTTAACGTTAGGCAATCTGGTTCCCAAAAACAATCTCATCTTCGGAATTCGTGTACTGTTTAAATAGGTTATTCTTTTTTTGGGTTTTTTTTTTAAAGTTTGACCATTTTTCAGAATTCATGTATCGTTTATCGAAAAATGTATGACTTATTTTACTTGTTTTGGAATAGCACTTAGAAAATACACCAAAAAAAGGCTAATTTGTCCGCACAAGTGTTCCCTTCTCTGAAAATATGAGACACCTTGAATTTCATTTTCGAAGTGAGCAGAAGACAATTCACTTGTTTTTGTATTTTAAACAATTATCCACCCTAATGATACAACTCTAAAAACTTCATTAAATGGGTTCCATTTAGTTGTGTAATGGCCTTAATCCATGAATTAGAATGAAAAATTTAGCCAATGTTTTTAAAATAATGGTTAAAGAATTTTAAAAAATTATTTTTTCTTTAAGAAGTAATATATTTAATATATAAAAAAGTTACTTATTTAATTTTTTAATAAAAAATTATAGTTTTTAAGGATAATGGATAGCAAAACCGACCGAACCTGACAAATAATAATCAGTAGTGCTCTTCTGTGCGAACCCACTTTTTGTAAGCAAAACCGACCGATTACACCTGACAAATAATAATCAGCGACCAACTGAGGTTGGCGTGAGTGGTTAAAGGCCTCTCGCCCCTTAACCAAAGGTCTCGAGTTCGATCCTTGGGTATGAAAAAAGCCTCAGCTGGGAGGGATGCCACCCATCGAGGTGCCGAACAAACTCCCGCGGGAGATTAGTTCCCGTCTCAAGTTGGCAGTGGGATACTCCTCGAAGTAGGTCAAAAAATAATAATAAGCGGTGCTATTATGTGGGAACCAACTTTTTGTAAGCAAAACCGACATATTCAACCTGTTAAATAATAATCAGCTCGGTGCGAACCAACTTTTTGTAAATTTTCGACGAAGGCCAAATACAGCTTTTTTTAAAAGTCAAATTAAAATGTTTGAGAGTTATCTTATTTTTTACGGAATTCGTGTACCGTTTATCGAAAAGTAATTCGTACTGTTTAATATTATCCATTATATAATTTTTTTTCAGATGGAAAATAATTTTCTAAATTGAGATTCAGTGTACGTAAAGTGAGTAAGGGTGAATTACTCTTAATTAGTTATATTGTGTATTTATTATATTGTGTATTTATGCACTCGTATCTCAATCCATTTTAACTAATCAAAAATGGATAATACTTACTCTCTTAGGCTACGTTTGAGAGAATAAAACCATTATTTGGGAGTTAATGAAATGAAATGATTAAGGATAATGATCCAAACTACACAGTCCCATCAAATCCTCCAATTTTCATACCCTCTTATTTGAGGGATGTGGAATTTCCCTTCATTTTCTTATTAAACTTTTAAACAATAAAGTACTCCCTCCGGACCTAAATATAAGCAAAAAAGTAGCTACATTATTTGGACTTAAATATAAGCAAAAATCAATTAAGTCAACACTATTAAATGTTAGTATTGCAAAAATCAAGAAAATTAACCAATCAAACCAATTTTCCATTTATATTTTCAGGAGCATTACATATTCCCTAGACAATTAACTCTCTTTTTTACACAAATCAAGATAATTAAACTAACTTAACTAACTTTCTTAATATGTGTGAATTTAGTTTTTTTTCCTTATAATTAGGTCCGGAGGTAGTAATATTTTTAAACTTTCTACTCTACTTCTAGGGATGGCAATGGGTAGGGTTTAGGTAGGGTACTATAACACATGTCCCCATACTCGCGTTTGAAAAAATTACCCGTATCCGATCTCATACCTGTGTAGGTAACAACTTTAGTACCCTTACCCGTACCCGTACCCCTGGGTACCTAAGTACCCGTACCCGTACCTATTACCCGCACTTTAACTGTGAAAGCAATAAATAAATAACAAAAGAAACGTTATAACAATTGAAATACGATTCAAAAGTCTTTTAAATCTACTCTTAAAACATTACAAATCAAGATATTTAAATAAATAAAAAATCCAAAAAAGAATTATAGATACAACTAAGTTTAGAAAATTAAGAATCTTTAGATGAATCTTGGTTTTAAAATTTATATCATAATTAAAATTATATATATTAGTAATATAAATAAGTAAATAAATAATGGTTTAATGAACTTTTTGGTCCCTGAAAAGTAGGTGTATTTTGATTTTAGTCCCTGCACTTTTTTTCTTTTGGTTTTGGTCCCTGTAAATTCAAAACTTTTGGTTTTAGTCCCTGCCGTCAGTCACCCTCCGTTAAGTGCTGACATGGCAAACGGAGTGCCACGTCAGCGCAGCCACGTCATCAAAAATATTAATATTTTATGCCATGTTGGCTGCCACGTATGAAAATAAAATTTGGTTTTAGTCCCTGAAAAGTGAGTAAATTGTGGTTTTAGTCCTTGTACTTTTTTTCGTTGTTTTGGTCCCTGTAAATTTAAAACTGTTGATTTAAGTCCTCTTGTCAGTTATTAAGTCTTGATATGGCTAACAGAGCATCACATTAGCATTGTCACGACAGTTTAATTATCATTATTTTAAGTTACGTAGGCTGTCACGTCATAGTATTAATTTTTTAAATATATTAACATTAATTATTATTATTTTTAACCATTATATTATTTTAATTTTTATTATTATAATATTATAACTATTTTTTCTTATAAAACATGACTGGTATTTCTTCTTCCTCTTTCTCCATCGTTCCTCCTTCATTCTGCAGTAATCTTGCTTCCTCTTTTTGAAGCGTTTCTCCATAGCATCTAATACATTTTTTCTACGTCCATTCAGACCCACGCTTTACTTCTTCCTTTACTAATGTTTTCCACTTTCACTCTCCGCAATGAATTTTCAAAGTTACGACCATGATGCCCTCAACTCAAAAAAGTATAAAAATTGTTGCGGAAGGAGGAAGCAAGATTGTTGTAGAATGAAGGAGGAAGCAAGACTACTGCATAAAGATTGTTGTAGTGACAATGTTGACATAGTGCTCTCTTAGCCATATCAACACTTAGCAGAGTGTCACTGACGACAGGCACTAATATAAAAAGTTTTAAATTTACAGGGGTCAAAACCTATGAAAAAAAAAAGTACAGGGACTAAAACCAAAATTTACTCACTTTTCAGGGACTAAAACCAAAATTCATTTTCATACGTGGCAGCTGACGTGGCATATTTGCTGACGTGCCGGTACTGACGTGGCACTCCGTTAGCCACGTCAGCACTTAACGGAGGGTAACTGACGGCAGGGACTAAAACCAAAAATTTTAAATTTACAGGGACCAAAACCAAAGGAAAAAAAGTACAGGGACTAAAATCAAAACACACCTACTTTTCAGAGACCAAAAAGTTCATTAAACCATAAATAATTATATATACATCTACATATGTGCGGATATGAGATGGGTTGGGTACCATAGTACCAATACCTATACTCATACCCATTCAATTTAATGGGTAATGACCCGAACTCGAACCCTTACCCATTATGCAGATAATTACCTTATCCATTATGAATAATTTTTACGAGTATCCAATGAGTAGGGTACAAATTGCTATCCCTATCTACTTCATTACTAACCAGACATCCAAACTCCCAAATCACCACACATATTTACACATAACCGATTACTAATTGACAACACATCAAAACACATTTCCCCCAAAAACCATATTTTTAGCATTAAACCTTCTACCAAACAGAACCCTTCGTGTCCCAAAAGTCGGTGGAATTGATGTACTACATGCATGTTACTGCCACGATATCCCAATGAGTTTGATGCAAAATAATTGCATCCCAACGCCCATTTCTTTATGGGACCATGACCTTTACTATTATGTTTACTTCCCACCCATCATTCATTCATTGAGCACCAAACCAAACCCACTCTCTCCACATGTATAAATTGCCACACAAGAACATTATCAATGCACCCCAAACCAATTCAACTCTTTCATTGTGTTGTGTGTAAAGTTACAAAAGACAATTAGAAAGAGAGAAGATATAATGATGAAGAAGTTTTCTGGTGTGTGTGCAATAGTGCTGGTGGCACTGCTTCTTCTGGTGGAGGTGTCCTACAAGGCTGAGGCTGTGACTTGTAGCCCAATGGAGTTGAGCCCTTGTCTTGGGGCAATCACTTCCTCTGCTCCACCCTCCGCCACTTGTTGCCAGAAGCTGAGGGAGCAAAAGCCATGCTTGTGTGGGTACCTTCAAAACCCAAACCTGAGGCAATATGTTAACACTGCCGGTGCCAGAAGGGTTGCTAGTTCTTGTGGGATTCCCTTGCCAAGTTGTTAGGCACTTTACAACCACTTCAATACTACCAAACAGTATGAGATAATTTCTCTAGACTATATATGTCACTCAACGTTTGTAAGGGTATTATAGCCAAATAAAGTATATATATATATATATATATAAAAGAATCTATATCCATAGTTGGATATATTAAGGATGATATATAAATCTCTTTATCCCCGGTATTTCTAATCTACCAAATAAAGTATCTCTTTAATAGTTAGTGATAAGAATCTTGAGACTCCTGATATTAATTCAAGTCCAGATTATGTTCAAGATCTTAGTACTTTTCTAACTATTGTTCAGAATGATTTTAATTTTTTATCTGCTTGGTTGGAAAAGCAAAATGATACAAGTACTTCTAAGAAAAAAGAGCAGAACAATGATAATATTGTTAAAGATGGTTTCACGGTGATTACGTCCAAATCTCAAAAGAAGTATAACCTGAGATTGAATAAAAAACATAATTCTATGTATGCTTGATTCTCGTTTATTTTACATAGATTTTGGTTTTGGTCCCCCCATATTCTTGTTTTCTTTTTTATTTTATTAATAAATTTATGGTGACGAGTCACCTTGATAAAAAAAATCTACCAAATAAATTACAATAAATATTCCTTATCCATTACTTAAAGACCATTCATCATAGCCATTATTTTTTCTTTCTAAATCTGTTACTTTTTCATGCCTTTTGTTATTTGATTATTTATTTATTTTTCAAAGGCAACTAATAACTATTAGATACTATCATTAATTACAAATGAATATCTGGTTTATGAACTTTTATGTGAAAAATAAAATACTATAAATTAGGTGCTTGCGTTGGCAATGACAAAGCAAGAGATCTATCCTATTTCAAATTGCATTTCTAATTTGGCAATGGATATGTTATCCGTTTCTTTTCTTAATTAAGTATCAACTGTGGAATGGTCAATATCGTTATGCTGTGGGCTAAATATTGTTTAAACAAAGCAAAGACCAAAAAAATGGCATCTCATTCGAATCTAGCAAAACTGGATAAGTGCTTCACCAAACAAATCCTCATTTATCTCCAAACTAGCATCTTATATATACCAATTCCAAATCCAATCTTAATTCAGCTTTTGACCCGCCGTACTTCCACGTTCCTGTTCTATTATAGGGAACTGATGACTAAAACTAAACGTATGTCTGTATTGCATTGCATGTCCATCTGCCCTCTACTCTACTCTATAGTATTATAGTGAAATGTTACTGTAGTGAAGCCCTTTGCTTGTGAGGTTTATATTTAACGTCTTTTTTTTTTTTTGATAAGCCAAAATGTTGGGAAAAAGAGGTGCAACATGAGGACTTCCCAGGAGGTCACCCATCCTAGTACTACTCTCGCCCAAGCATGCTTAACTGCGGAGTTCTGATGGGATCCGGTGCATTAATGCTGGTATGATCGCACCTAAAAAGAAGTTTGTAAGTTTATATTTAACGTCTTGCTAAAGAGTATTTCTTAAGGATTAAAAACAAATTTTTATTGAAAAACTAAAAATAACATTTATCAAAAAATTGAATGCATCACTTCCCACTTAAAAACCTTTTTTTATTTAGCTAATTAGGCACTGTTTGGTTTGCCAAATCCGTTAGCGTTTAGCGGATAGCTTATAGCGGATGGGAAAGTAGCCCCATTTGGTAGTCATTTTTAAAATTAGCGTATAGCGTTTTTTCCCTAGCGTATAGCATTTTTCCCAGACGCTACTTGAAGTAGCGTTTGAGCTTATAGCGTATAGCGTTTCATTTTTTCTTCCATTTTTATCCCTACCATCTTAATTAAATTTCTCACTTATCCTTGATTATAAAATAAAATACTAATCATTTAACATAGTATATAAATAAGAATTAATTTTGCTATTTAGATTTATATTTAAGATAAAAAAGTGGAAAATATATTTTTATCTATAAAAAATAAAACTTTTAATAAAAATCAAATCAATATATAATTTTATTTTTATTATTCCATTTTATTTATTAAAAATAATTAAAACTAAATTAATATTTAAATTTAAAATTAATGATTAAATTTTTTAAAAGATAAATAATTTTTTTTTGACGTGATGAACGATAAATAATTTAGAATAAAATAAATTATTATAAGTGATAATTATTTTAAAATAAATAATATAAATAATATGTATACATATAATTTACACACAAAAAATGCAAACATATCCTTTTATGTCATTTTACATTTATCAGCTAGTCCAACTGCTAGTTTTATCAAACACTTCAAATCCAATCCGCTAGCTAATCAGCTATCCGCTATCAGCTAACTTATCCGCTATCCGCTATCCGCTAGCTTATCCGCTACCTCTATCCGCTAGCTTATCCGCTATCCGCTAGTTTTTAGTCAACTAATCTAAAAGTGAAACCTCAGATATATTTAGTCAATTAAAATAAAATAAAACGTGAAATTATGAAACTTACGCGGCGCCCCGGTATTGTTTCCTTATTTCTCTTTTGGCAATTCCAACGTGGTCTTTTTCAACATCCTCTAATTTTTTTTCCTGTTCTTTTTCCTTTAATATCGTTCATACTTATCACTTGTGACTAACAAATTAAAATCGTAGCTGGCATCGCTAATTAATCCTTATCCTGTAGTTATAAATAATGAACGCCATTGAATTGAATATATACAATACAAACTTGAGACTGCGGAGAGATCGCGATTACTATAACTCTTCAACCATATAACATAATGACTTCCGATCTCTCTGTCATTCTCCCTCGTGTTCTAATTGTTTCTAGACGAAGCGTTCGTAAAAACAAGTTCGTTGATTTTGTTGGTAAGTTTCCTTCTCCTTCGAGCCTTCAATCAAATCAACTTTTCCTATGTTATATTCATTTCATTGTGTGAAAATAGGGTTTAAATTATGTCCCACAACCATGACTGCAAGAATAATATTATATTGTCGTTATACTAGTTTCCTAACCAAGGTTTTAAAATGAGGTCAGTGACCGCAACTGGGGTCGCAACATTTTGGTATGTTTTGAAGGTTTCTGAAACCAAAACGCAACCACAATTGCAGGGACCCCGATTTTCCCTGTAGTTAGGGAATCCCCATATTCATGCAGCCAGCCACTCTACCACCATTAGATTTGCTTCTCTCACACTCTCAATCCTTGATTTATTTTGTCCACAAAAAAAAAATATTTAAGTAAAGAGAGATAGAGATGAGTTACTGTAGGGAATCTGCATCCCAATTGCGGTCGTATTTTCCCACAATTGTCCGTGATTGCGTAATTGTCCGTGATTGCGACAAATGCAACGCAACTGCAGCCTAGACCGCAACCACAATTTTATACCTTGATAAATGTATTGCAACAGGAACAGTAACTGCAATTTAAAAACTTCTTGCTAACTATATTGCACACACAAATGTGGCTAAAACCATATGTGGAACATAATAACTTTTTTATCAAACCTGTTATTATATGTGATTTTCAGGTGAATATCACCTCGATCTTATAGTAGGATATGGCGCAGTACCCGTCATTGTTCCACGTGTTTCTGGGGTCCATATGTTGTTGGACAGCTTTGAACCAATCCATGGTGTGCTTCTTTGTGAAGGAGAAGACATTGATCCCTCTTGGTATGAAGAAGATACATCATGTCTTTCTCAGGAGGAGTTAGAGGAAATTAGGAGGCTTCATGTTAGTGATACAACTATTGATAAAGAGAAAGATTCAATTGAGTTGGGCCTAGCCAAACTTTGCCTTGAAAGAAACATTCCCTACATGGGAATATGCAGGGGATCACAGATCCTAAATGTTGCATGCGGGGGTACCCTATACCAAGACATAGGGAAAGAGCTTTCAAAGGAGTGCTCAGAGAACCAAAGAGTGATGCACATAAGCTATGATGATTATGATGGGCATAGGCATGAGGTAAAAGTGGTTGAAAACACCCCTTTGCATCATTGGTTTAAGGATTCTTTGGAAGAAGGAAAAATGGATATTTGGGTTAATAGCTATCACCATCAAGGGGTTAAGAGATTGGCACAACGTTTTGTACCAATGGCATTTGCACCTGATGGTTTGATAGAAGGGTTTTATGATCCAGATGCTTATAATCCTGAAGAGGGTAAGTTTATAATGGGATTGCAGTTTCATCCTGAACGTATGAGGAAGCCTGATTCAGATGACTTTGATTACCCAGGATGCCCTTTTGCTTATAAGGTTTGAAAATGGTTTCTTTCAAGATTACAGAATTTAATGTTTAATTTATACATTGGTTTGATTTATTGAGTTAACATTTTAAATTTCATGGAAACTCTGTAGGAATTTGTAAAGGCAGTGATTGCTTATCAGAAGAAGCTGAATAGCTTAACACATGTGGAAAAACCTCTAAAGCTTAATAAGGAAATGGAAAACAAGAGAAAAATTATAGTGCGTAGTTTCTCACTTGCAAAAGACCTCTACAAAGTTGGTCATGGGAAGAATTCCTCCAAAGAATCTGAACTTGAAGCTGGGGCAGAGTTTCTTGAGGTACTACCACACACAACTCTATGATAAGCTGTTTTTGACAGCTTTCCTCAATTATTTAGCTTATTTTGTGTCAGTTAAAAGGAATATGACAGTTTTCAGTTTCAATTTTTTTCCCCCTTCTTTGTATTGATTTATATTTCAATTTGCAGTCAAACACAGCCTTGAGTTTGCAGCAAGAGAATAGGCTGAAACAAATGGGTGCAACAGTTAGGAATGCAGGATCATACAAAGAGAGATTGAAGCTAAATGAGGAAAGAGAAAAACTGGCAAGAAATGTTATGAGAAAAATGACTGTGGAACAGTTGTCTGACCTCTTGTCTTTCTACCACAACATGGGGCAGATTTGTTCAGAAGTATTGGAAATAAAGATACATGGCCTTGTCAATGACTGTACTTCATGACTTTGTTCTTTACTATGCCTTTTTGTTCACCAAGCTGTATCAAGTTAGATGTGCTAAATTGTGCCTCTTCAGAGAGTTTTCAGTTTTTTATGAGAGTTTTTAAAAAAAAAAATTCAATCAGAGAATGTGTATTTTCATCTCCGATCTCTATAGAGTGTCATTGTTCTCTTTTTGTGTTAAGAGAGAAGATGCAATATCTTCTTCCTTTTTTTTATATATATAAAGAAACTCCATATTCTTGCCAAATATTATGTCTCAGGTTCTATTTTATCAACTCTATTTTTGTTTAGTGACATTGCTTCTATAATTGTGGTACCTAATACTATTAGGCTAATAGTAGTATCAAAGCTTGAGGTTGTGGCTTCATTATATTTTACAATGCGACTTATCGTTCACGTATAATGTGAGAACTATTGACCAAGAAACAAATTCTTGACATCTTGTCAGTACTATGGAAGCAAAAGTTGAGATTGAGAAGTTCAATGGAAGTAATTTCACCTCGTAAAAATTGAAGTCAAAAACTTTTTGAGAAAAGATAATTGTTTCGAACAACTAACCAACCAATACCCCATGAAGCAAACCTTTTCATAATTACAAAACAACCAAAAAATTGAGATACACTTCATGTTTTAAATAAAACTTGCAGCAATGTTTTCTGAAATGGAATTGCATAATCAACATAAAATTAGTGTTTTACATATGCTTTGTTCATGTACATATATTTGATATTATTGCACTCCTGTCAGCTTCGATGTGACAGTAACAGATGTTTATGTCCAAGAAGTCTTTTCCCTTTCCTTTTGCCAAAATGATAATTATTTGTCATCCTTTAACGATGAATTTGTGGATAGAAGTCAAATGGGTGAGATCTCACTTTGTCAAGGGGACAGATTCCATATCATGCTTTCTGAAGTTGCTATGTCCCAATCAGTCCACAAAGAGATGCCCAATTTTCTGCAATAATTATGCTCCTGATAAGGGACCTGGGTTCCCTATAGTCATTTTATCATGCTTTCTGGAAACTGGACACAGTTTCTATTTAAATCATAGTATAAGTGACTACAGAGAATTTTCCCTGACAAAGAGCATTAACGCAATTTCAACAAATATCAACTGTAACACAATCCACATTTTGTGCATTGCATCTTGAATAATCTGTCAACAACGAACATTTCATGGACCAGAAAATGTATGTCCCCTGTTTCTGCCCATGCCAAATCTGATTCAAGTCAGTGCTGGAAAAGCTAGAAAGCCCGGACAATGGAGTTAGCATTATGAAAACCAAATATTTTCCTCCTCAGACATGAAACTGAAGGCCTAAACTACTCATGTGGTCTATCAGACTATCCATTATCAAATGAATTTCAGTCATTCTGCAGTTTGACTTATCTTGTGCTTCAAATCTGTGTACTTTGCTTTTGACTTCAATCCAACTACAACCAGGATTCGGTTTTAGACCTCTGTCTTTCATCAATTTTCGCACTCGCGCTACCTTATTCCACCAACCAACACTGGCATACAGATTTGCCAGCTGTAGAAGTGTTGCAGGGCATCCAGGTTCCAACAATAACCTGCTCTCTGCTGCCTGAATGCCAAACCAAACACCTCCATGAAGCCTGGAGGAAGAGAGCAGTGAACCCCATATTACAGCATTAGGACAAACAGGCATATTTTGGATGAAATCACGAGCCTCCAGAAGCAAACCAGCCCGACCTAGAAGATCTACAATGCAAGAATAATGATCTAGTTCTGGCTGCACACCATGCTCAACCATGGAATTGAAGTAAACTTGACCTTCTTTGACAAGACCTCCATGCTGACACGATGATAAGACGCCAAGGTAAGTAATTGCATCTGGACTAACACCTTGCTTCATCATCTCTTCAAAGAGAGCAATTGCCTCTTGTGCAAGTCCATGCTGCGCATACCCAGCGATCATGGAATTCCACGTGACAATGTCCCTGCACGCCATGTTTTCAAATAAGTACAAAGCATCATCAATTGCCCCACATTTGGAATACATGGCAATGAGAGCATTGTCAACATGGAGGTATGAATGAAAACCCATTTGAAATACTTGACAATGAACACCTTTCCCATGTCCAAGTGCTCCACTTCCCATACAAGCACTCAAAAGACTTGTGTATGTGTAATAATTCGGTTTCAGCGCTGCCGAACCCCTCATCCGATGGAAGAGCTCGAAACACACGTCAGTGTTCAATTCTTGTGCAAAACCAACAATGATCGCCGACCATGAAACAACATTTCTCTCAGGCATTTCGTCAAATACTCGGTATGCATCACTCAACATGGCACACCTACTGTACAAACTTATCAAAGAACTTCCAACATAAACATTGGCAATGAACCCAGTTGTTATTACCAAGCAGTGATACTGAATACCTCCCCAGAAGTCACGTTTGGACCCACAAGAGCTTAAGGCGCGTGACAAGAAGCACACATCAAATTCCATAAGAACAGAGGACTGAATAGCCATT
Organism: Echinosophora koreensis; assembly: GCA_035048595.1. Taxonomy (NCBI): domain Eukaryota; kingdom Viridiplantae; phylum Streptophyta; class Magnoliopsida; order Fabales; family Fabaceae; genus Echinosophora; species Echinosophora koreensis. The sequence goes on from JAPCYP010000046.1 coordinate 1,723,951, forward strand.
TCAGTTTTAGTTTTCAAACTAGAAGGATGGCACACATCACGTTTGGTTTCATTGTTATTTTCCAATATGTCATCAATGAGGTGAAGATGACTTAGACGATTGTGAATATCATGAGCACTTTTTTTGGGGGTTACAAGGTTAAGGACTCTTAGTGCATTGTTTAACTGTTTGTTTGGTGTTCTGGGTGCCAATTTGTGAGAAGAGAAAGGCCTAAAAATTTGATTTTTAAGACAAAATGTGGTATTGTTTTTGAAGAATGCATTCATTATTATTGGGGTAGGAGTGAATCCAATGAAGATTGAGTTTGCTGATGGGATGAGGAAAAAGTGAAGGAGAATGAAAAGGAAGAAAACTATATATATATATATAGCATGTGTAGTGAGAGGGCTTTTCTTATACGAGAGTGAGAGAGATAAATCTGGGTCACATATAAGAAAAGCCTCTCACTAGAAAATCTGGGCATATCTAGTGAGAGGGCTTTTCTTATATAAGAGTGAGAGGGATAAATCTTGATCCAATGACTATGATATAATCCTCCCACTCTCATATAAACAAGGCTCTCTCACTTGATATATATATATATATATATATAGCGAGAGAGAGGAGAGTTGCTTGGTGTAATGCTTGGTTTTCCCAAGACGTATGGTTTCTCTGCCACCCACAGGAGCATGAGGTTTTTGCGGGTTAAAGAGAATTCGAGAAGGGGAAGGATCCATTGCTGTTCTGGATTTTGTGGAGTGCCCTACTGGGCATGTTGGAGTTGAGCGGATAAAAAAGAGTGAATACCCAAGTTGGTTTCCTAAAATTGAGAAGTAATATCAATTTTGTCTTTAAAATTATCAAAATTTCAAAAACATTCCTGAATGATAAGTTAGTATCAATTTGATCCTTTATTTTACTCACTTAATATCAATTAAGTCCCTGAAACTACAAACTTAAAATCAATCTAGTCCATTCGATTTTCAACGGAGGGACTAACATAATGTTTGGTTAGAGGGGTTTGGAGGGGAGGGAAGGGATTTTTTTAAAACTTATATGTTTGGTTCAATTTATAGAGGGGATGGGAGGGGAGCAAAATCCCTCCTTAATGGAGTTTTGCCTCCCCTCCAATAATGGGGGATTTGGAGGGGGATGAGAGATTTTAAAACATAACTTATGTATTGACTAAAATATCCCCACTTATGTATTTTAAAATAAATAATTATAAGAGTTTAAGAGTAAATTTGTTTTAAAATCCCTCTCATCCCCTCCTGAACCAAACATGAAAGGGTTGTCTCCCCTTTCCCTCCTCCCAACCAAACACAATAGCTAATTAAAACCCCTCCCCTCCCTTCTCCTCCCCTCCCCTCCCCTCCCTTCCATTAAAATCCCTCCCCTCCACCCTTGTTGATTACAGTTTAACAATTTCAAGGACTAATTTAGAATTTCGATAATTTTAGGGATTAAGTTGATACTATTTAATAATTTCAGGGATCAAATTGGATACTTGAAAATTTAAAAAAAACCTAGATTGTGACCCGTTGCAATCTTATTTTTAAATTTTATTGTTAAATTAGGAATAAATTTAGAATAAATGAGATGTTAATAAAAAATAATATTTATGTCAAGAAACAATTCCTAATATATATTTTATAAGCAAAATATATTGAAAAAAGTATAAGAATTACTCTAACTCGAATATAAAAATATAGTAAAATCATGGTAAAAAAAAAAAAAAAAAACGTAACCAGTACAGGTTTTAACATTTTTGCTACATTATGAGATTTATTAAGGACCATATCAGTATAAAAGCCTTTTTCACAATCCAGTCACATACCACCAAACAAATTCATGAAACCTCTCAGCTAAGCCTAGCTCATTTCATGAAAAACTTATTGTAGTTTAGAGCAAGCACTGAAATTACTCATGAGCACATAATCATGGCTTTGCCGTGACATTGAAATGGATGATACCAGCACTCTCAGCATTAGCAAAAACTTGTATTTTCCTTATATCCAAATGCTAGCATATGCCATAAAGGATCAATAATGTGGACATGACCATGAAATGCTCTCAAGTATCTTCGACTTTCACACTTCCTCCAACGACAAATCAGAAAAGGCAAAACTTGATCAGGTACTCTCTCTAACCTACCAACGATCGTGGCTTTCAAAATTCTTGAAGCATATCCACCCGGTTCACTGCTAATTGTATGGTGAAGATGATTGAAATGAATAAATGGGTATTAGGGTGCGACGCGACTATTCATGTCAATGTCTTCGTTTTTTGGTTTTTTGTCTTTGATTTGTTTTTAAAAAAATAAACAAAATGATTAAAATGCAGGAGTCGACACCTGAAGTGGCAGCGCTAGAACGCTCGCTCCAGAATTTAATATATATAAAATATAAGGTGCCTTCTAATATGAGGGACTAAGTAAGTCCCTCACAGTGAGGAAGTAAAAATGACCGCCTGTAGTAGGTCATTTAGGTGGTATGTTTATAAATTTGACTTTTCATGAGTTGTCCTTTTTAATTTGTTATTTACAGGAAAGTCCTTGTTCATTTTCCTCCACAAGCTTTCTCCTTAAGCTCCGATTTCCTTCCACAACCAGCCACTGTCGCAATCTTGAAGAGAACAAAATGGGCACCTAAAATATCATTTGACCAAAAAGGTCGAAACTTTATAGTTGGAGAAGCTGATATCATGGACCCAGGGGCTTCCCACAAAGAAGAAAAAGGAACACAGAGAGAGGGAGAGTGCAATGAGCAAGGCTTGGTGGTTCTGATATGGGGCGGCGCTGACGTGATGAAGGGGGTCTTTACTTTCTGCAAATCGGGTTATTTTGACTCGGCTGGAGGTAGAAGATGAAGGTAAGTAAACGCTACCCTATTGTTTACCTTCAAATAAAAATAAGTGTACAAAACTAGTATCACTTCGCTGAGTGACATAATGGTTAGCAGCCTCAGTTCTTTAGTTTGGATGTCTCCATTGTCACGGGTTCGATCCTCACATCTGGTCTTTTTTGGTTACGAGTTCGTGTTTTAGAATAATAAAATGAAAAATAGGAAACGAGTGTCGAACGCGCGACCTGGCAATATAGAGCGATAGTTCTAACCACTGGGCTACTATTATTGTTGTTACTATTGACGTCTTTTATACATACTTAACATATTATTAATGTTACATTTATGATTTTTGTCAGTCATATCCCAATCCGAAAAGTCACTCATCGCCCAGGGTTCTTCGAGGTGGTTGCGCAACTTCCATGGCAGTCGACCACCATTTCCATTTTCAAATTCATATACCAACATATCTCGTCTATAGCAAGATCAAATTTTCACTGAATTAACTACTTAATTAAAGTATTTACCCAGACCAGAAAAAAAAATCTAAGTGAGCAAGGATACCTAAATGGGAATACAACCATGTGAACAGACCACAGATAATTACAGTAACTGCAACCATGTCAAGTGTCAACAATAAGCATGCATAGAGACTCAGATGAAGATTTCAACTATTGTTACAAGTTCAACCTTCCGGATCTGCTCAGTTGGACCTCTAAACAACAACCACACTTCGCCTAGTCGTATGCCGCTCCTACACTCCCACTTCTGCCACCAGATCGACGGCTTCGTTCCGCCGTCGAACGTCTAGCGATTGCGCCACCATCATGATACTGCAAACATCGTCATAACCAATACAAGGGAAAGGAGATTGAAGGGAGAGAAAAGTTGGGTGACATGAACTTTGTATCTGGAGGATTAAATTGCAATTTGTAATTTTATTAATTTAAATATCAAGGACTGTTAAGCAATTATAAATGAAACCTGTATTATCAGGTTCAAATAGACCATCTAAACCATCCAATTATTTTAATAATAAATCCAATGGCTCATTTTTGCTCCCTCACCATGAGGGACTTACTTGGTCCCTCATGTTAGAAGCCACCAAAATATAAATAGATAGATTGTACAATGTTATTCTTACAATTTATTTTTAGAAATTCATTCTCATTTCCCTTTTATGAAAAAAAAAAAGAGAGAAAGAGAGAAATTCATTTTATCTTCTTTCCCCTATTTTTTCATAAAAAAAGAAACGTATGGAAAATGAAGTGTAATAGTTGTTTTTTCTTTTTCTTTTTCTTTTTTGGCTAAAATGCACTTTTAGTTCTTCAAGTTTTTTACTTTGGCGAAATTGGTCCCTCAACTCTTTTTTTAGTGAATTTAGTCCTCGTAGTTTTTCAATCTTGTAAAATTCATCCCTCTGTCAAGTTTTCATTAGAAAATTAACAGAACTCGCCTACGTGGCAAACTGCCCAACTGTATCGAAAATATAAAAAATTAAAATATATTAATAATAATTTATTTTGATATTTAATATATTTTATTAAAAGATTGCCACGTTCAGGTCATGTGACATCATCTTCTTCCTTGCAATTCACTGGACTTGATTGAGAAACTGAAAAAAAAAGAATGTGAAAGGGTTTTGAAAGTCAACTAACTAATTGTTGGAATATTAGGTCACCATTAAATATAGTATCAAATGCATTCTAATTGTACCAAAAATTAAACCTTTTTTTTTTTTTTTTTTGAAAAATCAGAGGCATGTCATTCTCTCCCCTAAGCCCAGATTGAAATCCAACGAAACCTGAAAAACAAAACACAAAAGTAGGATTCACTCTTATTAAAAATTTCAAAATGGTCATTGAAAGGCTGGTCCTTGAACAGCCACTCCTTTCCCAACACCAAATCATCTGCTGTTGGGAGGAATAAACTTGACTGTTAAGGACGTTTCTCATCCCCTGATAGCTGCACTCCGGCCTTCTGGTGCTGCAAATCCTCTGATCCCAAAACCGTCCTTCTGTTGCTGCAGATCCTCTGGCACTCCTCCTTGCGTTATGTGGCTGAGACGAGGAGGCTATAGAAATTCGTGTTCTTGCACTCGAGCAAGGGACTTACGGTCTTAAGGTTTCTCAACAGCCCTATTCATGGAGATGAAGTCCAATTTGGGTGGAATGGGAATGGGGTTGGGGCTGAAGTTGGGAGTATGGTTACGGTTTGGAATTGGGTTGAAGGAAAGAGAAGGATCAAGTACTAATCCAGATTCGGCCAGGCAGCGTGACGGAGGGGACGCCGAGGGAGGAGGTGTTATGGAATATTGGAAGTACTCCGATTTCAATTTCTCAATCCAGAGATCCGGTAAATTGCAAGGAGGAAGATGAGAAGTTTTAATAATATATGAAATATTAAAATAAATTGCCACCGGGTAAAATGTTTGCCATGTTGGCGAGTTCTATTAATTTTCTGATGGAAACTTGACGGAGGGATTAATTTTGCAAGATTGAAAAACTATTAGGACTAAATTCGCCAAAAAAAAGTTGAGGGACCAATTTCGCCAAAGTAAAAAACTTGAGGGACTAAAAGTGTATTTTAGCCCTTTTTTTTTTTTTGAATTTCATTAAACAACTAACCCATTCAGTAATGGATCCTGTCTCTAGCTTCACCAAATTGTCTTTGACTTGGTCAATTAGGAACTTAACAAAATTATTGCTGTCACAAATTATAAAATTATATAAATAGAGTAAGAATTTTTTGTCACAATAATGTCAGCTGGTAGTTAAAGTATTTAAATGAGTAAGTAGTGCTTATCGTTTTTTACTCTATTTCATAATCAAACTTAAATTTAGTCAATAATTTCTATATGTTTTTTTTTCCATGCGTCCACCTTGTGTTAGAAAATGGGGTATGGATATGCAACAAAGAAGGGAATAACAAGTGACATGCATAATTTTCGAGGCGTGTAAGGATACCAAGCTTTAGGTTTAATTCACCCCCACCAATCTCTTACGTATATTGGATGTAACAAGTGTACCAACGAATCCCCTTCAAGATACAACGGAAAACCTTGGTTTGGTTTGCACACCCTAAAAACCAAGCGTATTGTCAATGACATTTTATAGAACAACAGTTTCCTTAGTTCTCTGTGCGCATAAGGGAAGAAAGGAAGTGATTTGACTTGCAGAAACTTAGCCAATTTCAGACTTAATTCTGCATGCGCAAGTACTTCTATTTATAGATCAACTTATGACTCTTGGTGAATGAAATAACTTTTCATATATTTGAAAGAAAGAATGCAACCTTTCATGAATGTACCACTTGATGTATGAACACATTTAATCATGAAAAACATGTCCATTAAGAAAGATTTGAAAGCCGTGAAGAGACATACCCATTGATGTTCTTCAATCTCTTTCCAACTTGGTGTCTTGAACTTCCATTATTTCGGAAATCCCTCACAGCTTGTAGCATTTGCTCAAATATAAAATACTAAACTTTTAAGTGACTTCAAATATAAATTCATATTTAGTTGTAAACTTTGGATTGAGATTTAATACATAGTTTTGGTCTTAGATAGGATATTCACAAAAACATATAGTTGTGAGTTGTGAGATTAATCTTCGACTTGGGGATGTTGGTCGGGTAATTTTTTTTTCTTGTCAAAGTGATGATTTCAAGATTTGAACCTCTAATCTTGTAGGTAAAGTTTGTCCGACGACACAATCCACTTTCCATGTGACCGACCATGTTTAGTTGATATTTAATATATACATTATAATATATAAAATTTTAAAGCTTACAGATAAGGTACCTTACCTTCTCAATTTGACTAGAGGGTGGTCAACAGCAAAGGGCCACCCGTCTGTGGAAGCATATACTTTTGGAACTTTGAACTAAGACAAACTAGCAATATATCTAGAAAACAAGTGTGCTCAGCATCATGATGCATTTGCAATTAACCTAAGGTCATGCAATAAATTCTATGGAAACTTCAAACTGCGGAATTTTTCATCCATTGAAAGTGAAACATGAATTGATTATTCAATTCCCATTATAATCATCTACGCGTAGTTTATTAAGTCTTTAACATCTTCTTCCTTTTCCTCAAGCTTCACCCTTATTCACTTCATTCTTCTTCATACTTCTCCTAATATGAAGTGTCATATTTTTTATTCCTCTTCAAGAATGAAACCTATGCTTCTTCACCCATCTTCCATTTTCTTTTTCTTGTTCACTTTTATGATCATCGCAACCAATATTCCAACATCTCTTTCTGCTGATGATTTTCACTACACGGACTGCACTAAGAATTCTAGTTGTGGAACCATCCAAAACCTGAATTACCCTTTCTGGGGTGGAGACAAACCAGAATATTGTGGCCAACCAAACTTGAGGATCAATTGTGAAAACAATACTCCAAAGTTTACTGTCAATGGGGTCAAGTATAGGATTCTTGGTTGGAACTTCACAACACAGAATCTCACAGTTGCTAGGGATGATATGTCGGATAGTCTGTGTTTGAATGAATACAATAACACTAACTTCGATAACACAGTGCTTCATTTTGATAACGGGCTTGCAAACGTTACAGTGTTATATGATTGCAGTAGTGGCACTGTTCCAGCGACTCCAGTGACGAACTGTCCTGGTCACTTTGTCAGTTACGGATATTTACCTTCGGACTTTTGTCAAATTGTTACTGTTCCGGTTTTTGGATCCCAAGCTCAAGCTGGAAATACCAATCAAATTCCTCCAGAAATAAAAGAAGGATTTGGGTTGAAAATGGAGAAAAGTTCTTATGATGAGTGCAACACATGCATTGGCTCTGGTGGGGAGTGTGGATATGATAGGAAATTCGTTTGTTTATGCAAGGATGGACCTCATGATACTTCATGTTCTAACTCAGGTAATGTTTGTTAATTAATTTATGAGAGCACTACGTTCGCTTATTAGGGTCCGGATCCTCTCCAGCGGTACAACAGTTGATTTTCCACCCCTACCACATGCGGTAGGGCTGCGGCAAGCAATGAACAAAAGTCGCTGGGGAGGACCCAAGCTGTATTACTACAACTATAGTGATTTAGTTTGGAACAATTCTCTTACCTAGTTTTGCAGGCCAAGCAAATGTGGGTTTTTCTATGGGGGGAATGAATCATCTAGTGTGGTTTTTTACATGATAAGGATCTGCAGAACAAAGAAATAATACAAAAGTCTATAGTAACAAAATCTGTGTGTATATCTCTCTTTCTTTCGCAATTTCACATTACCTTAAGAAAAGCAGACCACTGCACAAGTCTCTCACTCAATTGATGGGATTTGGGGAGGTTAAGTAGAGAGATTACTTTCTGGATTTGAATCCATGACTTCCAGGTCACCAAAACAATGTTACTGTTGCGCCAAGAGTCACCCTCATGAAAACCACAGGGGATCCACATAACATTGTTGCTTGTTGCTAAATTGATAGTACTAGCTAGTGACTGGGATTGCTTACTTGATTTTTGCTTCATTAACTTGATGTTAATAATGTTCAGTCTTTGTAATGTCAAATGAACTTGTTAGAAAACCAGAGAAATATATGATAATATTTTTTCATATCTTAAAATATTTTAGAGTGTCCTAGATGATTTCTTAGGATTTATTTCTTATTTATATTTTATGATTTGATTCTATATTTGATCAAGACTAAGATTCTACTTTTAATATAAATAAGACTATTAGGGGTGTCTTTTGTAATCAAATCATTACACATCAAATTAATGTCAGTCTTATTACTTTCCTCCTTCCCTACCTAAAACCTTCCAATTCAACGGAACTAATTGGGTCAAGTGTCCTGATAGAAAGATCTTCAGATTGACCACTTAACTGGTCAGATAACACAGAGCTGATGCTCTTACTTCAGAATTTTACAGTTGTTTGCTTTTGAATAAACGTACCAGTTGGTTTCTAATTTATGGTTCCTTCTTTACTTCATATTCTCTATTTTCGTCATTTCTTCTAAACCTGGAAGACTTTGCACTCTTAATCTGCGTTCTCTTAGTTCTTTTTAGTAGCTAAGAATTTCATTTTTCCATTGATCAGAGCATTTTTTGTAAAGGCTTGTTAGTTACATTTTTTTGTTTAGTCCTCAAGTTTGGTTCAACAGTTGTATTTTGTGGCCATTCTTGCTTCATAAGTTTCTCTTGTAACGTAATTTGCAGTTTTGTTAAGAGTTACAAGTTCACCAATTCATTTTAAGGAAGAAAAAGAAGCTTTCTTATTTTCATGTTCAAGTCTGGAACTGAGACTTGTAATTGTAAACTACCTTTTTTATCCATTTTTCCTTTCTTTATCTATTTCTTGTTTTGACATATTCCTTTTTTATCTTACTTTATTATTTTATGAATGTTGCAGGTAAAGGCAGTAGCAAAGTAGGTGTTGGAATAGGTAACTTTCATTTTGCTAATACATGGAGTGAGTTTTGATAAAGATAAGGTTGGAAATAAGAATTAACTAACTTCTGGCATTATCTTCAGGTGCTGCTGTGGGAGTTGTTGCCCTTATTGGCATTGTGGTGGGAGTACGAGTATTATGCCGTGCCTTGGGGAGAAAATACAAAGCTGAAGGTAACTATAGCATATTAAATTTTAAATATGATTTTATGAGTTCAAGACCTCTTTATCTATAACTTATTTTTTCATGTCACACCTTTAGTGGATAGGAAAATGATGATGAAGAACTTATTAAATGAGATTGGAGGTAAGAAAAAGGAAAAGACATTCAATGACGTCGAAATATTTAGTTTTGAAACCATTGCTGCTGCCACACAAAATTTCTCAATTGCTAATAAGCTAGGAGAAGGTGGTTTTGGTCCTGTTTACAAGGTAATATTTGCATACTTAAAAAACATTGAAGCTATCTGGATAAACATTGATATAACTAATAACACTTTCAGCCTTTCAGGGAACTTTAAGTGATGAGCAAGAGGTAGCAATAAAGAGACTTTCTAAAGGTTCAGGGCAAGGGCTGATAGAGTTTAAGAATGAAGCTAACCTCATGGCCAAACTCCAGCACACTAATCTTGTCAAGCTTTTAGGGTTCTGCATCCAGAGAGATGAAAGAATTATAGTCTATGAGTACATGTCAAACAAGAGCTTGGACTTCTTCCTATTTGGTAGGTTGTCTTTTTCTCAACAAAATAAAAAATGTGAAAAATGTTAGCATGTAGCATGTTAATAAGCATCCTTACTTCAAAACAGATTCAACTAGAGAGAATTTGCTAGACTGGAAAAAACGCTTGAACATCATTGGAGGCATTGCTCAAGGACTTCTTTATCTTCACAAGTATTCAAGACTAAAGGTGATACACCGGGACCTCAAAGCAAGCAATATATTACTTGATGAAGAAATGAATCCTAAAATATCTGACTTTGGAATGGCTCGAATATTTGGTCTAAGAGGATCGGAAGAAAATACAAATAGAGTCATTGGTACCTAGTAAGTCTATAAATGATCATGCATTTCAAAAAATTCTATGCTTTCTATGTATCATTATGCTAACACTCTTTCATGTTGCTATCATTGCAGTGGGTACATGTCTCCGGAGTATGCAATGAGTGGTATTGTCTCATTCAAAACAGATGTATTTAGCTTTGGAGTACTACTAATAGAGATTCTTAGTGGCAAGAAGAATAACAGTCGTTATCATTCAGATATCCCACTCAACCTCATAGGATACGTAAGTTTCCTGAATGACTAGTTCATAAAAATTATGCTTATCAATGGTTCAGAATTTTTATGTAGATGTTTGTATTCTTGTAGGCATGGTAGCTATGGAATGAAGGTAGAGCTCTCGACCTAAAAGACCCAGCATTAAATGAGTCGAGTATTGAAAATGAAGTTTTTAGATGTATTCATATAGGCCTCTTGTGTGTACAAGATCAAGCAACAGATAGACCAACAATGTTAGATGTTGTTTCTTTTCTATCTAATGATACAATCCAACTTGCCATACCAAAGCAGCCAGCATTCTTCATCAATGTGGCTGTGGAAGATCAGCTAGAGCTTCTAAACAGCAGGGAAGAATATCATACCTTAAATGATGTAACAGTTTCTAGTATGTATGGCAGATAGATTACTGTACCATTGTATGCACAATTAAATTGTTGCATTTACGAACATGCAGACTTTCCGCTTTAAATTCATAAATTTTGTAGTAGTTAAATTCTACTTGTTAAGATTTATGAGAAATTATATTCTCACCTGTCACCTGGATGAAACTCTAGTATTATTCTAGCTGTGGGAGGGGAGTTCTCACTTCTCAGTATGTATCATTGTCCCTGTCAAAATATCATGCCTTTTACTCGGAGTCTGCTTACCAAATACCATTAAGTAGAAAACAAAAACAAAACAAAAAAAGAAACTGAGTTTAATTTTTCAATGATAATTAATGAAAATTGACAAAGTAAAGAAATTTAGAAGCCAGCCAAACAGAAGAAATGGGCGAAAAAAAGCGGCATAGTTGTTCCGCGGCGGATCTTCATCCCAAGAAATTGAAACCTAAGTAAAGAAAAGAGACCGATCGCCTGACTAAACTGTTTTCCAATGACATTGTTGCAAGGATCAAATTTCAGACAAGAGTTGTTCCTATTTTGCCTTTTTCCACACAACTAAGGACTACTGACTTTGAAGCATCTCCTCATGGAACACCAATTTACTTCATTCTATAGGGTAGAGATATTATAGATGAAAAAATCCAATGGTATCTATAGTGCACTTAATTGAGGAGGCGGAGCGGGGAACGGTGATATATGAAGATTTTTTCTTATTTAATAAAACTACTTATATGTATATATTTTTAATTTGGCACGATGATCCTGGGTTGGGATTATGCAGAAACAACATACATCTCAGCTAGGATTGAGGATAGACTAGGCTGAACGAGACCCTAACATGCCTGATTTTGACTTACATTCCAATTTCGAGATCTGAATCTAGTTTATTAGCTTAATATAAGTCAATTTTTAAGGTTAGAACCCTGCCTACTTCAAAGTTTGACATGACCTGAAAGCTTATATAAAAGCTTACTTATCAATAAGAATTTTAAAAATGCATTAAGCTATAAATAGGTCATAGACTTTCACTTCTGAATAGGCTCGTAAGGCCTCCAATTATGATAAAGAGATCGGTAGACCTATATTCACAAATAAATAGGCAAGTAGGTCACTATATTTAGTGTGTGTTTGGTTCCACGTTAGAAACCTCTAGGATTGATTCTACCCCCTTGATAACTCTTAGAAATAAGAGTTATTACTATTCTTTTAGCTTAATCATTGTACTTGTTTTGATCAATTTTGGGAAAAGAAACTCAAGTTTTGTTTGATTGAGTAAATATCTGAGTTGATTTTATTAATCGCAGAAAAAGCTGTAATTAATGAATTGTTATTGCTAAAAGGTTTGTTTGAGCTTGAGCAGGATTTAGAAGTGTAAATTGCTGAAGGAAGTGTTCTGGGATGTTTCGGAATGTCGCAACATCGAAAGGAGCAGGTCATTACAAGCTAAAATCATTTCCAGCTCAGCTAATGCTCACTAGAAGACAAAGTACCTGCTGCGCTGTGCAAAAAGGAAGAGAGAGAATATAATGCAGCAGCTAAGTGTACTTGGGAATTGGGCCAAGGAATATTTTAGTATTTGAATTGTGTAATAGCCCAAAATGTGAGGCATGAGAGAGTGTGTAGCCCTATTTTGGGAGGTAGTACAAATAGTAAGGGTGACCTTGCTTTTAGGTAAGATTGTACCGTGGAAGCTTGTACTACAGCAACTCGTACTGTAGCAGTCGTCAGCTTCCTTGTCTTCTCTGTAATTTCATTTTTACGCTTATGTCTTTATTTTACCATTTCCTTACCTGTTTTAACTTTAAGCTCATTATGAGCTAATTCCCTCAAGTTAGGACTCTATGAATTTGTAATTAAACTAATGGGTAATTCAATGCAATGGATGTTATGCATTTTCTTCTTCTCTGCGTAAATGTTTAATTTCAGTTTAGCCTGATCAACTGACCTGAAATATCAGCTGACTAAGTTTGGAAAAACCAAGTTAGTGGACTTGATTAGAAGATAAAGATAGAGCAATTAATTGGAAAATTAATTGTTTTGAATGAGCTAGGAATAACCTTCAAGTCTTTAAGTAACTGGACGTTTTTATCTGACAGCTGAGGGAAATTAATTTGAACTTCGGAATAAGAAGCTTTTAATGAACTCAGTTTTACTGCTGGAAAGCAAATCTCAATCCCTGGGCTAAATGCTATAGCATCCTGAAGCATAAATTACCCTGAAGTGAATATTACAAAGGATTAGAATCCTAGCTGTTCCATCTCTGTTTTTAAGCAACCATTAGTTGTTGTTATTAATTCCTTACATTTATTAATTACTGCTCTGACACTCAATTATTCCATTTACTTTACATGCTTAAAATTACCCTTTATATTTATTAAGCTAAGTAGAAAAGGTTAAAATTAGAATTTATATTCAATTCATTTAAATCCTCGTGGGAACGATCTTTATTCACACTTTATCACTTGTTGATTGTGTATACTTACACATCACACCTTTATGAACAACACCCTTCTTAAACGTGATTTTAGTAAAAATTGAGTGTTTGGTTACTGTCAGGTAAAATTGATTTTGCCTCCAGAAGCGATTCTGACTAGAAGTTACAAAAAGTAACTTTTGTGTTGAATTGAAAATTTTACACTAAGTTTTGCATAAAACTTGCTTTTAAAACAAAATCATCCAAACATAAATCAATTCACCTCAAACTCAATTCTAATCAAATCAATTTTACAAAATCAATTCCATTCAAAATCACTTATATCAAACGTTCATCCAAACATATACTAATTGGGCCGACAGGCTTTACTTTCAAATATTATAAATAATATAAATAACATATTATAGTATTATAGTGTATATATATATATATATATATATATGTTAAATAGGGCGGCCTGATAGGTCTAGTAAGCTTTTTTTAAAAGTCTTAGGTCGAACCTCTTAGCTATATAGGTTTTTAAAAACTCTTGATCTGACTTTTTTACCAAATAAGCTAGGTTGGATTTGGCCTTAAATAGGCTAGGCCACTGACCTATTTGTTGAGCCGGTTTGTCAGACTACACATTGGGTCTGCTGGAATCTTGCTTTTAAGGCAGTGGTTCGTCCACGACACAGCCATCGTTGATATTATTTTCTAACACTATTCTCACCCCTAATCTGAGCCATAAAACTGAATCATTTTATAGCAAAAGGAAAACTCAAAAAGTGTAAATCAATCGCTAGATTCACAGCTGAATGAGATGCATATATATTTTTTCCAACTGCAAGTGATTCATTTCCGATTATTACACTTTCTATTTCTACTTCTGCCTGTAATAAGTTGGTTAAGGGTTGTTAGGACAGCTGGAACAATCAGTTACATAACTGAATTGGTAAGCTTCCCCTTGTGGCTATAAATACCAAATGGTATTCAATCAATAAAGTAAGAGGAATCATTTGCATTTTCTGAAGCGTTATTCTTCTTCATTATTCTCTAAGTTTCTTAGCTAGTTTTATGGTATCAAAGCTCCTCTGTGAGCATTGCTTCAATCGATCATGGTGAGAAACAACAATGGCGGTGGAAGTGGCAATTTCGTTCAAGCAAATCTCATTCCTGATCCTTCTCAGGATACCTCAAGTCACTATTATGTTCCTCTTGGTGAGAACACTAGTGTTCCAATTGTGAATCCGCTTTTGAAATCATACCTGGGCAAAGATGATGAAACGTGCATTGATTGACAAGAACAAGTGGAAATTTCTCAATGGATCAATACCTGTCCCTGATCCATTTGATCCGATTCTTCACTGAACTCACTGTTTATTGGGAAGAATTGGAGAACTATAGACCTATAGTTGATTGCAATTGTAACTCTCTTATGTATAGAGAAGAAGATTATGTGATGCGATTTCTCACTGGATTGAATGAATGTTATTCAGTTGTTAAAACTCATATTCTCATGATGGTGCCTTTGCCACCACTCACTCGAGTGTTTCTATGATATTACAACATGAAAGGCAATTAGGACTTGATGAAAATGATGACAATTTCCTATGATAAATGCTGTTGATGGCAAAATATTTTTTAAAGGAAAAAGTTCTGGCAATAAAATGTGTACATACTGTGGTAAAAGTGGCCACACTGTGGAAACATGCTTTCGAAAGCATGGTTTTCCTCCAGGATTTGGCTTCAAATCCAAGAGTAATGGAGGAGGCTTGATACATAATGTAGCCTCTGATGGAGATGACTTTGATGAAAGGACTGAGATGAACAGCACCAATGACAAGGAGCTGGTGGTCTCAAGACTCAGTGGTGAAGATGCAAAACTTTGATCAACTTGTTGCAGAAGACTACTGTACAGGATGCTGTAAAACCTGCAAATGCTGTTGCTGACCAGCAGAGTGCTCAGGTTAACCAGGCTTGTGCTGGAAGAACAGGGTCACTGAGACAAAATGAGGGTACAGACTCAGAGAGTGTGTTTTCATGTAGGACTGTGCATGATAATCAAATTTGGATTGTGGATTCAGGGGCCACAAATCACATATGCACTTCTATGATCTGGTTTGATAATTATCACACAATTGAACCTATTTCAGTAACTTTACCTAATGGGAATGTGGTGATGGCACAACTAGCTGGAGATGTGAAATTCTCAGATGATTTAACTCTTAGGAATGCTCTCTTTTTGCCTGAATTCAACATTAATCTAGTGTCTATTTCTAAGTTGACCAAAACTACTCAATGCAGCTGCATATTTACTGACAACACTTGTTCAATTCAGGATTCAGCATTGAAGAAAATTGGTTTGGCTGAACTTCACAATGGACTTTACTACTTGAAGGTGTTTGGTAAGAATGGGATCTCCAAGAACAATGTGATCCCATATAGTAGCAATAATAATGTGATTTCTAGTTCAGTTAGTATTCCTAAGACAACCTTGTGGCATTTCAGATTTGGCCATGTATCTTCTGAAAAATTGTCTATGCTTTGTAACGACTTTCCTATTATTCATGTCAATAAGAATGAAGTTTGTGATATATGTCATTTTGCTAGACAAAAGAGGTTGCCTTATACTGTTAGTGCAAGCAGAGCTGCTGCTCCATTTGAAATGTTGCACATGGATATTTGGGGTCCTTATTCACTTCATTCTATACATAAGCATAAGTATTTTTTTAAACTATAGTGGATGACTATAGCAGATTCACACTGGTTTGCTTGTTGGAAGGGAAATTTCAGGTTCAAACTCTGGTCTAAAACTTCATTATCTACATTGAGAAACAACACAATAAAGTTGTCAAAGTAGTCAGATCAGATGATGGACCAGAATTTGCACTTGGGAACTTCTACAATGCCAAAGGAATACTGCATCAGACCAGCTATGTGGAAACACCACAGCAAAATGCCAGGGTTGAAAGAAAGCACCAATTCATATTGAACATTGCTAGAGCCCTCATGATTCAATCCTCATTGCCAAAGTTTTTGTGGAGTTATGCAGTGCAACATGCTGTCTATTTGATGAATCGAGTACCCTCAAATGTGCTAGAAGGAAGAACTCCTTATCAGGTCTTACATAATTCCTTACTTGATCTCAACATGCTAAAGGTATTTGGCTGACTTTGTTATTTCTCCACTCTTTCAAGCCATAGAGGAAAGTTGGATGATAGAGCTAAGAAATGTGCCTTCTTGGGATATAAAGCAGGAATGAAGGGTTATGTAGGCTATGATCTGAACTCCAAAGAGATATTGGTGTCTAGAAATGTAGTGTTTTATGAACACATATTTCCATGCACATCTCAACATAACAAAGCAAATGAAGCTCCTTGGAAATACATGAATCCCAGCTCAGAAACACAATATACTCATTTTGATCCTTGCACACCACTGCCACACCTACTGCTTCTGTGCCTGATACTGAGAATGATATTGTTCAATCAAATTCTCCACATGATTCTGTTTCTGTCCCAACCAGACCTGAGCACCCTGATAGCTGTGTGCAAGGCCCTGCAGATCCTGTAGTTGAGGTTATTCCCATACCTGGACCAGTTCCTGATACTTCCATGACAGAACCAGTTCCTGATGCTGAATCTCCTAATATGATCACAACTAGGAGATCCACTAGACTGAAGAAAACACCTGCTCATTTACAAGACTACCACTGCTTGCATCTGAACACTGATCCTAAATCTTCCAAATCCAAAACCTCTACGTGCCCTTATCCACTCAACTCTTATATGTCTTATGATACACTGTCTCCACAACACAAAAGTTATGCTATGTCCTTATCCACTGTCATAGAACCTTCTTCCTATAGTGAAGCAGTAAGGGATGCATGCTGGATTGGTGCTATGAATACAGAACTGAAAGCATTGGAGGCAAATCAGACTTGGCAAATTGTTGAGAAACCACCTGAAGGGCACCCTATTGGCAGCAAATGGGTTTACAAGATTAAAAGAAAGTCAGATGGCTCTATAGAGAGATACAAAGCAAGGCTTGTGGCCAAAGGTTACACACAAACTGAAGGTGTGAATTTCTTTGACACATTTTCTCCAGTGGCAAAATTGATAACTGTAAGGCTATTGCTGGCACTAGCATATGCTAAAAACTGGCTTGTCCATCAACTTGATGTGAACAATGCCTTCCTTCATGGTGAGTTGCAAGAAGATGTCTATATGCAAGTACCTGAAGGTGTCAATTGCACTGGAAGCAACAAGGTGTGCAAACTTCTCAAATCCCTATATGGATTGAAACAAGCTAGTAGGAAGTGGTATGAGAAACTATCCACTTTTCTTTGTCAACTTGGTTACAAACAGGCTCCCTCAGACTACTCACTATTCACTAAAGCAACCAGTGATTCCTTCACTGCTTTACTCATCTATGTAGATGACATAGTGTTAGTAGGGACTTCTATTGCTGAAATTAACTCCATCAAGGCAACTTTGGATAAACAATTTGGAATTAAGGACCTTGGTGTATTGAAATATTTTTTGGGACTTGAGGCAGCTCATTCTTCTAAAGGAATTTCCCTCTTCCAAAGGCAATATTGCCTTAATCTCCTTACTAATGCAGGAGTTACTGGATGCAAACCCGTTTCCACACTAATTGATCCAAAAACCAGATTACACAAAGATGATGGTTCTGCATATGAGGATGTTGCAGATTATAGAAGATTAGTAGGGAGACTACTCTATCTCACCGCCACTTGTCCTGACATTTGCTTTGCAGTACAACAATTAAGTCAATTTCTTGCACAACCAACCATACTGCACTTTCAAGCTGCTCAAAGAGTATTGAAGTATCTTAAGGGTTGTTCTTTCCACGCTCCTCATCCATCCAACTCCTTGGCTTTGTGGATGCGGATTAGGGGGGGTGTCCTGATACAAGGAGGTCAGTCAGTGGCTATTGTTTCTTCTTGGGAGATTCTTTGATTTGTTGGAGGTCCAAGAAGCAACTTATTGTTGCAAAGTCCTCAAGTGAAGCTGAGTACAGGGCATTGGGTTCGGCCACTTGTGAGCTGCAGTGGATGTACTATTTGTTGCAGGATCTGAACATTCAGTGTTCTAGGCAGTTAGTGATCTATTGTGATAATCAGAGTGCTCTTCATATCGCAGCTAACCCTGTGTTTCATGAACGCACAAAACATTTGGAGATTGATTGTCACATAGTAAGAGAAAAGAGCATGGCAGGTTTGATGAAGCTGCTTCCCATCACTTCTCTAAGTCAAACTGCTGATGTGTTCACCAAAGGACTGCATCCTTCACACTTCCAAAAACTCATTTCCAAGCTAGGATTGCTAGATATCTACCATCCTTAGCTTGGGGGGGGGGGGGGGGGTTGGGGGGGGGGGGGGTGTAATACACTTTCTATTTCTACTTCTACTTGTAATAAGTTGGTTAAGGGTTGTTAGGACAGCTGGCACAATAAGTTACATAACTGAATTGGTAAGCTTCCCCTTGTGGCTATAAATACCAAATAGTATTCAATCAATAGAGTAAGAGGAATCATTTGCATTTTCTGAAGCATTATTCTTCTTCATTATTCTCTAAGTTTCTTAGCTGGCTTTACCGATGACTACATATATTTTCATAGTTTATATTTTTAATACCTATAAAATTAAAAACACACACGGCAACCAAAAAGACACACAACTGTAGTTTATTTGTGAGGTTGATCATCAAATTATAGTGCAGACTACAGACTGGAATTGTCGCGGCTGCTAGCATCAAACTTGCCATCCAATAGGTTTTGGCTAAGAGATTTAGGGGCGTATTTAAGGTTAAGATTTTTATGTCTAGATTTTAATTAATGGATTTATATGATAAATCAATAGGATTATATTGATTTATAACATTTGAAATAAAGACATGAATTTCTGGCGAACATTCAAAGTTACGAGAGTTAATAAAAATTAACAAAGAAATAATATTAAAAAAAATTCTTCCTCTATGCCATTATCTTCCTATATGACTTTATATTAATATAAAAATATTGAAAAGAAAAAATCTGGATGGAACATTACCTATTTATTAGTAAATTTTGATGGGTCATTAACCATTCATTTGACATTTTTTATAAATGGATGGATTGAGTTGGATTTATATGTAGATGGACTGATTGGATTTGGGTTAAATGGATTCTTTTGCCACCCTTGTTATTATCTACCATCTTAAAGCTATGACAAATACTATTTGACCTATAAGCTGTTAGATTGAATTAACTGTGGGGAGGGAAACACCTGTAGGTGACCAAAGACAAGGCAGATTATTTTGTTTTTCTATTGCCAAGATTTTATGGAACAAGAAAATGAAAAGAATAAAAGGATAAATGGCTTAGGATTCAGTAGGCTGACATGGACAAAATTAGTTTCAATTGATGTGTTGACAAATAGGAGTAAAGAATCTCAAGTTGCAACGAAATGCAACAAGGACATCTCCTATTAAAAATGAAACAGCAAAACGGGTTATACTCTGCATAAGTCAACTAAACCATTCAATACATTTTTAAACCCCCCAAGTCCTATATATCTCTTTCTTTGAATGCATTTTCTATCTTATAAATTATGTCACTCATATGAGTAATTTCTTTGTTTCACACATTTTCTTTGAGCTCTCTCTAAATGGCTTCCCTGCTTATGCTCTTCCCTCCTATCCCTATTCTTCAATACATAACGCTGTTGATACTCATTCAAACACCTTCATATTTAAGCTCCAATGATAATTATACTGATTGTACTAATCTTTATGATTGTGGGAAAATAACCAACATTGGTTTTCCATTCTGGGGGTACAACCGTCCAAAAGGGTGTGGCCACCCTCTTCTAAATCTCATCTGCCATAACAACATAACCTACATAACCATCAAGGATGTAGAGTACCAAGTTTTGGAGGCCAACCCTGATAAGAAAATTTTGAGAATGGCCAGAGTGGATTACTTTCAAGGCCTATGCCCTTCAAAGTTTCTAAACACTAGCCTTGACCCTGAACTCTTTGTTATTTTCCAATAAGTCATCAATGAGGTGAAGATGACTTGGACGATTTTGAGTATCATTAGCACTTTTTTTGGGGGATACAAGGTTAAGGACTCTTAGTGCATTGTTTAACTGTTTGTTTGGTGTTCTGGGTGCCAATTTGTGAGAAGAGAAAGGCCTAAAAATTTGATTTTTAAGACAAAATGTGGTATTGTTTTTGAAGAATGCATTCATTATTAGGAGTGAATCCAATGAAGATTGAGTTTGCAAATGGGATGAGGAAAAGGTGAAGGGGAATGAAAGGAAGGAAGAAAGCTCTGAACTTGGTTTTAGCATAGATATATAGAAGAGAGTTGCTTGTTGTAATGCTTGGTTTTCCCAAGACGTATGGTTTCTCTGCCACCCACCACAGGAGATTGGAGGATCGCGGATTATAGAGAATTCAAGGAAGGGAAGGATCCATTGCTGTTCTGGATTTTGTGGAGTCCCACTACGGGGCGTGTTGGAGTTGAGTGGGTAAAGAAAACAAAAATGTTATTTGGAAATTAAAAAATAAAAATAAAAATAAAAAATTGACAACAATCCATAACGATTATTATTATTTTTTTTTTTTTTTTAAGGGAACCGGTAATTATGTTTTGTTGCGTTAAAATTGTACTTAAGGTATGTGCACCCTATCCTATAGGTAATATAGAAGCATTTAGGATTTTAAGGGCATGTTGTTTTGTTTCAGGTTTATTATTTTCATTTCCTGTTTTAAAAAATAAGTATAAAACTACCACATTGTTTTCATTCTGTTTCTTGTTTTCAAAATTTTGTATAGGAAACACTGAGAACAAATTTCCTTGTTTTCACTATTTCCTGTACAAATCTTTGAAAACATGAAACTGAATGAAAATAAGGTGGCAATTCTATAATTAATTTTAAAAATATGAAATGAAAACAAGAATCTAGAAACAAAACAAACATACCCTAAGTTATCAAATCCAGGGGGATTGCTAACAAGTACTAGTTTAATCAATTTCTTAAGTTATATAAAGAATCCAATTCAAGTTGCAAAATGAGTTTTAGAATTAAAACAAGAAAGATGTAGAAACTAAGCAAAGACTCAGTTATGGAAAGTCTAGGGTTCTGGTTTCACTTATTTTGCTATCTATAATATTACCCAATTCCTTGACAATATGTGTTTCTTATTGATTACCAATCAGTTGCTCTAAAGTTATTAATACCCAATAATCATGTGATATTAATATTTGTTTTCTCTTAATCAGGTATCCCCAATAGTCATGCATGGCAAACACTTAAGAGATAGAAAATATGGGATTACGTTTGGTCCACGCAACCCCAAATTTAATTAATATTAGATTTTAGTTAACTAATTGTGATACGGTCGCCAGTCAATTATATATATATATATATATATAAGGATAGGATCATCCTCACCATCCATTTTTATTTAATCCAAAGGCTTATATTTAATCACTTAAGTGATGAATAATAATGAGATTTCCCCCCATGATTTCCAGACACTGCCTATTTGTGCTCTTTCTCTCCCCCTTTTTGCTAACGCCCATCAATCACATTGTCGTAGTTTGTTTGCTGGGCAAAAATGTCTCTCTGTTTCTCTATTTTTAGTTTATTACCCTTGCAATATAAGACTTTGAACAATGCCTTATATGCTAAACACAAAAAAAAAATTGCGAGAAAACTCGTCCAGATATGATCATGGGCGATTTTTATCGTGCACAAGTAATGTGGGTAACACCACCGTGCACAACCAAGTTTTGACAGCCCGATTTAACACTAAAATTTTCGACGGATGGGATTAGCTTGCTAAACCGGTCATGTTCATGTAAATGTTATTTGCAGTTTGCCCCCTCGATTTAGGGTTCGACGATGGCCCCTTCGCAGTTGAGTCGCAGGTGAATATGGTGACGACTTAGGCATTAGGTGGCATTGGTGGTGGGCGATTGGAGGAAAAGGTGGAGGTGGCAACGTCGGCGTTGACGGGATGATCATCAACCTCGCCACCCACCTCGCTGGAACCGTCACGAACTCGTTCAATAGCGGCTATTTTCAGGGACCGGGGACGGATCCACAAGAGGCTGTCTCAGCCTGCACCAGCATGTTCGGGAGTGGGTTGTACTAGGGTAATACGGGTCGGGTCCTTGTGGATTAGGTCACAGGAGCGAGCAACAATGAGCACAGCGCGAATGGGAGGAGGTTCTTGTTACCGACGATGTGGGACCCGCGGACTCAGGCATGTAGGATGCTTGTTTAAGGGAAGGAACAATGGTTGTGGCGTTGGTGACGACTCAGGCATTAGGTGGCGTTGGTGGTGGCCGACAATGGGTTGCTTCCCCAAAGACGCAGGATCTACAGGTCTGAGGAATCAATGGTCTCATGGATCGACATTGCTGGAGATGTCTGCCATTAGGGTTCTTGTCAATAGGGGAGGACGAGAAATTGCATCATTTTTGCTCCTCATCTAACGGCCATTTTTGCAAATATCCAAAACAATGAGGACTTGGTCAGTGTTTATGTTCAACCGGGTAAACTTGCAATAGAAAGTCATTTTAACTTGTGCACCATGAGCCACCCATATTAGTTTTGCACCATAGAACTCGCCTATGATCATGTAACAACATGGATTATATTCAACCATTCTCAAGTTTGAAATAATTTCTTTTGATTGATTCACATACCAAAAGTTATTAGATATTTTGTTTTGCAGATTTTAGAGTGAAAAGAATAAATAAAGAGGATTGGAGGAGGTCTCCTGGATTTTATTGGGTTACAAAGTGTTTTGACACCAATATTTGTGGCATGTTAGTCTGGTGTTTATTGCTCTATTCTTCAAAATGAAGAGGCATGGTGTTTTACCTAACCTTGTTACCCACAAATAAAGTGATACTATACAACATTGCAAGAGTCAAAGGTTAGGATGAGGAAGATAGAAGATATGAGAGTTGAAGGGAATCCCAAAAGAATCTCACATGATAACTTAGTGATTAAATATAAGCCTTTAGATTTTACAAAAATGGATGGTGAGGATTTGGTGTTAAAATAAAATTTGACACCTGGTGTCAATTGATCCTATCCATATATATATATATATATATATATATGGGGAATTGGTGTATTTAACATTTGAAAAGGTGAGATGCTTAGTTCTCCAATGAAAACTTGCTTTTCTTGATTCCTTAAAGAATATCCTAAGGGCACTCGTTAGCATGACACATATTTTAATACTTGATAAAGCTTTTCAACTAAAATCTTCCTCTTGAACTTTTTAATTATAAATTTTCTAAAACCAAAAACATGATAATAGACAATGTGAACCATCATTTCTTTTTACTGGTCAGACTTGGAAGAGGTCAAACACGAGTTAACTGAGGGGAGGGAAACACCTTTAGATGACCAAAGACCAATCATCATTGTATTTGCATAATAACTTTCCATTTTTTCCCCCTACTTTCGGCAAAATGTAGTCTGTTGGAACAAAGCGAAGGTAGTAGATAATTATTTTTTTCTTTTGCAAAGTTTTTTAAGGAACAAGAAAATGAAAAGCATAAAAGGATAAATGGCTTAGGATTCAGGAGGCTGACATAGACAAATTTATTTTCAAGTGATGTGTTGACAAATAGGAGTAATGAATGTCAAGTTGCAATGAAATGCAACAAGGACATCTCCTATTAAAAATGAAAGAGCAAAACGGGTTATAGTTATACTGATTTTGTATTCCACTCTGCATAAGTCAACTAAACCATTCAATACATGTTTAACCCCCCAAGTCCTATATATCTCTTTCTTTGAATGCATTTTCTATCTTATAAATTATGTCACACATATGAGTAATTTCTTTGTTTCACACATTTTCTTTGAGCTCTCTCTAAATGGCTTCCCTGCTTATGCTCTTCCCTCCTATCCCTATTCTTCAATACATAACCCTGTTGATACTCATTCAAACACCTTCATATTTAAGCTCCAATGATAATTACACTGATTGTACCAATCTTTATGATTGTGGGAAAATAACAAAACTTGGTTTTCCATTCTGGGGAGAAAAGCGTCCAAAAGGGTGTGGCTACCCTCTTTTACATCTCAACTGCCATAACAACATAACCTACATAACCATCAAGGATGTAGAGTACCAAGTTTTGGAGGCCAACCCAGATAACCATATTTTGAGAATGGCCAGAGTGGACTACTTTCAAGGCCTATGCCCTTCAAAGTTTCTAAACACTAGCCTTGACCCTGAACTCTTTGTTTACAATTCTGAAGACAGAAATCTTACCCTCTTCTATGGTTGTCTTGGTTCAATTAATTTTCCTTCATTCACTGGACATGTTAATTGTTTTCCAAATGGGACCTCAGATGAATATTTTTATACACAATTTGGGGCTCTAGGTCCTCCTGTGTATTGCCAAACAAGTGTGGTTGTTCCAGTTACACTATCTTTGCAAAATATTAATGATTTCACCTACATACAAGAGGCAATACGAGATGGATTTTCAGTGAGATGGATAGCAGGTATAGAAGATTGTGTGGTGTGTGAGAAATCAGGTGGAGTATGTGGTTATGACTGGAGTTCAAATCAAACAACCTGCTACTGCAGAGATCAATCTACAGATTCAGTCACTAAAACTTGTACTACACCAAATGCCAAAGAATCCCCTCAGTCTCAAGTGACTCCTGTTCAAGGTATGTATTCATGACCAACTTCTTTGTGACAATTAGGACCAAGTTTTAGTGCTTCTATTTCTAATTAACTGAATTAATTTGTAAAACAGCCAATCAAACATTGAAAGCCTTTTAATCTATCAACATGTTTGGGTTAATATAACAAAAACTATTGATGAATCTAGATGAATTAAAACAGGTTTTTACTTTTAGGTTTGATTTGAGCATTTTGACTATAATCCAGAATATTTTACAGTTGATAAGAATTGGAATTGGACCAAAATTCTTCAAATATTATATAATTTAAGTAAATCATTTCATATTTCTTTGCTCCAAATAATGCATAAAATTGATTCTTTTCATACAATCCAAAAAAATTATTAATCTTAAAATTGCTTATAAATAAACATTTTTAAACATAAATTAGTTTTCTTCTGAAATTAACTTTCTAATCAATTATACACATAATTAGTCTTTAACGTAATTTTTAGAATGGAGTTGCTTAACCAATTAGTTCATAAAATAAGAAGTGATTCTTGCTGAGTTATACAATTTGGGTAAGATGATGTGACATACACATTTAAAAATAATTGTTTCTATAAGCAATTGTTAATAGAAGAAAGAGAGAAAAACAACAAGGAATAAATGTAAGTTAAGATGTGGGTAACTTATGAGACCCATTTGATGAATTTTTTAGAGTTACATCGCCACCATTGGAATGAAAAGTTGGTTGAAGTAGTATAAAGTAAAAAATGATCGGCTGACATGATAAGGCCTATAAAAAGAGGAGTTAAGACCAACATGTAGTTGATCCGAGTAGTAACGGGCTCGAGCCCCTTAAGCAAGTAGTCAGAGGTTCGACTCCTTGCTATTGTGTATGGATAAAATCTTGGTTGGGAGGGGACAACATTTAAATGTCGTCGAGGTCCCCCGACAAAGATTAATCACTGTTTATGATGGTACATACCTCGTATCAATGACATGTTAACCTAAAAAAAAAAAAAGAGTAGTCAAGCAACATTGGAGATGCTCTTATGGCTAATCCAAACACCACTTATAGGGTGTTTAGTTTGTTTCCAGTTTATATGTTCAATTAATTCACTAATAACTAAAAAAATATGTTATTTTTATGTTTTCAAAGTTAAAAAAAAAAAAAGGATAAAAACAAGAAAATATTTTCCACCATTTCCTTCCAAAACATAGAAAACATTGTTTTCTCACCCTAATTCCTCCTTATTTCTTTGTTATTTTTTCTTGTGGACTTACAAAACATTGTTCGTTGATTGAGTTTGACTGTGATATCAACCCAACTACGGAGAAATGATGAATGTGGCTAATTCAAAGTCTAGCTTAATACCATTCGTTACTTTGGCACTTGGTAGCTTTGAAACTAATAAAGTCATTTTCTTCCCCTGTTCCACTCCACATCACATCTGGTGGCCTTAAATGTTGAGAACCAAATTGTTATGCTATGATGATTATAAATTATGGTGTGAATGAAATGAAATAAATGGTGACAAGATGGAATAGAAAATAGTTGTCTTTCTCACTTGTAGCTGGTCCGTCAGAACATCGAGTAGTTGTGGTCGATCACGGCATTCAGTAATTCAAAGTCGAGCATCAATTTTTCTCGCAAACTTGATTGATCTACCACTAGTTCTGGGGTTGATGATTCAATTTCTTATAGTGTCTTAGTGTAACATTTGGTCAAGATTGAAAATTTGAAAGTGTCCTTTAAGTTATAATTTTTCACATTTGTTAAGGAAAGTCATCTTGGCTACTTATCGAGAAAAAAGAAAAAGTCGGCTAATTATGACACTTCCCAAGTCTGAGACCGTGTCAATCTGAAAACTAAACGCCAGCAACATGTGTTAGTTCCAAGTGAAAGATGTTTAGAATTTTTAACTACGAGGTCCTATGTTTGTTTCCCGAATATTTTACGTGTATAGAAAAAAATAAGGTAAATGCTAGCCAGTATCCTGACTGTTTTTAGGGTGAGAGATGATGACAAGTCTCTCACCATGAGAGACCACAAAAAGTCCTCCCTCCACCGCCTCCTCCCCTCTCCCCCAACCCCACCGCTCCCTGCCCCTGCCCCTCCCCCAACCCTGACATCAAGTTCATGCCAACAACCGAAGAACATGTTGTCTGTTAAGCTTTGCTATGATACAGTGCCGTTACCAATTTTCCATTCTTCAAAAGCTTCATCTCAGAACCAATTTTCCCTGTTTTACTGTTGTTGAACCAATTTTCCATTCTTCAAAAGCTTCATCTTCAAAAGCCTCCATTCTTCAAAAGCTTCATCTTTGAACCAATTTCCCTTCTTTTATTGTAGTTGAAATTGTTAGTTTTGCCTTGGTTTTTATGTGCCCCTTGCTTAGCAAGTCATACTATTTGGGTCATTACTGCAAAAGCAATCTTCTGGGTCTGTGAGAAGAAAGATATAGTACAGATAGTTCTCTGGATTTTTGTTAATGTTGAACCAAGTAACCTACTAAAGTCATCAAAAGCACTAGACAGTGCTTCTCACCAACATATTAGAAATCGAAGAAAGAACAATCTTCATACCGAGAGACTTTGGTTGCATGGGACAATAATGATGTTGCAGAGGAGGTGAAGTGGGAGTGAAGGGGAGTGAGAGAAAACCCAGAGAAGGGATGAGAGAAGGAGATGTGATGAAAAATTAAATTTAAAAAATTTAGGGATTTTAAAATTATATATATATATATATATATTTGCACAAATGGGCTTGCTCATGGTGGGAGATATGACATGCTCTCCCACCCTAGCAAAAGCCCCGGTGTCCTTAGGGCATTGATTAAAGAATTAGAAATAGAAACTTTGTCTTGGAAAGTATTATATTTAATATTTTGAAAATTTAAAAGCTATGCTTTTCAATATGATTTTTCTATCTTTGGAATCCTTAACCAATGCCATTAGGGCACTGGTTAGCAAGATCCAAAAAATAATTATTGGAAGGTAAGGATAAGAATAGGTGAGGCCGAGCTAGATCGCGACATAAACAAGTCTGGCCTATGTTCCAATCTCAAGGCCTGAGCTAGCCTATTAGCTTGACATTGGCCAATTTCTAAGGCCTGGCCTGACCTGACCTACTTCAAAGTCTAGTCTGACCTAAAAGTCTATTTAAAACCTTACTTTTCAATAAGGCCTGTAAATATGTATCCATCTATAAATAGGTCATATGCCTTCACTTGAACATAGGCTTGCAAACCTATAATAATAAAGAGTTCAGTAGGCCTATACTAATAAATAGACCATTAGGCCTCCACAAATAAACATGCATGTAGGTCTCTACATTTAAACGGGTCAATAGGTCTTTATTTTCAAATATTATAAATATTATAAATAATATATTAGAGTATTATGATATATTATAATACATATGTTTGTGTGTTAATTTGTTAAATAGCCCGGCCTAATAGGTCTAGTAGGCTTTTTGAAAAGTCTTAGTCTGACCTCTTTAGCTATATGGACTTTTTAAAAAGTCTTGACCTAATCTTTTCGTTAAATAGGCTAGGCCAGAGTAGGCCTTAAATAGACTAGGCCAAAGGACCCCGACAAGCAGCCTAACTTATTCCCAATGGGAGGGGTCCATCCTTAGGCGCTTGACCGTACCTGGGAGATTAGTCTCTCATATATTGGGTGATGGAAAAATACTTTGGAAAATTGGAATAAAAACCCAAATAGTGAGGCTTATATCTATAGGATCAAATGTTTATCACTAATCCACCAAAAATAGTTTATCACTAGGCCAAAAGCTATAACTAATAGTTAGCATAACATCCCAACTTGCTTTATGAATTGATGACCGTCCCCGCAAACGAATACATATGTTTTGTCCTCGCTCACACGCTTCATAGAAAAACTTTCTAGAAGGTCACCCATCACAGAATTGCTCCACGTCAAGCAGACAAGCATGCTTAAATTTGGAGTTCTTAAATGATGAGTTTCCGAAAAGATGTATATTGTTGTTATAGGTAGCATCAATCAATTCTTTTTAAGCTTCCTCAACTGCATAGTCTCATACTTGTACAGTCTCAAGATCCCCTCAACCATGTAGTCACAGACATGCACAGTCTCAGGTTCCCTCTCTTTCTGATGTGAAATTAGTTCGTTCACATG
Organism: Echinosophora koreensis; assembly: GCA_035048595.1. Taxonomy (NCBI): domain Eukaryota; kingdom Viridiplantae; phylum Streptophyta; class Magnoliopsida; order Fabales; family Fabaceae; genus Echinosophora; species Echinosophora koreensis. The sequence continues at coordinate 1,753,120 of JAPCYP010000046.1, forward strand.
TCCCTCCGCCTAGAAGCCTTTCAAGAGCCGCTCTTTGTCCATGCATTATCTTTTGCACCTCGACCACTCCTTGCCCTCGTCATCCCCCGAATTTCTATTCTCAAATTTTTCTATATTTATTTCATTCAGTAGGTTAAATTGTTAAATAAAAATGAAATTTAAAAAATAAATTTGTATCGATCAATCTTTATCCAATAATTTTGATTTACTGAATGTAATGAGGGATATTTTATCTTAGGAAATTCATTTCCATTTTTTTTTTTGCTATACTTTGAATTGTCAGCGTATACACACACAATAAAAAATAACATAACTAACCCACTAGGTGTGGTCCAAGTAGCTAGTAGCTTGGGCTCTTTAACCATATGTTCAGGGTTCGAATCCTGGTGATGAGAACATAATTGCGTCTATGGATAGAAGAATTACCCCTTAACCGGTACTCTACATCCTCGAGGAATCAGTCCTACAGCTTTCGGCTGTGGGGATACCCTGCGTTCTATCCCGGACCTAAAATGAAAAACATTACTATTTTCAAAGGCTATCACAAAGTAGTCCTCCCCCTGTCTTGCAAGTAGAAATTTTTCCTTTCATACTTGCTGACCGGCCATTCTCATATAATTCTTTATACAATGTCATTCTTACAATTTATTTTTACATCTTCATTCTCATTTCCCATTTGTGAAAAAAGGAGAAAAAGATAAATTCATTTTAATTTTTTCCTTTTTTTTTTTTAAAAAAAGAAACGTATATGGAAAATGAAGTGTACGTAATAGTTTAAATTTCACTAATCAACTAATTCAGTGGTTGATTCCGTCTAGCTTCTCCAATTTTTTTTTTTTTGGTTAATTATTGGAACTTGATAAATTATTGTTGTCACAAATTATAAAAATATATATATTAGAGTAAGAAATTTTTGTCACAATAATGTCATCTTCTATATATTTTTTTTATTTTTTTTTGCTCTGCATACACACACACAATACAAGGTAGCATTCTTTTCAAAGGCTATCACGAAATACTCCTCTATCTTTCTTGCAATTAGAACTTTTTCCTTTCATACATACTGAGTGGCCATTCTGATATAATTCTTTATTGTACAATCTTTTTCTTACAATTTATTTTTATAACTTCATTCTTATTTCCTTTTTGTGAAAAAGGGTGAAAAGGAGAGAAATTCATTTTATCTTCTTTTCCCTATTTTTTCATTAAAAAAAAAAAGAAAAGTATGGAAAATGAAGTAAATTTTCAATTGTACCTTACAAGTGGTGTTTTTGTTTATCTTCCTATTTTTTTCCCAAAAATAAATGGAAACTTAGAGAAATGCTTTATAAGGATATGTATGTATAAAAAAAGAAAATATTTCATTTAGTAATAGTTGCTTTTTTTTTTTTGTAACCAAAAATTTTTTTGCTTTTTTTATTTCATTAAACAGCTAACCCATTCAGTGATTGATCCTGTCTGCTTATTAAAAAAAAAAAGTGATTGATCCTGTCTCTAGCTTCACCAAATTGTCTTTTACTTGGTCAATTAGGAACTTAACAAATTTATTGCTGTCACAATAATGTCAGGTAGTCTTTTTAGTATTTAAATGAGTAAGTAGTGCTTATTGTTTTTTTATTCTATTTCACAATCAATCTTATATTTAGTCAAAATTTTCTATATGATTTTTTTTTTCTTGTAGCATTTGCTCAAATATAAAATACTAAAACTTTAAGTGACTTAAAATATAAATTTGTATTAGTTGTAAATTTTGGATTGAGACTTGATACATTTTTTGGTCTCTCACCAGATATCCTCGGATACATAGTTGTGAGGTTAACCATCAGATTGGGGACACTAGTCAAGTAATTTTTTTCACCAAGTGACAATTTCAGGATTTGAACCCTTAATCTAGCAATCTATTCCAATGCGACCAACCACTTTTTAGTTTGATATTTAATATATATATATATATATTGGTGATGATCAAGTTACTCCAATAATAACTTTAAGAGAGTTACTCGAAATCTCCACCCTTGATTTTGTTGTAATCCAATGACCTACATTAATTCATTAAAGAAGTCACTTAACTTCCATTGGATTACAATAAATCAAGGATGAGAATTTGGGGTAACTATCTTAAAGTTACTCTTAGAATAACTTGATCCCCAACCTTGAAATATATATATATATATATATATATATATATATATATATATATATATATATATATATATATATATATATATATAATGGTTTTTCTATCATATGCACACGTTAACGAATAAAAAATAAAAATGTTATATTGAGAAAGTAACTTTTAAGGAATTAAATACACAACTTTCCACATAATATTTTTATTTTTTTATTAGTTCATATGTTCAAGGTTATACCGGATAGAAAAACCGGTATATAAAATATTGAAGAGCTTACACATGGTGTACCTTACCTTCTCCTCAATTTGACTAAAGGGTGGTCAACAACAAAGGGCCACCCTTCTGGAAGCATATACTTTTGGAACTTTGAACTAAGACAAACTAGCAATATATCTAGAAAACATGTGTGCTGCAGAAACATCTTATGCAATTGCAATTAAGATAAGGTCATGTAATAAATTCTATGTCGCCGTGTGGCTCAAGTTTCCTAGAAACTTCAACTCAAACTGCGGAATTTTTCATCCATTGAAAGTGAAACATGAATCGATTATTCAATTCCCCATATAATCATCTACGCGTAGTTTATTAAGTCTTTAACATCATCTTCCTTCTCCCCCAGCTTCTTCAACTTGCGAAAAAAATGAAGAGTCATATTTTTTATTCCTCTTCAAGAATGAAACCTATGCTGCTTCTTCACCCATCTTCCGTTTTCTTCTTCTTATTCACTTTTATGATCATCTCAACCAATATTCCAACATCTCTTTCTGCTGATGAATTTCACTACACGAACTGCACTAAGAGTTATAGCTGTGGAAACATCCCAAACCTGAATTACCCTTTCTGGGGAGGAGGCAGAGCAGAATATTGTGGCCAACCAAATTTGACGACCAACTGTGAAAATGAAGTTCCAAAGTTTACTGTAAATGGGGTCAAGTATAGGATTCTTCGTTGGAACTTCACAACACAGAATCTCACAGTTGCAAGGGATGATATGTGGGATAATCCATGTGTGAGTGATTACAATAACACTAACTTTAATAACACAGTGTTTCGTTTGGATGATGGGCTTGCAAACCTGACGCTGTTATACAATTGCGCTTCTGATTTTTCTCAAGGGTCTGCTCTAAACTGCAGTGCTGGCAGTACATCTGTCTATTATCTTCCCTCATATTCACCTTTTAATAGTGGTTGTACAGCTGTTACTGTTCCAATTTTTGCAACCCAAGCTCAAGCTGGAAATATGGATCCCAATCAAATTCCTCAAAAAATAAATGAAGGTTTTGGGTTGAAAATGGAGAAAAGTTCTTATGATGAGTGCAACACATGCATTGGCTCTGGTGGGGTGTGTGGATATGATAGGAAATTCGTTTGTTTCTGCAACGATGGACCTCATGATACTTCATGTTCAAACTCAGGTATGTTTGTTAATTAATTTCTGAGAGCACTACGTTCGCTTATTAGGGTCCGGATCCTCTCCAGCGGTATAACAGTTGATTTTCCACCCCTACCACATGCGGTAGGGCTGGAACAATGAACAAAAGTCGCCGACCGGAGAGGATCCAAGCTGCACTTGTAAACATGCGGCCTCTTCCGGGTTCAACAAGCCTAACAAGGCCTGAGAAGAAGGTTGGATTGCCCATATCTAATCTCTAATTAATTACCTTGATGGATCATTTTAACCTTTATAATGGCAAGCAAGGGAGGGAGACATGGATACCTTTATTATGGAGCAAATTTTGTGTATATATAAGATAGTTTTGCTAGATCGAGTGCGTAACTTTTTCTATTTGAGTCTTAGTGTCATAGTTTGATCTAACTTCGATATAGTTGGGCCTTGATCTCTGTCTTTCTAAGAATCAAACTCGTGACATACGCCGGGTTTGATACCACTTGTTCGGTTAAGACTCCTCAATTACCACTAAAAGTTATAGCTGTTAGTTAAGACACGACTCTTCTTATTTTAGTAGTATCACATATCCATCTCATTCTAAAGTCTAGCTAAGACAAGATGCTTGACCAATAATTTTAGTGCAGATGATCACTTGGCTTGTTAATGTGGTTAACATGACTTAACCTTGCTGATTAACTGTTATTGATTCTTCCCCTAAAACCATAGCACCTGTAGAAGACTGGGTCAACAATTGCCTACAACAGAACAAAGTCCCTGTTAATGTTTGACTTTTGGGATAAGTATATTTCAACTTCCTGACTTATTGACCATTTCTAAATATTTTTTTGATGAGTTGGCCATTTCTATTTTAACTTTTATAAAGTAAGGGATTCAATTGAGAAAATTAAGGAATGAATTTTAACAATATTAAGCATTGATTTTCTCATAAATGAGATTCCATATTATTTACTGACGTGAAGACTTGTTTTAGTTTTTTTTTTAATGGTTAAAACGTGTCACACCCCTTTTGACTTTTGGTATATTCATGAATCACGAGTGAGCCTGAGTGGTTATACATCAAGTTTGGTCACTAGTAGCCTGAACTGTTTGACTATGAGCATCAACCCTTATATTTTTTTTATAATGTTAAGCAAGGTTAGGTAATACTCATTTCCAAGTTTCAACAGAAAATATGGAAATTTGGCTCATTGTTCAATGATGAATAGGTTACCTAAATTTGCATTTGCATCAATAAAACTCAACAAGCACATGTTTACCTCACCAATAAGAAGCTAGTGGCATTAGGCATCTGCTTCTATTTCAGTGTCAAATTCTCTGTCTCTCCAACCAATCTATGTTTCTGAAGATGCAACTTGTTCAGCCAAGAATCTTTTTCTCATTCTTGATCATAACCATCATCCTAAATCAAATCCCAACATTGCTTTGTGTTGGTGATGTGCATTATCTACCATGCAGTTCTTCAGTTGATTGTGTAAATCTCCAAAATAATACTTTGTGTGATGAATGCCAAAACTCTGGTGGGCACTGTGGTTATAGTCCAGGCTCAGGGGAATTCACTTGTTATTGCATGGATGGTTCTTTTCCATCTTCATGTCGATCAGGTGAGTGAGTACCTGTTGTGTGTTCTTGTTTCCTCTATGTTAAGAGTTTTAGGAATCTGTTTCTGCTTTTGTTAGTTTATTAACACCCTAAGTTTTCATGGACCAATTTTTTTCATCCATTGTCTTTAGAGAGGTGTATTCTTGTTGGAAATCCCACGTTGCCTGCATCAATTCTTGATGTGTGGTTTATATACCGATTAGACAACTCAACTTAATATCAATTAATTTTAGAATGGAATCTAACATGGTATCAAAGCTGGAATTCATCTCCGTTGTTTGCAGCTATTGATTTTAGGATGAAATCTTACATATTTATTGAGTTATTATGAACTATCCCGCCCGCATCATGGGAAATTATTTCCTTGCATAGTTACATCCCAGCTTGCATTTTCTACCATTAAAGATGGGGGAAGTTGGAAAAGAATTCCCCTATTTGTCAATAGGATCATCTATTAGATTATTTCTGCAAATAGTCATTTTTGTTTGGAGTATCTGATATGGATGATTCTCCTGCTTAACAAAGAAACCTGGACTAAGCTATAAACTACAATTGTTTGTGTACAAAGTCAATAACAACCTTGCAGCATTACTTACTGGTAGTCTACTTTTTGTGCAAAATGTTGCAGGTAGAAATATAGAATGGTAGTTTCTAGTTGTTGTTCACATGTTGTCATGTTGATCTCCTTTTTAAAATCTTGGTTGCCTTCTTTGACTGCATTTAGACTTATTCCTTCCTTATGTTTTCATCTAGGAAATTCATAAATGCTGTGTATAAAATTTTTCAATTATCATTTTAAGCTCAATTCTACCCACAATTATCCTAAAATGGACCTGTTACATTTAAGACCCTTTTACCCATGATTAAACAGCAACCAGTTTCCAGCTTTTGGTAGTTGCTTGTCAAGTCATCTACAAATAAATAAATCAATGACTATTTAGCATCAAATTTTTCTTATGTACCAAGCTGAATATGGCTGGGAGGCCTCAAGATATATCACCTCCTAAGCTGATGTAGACAAAGAAAACCAGGGTTGTTTACATTACAGAATACAGATTATATCTGCTCACATAAAAGCATCATTTATCAACTCAACCACACGCTTCGTGGATAGTGGGCCACTTCAATTAGTTTACCATATGTCTAACTTTGTTTTATCAGAGAACCATACAAATTAGGGCAATAAAGAAATCGAATTAGATCATAAAAAACTCTTATACTTGGGTGGGAACAGAAACTATATGCTATAACAATTTGACATAGATTAAAATATTAACTGATGACCTTTTTTGTGAAGAAACTCTTCATTGCTGACTAATCTAGAGGAGTCCACTCAAATGGTTTTGGGAAACTTGCAACTTCAATGCCTTGAATTAATTCCGTTTGTGCTGCTCCATTTTCCTTTTTCCTTTTTCTAGATTCTTGAACTTGTTACATTCGAATATTCGATCACAACTAATATAGAGTCGAGTTGGGTAAACTCATATAAGAGGACAAAACTATCCTAATATTTATTTTTATTTTTCAATTTACAATACTCAAACTTCAGACTTTACGTAAGAGAAACGACTCTAGTCACCTAGAATAAGATTTGATATACAAGAATGGGATAGCAGATTTCCATCCTAAATTTAGTCAAAATCTTCATCCGAAGAGGATTCCAAAATCTGAATTATCCATTTTTCTAAAGTAAAAACTACAAACAAAAACTCTGAAATTGACATCTTTCTGTCATACTTCTAGATTTTGAACAGCCTCCATTCAAGCCATCCGAGTATTTGACCATTGAAATAAAATCCATTCAATTTTCATATACACATCCCTCGTGATCATCCAACAAAATAATATCCACCAACCAATTATTTTATGCAAAAAAACATGCAAGACTAACATAACATACCCATATGGCGGCTAATAAAACTCAAAAAACTCCCATTTTATAATTTTTCTCTTTTGTCTTCTCTTCAAAGACCAAGTCAACTTAAACCATCTTCCATGTTTTCTTTTCTCTCACGATTCATATCATGCTTCATAGTTCATACAAAACCCAACAACTACTATAGCCGCCACCTCAGACAAACAAGGAACAACGAACTATGTTGTCCCTCTCCTCCCCCACCATCACCATCTTCTTCTTCTTCTTCTCTCTCTACCACCATACGACGTCGTTACCCTCCCATGCATCACTCTCAAACTGCATGAACACCACCTTCAACTGTGGCACCCTCTTCAAAGTTTCCTACCCTTTCACCGGCGGCGACCGCCCCTCCTTCTGCGGGCCACCGGAGTTTCACCTGAGCTGCCACGACGGCGTTCCCGAGTTGAACATCTCTTCACTGAGTTACCGAGTTCTTCAACTTGACTCAGTGGCTCATACTCTCACTTTAGCACGTTTAGACCTTTGGAACGAGACATGCACCCATTTGTACTATAACTCAGTTTTTGATGTTAACAACTTTAGATACGGTTCTGGGAACCAGAACCTCACGTTGTTCTATGAGTGCAACCCAAGTTCTGGGTTAACTAAAAAGCCAGCTAATTTATTTGAATGTGAGAGTAATGGGAATAAGAGTGATTCTTATGCTTTGGTTGGTCCATTTCCTTTGGACCCGGTTCTTGGGGTTGTGGAATGTGACATTCGAGTTGAGGTGCCGATTCTTGAAGAGGAAGCTCATAGGCTCATAGATAATCGTTCTTTGCTTAGGGAGGTTTTGATGAAGGGTTTTCATGTGAGTTATGGCAATCCTTATGAGAATGAATGCATTGAGTGTGTTGGTTTTGGTGGCCAGTGTGGTTTTGATTCTGATTCTGGTATACCCATTTGCATTTGTGGCGATCGGTTGTGTCCATCTCCAGGTAATCTTGCTTTTCTTTTGGTTAATTCGGGTGTTTAGTGGATTTTTTTACAGTGGTAATTCTGATTTCATGTCAAACAAATGGTTTTAAGGATGATGAGTTGCGGTTGTGGTCGCGTTGCAATAGTTGCGTCCAATTGCTGTGAATGCGGTCCCCAATCACGGCATTGTAGAGGCCAAGGTTTTAAAATAAGGTCTGCAACCGCATCATGACTGCAATTGGGGCAACATTTGGCCTCATTTTGAAACTCGACTACACAATACAGATTAAGAGCATATGGTGCAGACTAATAGGACTGGCATTGATTTTGTTTGGAACAATATTCTCTTACCTAGTTTTTCAGGCCAAGCAAAGAAGGGTCTTTCTATGGATGAATGGATCATCTGGTGTTATTTTTTACATGATATGGATATGCATAACAAATAAATAAATAAATAAATACAAAGGTCTATACTAAGAAAAATTGTGTATATCTCTCTTTCTTTCATGTAACCTTAAGAACTGCACAAGTCTCTCACTCACTTGATGATATTTGGGGAGGTTAAGTAGAGAGACCTGGATTTGAATCCATAGGTCACAAAACAACATTACCCTTGCGCCAAGACTCGCTCACATATGAAAAACCACAGAGGATCCACATAACCTTGTTGCTAAATTCATAGTACTAGCTAGTGACTGGGATTGCTTACTTGATTTTTGCTTCATTAACTTGATGCTAATAATGTTTAGTCTTTATAATCTCAGACGAATCAGTTGGATAAAGCATCCTGATAGAAAGAACTTCAGGTTGACGACTTAACTGCTCAGATAATACAGAGCTGATGCTCTTAGAATTTTAAAGTTGATTGGTTTTGGAAAAAAATGTACCAGTTGGTTTATAATTTTTGGTTCCTTCTTTATTTCATATTCTCTATTTTCTCATTTCTTCTAAACCAGGAAGGCATTGCACTCTTAATTTGCGTTCTCTTAGTTCTTTTTAGTAGCTAGGAATTTCATATTTACATTGAACAGAACATTTTATGTAAATGCTTGTTAGTCATTTTTCTGTTTAGTCCTGAAGTTTGGTTCAACAGTTACATTTTGTAGCCATTCTTGCCTTATAAGTTGCTCTTGTAACATAATTTGCAGTTTTGTTAAGAGTTACAAGTTCACCAATTCATTTAAGCAAGAAATTGAAGCTTTCCTATATTAATGTTCATATCTGGAATGGAGACTTTCTAACTTTTTTTTTTTAATCCTTTTTCTTTCCTTGTCTGAATCCTTGTTTTGACATCTTCATTTTTTATCTTACTTTATTTCTTTTCTGAATATTGCAGGTAAAAGCAGTAGCAAAGTAGGTGTTGGAATAGGTAACTTTCATTTTGCTATTACATAGGAGGAGTTTTGATAAAGATGAGGTTGGAAATAAAAATTTAACTAACTTCTAGCATTATCTTCAGGTGCTGCTGTAGGAGTTGTTGCTCTTGTTGGCATTCTTGGATTTGTGTGCTTTATGGTGAAAAGAAGGAAAAGAATTGCTGCTGAACAATCAAGAAGCAAGGACCCCTTCATGCCTCCTTCAAGCAGTGGCCCTGTTACCTCTACAACTAATTCGTCTCAAAGTGTCCCTTCTTACCCCTCTTCCAAGACTGAGTTAGTGCCAAGGAGTTTCTACTTTGGTGTCCAGGTGTTTACCTATGCTGAACTAGAGGAAGCTACCAACAATTTTCACCCTTCTAGAGAACTTGGTGAGGGAGGTTTTGGTACTGTCTACAAAGGTAAGAAGATAATTTCCTGCATATTTAGACCATGAAAATGATGCTTGCACATAATTTTTAACACTATTTTTACACGGGTTAATGATGTACAAATATCTAGTTAACAGTGTATATTGCGAGATTATAAGAACTAGTAATGGATTACCAATATTGATAATTGAGTATAACCACATTATACAAGTTGTTAACTAGAAATTTTGTACACTATTAACCTGGTATAAAATTAGTCGACGAAAATGATGTGCATGTAGAAGAATTGTTCTGCCAATTTCTCACATAATTGAGGGTTCAACATATATTTTTGGATAAAACTTAGGTGCTGTTCTTTAGGGGCTTGTGATACTTTTTTTTAATGAGAATAGGACATGTGTAATAGTTGTTACACATGTTATATTTCCATTGATGAGTTATTATGCATGTCTTCTCCTAATTTGAAAACAGCACCACAAGTACCTAGAGAATTGTACCTAACTTTTGTCCATATTTTGTTTCTATTTTCCTTAAACTAACTACTGATTTTGGCCAGGTGAACTCAAAGATGGACGTTTAGTTGCAGTGAAACGCCATTATGAAAGCAATTTTAAACGAGTTGAGCAGTTCATGAATGAGGTTGAGATTCTGGCTCGCTTAAGGCATAAAAACCTGGTGACACTCTTTGGATGCACCTCTAGACATAGCCGTGAACTTCTCCTTGTTTATGAATACATACCTAATGGAACAATTGCTGACCATCTCCATGGAAAAAGAGCAAGTTCTAGTTTCCTTCCCTGGCCTGTAAGACTAAACATTGCTATTGAAACAGCTGAGGCACTAGCCTACCTCCATGCGACCGATGTCATACACCGCGATGTTAAATCCAACAACATTCTCTTGGATGATAAATTTCGTGTGAAGGTTGCTGATTTCGGTCTCTCAAGGTTGTTCCCTAATGATGTCACTCATGTGTCAACTGCTCCTCAAGGAACACCTGGTTATGTTGATCCTGAGTATTATCAGTGCTATCAACTCACTGATAAGAGTGATGTTTATAGCTTTGGAGTGGTCTTAGTTGAGCTTATATCATCATTACAAGCTGTGGATGTTAGCAGGCATCGCAACGATGTAAACTTAGCTAATATGGCCATCAATAAAATTCAAGGCCAAGAAGTGCATGAGTTGGTTGATCCATATCTTGGATTTGACAAAGACCATGGTATAAGGAGGATGACAACAGCAGTGGCAGAATTGGCCTTTAGGTGTTTGCAGCAGCAGAGAGACATGAGACCCTCAATGGATGAGGTGCTGGAGATCTTGAGAGGAATCAAGAGTGATGAGATGAGTGTTAAGGAAGCTGAGGTAGTGAATGTTAGGACAGATGAAGCTATACTTTTGAAGAAGAATCATTGTCCAGTTTCACCAGATTCTGTTGCTGATAAATGGGTTAGCGGCTCTACTACATCTAATTCCTCATAGTTTCAAAGATTTCTATTTCTTTTTGTGAAGATCTAGATTAGATAGTAAAAGTATTGTATTGGTGACAATGAGCTAGTTCACAAGTGAGAAATGATAGTAGCTTTATGTTATTTATTAATGTCAATAGTAGCTATGAGAAGTTGAGTTCATTGTTGATCCAAAACAGGTAGTACACAATGGGGAGAGAAATAATATATGTTTTTGGTGTAAATATTCCTATGTCTTAATTTCTTTGATGCATTTAAGTTTGAACTTTTTATATATATAAAGGATTCAAATGACTGATCATAAGAAAATAATTAAGTCAGTAGTAGATACATGACAATTGCTGAATTTCCCTTATCTTGCTACGGCAGGACATGCTAAGAAGAACGGCTTAACAACACGTGCACTGCCAGAAAGGGGTGTTCTTAGTCAGGATTCAGTACTACATTGCAGGTAGGTTATGGTACTGTATGATGCATATCCACATGCATGTAGTGGTGACTACTTAGGCCGTTTTATGTAGCTCATCTTCTTGTACTAAACAATCTGGGGACTCTTTCTGAAGAATGTATCAGATGGGTTGAGTGCATATTTAACAGTTTTGCAGTGTGATTGTGGACTTACTTGCTGGCAGGCCAAAGAATGTATATTTGGAGCAGGAAGCAGCATTTGTATATAAGTACTAAGTATGATAAGTTGAAGTGGGTGTTTCCTCGATTTTCAGCTTGGTTTGCTGCATTCTTCAGATGCAATTTTGAAGTTGGACATTGGAAATGTTAACTTATAATTTAGTATCGAGATAACATCCCAAGTTTGGAACTTGAGATTTTGATTTAATTACAATTCAACAATACTTATGCAGTTATGTTAGTTTGTAAAGAAAGCTTTCTGACTTGCCATATCTATTCTTTTATTTTAACTAGTTTTTCTATTTTAATTTATTAGAGAAAATTGTGATTTTTAGCTAATTATATAAATCACCTCTTACATCCTCATTCCTAATTTCTCTGGGTGGTTTATAGAAAGCTCACTCTTTTAAAATATATCAGAATACGTAGATATTATAATTTTTTGGGCTAGACCCTCGATATACGAAAGACATATTGGATTTCAACTAATGAGCCGGATGGACCCATATAAGGAGGACAAATTCTCTCAGTGTCTATTTTTTTTGTTCATTCTAGCCACTTGAGCCAACCGACATTGGTGAGATATTATAATTGAAAACATGGGAAATGCTAGTAAAAAAGCAAACAATAGCAAAGAAACCTCACTACAAAACAACCTACCAAGCAGACAAATGAGGACAACTAACCAAACATATGGAATTTAGGAATAGTCATGGGTTAATTATTTGATTTTCAATCCAAACCAATTAAAATTTAATTTGTTTAATTTAATTTGAAATTATTATTTTCTTATTAATCAACTCAAAGCAAATTAACTCAATTTTAATCAAGCTAGTTTAATTTGAATCATTAGCTTATTCAGCTGTTTCTAGAGTGAGAGATCATGACAAATCTCTCACCATGAGAGACCAACAAAAAATTGTTGTTTGCAAAAGAAAAATAATCTTTTACCCCTTCCCCTTCTCTCTCCTCCCACTCCCCCACCCCAACTGCCACCCCTCCCACTCCCTTACCCCCCACCCCTCCACCCACTGCTTGTGAACCATAGCTCTAGTGGCTTAGCGAACCTCTCCATCATTTCCACAAAGGACCACCTCCTATCTTCTTCATTCTCAAGAGCCAAGTTCTTCCTCCTATATTCTCCTTTCCTCTTATTCTTCTTCAACCATCAACAGTGGCATCACCTTCTCCTTCGTGACACTAAACGACCATCGCTGCAAGCCCCATCGCCTCTCGCTCTCCCCGCACAAGACGGCGTCGCGCCATACCATATCCACCTCAACCACACATAACCGCCCCAAACCACCTCCTCATCAGTCGTGGTTCTCCCTTGCTAAATCACTGCACTACCACTACACCATATCAGTCACTATGTTGTCTTTCTGCCTCGGACAAGAAGGCCAAGCCGCCTAGCATCGGCGTCAAGCCAGTACTTGTGTCCACATCACCTCCTACATTCTCGCCTCTGTCAGAATCGCCACAAGAATCACGTCGTGAGCCATTGTCCATGTCGAATCAGTGCCACCAATGTCCACCTCTCTCATTGTGAATTGTCGCGTCTTGCTTCGATCCACCTAATATTGAGAGAGGAGGGGGTGAAAAATAATTTTTCTTTTACAAATAAAGGGCTTTTTAATGCCCTCTAATATCGAGAGACTTGTCATGGATTGGTCTCTCACCTTAGAAGCAGTCAAGCTTATTCAACTTTCTTGGTTCTGCCCCAAGTACTTGAGTTTCATTGACACTCTTTTTTTTTTTTTAAGAAAAACATAATGTATCAATTTTTATGAAGTGAATTAAAATTATTTTTTTTAAATACTGATTTGTTTTTTAGTGTCAATCATTTACAAATAATCTAAAATTTACTTTTAAGGTGATTATAATAATATTCAAACGGTTTTAATAATATATCAATACCAATTTATAAATAATTCACAATGTAAAAATTTTACCATAAAAGTAAATACAAATTAAATATAAAAAATTACAGCAAAACTAAATACTCCCTCTGGTCCACAATATAAAAAACAAAAACATAAAACACATAAACCAAGGAAATGTATTGGAATGAGTTAATTGTAATTAATATTTATATAAATTTCCAAAAACACCCCTTCTAATTTTAATTAATATTCTGATGGCCTATAATTAATGACTGTAATTAATAAGGGTAATATTGTAAATTAGCATTTAATATATGTTAAAATTGATGCATATTTATTATATTTTGGACTAAATAAAAAGACCTATTTATTTCTTATATTATGGATCGGAGGAAGTATATCACGTCACATAAAATAAAAAGTACTATAATTTGCCCCAAAATAGAAAATATTCCTCACATAAAGCCCCATTCCTTACTCAATAGTCAATCATTCTCCCACACACAATACACACACACTCTTTCTTCTGAGGGAATCCAAACCAAATGGCATCAGATCTAAGTCTCTCTCTCTCTCAAAGAAACAGAAGAAACCCCATTCTTCACTTTCTCTCTCTTTAGTCTTTAATGCACCAAACACAAATGCCTACTCTCCACAAATTCAAGCTCTTAGCCACCCAATGCGCCGTCGCCGGCAGCCCCACCCGCAGTCCTACCACCAGCCCCGTCATCCACCTCCGCCGCCGCAGAACCCTCCGCATGTTCCTCTCCCGCCCCTCTGACCACCGCCACCGTATCCACGATCCCCCTCACGAGATCCCCCGAAACGACGCCGTCAGGGTCCGACACAAGCTCAAGGACCTCTTCGTCTCTTCTCCCCCGCCGCCGCCGCCGCTCCAAGACGACGACAACAACAGCTGCCGACAACAACAACAACAACGGCATCAGGAAGAGAACGAAGGACTCCTCCCCGGCTCCGCCGTTGGAGCGAGTTTCCGACGCGGCGGAAACGCCGCTCTCCGGCCGGTGTCGTCGGCGTTCCGGTACCGGTTACTTAGAAGAGCTTGGCGGCCGATGCTCCTCACTATCCCTGAGTAGTTCCTCACTCTGTTTCTCTACTGTGATAAATGTACGGATGGGTTCCGTTCCAATTTTTTTAATTTGATTTTTGTTGTAAAAATAATAATTAATTAATATATGTGTGGTCAGTGCTAACGTGCGCGAGGTGCGTTTCAGCGTTTTCTGGTAGGGTAACGTAACTACCGTTTGGCATATTGGCGGTGAGAAAGGTTGTCATACGACGTCGCATTTTTGATGTTGTACGTCTGGTATGATGATGGCATTCGGTATTGATACATTAATGCACCGTCGAATTAATTATTGAAAGTGTTTGAGAAAATGCAAGAATCCATTTTGGTTTTAGGTGGCGTTTGAATCATGTGCCAAGAATTTTTATTTCATTCTCATACATGTAATAAAATTTTGAAGTTTCGGTTATAGAATTTATTTCTAACCATCCTTTATAGTGTTTTTTTTTTTTGAAGCACCACTTGAGAATATATTTTTTTATTTCTTTTATCAAATATGAGAAATATTTTTTTTTAAAAAAATATCAAAATATACCTGACGTCAAATATGAGGTTGTTATTGCATTGCTAAGGGAAGAAAATATCCCGAGAATTATTAGTGATGTGGCTGATTAATAGTATAGGGTAAAATAATGGCGTGTGTTAATCTTGGAATGTACTATAGACAAAGAGGGACAAGGATGAGACATAGTGAATGTGAGGGAACTATGATGCTTTCCTAAAAGTCTGTCTCTATTTGCAGTTTACATGTGTCTCTGCTCAGAGATGTCTTCTTATATTAAGAATTATCTAAGTTTCTTCTGTTTTTGTCCTGTCGCACGAGATCTAAAGACATTTTGTCACACTTAAGCAATGCATTATTGGTGTGTTGCGTTGGTAGTAAATGAGAAACTGAAAAATAATAATATTTTCTTAATATAGCAAAATTTAATATGTTTATTTTTATTTATTTTCCAATTTTTTTAGACTGATGAATCTGTTCGATGCTCATTTTACTCCACTTCAAGAGTATACATTGCATTAGTATCATGTCACCTAAATAAATTAAGGGAAGATTATGAACATTCTTTGGCACTTGTAGTATATGGTTAAACTCTTGATATGGTAGGCCCCCTTGTATAAATCTTGATCCAATGTGTATCGCGTAACGTGGGGCCTACATTGACTGTACTTTTAGAAACCTTATGTACTAAACTATCGGTTTCTTAAATAATGATGTTGTTGGGCACTATTGTTGGCAAATAATGATGCTAGCTAGACATTTGAGATTCGAGATTTGAGTTAGTAGTGAGTAAAGGGCTTAACAAAGATATGAATATAATAGGCCTGCCAATTATCATTATGTTTATTTGTAGGCTTAAATATGACTTTTTTTTTTTTTTTAATATTGTGGTTTTCGGCATTAGTCTTAAATTTTTTAAGTTTTTGTATTGAGTTGTTTGAAAAAAATTCTTTCACAAGTTACCTAGTTCATTGTTATAGTCGGACGTTAAATATTTAAAGTGTGCTTATTTCAAGATATGTGAAGCTATTCCTAGCATGAGAGTTTAAAAATAAGATATTCTCATGTTTGATACAAGTTTCTAAAAGATATTTTCTACGTATGATTGATTGCGAAGAAAGTCATATTCTCATGTTTTATCTCATTTTCATAGAGGTATCCGGGTACATTATTTTCCCGTGACATGTGAATGAAAATAAACTTACAAGAGAATAATTGAACTACCAATACCTTCTCTCACTTTCCATGTTTTGAAAAAAATTCTCAAGAATAATAAATACTAAACAAAAATATTTTAGATTTTACCTAGGAATATCGTTAAGCATCTTTTATGAAATGACCAAAGGGTTATCTAACCCTTTGATCATATGACAATGTCATGGGAATTTTAAATAAATTAAGTAGATAATGCTTTAAATGTCCAATTAAGTCTCATAAAAAAAAAAGTGCAATTAAGCATCTAGGTTGTTACACATAACTACATAAGTTGCCTTATGTTCGATTAAGTATATGTTTGGATTGCCATTTGCAATGACAAAAGCATGTTTGCAGTGGCAGTTTCTTTATTTATTTATTTATTTTTTCCTGTGATCCAACATGAAAGGAAACTATACTTACCGTGGAAAATGTCATTTCATTGGTTGTGAAACAAATACAACCTAAGCCTCTATGTAAGCGTTTAGCATTTAATTCTAACGGTGAACTAATAGAAGGGTTACTTGCAAAAAAAAGGTTAAAGATAAAGGACAGCGGAAAATTGCAATATATTAAATGATTAAAAATCATATTTCAGTCTTAAATTGTATTTGCTAGTTTTTAATGCTTTGTTGCAAAGAGACAAGGTCAGATTTGCCACCTAATGAAAATGACAATCTTATATTGGCAAGGAGAAAGTCAGAAAAGGTGATATTATTTACATATTAAAATTTTTACATCAATTTTATATCATATTTGATTGAAAAATAAAAATAGAAACAAAGATAGCTTTATATCATATTTTATGCTGTATTATTTAGAAAATAATATAAAATTTATAATGTGTAAATATCATTACTTCCGAAAGAAAAGAGTTTAGTATCTTTTCAAGCCTTCAAGGAATCTCATTGCCTATATGATCAAAACATTAGCCATTTTGTTTGTATTCTCTTGCCAAAGTCACCTTTAAAGGGTGGTTGTGCTCTGTAAAATCCTATTAGGTATCTAAAGAGGCCCACCATGTGCATTATTAAGGGTACCCTTTTTTATACACTTTAAAGGGTCTTGTCTATTGGATTATTCTATTTGAAGAATGGGATATATACATGGAAATGGCATATTGATTTGCCTTCAACTTCAAGCTACAATTGGTGTGAAATTCTTTTTGACACGTTAGGAGGAATCTTTTAACCTCCTCAGCTAGCTAATTATAAACATGCTCCTAAAAAGTTTAAAGCATCCATGATTCAGTTAAATTACCGAGTAATAGCTAGGTAGCAGCATTTTAGATCGAGTCACCATCTAAGAGTGGGAGAAGGGGAGATAAACTAGAGAGTGGGGTTATTAACGATATTGCCAATAATAGCTCTTATCGGCTTATTTGTAGGTTAGAACTTTCATTTCCATGGTATAAATATAGGACAAAGTTATATCAGGTAAGACTCGAGAGACCTTCTTTGTTACACTTGCAAATTTGGTATCCCAAACTGGGGATTGAAGTGCATTTTGCAGGTACACTTCCTTTTCATCACCGCATCTACTAGGAATGAAAATAAGCTAGGCCAGATCAGGCTTTGCTTTAAACATGGCTGACCTATATTACAAGTGTAGGACTTAAAAGACCTTTGGTATGGCCTTTAGCCTAGTCCTTTTTGACTAAAAAGGATTGTAAAAAATTCTTGGTCTGACTTGTTTAATAAATATGTCTAGTCAGGCTTTACCAGGTCAGGCTAGAGATCTCCAACGGGTCGCCTGACCTATTTTTGCCCCTAATTGATCCCTCTTCTTTATAAAGATAAGTCACTATGATCAAGCCTCAACAACTGTCCTAAGTCAGGTTAGGTATTTCCCCTTGAGAACCTGTTTAATATCATTGGTGTCGTCTGGTGGAACAATAAATTATTGCTTCCATCACCACCATGGTTAACACTAAAGAAATTGACTTCATCTTCCATACCCCATGATTTTCTAAAGAAAAGGAAAACATTTCCATAGATTAACCCAGACATAGATATGGAAGTCTGCAAACACAAAAGGCATAACAACAACATATGGGCATTTTTTTTTTACCTTGGCAGCGGAAGTTGGGTTTTTATTTACCAACAGAGTGCAACTTTAGAATTAGGGAAATTATATGGACCTCTTGTACGGTTGAACTTAATTAACTTGTCATCTTTTCCATTTCAAAAGCTACACTTCCCTTTAAGGGAGGTCAATGTAATTACAATCACCTCCAATTCTAGAAAAAATAAGTGTAATGATAACTAAATCTCATCGGAAGTGAGTGTGGCTTTTGAAATAATAGGGGTGTTCGAGTATGATTAAGTCAAATCTCACAAGAGTTTAATGTAATTTTCCCTTAGTTTATTTTATTTTTTTGCGAATTTCTATTTACTAGCAGTACAATTGTTTTATTAAAATTAGCTAAATGGATGTCAAAGTATTTTTCCTAGGGCCAATATGATTATGTAATCCAATGGAACCATGTATTATTGTATTATAAAAAATGTTTGACTTTTATAATAACTATTTTGAAAGTCACACGTGATGATTTATAATTAATTAACATCGTAAAAAGTTTTACATACATCAAAATTAAATTTGTCTAGAAAAAAAGAAAAGGCTAAATTAGTATTTTTGTCCCTTATCTTTATTTTAATTTTATTTTGGTCCCTTATCTTTCTTTTTTTTTTTTCCGTTTTGGTCCCTTATCTTTGTTTTAGTTTTCATTTTGGTCCTTTCCGTCAGTTTTGCATTGATGGTGTTAGGTATCCGCCGTGAGACTCACTGTTTCCGGCGACTCACGGCGGATACCTAATGCCGTCAGTGCAAAACTGATGGAAATGACCAAAATGAAAACTAAAACAAAGATAAGGGATCAAAACGGGAAAAAAAAAAAAAAAAGATAAGATAAGGGACCAAAATGAAAACTAAAATAAAGATAAGGGACCAAAATAAGATTTTTGTTGGGTAAACCCAAATTCTTAATTTAGAAATTATTATCAACAATATTCTTTTGTTAAATTCATAACTTGTAATAGATATTGAGATGTGTAAAGGATATGTCATGAACGATTCATATTTTATTTTTTTTCAATAAAATATGAAGATTCATCTTTTTGTCATAAAACATGAAAGATATATGACAGATATGACAGATATGTGAGAGATATCTAACATACGAGAGTGGTTTATTTTTAATAAGAAACCAGAAAAGTCATAAAGATTGAAAAAAGGATAGTCATCAGCCAAGCAAGTGGGCTACAAATTTGTATTTGGGAATTGATAGGGACATGAGAATGGGTGTGCAAATTGAGAAGCCTCGTAGAGATGTATGAATAATGGTGAAGATATTGATTGTGTCACAGACATTATTTTATAATTTTGTAATCATAGTTTGATAATAGATTTTTTTTCATCCGCAAATACAGACATGTTGTGACGTGATTATGATATTTTCTTAATTATTGGTATTTATGCAAGCATTACAGAAGGAGAAGATGTATTGATCTCAATTAAAACTTTAGAGAAGATATGTATAATTTTTTCCTAAACAAAACCCTGTAATTTAAGGGGCTATTTGTAAGAAGATACAAAATGATCGAATCATATACCATTGTTTTGCCTAATAGATCATGGCACAAGAAAGAAAAACAAGAGCATAAAAATTTGATGCACCACTGTCATGTGTGTTAGGGGCCAGCAGCCTAAACATGGTGATACCTATAGGCTTCCATCGTTTCCCTTTGCATCATTTGTCCTCAATTCTTCAACCAAATCTTCACAAGCTAGCTTTGCTTGCTTTGACATGTTGTGGGAATTCAGAAATGTACTAAGCTCAGTAATCATGATCTCTCCTTCCATGCCTAAAATCCTGCAGATTTCAAGATATGGTAAATAAGCACTCTTTCCATTATTGCTAGGCATGTCAATCCTGTACACTTAAACGAATTTGGCTCCTCTAAAGTGAGAAAGTAAGGGTGCATCCACCTTTAGTTTAATAAATACATAAAGATCTTAACCCGTTAAAAATGATCCAATGGTAGATACACCTTTACTTTCTCACTTTAGAGGGAGCCAAATTCAACTTAAACACACAAATTTAAACTTCCTAACATATTTATCGTGCACCTAACCATCAAATCGTAGAGAAAAATAGTCAAAGTTAGTGAAAAATAATAAGTACTTGAATGGAGACAAATCAATAAATAATTGGTTAAACTAAGTTCCTATACGTGACACTGAGTTTGAATTTGGTCCGTATGCGTATTTTTTTTTTTTTTTGTTGAAATCGGTCACTATATATATAATTATTTTTTATGAGGTCTTCGCCATTTATTGATGTTATAACATGATTTGTTGGAGTTAAAGTATAGAGATCAAATTAAAACTAAAGAGTTGTCAAATATAATTAAATTAAATATCGGGAAGATCAATCTAATTATCAATAAATTAAATTAAGCATCAAATACAAGGTTTTTTACTTTTGTGACAAACTAGTTGGCAACTTGGCATTGACCATTTAGCCATAATTATAAATGATGGGCCTAAATTATTGTCTTATTTAGTGTTAGGTTACCCACAGATTACATCTGCTTTATTAAATAATAATATAAAGTTCAATTATGTTACATAGTAATTTATGTACCCGTTGAGTTTGCAAGCAATGTCTGACTCCACAAATTGCTCTGTGCTTCGTAGACCAAAACACTCACAAAGTCTACTATGCTTCTGGAGAAAAAACTTCTGATGCTGATTCTCAGCCAAGAAAAATTCAGATCCTAATGGTGTGATTTTTGTCACAATCCTCTTGTTTAGCTTCATCTGCTTTCTGATCTTAGATTGTTGAGCTTGCTTCCTCTCTTTTCCTGTGCAGTAGAATATGGCAGATCTTTGGTGGGTATCTATTCCAAAGTTCTGAAACATTATGTGTTCTTAATCAGACAAAAAGATTACAGAGTTTAATTTTGATACACTGTGAGTGTGAGTATAAAGTTATTTATATTATCAATCACAAATCATCCTTCTAAGGTAGTTACGATAAAAGTCAAACATTTTAAATGATGTGACAATTTATAATCGATTGACAATGTAAAAAAGTGTTACACTAATAATACATACCAATTAAATCCTTAAAAAAAACCGTATAAAACAATATTGAAGACATCAAAATTAGCATAAATGCACTAATTGACTAGTGAATAATATAAGAAGAACAGCAATTACAAGGTACTCCTTTTTAGTAGGATCATGGGTTTCCCAGAATAGATCACACAGGGATTGGTAAGAGACTTTTCTCTTATCATATGTCACTTTCACAGCTTCAGTGTGACCTGTCCTTCCTTCACAAACCTGTAAATTTTCATTTAAAAAGAAAACAATATAAGCATCTTTTCTGAGGTATACTTTATATGTAAATGGTTTCTTAACATATTAGATTCATGGACTTAAAAGTGCGTTTGGGTATACAGCTTAATTAAGCACTTATGCAATAAGCTTTTTTTCAAATAATCTAATAACAACTTATTCTCATAAACTTATCTGATAAGCTAATGAAAATAAGCTAAAAAAAGCTTATAGAAAGATCATAAACTATTTGCTTAATTTTATTATCGTAAGCTATTTTTAGAAGTCCTTTATAAGCTCTTCCAAACGCACCCTTGATTTTAGCTTTGTTACCTCTCTATAAGTGGGCTTTTTCAGTGTTCCTCCACAATACCCTGTAGCTGTTCTGATTACACCATTCACTTGTCCATATGCAGCTTCAATTACATGAAACTTATCTGCAATACAATAATATTTCATTCATGTGTCATGCTCCTGAAAGACACAAATATAGAGTATTAAAGAGTAAAGAGGGACCTCCTGAGAACACAGCTTCACACAGGAACTCAGCTGATGGAGCAGCAGCATTTGATGATGATTCATAGATATTATCATTATCAGGAACTTGGGTTTTCAGTTGAGGAAGCAGCTTATACATTGTGTTGAAATTAAAGGGTTGTCTTGCAATCAAATACCAGTAATACTACTCCACAACTGATAACATCAACTACTGCATATGAAAGTGCTGTCTATTGGTACAGCAAAGTGATGAAGGTGGGATTCATTTTACAATAAAAGTTGAAGTGTGAACTCAAGTATGAACGCTTTCAGAGTTCCTTTGTTGCCGTGTTGAATAAAATTTGTAAGGCATTCCCAGGAAGCTACAATAAGCTAAGTACATGAGAAACGTGTTGAAAGCACCATTCTATTTGACTGATTAATTTCTTCTCAATACTTATTAAAATATCGTGCTACTCAGCCAATACACTTTGCCTCTGCTAAAGAATAATTGAATTGAACTCATTCAAGAATACCGAAAAAGATTTGAAATCCATTCATTATAAAAATAAAATAAAAAAAATCCAAGTGCAGATTTTGAACATCATAAGATGACTCCTTGATAAGCTCAGGATTAGTTCACAAAGAACATTAATAGGAAACTTCCACAGTTTTTAATTCTGAAGCTAAAACTTATTGAATTTATCCTAAAATACTATTTATAGTCTGACATAATAAACGTATTATAAGCATATTAGTTAAAAGTCAAGATTCTATTAAAGTCAAGACCATTCTAAAACAATAATATAAAATATCTGAAACAAAATGAGACTAAGGACCCAAAAATAATTATTTTCTAATTGGCCCAATGGCTAATTATTCACTATTCCCTATGTCACTGGCTGAGAAAAGGAAAGCCTTTGAAGTTGAACCCAAAACACAATCAAAACCTTGAACACTTCTCTTTACCTATTCAATGACCTGGAACATTGAGCTTAAGCACTTGAATTGTGTGGGCCCGCGTTTTTCCGGTCAGATTTCTCTGTCTTCCATTTTTTTACATTCACACATCAAAGAACTTGTATTTGTTACATCCAAACATAAAGTAACTTCACTAAAAATGGGGTTAACCGGAGAGAGAAGCTAAAACTGAGGATACTATATGCAGAGATCCGGTGATGACAATAACACCCATTTCATCTTCTCTTCTTCTGAGAAGAATATTATTTGCAGTTCTCAAACAATTCTTTAAAGATGACTCAGTAGCCAATATAGTCTTACGAACACCCAAATTGCTTTCAGATCTTACTGGCTGATCCTTTAATGATTCCCTGTATTCTGCCATTCCATCATGAACAATCCCAATGCCAAGCTCTTCAGAAGCTTTAATCCAAGAATCTCTTAACAAAGAAGCTGGAGTTGTTCGAGTTACACCTCCGGCAATAGCAGCTTCAGTCAAAAGAACAGTCTCCACATGTATCCCTGAACAAATGCAGTACCACTTTATTTAGACTGTCATTTCACACTAGTTTTAAAAGTTTAACAACATTTGGCATTTTAAAATATTATGCAAGACCCAAGATCAATACCTTCAAACAGCATCAATAACCAGCAATTCATCGAGTATGATACTATGATATGCAAAAAAAAAAAATTACCTTTAGGCTATTGGGTAAACCATTTTCCCAATAATGGCATCATACTCATGCTCACTAATTTAGAGGTCTGATGGGATCAAATCAAACCAATTGCTTGATATTTTATGCCATATTTTATGCCCTCAATCCAATTAATAAACTTTCTAACGATATTAAAAGGCTGTTTTCACTCATGTTCCTCACTTCATGACATTCTAAATTTAACTTGGTATTTTAATAAAATCATAATGCAAAATTAACAGTTTACCTGAGAGAATCTCTCTAGCAAAACCCACATGGTCTTTGTCATTTGCCATTGCAACAATGAAAGCCAATCGAGCCTCTGGAAATGCCATCCTTATTGAGTTCATCAGTGCTTTGGCAGATTCTTTGGTGTGGGCTACAGCAAATATCCACAAAACTAATCACAACTGCTTTTCTTATGTATTTGTGGCACCAAGCCAGAAAATTCTTATTTCTTCCACAATACCATTAAAAATTGTATAATTAGTGTAGCAGGAGCAGGACCATATAAAATATTAAGGATGAGTCCAGTTTGGAATAGAAAATTATCCAATTTCATGTCTTCTATTTTTTCAGATAAATTCATAGGAATTATAGAAATTTTTCCAGAATATATGAAGCCCAATTTTCTGTAACAAAATTCAAGTTACCAGTTAATCCCATGATAATAGAAAGTAAAGTCACAGGATTCAACCTCCATCAAGCAGTATTGTTGCTCCAGTAAGTCCCAATACCTCAGCTTCTTCAGAAGTTAGGAATTGACTCCTTCCAAGGAGGCGTGTCTGCTCTAAACCCGTCCTTATAGATTCATCAGAAATTTTCCATCCTAATCATCCAATAAACGAGGAGAAAGTGAAGGGGAAGTCATATTACCAAAACAAGAAAAAGCTTTAGACAGAGAGAGAGAATCAATATAAAACAATCCAATACTCTGATTTGATTTGTTAAGGTTGTATGAGAAAGAGAATGGGCTGAGGGGAGAAAACTAAAACAATTAAATTAGAGCAATAAAAAAAAAAAAACTTGATGCATATCTGCACAAAACACAAGGCACTATACCACATAGCACACACAAGTATTTAATAGAAGGTTTGGCAAAGATGAAGGCCTATAACTTTCACTGAAATCCTTAGTGGATGAAATCCACGCATCTGAACCTCAAAAGCCACACATTTTAGGGAAAAGCCAAGCAGAAGATAGAAAGGTTGTACCTAAATAACGAAGACAGAGTGCCACACAAGTAGCAGTTGCTGCATTTTGAAGTTGGTGACTTCCAAGCATTTGCAGCTTCACGTCAAGTAACTTACAGGACTACATGAATAGCTATACTCATAAGTTGCTCATAAAACTTTCACTTGATCCACAATGAAAAAGTACAGAACCTGTTAGAAAAGTATACCAAGGTGGTAGAGAAATGGGGTGCACAAATATTTTAAACATTCAGAAGTTCTGATGCAACACAAGACCTCAGATGACATGCAACATGACATTCCAAACAGAATGTGGGCCAAAAGAATTAGGACAGAGGAAAGTGTTGCGAGTCCCACATCGACTAGAGATATGGCTTAACTAGTGTTTATAAGGCTTAGGCAATCCTCACCTTACAAGCTGGTTTTGTGGAGTTGAGTTAGGCCTAAAAGCCCAAATTTAAGATGGTATCAGAGCCTATCCTAGATCCATTGGGCCACCCGCAGATGTTTTTGTCCTGCAAATTTCACACTCCAGATGTCGAGTCTTGGGCGTGAGGGGGGTGTGTTGGAGTCCCATATTGGATAGTGATATGACACTGAAGAGTGCTTATAAGTAAGGGTAACCCTCACCTTACAAGCTAGCTTTTGGGATTAAGTTAGGTCCAAACCCAAATTCTAAGATGGTATCAGAGCCTATCCTAGATCTGTTATTGGGCCAAGATCTCTGTTATTCCACCCAAATTTGTCCACGCTCCAGATGTCCAGGCCTGGCGTGAGAGGGTGTGCTGAGATCCATGTTATTCCACCTGCAATAGTCCACGCTTCAGATGTCCAGTCCTGAGCATGAGGGGGTGTGTTGCGAGTCCCACATCGACTAGAGATGTGGCCTAACTAGTGCTTATAAGGCTTAGGCAATCCTCATCTTACAAGCCGATTTTGTGGGGTTGAGTTAGGCCTAAAAGCCTAAATTTAAGAGAAAGGATGAGAATGTACAATTAGAGTTTAAAATCAAGAGGTTTTTCTACTAGACTATACTTTCAGACTCCCCTAACTATTGTAATAGATTATCATATAAATATTATTCACAATTAAAGCTGTTATGGTAGACCATTATCACCACATGCTATCTTTAGACTGTGCTTGAGGGTGTCAAATTTAAAGAATGTTAATTGCATAATTGCACACCATGCCTATGAGATGCATCCTAAAAAATCAGTGCCTGCAGGTATTCAAAAGCTGCCACCTCCAAGGTATG
Organism: Echinosophora koreensis; assembly: GCA_035048595.1. Taxonomy (NCBI): domain Eukaryota; kingdom Viridiplantae; phylum Streptophyta; class Magnoliopsida; order Fabales; family Fabaceae; genus Echinosophora; species Echinosophora koreensis. The sequence continues at coordinate 1,779,539 of JAPCYP010000046.1, forward strand.
TCCCCATACACTGCATTTTCTAAATAAACACTGAAATCTAAAGAATACAGCTTCATACCAGTTTCAAATCTTTCACAACTTGTATCACTATGTCACAAATTTGACAGGACCTGCCGTTGAGCATGCTGAAACTTTTTACAGTACACCTATTCCCAGTATCAGATGCTGATATTACAGGTGAATCCATGGTTACTGCTTTATCTCGAATAATGCGCTCAATATGAGGGAGAAATGGCCCACCTAGCACCAACTGAAATGTACGACTCTAGTCAGCAAAACTTAAAGGAAAAACTAAATGGAGTCTCCTCTAATAAAGTAATAACATTTAAAAAACTAAGTTATATACTAAAAGAAAAGGAACAAAGGTAATTTTTGTTTTTGTTTTAATGTTTTCTTTTGTTTTTTAGTCTGATGAACAAAAGTTCACAATATGATTATACCACTAACAACAATGATAAATCAATAGAATACAACATGTCCTACTTCAACCCAGAAAGGGGGGGGGAAGGTTCTACAGCTGTCACAGCACTAAAACAAGCACATTTTGTCACACAGCCAACATTTTATGATATCTTTGTCTTAAAAATTGTTACTTGACTCTAGATTAACAGCAAAGAAATAATATTTCACGTCAATCATTATTTTGCTGGCTTGCTTTTAAAAAAAAACAAGAATTGTACATGCAAAACATGACAGTTTTTTGCAATAAGAGATCACATGCTCTCTTGCTAGTTAAAAAGCAATATGCTTTTATTAAACATTGAGCAATGGCTGAAAGACAAGGTAATACTAATGCCGCTACTTTATCTTGTCATGTACATGAAAAATCGATCATATCTTTGTTAGTATACTCAAAAAAATTTGCAGTCATAAAATGTACTCATGTCCACAAGAAATGGATTATATCTTGCCAATGGGTATATCACAGTAATATGCAAATGAGGTCCAGAGAGAGAAACACCTAACTGGGCGGCCTTGTTTTATGATTCCTGCCTTTGCCATTGCAATAGTTTCCAATGATCCCCCAAGAGCTGCCAAATGTTCCTCGCCTACAGTGGTTATGACTGATGCCACAAGTCCAGAGCTGGATATAATATTTGTTGCATCCCGTGCACCTCCCAACCCAGCCTGTAAAAAAAAAATATATACATAGATAATATAATTTTGGCCATGTTGAAAAGTTTTAATTGTAAATAAGAAAAAGCCAACATTAACAACAACAACCACCAGGCCCCAACCCACTAGGCAGAGTAGGAAAAGCCAAATTAACTAGAGATTCTTTCAGGAAGGAAAGGTAACAAAAGTAAAATCAGAAGTATAACCCAATATCAGTTTTGTGTAAAGCAGTTGCTGGATGAAGTGAAATAGATAATTAACCTCAATAACAGCAATGTCAATGTTCTCTTCAGCAAATAGGATGAATGCTATGGTAGTGAAAACCTGAAACATCACCATAAGTGATTAAAGTAAGTTATCAAATACAAAAGTTAGTTGTCGCAACATCCGGACAAAATTAGGTGTTCACATTAACGATGTACATAATTTCTAACATATTAAATAGCCACATAAAACAGAGAAAAAAGATAAGGAAATACATAATATCTACCCGGATTTTAGTGAATGCTATCAAGGTGTAGGCAGAAATATCAAAATCATTAACTTACACTAGCTATCTAGCACTCTAGCAGCTATGTCCTTAGCAACTTCAAGGTACTTGTGTGCCATACCATTTCCTCCCATCTTTAGTTAATGCAAGGGGTTAAATGCTAAATGGAGAAATCTTTCTTAGAATTTGGATTTGGGCCTAACTCAACCCCAAAAGCTAGCTTGTAAGGTGAGGGTTGCCACTTACTTATAAACACTCATCAGGCTATATCTCTATCCAATGTGGGACTCCAACACACCCCCTTCACGCCCAGGACTGGACATCTGGAGCGTGAAGTTTGCAGGACTGGACATCTGCGGGTGGCCCAACGGATCTAGGATAGGCTCTGATACCATCTTAGAATTTGGATTTGGGCCTAACTCAACCCCAAAAGCTAGCTTGTAAGGTGAGGGTTGCCACTTACTTATAAACACTCATCAGGCCATATCTCTATCCAATGTGGGACTCCAACAATCTTAAAATGCTAAATGTAGCCATATGTATTCTCTTATGACCTATTTTAATGTGAAAATGGAGCCTTCCAGATTGCATGTTTTAACTTGATGTGTACACTTCATGCACATCAGCAAAGTGAGCCTAACTGCCAAGGGGCTACCAAGCATGCTGGCTTCCTTACTAAGGAGTGTACTTTTAATAAATTTATTGTAACGACACTGACCAATAACAAGAAAGAAATGCAACAGTCTCGGACAGAACAGAGAAGCTAAGTAATAAGAAATATTGAACATACTAACTCCCAAACTCTGAATTGGTCATCTGGAATCACATCAAAATAACACCTTAAATTTAAAGACAAATGTTCAATACCTCAAAATGGCTTATGCAACCATTTTCTTCTTTCATTGCTTGGTCAAGATCCTGCTTGATCCTATGAAAAAGATTATTCAACAATTTTGCTGATACAGGATTGCCAGATCTTCCTAGTAAAATGCGCTCCCTGATAGTCTGGATATGTGGACTGCTTGAGAAAAATAAAGCCTGTTGTCAATAATGTACAAACTGTAAAGAAACTATGACTGAAATTGAACTTGCAAGCAGCTTCACACATATAAAAGCCAAACCTATGAAAATGATAAACTTTGGATTTAATTGGTATGCGGCATATTTTTATCCCGTCAACCAATCATAAATTGTCACACCATTCAAAATAAAGTTTAATTACTATGCATTGTCTGAGTGTAAAGTATTTTACACGGTCAACGAGTCACAAATCATGATATGAATAACTTTTAAGATAGTTAGGATATATATTGAATCTATAAGAATGGTTGAATGATTGAATCATCTGAATCAACTGATTCATTTCTCAATGAATTGAAGTATATATACACAAGGAATTGGAGGGAAAGATCCCAACTGCCACAACTAAACTCAGCAGCTTCTAATAACAGAAAAGAGGAATTTCTAACTAACTTTCACATATAAATGAAACTCAAATTAAATTACATTTTGGTGACTTTCCCTATAGTTAATACTCCCCCTCAAGTTGGCAAGTAGATGTCTAAGATGCCTAACTTGGATATAAGTTGCTGGAACAGAGGTTTGGGTAGTGCCTTGGTTAAGTTGTTCTTGGTTTGGGTAGTGCCTTGGTTAAGTTGGCAAGTAGATGTCTAAGATGCCTAACTTTTGTTTTGACAATGGACATACAAGACAGTCTACAAAATTGCTTTCTTGTACAAAAGAAAAAGGAATTTTAGTGCTAAGAGTCCTAAGTACTTGATCAGATATGTGTCCCAACCTAGAGTGCCACAATTGTGCATCATTTATTCTAACTACATTGCATACAGCTTTATCTGAATTGATGTGGTGTGTGATAGGTTTGGCAAGGCTGGCTTCAAACAGATATAAGCCTTGGCATAGATTACCCTTGCCAATCACCTTCTTGAACTTGTTGTCCTGAATCAAGAAGCAAGCACCATGAAACAGGACACAGCAGTTAGTGTCATGAATAAGAGCACTAATTGAAATCAGATTGACATGAAACTGAGGAATGTAAAGGACATTTTTAAGAATCAATTCAGAATTTAAAAACACTTGACCTATAGCAGAAACTGGAACTTTGGCATTATTAGGTAAAGTGACATAGCTATGAGCAAGATTTGTATAACTAGTAAACACATCTAGAGAATGGCATATATGTGAAGTGGCTCCTGAATCTAAAATCCAGGTGCTAGGAGATATTTGTGAACCTGATGAAAAAGTGGAAAAACTCATACCAAGATTTGATTCACTGGACTGAGGATGATCAAAAACTGCTTGCTGAGTCATTTGGGACTGCAACAGGCTAATCAACTGTTGATATTGGTGTTGGCTCATAGGCACATCACCTGGGTTGGCATGGACAGAATCAGTGATGAGATTCACTGCTTGAGGCTGAAAAGCCTTGTGCTTCTTATGGCCTGGGGGGTAGCCATGTATCTTGAAACATTTGTCTTTGGTATGACCAAGCATACCACAGTGAGAGCACATTGGTCTATCTTTCTTCACATTTGACTGATATTGCTGAGAAGAATTTCTGATAGCAAATGCTATAGGAGCATCAGATGGACCATTTCCTATTTCTAGTTGCTTTTCATCTTGAATGACCAATGAGAAAGCATGTTGGATGTTGGGAATTAGATTCATCATCAGAATCTGGCCTCTAACATGATTGTAGACTTCATTGAGTCCCATAAGAAAGATGAGCACATACTCTCTCTAAAGATAATCCAAGAGAGGTTGTACACCTCCACAATCACAAGTGTGATCAGGTTTGTACTCTCCAAGCTCTTCCCACAGAGACTTGACTTTGGCAAAGTACTGAGAAACAGAAAGTGAACCTTGATTACAGTTGTGCAAGGATCTCTTCAGTTGGAAAATTCGAGGACCATTCTCTTGGTTAAACCTAATTTTGAGATCTTTCCAAATTTCAGCTGCTAAGGATGAATAGATCACAGTGGATTGCAATTCTTTTGAAACAGAATTCAGGATCCAAGATCCTACAATGGAATTGTTCCTAATCCACAATCGATATAAAGGCTCTCCTTCTGGTGGAGCTACAACGCTTCCATCCAAGAAACCCCACTTGTTCTTGCCTATAAGCGCCATTTTCATAGCTTTCTTCCATGAATTGAAATTGTCATCGGTGAGAGGATTTGTTACCAGAGACAATCCAGGATGTTCAGAAGGATGCAAGAAGAAGGGATTGTCATCGTCCATGGTGAAAAACCGGATGTAGGAAGATGAACAAGAATCGAAGAGAAAGGAGAAAAAAAAACTCAAGATTGAGTTTGAAGAACAGAGAAAAAGAATATGAGCAAGAAGAAGCTTTACTCTACTGATACCATATTGAATCTATAAGAATGGTTGAATGATTGAATCATCTGAATCAACTGATTCATTTCTCAATGAATTGAAGTATATATACACAAGGAATTGGAGGGAAAGATCCCAACTGCCACAACTAAACTCAGCAGCTTCTAATAACAGAAAAGATGAATTTCTAACTAACTTTCACATATAAATGAAACTCAAATTAAATTACATTTTGGTGACTTTCCCTATAGTTAATAATATAAGTCAAACATTTTTAATGATATGAAATTTATTATTGATTTGTAATTGGTTGACAGTGTAATAAAATGTTTATGTTTATATTGACAGTACCAATTAAATCTCAGAAATATTTCACTTAAATCTTATAAATATCTCACCATTATCATAACTACCTTAAAAGTCACATGATTGACGATGTAACACTTTATAGTTACAATGTATAACTATACCTCGTGTAACATCCAACAGAATAACCTTGTATCCTCAGAATATTAGATATAAAAGCAGCAGTTGATCCCTTTCCCTTTGTCCCAGCAATATGAACAGCCTACATGGGAGCAAGTTCACTACTTAAAAAAACAACTATTATTTATTTATTTCAGCTTGCAAATCATAAATTAAAAATTAAAAAAAAAAAAAAAGGTGAGAGAGAGAAATGAATGAAACCTTGAAGTTGGAGTGAGGATTACCAAAACGGTGCATGAGGCGTGTCATTCTAGAAAGATCGAAGCCGTGACGTGAATCGGTGCCGGCACCTTTGGGGAGGCCAGATTTCTCGTAGTTTTTGAGGGAATCAATGTAGTGAAGGAAGTCTTTCATTTCTGTGTCCTCCTCCGAGTGCGAAGAATAACATAGGGTTTGAATGGAGGAGGAGCACATTTGCGTTTGCCTCCTGATGATTGAGGAAACAAACGCTCTGCTGCTATGGACAAGCATCGGAAAGGAGAATGGCTGTGTCTGAAACACAAACTTGTGTCCTTGTTTGTTATGGCCCACGGCACGGGATGGATAAATCTTAACTGTGATGGCGGTAGCTTGTTATGGCTTATGGCTTTATTTTGTTAAAAACTTATTTTTGTAACTGAATAATTATTTTTTAAAATTTTTAGTGTGTTTAATTTTTATTTTTATTTTAAAAAGAATGAAAAATCAGGGGAAAAAAAATTAGGGTTAAAATGAAAATATACTTCTATTAGCTTTTGGAAAAATTTATTTTTTATAACTAACTATTTTTAAAAAGATAATTTTTATGATTGTAAACAAACATAAAATAGTTTCTGCTTTTCTTCAAAATCTCTAAAAAATAATATCTGAATTATTGAATCTTAAAATCACTTATTTTTTAATCAATAAAAACGAGCTCTAGTGATTTTTCACTCCGAAAAAGTAATTTTCATATAAAATAATTTTTAGTGATTATCTTTTAAAGATATTTTAATTTTAATTAAAGGTTAGAGTATACTTTCTTTTCTTTTCTTTTTTCAAATGACAGGGTTGGAGTATGCTTTTATATACTTCTATGAAAGCCCGTCTTTAGTTTTTTTCTCTCTCTCATGGTATCTTCCGCACGCAACTTATATCAACAAAAAAAAAATAGTTTTAACGCTGCTGCATTCCCAGGGCTAAGATTCGCACTCAGGACCTCTGATTAAGCTGAAGAGACCCGTATCATCTCATCCAAGCGCTCTTGAGTAGCCCATCTTTAGTTTGGTCTTTATACGTAATAAAATTTTAATTAACTTATAGTTATCAAATTGAAAATGGTTGTGATATGTAAGGATAAAAAATGTGACCATCATTTTCAATTTAGTCATTATACTTTAACTCCAATAAATAGTGTCATAATAATAATCTGTAAAGATCAAATTAAAAATAATTATATATAGGTATTGAATTGAAATCTTTTTTCCATACAGATCGAACAAAAAAAACGGTGCACGTACAGGGATCAGAAGTGTAGTTTAACCTTTATTAAAATGTTTTATTTTATTTATATAATTAGTATATATATATATAATATAATAATAAAATATTAAATGGATTTAATTGGTGTAAACTATCAATATAAAAAGAAATTACATTATCAACCAATCATAACCGTTTTCGGTCGTTGTCTTATTCTTTTATGTCCAAATAACATATATGTTTAGATAAATTTAGCAGGAGCTTAACTTTACAAGAAGTAGTCAACTTTCGCTAATATAAATACAAAACATTTTGCAAATTGGTATAACCTCGTAACTTACAATAAAGTCAATCCTACAACTGATGTAAGGGGTATTTGAAAGAATTTATAAAAAGTTTATTTGAGCTAATGAAAATAAAGTTATGAAAACAATTTATAACTTTTTATAAACTCTTTAACTTATTTCAATAAGCTTATAATAGAAGCTTATGAAAATAAGCTTTTCTTAACTTATTTTAAAAAAAAACTTATTGAATAAGCTATCAAGCTATTTACCCAAATGCGCCCATGACGAAAACTAGGGTGTAAAAGTATTTTTGAACTGCTAAATGCAACTCAAACCCATGCCTATTCACAAAGCTTCAACTAACATATAGTAAACAATGACATGAGTCAAAGTGAATTCCATGGAGTACAAATTTGCTTCTCTGCAAAAAGAATTCCAGAATCTACCCTTCTCTAACTTCCAGGTTGTGCATCTGTGCATGCTTCATTTCCTTCATGCAGAACTGATTTCAAGTTTTCCAGACAGCAACAGAAATGGCCCCTTCATTTCTCTGGAAAGTCAACAAATAATCAATTATTAATTATTAATTAATTAAACATGGGTGCACACAAAAACACATTCACAAAATATTGTTCTAGGTGAAGTTCTTCATGCTAAAATTTCTGTTAATACTTGCTAAATTACACTAGAAAAGATCACATCTAATCATCGTAGGTCAAAAAGCCAATTAGATCCATAGTGAACAAAAAGTTTTCAAAGCTCATGTTGGATCATCTTGACACAAGCCTAACTACAGAAATGATAATTCCAGAACAGTAATAGATTAAAATCAAAACTGGTGCAGGAATGGGCAAAATACTCAAGTATATTTTCCATCACCTTTTAGGTATGAAGATTTGGATTTTTGTCAGCGAAAATTAAGTGGAAGCTGGACACGAACAGCAAGGAATGGGCAAATAAAAGAAAAAAAGAAGAGAAATGATCAAGTGTACATCTTAATAGAGATATGTTTGTGCGGCCTATGGTGTGTAAGGACACAAACAAAGCACTGGTAAGTTAACAAGGTAATAGATAAGATAGACAAAAGTCATGAAGTAGCTCAAGGTCCTCTTCACCCTTGTTTTGATGTTCTAAAACATAAAACTTCTCTTTCTTGTTTTAAGGGTGGAAAGGAAAGGAAACAAATAAGTTGCAACAGAATTAGATTATATACAAAAGTAGTCTTATTGTCAGGTGTATCATTTGATCCTGGAGGAATGAAGAAGAGGAGCTATAGGGGGATCTAAAAGTATCCATTTCCCCCACCTCCTTCAAGAATAAGCTCATGAAAATGGTGATAGTAAATTGGTGACATCAGGTTAATTTTCTTATATAGAAAATTTAATATTTGTTTGGACAACTGAGCTCAAATAAGAAAGTTTTTACAATATGCCTATAGTGTAATGCTTACTCACTGATGCCTGTTGAATTTCTCATCTTGTCTACTGTCAATGAGCAGACAACTTTAGGGAAATTGCAGCATCATAAATGCCTTAGACATCAATGCATTAGTTTTCAAATTCTCCCTGCTCAATCTCCTTTTTCTGCTTCAGGTCTGCCTAAAATTGCAAAAAGATTCCCAGTTATGCACTACATCAAATAAAGTCATCATATTGAAGTACAAGTCTTCTGGTCAAATGGAAAAAGACACCTTGACAATTGATTGACAGATCTGTTATTGTTAGTATTGTCATGCATGAATAGAAATTTCAAACACATTGCTGAGATTTACCAGTTTCAGCTTCAAATCAGAGATTGTCTTCTGTCTCTGATGAGCAAAAAACTTCAGTGACTGAAACAACAGTAAGCAAATCAGTCTTGAATGGAAAAGGAAATTCAATCAACAGAACTACAAAGGAATTGGATATGAATTTCCTAAGAAAACAAGGAAAAATGATGGATGCAAAAGAAAGCAATAACTTACTCCAATTCTTTGCATTTCGAGGGATCTACGCAACGCTTCCCTTTTGGTTAGAAGATTTTTTGATACCTTTTGCGAAGGTCGTTTATAGTTTTTTCCACGATAAATAATAATAGCATGGCCCTCTTTTAGTTTATCAACTGAAACTAAAATTCCACCACTCTCTGTCTCCAGCAACTTTGCAGTGTTAATAACCTGATTGAATAGTCTCTGCATTGTAATGACCTTCACTACTTCTCTGTGTTTCCAATGCTGATGTAGTCCTTCCAATACACCATCAAAGACTCCACGCCTGCCTGCATTCAATGTTTAATATAAATTCCCAGAGCAGGATACAATAATGAAGCTTTTCCAACAAAGAGAGATATAAGCGAGTACATACATATAATAGCATCATTTTGGGAATTTAAGTGATTTAAGTGAAATTGCAATCGAGATTACGCTTTGCTATTAATTATCAATTAAGGTTTTATAAGGTTTAGTATAAGTTGCATTAAGTCCCTTGTGGTTGAGTGCAACTACAAGATAAATGCCCCTCACCCACGAGCCCACAAAAATCACTCTAGTAATATGGATATCAATTCGTATGTTTCTAAAGTAAATTAGATTCTCTTTACCTTGAAAATTAAGTAAACTAGATTCTCTTTACCTTAAAAATAAAATAACAAAAGACAGAGACTTACAAGAAACTATTCTCTTGGAGAGGGCCATGCTAGCAATGCAGGTTATATTAGTGGTGATAGTAAATCCATTGTGGCTAATATACTAATTTGGTTCACATACTTTCAATTTTCTGTAATCTTTTAGCTTTTCAAAGAAGGGGAGCCTTGGTGTAATGGTTGGAGTTGTTGCCATGTGATAGAGGTCACAGGTTCGAGAATTCTACAAAAGCATCCAAGCCCAGAATTGTGCGTAAAGCAAGTAAATATATCTTGTCATGAAGAATAACAACCAGGTTCAAGTATAGTACACAACATATCAATAGAACTGACTAAATGGGAGTCAAATGAATAATGCAATCTGTTTCAAGTTTAATTGCTCAATAATGATAACAGTGTGTCAAGCTTTCTAAGTTGAAGAATATGTAGATACATATTGATGTTTATTTCTTTTAATACTGGTATCAACTACATATACAGTCCTGCAAATCATGTAATATGGAGATAAGATTGGGAAGAAATTATATTTTTTTTATCTCATGGGCCAAGAAAGTATTCTTCTAAAGTTGAAAATATTCCCATGGGATAGGTATGAACTCAACCCACCACCTCCTACGGTGGGAATGATTTTATTATGGGAATCTTATTATAAAAAATGCCTGGTAATAAGTTTTAAGTGGGAATGTTTTTCCAGATTTTGTACCAAATGTGGGAATGTTTCCCAATCAAGATTCCTGGAAATGCAAAAATAGCTCCTGAACCAAATGCATGAAAGATAGAGAAAGCCCATCAACTAAAATTGATGAGCGGAATTTCTTTACCGAGCACTAAGCGGCTATCCATCTTCAATCCTATCTTTCGTAAGTTTTCTCTCTCCTCGTCTGTCATTATTTCCAGGTCTGCATCCTGCTCAGCAGGTGCCCATGCAGCATTTAACTTTGATAATTCCTTTGCTGATGTCTCTATTTTCTTGTTAAGCTGCAGAGTCCATAAAATTAATCTCAAAGAATACAGTATGTATTCATAACAAATGCAAAAGGAAAAGTAAATAAACCAAATCTCACAATGAAAACTCTGCGCTGTTCCTCTTTCAATTCCCTCTTCAGTCTATATATTTCAGCCTCCAGTTGAATGTTTAAATCTCCATTTACATTTTTTATACCTCCAAGCTCTGTCTGGATTTTCTTAAATTCTGTGAAAGTTCCACTTGTACTAGTGTCTTGTGGCGGTTCAGCAATAGAAGAAAAAGCTTCAATAGCTCTCACCCGTGCAATTTCTTCATTAAATTGGCAACTTTTAAGCTCCAATTCTCTCTCTTTGACCAAATCTGCAACTCTTCTTGGAAGGAAATCCTTTCCCCTATATAGTATTATGTAAAACTTGTTACGCAACAACAGAACTCCTCCTGTCAGATGCTGCATCGTAGACACCAAAGTTATACACATATGTTTCTGGATGCATAAACCAAAACCAGCACAAGAGCTTATATACAAGCTTTATTACAAGCACTGAACATAGAGCTTATGTACAAGCAAACACAGAAAAATATTATTGGTGCAGCAAGTGATTTTAGCTTCCCCATAGGCATGGTGAAACTTTTCCCAGTCATTCAGACCTGAAATTACCAATACCATTATAGTCATTTATACAGCCATTCTTTTACCAGGTTACTTTTCAACTGAGGACAACCAAAGTGGTAAGTTCTTTGCCAAAAGGTCAGTCAGTACATTACAATCATATAAAAAAATCCAACATGATGTAACATGCATAGTCAAGCTCATATACATAAAATCTTTGACTGAATCTACCTGGCTACCTTTAAGAACTATGTAGCATTGCATCTACATTGAACAGTAAAATTTCCATCAAAATCAAACTTGCCTTCAGTTCATCGGCCATTGTTTCATTGTCAGTATTTGGAATTCCATACTTGATAGCAATTTTTGCTATAAGACTCTTCTCCCATAACTTTAAGATAGCAGCAGCTAAGCCCTGAAGTCTTTTGTTCCTTCCTTCATAATAAAGAGAGAAAATGAATTAATTAACCTTATGCAAACAAGGACAAGCATAAATAGTTCTACATATAATTTTTTCCAAAGCTACTATTAGTTTACAGCTAACTCATTATGATTTTCCTTATTAAAGTTATTGGCTGCATTCACCATTCTTCAAGCAATTATTTCTTGTTTTAGATACTGTTTGACCTTGTACAAAGGATAGACCAATATTGCAACAAGAATTCAGTTAATTCAGGTGTGCTTTCTAAATTGGTACCAGCGAGATCATAGAGTAAGGACTAAAACAAATTGAGGCAACTAACTATTGAGCAATGGACTGAATATAAAAATGAACTGAATAGAAAGTTATTTCCAATATACCTGATGAACAGACTCTAGCCTCGTACCTAGTCTCTAGGTACTAGGTACAAATATAAGACACACAAAATAGCTCCTCAATCTTTTAAAGACAAGATATGTTCATGTTTTATGCACCATAAAATAAAATGTGTGCCATAACTAGATTTCCATAAATCAACTATCTATAAGCTACTAATATTCAAAAGTGAGCTTGTCCATATTACATGATAATTCCTCCACCATGTGTGGAAAAAAGGATGAAGGAATTCAAAACCTCGTGAGACACAGTGTTGTTCAAATATGGATTTAATGCGCCTAAATCAATTTTAAATTACTCAAAGGATGCACATTGCATACACATGTTATTATCTGCATTTAATAAAAACATAATAAGTTACACTTACATACAACATAATTTATTAACAAACAATATGCACGTATACCCAGACGCACAGGCAAACAAACCTTACATATAAGAACATTTATAGCATGTGTTTCTGTGCATCTGGTACAACTTACAAAGAGCTGTATTGCCTATAAAATATCCTTCAATGACGACAACATTCTATGGTCTAAACTCTACACGGCAAACGACAAGTATCCCATATAAGTTCCTTAGTTACAATGTCGAACAAGACCTAAGACACGCCGTGGTTACAAGTACAAGGCATTCTTCTTCCATGGAACAGTCTCAATAAGAACAATCTACATTGGGTATATTCCTGATATTATTTGTTGCTAACATAATTATACTGTTATAGGCATCTCTAGGTAATAATAATAATTAAAGTAATGGCCAAAAGACTCAAACACAAGCCAAAGCAGAAAAAAGAGAGAATATTGTTCTTTTTTTTTTCTTTTTTCTTTTTTTAAGTTCATTTATAATAGTAAGTATATTGTGTGAATTGCACCAATTCATTGACATCCAGGGAAAGCCTAGAAAATAAACATGTATTCTCAGCCAGAAAAGAAATTGACGGATTACAACAAGCAAGAAGATACCAAGGACAAAATGGGTTGGCAAGGGAAGAGCAAGCTTCCTCAAGTATGTTAATTCACTATCAGCTAGTTTTGCACTATCATAAGGTGGACAAAGCCTAAATGGAGGCTTGAATCCAGGAACCACTTCCGGAAGTAAGTCGGCATCTACTGGGAGTGGCTTATGCATCCACCAATCAACGAAGCGAGGTCCTAAGCCATCCAATAATCTATCAGTTTCCCTCTCATACAATGATCCACCTACTGGTTGGAAATTCATGTCTTGGATGCCGGTTGATATAGAATCCTTATGATCAGCATTCCAGCTCATCATGTCATTTGTACTATGGTTGGATTTAACCCAGTGAAGATCACCATTGGTTACTGACTCCACCGAATTCATTTCATAAGGATTGGTTCTTTGACTATGAGTATAGCCAGTATACATCTTGGGAGAACCTTTGGAGGTCAACTGATGATTGCATCCTCGGTAAACTACAAGAGCATCTTTCTTACTCCAGACAACCAAGCCACCAGTCTTTGTCTATTCACACAGGAAATGAAAACTAATGTAGCTATCAGATAACATAGAAGGATATTGTGAAACATATGTAACACGTAACAGAAATAACTATCTACAATTCAAAGCAGGTATGATTAATATTAGAATATTCATACAACTACTACAGACATAATAGAGAAAATGTGCTTTATATATCAGTAACACTCACTCAAAATAGTAGATGTCAAGAATTAGTCAAACTGGCTCATGCATTTTCAACATTTATAAACATACTATTAAAATCCTCAGCTTATAAAGTTGGAAATTCTACTAAACAAAACAAATGTTTAACTAGCCAAAAAATACTACAGGTGTGGCATCAACAAGTAGGAAATAGATGGCCAGCAGGCAAGAAATATACAGGCAACACACAGGCAATACAGCCTTATTATATTACCCATCTCTGCAGTCCTATTCGGTCATATACAAGTACAACATGTTAACATACCAATTCTTACATCAATAATATTATCAATACAAGCAGTTTAATATGGCAGACTTAAATATTCTACTTCAAAAACCAACAATAAAAAATAAGAGAATATGGTGCAAGCCTAACCTCCACAATTTCTCTAGCTCTATCCATATTCTGGCATAAAGGGATATCAAATTTAACCATGGCAAGTTCATTTCTCCTCCAAACCCTTTTAATTTCATCCACAACATCTTGTGTAACACCAGCTTTCTTAACCTTCACCCATTTTCTCAATGTTGCAGCCTCACCCCTCAACCTCTGAAGCAGCACCTTATCAAGAGTCAAATCAGCAGCAGTCAAAGCCTTTTCCTTTTTCATCCCCAGAATCACAATCTTCTCATCCTTCTCCCATGGCATCCTCTCCCTAGTTCCACCCTCCTCATTTTGCTCCAACTTTTCCAAATACCCATCAAAGTTTTCAACTTTCACAGAACCCATTTGAGTTTTTCCATCTGAATTTTGATTCTTGTGAAGTTTCTCAACCCTCTTGACAATTTTCTTCATAGCTTTCTTCCCCCTGGCCTCTTTACCAGTCAATGCTTTATCAGAACGTTCATGGTCTTCAACTTGGTGGCGCTTGTTGAATCTCTTGTGGGGATTATTGGGGTTGGAGAAGTGAAGAAGCTCATGGGGTTGGAGAAGAAGAGGACCCTTCATCCATGGAGGAGTTGGGACTTTGATGAGAGCATCAGAATGGGGATTGGGGTCTTTAGGGATTGGCAGGGAAGTGGAGTGAGGATTGTCATTGTGGTTATTGCTTTTGGGGTTTGAGAACAATGAAGAGGAAATGTGAATGTGAGAAAATGAACATGTGGAAGATTGGAGAGATACCTGTGGATGAAGAGAAAGGAAGAGCATGATGACTGGTAGTATTGGTGATTCAATTCAGTTAACACACTGCAGTGTTCAGAACAAATTTAGAATTGAACTCAGATTATTTTGATTTGAGATTATTCAGCATATTACTTATTTCTTTTGATATTTTCTTTTCTCCACCACTTTCCTTCTACTTCTTAGATTTTGATATTTTGATATCTTCAGAGCAGCAGGGGCTGTGGTAAGAGGGAAAGAGAGAGAGGAATTTGGATTGTATCCAATGCTGGACCATCGAGCAGCTACAAAAAAGCAAAGGAAAACTAACACATGTAATAGTTTATGTATGAGAAAAAAAGGAAAAAACTTGTTGGAGGGCCGGAGATAAGCCGAATCCGAGAGAGAGTCTAGTGGCAATTATTTTGCTGCTGCAAATTGGGCCATAACAGACCATATTGGATGGAAGTCGAGTTATCCATGCTATAGCACATTTACATTATATAAGTTATGAATTGAAGAAGCCACATATATATAGTTTGGGACCAAGAGCCCATTTGTCGGATTAAAAAAAAAATATTTTGACATTCAATAATTTAGATATTATTTTTTTAAAGATTTAAAAAAAATTATTTTATATTTATTTACAATCATAAAGTCATTTTTTTAAAAAAAGTAATTAGCAGTTTTAAATGATTTTTTTCCAAAAGCTAATGAAAGTAGCTTTTCATTTTGACTTTTTACAAAAAATTATTTTTGTGAAAAGCTTAAAAAAATTATAATCAAACTCATTTAAAAAAAAATTACTTAAAAAAGTGATTTTTTTTATCAATCTACAACAAACGACCCCTAAATAAGTTTTTAGTCTCTATAAATCTAATCACTTTTAGATCTACGCTATATGAAATTTTTAATTCAACGCCAATCCCACAAAGGTTTTGATATTTAGTGTTGGTCTGTACCGTCATTTGGGTTCTGTTAAGTAATAATATGTCAAACAATACCATATTGTTAAGCGATAAATGACGTGACAAAAAAGTGTTAACCACGATGAAGTGAGAGATGAATGTCTTCTATCTCATTTTTCTGTTACATTCTTTGTCTCATACCAATTATAATTTGTCACTTAATAAAATAAAATCATAACTCATTAACACTTATGTTCATCCCCAATTTTTGATTGGTAGGGGATACTGAGACATCATTTTTTGGAATTGCAGAATTTTGTTCGAAGTGAGGTTGGATAAAAGAATGACATTCATCTTCAAGCCCAAAGTAAGTTCTCCACTTATGTTCCTAACAAGGTCATAAGCTTCTTGAAGATGCCAGGCACAACTAAGAAAATTCACCATACATCCAAAATGCTCAATCTTTGGTTTCAACTTATAACTATTCTTCATCAAATTGAACAAAAGAAAAAGAAAAATATAATGAACTTCATTTTATTTTTTGGGGGGTACATAATTAACTTATGCTTTAGATGTTAATAATTAATCAAAGCAATCAAGACAAGCTGTTAGATAATCCTTATCAATGCAAGTCTTCAAGCCCTCATCACATCACCTTACTTTCATCTTCCTTGGGATCAAGAAGAGTCCCAAACATCCAATCCATCCATATGGTGTAATGGCCATAGTTATGGTGATATGTCGTGTGATGAATAGTGTGGTAGCCAGCACCCATAATAGGCCACAAGTTGGCATGAATGCAATCATGAATATTTGCGGTCCAAAAGGCCTCAACGAATATGAGCACTAAATGTGAAGTAAAATGGAATGGGACAATAAACAAAGCAAGGCTATGGGGTAATGCCTGTAGTATCCCATCCAGAGGGTGAAATGCCAAACCTGAGATACAATGGGGGCCAAAAAATTAGTTCCAGTCCACCCTTTATCTTGTGAGAATTATATGGACTTTAAGAGGAAACTATTAGCTTCTGAGATAAAAGTGAGGATATAAATAGAAAAGGACAAAAAAAATCATGATTGACAGAATGATATAGTATAAAATTGATTGAAATAAACTAACATCCCATTTGTTTAGTTTTTTTTTAAAAATAATTATAATCGCTTCTCACATGTACACATTTATTAGTTGAGCTCAGAGTTTCAAAATGTGGACAGCATCACATGATGCGGCGCAACATCTCGGTTACGGCAACCGTTGAAACTATATTGGAATGTGATTATGGACTGCATGGACCACAATTGGCGGCATCTAGCTTCAACGACCGAAACCACAATTTAAAACCTTAGTTGGGATTTTACTAAAAAATACAAGTTGAAAAAAAAAAACCTGAAATTCAAATGTTATGAAAAATATACCCTTCACCTTCTAAAAATTTAACATCTTTTAGTAATATAATGTAGAATCACACTTTAATTTAAAACTAAAACGGCCCTAAAGAATAATATCCTAATGCAAAAACGAAAAAAATAAAATAATTGCTTCTAAGAAGCAAAATGTGATACATTCATCCTATCTCTTGGCATAAACAAGTTAAATATAATGTGTACTCACCGGCAAATGGGGAGAGAGCGTTCTGTTTATTGTAGATGTGATGAGTAGCATGAAGATGTTTGTAAAGTGGTTTTATGTCATGCAACCATTTGTGCATCCAATAAATACCAAACTCTACAATAATCAAATAAATTGCTACATACACAAGGTAATCAAGACAACCAACATGATATAATCTAGGAAAACACTTCGTCCAACCAATTTCTGCCAGGTATTCTGATATAGTTGGAAGCAAAGTGTACCAAGGTAAGGCTTTCATTGAAACATATATTTGCAAGAGCATGGCTTTAGAAGAAGGAATCGCATCTGCAGCATAAGATTTCAAATATATCAACAACATATTAATGTTACGAAAGTTCCTATATACTGCACTCTGCAGATAATTGTTTAGGCAAAATAGGTAGATTTATTTTATAAGGTTATTTTATTTTTCATATTGGTCCTATAAGTTTTTTATTTTTCAAATTGGTCCTATACGTTATGTTCTGTTTCCACGTTAATCCTTTCCGTCAATTTCAACCTTACAGAATTAGATCAAATGCCACATGTCGGACTAAGAAGATAGTCACGTCAGATCAAAACCGACGGCGTTAGATCAAATATGAAAAATAAAATAAACGTATATGACTAATTTACCTATTTTGCCTAATTGTTTACCAACATTATATTAGTCCAAGTGGAACTGGATTCGGGTTCTTTAAGTAATGTCTCGAGTTCGAGTCTTGTGGATGAAAAAAATATGGTTGGGAGGCAGGGACGGACCCATGACCAGCACTGTGGGTGCAAGTGCTCCCACTTAGTTGTGAATTTTTTTTTAATAAATTATACATATATGTTTTTATTATTGAAATAAATAAATTAGTACATAAAAAAGTAACATGCATATTGACCCCCCACTTATGGCCCACTTGGTCTTGGACTTTTTAAACTTTATAATAGAGAGCATGTTGTATATCCGTTGGTATATTTGCTTTTAGAGTTAGCTTTGATACTATCAGTGGCAACTGCAACCGTTGAGAGAGTTTTCTCCGCTATACATATCATCAAGAATCAGATGCAAAATAGTATGGGAGATGAATGGTGGAATGACTATTTAGTTACTTATATAGAGAGATATTTTTGAGAATGTTGAAAATAGGAAAATCATTCAATGTTTCCAAAATATGAAAACTCGTAGAGAACAATTATGATGTATGTGTATACTTTTAGAAATGAAATATTATTTTTTATGTTGGAAATTTATATGAGTTTTGCCCCCACACCATAAAATTCCTAGGTCGTCCCTATTGGGAGGTGAATAAAATCTTGTACAAGAGACTATTTCATGCTACTCGCTGACATATATAAAGCAAGAGGTATATACATAGCTATATCGGTTAAAATCCTACAGAAGAATATTTGCTTACTACTCCCTCCGGTCTCTACTGTAAACAAAAATTAAATGGGAGACACATATTAAGATAGTTAGTTGATCTCATTTAAAAGAGTCATTGAGAATAAAAAATTAAGTTTGTTACCTAAATTACCCTTCCTCTTATTTATTAAGCTTGTGTTATTGAAAATAAAAGGAGTTATTGGAAAACAAAATTTGTATTAAATGAAGGGTATTTTGAGAATAACTTCATTAAATGATAAGAAAGTAGTTGAAATTTACTTATATTTTGAATCAAAAAATTTGGAAATTTTTGCTTATAGTATGGACCGGAGGGAGTATCTCTCAGCACTGAGTGTATCAAAGTTATAACTAGCTAGTGGCGGTAATCCACTAGGAAAACGTACTTGCACAAACTATTATGTGAAATAGCTGAATTAAATACTCCCTCCGGTCTCTATTGTAAGCAAAAATTAAATAGGACACACATATTAAGATAGTGAGTTGATCTCATTTAAAAGAGTCATTGGGAATAAAAAATTAAGTTTGTTACCTAAATTACCATTCCTCTTATTTATTAAGCTTGTGTTATTGAGAATAAAATGAGTTATTGGAAAACAAAATTTGTATTAAATGAAGGGTATTTTGAGAATAACTTCAGTAAATGAGAAGAAAGTAGTTGAAATTTGCTTATATTTTAGACCAAAAAATTTGAAAACTTTTGCTTACATTGTAGACCGGAGGAAGTAGTCTTTAATTCATTGCCAACTAACAATCACAAATGTACAGGGAAAAGCTTATGAAAAATGTCTATCTGATCAAGCCGTTAGTCAATAAATGTCTATCCAATGATTAGAATCCATACTTTGATTGAGAGAGATTTTTAAATGCTACTCCCTCCGGTCCACAATGTAAACAAAAATTTCCAAATTTTTTGGTCGAAAATATAAGCAAATTTCAACTACTTTCTTCTCATTTAATGAAGTTATTCTCAAAATACCCTTCATTTAATACAAATTTTGTTTTCCAATGACTCCTTTTATTCTCAATAACACAAGCTTAATAAATAAGAGGAAGGGTAATTTAGGTAACAAACTTAATTTTTTATTCCCAATAACTCTTTTAAATGAGATCAACTAACTATCTTAATATGTATGTCCCATTTAATTTTTGCTTACAATAGAGACCGGGGGGAGTAGGTGGTCCAAAGAATTCATGCTTTTCCTAACTTCAAGGAACTTTATCCTTAATTTTGATAAACAAATACTCCCTCCAGTACACAATATAAATAAAAATTTTCAATTTTTTTGCTCCAAAATATAAGGAAATTTCAACTACTTCCATCCTATTTAATGAAGTTATTCTCAAAATACCTTTCATTTAATACAAATTTTGTTTTTCAATGACTCTTTTTATTCTCAACAACACAAGTTTAATAAATAAGAGGAATGTTAATTTAGGTAACAAACTTAATTTTGTATTCTCAGTGACTCTTTTAAATGAGATTAACAAATCACCTTAATATGTGTGTTTTATTCAATTTTTGCTTATAATAGAGACCGGAGGGAGTACTAGTATATAACTTTATTATGTTGTCAATTATGTTTTTTAATGTAATTGTTATAATAATTAAATATTTTTTAATGAAGTAATAATTCATAAAAGGTTGATAGTATTAAGAGTATTTAGTAATAGTGCATGATAATTAAATCATAAAGGACATGCATGTTATAAGATTCACCTTGAGGGACATAGATGTTCTTCTTCCAATAATAAATATAGAAGCACCACAATAACCCGGACATGAAGTAGAGAAACAGTCCTCCAATGTAGTTGCGCAGCCATGTTTGGCAGAAGCGGGGGAGTGGGACCCACAACCACTCCGGCAAGAGTGTCCCAAGCAGGATGCGGTTGTATAAGTCAGCGTCCTCCACAAAGAGTTGCAAGTAGCCACTTTGGTCCCCCATGCATGGAAGACGAAGTAGTTTTTTTTTTTTTTTTATCGGCAAATATTAGTGTTAATGTTAGTATTTTGTTAGTGGGTGTGGTTTAAACTATCAACCTTCTTAGTAGTGGCCACAGTTCACAAACAATTAACAGCTTAGAAGTTAGAAGAGAAAAGAGATCATGATGAAGAAGATATTGTTGAAAGATAGAATGAGGAGAGAGAAGGATCAAATAGCATGATCAATGGTGTTGGTGGTTTAATGGGATATTTGTAGACGGAACGAAATGTATATAGTAGAAGAGTTGTTGGGTGTTCAAAATCACTTGAATTGAATGTCTTCAAGAATTATGCAGAAATTAACGGATAGGTGTAATTCAAGGTAAGTTATATTTTTTTGGTACAAAGGTAAGTTATATTATGTTAATTTAATATATTTTGAAATGTTATTTGAGTTGTGTTATTTGCACACCTGAATTTGACACCCCGTATAGACACCGTACATTGATGTGAGTATGGGTAAGTATAGTATTTTAAGATAGAGTATATATATAGTATGTGATTGTGAGTGGGGTGTCAAATTCAGGTGTTCAAATAACATAAGTGATGTTATTTTATGTTTAAATTAGTATCTTATTATATTTTTGGGGGGAATAGCCTATACTTACCATGTGCACTTAGCTAAGGAGACCCATGATGAGATCTTTAAAGGAATCCAGGGAAGAGGCGTGGAATAAAAAAAAACAAAAGAAAGAAATTGAAATGGAAACTACATATAAGGGGAATTGGATTCTGCTATTTTTCTTACATGTCTATAGCTCTTAGTAATTAAGCTACAAAATGGGACAATATGTAAATATTTAAGATTTTATTCTTTTAGATATTTTTCTATTTTAGTTTAGCTAAGAGATCGATTAAAATTTTTGTTTATAGGTTGGGTGTTTAACAATTATCTCTATCTCAACTTATTACTGTATTCTGTGAAGAGAATTTTCTTAGGTGCTCAAACAGAAGAAGAAAAAAAAGAAAAAGAAAAAATCTTACTCAATAGTCAATATCATTATCATTGAATACAGTGAATCATTGTTGTTTTCACCTTAACCACATTTTTTGGGTAATTTAATTTACTCTATAAGTTTCTATTAATTTATTTATTTTTGGAGAAAAGAATAAAATAAATTCCAAACTCTCAACAAATTGTAATTAAATTTCTATAATTTTAAAACTTCCATTGGAGTCCCTAATGAGCACTTAAAAGGGCTTGTTGGCATATACGGGCCTGCTTAGCTTCAACCCTAGAAAATTCCATATGGGTCCAGAAGGCATTGGCAGCAAAAATTATCCACCTTAGTCCTTAGCAGAACAATGTTTTTTATGCTATATTTTAAAAATCAAACCTGAACCTGAGATCAAACTGGTTAAACCTTTTGGTATGTATAGTTAAATTATGATTGAATTGTGGTTGAACTAGATAATATTCAAATTTAGAGTCATAACTAGTTCGTGGTTAGATCAGTTTAACCTGTCATTCATGGGTCATGCAATTGTAATATTAATATTGGACTCTCTTGACAGGTACATTAATTATTTTAGTTACATTGGGTCTGATTTTTTGTCTCCTCTTTTGTATACGGGTTAAAATACCTCTTGTATTTTTATCTATACTCTACAATTTTGCATATATAAAAAATTTAAAAATTATCCTATATATCATTAAAATTCGAATCTTAAAATAAGTGAAACTTTGCAAAATCGACTTAAGCCCTTAAGGATATTGGAGCTTGGCGCTTTGATAACCTTCAAAGCATTGCTTGGAGTCTAGACTGGGTTTTGAGCCCAATATAAGGCTGTCCCTTAAAGATTTGGTTCCCCTAACAATAGGAATATATGTCATTCCTTGGGAACATTGCCCAGTTCTTAGGAAGGTGCATGAGAAGTTCTTCTAACAAATTAACGTGGAATGTAGGGATGGCAATGGGTAGGGTTTGGGTAGGGTACTATAGTATCCGTCCCCATACTCGTATTTGAAGAGATTACCCGTACCCGGACCTGTACCCTTGTGGGTAGCAATTCTAGTACCCTTACCCGTACCCTCTGGGTACCTAAGTACCCGTACCCGCACCCGTTATCCGCACTTTAACAGCAAAAAAGTAAAAAATAACAAAAGAAAGTTATAACAATTAAAAACGATTCAAAGGTCTTTTAAATCCACTAATAAATATTACAAATCAAAATATTTAAATAAATAAAAACACCCAAAAAGGAATTATGAATGCAACTAGGTTTAGAAAGTTAAGAATCTTTATATTAATTTTGGTTTTATAATTTGTATTATAGTTAAAATTATATATATATTAGTAATATAAATAAATAATTATATATACGTATACATATGTGCGGGTATGAGGCAGGGTGGGTACTATAGTACCCGTACCCGCACCCGTACCAATTCATTTTTGCTGGTAATTACCCGTACCCGAACCCTTACTCATTGTAAGGGTAATTACCCTACCCATTGTGGGTAATTTTTGCGGGTACCCTTTGGGTAGGGTACAAATTGCCATTCCTAGTGGAATGGCCAAATTGCCCTTGTCATCTCCAACCTGACTCTCAAGACTCACTTTCCTATAAACAGTTACAGTAATCATGAGGATATAAGGGTTTTTTCCTATTCATTACACTCGTGTTGCACACTCACTTATTTGAGCATTTGAATCTTTGCAGGCACCAAACCCCTTTATTCAAACACATCAAAGCTTTTAAGAAATTGGAGCAACATAACTTATTCAAGCCCCAGTTGCTTAATTCCCATCCCTTTTTTTTTTTTTTGATAGGCTTCCCATCCTTAGTTTCCTTAATATTACATTAGAATA
This sequence comes from Echinosophora koreensis, assembly GCA_035048595.1. Taxonomy (NCBI): domain Eukaryota; kingdom Viridiplantae; phylum Streptophyta; class Magnoliopsida; order Fabales; family Fabaceae; genus Echinosophora; species Echinosophora koreensis. Next base: position 1,803,223 of record JAPCYP010000046.1, read on the forward strand.
GGATCCACTTCATGGGAAGAAAACAACAATGCTTGAGGGAAGGTTAACAAGTTTGGAAGTCTTAAAAGGTAATTTAAAGGCTTTACACCTCATTAAACATACAATTACATCTAAATTAAAAAGTGCACAGACTTATTAACTTAACACACAACAAACAAGACGAAATAATATCCCGCAAACATTCATCCATAATAATTTTAAAATGGAAAAACATGAGTGTCTAAACCAAAAGCTTTTATACTACATATAAGAAATTATTTGTTTATGCATGAAGTAATTAACATGAACACATTAATTTCAATGTATAAGTCCATGTTTTTCATAGAGCGCGTAATATACTGTTTTGCATGGACTTCAAAGAAGTGATAACTAATAAGCACTTAAAAATGGAAATAGAATTATTATAACATATCAATAAGTAACAAATAAAATTTATACATTTAAATAATTATTAAATCATCAATTATTTGATAAAATATTAAAAAGAATATTAACAACATACTCTTTTAAATACTTTTCATCATTAGGTAAATTTTATGTGGGACTCGTTAAATTATATACTGTTGATCCCCTCTTTATTTAATGACTTTCTCATAAAATCAATCAAATAATAAATGGTGAGATAAAAAAATGTTTTGCTATCATTGCTCAAAATATTATACTAGTACTCCCTCCGATCCATAATATAAGTAAAAATTTTAAAATTTTTTGGTCCAAAATATAAGTAAATTTCAACTACTTCCATCATATTTAATAAAGTTATTCTCAAAATACCCTTCATTTAATACAAATTTTGTTTTCCAACGACTCCTTTTATTCTCAATAACACAAACTTAACAAATAAGAGGAAGGGTAATTTAGGTAACAAACTTAATTTTTTATTCCCAATGATATTTTTAAATAAGATTAACTAACCACCTTAATATATATATTTTATTCAATTTTTACTTATAACAAAGATCGGAAAGAGTATCTGATAAAATAAAATAAGAGACCTATAATTCTCACATAGATCAGATGTGAAATTTTATCCAACCGCCTATTATTATCATTTTGTGCTAAAAACAGCCCAAACAATTTAGAAGACGTTAAGGCTGCAACCAATCCATTCACGTAAATATTAAGTAGCGACGCGTGCGTGTGTCACTTTTTCTTTTTGATCATTGAATATTGATATGTGTGCCTCTCTCTCTGTATCTGGCGAGTGAATTGTGACCATTTGTAAGCAAGTGAATGGACGCTCTCTATCTGTGTTACGGAAGTGGTTCTGCTTGCTTGCATGTTTGGTAGCACGACGTGTCATAATCTAGGAGCATGCTTTGTCACCTCAAGTTTTCATCATGTGGTGCATGCTCAATGCTTTTGATCCTATTCATTCACAAAGAGGATGCTTCTCAGTGTTAGTCCACGTTCACCACAACATAGGGGAAGATTGGCCAGGACCCAAAAGCAAAACATTGAGAAAGGAAAATACTAACAAGTATTTATAGAATATCTTCGATGAAAATTATCTATGGAGTCCTTAGATCTATGTGATAAATAAGAAATTATTGTTTATGTTTTTTTTTTCATTGGAGTTGATCTACGTGACAATATGGGTTACTTAAAAATAAGACATTGTTGCTTATATAAGCAACCCATAAGCAACCTCAAGGATGGGTTGCTTATGAATAAAAAATTAAATTTTCTTCAAATTTCAAGATGAGTTCCTACTTTAAATTAAAAAAAAAAAAGTATAAATAAAAAAATATATAAAAATGTGGGTTTCTTAAGGGTTGCTTAAATAGGTACCATTGGAGTAAAAATATGATGGATTGCTTAAATATGATGTGATATAGTGGGATTCACTTAATGAGAGATAAGTAACCCAAAGTGGATTGCTTAAATATTACCCATTGGAGATGTTCTACATGGTTTAAGAAATTAAGAAATGAAATTTTGTATAGAAAATGGTATATTTTGCATTTCAAAAAGTGTAACACTCTTTAGCGAGACCCATAGAGAAATACTACCAACACATATTTTAATATTCTTTTTTCAACATACTTTTTACTATTGGTTGAAATCCATGTAAATCCTATAAAATTCAGGTAAGACTCATATGAATTTAGTGAGACCCGTTTTCAAAATAGTGATACCCATATGAATTTAAATCAATGGAAGAGAGTGTGTTGAAAAAAGAATATTACTAAGTATGTTGCTGGCATTCTTATATTTTCTTCCAAATTTTATTTTCTATAAATCTTCTTAATTACTGTATGAAAAAAGTATTAAATAAATTTTATATTCTGAAGCTATTAAACATATTTTTTTATTTGATATTTTTTTTGTTAGTATTAAGATGATTAATATCGTCCATAATATTTGTCTTTTTAATTAATTCCTTATTAGAGAATACTAACAAATATCCTAAATGTATCTAAAAATAAGAAATTCTTTTCCTTGTGGTTTGGTTGGTGCATTTCATATTTTAAAAACCAGTGAGCTTAGTTTATTAATGAATTGTTGCATCTTTTTTTTTCTCTCTCTTTAACGAGTATCGCTAGGGTCTTCCATGAAAATGGATTTGGTGCCTTTGGATTTGGTGTCTTTGGTACCTTTCTCTCTATCTCTCTCATCTCTTATTTTCTCTATCATCTTTTCCCTCCATTTTTTCCTATCTCTCTCATCTCATTTTTGCCTAAAGTCACCAAAGTCACCATTTTTCAAAGGCACCAAATCCTTGCTCGTCTTCCATAATGAATGTACTTACATTTCTGGCAAATACTACTAGTACTGATTAAACATTTACCTATCTTTCTGTCAGTTTTTAGATTCATCGCCTCTCCTCGGTACTTGTGCTGATGGTTGGATGTACCGTTCAATGTAATGTAAAATCATAACCTCTTTTATTAGTAAGAAAATGATTCATGCATAGAAGTTACTTTTACGAATCCATAAACTTTCATGTAAATAATCGATGCAACTTTTATCTCAAATAATGCATATAATCCTCCGAATACTTGGTGAATATAAAATAGGAGTTATGGTAAATCAAAAAAATAAATAAAATTGGAGTCATGAGTCATATGCTAATCAGTGTTCTAAGTAAGAATTCATTCAGAAATTAAGTTCAATATTCTTTAAAGTTTAAAATATAAAATACATCAAGTCTAAATAAAAAAAATCGGATAGTTATTAATTAGATTTATTCCGTATATATTTTTATATTGTCAAATAATTATAAACTATCACATTATTAAAAAAAATATAAAATCATGCATTTAATATTTTATTGTTAAATATATTTAATTTATGATTAAACTGAAAGGTTAACAAAATTATAGATAGTGATATAGTATGTTACATTAATGGAAAACTCCTATGTGATTCAATTTTGAAATATTAAATTATACTTCAACCCACCTAAAAGAGTTGGTATTAGGCCTAATAGACATTACACACGAGTTTTAACAGTTTAGACTATAGAAAAACAAATACCCATCGATTACGCTACAATCAGTAATAAGTAATTAGGTACACCCCCGGCCTAATACGTAATTTTAAAGTACTTTTAGACTAATAAGGGTTTAAATATTTTTTAGCACCCTCAGTTCTTAATTTTATTTTTTCAAAGAAAAAATACTTAATTAAGAAAAATATATATGATTACCAACTAAAACGGAATAGAGTGCTGTATGAACTTTTACTTGATCGATAATTTCTTTTTGAAAAAACAGAACTAAAAACATAAAATAAAGATATGGAGAATGTTAACGAGTGCTCTAAGGGCATTGTTTAAGAAATCAAGAAAGTAAAATTTTATATGGGAAATTATGTATTTAACATATTGAAAAGTGTAACACATAGTTTTTCAATATAAACTTTCCTTTTGCATGTGTGTTTCTTAACCAATGCCTTTAAGGTACTCGTTAGCAAGACTCTAAAGATATAACATTTGAGTCTCAAGAATTACATTACAAGATTAAAAAAAGAGTTTAATTTCTATGGACAGTCAGTGTAAAGTTTTTTTATACTATCAACCTATCAGAAATCATGGTACATATGACTTATCACTAGTACGAAATATGCTTTTAACATCGGGGTTTTAACATCGGTTTACTGAAAACCGATGTGAAAAAGGAGGCGGTGGCATTTTTGAAATTAAAGTGAAGACTTTTAACATCGGTTCTAAAATAAACCGATGTTATAAACATTTTAACATTGGTTTTTATAAAACCGATGTTGAAAATTGGACCAAAAATAAAATTTTAAAAATTCGTAATTTTAACACATCGGTTTTTTTATATAACCGATGTGAAAAGTTTTATGTTTTAACATCGGTTTTTTATAAACCGATGTGGAAAACTAAATAAAAGAAATAGGGAAAATAATAATATAACTTTTAACATCGGTTTTATGTATAACTGATGTGGAAAAGTTTTAACATCGGTTAGTTCTCAAAACCGATGTGAAAAAGTTAAGGAAAAAACATCGGTTTTTATATTAACCGATGTGTAAATTTCTATAGACTGTCAATTCATTCCCTCCCTTCTTCCAAAAGCATCTCACCCTAGCTTCCTCCCTATTCCTCGTGATGCTCCTGAGAGAAATCAAGCCTTGTTCTTGCTCAAAAACCTGGTTGCTCGTCAATTTCGCTAGCAATTTGTTTTCTTCTTCGGAGATTGCGCTGCTAGGGTTTTGAATTTCGATCTCGCTGATTTCGATCGAGGAGGACGAGGATGCAGAGAAGCACGTGGGGCGAATCATCACACATTCAAACAAGAATTGAATCGAAGCCATGGCCATGATGGCTCTCGCTTCCTCACCTCCGTCGACACCCCTCGACCCTACTCCCTCATCCTCTTCTTCGACGCCGTCCAACTCCACGACAAGTCCGAGCTCCGCCTCCTCGACCTCCGCAACGAATTCTCCCTCGTCTCCTCCTCCTTCATCACCAACAACAACCAAAACCCTAACCTCGGTAAACTCTTCTTCTGCCACATCGAATTCAAAGAATTCCAATTCACCTTCTCCCAATTCGGCGTCAACGCCCTCCCCCACATTCGCCTCGTGGGCCCCACCCAGGGTTTCAAGGATTCCGAGCCCATGGACCAGGGCGATTTCTCCAGGCTCGCCGAGTCAATGGCCGAGTTCATCGAATCGAAGACCAGGATCTCGGTGGGACCCATCCATCGACCCCCTGTTATCTCGAGGAACCAGATGATCGTCATCGCACTCGGGATCTTGATCCGAATATCCTTTTTCGTGAAGAAGCTTCTCGCGGGTCAGACCCTGCTCCACGACCCGAAAGTCTGGTTGGCGGGATCTGTCTTTGTCTACTTCTTCAGCATCTCTGGTTCCATGCACAACATCATAAGGAAGATGCCAATGTTTCTGGTGGATCGCAATGATCCTTCGAAGCTCGTGTTTTTCTATCAGGGTTCTGGGATGCAGCTTGGTGCTGAGGGTTTCACTGTGGGGTTCTTGTACACTGTGGTTGGTTTGTTGTTGGCGTTTATGACTCAGGGTCTCATGAAGTTGAGCAATGTGATGGTGCAGAGGGTGGTTATGATTTTTGCACTGTTGGTTTCTTTCTTGGCTGTGAAGCAGGTTGTGTTCTTGGATAATTGGAAGACTGGTTATGGGATTCATGGATTTTGGCCTTCTAGTTGGAATTGAGGTTGGCCATGCTTTCTTCCATCTTCGAGTTTGAGTTCATAGTTTTCAGTCATAAAGCTAGCTCTGCATTCCATTCTAAACCTTAGGAAGGATGCCTTATGTAACAACTTATGATTTTGAGGATTACACAGTTTTATTTTATATCATATGCTATTACCATCACTACCATATGTTGACATTGTTACTAGATTATGCTATTACCATCACTACCATTTATTGGATTGATTATGCTATTAACATACTATCATTCTTGGATTTTTTACAGATACTTAATTGTACTTTATTGTTGGATTATGTCTTTGTAATTTTTATCTAATTGTCTTGTAACTATAATTGCAGTACCTTGAAGATGTTCAGCAGACTGAGTTGATTCTAGAACTGTCAAATCTAGCAAATTCACCAAGCTGGCCTCCAAGGCATGGCTCCATCCTGACAATCTCTTCCTTGTTCCACCATAATCCAGCCCTAATTTGTTCGTCATCACTGTTCCCTGCTATTGTAGATTGCCTGAGAGACACGTTGAAGGATGAGAAGGCATGTTAATCCTGAACCTTTTTTCCCATCGAAAGTTAATCATTAACAACTATCTTATATTATTGCTTTTTACTCAATATTCTGTAAAACAGTTTCCTCTTCGTGAAACTTCAACTAAGGCATTAGGAAGGCTCCTACTTTATAAAACTCAGACTGATCCCTCTGACAATGTTCTGTACAAAGACGTTCTTTCATTGCTTGTTTCATCCACACATGATGACTCCAGTGAAGTTAGAAGAAGGGCATTATCTGCTATAAAGGCTGTTGCCAAAGTATGTGCTTGAAACCGTCTTGCCTTGACATAAATACCATCTGTAGAATTAATAATGTTCAAAAAAAAAAAGTACTTTCCACATCGGTTATTATCAAAACCGATGTGGAAATATAGTTTTTAACATCGTTTTTAAAATAACTGATGTGGAAAGTTAAGTTATCACATCGGTTTTTACAGAAACCGATGTGGAAAATCAGGTTATCACATCGGTTTTTACAGAAACCGATGTAAAAAGTGCTGAACAGGTTACATTGTCAGTGTTGAAACTGAATTTTTGACATCGGTTTTAAAACCGATGTGAAAAGTGGCAATAAACCACATCGGACGTTTCAACATCAGTTTGAAAACCGATGTGAAAAGCCAAAAATAACCGATGTGAAATCCCTTTTCTGCACTAGTGCTATATGTGACAGTTTCTAATTGATTGACTGTGTAAAAATTCTTTATACTAACAGTACATATCAGTTAAATCCTTAAAAAAATCTAGATATCATCCTATATATATTTTGGAGTACTTGATAGGATATAACTTATTTGTTTGTCCTCTTATAAAATTTATCTTAATTTATTTGTGTGTTTGAAGAACGAAGAACAAAATTTCTAGTTATGAAGGAAAAGCCAAAAGCAAAATATCTTAACTTAATTTATGGGACGCAATGATGAATGGAAGTGCATCTTAAAGTAACCAATAATTGTATACTCCACTATGCAGCCTAAAATTAGCCAAACAGCTTACAACACCCTAATAACGAAGCCAATCTATTAGCCATGAATGAGAACGTTAGTGCCGTCTTTTTGGTATTTTGAGAGCAATTTAATGTTTGAGTGACAAAACGAACGTATTGGTGGGCACGTATGGTCATGTCCCCTTCTTGGTGTACCACCTTGGCCTTGCAGCACCAGTCAACTATAATCAAAAAAGAATTACTACTCTGGTTCATAATATAAGCAAAAAATCTCAATTTTTTTTATTCAAAATATAAGTAAATTTCAACTACTTTCATCCTATTTAATAAAGTTATTCTCAAAATATTCTTTATTTAATACAAATTTAGTTTTCTAATAACTCCTTTTAGGAGGAGAGTGGGGTGGGGTGTTTGAGCGCAAAGATTGAGCTTTTTTGAAAGTGCTTCTACTATGTAAAAGTAGAAGCAGAAACTATTTTGTATTTGGATGAACTTTATAAAAAGGGCTTTTGAGAGATTTATTATAGGGACATTATTGTCTAATAAAACATTAATGATCTTCACTCACTCTCTTCTATTACTTCACATTTTTTAGAAGCTAAGAATTGTAACTTCTTAAAAAAGTACCAAAATGTACTCTTTTTTTTTTGACTGTTTTTGCTTTTTATCAAAAGCTTGTCCAAACAATTATATTTTTTTCGAAAGCACTTTCATTTAAAAAATAAATGCCATTTTTTAGAGGAAAAAAAACCATCCGAACGGGCTCCTCATCCCTACAAGCTACTCGTTTACGGAAGATAAAAGGAAAAAAAGAAAAGCTCAAAATAAGGGTCTAATAAAGCAAGGGTCTAAAAGTCCCTTGTATTTCTAAGATTGTCGTTGCTTGCTTCCCTTACCTTTTGTCTCTTTCTTTTTGTAATTAAATTAATTTACTTTAAAATTATTAACTTTTGGGGTCAAATCTTTTTGTTCATGGTTATTGGGTATTTGGCCCAAAGAGTTCAAACTTTAAACAGGAAGAATAATAATGTCGATGCATTTTTAAAATCATGGCACATTCTCCCATTCTACTTGAACTTGCTTGATGCTTCCAAACCCACCGCAATTACAAGGAATAAAGTGCATGCACTACGTTCCTTTGCGTCATTATATTTTGGCCATTACCTAAGTCTTAGACCATGGTAAGATAAAGTTCATTTGCCCCTCTTCAGAGGTAAAAGATTTAGGCCCATGTTCTGTTCTTGCATGAAATTGTGCTGTAAAATGGATAAAGCTATAAATGTAACCTTATCATATCATAGTCGTTAACCATCAATTATGTAGAGGTTGTGGATGTACAATGTGTAAAGCAAAGAAAAGTAATCTTTTCACATTCACATACCAATTGGTTAAAGGAGAAAATTTAGGTGTTTTTCACTCAGTACTTATGATGTTGTTTTTTAATTAAATTAGGAGATGTGTAACACTTGTTCAACATAGGTTTTTTTGACCTATATGGTGTAATTTGTTTAGCAAATTACCGATCTAGTGCAAGTTAAAAAGAAGCCTGTTTGGGATAAGTCGTACATGAGATATACGACTTTGAAGTCATACTTCCCATGTACGACTTCACTTTTTGTTTTTTCTAATAAAATAATGGAAGTCGTATTTCCCATATATGACTTCTGTTAATTTTTTTTACCTGAATGGAATAAGTCGTACATGAGAAGTACGTCTTTCATTATTTTATTAGAGAAAACAAAAAGTGAAGTCGTACATGGTATGTACGACTTCAAAGTCATATATCTCATGTATGACTTACCCCAGATATAAATTCTTTTTAACTTGCACCAGATTGGTAATTTGCTAAGCAAATTAGACCAAAAAGGTCATTAATAAGTTGTTTGCTATATATATATATTCTTCTCGTTGAAATATAACACCATAAGTGACTAAGGAACTGCACCTAAGTTTTGTCGTTAGTTAAAACCTTTGCTTTCATTTCTAGTTATTTGAAATCTAAATATGTGGCTGATAATTTATCATTGCTCTTATAAGGTGGAGTTTTACGGGTTCGAAGAGAGGAAAAAACTAGGCAGGGTTGAGATGGATAATGATGGAAGTTACCAACTTGATGATTTTAGAAGTTTGATTGGCTTTTTGGTTGATAATATTATAGTGCTCTAAAAAGATGGAGTCCTATGGGAAGAAAATAACACCATACACGTGGAGGAAAATGTCAGAAGCTATCCAATATATAAATGGGAGTTTGCAAGCTTGGTTGAAGCACATATCATCCTACTCATACCACACAAGTGCATATCACTACCTCCCAAGACTTTGCTACCAAACCCCTCTATTTCTAAAATGATTTCATTGTCTGACCATGAGATGGTTTTGATCTTTGGTATCCTAGGTATTAATTAGATTCATAGTGCTATACTTATTCCAATCATTTCCTTGAACCATTTTGAATTTTTGATGTCATGCAAATATATATTGCATATTGTGTTACTTTTTTCTATTTTTGATTCCAATGGGTCTACAAAAAGGCTAGCTATCTTTGTTTGTAACTTTTCATCATATTCAATATGTGTACAATGTAATGTAATAATCTTAGCTTTTAATTTAGGCTACTACTTATATTATTTTCTGTTTTTATCTTAATTCTAACTTATGCTCTCTGTTTTCTTATTGTCTATAGGGAACATTGTGTCATTCATGGTGTTCTTGGCACCCTTGTAAGTCTTGTCTGAAACAAATGATATTATATTTTGATATGAATATCACTTATACCTTTTGAAATGCTAGAAAACTTACATATGTCTCTCTTTCTCTCACAGGCCAACCTTCTATAAAATTTACAAGAACAAATCATCCGAAGGGTTTCAATCAATCCCATATGTGGTTGCATTTCTTAGTGCATTGTTGCTGCTATATTATGGTTTCCTAAAGACCAATGCCATTTTGATTATCACCATCAACTGTATTGGATGTGCTATAGAAGTTTCCTATTTATTAATGTACATTATATATGCTCCCAAGAAGCAGAAGGTGAAAACCAGATAACCATTTTTCTTTCTCAACTCTTTTCTCCCTTCCTTTACCTTTTCTTCTGTATTTCTAAACTTAAACTGTTAATGGTATTAAAATAAGTATCACAAATCAGCATTGCTATTTAGTACGAAAGCACGAGGTACAAACCTTGAACAACCAATCAAAATGAAGATTGGTATGAGCGGGAGAGAGAGAAACTGTTAGACTTAAAATACAACTAACTCAATTTATTTTGGGACGAAAATCTACTGTCTTACTTTGATGTCATATACTTTGTCCCTATCAATATTACGTTGCCATATATTCCACCTTTATGATATTAAATAGATTTTTAACTGACGTGGCAATATGGTTATGATGGGAATATCATATATGACATCAAAGTGAGACAACAATTTTTCATCATTTATTTTGATGTTTTTGTAGGTCGTTTTATGAAAAAAAAATCCCTAGTATATAGGTTTTTTTCTTTACAAATTTGTTTAATTTGACACCAGCTTTATTGCTGTTAAGAGTGTTTATAAACTGTTATTTCCTAGCAGCATGAGTAAGGATGAATGATGTGTGGAAATAAATATTTTTTGATGGATTGCAGATTTCCACTTTGGCTTTGATACTCATTTCGGACGTAGGAGGAATTGGCTTGACCTTGATAATCACCATCTTTGTTTTCAAGGGCTCCAAGCGTGAACATGCTGTTGGATGGGTTTGTGCCATTTTTAACATTGCAGTGTTCGCTGCTCCCTTAAGCATCATGGTACTTTTACTATATTCACATACATCTTGCATAGTTTGACATGCAATTTGCATGTTGACCATCGTGATTGATTAGGATTTGGATTCTCTACAATCACTTATACTATGATTTAAACACAAATCTTGTACGATTTCCTGAAAATCGTGTATGGTTTTCAGGAAGGATAAGAATCTTCTGTCCCATTTTGATGTATCACAACATGTCCCAACCGATAATATTTTGCCATATAGGTTAAAAAAAAAAATTAATATTCAAAAAGTAGAATACATGATAAGATAATATTAGTTGGGACATGATGTGGTACATCAAAATGGGACAGAGGATCCTCCTCATAGTACAATGATTGCCAGATAAAGTGACAGTAGGGAATTCGGGTCCAATTAATTAGCATCCTTTAATTTTACACACATGAATAAAAAAATTAATATTTCCATATTAATTGCAGAAAAGGGTCATAAAAACCAGAAGTGTAGAGTACATGCCATTTTCTTTGTCCTTGTTTCTTACCCTATGTGCCACAACATGGTTTTTCTATGGCCTCTTCGACAAGGATTACTTCATTATGGTGAGGAATAACACATATTTATTGCATATGCTATTAAGTTTCTATGGTATATTTTTAAGCAAACTAATGAGACTGTTATTTTGAGGCATCATCAGCTGCCAAATGTGCTAGGATTTCTGTTTGGAATAGCTCAAATGATCTTATACATGATATACAAGAATGCTAAGAAGAATAAAGAAACCGATATAGAGCAGCAAGAATTTGAGGGCACAGTGAACTCTACACAGCATTGCTGCAATGGCAATAAACTTGATTTCCCTTCAGAGATTGAAATGAAAGAGAATCAAGTTTGATATTGATTAGTGTCCAAGGTATAACACCGATGCAGGACCTTATTAGGAGTAGGATGAGTCTCATGACTCGTATCTAATTATTCTGTTGTATGGATAGGGACAATTGCCACTTTGGCAAGTACTGGCTTTGTAATAAACTATGAATTTACACTTTACAGTTCTGGTTATTAAAGAAACTATGAGTATTTGGTTTTTGGTTCTGATTGAAAATCCAACAGGAAGGTCAAGTTCTGAATTTATTTAAAGCAACACTAAAGACTCAATTAGTTATAATTATAAATGGAAGGGTAGAGGAACTTGGATTTGGATTTCCAGCTAGAAGTCACTTATATTATGGTTTAAAATTGAAATCGGTCATGGTTTCACGGTTTTCAAGAAATGATGTTGTGACTACAAGATATAAGCAACCTAGATCCATTGAGAAGATATGTCCAAGCCAAGTTGCAGTGGTCTAAAGTCATATATTGTTAAATATTCTATCTACTGTAGATCCGTCAAACAGTGACCATTCCTGAGCTCCACCTATAACAACTTAAAGTCTTAAATTTGATAGTTGACTGTTATGACTTAAGTATCGGATTGAACTTTCATATTTACTTAATGTGAAACTCATAATATTGATCCTTGACAATATGTTACTGGTTACAAAACTTTCAGTGGATCCAAATTCTATCCAATTATTGAATAATATATCAAAAGTTGTTGTTAGAGATAGAAGACACATTTTATTTAAAATATAACTCATGGATCATATAAGTATATAACCTTCTATAACAAATTTTGTGTTTATCTCTATCCAACAAAATGTTCTGTCATCCTAGATGATGTGAACTGATTTTGATTTTGCACCTACTATGATGTTACAATTTCCTGATCCTTAGCATAATATATAAACTAGGAAGGAATATACATGTATAAACCAAAATAATTGATTCACAAAACACAAACAATCTCAACCTTGTAAGATCTAAGGATCAAAGCCAAAAACCGATGGAGACACTCTCAATAAAGGCTCCAATGCACTTGGATCAAACTTCCTTGCAAAAAGGAAACACATGTTGGTGGTGTTGCCATTATATACACATGTTGATCCAAAACGAATTTGTTTCAAAAACTCATCTGTAATATCACCCCACCCAAACTTTCTAGGATGAGCACCACCCCTTGACCAATCCACCCAAGTGATGCTACGATTAGAGTTCAATTCAGGGCACATCATATGCACAAATGTTGGAAAATAATGCTCATCTGCATAGCATGATGGAAGACAATACTGCTGAAATATTGGGTAATATTTGGTGTCAGAAACAATTTGAATGGCAATGTCACGGTGCAATTCAAACCATTGAGACCCTTTTCGCCAATTGGTTATGTTAATCATAGGAAACATTTTTGGGTTGTATCTTCCTCTTCCTGCTTTTCTTTTGTCATCAAATGAGTTTAAAAAGCTGAGGCTTGAGTTCATGAGATAGTTGTATACGGTTTTGAAGCCAAATAATGGGATGCATGATTCTGAGAGAAGCACGAAACGTTGATTGGAGAAGTCCATGAGTGCATTTGCCAGAAGACGTCTCTCAGCATCTATCATTGATGATGTACCCCAGATTACAGGCTGCCATGGACAGACAAAGATTGAAGCATCCATATGTTAGAAATTGTTGGAAAATAAAAGAAGTCTTGCATTGATGAAAATGAAATAACTAGAGTCAATATAAAGTTTGGAAATCCAAATTGCCTCTGGCATTTTTTTATTTTATTTTTTAATTTCAATTCTCAAGTAGTCTCATAATAAGACTATATCACTCACACATTTCAAGACTTGGATGCTCATAAGGCTTCCCAGCCCATACAATAAAGCAAATTGTTGCTAAACAGACATTTGCCCCAAAATTTGCAAGTTTTCATAAAAATGTAACTATATATGATATCAAAGCCCATATAACAGAGGAAATAGATAGAACAAAATAGGTACTAAAATTTCACTTCACGAGATCGAGAGAACATAAAGAAATAGATAACTTCTATTCTTAATTGTAATATCAGCAAAACTAAATCTACTCATTTTCCCTTCTGTCCAACTATTTATTAGCTACAAACAAAATAGAGAAATAAATGCATAATCTTGAAAATAAGAAAACTATAACTTTCCAATGCTATCATTCATGCATGGAAGGTGTGGATGGTACGGATGGTTGGAATTGATCATTAATAAGTTCAATGAACCAATCCCATATCATAATCCAAGCTAAAAACTAAAGGCAAGTTACAACAAGGCCAAGCCAGTTAGACTTGAGGGGTATTAAAAAAATTTGTTATTAAATGAATTCTATTTTAAAATTTTATTCCAATAAAAAATATTTTTTTTAATAAAAAACGTATGAGAGTCCGTCCGCGGACCAACTCTTCAACATACGGGCCTGGCCTATACGAGCCATTGCGAGCTTATCAAACATAAGTCTATTTAAAAGTAAGCCTATACGAGTTGACCCATTTAACCCACATATATACCAATGTGGACCGGCCGACCCGCTTCGCATATGCACCTATACTCATTACATCATAGTCACCTAGCTACTGATGGGGTTGAAGAGAATTGAAGATAAGCAATAGCAATAGCAATAGCAATTAGCAGCTAACCTGGCTAGGAACTTTCCTTCCATAGAACACAGAATCTTCAGGCAAGGTTTCATTGAATGAAGGATCTTGGTGCAAGTAAATGGAGTAGAAACCTTCATGTCCTTTGAAGAATTTTTCCCACATGGGTGCCAGGGGAAGTGCACCTTTTGCCAAGAACATGAAAGCCACTTTCGGAACCACAATATTGTTATTGAAATCTTGAATTTCTCGAACACTAGATGCTTTAAGGAACAACTCTTGGTCGGTCATGTTGTGCATGAGAGATGTCTTCAATTCAGTGCCTGTAGAGTTTGACTTTTTATTCCATGAAGAGGATAATACTTGATGCGGCGGCGGCGGCAGTGTTGGTGGTGGTGATGGGGACCATGGTGGTAGATTCACAAATGATGGTTGTGATGATGGTAATGGTGGTTGTGGTGGAAGCAATGTTTTGAATGGAGTTGTCAAAGGATACATAATGGTGTTTAAACTTAAAGATAGACTATAAAAGCATAAAATTGTAATTGCAGCTATTCCTAGTGCTATAGCAATTATATAGAATACTAAGTTATAGATATGGTGCATGTTCCCAAATATGCAACCAATGAATGGCTTTGATACTTGCAGTGATGGTTTATGATCCATATGCACTATCAATAGACAAACTAAATTGCAGAGAAAGAGATGAACGAGAATGAATCAATCAACTCTCAAAGGTCAAATATTGTGAACATTTTGAACTCAGGTTGTTGTATGTAGCTTTCATTCTGACTTTGTACTTTAGCTCTTTCTGGATTAATAGTTCTAAATGGAGTTAGCAATTAAATGCTACTCCCTCCGGTCCACAATATAAGCAAAAAATTTTAAATTTTTTTGGTCCAAAATATAAGCAAATTTCAATTACTTTCTTCATATTTAATGAAGTTATTATCAAAATATCCTTTATTTAATACAAATTTTGTTTTCCAATGACTCCTTTTATTCTCAATAACACAAGCTTAATAAATAAGAGGAAGGGTAATTTAGGTAACAAACTTAATTTTTTATTCCCAATGACTCTTTTAAATGAGATCAACTAACTATCTTAATATGTGTATCCCATTTAATTTTTGCTTACAATAGAGACCGGAGGGAGTATTAATTTGAGGCTTTAATTGAGGTTTCTTTTTATACTCAGCAAATGATAGTAACGCATTTACATTTAGTGATTAGTCAATGTTTTTTTTTCTTGGACTGAAACGCGTTTATTCAATGTAGAAGGACCTGAAATAAATTCATTAGTCAATGTTTTTTTTTTCTTTGGCATGTGACTTTTTAATCTTTTAACTAACTTTTAATCTTGACCATTTATGATTGGATCTAATGGCTATGGTTTGTTCCTCTGATTCTCACATAAATAAGACTTTCTCACTTGATATGGCCCCTATATATATCACTTAGGTTATCTTTTCCCATACTTTCCAAAAAATATTTGGATTAACTTTAGTTACGGAAACTGTTTTTTTTTTTTTTGATTCATAGGAGGTATATTTAGACCTTATAGGAAAGGAGAAAATTTGAGGTACCATAGAATTGAACCCGCACCTCACCAGACACCAAATGTCCGCACCTCACCAAAACCTTGCTGCTTATCTGTGTTTTATTCTGATTGAAGTTCACTTATTGCCAACATGGGAATTAGAGTTGATGGGCTTCTAGTTGGCTAGCGAGAATGTGCAGATTTTATTAGCGCAGGGGACGCAATTTGGTCTCTGGCATCTTTAGTTGGATCTGCGCGTATGAATTGGTCTGAATTGATTGGGAACTTTACTAAACAGGGGTATCTTGGTAGCTGATTTAACATTCTAAAGAGGGTATTTTTCAATCTTATGGCAGCTTATTCATTTGCTTTAACTTGATAGAATATCTTTAGTTTTCCTTATGCAGATGTATATTATTGTTAACGTGTATATGAGTTTGAATCCCCGAGTACTCCCTTTGAGCTACACTAGCGGGACTCAGTTTGTGACCCAAATTTATACAAAATGATTTTTTTTTTCTATAGCAGTAGTTAGACATGTGAGAACATATTTAAGTAAGATAAACATATATGTATATATTTGATGTTCTTGAATAATGATATTAAATATTTCTGCATACTTTTTTTTATATAATTTGGTCATTCTAATTTCTAATCGTGTTATAATTAATACTTATATGTGAAGTGACGGCACATTATTGATATGTATTTTTGTTGTGACAATTGTTACTACTAGGTTCACTAATCATAAATGGAAAATCAATATGAAACTCATTGTATGATATTTTAGACATTTATATATGCATGTGTTCTTGCTATACAATTTTAATAATATTTTTGTATTTATTGACTTTCAATAGTTAATTGAAGTGTGAGTAATGAGTGCGAGTATAAATACTTAGGTACCAGGCGGATAAGGGTACAGAATCTACAGATACTTAATTTGCTACCAATACCGGTATGTGCTTGGCTGCGAGTATTTCTTTAAAAATGAGGGTATAAGGACGGGTAAGATAGTACCTACCCATTGCCATCCATAGACTTTGTTCCTTCCGGATATTCATGGTTTTTATCACACAATTAAGGAAGTGATTTTGTGGTTTGAAGCATTGCGTGAACAAAGTATCAAGGAAAAAATGCTGAAGAAGATTTAGCATGTGGCAGCTCCTCTAATTACGGTTATTATTGGCCTATATAATGTTAATATTGCCCATATTTTTTGCATTTAGCGTTACGTAATTATATTTAGGCAAAATCAGGAATCACATGCTCTATTGTCCACCCCTTCCTCCCTATAGTCGGGTCAAATACGTACAAATGAATTGTCAACCCCAAAGCATGTGATTCTTCAAGAAGCCAACAAGGAACTAGCTACTGCCCCTAGCAGCAGGTAAACATGGGGAAGAATATGACTTCTCTAAATCAAGGTAAGTAGCTGAATTATCACGCTTCTACTAGCGCACCTTGCATGCTTCCGCTAATTATATGTTTTGCCCCCTTCTACTCTTTCAAGATTCTGAATTGTGGTTGTGGTCACGTTATTTTTATTTAATGTCATTATGGACAATTGTGAAAAAGTTACGGTCATTCGTCGACCTCAATTGCTCGTGATGTGAATATGGAGACTACCAAAATTATCACAGCATTACCATCTCAATTGTGTTGAATTGGAAGATTTTAGGTAGGGAAGAAGGAAAAGAGAGAAACAAACTAAGAAATAATAAGACTGATGTTGATTTGATGTTGTGATGATATGATTACAAAAGACAATCTTAATAGTCATATTTATACTAAAAGTAGAATCCTAGTCATAATCAAATAGAGAATCAAATCATCAAATATAAATAAGAAATAAATCCTAAGAGATCATCTAGGATACTCTAAAATATTCTAAGATATGAAAAGATATTATCGGATATTTCTTTGATTTTCTAACACTCCCCCTAAAGCTAAAGCTTACCAAGCTTTAAGCTTTTTACACGAAAATAATGCATCTCCCCTCAAATTAAAATTTAAAAAAAAAAAAAAAAACATAAACTAAGCTCCATGAAAATAATGATTGGAAGGCAACTCAAGGATGTTGGAGAGGCTAGAGAGAGTTGCTGGAAAAACTTAGCACGATAGCTGGAATGATCATCAGCCTGATAGAAATTTCATGGCAAGCAATCTAACAAAGCAAGGTCTGAACTCTTCAAAATCGCATTTGAAAGCTTCAACAACAATATCAGAGACCCAAATTATTTAAAATTGAAATTAAGGGGACAACTACTTCCGGGACTAAAATGAGGCCAGTGCATCTAGGACAAGGGACCAAAGCTAGTGTACTTGGGAGAAAGACGAGCCAATGCATCTAGGAAAAAGAGTCGAGCCAGAGCATCTGGAACAATGACTTGGGATAGTGTGAGTCATAGCCAACATAAGTCAATCGTAGATGGAAACAGAAGTCACCACTAATATGATTCATCCATGGGAAAGTAGTCACCACCGGAATTATCGTCAGTGGGAAGAGAAGCCACTGGTATGATCCATTAGTGGATAAGAATTGCATGACAAACACCGGAGAATCAGGCAGAAGAACAAAGGCAAAGATTTGAGCTTTCGAACACAACAAAACATAATCTAAGAGAGCCAAACGGCCACATTGAGGTGGTTGCTGAAAAGTGGTCTATTGAGGGATGTGAGAACAAATCCAGAAAAAGGGCTGACCAGCGGTCACAACGAAGGAAACAGCGGTTGGAGAGGTGGTCAGATGCAACGGAAAGGTGAAGGACACACTGAAAAAGAAGAACGCGATGGAGGAGAAAAAAATGGTAGGATATATATATATATATATATTGCATGGCAAAAAATATGATTAGAGTTCCTTCATACTTAGCGGAACTCCGCAGCGGAATAGTGACGGGACAGGTCAAGGAGGATAGTAGCTCTCTGATACCATGTTGAATTAGAAGATTTTAGGTAGGGAAGAAGGAAAAGAGAGAAACAAACTAAGAAATAATAAGACTGATTTTGATTTGATGATGTGATTACAAAAGACAACCTTAATAGTCCTATTTATACTAAAAGTAGAATCCTGGTCGTAATCAAATAGAGAATCAAATCATCAAATATAAATAAGAAATAAATCCTAAGAGATCATTTAGGATACTCTAAAATATTCTAAGATATGAAAAGATATTATCATATATTTCTCTGATTTTCTAACATTGTAGTTGTGGACCTCATTTTAAAATCATGCACTCTTATGTGCTAGTGGCCTCATGCTACTCTATACTTGAGATAGCTTAACTCACTGATCGAGGTTCATGGAAAAGCATTTGAAGTGGTTTTTTTTCCCCCTTATATAGGTCAATGTTAGTAAATTAAATGTTATGTTAGTTTTTTTTTTCTCTTTTGTCAGGGTTTAAACCCTGAATCTCATATTCCTTAACACTTTATACCGTTATATCAAAACTAGTTGAGCTACCCTGACATTGTTTGTAATGACTCTTCATTAGCCCAAAGAGCTTGTGACTCAACTTGCGCCAGCTTTAGTTTCTCAACCTATAATATATTGATGTTGCAAATTTTGACCATCAGGCCATCTATTTTTCTGTCCTTCAAATTCTGCACCTCGATCCTAAGTACTAAAGAAAGAAAAATATATTTAGGGTAAAGGCCCATTTTGGTCCCTGACAAAAAGTGCGTGGGTCATTTCAGTCCCTGAAAAAAAAAAAAACTACTCCGTTAGTCCCTGACAATTACTAACTGGGACAAGTTAGTCCCTACGTTCACTCCGTTAGTCAGCGTCCGTTACTAAATTGTCCCACGATACTAATTGTCAGGGACTAATCAGTCTCACTTTAAATATTATTGTTGGAACCAAAATAATTTGGATTAAATAATCTCTAGGTTTTGATGTTAACAATGAGAATTAAATTTGTGTAGCAAAGTGTTAATGCTTTAAATCTAACAAGTGCCTTTAGTCTTAAAGAATCTCTGTTCTTATAAGCTAAAATGTTAAGTCTATTCTCCTTGCAAATCCGCGTCCATATGTTTTATATTGAATATCTTATGCTGAAAGAGTGGTCGAGTCCACTCTATCAAGGATCTCCATTTTAACTCAAGTGCCACGTCAGTGGACGAGCGCTTGAATGCTTTTAGTGGACGGAGAATTTCTCTTGGTGTGGACGTGAGCTTCTCTCATATAATAACCTTAGTCTGCTTTTTGCCACGTCACTGGACGGAGACTTTAGATATCGCAAGTACTGGCAAGACCGATGTTTTAAGTAGACGAAGTTTTGGTTGCCACGTCAGTGGACGGAGCCTTAAAGCTCTTATTGCTTATTTTGCCTCTACTCTCGTTTGTTGGACGAAGATTTTCTTAAGCATTTATACCAATCTGAACCAAAGCGAATTTATTTCTTATGATTGATATTCTTTTCATTTATAATGGTTCTTCTCTTTTTCTATTAACTGTTCTCATTGCCTTGTTTCATTGAGAGAAACATAGTACAAAAAAAAAGGGGACGTGCAAAAAGCAGAATAGTACAATGCAAAACGTTGTGTACCCTGTCACCTTTTTACGCTGATATAGTTGGAACTTGTACAAAGGAGGCAAAACTGTTTTCAAGCTGCTTTTGCTCAGAATTGTGCCTTTACATGCAAGAATTTGTCTCACAGTACAAAGGCCTCGAGCCAGCTGAGTCTCAACGGATATTTACTTGGTTGACTCTATTACTAAACGGGAATTTCAAATACAACCGTTGAAGATTCTGAAGAGAAGATCAAGGACCCTATAAATAGAAGACTAAAGCCTTTGAAGAAATAACTTTTGCGCATACAAAGAAAACTCAAGAAATCTCTTGCGAAGGAAATACTCTTTTATTCATTCAAAAAGAAAAAGTCTGTAATATTATAGTTTGAATTCTTGCTATAATATTCATCTGATCTTAAACTTTCATACTCTCACATATAGTGAGTTAGAAGATAAAAGAAATCAAAACTCTTTATTAGAGGTAGAGCCTGAAGAGGCTTGGTAAGAAAGAAATACTTGTGAGCCTGGAGAGGTGTTGAATACTTGGTGTAATCTATTTGAAAATAGTGGAAAAATCCTTCAAGTAGAAGGGACTGGACGTAGCTCTTGGTTGGAAGAGAGTGAACCAGGATAAAACTTCTTGTGTAAATCTTCTAATCCCTTATCTTTTTTGTTTTACGTGTTTATACTAACTGTGGGGATTTGAACTTGAATTTGTTAATCCTTCAAAAGACCTCTTTTCTGTGTGCTTTATTCTGCCTCCTTATTTTTGTGTGAGAAAATATTTTTGAAAAGGTTGTTTTCGAAAAAATATTAACAAACACAATTCAACCCCCCTTCTTGTGTTTGCCTGTGTCAACTTCAGTTGGTATCAGAGCTCAGCCTCGAAAGGGTTGAGCATCTAACAAGTGCTGAGGAAGTACGATCCTATCACCATGGATGCAGAAGGACAAGCTATCAACAGACCTCCACTCTTTGATGGAACTGATTACGACTATTGGAAGAAGAGAATGATGGCCTTCCTAGATGCACAGAACCTAGACATCTGGGAACTGATAGAGAATGGCTACACTGAGCCAAGGGGTGAAGATCAAGCAGTACTGGCTAGAGCAGATTGGAGTGTTGATCAAAAAGCCAAACATCAACTAAATCTCAAAGCCAAACATTACTTGATGTGTGCTATTACCAGATCAGAACATGATAAAGTTCACAGCTGCAACACAGCAAAAGAAATCTGGGATACACTGGCTCTCGATGAAGGCTCATCACAAGTGAAGGAGTCAAAGATAAGCATGCTGGTTCACCAGTATGAGCTCTTCAGATGAATCAATCATGAAGTCTATCAGATCATGTTTGGAAGATCAGAACAATAACAAACAGAAAGTCAGATCTCTGGGAAGTATATGAGAATAGGAGTCATAAGAAAAGATTCAGAAAGATTCTCCAAGCAAGACGAAGGTCACTTCGCTATTCACTGCTATAAGAAGAATCTGAATACTCTCTCTCTGGAAGAACTTCTAGGATCATTAAAAGTTCATGAACTTGAACTAAATGAGGAAGACAATTCCAGAAAGGGAAAGTCCATTGCTTTAAAGGCAAAGAAAGCAAGTTCTTCAAAAGTTCTCAAAGCTGCTGAGTCTTCAGATGATGGTGAACCTTCAGACAGTGATGAAGGATCAGATGAAGATGAACTATCCTTCATCTCCAGAAAGATACAACATATGTGGAGAAGAAATTTCAAGAGAAAGCCATTCAACAAGAAATTTTCTAAGGAGAAATCAGACTCCAAAGAAAAAGGTCCATCTTTGTGCTTTGAGTGCAAAAAGCCAGGACATTTCAAAGCCGACTGCCCTGACCTAAAAGAGAAGAAGAAGTTCTTTAAGAAAAAGAAGGGTTTAATGGCTACATGGGAGGACTTGGACTTATCCTCATCAGATGAGGAAGAGGAAGCAGAGGAAGAGGCAAACATTTGCCTCATGGCAGACACATCATCAGAGAATGAGTACACTGATGATGATGAGGTAACAGATTCTGAACCTTCAACTCTCAAAAATGCCTTTGATGAATTACTGCATGACTCATCCATATTGTCTCATGAATACAAAAGTCTTAAAAAGAAGTTTGCAAAATTAACCAAAGAATATGATAGAGTCTGCATGGAAAAACAAAGTTTGCTTCAAGAAAATGATAAGCTGAAATCAGAGAATGTCAGTCTAACTGACAAATCTGAATGTGAGCCTGACAATTCTTGTGAAGTTGCAAAACTAAAACAAGATGTAAAATACTTGACAGACGCTCTGTCAAAACTGGTAGGAGGCTCAGATAAGCTTAGTCTTATCCTAAGGTATTCTAGGTCACCCTTTGATAAATCTGGCCTTGGTTATGACAATAAGAAGCATGAGGCATCTTACATTAAGTCAAAACCACCTATGCAGCAAAGAGCTTCAAAAGCTCCAGCTAGGTATGCAAAAACCAAATCTGGCCCGTCCAACACCTTTTGTAAAGTGTGTGGAAAAAGTCGGCACTCTACATCTAGATGCATACATAATAGGCATACTAAATATTCTCGTCCAAAGAAAACTAACATGAAAGGACCCAAGTCAGTTTGGGTACCTAAGAACAAGATAATACCTGTTGCAGATCTGCTTAACAACAGGAAAGAGACAAACATCCTGGTACTTGGACAGTGGATGCTCACGTCACATGACGGGAGAAAAGTATATGTTCCAAGACCTTAAACATAAGGATGGTGGCTGGGTGACATTTGGAGGAAATCAGAAAGGAAAGATCACTGGTATAGGTAAAATCGGTAAACATCCTTTTCCCTCCATTGATAATGTTCTTTTGGTGAATGGTTTAAAACATAATCTACTGAGCATAAGTCAATTATGTGACAGTGGATATGATGTTTCTTTTAATAAGAATATGTGTTATGTCAAGAAAAATGATGGATCAATCTTATTCACTGCTAAGAGGCAAAACAATTTATACAAAATTGACTTGGAGGACCTCTCAAATCAAAGTGTCTCATGTTTAGTGTCCATTGAAGATGAACGTTGGATTTGGCATAAAAGGCTAGGTCATGCAAGCTTGAGATTAATCTCAAAGCTAAATAAGCATAACCTCGTGAGAGGATTACCAAACCTTAAATACAAATCTGATGCTCTCTGCAATGTATGTCAGAAGGGAAAACAAGTCAAAGGTTCTTTTGAATCTAAGAATATTGTAAGTACAAAGAGACCACTAGAACTGCTACACCTTGATCTTTTTGGTCCAACAAGGACTGCTTCTATCAGTGGTAAGAAATATGGTCTAGTCATTGTGGATGACTATACTAGATGGACATGGGTTATGTTCCTTGCTCACAAAGATGAGTCTTTCAAGGTCTTTTCTGTATTCTGCAAACGTGTACAGAATGAAAAGGGATGTGTATAGCTTCAATCAGAAGTGACCATGGGGGAGAATTTGTCAATGAGCTATTCAATGAGTTTTGTGAAGAAAATGGAATTCAACACAACTTCTCAATACCAAGAACACCACAGCAAAATGGTGTGGTAGAGAGAAAGAACAGATCTCTTCAAGAGATGGCTAGGACTATGCTCAATGACAATTCTGTCCCTAAGCACTTCTGGGCTGAAGCTGTGAACACTGCCTGCTACATTCAGAACAGAATATACATCAGACCAATTCTGAGTAAGACTCCCTATGAATTGTGGAAAGGCAGAAAACCCAACATATCTTATTTTCATCCTTTTGGATGTAAATGTTTTATTTTAAATACAAAAGATCAACTTGGTAAGTTTGATGCAAAGGTAGACAATGGAATTCTACTAGGATTTTCTGAAACCTCAAAAGGATTTAGAGTGTATAACTCAAGAACTTTAATAGTAGAAGAATCTATACATGTTAGATTTGATGACAAACAGCCTGATAAGAAACTATCAGAGCTAGATGAAAGTTTTGCAGATCTTAACTTAAACATCTCAGGAGAAACAAAAGAGGTTAAAACTGATGATCCAGTTGAAGACCCTTCTCATCAACCAGAAGCATCCACCTCTCAACAAGACAATGCTTAGAGAACTTGGCATTTCAAGAATTATCATCCACCGGATCAAATCTTAGGAAATCCAAGCGATAAGCTAAGAACCAAATCAACCTTCAGAGAGCAAGAAGACTCTGCATTGGTCTCTGAATTGGAACCAAAGACTGTAGACGAGGCTCTGCTGGACAATGGTTGGATTTTAGCAATGCAAGAAGAGCTAAATCAGTTTGAGAGAAATGAAGTTTGGACTCTGGTAACCCTACCTAAGAATAAACCTGTTATAGGAACAAAATGGGTTTACAGAAATAAGCTTGACGAAAATGGTAAGGTTATAAGAAATAAAGCAAGATTGGTTGCACAAGGTTATTCTCAAGAAGAAGGTATAGACTATACTGAAACCTTTGCACCCGTTACAAGATTGGAAGCAATCAGAATTTTACTCTCATTTGCTGCACATCATAATATTATGCTTTTTCAAATGGATGTAAAAAGTGCTTTTTTAAATGGTTTTATCAATGAAGAAGTTTATGTTATGCAACCTCCGGGTTTTGAGAGTGAAACCCAACCTGAACATGTATACAAGCTTAAGAAAGCTTTATACGGCCTAAAACAAGCCCCCAGAGCTTGGTATGATAGGCTAAGTTCTTTTCTAATGGATAATGGTTTTGTCAGAGGAAAGGTTGACACAACCTTGTTTAGAAAATCAATTAATTCCAACTTCATAGTAGTACAGATCTATGTAGATGATATTATATTTGGTGCTACTAATGAATCTTTGTGCAAAGAATTCTCAAAGCTAATGCAGAAAGAGTTTGAAATGAGCATGATGGGAGAACTCAAATTCTTCCTTGGACTTCAAGTCAAACAATCTATGGACGGGGTGTTCATCCATCAAACTAAGTATTCAAAGGAACTTCTCAAAAAGTTTAAGATGGATGATTGCAAACCTATGAACACACCTATGCATCCCACGTCCACACTGAACAAAGATGATAAAGAGAAAATGTAGATCAGAAGGTATACAGAGGTATGATTGGATCTCTCTTATATCTAACTGCTTCTAGGCCTGATATAATGTTCAGTGTTTGCTTGTGTGCTCGTTTTCAATCTGATCCTAGAGAATCTCATTTATCAGCAGTTAAAAGAATCTTTAGGTATTTAAAAGGCACTACTAATCTTGGTCTGTGCTTTAAGAAAGATGGAGATTACAGATTAGTTGGCTTTTGTGATGCTGACTATGCTGGAGATAGAATTGAAAGAAAAAGCACCAGTGGGGGATGTCATTTCATTGGAGCTAATCTAGTATCGTGGTCAAGCAAAAGGCAGAGTACCATTGCTCTATCAACCGCTGAAGCAGAATATATATCAGCTGCAAACTGCTGCTCACAACTTCTCTGGATCAAACACCAATTGGAGGACTATAATGTGTTTGTAAGTAGTATTCCACTAATGTGTGATAATACTGCTGCAATTAATCTGTCTAAGAATCCAATTCTTCATTCTAGGGCTAAGCATATAGAAATCAAACATCATTTTATCAGAGACTATGTGCAAAAAGGGTGTTTTTGATGTTCAATTTGTGGATACTGACCATCAATGGGCAGATATCTTTACTAAACCTCTTGCTGAGGACAGATTTATCTTTATCAGAAAACATCTTAACATGTTGTATGTGGTTTAATATGGTATATGTGTTGATTGCATGTTTTATCTGCGCGTCCACTTGTTTTTGGCGTCCAGAGCTCATGTAGTCTACGCGTCCACTACTGTTTGGTGTGCCGCGTCCACTACATATGTTTTTATGCGTCCACCCTCAATCCCTTGTGGACCCAATCTTACATACACTTGTTTTTAAAATATTTGCATCTTTATTTATCTAAACTCAGTTATCTTAAAACATTTGTTTTTAATCATTTCCTTGTTGAGTCAGCTACTTCCATCAATCCCATCGTAAACTTTTTACGGTCCCAATATACCAACGCCGTTTGTTCACTAAAGTCTTGTCTAATCAATCTTTTTTGAATTTCCCTTGAAAACTGTTGGTATTCGGAAACCCTTTAAAGGTAACTCCTTTCCCTCTGAAAAACTTTTCGCTACTCTTCATCTTTGATAACCTCTCTCTGAAAGTTTTCAAACTCTCCTTCAAACCTAAACCTGTACTCAAGAACTCAACAATGGCTTCAACCTCAACTCCCGAGCCCGCCTATGTTACTGACATCATTAATATCGCTGCTGAACATCATTTCAACTTTGAAATTCTGTGTGAGTATAACTTGGATGTAAGCAAGTTCATCAACGCCGCTGGTTGGGATGGTTTGTTTCTGGAAAAGGTCTCGATTTATCCAGACTTAATAAGGGATTTCTGGAGGAAACCAAAGATTACTAAAACTGAGGTAGTAGGGTTTGTTCAAGGCAAGAAGTTAACTGTCTCTGAGAAGACCATTTCTGATGCAATCGTTTGTGCTCAAGAGGGTTTTAATCATGACAGAAAACTGGGAAGAAGATCTTGGTGGTATAGAAACCATCGCGGTTACACTGATGCGAGATGACACAGTGAGGACTCACTCATGGAAGTCATCTGAAATGAAGGATCACATCAGGATTCTTCATCAGATTCTGAACAAGACAGTGCTTCACAAGACAGGGTCTAAGGACAATCTTTCTGCCCTTCACAAGTTCTGTCTCTGCAACTTGGTTTATGAGACTAAAATAAACCTTCCATGGATCCTGTTTCATCGCTTCAAGGATGCCATTACAAACAGAGAAACCGCCTCCCACATCACCTACTCTCATCTTCTATCAAAAGTCTTCAAGCAGCAAGGCTTGTATGACTACTTAGATGCAAAGCCTCAAGAAGAACAAGACAAGATCTTTCGTTCGAAGGGGATGCAAGCTGCCATTTTTGGAAAAAGCAACCTAAGTAGCATGCACCTTGACACATACAAGCTTGTTGAAATGTCAAAGCAAGAAGAGAAAATGAAGATTAAGGAAGAAGCAGTTGAGGCCAACAATGCAGCTATTCTTGGTCTCAAGAGAGGAACTAGAAGGAAAACTGTGGCTGTCAGAAAGCCTGCTCCTAGAAGGCCTACCAGAGGCATTGTTATCAATGAGCCTGGGAATGAGGCCCCTCAACCTGCTCCCAAGAGAGCTAGAAAGCTGGTTCTGCCTCAAGATGATGATGAAGATGACAATGTTCCTCTGGGAACAGTTTTAAAGAGGAAAGCAGCTGCTGTTGTTGATACTGCTGCTGATGCTGCTGTGCCTACCAAGAGGAGGCAACCTGCAAGGAAAGCAAGGACTTTTGCAGCCTCTGAGGTAAAACATCTCTTCTGATGTTCCTACTAATACTGTGAATGATGATGCCCCTACTCCGGATGTAGGATTTTTTGATAATGTATATAGACCTTCTTTACCTACACCCCAACCCTCACCACAAAGAGAACAACCTGACCAAACCTCAAATCCATCTTCACCACAAAATAGCCCAACTCATTTAACCACACCTCAACCTACACCACTCAAAACTCTTTCCACCAATTATCCCCCCATCCACTATTTTTGCCAATAGGTCTGAGAACTGGGCTCAGGTTAAGAGGAATTGGAAAATTCTGTTCCATACTCACCAACCTGACCCTGAAATTAACCTTGAAACTCCTTTAACAAGGTGGTACTCCTATCCAGACTATGACTTTGAACCCTATGAGGAGTATCCCTGGACCACAAAATACCCAAACTCTCAGCCTCCTAAAGGTCCCTTTCCCTCCGAGATGCACAACCAACATGGCCCTCTCCTAACCCATCTACCCCTCAACCGCTTTCCCCAAAAGAAAAATTTACCCTAACCTACAAAAAACCCCACCATTGATTCCTCACACTGAAGGGGTAGCACGGCACATCATTCCCGTATGGGAAACTGATCCTAAAAGGAACCATCTGCCTACCTTACCTGAGAAGAGAGCTCGATCATCTGGGCACATTCCAATTATTCTGGATGCAAACACAAAATGGATGAAATTTGAGCATCCCAGCATCTATGGAAGTGCTTCAGACCCCTTCGCAGATCAACTGATCTACAACATTCTGAAGTGGGAGTTCAGCTACTTCCAGATTGAGAGAGCTGCACGTTGGGTTCCTATCACATGGCTGAGACACCATAAGGAAACTCGAGTAGGCATTGCTCCCTACCCCATCTGTCCAAGGCTTGGTATGATTGACCTCAACAAAGACAAAGACATGAGGTGCAAAAGAAATAAAGGAGTCATGCCTGAAGCTCACTCTGCCATGCTGGACTTGTCTCAGGAACTCTTTGATCCCTCCGAGCTTGACTTCTATCTATATATGGAGGATGTGCAGAAAATTGGAGAGCTGAAGGCTGCAGACTTCTGGTTATCTCACATCATCCACTGCACCAGGGAAGCTTCTTCTTCTGGCTTGACTCAAGAAGAAAAGAAGGAAATTCCTAAGTTCAGAGGAAAGTGTGGCCTATCCAGAGTAAGGCACATGATCTACAAAGATCTGTGGGGACTTCCTATTACCAGCAGGGATGTGGAGGAAATTATTCCTATCCACTGGGCAAAGGATTTACCTCAGAAACCTGTTACAGTTGCCACTGCACCTCCAGCAACATCTTCCTCAGATCAGGCAGCCCAAGAATTGATTGTAGAAGGCCCTGAACTTGATGAGCAACTGTCTTCTCAGCCTACTTCAGTTGAACCTCCATCTGCACAGGCTAAGCAGTCTGCTGAGGCTGGTGTCTCTAAGCAAGGAGCTGAGTCTGCTAAGACTTCTTCTCAACCATTAGCTCTTGCTATGGTCAGAACAGCAGCCCAGGCTCAAGACACTGTCTCTGACACTGCTGAGAGCTCAAGACAACTTACCTTGCCACCCAATCTTGAAGACATCATTGGAAAAATTGTTGATGATAAGGTTGGCAAGATAGTTGAGGAAAAGACTGAGCAGATGGCTCAACAGCTTGAAGAAAGGGTGTAGAAGCAAGTTCAAGACTCTCTGGCCCCTACAAATGCAGTGATGAATCAAATGCTGGCTCTGATCTTGGAGTTTCAGAGGAATCAACATCCACAACCTAACCAACCACCTCCTCCACCACCTCCTTCCATCTAAAACCTTTTCTTCTCTGTTTCTTTTATCCTTTTATTGTTTGCTGACAATGATGGTCCACTCCCTTTTACCTTTTTGTCTGATGACAAAATAGGGGGAGAAAGGAAAGATTAAATTTTATTATACAGAGATTTTTAAAAGTACACAGTTGTCTGCATATGCATAAATATTTGCTGATACTATGCCTTAACATTTTTTTTTTATGACCTTGCTTCGATACTGCTTTGAATTCTAAGTGTTTAATAGGCTGCTATCTTGATCTATTATTCAATATTATTGCATATGAGACTTAGCTTATTATGCCTTAACTGCTTTTATCTGCTGACTGCCTTGTCTTAGGGGGAGCCTTGTAAGCTCTCTTAAACTTTGCAAAATAAATTTAATTAGTTTTTGTCATCATCAAAAAGGGGGAGATTGTTGGAACCAAAATAATTTGGATTAAATAATCTCTAGGTTTTGATGTTAACAATGAGAATTAAATTTGTGTAGCAAAGTGTTAATGCTTTAAATCTAACAAGTGCCTTTAGTCTTAAAGAATCTCTGTTCTTATAAGCTAAAATGTTAAGTCTATTCTCCTTGCAAATCCGCGTCCATATGTTTTATATTGAATATCTTATGCTGAAAGAGTGGCCGAGTCCACTCTATCAAGGATCTCCATTTTAACTCAAGTGCCACGTCAGTGGACGAGCGCTTGAATGCTTTTAGTGGACGGAGAATTTCTCTTGGTGTGGACGTGAGCTTCTCTCATATAATAACCTTAGTCTGCTTTTGCCACGTCACTGGACGGAGACTTTAGATATCGCAAGTACTGGCAAGACCGATGTTTTAAGTAGACGAAGTTTTGGTTGCCACGTCAGTGGACGGAGCCTTAAAGCTCTTATTGCTTATTTTGCCTCTACTCTCGTTTGTTGGACGAAGATTTTCTTAAGCATTTATACCAATCTGAATCAAAGCGAATTTATTTCTTATGATTGATATTCTTTTCATTTATAATGGTTCTTCTCTTTTTCTATTAACTGTTCTCATTGCCTTGTTTCATTGAGAGAAACATAGTACAAAAAAAAAGGGGACGTGCAAAAAGCAGAATAGTACAATGCAAAACGTTGTGTACCCTGTCACCTTTTTACGCTGATATAGTTGGAACTTGTACAAAGGAGGCAAAACTGTTTTCAAGCTGCTTTTGCTCAGAATTGTGCCTTTACATGCAAGAATTTGTCTCACAGTACAAAGGCCTCGAGCCAGCTGAGTCTCAACGGATATTTACTTGGTTGACTCTATTACTAAACGGGAATTTCAAATACAACCGTTGAAGATTCTGAAGAGAAGATCAAGGACCCTATAAATAGAAGACTAAAGCCTTTGAAGAAATAACTTTTGCGCATACAAAGAAAACTCAAGAAATCTCTTGCGAAGGAAATACTCTTTTATTCATTCAAAAAGCAAAAGTCTGTAATATTATAGTTTGAATTCTTGCTATAATATTCATCTGATCTTAAACTTTCATACTCTCACATATAGTGAGTTAGAAGATAAAAGAAATCAAAACTCTTTATTAGAGGTAGAGCCTGAAGAGGCTTGGTAAGAAAGAAATACTTGTGAGCCTGGAGAGGTGTTGAATACTTGGAGTAATCTATTTGAAAATAGTGGAAAAATCCTTCAAGTAGAAGGGACTGGACGTAGCTCTTGGTTGGAAGAGAGTGAACCAGGATAAAACATCTTGTGTAAATCTTCTAATCCCTTATCTTTTTTGTTTTACGTGTTTATACTAACTGTGGGGATTTGAACTTGAATTTGTTAATCCTTCAAAAGACCTCTTTTCTGTGTGCTTTATTCTGCCTCCTTATTTTTGTGTGAGAAAATCTTTTTGAAAAGGCTGTTTTCGAAAAATATTAACAAACACAATTCAACCCCCCCTTCTTGTGTTTGCCTGTGTCAACTTCAATTATTAGGGACTATAATGTCCCATAGTAATTGTCAGGGACTAACTTGTCCCAGTCAGTAATTGTTAGGGACTAACGGAGTAGTTTTTTTTGTCAGGAACCAAAATGACCCACGCACTTTTTGTCGGGGACCAAAATGGACGTTTACTCATATATTTAATTTAGCTTTGTAGCTGGTCCAACAATTGTTAAAGACACGCTTTGAAATTTTTGTTAATTAGTGATCATGATCACTGAAACACCAATTTAATCATAAGTGATTGTTAATATAACCAAATTCATTCAATTCCTAGAAGCATGATTTAGGCTTAGCTCTTCTCTTAATAATATATCTTAGTTTTGCTTTCTTTTTTCACAAGTATTCGAAAGTCTTGCTTCACCTTCAATACTTAAGATGTGATTTACTTGGACAACTTCAATTTATGTCAATCGTATTTAGATAAAATCTAACGTGGTATTAGAGTCGGAGCTCATCTCATCGCTAATCATTTATCATATGTTTTGACAATGCCTACCTTAAGACGGAATCTAACAATATACAAACAATTTTAGCAATCCATGCTATATATGAGGATGTTTTATTTTAATTCATTGCCAAAGTTTGTAATTCTATGATCTATTGGATGTTTGGATATATAGTGCCCAAACGTGTTTTTGAATGGGATTTGACTCTAAAACCAGTTCGTACAGTGGCCGGAGGTGTTTAGTTTCTAAATTATGTGCAATAAAATCAATTTTGGGATGACTAGAATTTTTTTTTTGATAAGCCATATGTATATTGCAAAGAGTACAAGGGGTACCCTCAAACCCATATACAAGGAATCAAAGAGTACAGTTCCCAAAAATCCTTACATAAACAGCAATCCAAAAATCAGTAAACCACTAAACCACCCCACAAAACTCAGTTTTTACAGGATATAACAAAGATGCATATCCAAATCTATATAAAAACTAGGTTCCTGCAGGTGAGAGTAATAGCGCCCCCTAGGTCCATGATAGATTACAAGGCAGATTCCATACAATTCAAAGGACTAATGCTCCATTCCAAGAATGAAAAGGTTGCATTCTTAACCAATCCATTACACCAAGTCCACACTCTTACTTTTACCATTTCTGTTACCTTATCAAAGTCCAATGAGCTTTGATTGAAAATCATTTGATTCCTATGTAACCAAAGTGACCATAATACTCCAAACCAAAACATTCTCCATATCTTCTTGTTTCCTCTACAAAACCACAACCCAACATGTTGAGAAAGGAGATCCCACGGGTTGCCAGACAAAACCGTAACAATGCCAAGCCAATTAAACACATACATCCAAACAGCATAGCTAAAATGACAATGAATGAACAAATGGGCTGTTGTTTCAACATTTGACTTACAGAACCAGCACTGCAATGAGCCATTTGAAAGGACTATTCCTCTTCTTTGGAGGTTGAATGCTGTCGGAATTTTGTCCTGAATCAACCTCCAACAAAAAGCACTTATCTTCAATGGAATGCTCCTATCCCATAGCCAAATGTACCTGCACTTTGAGCCGCACTTGTTAAGTGTGTGTATGCTGTTTTCACAGCATAAGGTGTTGATTTTTGACCCAACCAGCACCACGAGTCATCTACTTCTTGTACTATTTGTTGTCCATTTAGGATGATCATCAGCTCTTTGAACAGCTCCTCTTCCCATACAAATAATGATCTTCTCCATGGCAATTTCCAAGTCCAAGTTCCATTCACCCAAACGCCCATTTGTGCCACCTTAGAATCCTTTTCTGTTGACACCGAGAATAACCTGTTGAACTTGTTTGCTAATGTAAACGAACCAACCCACCTCTCCTTCCAAAAAGAGACACAATCCCCCCTACCCACTTTTTTTGTGATCCCGTTTGACAACCAACCCTCTTTCAAGCTATCCCCACCCTCTAACTTACCCAAATCTCTCCACCACAGCGAGACCTCGCCCCCATCAATTGACTTCTCACACCAGTTGACCCCCCACGAGGAAGCCTCACCATATCTCACTCTTAGGACTTTGGACCACAAAGATTCTCTTTCATTGAAAAACCTCCACCTCCATTTACCTAGAAGAGCTAAATTGAAAGCTCTCAAATTTCTGACACCTAGCCCACCCTCATCCCTTGACTTGCAAACCACATCCCATTTGACCCAACAAATCTTCCTACACTCCTCACTACCCCCCCACAAAAACCTTCTTTGGATCATAATGATTTTATTAAGAACCTTGTTTGGAGCCTTGTAGAAAGAAAAGTAGTATACCGGCAAGCTTGAGAGCACCGCGTTTAAAAGGATTACCCTTCCACCAAAAGATAAGTATTTGTTCCTCCACCCTAGAAGCCTTTTCTGTAAGGTTGAAATCAATGGAGCCCAAGTAGAAGAATTCCTTGGGTTAGTACCTACCAAAATGCCCAGGAACTTGATTGGTGATACTCCTACCTTGCAATTTAGGATGGTAGCTACTCGATCCACAATACCCTGATTTGCCTTGATTCCAATTAGTCCACTCTTATGGAAATTTACCTTCAACCCTGCCGCTAGTTCAAACATCCTTAGAATGCATTTTAGAGCCCTAGCATTTTGAATAGACAATTCACCCACCATGATTGTGTCATCTGCGTACTGAACGTGTGAAATCCCCAAATACTCAACCCCCCCTTTTATAACGAACTCTTTGTAAACATCGCATTCCACCGCTTTGCGAATCAAGCCATTCAATCCTTCAGCAACTATAAGAAATAAGAAGGGAGCTATTGGATCTCCCTGTCGGATACCTTTATGCATACTAAACTCCCTTGAAGGGCTCCCATTTACCAATACTGAAACTGAGGCTGAATTTAAGCAACCCCTGATCCAACCCCTCCATCTTGCATCAAACCCCATCCTCATGAGCATGTAATCAAGAAACTCCCAGCTTACCGAGTCGTACGCCTTTTCGAAATCGACTTTGAAAATCATACAAGGCATTCCTTTTCTCTTTGCATAATCCATTACCTCGTTGATCACAACCACTCCATCCATAATGTTCCTTCCTTTTAGGAAGGTTGTTTGATTCCCTGAGATAACTGAGTTCATGACTCTGCCTAGCCGATTTGCAAGTAGCTTTGCCAACACCTTGTAGATACACCCGACTAGTGAGATTGGTCTATAATCATTTAGACCACTCGGGCTGTCTCTTTTAGGAATCAGCACTACAAAAGACGTGTTGCAACCCTTCGAGACTCTACCACTTCTATAAAAATCAGCGACCATATTATAGAAGTCCTCCGAAACCACATTCCAGAATTTTTTTATCAATGAGAAGTTGTAGCCGTCCGGGCCCGGGCTCTTGTTTCCATCACAATCCCACACCGCCTTCTTCACCTCTTCTCTAGAGAAGGCCGCTGTTAACTTTGAATTATCCTCACTCGAAACCTGTTTGAACTCAACACCATCTAGAGTAGGCCTTAACCAACTTACTTTCCTGAAAAGATGATCAAAGTGGCTTGCGCCACCTTCTTTTACAGATGCAGGTTCCTCCACCCAATCCCCATTTATTCTTAAGCCAAGAATTCTGTTTTCCTTGTTCCTTTTTTGAATGCAAGTGTGGAAAAATGATGAATTGGAATCCCCAAGCTGCAGCCATTTGAGTCGAGACCTTTGGTACAAAAAGAAGTCATTCATTCTGGAAAGTCTCCAGAATTCTTCAAATAAATCTTTCCTCTTCCTGATATCATTTTCCTCCAATACACCATTTTCTCCCTTGTCGTCGATCAACTGGATTTCCGAAACTGCTTTGCTGATTTTTTCATCAAGGTTCCCAAAGGATTGTTTGTTCCACTCTTTCATTTTACCTTTCAATAATTTAAGCTTCTCCTTAAGAACATAAGACCCCGAACCTGTCACGTTGAGCTGTGACCATGCCTCGGTAACAAACTTATCAAAATCCCTCTGTTGCAACCAGCAATTCATAACCCGGAAAGGCTTCGGCCCCCAATCAATAGGAGTTGACTTCAAAACGATAGGCCAATGATCGGATACCGATCTTTGTAGTCCCCATTGTGCAAGATCAACCCAATTCGCCATCCATTCATCTGACATAAAAAACCTATCAATCCTACTCATACAAGTTCCATTGGCTCTATGCCATGTATATTTCCTACCAACCATAGGTAGATCAACCAAACCCATATCCTCTATAAATTCATCGAACTCTTGTATCTCACTATTTGCCGAATACAGACTCCTTCCTCTTCTCTCTTCAGCTGATCTGACCGCATTATAGTCGCCTGCTAGACACCAAGCAGAACCCAAGTTATTTGCCCTTAGCTCCACCAATTCCTCCCAAAGAGCTCTCTTACCTGCTAAAGAGCATGGAGAATAGATGTTGAAAATGGCACAAGGTACCTGTTGGCTACCCCAAAAACCTTTCACCCCTAAGAATCCATTACCAACATAAGTTCCCTGTTTTAGAAAACAATTCTTATTCCACAAACAGAGAAGTCCACCAGAGTTCCCAACTGCCTCCTTGAACACCCAATCAATGTCGCCCTCCCCCCATAGAGATTTGCATAGCCTGTCATCTATCAGTTCCAGTTTGGTTTCCTGGATACAGATGAATTCCAGCTTCTCCACCCTAATCAACTTTCTAATTGCTTTCTTTTTTATTCTCCCACCCAACCCCCTGATATTATAAGATCCTATCCGCATTAAGTTACCTCTCTGACACCTGCCTTAAAGTTCTCATTGCACTGAGCCTGGTCCCTGTCTTCCATTGCAACTATGTTTTCTATAATTTCTTCATCATTCCCTCTTGAGACCAAACCAATTTTTCTCCCCATTTCCCACATGTCATTAGCCTCACGATATGCCTCAGCTCTCAAGAATGCACGATTCATATTGATAACCTGGCTGTCAGTTAAAGAATCCCTAACCTGGTTTGATTCTGATAAATTAGAATCTCTGACCATGATCCTTTTTCCCATCGCGATTGCTTTCCTCTTCACGGCATCCCAATTCCACAGTAAGTCTTGCTTTGCGGAACCGCCATGATCTTCAAGATTCTGGTCCTCCGCAGTTAGCGCTTCAACGCATGTTGAGTTTCGGTTTTTGTGGAATTAATTCCCATTTAAGAGATTTTGATTTTCTTTCCTTTGTGACCTGTAGCTCCCTTTTACTCCCCTCAGCCCTACTACCAGCCTCACGTCCCCCCACCTTTCCAGCACCTGACAAAACAATCTCCTCCAATCCTATATCTTGTTGGGCCTCACCAAGACCCAATTGGTTTTGTTTTCCAGTAGCCCATTTCGGAAGGCATCTCCTCCCTCTGGTTGAAACCTCACCTAAGTTATTGGCCTTTGTTTTCACAATTGGGCTTATCTCATGGCCCAGTGCCTCCTTGCTCTGCCTTCCTACCAATTGGCCCAAATGACCCGAGCTTTCCTCCAAAACTGATTGTGTTCCTCTAGCGCACCCAGCCGTTGGTAGTACCGAGATAGTGTCACGCACATAATCAACCAATTCATTACTTTTTGCCAAGTCCTGGTTCGAACTTTCCTGCCTTCTGCTGTAGGAATTACCTAGAGCCACCCTATTCTCTGACATAGCCCTGCAGCTGCAAGACGTCTTTTCCTCTGGGGAAGTCTTTTTCCCAAACATGGAGTTCGAAATTTCTCTGTTTAACCGTTGGATATCTTCCTCCCCTTCGCCCGCCGAAACCTCCGTCTCCGGCACCACCAAAATGTTGTTTAGGACAGAGTCTTCATCATCTGAGGAGCCCCCAATGGAATCCTGATATTTCCAATCTGAAACCAGTCTGTTAAAGTTATCACCAAAGCACTCTTCAAGCATGCGGATTGAGTGTATAACGCCATTGACTTTTACTTGCACTACCCTGTTGATAATCTCAGGGACCGTTGTGGAGATCATTACTCTACCCATATCCAGTCTAGCTTTATCCCTCGTTGACTCGTCCAGAGTTATGAAGGTTCCTGTTAGTTGAGCCACACTCCTGAAGAAGTTCTCTCCCCAAATGTGTGGAGGGGTACCATGGATTTTGAGCCATATTGATCTTTCTTTTGCAATGATACCTGGGCTCCAAGGACTTATCTCAGAGAAATATCTTTTGAACTGATCCTCCTTTTTCTTAAACACTTCCTCAAAAATGTCTCCCTCCTCCGCCTGCATAAGTACCAAGTTTCCTCCCATAGGAGTTAAAATGACAGATAACAACCCCTCCAGCTGGAGTTTTTTCCTTATGCACATAATTCCTTCTGGATCATTTGTACTCCCTACATAGCTGCATTTCAGCCACTCAATGTCTTCCTCGGGTACATTAAACTCCATGCCATTGAAAGAGTTGTGTCTATTGTCCTTGGGTCTGGGGTTTACATTGGTATTCCTTTTGTCGTTCCTTCTTAAATTGCCAATGGGTTTATTCTCCAGGACAGCTTTTGCATACGATATCTGTCTTAAATGAGCCGTGCTGGTCCCTACTTGTTCAAAGACTTTAATATGGTCCCTGCTGGTCCCAGCCTGCTTGACAACTTTCATCTGCTTGCTGTTGTCCACCTTTACGGTACCACGAGCATACGTAGGGATGTTAACTCTTAGCTTGTACGATCCTATCCAGATTGAGTCAAGGGTTGCTTCCAGAGCTTTCGGGTCTTGCACTCCCAAAAAATTTGACAAAGCCAAACTTGTTTCCAAGCTTATCACGTTTTTTAGGGATGTAAACGTCTATAGCCCTCCCCCATCTAAGAAACACCTTCCAAATGTCCCCTAAACCATAGTCATCTGGGAAATTTGTGAAAAAATAGGATACAGAACCCTTGTGACTTTCTCTCCGGGAAGAGTGTTGGTTTTGCATGGTTTCTAACTCTGCTATGTTTTCTAACAATATATATTTGTCATTTCAGCACCCAGGGACACTGACCGAGACGATGAGTGCCTGGTTATAGCTCCGATCAAAGAAGAGTAACAATTCGACAATGCATCAGAGGTAAACGAGGAAATCGTTGGATGGTGGCAAGATCTGGGATGAGTAGAATTAAATTAAGAAAAATAAGAATTTCTAGCTTTTCCATTGAATATAATTGATTCTAGGTGTGTAATCCACATAACTCTTTATATATTTACACCTTAAAATTGATTTTACTTTATCATTCAAACAAAATCAATTCTTCTAATATCATTTTTAAAATATCATTGCCTAACACAAACTAATTTTTTTACTTCGATTTTGTTTAAATCAATTCTCTCAAAATTAATTCTATATTAATTATATCAAAATTTAAATTAGTTTGTGCCTTCCATTCCATTTTTCTTGTCGTTAGTGAACCGATTGGATTGACAATCACCTTTGGCATTACACTAGTCCGGTCTCACTCTTCAGCATAATTACTATCATTTAGAGAGATGTCATCCCCACTATCAAGAAAAGTGGTCTCATTAAGTGTCAAATTAGTCAAATGTGTGCCACTTATGCTACTAACCTACTGTCATAAAAAATTCGATGGCATGGTGGCAAAGGGACCTGCTTGTAATAGAGGAAATAGTGGGGAGGCCCTATTGGCGTAATTGGAATGCGATGGACCAAAATTGCATACTGCCACGTTACTCTAGCACATACTGCCACATAGAGGATATGCCAACTCAGTTACACATATCACCAGTTAACAGTTATGTGTGCTAAGTTTAATGGTGTTACTAACAGAGGTGACAAAAAATGTAACTTTTGCTAACAT
The DNA here is from genome assembly GCA_035048595.1 of Echinosophora koreensis. Lineage (NCBI taxonomy): Eukaryota > Viridiplantae > Streptophyta > Magnoliopsida > Fabales > Fabaceae > Echinosophora > Echinosophora koreensis. The sequence goes on from JAPCYP010000046.1 coordinate 1,842,516, forward strand.
TTCATAGTTAGAGGAAAGTGAATTTTTTTTTTTTAAGATAGAGAACCGAAATGAATAATAAAAAAGGATAAAGGACCAAAAGTTTAATTTAACCTTTTATTCTCACTTAATTGTAGCAATATATGCATAAAATTAACTTTATAAACTAATTATGAGCGACTCTTAAATTACACAAGTGACTCTTTCATGACAAAAATAAAAGTGTTACTTTAATAATAATTAACCAAAAATAACTCACTCTAACAATAAATGAGAACACATATGATTCATATACACATTATATATGTTAATTGAGGTAAGTAAAAATCATTTTCAGCCTCTGTCCTGTAAAATAAAATTCTTGGATACAGTCAGGTTCGACCTATTACATGATGTGACAATTCCCTGATCCTTATTACGATATGATCATAGCATTATACTTTGCTAAGCCCAAGTAATTTCTTGTACAAAAAAATTTATCATGTGCATAAATATATGATAGCTTAATGGATTTCTAAGAAAAACGAAACCCATCTCAACCCTGTAAGATCTAAGATTCAATACCAAGCAACAAGGGAGAGACCCGCAACAAAGGCTCCAATGTACTTGGATGAAACTTTCTTGCAAAAAGGAAACAAATATTGGTGGTGTTCCCATTATATACACATGTTGATCCAAATCGAATTTGGTTCAAAAGCTCATTTGTAATATCATCCCTCACATATCTTCGTGGATGTGGGCCACGAATTGACCAATCTACCCAAGTGATGCTACGATTAGAGTTCAATTCAGGGTACATCATATGCACAAGTGTTGGAATATAATGTTCATCGGTGTAACATCTTGGGAGACAATATTGTTGAAACATAGGGTAATATTTTGTGTCAGAAATAATTTGAATGGCAAGGTCACGATGCAATTCAAACCATTGAGACCCTTTTCGCCAATTGGTTATGTTAATTATAGGCCACATTTTTGGGTTGTACCTTCCTCTGCAATCCCTTGTTGGGTCATAAAATGAGTGTATAAAGCTGAGGGTGGAGTTCATGAGATAGTTATATATGGTTTTGAAGCCAAATAATGGGATGCATGATTCTGAGAGAAGCACGAAACGTTGATTGGAGAAGTCCATGAGTGCATTTGCGAGAAGACGTCTCTCAGCATCGATCATTGATGATGTACCCCAGATGACAGGCTGCCATGGACAAACAAAGATTAATCTCGAGAACCATGTTAGAATTTGTATTAATTAATTCAATAATATTATATCTATAAATGATTCGCTTATGATGGGTCTTCCAAGAACATAAAATAAGGGCCAAATTACACGTTACCTCTTTAATTTATAATTTTTTTAAATATAAGAAAATGATGGGCAAATTGACCAAACTGGTGTTATTTTAGAAACTATTTACCAGTTTAGGGTCCTTTTGAAACAATTTACTAAAGGGGGGTCGTTTTTTTGCCACATGGCAAAAAATATATTTTTTTTTTTCTGACACAGGGAAGGCGCCACTTGGACTGGCGCCTTCTACTTAAAAAAAAAAAAAAAAAGGTCAAAGGCGCCACTGCCAATGGCGCCTCGTTTAAAAAAAAAAAAAAAAAAAAAAGTGTCAGGCGCCACTTGCAGTGGCGCCTCCCCTCCCCCAATTTCGTTTGGGTACTGTAGCGCTACAGTATGCAACGTACTGTAGCGCTACAGTAGAGTTTTTTTTTTTTTTTTTTTTATTTACAAATTTTGACTTTTTTTTATAAAAAAAAAATTTGTTTTTTTAAATACTAACATTTTTTGTTAACCCATTAACCATATAATGAACTAGATTAATCAAATATTTGCACGTGATTAACCATATAACAGAATGCACTGAATTAACCAACCATTTTCAAAGGATTAACCACGTGTTTTGGTTTTAAAAAAAAGTCGAAATTTGTCCAAAAAAAAACCCATTAACCATATAATAAACTGAATTAACCAGATATTTGCACGTAATTAAACAAAAATATTAGTATTCAAAATATTAATTCAGTTTATTATATGGTTAATGGGTTTTTTTTTGGACAAATTTTGACTTTTTTTAAAAACCGAAACACGTGGTTAATCCTTTGAAAATGGTTGGTTAATTCAGTGTATTCTGTGGTTAATCGATAACTCTGCATGTTCACCACCTTATGCTTTTTCTCAGAGTTACCGATTAACCACAGAATACACTGAATTAACCAACCATTTTCAAAGGATTAACCACGTATTTCGGTTTTTAAAAAAAGTCGAAATTTGTCCAAAAAAAAACCCATTAACCATATAATAAACTGAATTAATATTTTGAATACTAATATTTTTGTTTAATTACGTGCAAATATCTGGTTAATTCAGTTTATTATATGGTTAATGGGTTTTTTTTGGACAAATTTCGACTTTTTTTTAAAACCAAAACACGTGGTTAATCCTTTGAAAATGGTTGGTTAATTCAGTGCATTCTGTTATATGGTTAATCACGTGCAAATATTTGATTAATCTAGTTCATTATATGGATAATGGGTTAACAAAAAATGTTAGTATTTAAAAAAACAAATTTTTTTTTTATAAAAAAAAGTCAAAATTTGTATTAAAAAAAAAAAAAAAAAACTCTACTGTAGCGCTACAGTACGTTGCGTACTGTAGCGCTACAGTATCCAAACGAAATTGGGGGAGGGGAGGCGCCACTGCAAGTGGCGCCTGACACTTTTTTTTTTTTTTTTTTAAGTGGAAGGCGCCAGTCCAAGTGGCGCCTTCCCTGTGTCAGAAAAAAAATATATATTTTTTGCCATGTGGCAAAAACGACCCCCCTTTGGTAAATTGTTTCAAAAGGACCCTAAACTGGTAAATAGTTTCTAAAATGACACCAGTTTGGTCAATTTGCCGAAAATGATGTACAAATTAAAAGTTAACTAAAAAGTAAAGACTTGTTTGCTTTATTTGTTTCGTGTTTTCATTTACTGTTTTTAGAAATAATTACAAAATTATCTCCATATTTTTATTTTGTTTCATGTTTTCAAAATATTGCACAGAGCACAAAATAAATTTTTTTCTTTTTTTCACTCTTTTCTGTACAAATATGTAAAAACAAGAAACATAATGAAAAAATGTGACAATTTTATAATTATTTCTAAAAACTGAAAAATAAAAACAAAACAAACCAAATATTTTTTCAATTGTTTTAATTTATTTCATCAATATAAGCAAGGTCTGAATTGTCTGTCATGGTCATAGTTATGTTGTGTTTATCATCATTGCGAACAATTACAAAAAAATATAATCATAATTGCAACAACAAAAATTAGGGAGACTATCAAAACTATAACGTTGAAATCTCAGGGTCTTTTTGCTTTGTTTTCATATTTTTGTTTTCATTTTCTGTTTTAAAAAATAATTACAAAACTGTCAAATTATTTTCATTCTCTTTCCTGTTTTTAAAGATTTGTACAGGAAACATTGAAAACAGAAAAAAGTTGTTTTCAATATTTCCTGTACAAATTTTTGAATACAGAAAATATAATGAAAACAATTTGACAGTTTTATAATTATTTCTGAAAATAAGAAATAAAAACAGGAATTGGGAAAGCAAGCAGACACTCGGTTATGGTTATGAACCATTTTAATGTGTTGAGTGCTATAGCAAGCTAACCTGGCTAGGAACTTTTCTTCCGTAGAACACAGAATCTTCACGCACGTTGTCGTGGTAAGAAGGATCTTGATGCAAGTAAATAGAGTAAAAACCAGCGTGTCCTTCGAAGAATTTCTCCCACAAGGGTGCCAGGGGCAGTTTACCTTTTACCAAGAACATGAAAGCCACCTTTCGGATGGTCCTGTTAGTCAAATCTTCAATTCCTTGAACCATAGATGCTTTAAGGAACAACTCTTGGTCGGTCATGTTGTGCATGAGAGATGTCTTCAACACAGTATAGTTGGATGTTGTGTTCCATGATGAAGAGGGTAACACTTGTAACGACGGAGGCGGCGGCGGCGGCGGCAGTGATGGTGTTGGAGGTAGCTTTAATGATGGTAATGGCAAAGGTGGTGGTTGAAAGAAAGTTGTGAGTGAAGTTGTCACATGATAAGGAAAGGTTTGGAGATTGAAAGATAAGCTCTTAAAGCATAAAGTTGCAACTATTCCAAGTGATATACCAATTACAAAGAAGAACAAGTGATAGAGATGGTTTTTGTTTACATATAAGCGATGAGATGGTTTATGCTCCATCTGCCAATTATCAATAGATGCACAAAATGACAAAGCAAGAGATGAGCAGCTTAATTTAAGTCTTAAAAAAATGTCAGTATCACTTTGAACTCAACTTGGGACTTAAGTAGCTTTTCTAAATTATCAACTTCGTCAGTGGAGAATTTTTTTAAAAAAAAAAGACAAGACTCGACCTTTTAAAGCAATATTTACTTTGCTAAAAAAAATATACTAGTCAACGCAAGCATTGCAAAAGAAATAATATGGAGTAAACATCAATTTAAATATCTAAAGATGTAAATAACATTAATTAGTGATTAAGTAAAGTTGACCCTAATTAATAGCTTTAAACCTAAATTGTTACATTCATCCGATCATGTAAAAAGGTTGACAAAATTAAGTTCACTAATAATTAAAAATGACATTTATACTTAATCCCTTATATATGATAAAAAGTTAACATAAAACCTAGTCCTTTAATAATAAAAAGGATTTAAGTAGTATACATTGTTTTACATTGACATCCACTAACATTTTCACGCATATGTGTTTTTATTTTAATAACTAAGAGAGAAATAACAATAATACTTTTTTTAAAAGCAAAAAAATGAATATATAAAGGTACAAGGGGAACTCTAACCCGTATACACTTAACCACTAAAAAAATAGTGGAACAAAACAAGGTAAAGATTCAACCAAGATAACAATAAGCACCCAAGACAAAATATGTAGTCTAATAATAATACTGATTTGTCAATATGTTATTGGATGTCAGTGTAAAAAATTTTAAATTTAAACTGGCAGTACTTAGAAATCAAACTCTATTAAAAAATAACATCAATTTAATCTATTAATTAACATTGAATTTTTTTTTTTCGATAGTTAAAAGGAAAATTTTAATAATCACTTTCCATGTTAAATTTAGAAAACAAAATGGGGATTCCAGTCTATATTTTATTTCATGGACATTCTCTTTTGTTAATGAATGGAATGATTCCATACCTCATATATAGCACATACCATTGAACTCGGATTCGTGATTCCATTGTTCAAGGAAAGAGATTTAATTTTGTTCGTAGCACCCCTCATTCATTTTGACTGACATTTATTACCCTTCATTATATTTATTCTTTTTCTAATTTTACTATTTTTTTAACACAAAAAATTAGTGAAATATGGCCCATGCAGGTCTCGAACCTGCGACCTTCGCGTTATTAGCACGACGCTCTAACCAACTGAGCTAATAGGCCAGATGATATATTTATTATAAAAAATTATTTGATGACAAAAACTATTATTAGTAGTTTTAAGAAAATTATTAATATTTTTTTTAGAAATACTAACCAATGCCTAAGAAGTAAATTTTGTATGAAAAAAATTGATATATTTAATATATTTAAAAGTTTTACACTGGTATCTTCCCAATACAATATTGTTTCTTGTTGCTTCCTTAAGGATGGCTAGCAACAAGACCCTTTTTCCATCTTTGATCACCAATTTTTACATAATCTGGATCATCAGAGGTATTGCAGATATTAAAAAATTGAACTTCAACCTAAGCGTGAGAAAAGTTAACTTTCTTAGTTTTTCTCACAAGGTATATATCTAGTTTAGATCATACTTGATTACATTCCACATTGATTCCATGCACCGTAAAATTAAATTGCTTTGAAATTTATTCCATTCCAAAAGCTGATAAGCCATAGGCAGGTGATGATTAACCCATTCTATTCATACTTTTAAAATCAGCCTTAATTTGATATATCCGTTTTATACTTGGTAAATGATAGTAACGGATCCGTTTAGGTAGCTCGTGAGCTAAGAGACGCCAAGGAGTCTCCACTTGGAGAGCAGGTTCGAATTCTCCCACCCGATAGGTGAGAGACTAATATCTCGAAGTACTGTGATGTGTCTAAGCGGGCGACCCCTCCCAAGGATGTTTTTTCTATACACACGGATCTAGGGATCGAACCCATGATCACATACTTAAGGGACCCAAGCCGCCTTACCACTTGGACCAACACCACATTGGTAACTCCTTCCTAAATAACAACTAACAACTAATATTTGTCTAGGAAAAAAAAAAGATAGTTAAGGGGATTTAGTTATTAAAGATTAAAAAATTGTAAATTAAAGGTGCCTTTGAATCAGGTTTAGTGTGGTTTGTTTGTTCCTTTCGGATTTCCATGGTTTTAACATGGAATTATAGAAATGGTGTTGTGCTTTGATGCATTATTGCGTGAACAAAATTTCAAGAAAAAGGTGCTCGAGAGAGATTTGTCATGTGGGAGCTCCTCCAATTACGGTTGTTATTGGCCTAAAGGTTTTATCAGTGTTATTAAAACCGGGCCGGACCGGATGCTGACGTCAGCACGCGGAAATGAATTTTGCCAAGCAAAAATCACTCAAAATGTCGCCCACAGGACTCGAACACGGGTGGAGAGGATAGCAAGCAAAGAGCTGCACCACTGGGCCAATGTGTATGATTGTTATACATGCACAAAATATTATATATATATACATAGTTTGCATAAAAAATTTATATATTTAATATATACCGGTTCAAACCGAGTCAACTAATGACCCCCGGTTGAACCAGTGACCCAGTGCCCTGACCGAGTCGATCACCGGTTCGGTTTTAATAACATTGGGTTTTATTACTCATATTTTATTTTCTATTGAGCGGTGCACCCTTTTCTTCTACGACGGAGTTACGTAATTATAACGTTCATAAAAATATAATATGTAATTACATATTTTAAATTTTTATTAATAAGTTGTAAGAAAGTAATACAAGTGCTATATGTACATATTTTTCAAACAACAATACCACAAACACACGAATAAGTATACCTTAGTTTTATCCCTCCTCTAATCTCTATTGTCAATTTGGGTTTTTTTTTACCCCATACCGAAATGGGGCAATTTACCTATTATTTAACCAAAATGGTGTAAGTGCAAAGCAAAAAGTATTTTTGAATTCTTTATTCATTTAATATTTCCTTCTCTCCCCTTGTTCCTGCAAAATATTGAGGTATAGTTAGATTTTTTATATAAGCTAAAATGACATTAAACAGAGTATAAGCGATAACTAAGGGATACTTTAACTCATTTACAAGCAAAATTTAGCAAAGTCCCTGTAGTACAAAATTACATTTTAAAATCAAACAAATGACAAAAGGCCCCATCCCTTAATACAAAACCAAATTCCCTGGATCAAAGATACATAACACATTGACCAACCCATCCTTAGACATTAATTACGACTGAATTGTCAACCGCAAAACATGTCATTCCATGAATAAGGAAACTAGCTGGTGCACCATGCCTACAATAATATCTTTGAGTACTCCATTTGCGCGCTTCTACTGGTACCTTGCTTGCCTCCATTTACATATTTTGCTCCCCTTTCTTTTACGCTAGCGGCCCCACTTGAGGTAGCTTAAACTCAATGACAATGAGGTTGAAATTTGAGGAGCTTATAGTTTGAATTTGAAGTAATACATTTTTTTCTCATATATCCTCCACGCGCAACTGCGGAGACTAAACACTCGAAGTACTGAACGACATTTAAGGACTGACCTCTCCCAACCATTTTTCTTGATACACAAGAGTTAGGAATCTAACCCCTGACCATTTACTTAAGGGGTCCAAACTTGTTACCACTTGGATCAACCACATATTAGTAAGTAATGACTCTTTAATTTGTCAGTTGTAGCTCAGCTAACAATATTACAATAGTCTTAATATTATCATATGTATGATATGATAATCAATCACATAATCGCATAATATAAAAAAAAATACATAATATATATATATTTTTTTGGCGGAAAGTGCTTCTTGGTACAAAAAAGAATTTGTATTTGCACCCATGAAAAGATGTGACTTCGTGGTATAAAAAATAGGTGTTGAGTACCCTAAACTAGCTCCATTGAATGAAGATTATATTTTGTCCACTATAAATCAGTAGAAATGATACTTGATACATAAGAAAAAATAAAGTATATGATAAAAATAAATTATCTAATCCAATTCAAACCGTATTTGATTTGATTGGATTGGAACAAATTTTTTTAAGGATGCAAATCGATCCAATCCAAACCACACATTGTTTTTATCATTAGATCGGATGACCTTTTAACTCAAAATCGATTCAATTTAATCCACGAACAGTACTCCTAGTTGGATGGTGTTCTACATGAGGGTTTTACCTTATATTTATAGTGTGATTTTTATTTTATTTTTGATATAATAGTGTGAAATTTCTTGTCATTGAAGTAATATATAAGGAGATATAATTTACTCGTAATTATCATTGATAGTTATGAAGGAAATATGTTCCTAAATATCCTCATTATAGAGGGAATTTTGTTATAATATGGCAGTTTATTTTATTTTGTAAGCAATTAATTAAGAGGGACAAGATAGCATGGATTGTGATATGTGGGACGGTCAGTGTTGAGCGCCGCTCGTGTTGGGCTTTAGTCCTACATACCTGTCCAAAACATATGGATATCCAAAAATATGGTTGTTTAAATCAAAGATATATAATTTGATCCATTGGGCTAATTAGTACGTTTGGATTAGGTAATTTAGAAACTCAACGTGTTTTAATTCCTAACTTTCACGTTTTCTCTTTATGCACTTTATCTCGATTGTAGGGATGGCAATGGGTAGGGTCTGGGTATGATATTATAGTACTCGTCTCCATACACGCATTTAAAAAAATTACCTGTACCCATACCCGCATGGGTAGCAACTTTAGTATCCTTACCCGTATCCTCCGGGTACTTAAATACTCGTACCCACACCCATTATCCACACTTTAACTGTGAAAAAGCAATAAATAACAAAAGATACGTTACAAATCAAAATATTTTAAAAAATAAATATACAAAAAGAAATTATAGATGCAACTAGGTTTAGAAAGTTAAGAATCTTTATAATAAATTTTGGCTTTAAAATTCGTATTATAGTTAAAATTATATATATTAGTAAAATAAATAAATAAATAATTATATATGCATATACATATGTGTGGGTATGGGACGGGGTGAGTACCATAGTACCCGTACCCGCCTCCATACCCATTCAATTTTGCGGGTAATTACCCGTACCCGGACACTTACCCATTGTGCGAGTAATTATCCTAATCATTGTGGATAATTTTTGCAGATACCCAATGAATAGGGTACAAATTGCCATCCGTGCTCGATTGTCATGTTTTTTTCTCTCCTCAGTCTGCTTCCCTGATTCCAAAGACAACTAAGCAAGACACGTTTGAGAGATTATTTTCCTTTGTCTCACATAAAACAAGCACTCTAATTGTATCATCATCCTCAGTAGCGTTATATAGTAGGTACTGCTAAAGGTTTTAGAGTATAGTTACTTATATATATTATTTACATTCACAACACAATTTTCACCATTTAATTATAGTTGTTCCTGAAAGCAATCAAGTTATAACCGTTATGCATATATGTTAGTTATTTCTGTTATAACTTGATCCTAACTTTTCTCCTTTTGTTTCAAACCCAATGTGGGACTATTGATGTAATTTCGGTATAGCCTCCGCATATATAAGGCTACACCTCTCTCTGGTTGTACTCACTTGAGAATTAATCATTCAATATACAATTGAGATATACAACATTGTTCTGTTTCCAATTCTACATGGTATCAAGAGCCAAAATCCTGGCAATTCGAAATCTTTCTTGATCCTTCTTGATCTTCCTTAATGGCTGAAAAGGATATCGAAGAAGAAGCAGAGACATCCATAAACAAGAAGGGTGACAACAAAGATACGAAATCAACAAATAGTGAAAGCTGCATTGATTCCTCGTCACCCTTCTTCTTGCACGCCTCTGATAATCCTGGCCAAGTCTTTGTCAGTGAACCACTCCACAATGGCAACTATGGAGAGTGGATCGTTGACATGACTAATGCCTTGTTGGCCAAGAATAAGATGGGTTTTGTAGATGGCTCCATTCATATGCCAGATATGGATTCACCTCAATTAGCTCACTGGATAAGGTGCAATGCTATGGTGAAAGGATGGCAGAAAAGTGCAATGGACAAAGAAGTAAGAACCAGTGTTAGATATGCAAACACGGCTAGAGAGATATGGACTGATCTTGAAGACAGATTTGCCAAAGAAAGTGCCCCAAGAACCTATGAATTGAAGAGAGCAATCACCCTCCTCAGGCAAGAAAGACTTTCTGTACCTGCATACTTCACAAATTGAAAACACTTTGGGAAGAGGTTCAGTCAATTGCTCCTTGGCCAAAGTGCACTTGTGGAGGTTGTACATGTGATGTACAAAAGCAACTTGTTCAAATGAGGGAAAGGGAACAACTCTACAATTTCCTTATGGGATTAGATGATATCTTTGGGACTGTCAAATCATAGATATTGAGCATGTCACAATCCCTAAATTTGGGCCATGCATATCACTTGGTAGCTGAAGATGAACAACAAAGGATCATTTCTGCCATACACAAACCTGCATCAGAGGTGGCAGCCTTTCAAACCACAGGAACTCGAAACAAAGATCCAAGGAAAGAAAGGCCTAGGTGTGAACATTGTCAAAAGATTGGCCACATCAAGGAGGAATGTTGGGAAATTGTTGGTTACCCTCAAGATTGGAGGAAGCCAACTAAAGAAAGGAAAGAAAGAAACAATTCCTGGAATGAGAGAAAAGGAGGGTTCAAGGCAGCACAGGTGGCCACTGATCCAAGTCCTATTCTAGGATTGTCCATGCCAGAATATGAGAAGCTGATACAGCAGTTAAAGGATGATGCAGAACCTCCAATGGGAAAACAGCATCAAAAGCCTATTGTAAACATGGCAGGTAACTTGGTTTTTAATAAACCTTGGGTTGTGGACTTAGGAGCCACTGAACACATAACATGTGATGAATATTTGCTAAGAGAGAAACATATTTCTCATCAGCAATCTGTCCTTATTCCAAATGGCATGAATGTGCCAGTCAAAGGAGTAGGAAAAGCAAGACTTTCTAATGAAATAGTCTTGAACAATATTTTACACATTCCTGACTTTAAATGTAATCTATTGTCTGTTAGCAAGTTAACTAAGGATCATAATTGTGCTATTATCTTTATGCCTAACAAGTGTGTGATACAGGACTTAGCTTCGAAGAAGCTGATTAGGATTGCTAAAAACCAAAATGGCTTGTATCTTCTTGAGCCTCAACAAAGTAAAGAGGCTGCAATGAAGGTTGTCAAGGCAGAGGATGCATACTTGTGGCACACAAGTCTTGGACATGCTTCTGAAGCCAAGCTTGCACACATAGGTGTAGATATAGATTTTAAAATTCAAAACAATATGCCATGTGATTCATGTATAAAAGCTAAACAGACTAGGTTACCTTTTCCCACAAGTTCAATAAAAACAAAATCTTGCTTTGATCTTATACACTGTGATATTTGGGGTCCCTACACTACTGCTTCACATTCTGGTGCACACTACTTCTTTTCTATTGTTGATGATTTTAGTAGAAGTGTTTGGGTCTATCTCATGAAATATAAGTCAGAAATAGATAGATTCTTACCTATGTTCATTTGTATGGTTGAAACTCAACATGGAAAGAAAGTTAAGAAAGTCAGGTCTAATAATGGCTTAGAGTTTATCTCTAGGAATATGCAAAAATTTTATGATGAAAAAGGGATCATGATGGAATTGAGTTGTACATACACACCCCAACAAAATGGAGTGGTGGAAAGGAAGCATAGGCATATCCTAGAAATAGCTAAGGCCTTGAGATTTCATGCTAATCTACCTATTCAATTGTGGGGTGAGTGTGTGCTAACCTCTGTCCATATTATCAATAGACTTCCATCCAAGGTCTTGGACAATAAAAGTCCTTATGAGATCATGTATGGAAGAAAACCTAACTATGATCTACTAAAAGTCTTTGGATGCCTTGCTTATGCTTTGAAACCTAAGAGGGAAGGTAAATTTGATGAGAGAGGCAGAGCTGGAGTGTTTGTAGGCTATCCTCTAGGACAAAAGGGATATAAGATATATGATGTTGAAAATAAAACCATATATGTGTCAAGAGATGTCTTGTTTTATGAAAATAGTTTTCCTTTTAAAGAAGTAACCTCTAAAGGGAAAAACAGCAAAACAGAAGAATTTGTAATCTGTGATGAAGAGGATACAGTCCTCAACAACAAGATAGATATAGTTACTGATGAATACAGATCAGAACCCAACAACCCTTATCACTCAGCAACTGAGCAGCAGGATGAACCAGCTGAATCAAGTAATGAAGAAGAAAATGCATTGTTGCAGACCAATAGGCATGGTGAAAAAGTGAGACAGCTTCCAAAGCACCTAATGGACTATGAAGTTGACCTGCCAGCCAGCATTGCTCACCCATCAACCAATCTAACAGTAAATAATCAGGTTTTGTATCCCATCTCAAATTATATGTCTTATGATAAGTTTTTTAACTCACATCAAGCCTTCTTAGCTGCCATCACCTCCCATGATGAGCCAAAACACTTCTCACAGGCAGTAAAACATGAACACTGGAGGGAGGCAATGAAAATAGAAATTCAGGCCCTGGAAGCAAATGAAACTTGGATCCTGACACCACTCCCACCTGGAAAACATGCAGTAGACTCTAAGTGGATCTACAAGGTAAAATTCAAACCAAATGGAGAAGTGGAGAGATTCAAGGCCAAACTGGTGGCAAGAGGTTTTACTCAAGTTGAGGGGGAGGATTTCCATGAGACTTTTGCCCCAGTAGCCAAATTGGTGACAATGAGGAGTCTCTTGGCCATAGCAGCAGCAAAGGGATGGCTTGTTCATCAACTTGATGTGAACAATGCTTTTCTACATGGAGACCTACATGAAGAAATCTATATGAAAATACCACAAGGCTTTGCAAGGAATGGGGACACAAGGGTTTGCAAACTGCAAAAATCTCTGTATGGTCTTAAACAGGCATCCAGAAATTAGTATCACAGATTCACAAAAGCCTTAGAGAAGGTTGGTTTCAAGCAGTGCAGAGCAGACCACACCCTCTTCATCTTTAAGCAAGCAAATACCTTCATGACAGTCTTGATCTATGTTGATGATGTCATTGTTGCTGGGAATAATGCAAACTTTATGCAGTGGCTGAAAGACTACCTCAACACTGAATTCAGTATCAAAGATCTAGGGCCATTGAAGTATTTCCTTGGAATTGAAGTAGCTAGATCATCAAAGGGTCTAGTACTTAGCCAAAGGAAATACACCCTAGACATCCTAAAAGAAACTGGCATGATAAATTGTAGACCAACTCACTCTCCTATGGAGCGAAACTGCAAGCTACAAGCCAAAACTGATGATCCAGAGGTAAATACTGCTAGATACAGATGGCTTCTAGGAAGGTTATTATACCTAACAGTAACAAGACCAGATATCACTTATGCAGTCAATACTCTCTGCCAGTTTATGAATGCCCCTCGACAAATTCATATGGATGTAGCAGATATAGTTCTCAGATATTTGAAAACAACACCAGGCCAAGGGATTTTGCTTTCCAGCACTAGCAATCACTACAAGAATTCTCGTTATTTCCCAGGGCTATTTTCCCAGGGATTTAAAATCCCTGGGAAATTGTGACATTTCCCACGGCTGAAACCCTCGTAATAGGCTCGGTAAGTTTCCCTCGGGCAGAGCCGTGTGAAAAAAAAGGCGCGAACGAATTTCCCACTGATTGGACCGTGGGTATATACGCGCGGAGTTTCCCACGGCCCAGCCCGTCACAAAATCACCCTGTTTCCCACGGCCCATACCCTCGCAAACCGTTTCCCACAGCTCAGGCCTTCGCAACAGGAAACACGCCGTTTCCCACGGCCAATGCCCTCGGAAAACTCACGGCGTTTCCCACGGCCACTGCCCACGGAAATCTGAGCGGCGTTTCCCATGGCTTGTGCCGTGGGAAATTGTTTTATACCCATCTTCTCCAGCCTTCTTCCTCATTCGCGCCGCAGCCGTGACGTCCCTCAACTCGCGCCACACGACCCAGTTCTTCTTCATTCTGCTCAGCTGTGAGTTCGTCCGGTCTGCCGTGAGTTCGTCCGGTCAGCCGTTCGTCAGCTCCGCCGTGAGTTCCTCCTCCGCACAGTAGCGCGCGGTTGTCCCTCTTTCTCCGCTTCCACCGTTCTATGCACAGTAGGTAAGGATTTCATTTGCTTTAGTTAATTGCTTTAGTACTGAAGCATAATTTCTCTTGAATGGCTCTATATCCTTCACTGAGTTGTCTCCATATTTCTGGCTTTTTTTTTATATAATGAGCAATGGAAAAAAAAATATAAGATGGTAAAGGTAGTGCCTTTTTATCAAGAGCACGAGCCAACTCTGAAATAGTTTGCATGATGCTAGTTGGGCATTACCAATCTCACTGCACACAACTTTTGCTTGTGATTTAGAGCTTGAAGAAATCCCCTAAAAAGGAAAGAAATAAAAAAAGAAGAAAAGAAGAGAAAACTACTTAGGGATCTATCCGGACAAAAATAGTTTCAATCCATTAAAAGCTTACAACTTAAAGAAAAAATATGAAAACCCATTTCTAACTTGGATTTGACTCAAAATATCTGTTCTGTAGGAAATACAAAAGCTAGGAATAAAAATATTCTGATTATGTAGAATCCTTTTAGGAGAACTAAGACAATTAGAAGTCCGTAATTATAGAGGTAAACTATGATTAACAGTGTCTCTGAGTGATATCACCTGAATATTTGAAGAATTAATTGGGCTATAAATGAGCAATCCGACATGGTTATAATCCGATATTGGCATTTACAGAACTGAAAAGAGACCCTTCGCTCCAGAATCAGTGTTGTACTAAAGCATGTTTCTTAGAAATAGAAATCCATCCAAAGACTTTAGATATATCAATCTTTCCTTCAGCTCAGAGTAGTCATAATGTAATTCCTATATGCTTGCACTCTGGGATTCCTTAATTAAATTCTTATTATGATATAAAGCAGCATTCCTATTCTGTTTGCTACAGTTGTTTTCTGCCAACCTCATGTACTGATGCATTTTTTTGTATGTGGGATAGGGGAATGTCTTTGTCCCATGTTTTTTTTTATTGGTGACAATTTCTGGGTAGTTCCCACTTGAATCATTCAAAATACTCATTTAATGTTAAAATTTATCTGATTTTTTATGAATATGTAGAAGATGGATTGTTATCCTTCAAATCGCAGTTGGGTGTATGATAGGTTATATCCGAAAAGAAGGGGTTTGAAACGATCATTTGTAGATGGGGTTGAAGAGTTTATTGCCCAAGCAAAGCGACAAACGTGTTTCATAAATGATGGAAACAGGATTAGATGTCCGTGCGCTAAATGCCGATGTCGAAAGATTAAGAGCGAAGACCTTGTGAAGACTGACTTGTATATGAATGGGTTCCAGGAAAATTATTGGATTTGGACTCTCCATGGTGAAGAAGTGCCACATGTTGATTTAGGGGTTGACGAGAATTGCATGGGTGCCTCAAGGGACAAACGAGGTTGGTCCGTTGCCATCAAGACAACACCAAGGGGTCGCATCGAAGTGGATGATTCAGAGGAAGATGTGCCTTATCAAGTGGATGAAATGTCACATGTAGCTGAAGTCATTGAAGTTGACCCTATTGATGGCTTAGGTGACTTGCAAGTCGTTGGTGAAGAAGTGAATATCGCCAATTTGTCATCCATCCAGGAGCATCTGGATGAAGAAGACAATAATTCCACAGAAGAATGTGAAGAGACAGGATCTGAAGATGAGGAAGAAGATAATGACTCAACAGGAGCTGAAGACGATGTCTCAAATTCTGAATAAATCGTAGTTAATTTGTATTAGATCCTTTAACGACTTTATGACTTGGATGATTAACTTATTTTTGGCAGTTGGATTTTTAGTTAGTTATATATGTTAACTTTGTGACTTAGATAACTTATCTTGTTGCTATATCTGATTAGTTATATTTCATGAATTTTATTTTAACATTAAGTTGCTCTATAGACATGTCATCAGGATGTGACCCACCTCCACCCAACAGAGATAAGGGTAAGGGTATTATGTCTGATACTGACCCTCGTCCCAGTCGTCATCGGAACAGACCTCCCACCAAATTAGTGATTCGTGAGTCTACAGACGGATACTCACGTATGCCCTCGACATTGACCTCGTCAGTGTCAGCACCACACCCACCTGTACCTACATCGCGCCTGTAACAGCCTGATTTTTAATTACGCTGTTTAACCGGTTAAAATATAATTAATTATATTTTAATCTGAGAGTTAGAAAGTGATTTTTAATAAAAAATAAATCATATTCATAGTCTCTCTTATGGTAGAAGGTTACGGTAAAAATTTGGGTTGAAAATTCAGACGGAGCCCGGTCTGCGTTTTTTTTTTCTGACAGTATAATTTTATACTGTTAGAAAACCCTAATTTGACTCGAAAAATGAAATTTGTAGATTTTTTATATTTTGTCCGTGAGGAAGTCTACTTTCCAAAATTCTAATCAGAAATAAAAAATTATGTGTATTCGGGCGAATTTTGGCGAAAATTCATTAGTCGGTGTTTTCACTGATAGTAAGATTTTAATGATCAGAAAACCTAATTTTGACTCGTTAACGAAGCAAAGTAGATTTTTATCACGTTTCCAACAAGATAGGGTATCTTGAAATTTTTGTAAAAAAATAGGATATTAGACGATTCTCGGGCTTTTTAGGTCGTTAATCGGGTAATCGACGGAGCCGGGAGCAAATAATAGAAAAATATCTAGATATTTAGTAAAATAAATATCTAGATATTTAATTGAAAATATCTAGATATTTAATGACAATATCTAGATATTTATTGGAAAATATCTAGATATTTAGTTTAACTTAACCATGATTAACCTAAACCTAACCTAGTTAAAGCCAACCTCCTATCTATAAATACCCTCCTCCCCCCACACCAAAACCTCACCCCTCCCCTCTCTTCCTTCATTTTTCTTCTTCAACTTCTCTTCACTTTTCTTCATTCTTGTTCTTCATTTCTTCAAGTGTTCATCATTCACCAAGAACACCAAGAACACCTTCACTCTTGTTCTTCATTTCTCCAAGAACACCAAGAACACCATATCGGAGTTGTGAAGAACTTCATCAATTCCTTTCATTTCTTCAAGCTTCAAGAGGTAAAACCTCTTTTCCTTAATCATCTAAGTCTT
This sequence comes from Echinosophora koreensis, assembly GCA_035048595.1. Classification (NCBI taxonomy): domain Eukaryota; kingdom Viridiplantae; phylum Streptophyta; class Magnoliopsida; order Fabales; family Fabaceae; genus Echinosophora; species Echinosophora koreensis. Next base: position 1,859,933 of record JAPCYP010000046.1, read on the forward strand.
TTCCTTCATTTATTTTGTAAGATCAAGCCATGATTATCAAGTTTTCATAAATTTTCATTCCTAGATCTAGAACTTCAAATAATTCTAGAAAATTGTAGAAAAATCATAAAAATGTGAAACCAATTTCTATGATCTAGTTATGATCTCTACTTTCATTATCCAAGAGCTTAAAGAAATTTTCTAACCTATTTTGTTTATATTTGAGGCCGAAATCCTACCCTAAGTGGTTGGATGATTTTTATTCCATATTTTCAACTTATAGTAATTTATCCTAAGCTATCTAAGACCTAAGTAATTAGTACCCAAAAGATTAGAATGAGAAAATGATCCTAGCCCTATTTTGAATTGAATGGCCGAATCTAGCATAAAGTGGGTATAGTTAGGTTTGTTTGATTAATTATAGTTATGTTGTTTGGTTCAAGGTGATACTATTAAACTGTGATAGCAAGGAACGTCGAGTTCGCGATTTCGGTGCTAACTCAGGTGGGGGAAAGAACCAATCTACCGTCGGAAACGATAAGTAGTATATTCTATAATAATTGTGTAGGGCGACCTAAACCCTACTAGTAGTTGAGTAATCGACAAAACCAAATTCACATTGGAAACCTGTTCTGTAAAACCAATGGTGATTTGGGGATTGTAGGTTTATCGACGTTAGGATGATTTTATCTTATCTGAGGTTGATTGAATTTATTATTATTATTGAATTGCTTATGTGATATTTTGTGGTATTTGAATATTTATGATTGTCTGTGTTATGCATGATCTGCCTGGTTTTAATATTTGTGCTTAGTGGATTTAAGCGAGGATATATGTTGTTCGGAAGATTTGGTTGGGTGAGAAAGTATCGGTGAATTAGAAGTGCCTAGCTTAAATTGATTAGTTTAAAGATGAAAGGTGTCATAGAATGTGAGTCAAGGCTAGGATGGAAGCATGAGGCACTAGGTTGTGATTGATGAAATTCAGTGAGGTTCATAAGTTGTATTATGTTTATAACCGTATGTTTGATACATACGAGGTCCAAAGTCCTTGTGGGACCGTCCAATGTTAGATTTAATTAGTGCAACTATAGTGTCAATGCTTTGCTTGAGCACCCTCGAGAGAGAGAACCAGGGTGTGCACCGACTGTATGGTGCAGCTATAGTGTCATTGTAATACATGAGCATTCTTACCATGGAGGAGGTTGTGCACCGACTGTACCGTGCAGCTATAGTGTCATTGCTATGCATGAGCACCCTTGATCCAGGGTGTGCACCGACTGTGCTGTGCAGCTATAGTGTCATTGCTTTGCATGAGCATTCTCACCATGAATAAGGGTGTGCACCGGTTTTGGGGATGCGTCACTTGGACGACTGACTAACATCCCTAACGGATATAGGGAATTAGTGGCCACGTCATCATAAAGGTTTAGTTGCGTGAGGTTGAGGGTAGAGGATGATATCTTAATTTCGAGGATGATTTGCTAGTTATATATGTTGATTGTCTGTGACTTTTATTATGTTATACACTATGACTCCTTTCCGCTTTTATGATGATAGATATGTTTCTTATCCCCTATATCTTTCGGTGTGTTGTATTCTGTCTTTTTATGGGATTGTACAAGAAGACCCTGTAGCTGAGCTGAATGAGGAGGAGTTGGATGGAACTCCTTACGAACCGGAGGTCGGAGGACGAGTTGTGATCCATGGCGATTAGGGTCTAGTCAGTCATGGCCAGTGCGTCTCGTGAGACGTTTTTATATATTTCCGCTAAGTATGACTCTTATTTAAGTTTATGCCTGTGAGGGATCCTATGGAAAGGATACCCTCAACAGTGTTTTGGTAATGTAATAAATAACCAGGTGTGTATTTATATATTACAATGTTGATATGTTTAATTTGCAGAAGTTATATGTTTAGTAAATAAGTTTTAATTTTTACGTATTTTTCACGCTAAGCGCGCAGTTAAGAAATAATTTAAGAGAGAATTAATCTAATAAAACACCGGGGCACAACGGGGTGTCTCATTTGTACCACCGCTAGCACCTTCATCGCCTCCACCGCGAGCATTTACTTGTGCAGGTGTGGATGAGGAGCAAGTTGATAGTCCAGGCTATTCACGCTCACCTTCAGTTGCAAATGTGCATGAGCAGTCAGAGGAGCCAGTGGCGCCAGATGAGCCAGAGGAAGTTGAGTACATGCCCGATGGTCGACCTATTATCAGGCCTAGTGGTAACGGGTAAGAATTAATAAATAAAATTCGTTTGTGTTTGGTTGATTCATGCATTTTATTATAATTTATTACTATGTGTTTGATTGGTTCATGTGTCTTTACTGTTAAGGTTCCTTCCTTCTAAGAGAGCAGCGAGTGCTGTCTCATTTGTTATTCAGCAGAGGTATCACAGGACAATTACATCATGGGGAAAACTCACTGACAATGAGCGGATTAGTATGCTTGACGCTTTTAGAGTAAGTAGCAAATTTCAATTTACTTAATGTGCTGTTTATTATTTCAGAAACTATTAGTATAACAATTATTATTTATCTTAATACAGGGTCAGGCGGCATGGAAGAACGAAGATGAGTCAGAGATCGAGAGGATCTTCCACCATAAAGCCTCCGGACGCCTCTCTGATATGCTTAGGGAGGCTCGTGAGAGTGGCATACAACGAACCTGGATTGGAGATGGTATTTGGGAGGAGTTGCTTCGTTATTGGGCTTCTGATGCATTCAAAAAATTATCAAATCAAGCAAAGAAAAACAGGGCATCAGAGAAGGGTGGGAGCCTACACACTGGAGGTAGCATTAGCCAGTCACAGTGGGCAGAACGTATGGTATGTTCATACTATCATTCTTTATGCATTAACTGTATTTATTCCAACATCATAGTTCATTAATTGTTATCTTAATCATATATGCTTGTGTTATAGGCTAGGACGTCTAATCGAGGGGTGCAAATTCACGAGGTTCACAAACGTACTCATACTAGGAAGGGTACTGACGAGTACATAGATGAGCGCTCGAGGCGCACTCAGGTAATATGCCTTTTTTTTATTTTTGCAGACGCTATTGACTTTAATGGATAATGAACAACTCATACTTAATTTGTTGTTGGACTTAAGAGGCAGAGAGCCTCAAATGTTATGACTAGTTTGAATATATTGCTTTGTGTGAATCTCAATGACTTGTGGATTTAAATTGTGGTGTTCTGTTTGTAACCAGGGATCTTATAGTGTTAGGGGATATTCTGTCCAATTTTCTGCAGAATTAACTGTGTAACATTGTTCATGTTTTGATTATTGAGTTCGTAGAGTCACTTATATTTGGATCTATTGATACTGTATGACATTAGAAATGTTATAACTAGTTTGGACATGGATAATTTATGTTAATCCTATTGTGCTTTTGATGATGACTTACAGATTTAAATTGTGGTGTTCTGTTTGTAAACCAGGGATCGTATAGTTTTAAGGGAAACTCTGTCCAATTTTTTGCAGAATTAACCGTGGAACATATTGTTCATGTTTTGATTATTGAGTCCGTAGAGTCACTTATATTTGGACCTATTGTAACAGGAGGCGTTTCATGAGAGGATGAGTCAGCATAGGTCTCAAGCATCAGCCTCTTCGCCATCCACTACAGCTAACCCACAGGAGGACGAGCAGCTTGCACTGAATGTTTGGGCAGAAGTTGTCGGCGGCAAGTATAAGGGTCGTCTATACGGTGCTGGAGACCTTGCCGGCAACTATCGGAAAGGGCCCTCACGCAGGTTAGAGCTTAGGGTTGGAGCATCCACCAGTAGCAATCGTCGCCCTCAGGAGTCTGCGGAGATTGCTCAGTTGAGGGAGATGTTGGCCACTTCTCAGGAAAGGGAGCGACAGAGGGACGAGGTGCATCGTCAAATGATGGATGCGATGCGACAGATGATGGAGACAGTGCAACAGTTGCAGTTGCATCAGTCCACACAACAACCCCAACAGCGGCAACGACGACAACAATGCCAGGCTAGTCAGACGACCCACCGCACCCAGGAGGACGACGACACTTTTGACCATTTTAATGAGGATCCTTATAATGAGGATACCTAGACTTTTGTTGTGTTTTGTATGAATTTATGTGTTTCTTTTACCTATGATGTTAATCATAGTTTGAATAACTTTTTTTGTTGAACAAATGACTTGAATAACTTTTTTTTGTACAAGAGATTGTTTGAATTACTTAAGTGGCTTCAATTATGATGTTAATGTCTTTGTTTATGCATCCACGTAAAAAATTTATTTATTTATCTATCTAGTTTAATTATAATTAATTCATTCATTTTGTTTCAAAAAAAATTAATTAATTCATTAAGCTATAAAAGTTTTTTTTTTTTTAAAAAAAATGAGGTTTCCCAGGGCTTTTTCCCTGGGAAACTTTAAACGTTTCCCAGGGCTAGGACCCTGGGAAATTTTCCCAGGGATAAAGCCGTGGGAAAATTTCCCAGGGATTAAACCTTGGGAAAGTTTCCCAGGGAAAGAGCCGCGGGAAATTTCCCAGGGTTTGTCCGTGGGAAACCGTTTCCGACACCCTGAAAACCGACGGATCAGGATCCGTGGGTCATCCGTGGGAAAATTCTTGTAGTGAATTTGAGATTTCAGGCTTTCTGTGACTCTGATTGGGGAGGCTGTCCTCACACCAGAAGGTCCTATACAGGCTATCTCATCTTGCTAGGAGATGCTCTTGTCTCTTGGAGGACTAAGAGACAAACTGTGGTTGCAAAGTCCTCAGCAGAAGCTGAGTATAGAGCTATGGCAACCACAGTCAGTGAAATCATATGGCTAAGATGGCCGCTTCAAGAATTGTGTGTTCCACAGCAGGCAGCAACTCCTTTGCATTGTGATAATCAAGCAGCTATTCACATTGCTGCCAACCCAGTCTTCCATGAAAGAACCAAACATGTGGAGATGGATTGCTACTTTGTTAGAGAAAGGGTCCAATCAGGAGACATTGAACCAATAAAGATTGGCACCACAAACCAAGTTGCAGACATTCTGACAAAACCCTTACGAAAAGATCAATTTGAAAAGTTACTTAGCAAGTTGGCCATCATAAATTTACATGTTCCAACTTGAGGGGGAGTGAAAGGAATCAAGTTATAGCCGTTATGCATATATGTTAGTTATTTCTGTTATAACTTGATCCTAACTTTTCTCCTTTTCTGTTTCAAACCCGATGTAGGACTATTGATGTAATTTCGGTATAGCCTCTGCATATATAAGGCTACACCTCTCTTTGGTTGTACTCACTTGAGAATTAATCATTCAATATACAATTGAGATATACAACATTATTCTGTTTCCAATTCTACAGTTCCCACCTAAAATTTTATAAATTTAAATTCTAATTCTGCTACTAATCAAATAAAGATGTGAACCTATATGCACCAAGCTTTTTCCAAGGTTTTATCTATATACAGATAGATACACATAACTACTAAAAACAATCATAACTTTATCTTCTAATTTTATTAAAATTTATTCTTCTTGTTCTTATAATTAGCCAATCCTGTTGCGCACATGTATATATAGATCTTGTACATCATCAGTTCCATTCTCAATCTTGTCAATCATTTTTTTTTTTCGTTTACAAAAATGGTTACTCCAGTGATGCGAGCGACATGGGTATAGCTTAGGCCCTTTCCAAGGAATTTATTTTTCCCAAGGATTATAGCTAGAAACCTCCAACTTCTCGAGAATATTCCTTTACACATTATACATCTTATGGACCTAGCACAACTCTTGTCAATCATTCTATTAAGCATGTGGAATGATGATATGATCTTAGTACATTGAACCCGACTTGTGGAAGTTAGTAAGATTCGTGGAGATTTTTGTCCTAATAATTAGTGACTAACGACTAACTCAACGTCAATCACGCAAACATGCTTGAGATACAAAGCACTGACCATACGTCATTGTGGACCTTCAATCCACTTTGATCATTTTATTCCTCTGTCCGTTCTCTCTCGAGTTAATTTGACTTCCTCACTTAACCACCGAGTAATGATAAACAAGTATGTTGGTTGTTTTCAAGTACTAAATACATGTGATAAGAAAAAAAAATAATAAACAAATATAAATATCTATATATATACGATGTTGGATACCAAAAACGTGTTCATTTATCATTACTCTAACCTAAGGTACTATAGAGTGTGTAGTATATATTTTATCTTTTGTGAACTTTTTCCTTCTCACGTACTACTTTTTTGTGTATGACAAACATTTTTAAGACAAATAAAACCATTTTTTATAAGAACTAAAAAGGTTTTTTAAATAAATAAAAAAGAGTGATCAACAAATTACAAATATAGTTTTCATTTTTGGCTAATGATGATGCCTACTATAGTCCCTCTTGATTTCTTGAGATGATCACTAAGCAATCCAAGCTAAAAAAAAGTCAGACACCTGGCGCAAAAGGCTAAATACACATGTTCAAGCTTTATTACAAACGTATCTAGCTAAAGCCAAGTAGCAGAGATACCCTTTTGTTTTTATTTGTCTAAAGCACCCCACTTATAATAGACTTTTTATTTAAGTTTGGTACTTATAATCTTTCGGCTTTCTACTAAAAAAAAATGAAAAAGGAAGGCTCAAAACATAATCATTTTAGAGAAGTATTGCTCGTGTGAATAAATATCACCTACTATTTTTTTATCCAGATTGTCTGGAGTAGTAAATTCGTGCATTTGTTGTAGTTATATGAATCATCATTGGATTCGCTTCTCTCACATTCCTAATTATTGATTTGCTTTGTCAAAAAAAGTATTTATTTCCACACCCTGTTAGGAGCAGAACACCGAAAATCTTGCATCTAAAGCAACTTTGGTTTTCCTTTTCCGTGCTTTTCTTTTAACCCATATGATTATGTCATTCGTTTTCTCTTCCTTTGGAAATCTCACAACAACCTCCAGCTCTTATCTCCTTTCTCTTCTACAAATCATTATGCTTTCCTATTTCCGAGCATGAACTTCCGTCTATCCAAGGGTAAATGCTAACGAGTATCCTAAAAGTATTGTTTAAGAAGTTTAAATTAAAAAACAAAAATTTTATGGAAAGTTATGTATTCAATACATTAGATGTAGATATACTTAACTTTACAATGGATAATTACCTTGTTTGTAATCTTAAACAATAACCCCAGGACATTCGTTAGCAAGATCCTGTTATAGAAACCTCACGCAAGTACTTTGTAGCAAACACATGCCCACCATTAGTTAATATATCACATATTGTTGTGCATATTTTATGCATCCCAAAATCTATTCATCTAATTATATAACCTCTTCCTCCATTTTCTCATCTCTCTCTCTCTCTCTCTCTCTCTCTCTCTCACACACACACATCACTCATGGCCGATGTTGATTACCAAGCAAAATCCAATACTACCACGCCATCTCTAAAGCTCTTTGGCATCAACATACACAACTTCCCGAAAGACCCTCATGAAGCTTCAGGTTTGAATAATCATTCTCCAACTTCAAGGTCACCGGACTCACCACCAACACCATCAGATTCTGAACCTTTCAACACCCATGATGCCGGAAAATATGAGTGTCAATACTGCTTCAGACAGTTCACCAATTCACAAGCCCTTGGAGGACACCAAAACGCACACAAGAAAGAAAGACAGCTCCTAAAACGTGCTCAAATGCAAGCTGCTCGTGGCTTTGCTGCTTCTTTGCCACAACCACATCACCTCGTCGCACCACTGCCTCAGCCACCTTCATTTTCGTGGTTACACACGACGCATGCAGAAGGTAGCCATAATAAGGGTTTTGGCATAGGTGTTGCAGCATATCATTCAGGAGCCTTTGTAGCTCAGGGAAGACGTCGTGCATATGCAGCAGCTGGTGGTTTTGGTTTTGGAGGGGCCGTTACTGTCCCAACAGCTTTACCTGATGGCGGTGGTTACCACCACCCTCTGCCGCAGTATAGTGGCTTTAGTAGCGGTGATAGTGATGGTCGTAGAAGTCAACAAGGGGTGGGTTTGGATTTGCATCTTAGCCTATAACTTGCCCTTTGCCCATACGATTTAGTGGCTTTCAGATTTAAGCAATTCTAATTCCTGAGAAAGAATTAAGTTGCCCTCAGCCCTCAGCCACCGATTCCATCAATGGATGCTCTAATTTTTCATGCTGACTGACATAACTTGCCATATGTTGTATCAGGTTTCGTCGCACAGTACACTTTTGCTAGTGCAACCTTGCTTCATTTTAACCTGCCAATAAGGTGTTTACATTTGACACACCAGCATATGTAGAGTAACTTTTTAGTTATACATGGTCAACAGGTATAACATCAGTGTTTCCCAATATTTTTTGGTTTGGTACTCACCCTAAATATTAGTCCTTGGGATCGAAGGAGCCCTTGAAGTATATCCCACGGCTTAGATCCTTTGGACCCATTATGAGACTAATCTCTGAGTCGGTCACGCGGTTAGTAAAGCCTGGCCAAGGGTTGTTACATACCCAAGGATCGAACTCGGGCAGAGCCTGAACGATTCGTCCTTAAGTAGTAGTGCGTTAACCCCACTTACACTCAACCACTTGGTTGTGTTTCCCTGTTTTTGAATCAATATATCTGTATTATAGGTAAAAATGACATAATGTATTTGGATCGTATTTCCCTGTGTTTCCCTTTATTATATGTGTTTTCAGAAAATAATTTATTTATTTTTACATTATCAATTATCACTTTTTATTAAAAATATTTGACTTTTATAATAATTATATTACACACATAGGATGATTGTGGCTAATTGATAGGATAAATTTTTTTACAACAGCATATGAAATAAACCTCTTTCATTTGAACTTTGATACATTGGAAAATGAATTTTGTGTTTTTGGTGTCTTTCTCTCTATCTCTCTCATCTCTTATTTTCTCTGTCGTCTCTTCCCTCCATTTTTTCTTATCTCTCTCATATCATTTTTGTCTGAAGTCACCAAAGATACCAAACTCCAAAGGCACAAAATCCTTGCTCATTGTTGGTCACCATAAATCTATGATGTAAGACTTCATTAAGATAGTTAAACTTCTTAGAAATTAGTTCTAACGGTTAATTTTTTTTAATAATATGATCATATATAGTCAAATAATAATATAAATAAATTTTGATATTAATAATAAATCAAAATTAAACCATTTTTTTTTCTAAACTAAAATCAAGCGCTATCTTCTTTTGTTGGAATTTATGTATATGAAAGTTGAGAATCAATTAAATCAAAACAAATGCGGCGGAATGTTTGAATAGATGTACCAACTTTCATAGACAAACTAAAATCACATTGGAATAAAAATGTTAGTTATTTTTTTTTTGGGGTGTGAAAATAAAATATCGGTTAAATGAGTGTTAATGCAAACTATTATCTTATCATTATCATTCGTCCAATTCAAAAATGGGGCTTTTTTACGCAAGTAGTGCAATTTGATTCGACAATTATGTGTATGGTGTGGTTTTTTAAAATATTTACGCTACTAGGGTAAGTCGTAACTCACAAATACGAAACCAAATATAAAGTCGCATCTTCCACTTACAACTCATTTTTAAAAATTAAGGAGTTGTATACATTGTTAAGTCTCTAAAATGTCTGTGTGCATTTCCCTAAGTTTTGATGAAAACTAAACATTGGTTAATGATTTAATTAACCTATTTTGTGGTTGCTAACCTGTCTACTTAGTGTACATATCAGAAAATAGCAAAACTCACATGTTTGTCGACCTAAGTAACAATCTGTCTGGATAAGCAAAAAGTCAACCTGTCTGCTGACTAGGATTGTTGACTTTGTACAAATTGGTTTCAACCTGTCTCTGCTATGTTCTCATACTCGTCTAAGGTTCTTTGTTAAGAACTCGAAGTACACGAAGCTTTTGGAAGCTGTCCCCTCATGCAGAAGACTCTGAATCTCTCTCTCACGCTTATCAAGAAACTCAGAAGGTTATTCTCTCAAGCAACCTAGGAAGTCAGAGACAAACTTCCAGTTAAAGAATGTTTCCAACATGCTTTATTCCCTAGTACTTTTGGTTATTACACACGAAGGGAAATGTACTCTGCAAAAGTACAAAAGCATTATGCACAACTCTGATTTGGCTACTGCACGATGCATAAAGCCATAATCCTTCATGTTAGAGTACAACCAACGTTTCCATTGCATTAATGGCTGCCCAGAATGACTCTATTGCATTTAATGAAGTTCTGCTTGAAGCCATCATTACAAGGGATGTCTCTAACGGATATTAAATGTTTGAAGGCTATAAATACAGAAGTCATTGAAGATGAACACAATCAGAGATTACAAAGCATTAAAGAGCCATTACTCTGTTCATTCTTTCTATCTGTATTCTTCAATCATTTGAAGTTATTACGCAGACTTTCCTAAGCTTTATATTTAAACCACTCTCTGAGTGTTAGTGAAAGATCTGTCTGTCTGTAATTGTATTTATTACAAACCAAACTCTCAAACAAATCTGAGTGAGCCTGAAAAGGCTAGGTGTGCAAAGAATACTTGTCTTGGAGCCTGAAGAGGCTAGGTGTGCAAATAATACTTGGAGTTTGTAACCTGATCAGTTATAGTGGATAAATCTTGGTGCTGCCAAGGACAGAACGTAGCTCTTTGTGTTAAAGAGTGAACCAGGATAAATCACTGTGTAAATCTCTCTTCCCTTAATCTCTTTAGTTGTTTTGATTATATATTATCTGCATTCTAACTAAGGGGTTAAAACTGTTTTTATCAAGCTTGTTTTCATCTGTATGCTTGTGTTGTTTTCTGTGAAAATACAACAGACAGGTGACCTGTCTGTGTAACTTATTTTACACCTATCTGAACTTAACTTCTGTGTGCAAAAAGTTTTCAACTTTATTTTAATTTCTAATAAACACAATTCAACCCCCCTTCTCGTGTTTATAGTTGTCTATTTCAGTTGGTATCAGAGCTCGGCCTCTGGGTTGAGCATCTAATAGTGTAGAGGTAAAAGGTCCTGAAGAATAGACATGACTGTTGGAGCTAGTGGGAGTCACTAGACTGAAGGAGCTTCCTTAACCAGACCTCGATTCTTCAATGGAGAAAACTACAACTATTGGAAAGATAGATTTCAATGGTTCATTCTATCTACAAACTCTGATCTCTGGGATATCATCACAGATGGTCCATTCATTCATAAAAATGATGACAACACTGACAAGCCAAAAGCTCAATGGACCCCTGCAGAAAAGACAAAGTGGGAGCAGAATCACAAAGCCAGATACAATATCATTTGTGCTCTCAGTCCTGATGAATTTGACAAGGTCTGTGCCCGTGATTCTGCCAAAGAAATATGGGACACCTTAGCTGTCACACATGAAGGAACAGTCAAAGTCAAAGAATCAAAGATTGGCACACTTGTCAGAAAGTATGAACTGTTTCTCATGGAGGAAGGAGAATCTGTTGCTCAGATGATAGGAATATTCCAAACTATCATCAATGGCCTAAATTCTCTCGGCAAAGTTTACTCTAATGCTGAGAAGGTTGGAAAAATACTAAGGAGTCTACCTAAGCAGTGGAGACCCCTGGTAACTGCTATCTCTCAAGCCAAGGATCTTACCACCTTGACTATGGATGAACTTCTTGGTACACTCACTGTTCATGAGCAAGAACTTGGAGATGAAATCTCAACAAAGAAGGGCAAATCAATTGCTCTGAAGGCTGATCAAAAGTCTTCAAAAGCTTCTAAAGCTTTGATGGTAGACGAGTCATCCAGTGATGCTGACCTGTCTGAACCCGAGGATTCTGAAAGTGATGAAGAATTATCTCTCCTAACCAGAAAGATAAAGCTTCTCTTACAGAAAAAGAAGTTCAGAAAGGATAAGCCATTTAGAAGGTTCAACAAGGACAAGAACTTCAAAGAATCCACTTCAACAGACAAGAACTCAATTGTGTGCTATGAGTGCAAGAAGCCAGGTCACATCAAAGCAGAATGTCCTCAACTCAAGAAAGCCCCTTTTAAGAAGTTCTTCAAAAAGAAGAAGAAAAGGATGATGGCTACTTGGGAAGATCTGGAGTCAACATCTTCTGATGAAGAGACAGAGGAAGAAGCCAATCTCTGTCTGATGGCCAACAGTGACTCAGATTCAGAAAATGAGGTACATCCTGACTATGAGGAATTACTTGATGCCTATGAGGAATTGCTGGAGGAATCCAACTGCTTATCTAAGGCTTTTAAATCCCTCAAGAGAGATCATGTTAAGCTCCTCAATGAGCATAAACAGAAATCTCTAGAGTGTGAGAAATTTGCCAAAGAGAACAATGAGCTGAAGACTGAAAAGTCTAATGAAGCTAAGATCTCTAGTGAAACAGTCTGAAGAAGTTGAAAAACTTCAACAGAAAGTGGAAGAGCTCACTTCTGATCTTGCCAAATTTGTTAATGGTAGAGATAATCTGACCAAGCTGCTTGGCTGTCAGAGACACTCCCTTAAGAAAGAAGGTATTGGATATGTCCATTAGACACATCATAAAGTATCAACTAAAAACTCTAAAGTGTCTGCTAAATCTACTTCAATTAAATCCATACCTGTCTGTAATTTCTGTGGAAAGACTGGACATATTATGTCTAAGTGTCTTCATAAGAAAAGAAGGAAGTCTTCACAGACTCCTAGAACTAACAGAAAAGGACCCAGAAAACTATGGGTACCTAAAGATCAAATAATCTCTGTTGCAGATGTCCTCAACAGCACAAAGAAAACACCACTGCTGGTACCTGGACAGTGGTTGCTCGCGACACATGACAGGAGAAAGGTCTATGTTCCTAGACCTCCAACTTAAGAAAGGAGGACATGTGGCATTTGGTGGAAATCAGAAAGGGAAGGTTATAGGCATTGGTACTATTGGTGGTAAACCTCCTCTTCCCTTTATATCAAATGTTCTTATGGTTAAAGGAATAAAACACAATTTGCTTAGCATAAGTCAATTATGTGATAGTGGATTTGATGTCTCCTTTACCAAGGATTTATGTATAGTTAAAGATCTCAGTGGCAAAACCCTCTTTTCAGCTAAAAGGCAACAAAATCTGTATAAGATTGAACTGACTGATCTCTCAGATCAAAGTGTAACCTGTCTGATGTCTAAAGAGGATGAAAGATGGTTATGGCATAAGAAACTAGGACATGCTAGTATAAAACTAATTTCAAAATTAAAAAGGGATAACCTTGTGAGAGGATTGCCTGATATTAGTTTTAAGAAAGATGTTTTGTGTGATGCATGTCAGAGAGGTAAACAAGTAAAATCAAGTTTCAAATCTAAAAACCAAGTATCAACCTCTAGACCTCTTCAATTGTTACACATGGATCTGTTTGGACCAGTTAGTGTTGTTAGCTTGGCTGGAAGAAAATATGGATTTGTCATAGTTGATGACTATTCTAGATATACATTGGTACTCTTCTTAACCCACAAGGATGAGTCTTTTAAGGCTTTCTCAGTATTCTGTAAAAGAGTACAAAATGAGCAGGGTTTCTGTATTTCTACTCTTAGAAGTGACCATGGGGGAGAATTTGAAAATGAGCAGTTTAGACAGTTCTGTGAAGAGAATGGAATCTCTCACAATTTCTCTGCACCTAGAACTCCTCAACAAAATGGAGTGGTTGAGAGAAAGAACAGATCTCTGCAAGAGATGGCTAGATCTATGCTCAATGAAAATAATCTCCCTAAGTACTTCTGGGCAGAAGCAGTAAACACAGCCTGTTATGTACAAAACAGAATACTCATTAGGCCTTTTCTAAAGAAGACACCTTATGAACCGTGGAAAGGAAAAAGCCCCAACATTTCTTACTTCCATGCATTTTGTTGTGAGTGCTTTATTCTAAATACCAAGGATCAACTTGGAAAATTTGACTCCAAAACAGACAAAGGTATCTTTTTAGGATATTCTGAAATGTCTAAAGCTTTTAGAATTTATAATTCTAGAACATCTGTTATTGAAGAATCTGTTCATGTCAAATTTAATGATAGCTTAAAGACTGATAAGGAATTATCAGATCTAGAAGATGATCTTGCATGTCTTGATATAAACAAGTCAGGAAATCAACAACCTGACTTAACCAAGTCAGAACCTGAAGCAGAACCAGACAGACAAGTGGAGCAGACAAGTCAAGATCTTCATGATGATCTTCAAAGAGACTGGAAATTCAAAACTCATCATCCTAAGGATCTCATTATTGGAAATCCCTCAGAAGAAGTAAGAACCAGATCTACTTTAAGAGAATCAAGCAATGTGGCTTTCATGTCAAAAATAGAGCCAAAGCACATTGAAGAAGCTCTTGATGATGAAAGCTGCATTCTTGCTATGCAAGAGGAACTCAACCAGTTCACCAGAAATGATGTTTGGACACTTGTCTCCAAGCCCAAAAACAAGTCTGTCATTGGAACAAGATAGGTCTTTAGAAACAAGTTGGATGAGGATGGCAAAGTTGTCAGAAATAAGGCAAGGTTAGTAGCTCAAGACTATAACCAACAAGAAGGTATTGACTATACTGAAACCTTTGCACCTGTAGCTAGAATAGAAGCTATTCGCATTCTAATGTCATATGCTGCACAACACTAAATCACTCTTTTCCAAATGGATGTGAAAAGTGCTTTTCTCAATGGAATAATTGAAGAAGAAGTTTATGTTAAACAACCCCCTGGTTTTGAGGATACTGACAAACCAGATCATGTTTTTAAACTTAAAAAGGCATTATATGGTTTAAAACAAGCACCTAGGGCATGGTATGATAGATTAAGTTCTTTTCTCATGCATGATGGTTTTGCAAGAGGACAAGTAGATACTACTTTGTTTAAGAAAAGTTCTAAAGAGAACTTCATTATAGTCCAAATATATGTTGATGATATTATTTTTGGAGCAGCTAATGAAAAGCTGTGCAAGGATTTTTCAAAGATGATGCAAGCATGATTTGAGATGAGCATGATGGGAGAGTTAAAGTTCTTCTTTGGTTTACAAATCAAACAGACAAGTGATGGAATCTACATCCATCAGCAAAAGTATGTCAAGGAAATGCTTAAGAAGTACAAAATGGAAAGTGCTAAACTTATGAAAACTCCCATGGAAACCAATGCAAAACTAAGTAAAGATGATGAAGGTAAAAAGGTAGACCAAACTGTCTACAGAGGTATGATTGGATCTCTACTGTACTTAACTTCAAGCAGACCTGATATTCAATTTAGTGTCTGTATGTGTGCTAGATTTCAATCTGACCC
This sequence comes from Echinosophora koreensis, assembly GCA_035048595.1. Lineage (NCBI taxonomy): Eukaryota > Viridiplantae > Streptophyta > Magnoliopsida > Fabales > Fabaceae > Echinosophora > Echinosophora koreensis. The sequence goes on from JAPCYP010000046.1 coordinate 1,875,176, forward strand.
AAGAGAATCCCATCTTAAAGCTGTTAAAAGAATATTTAGATATTTGCTTGGAACTACTAATCTTGGTTTGCTATATTTAAGAACTAAAGAATACAGATTAGTGGGATTCTGTGATGCTGACTTTGCTGGAGACAGAATAGAAAGGAAAAGCACCAGTGGAGGATGCCACTTCATTGGAGCAAATTTAGTCGCTTGGTCAAGCAAAAGGCAGACAACTATTGCTCTATCTACTGCTGAAGCAGAATATATCTCAGCTGCTAGTTGTTACTCTCAACTATTATGGGTAAAACATCAACTTGAGGATTACTCTATTTTTGAGCATCATATATCTGTATGGTGTGATAATTCCAGTGCTATTTGCTTAACTAAAAATCCAATTCAGCATTCTAAGGTTAAGCATATAGAAATCAAACATCACTTCATAAGATATTATGTTTAGAAAGGTATCTTTGATATTAAGTTTGTTAAAACTGAAAATCAATGGGCTGATATTTTCACTAAACCTTTAGCAGAAGAAAGATTTTTATTTATTAGAGATAATTTAAACATGCATTGCATGGTTGAATGAAATGTCTGAGGTTTTTGAACTGTCTATGCTACCTGTCTTATAGCTTTATATCACCTGTCTGTGACTACCTGTCTGACTCTGCTGAGCCACTGTGCTGAAACTCAACAGTTTTAGTAAAATGGCTATTATTTACTTAATACCATTTGTTAATCTGAAGCTAATCATGTGCACGGCAGTTTTTATCTCGAAACCATGTTTTCATTATGTCTTAAGTGGGCGCTACAGTTCCCCATCAAAATCGTGCTGTTTTGAATTAAAAATGTTTTATTTCTCTCTCCTGCTTTTATTGCTTTAAAAGGCATTTTTTTCATGGAAACATTCTTTAACTGGAAGTTTATCTCTGACTTCCTAGGTTGCTTGAGAGAATAACCTTCTGAGTTTCTTGATAAGCGTGAGAGAGAGATTCAGAGTCTTCTGCATGAGGGGACATCTTCCAAAAGCTTCGTGTACTTCGAGTTCTTAACAAAGAACCTTAGACGAGTATGAGAACAGAGCAGAGACAGGTTGAAACCAATTTGTACAAAGTCAACAATCCCAGTCAGCAGACAGGTTGACTTTTTGCTTATCTAGACAGGTTGTTACTTAGGTAGACAGACAGGTGAGTTTTGCTATTTTTTGATATGTACACTAAGTAGACAGGTTAGCAACCACAAAATAGGTTAATTAAATCATTAACCAATATTTAGTTTTCATCAAAACTTAGGGAAATGCACACAGACATTTTAGAGACTTAACAATCTCCCCCTTTTTGATGATGACAAACATTCAGATGATTTAATAAACATTAGAAAATATCAACATAGAGAATAACAGAATGTAGACAGGTTGAAATTTTTGATACCTGCAGACAGGTGCATTTGAGTTCAAATAACAGTATCAGAGAAATATGCAGCAGTCTTAAGTTCAAGATGTCAGAGTATCAGAGATTAAAAGTTCAATTTTAACTTTATCTGAACCAACTTATATTTTCTCCAGATTTGAACACTTAGCATTTAACCAGAAAGGGACAAAAAGGGACAAACAGAAACCAGTAAAGAAAGACAATAAAGAGATAAGTAAAACTTATTTTTATTCGTCATAAGCTTCTCATTTACAAGGCAGTTTCTATAGAAAAAGCTACCTAGACTGATTAAAAAGAAGATACAAAGAATCAACTTTCTTTTCTAATAGCAGCCTAGCATGCCTTTCTTCATCCAATTGTCTTTTGACTTCTTCTAGCTCAGCTTTAAGAAGATTGAAGCTATTTAAATCCACCATCTGAGAGGAGGAGGCTTCTGTAGACAGGCTGGTTGAAGCAGCAGACGGGTTTGGATACCAGGGTAAGGCTAATACTGGGGGTGCCTTAGGTACAGAGAAGGGTGAGGAGACACGAGGAAAGAAATATTAGTGAATGGTTCTAAAATAAAACAAAGGGAGAAAAGCTAATTTAAACAGAGGTTTGATTCTGACTAGGTCAGTATCAGAAGAAGGAAAGACACAGGAGAGTCTTTCACATAGAGACAGACGAGTGACTCTAATTTGAATAGGAGGGGGAAGAGGTTGATTAGCTAAGACAGATGGAGGTAAGGGTAAGAGAGAGTCTATATGACAGAAAAACGAATTTGATCCTGTGATTAAGAGAAAGAAATACCTAGACCTAGAAGGTAACATTACAACAGAGGCAGGATAGTGAGATCCTTCCAATGTTCTAATGACCACAACAGTAGGGGGACAAAAGACAATTTCCCTCCAAAAGTTAAGAATATGAGGTGGAGGAGAAGGAATGACAGATAAGTGAGAGACACTTGCAGTCATCAGAGATTGCAGATCACTCACAAACAGTCTTGATGATATGCCATATTGTTCTTTGGGAGTTGAGTCCCTGTGAACAACTGTGTACTGACATATATCAGACACAACATCAAAAGATGTTTGGGTGGGATGAGAAGAGACAGGTGAATGAAAAGGGGAGGCAACTAACAAAGGATTAATAAAAAGAGCAGAAGGGGAGGAAACAACAGAACTTGGAATACCTTGGTGAAGGGGAGAGGATGGTGCAGAAGGAAAGGTGAAAAACTGATCTTCAAAGAGTATTGTCTTCTTCCTTGAAGGGGACAGAGCAGCAGCTTCAGGATGATCAACTGTCTGAGTCCCATCAGACAGGTTAGCAGAAGTTGCAGCAGCAGCAGTAGCAGGTTCTTCTGCAGGGATTTCTTCCCTTCCAACAATGGCCACCAAAGGCATAGGGTAGCCTAACCTTCTTTTTCTGGGAATGATTCCCAAATCAAGAGGTTTGTTCTCCTTTGGCTCCTCTAAGGGTGGAGATGTCTGCTCCCCCTGAGCAGATGCTTCCTCTTTACTAGGTTCAGACTCCATTTGTCTGACCTTGGTAAAGGTCTTCACCCGTCTTCTCTTCTTGGTGGGTTGTGCAGAAGCAACACCAGATTTGCCAGCCTCACTTGTCTTCCTCTTGGGAGAGGGTTTCTTCAGCTTGAACCTGAGAGGTTCAACTGTCTCAGCAGATTCTTCAGAAGTTGAGGGTTCCTCAGGCTTCTGGTCTTGTTTGGCCACCTTTCCAGCAGGTTTCCAGATTCTTTCAGAGATTGGAACCTCTGATTCACCAATAGAATCCACTGGTTCTTCTACTTTCTCCTTCCGCTTATGCTCAGCAGCAGGCTTCTTCTTCTTCTTCTTCTTGTCTTCCTCTTCATCCTCCAGAGGGATTCCTTCAATCCCCATCATAGACAGGACCTTCTTGTCTATGGGAAGAGACATGTCCAAAAAGTGAACATCAGTTGGAACAAATAGCTTGTTCCTGAACACTCTTGTCAACAGCATTCCATAAGGATAGGTCTGCATGTTGGTCCTTCTGATCAGAGACTCAAGATACATGTAGATGAGATCATTGATGTCTATCTTGATTTTGTGAATCAAGTGGTACAGAGCAAATCTGTCCAACTTGGTCACATTGTCTCGTGATCCTTTTCTTGGCATCACACACTCCAGCAACAGCTTGTGCAAGAACCTGCACTTGGGCACCATGCTGACAGGCTTCTTGTTCTCAGGGTTGGGAACTCCATAAACAGCAATATTCACATTTTCAGATCCTACCTGATCTTCCCAGTCAGGTTTGAAGGCAGTATCAACCCTTGGACATCTTGTTGCTAACTCCAAAGAACCAATAGGGAAAATGAGGGTTATGTCAGATGACATTTGAGCCTTGAAGCTCTTGGTTCCATCAATCACACTGGTGATGACCACAGCATTCCTCCAGAAGTCTCTGACCAGCTTAGGATGAACAAGCTCCTTGATGTCAAAGAAAGCAGTCCACTTAGAGTATTCCAACTCTTCAGTGACATTCATACCCCATTTCTTCATCTGTTGAAGATCAACAGTCTTTCCAGGAAGAATTTTCTCAACATCAGCCACTCTCATCTCGTATTGCTCAACAATTTCTTTTGAGGACAGACGTTTTGAAGATGCCATTTTTCAGAGAAGAGGTTACGAGGGTTTTGGAAGAGAGAAGGGTTTGAAAGAGAAGAAGACGAAGATAGAAAGACTTAGGGATTTTGAAAACGATAAAGTTTGAACATGCTTTATTCCCTAGTACTTTCGGTTATTACACAAGAAGGGACATGTACTCTGCAAAAGTACAAAAGCATTCTGCACAACTCTGATTTGGCTACTGCACGATGCATAAAGCCATAATCTTTCATGTTAGAGTACAACCAACGTTTCCATTGCATTAATGGCTGCCCAGAACGACTCTATTGCATTTAATGAAGCTCTGCTTGAAGCCATCGTTGCAAGGAATGTCTCTAACGGATATTAAATGTTTGAAGGCTATAAATACAGAAGTCATTGAAGATGAACACAATCAGAGATTACAAAGCATTAAAGAGCCATTACTCTGTTCATTCTTTCTATCTGTATTCTTCAATCATTTGAAGTTATTACGCAGACTTTCCTAAGCTTTACATTTAAACCACTCTCTGAGTGTTAGTGAAAGATCTGTCTGTCTGTAATTGTATTTATTACAAACCAAACTCTCAAACAAATCTGAGTGAGCCTGAAGAGGCTAGGTGTGCAAAAAATACTTGTCTTGGAGCCTGAAGAGGCTAGGTGTGCAAACAATACTTGGAGTCTGTAACCTGATCAGTTATAGTGGATAAGTCTTGGTGCTGCCAAGGACTGGACGTAGCTCTTTGTGTTAAAGAGTGAACCAGGATAAATCACTGTGTTAATCTCTCTTCCCTTAATCTCTTTAGTTGTTTTGATTATATATTATCCGCATTCTAACTAAGGGGTTAAAACTATTTTTATCAAGCTTGTTGTCATCTGTATGCTTGTGTTGTTTTCTGTGAAAATACAAAAGACAGGTGACCTGTCTGTGTAACTTATTTTACACCTGTCCGAACCTAGCTTCTATGTGCAAAAAGTTTTCAACTTTATTTTAATTTTTGATAAACACAATTCAACCCCCCTTCTCGTGTTTATAGTTGTCTATTTCATACATCACATAGGACTTATGATATTTATTATTTTTTTATTATAAATCGTTTCTAGCAAATACGACTTTGTTATTTTAATATTTTTTAAAAAATTGTCTAGCAAGTCGTATCCATGAATCACGACTTCGTTATTTTATTTTAATTTAAAATAAGTCGTATCCATGGATCACGACTTCAGTAAAAAAAAATTTTAAAAAAAAATGACCAAGTCGTATCCATGGATCACGGCTTCTTTATTTTATTTACTTGAGTCGTACATATGGCATACGACTTGGGCATTTTAAAAAAATAATAATACTAAATAAGTCGTATGTTTTACATACGACTAACATAGAAATTAAAAAAAATAAAAAAATTTAAAGTCGTGAATATTAAACCACGACTTCAAAAAATTTATAATAAAAAATTTAAGTCGTAAGTTTGGTATACGACTCCCTCACTTTTTTTTAATTTTTCGAATATAAAAGTGTTTCGTGGATAGTGTTTACAACTTACCCCAGGTCCGTAATTATTTTAAAATCTACACCATTCACGTAATTGCACTGGCAAATTGCACCAGTTAAGTAAAAAAGCCCAAAAATGGTCTGTTTCGGGGATGTGTGAGTAATAGTAATGTGGGCTGTGCTTGAGGCTCATTTGCCAAAGATGGGTCAATTTGTGCATTGGACTCAAATTGATCCCTCAAATTTACAAATATGGGACATATTTGTCTATCCTTCCATTTTTAATGTCCACTTACTTACTTATGTGTCCCTTAACCAACCCACCTGATTCGTTAGTGATCCGCGTAGCCTATGACAAATTTCCAAAATGAAAAATGAATAAAAAGTGGAAATTTTTTTAGGGGAACCCACTTTTGTTCCATGAAAATAAATAAACAAACTATTTAGTCCCTTAAATTTACAAATGTGAGACACATTAGTCTCTCTTTCCAATTCTAATGTCTATTTAATTGCCTATGTGTCTCGTGAACCAACCTGTCTGACTTGTTAGTAGTCCCGCGTAGCCTATGACAAATTTTCATAGTGAAAAACGATTAAAAAGTGATAAAAAAAAATACACAATTTTAAGGTATTTAGGTTTAAAATTCTGCATATTTTTCTATTCTTGTTAATTTGTCAATTTGTTATTGGTCATACAGATCACTAATGAAACAAACAAGATTACTAACAGGACACACAAGCAATTAAGCAAACGTTAAAAGTGAAAACAGAAACTAACGCTTTGTTTGGTAACGTGGAAAGCTAGAGGAATGAAAGTAGGATGATTGAAAACACAAGTTCCAAAAATTGATCCATTGTTTGGTTACAGTCAATTGGGGGAGAAAAGAGAGAGAGAAAAAAAGGGGTGGGGCCCACATTTTTTTTTCATCCCAAAATTGAAGAGAAAACACAAACATCGATGGATGACCTTGGTTGAAGTGAGTGACAGTCCTTTTTTTAGTTAAAAAGACAACAACAACCTCATTTTTTTTTTAAATTATTATATGAGAGTATTTAAGTCATTTTACACATATGTTTTTTCTTTCCTCTTACTTTCTATCCAACCAAATAAAAGAAAAGAAAAATTTCAGTTTTCTTTCATTTCATGTTCTCTAATACCAAACAATTAAATAATCATTTTATTTTTTATTTTTTTTCTTTCCTTTTATTTTCTCTACTGCAACCAAACAAGGTGTAATTGTCTCGTCGTACTAAATTGAGGGATTAAATAGTTGATTTTTTTTTTTTTTTTTCACACCGGTAGGTTCCCGAACTCCTCCAAAACACCCTCTCCCACTCCACTCATCATTGTACCGCAGGCTTCTCTACCATATCATATCCCTTCTTCAATATATCGTTTTCTGCCTCAGTTCCACTGTGCGACAGCCAGTGCATAGCAGAACAACACCACAGCCCACACGGCGGACCAGCCTCCATCACGAACCAACTCCGGACCTCACCACCGCGGCCTGCACCATCCTCTCCGATTACACACGTCACTTGCTCCTCTACTGGTAATCACACAATTCAACTCTGTACTCAATTTAATTCAAAACTTCCTATCTAATAAATTTCTGAGTTGTTTAATCAATCTTTGAGGGGAATGGGGAGGTTGATGTGCCATAGTGAAGAGGGGAAGGGTCAAGGGTAGTTTGAAAAAAAAAAAAAAGGAAGAAGAAGAGAGGAGCGGGTGTGAAAAAAAAAAAAAAAAGGAGGTGGAAAAGGCTAGGCCTATTCTAATTGGTAATTTCTAATTTTCTATAATCGCAATTTGATAATTGTGAAACACTGAAAAACTGTAATCCCAATCCAAGAGCGTAGTGAGAGGTGAGCTACGGTTTTTGCTCCTCCTCTTGCAGTCGTGGAAGCAACCTTCTTCGCAAGTCAGAAATTCTCCATTTTTTTTAATATGCGGGGTTTAGTTCGTTTTGTTTTTCTGGGTTATACTTGTAGTTCTAATCATTTCCCTCCAATTTGTAACCCATTGAGTGTGTGTTTAGTTTTACGTTTGAAACCTCTATAATTGATTTTGCCCCCGTCAAATGTAATTTTAGTAAAATGGGGGTGTTTGGTTACTATCACGTAGATTTGATTTCGCCTTATACAAAAAGTAGCTTTTGCGTTGGGTTGAAAATTGTACACTAAATTTTACTTCAAACTTGCTTTTAGAATGCAAACATCCAAACATAAATCACTTCGCTTCAAACTCAATTCTAACCAAATCAATTTTACAAAATCAATTCCATTCAAAATCACCTTTATCAAAAGTTTATCCAAACACACACCGAGTTAGCTCAGTTGGTTAAACTGTGGCACGTAAATTGTAAGTGCGTGGGTTTAAATCCATGCAATGCACGTTACCCTTTCCCATTCTCTTCCCCCCTCTCCCCAATCTCTCTCCCCCATGTAAGTCCTATTTCAGGCCACCAACAAGAATGGTTGCTGGCTATTTGGATTGGATAGCCTTTGAGCTATCTCCTAAAACTTGCAAACATAGATGCTAGAGTTGTGTGTCTTGATTGTAGGAAGGTCTTTGAATTGGAGTGGTGGAGCCTTTTCTAAATGAGATTCTAAGAACCAGACTGTCACCAATGAGTTTAGTTTCATTGTCTGTCCAATAAATTAGGGAAGACATCAAATGAAACATAGTAGTCCTCATTGGTGCTTCTATAGCTGATATTCTCTTTGTTTCTAAACTATTAGTTTGAGTAGCCACTTTGTTTATAAAATTAGATTCCACAGAAAATTGGGGAAATCCGGTTGTAGACCATATTTCTTTATTTTATTTTTATTATTTTATATTATTTTAAGTGTAATAAGTCGGCCGGCGAAATGATGTGTGGAACTGATTGTTGGACGTTAAAAAGTCAACAAGAGAATAATCTCACTGATAGCAAAGATGAGAATATTGTGTTGGATGAGTGGATACATTAGATAAGATAGGATTAGGAATGAAAGTATTAGAGAAAAATCTGAGGTAACGCCTATTGTAGAAAAGATGGTAGAGTGTTGTCTTAGGTTGGTTTGGACACGTGTGGAGAAGACTTGTACAAGTCCCAATAACGGAAGTAGATCAAATGGAGGGTAACCTAATAGTTAGATATAGTGGGAGGTCAAGAAAAACTATAGGGAAAACTATTAAGAAGTATTTAGCTTTAAATGATTTGTCTACAGACATGATTTATGGTAGGACATTGCGACATCGTTTAATCTATGTAACCAACCCCACCTAATAGGAAAAGGTTTGGTTATTGTTGTTGTTGTTTTATTCTTCTCATCTGTATAAGATTTCAGAGTTCCGTGGTACTCTTCCTTTTGAGTACATGACATTTGCTGTACGGTCCCAGTCAATACTTTATTCTTTGCTCTCTTACAATATTGTATTGTGTCCTTGTTGGTTGGTTGTGTATTTATAGTATACTTTCAGTTTTCAGTAAGCACTGGAATTTAATTTTGATTCAAAAACGTCAAGAGGCACCTGTAATAACAATATTCTCTTTTAAATTAAACTGTGTTTAAATTGCAATATATACAGTAATAAACTAATAATTTAAAAGAGAAATTTCTCCACTGCATTACATGGTAGGCCTGTATGGTTAATTTGTATCGAGTCTATTGACACTTCTGTTCTCTTTCCTTTTAGTTGTATGAAAAATAAAACATGAGGTTTGTTGGAAGAGTAAAATATATATATATATATATATATATATATATATATATATATATCAAATGGAGGAATGAATGCACTTTCTATAGCAATATATATTTGCTTCAAGTGAATCTTACACATTGGAGATACTATAAGTATTGGGAGAAAAGTACTGTACTATTGATTTTTCTGCCCTACATGCATCCCCAAAGCCCACATTTTATCTTTTGTCATTATCCCTGTTAATGAATGTCTGCGTAGTATACTGTATAATTTTAAGCCTATTGATGTATTTACTGAAATCCTGGTAGCAGGCCCCACCTAGTGGGACAAGGCTTAGAAGAAGTAGTTGTTTTCTTTGTGAACTATATGATATGTTTATTAATCATCCTTTCTCCTTTCAGTTTTAATAGGCCAATGTTGCATGCAGCATCTGCCCCAGGCTTTTGTGCAACCTATCCCCGCAATCTGCGTTGTCCTGGTTATATAATAAATCCGTCAGTTAAAACAAGGTTTTCTGTTCGTTGTTCAGTACCAGAGACAAACAATGGAGCTAAAGTGGAGTATACTCCTTGGCTCATTGTTGGATTGGGTAACCCTGGGACTAAATACCATGGCACTAGGCACAATGTAATTATTCTTTAATTTGTGAAAGTGCTTTAACTGGAATCCACTTCTTGTTTATAGTGAATGTTATGGTTTTCTCTCTATTAGGTTGGATTTGAAATAATTGACAGTATTTCTCAAGTGGAAGGGATTCGCATGAACACAATACAGTCAAAGGCCTTGATTGGAATAGGTGCATCATCTGCCAGCATTGATTTTATTTTTTATATTATTTTCATCTTTTCCCTCCCTGTTACTGACTTCATATTGATTTTAGCAGTAACATTGCATTATATTTTCTTCTGTGATCTGTGCAGGTTCTATCAGAGAGGTACCAGTTTTGCTGGCAAAGCCTCAAACGTACATGAATTTTAGTGGGGAATCGGTTGGTTCTCAACATACATAATACCTAGATTTTATATATACACAGACACACATATTGAAACTGATTATGGATCAACAATCTGCTTTGATGCTTCATCTGTTATTCATACAAAAAAATATGGTCTGCACTTCAATACTCTGCCCTGATTTTATCTGATTTTTATTATTCTTAAAGGTTGGACCACTTGCTGCATATTATCAAGTACCCTTGCGTCATATTCTACTTGTATGTATTTCTTACCATACTTATGTTTAAAAATAAATGCGGACAATTTACAAGTTTGTTTAAATTTTCTTCCGGACATAAGTTTGTGGAAAATTTTATGTAGGTTTATGATGAAATGAGCCTTCCAAATGGTGTTTTAAGGCTTCAACCTAAAGGCGGACATGGGCATCACAATGGGTAATGCTTGTTGAATTTCCCATAACATGGTTTATAAATTTGTCATCATTAAGATATTTTATATATCGTAACAAAATATGATTTAAAATGTAAGAATTATCAGTGTAACAAATCCCAACTTATGAATAATTCGACCACATACTGGAAGGGGATTGGTAGAACTGATAGGCCTTTAGGACAGGACCGACTCTTAGCTCGCTAGAGGGCTATTTCAGAGCTTGGCTTTGAAATGACTTTCTCTAAACTTATTGACATAAGACAGAAATGGGTCAAGATATCCAAGGTTAGGGTTAGGGATTTAGGATGCATCTATGGTAGCAAATACGGTGGATAGAAAGCTTATTGAAGTTTTCTTGACTCTTAGGGTGTGTTTGTGAGTTTGGGAGCGGAAGGGTGGGGAGGGGAAGGGGAAGCTTTGGAAAAAAAGAAGGGGAAAAGGGATGGGGGAAGGGAAGATAACCCTCCAAAATCCTCCTCTAGTTCAATTGTTTAGTTCCCCCCAAATTGGAGGTTTTTTATTTTGGTTAAAAAATAAGCCTATGCAAGGTGTGGGGGAGTATCCTCCCTTCCCCAATCCCTTTCCCCATTGCTTTCTTTCAAAGCATTCCCTTCCCTTCCCCTCCCCTCCCCTTCCAAAACTCACAAACAAGCCCTTAAGGTGAGGGTGGTTTGTGGTTGTGGGCATAGCTTTATCACTTGTTGCTTCAACTCTAAAGTAGGTTATCCTGTTTGAATTTTAACTTGATAGTCTCTTATTATGTTCTAAGATGTTCTTCAACCAGAATAATTATTTGAATTTTGGCATTGGTAACAAGTAGCCTCTCAATTTTGTTTTTTTTTTTCAATTTTTTTCTTCAATGCATTTTGGTGGTGAAGATTTGTTTCAAACTAACTTATGGATAAGATTGTGTTAGAAAACCTCCAATTATAGGGTCCATGTTAGGAAGAATAAGGATGAGTGTAGGGGATTGGGGCCCAAGTCTGTTAGTACTGTTACTAACAGAAATAACTGTCTATCAGACAGTTAATAGTTAACGACTGTAATTAGATATGAAAACAGTTACATGGAGTTAGTAAAAGGAGTGATTGATTGAGAGTGGAAGAGTAGGGGAGAACCCAGGACTCTTAAATATCCTGGAGGAGGAGAGAGCTGTCTTGCTAGTGTTCTACAGTGTTCTTCAATCTCTGATCCTGTATATCATACTGATACAGACACCGCGATCAGTGTGTTCTATCAATAAACATCACATTCTCTCTAAATTCTAGTCCAGTTCTGTTAGACTGCCATCCCAATCTTGCAAACTATGTTTTTCTCAACTTATTTGGGAACTTGCAGCAATTTTTTCTCTGTATATGTCCTCTTGTACTGGATTGTGAATTCTATAACTGATGTTAAATTGTTACAGATTGAAAAATGTAATGGGCCATTTGGATGGTTCCCGTGATTTTCCTCGACTTTCCATTGGTTAGTTCCTTGTCTAGAATCACTTGATAAGTTGATATATTCTCTTCAGTTGTTTCAGCAGTACTATATTTGAAAAATTTTGTTTTGTAGGAATTGGAAATCCTCCTGGAACTATGGATGTAAGAGCTTTTCTTCTACAGAAGTTCAGTTCAGTGGAGAGAAATCAGGTGATACCTTCTAGTCTTGTACCAACTACCAAACGTGAATGGGTTTAGTTCTTTTATTATTGGACAACCCCTTTCTACTTTTACTAGTTAGGTAAAGGACTTGGACACCTTAAGCAAGTGGGTAGGGGTTCGATTCCTGACTCTTGTGTATGGAGAAAACCTGGTTAGGAGGGGAGAACTCACTTTGTGTGATCAATAGATTCCCCGACGGAGATAAGCCACTACTAACGATGGTGGATATTCCGTACCTATAACATGGTTATCCGAAAAATAATATTTACGTGTGGTAGGAGTGTTAAGAGCAATTTAGAATTTGGCTATAATTATATCACTGGAGAATATAAAGAAGAAATTGAGAAGTTATGCAATGCAAAATATTTGTGCCACAATTTTGTATGTGACGAATTATGCTCCTATATATTTTTTTGCCTTATTTGAAAGTTGATGGCAACGTTTTTTTTTTTTTTTTTTTTTTTAATGTCAGATTGATGCTTCACTGGAGCAAGGAGTTGAAGCTGTAAGGACCTTAGTACTCAACGGTTTCAGTCACCATGTTAATAGATTCAATATAGGGCAAAAATACAAGTACCATAAAGTTTGATTTTCTCAAATGAACCGCAAATTTTGGGCGGAGATGAAATCGATGGTTACCTTTATTGTGTTTGCTAGCATTTTTATTTAACCCAAAAAACTCGTCCTAATATGTGCATTTGTAAGGTAAACGAATGTAAATCAAATTGACCTTCCACTGCTGAATTTCGCCATCATCAATATCCGTTTGTTTATTAGGAAAAATCAAATTCCGAAAAGATTTCAACGTCGAGAAAATTTGCGATTTAGGAATGGATTTTGCGTAAGAGATTTTGTTTGGTTTGGATTTTTCCGTAGAAATTGATGAGATGAAGTTGTGGGGAGGAATGGCATTGTAGAATGACGTCGTTGTCACAATGGCCGAGTTGGGAACGATCCGAGTTTCGAGTTGAAGTATGAGGAAACCAACCAAATTGGTGGCTTGTCCTACATTTGTGGTCGTCTAAGTGCATGTTTAGAAATTAGGTGAGTTTGGATAGATTCAATTTTGGAGAGGCAAAAGCTACAAATAATAGCTTCATATGGAAGTGTTTTTCAGCACCCTATAAATGATTTTTACCATATTTGATGGCTATAATTAATCCCGACATTAGCATGTTTCTCACCTAGAAGCCGCCCTTGAAACTAAATTTTCTTCATGTTATATATGTTTTATTTGATCTGACCTCTCATGGTAAATTTTTTGTTCTACACCAGATCTTCGATCCCCCCCTCCTATTTTAAAGTTCTGATTTTTAGTATAAAAGACAGAAAAGCATCTATTGGAGAATGATAAAAATTGATGCTTAGAAAAGGTTTGTAATAGAAATCGCTTGAGGCTATGTCATCGTTTCTAAACTAAACCTAATATATGCTCCCACCTCCTGAATGCCAAAATTTCATTAGCACTTCAGCTAATTTTGAGTATTCCCTCTTAAAAAAGCATGCTCAAGTATTTTATTTATTTTTGACGATGCAGACACATTTAATTATCATTTTTTTAGTATAGGGCTCCCTTTTCCAATCTTTTTATTGTCAAATTGAGCTTAGATGACTATTTTCAAAAATTTAAACAAATTTGGATATTAACACCCCATTAGTGCGAAACTATTGCTGTATCATGAAGAAACAGTTGTGTTGTTTGTACAATTGGACAACTTTTGGGAACTTTTGATTAATGGTTAATACAGTTTAAAATTGTGATTAATGATGTATTAAAACTGATTAATGAATACACATGTAGTTAATGAGTAACTCAATAAATATCCACTGAACTATATTAACCACATGTTTACCCATTAATCAATCTCAATACATCATTGACTACAATTTTAAACTACATTAACCACTAATTAAAAGTTTTCAAAAGTTGTCTCAATCGTATAAACTAGTATGGTACCCGTGCATTCGCACGGGTCACTTTCGTTTATATGCATGTTTAAAACGGCATGCTCGCAAACAATCTATTATGTACTAATAAGTTTGTCTATAGTAAATTTGTGTATAGTAACAACTATTATAAAGAAAACAAAATATGTATTAACAATATAACAACTTTTCAGTTTGTATAAAATTACATGTGCTATGTACATTCATGACAACATAAAATAGATATGTGCTCACAATGAAGCTATATTGACAAACTCAATCCAAGCAAAAGCATGCTTCTCGGGAGTATATATCTTCATGACAATGCTTCCCGGGTGTATATATTCAAGCCAAAACATATTTCCCCTGCAGACTTGAAAACATATGGAATATTACCATGTGTAACAAACAATAAGTTTCTGCTATATATATCGGATATATTCTAAAACCACGTATGTAAATAATTTAGTATTTGCTTAAAAAGACAAAACCACTATTCTTTTATCCATTTGAGTTTAGCATTGAATAGCTATAAGCAAAAAAAATTGCATGCTGTAATTTTATTAAGGAGCAGTAAAAAAAATCCTAACAACGATTATTTTATAAAGACATAACTCAAATTCTATAATCCAATATATTAAGTAAAATGTCAGCAATAGTACTTTCTCGGAACATTTCATGCATGACTTGACACTTCTAATGAATTATGAAAATGATTGGATTCACGATCATCAATAATCAATATGCCTGGAGCATTCTTCATTGCAGTGTGTTGAGGAAATTAAAAATAAATAAAGATGTGAGATTTTAATTATTATATAACTCAAAATAAATTTCATATTCCTTGACCTATATAACCATGACAGAATCATAAAAATATACAGAATCCTCAAAATTTGTTGTTTTATACCGTTGGGAAAAATTGAACAAAAAAAATCCTCAAGAAATGACAACAATACATGAGCCAACAATTCAAAGTCAGGTTCTATCATTACAAAATGAAAGATGATGTCCAAGAATTGACGGTTGCTTTGTAAGCCCATAAAAATGCTCTTAACTCAATTTTTTTCATTCTCAATCATCATAAAGACCCAACAACAATGTGCCTCTATTTTAGTTATCGGAAACAATTGCATTTGATTAAAGTTTCAAAAATGATTCTATAGTCAAAGTTCATGAGAACAAAGCCTTCTTTTCAACTTAACCAACGCCAAAAATCGGTTGATCATATGAAAGAACAACTTTATCTATAAACATCCCGACCTAATTTGCAAAGTTTAATTTATTAAGATTATGCAAACCCTTTGGTGGCTTTCTATTCAAAATATATAACAATTTTCTTCTTTAAAGTTCCTGAATGTTTCAATCAGAAATTAAAGAACTACTCTATGAGTACCATATAATAATGATCCAACAAAAATTAGTATGATCCAACAAAAATTAGTATGAAAAACTAATGAAACTGGAATGAATTCCAGTATTTGTTGCAAAGGAAATTTCCTCACTAGCAAAGGTCGTTTAATGATAGTTATTAGTCATATGAAACATGAAACAGATTAATTATTTAAATCATGAAAATAAAAGTTAATGTTGAAGATATACAAATTATTGGTACAATAGAAGTCCTGCTGTTCTCATATCCTCTATTCACGCTTGGTCCCACTTTTTGAGAATGCAATTGTCAAAGCTCCTCAACATGACAACTAAAATGATAGACCTGCAATGTGGAATAAGAAAGAACAAAAAAGTTTATGCTCCAAATAAATTACTATGCTGATTCTGAGATAAAAGTAAATGAAAATAGAAAGCAATCCCAATTTGAAGGCCATATTTTTTTTTTATTATCAATAAGCACTATTTAGAGTATGATGAGCTTAACAGAAGGAACATGTGGCAAGCTGTGAGAAGAGAGGCAAATACTCGCATAATTGGAAAGAGAAATGGAGACAATAAAGGGAATCTATAGGAGGGCTTTGGCTAGGGTGAGCTACCCTGCCATATCGCGTATGGTGCGCGACTAATTTTAACGGTTGGATAGTGACGCTCCACAAGTGCTTCCGATACATTGTCAACACACGATCTCTCTGCCTCCTCCTCCTCCCTCATCGTCCTCCTCCTTCATCAGTTGCATACTCTCCTCTCACACACTCCTCCCTACTCTAATTTTCCAGCTCACGCTCCAGAATCAACCAACAATATTGATGAATGAAACCCAAAAACAAAGAACATAAAAAATTCAACCAAGAATAAGAAATTGAAAATTTTAACCGAGACAAAAAACTTCAGAGACCGTTTACAGAGTGAACCCAAAAATAATCAACCAAAACCTTTAAAAAAAAACCCAAAATCAACTCAGATCTTGACCCAAATAAACCAAGGCAACAAATCTTCCCATTCCCCTTCAAGATTTGACCAAAAATAAACCATATTCAACTTCAGATATAGATCCATACATACGCTACTTTTGATTTCCCTTACCCAGACCCTCATCCCTCGCCGTCCTCTCGTCCCTCGTCGTTCGCTCGTCTCAGCGCCGCCAGCTCGTCCTCCTTCGTTGCTGGGTCGCGGCTCTGGTATAGCCTGGCGCTGGCAGAGGTCACGAATCTAGCTCGTGGTGGTTCATTCTAACAGCGGCGGCGCGTGGAGGGCTTCTTGCGATGTCCGACGACGGAGCGAGTGACGGGCGGCGAGCGGGTAGTTTCGCCTCAAGTTGTAAATTGTTGTTGGCTTGTTGCCTTAGGACAGTCAGCCATGGTTGGGGAGAGAGAGAATCAGAGGGAGACTCAGAGGAAGAGGAGTGTGAGAGAGGGAGAGGAGAGGAGAGTGAAAAAGGATAAGGTGTGGATAGTGTATCGTTACTATCGTACACCTTCACCATCAGATGGTTCTGATTTGTCACCTTAAGTTGCGCAGCGTGAGCGCTATGTGCGGGTCTCTCACGCTAGCAGCTGCCCCATTAAACTAATTTTGAAACTTGCTAAACTTGCACTGTTCACCAGCTATATCTAAAACTTGTTAGACTTGCACTGTTCTTGTTTGGAATCCTAAAAAAAATAAAAATTAATAGACACATAAAATGAAATTC
Source organism: Echinosophora koreensis (assembly GCA_035048595.1). Classification (NCBI taxonomy): domain Eukaryota; kingdom Viridiplantae; phylum Streptophyta; class Magnoliopsida; order Fabales; family Fabaceae; genus Echinosophora; species Echinosophora koreensis. Next base: position 1,892,413 of record JAPCYP010000046.1, read on the forward strand.
GAATAAAATAGAAGATGAAGAGTTAACAGAACACTTGAGAACCCACAAAAGCATCTGAAATATGCTTCATTCGAACATCAAAGTGAATAAAAAATTTATATAAGGAATATAAATTGGGTCTTGACTCATTTTTACTTTTAAAAAAAAAAGTGCACTAAAGTAACGCTACAATATCCGAGTGTCCCAATTGGATGTGCAAAACAACGGGACTGTGATATAAATTGCTTAAGGCTATGTTATCGATTCTAACAAAACCTAATATATGCTCCCACCTCCCGAATGCCAAAATTTCATTAGCACTTCAGCTAGTTTTGAGTATTTCCCCTTCAAAAACCATGCTCAAATATTTTATTTAATTTTTACGAAACAAACTAATTAATTTTCATATTTAATTTTCATATCTTTTTTTAGTATAGTACTCCCTTTTCCAATATTTTTATTGTCAAATTGAGCTTACATGACTAACTAAAAAATTTAAACAAATTTTGATATTAACACCGCAATAGTGCGAAACTATTGCTGCATTATTATAAAGAAAATTCCAACATACCATATTGCGTGTGTGTTTGGTTTTACGTTAAAAACCTTAAAAATTGATTCTGCTCCTTATTAAATTTGATTTTAGTAAAAAATAAGATGTTTGGTTACTGTCAAGTAGAATTGATTTTACATTCAGAAGCAATTTTGACTAGAAGCTAAAAAAAGTAGCATTTGCGTTGTGTTAAAAAATTTACACTAAACTTTAAATCAAACTTGCTTTTAAAATAAAAATACACAAATATATATGTCTTAATTTCAAACTCAATTCTTACTGAATTATCGAAATTAATTTTGTCAAACATTTATCCAAACACATGTACCGGTCCTTATCTATTCGGCAACGTGACTCAAATATGGGACCCATTCCATTTATAACGGTAGAACCGAAAAAGTCTCTCTCTCCTACTTAGATTAATTAGACCGTTGCAAAATAAAATATTTTAATAGTCAAAGTACTCAAAAGTTAAGAGAAGCCCAAGAAAAAGCCACAAAACTATTAATCATTCAAACTCTGCAAAAACAAATAGCAGAGACCAACGTCTCTCTGCACCAACAACAACCAAACCCTTCTCTCGAGTCTCTCCCATTCCTCTGAGTCACAGCTTCATCATGGACATGGCAAGAGGACCCAGATACAAAGCATATTCTGAGTTGAGGGAAACAAAGCTGAGAATGAAGTACCAAAGGCAACAAGAAGAAGAAGAAGAAAAATATGAGGAAGTGGAACCAAAACTACCAACCCCACCACCAAGAAAACAAGTGAAGTTTCAAGGTGGTTTAGCCTCTGTGAGAAAAGGGTCTTCTTCAGTTCTTGCTCAGTCTGTGCCAGATTTCTCTGCAGCATTGAGGAAGGAGAATAGGAAACCAGTTAATAATGTGCTACCTTCAGTGATGGAGTTGACACCTCCATCAAAGAAGTACCAAAGGCAACAAGAAGAAGAAGAAGAAAAATATGAGGAAGTGGAACCAAAACTACCAACCCCACCACCAAGAAAACAAGTGAAGTTTCAAGGTGGTTTAGCTTCTGTGAGAAAAGGGTCTTCTTCAGTTCTTGCTCAGTCTGTGCCAGATTTCTCTGCAGCATTGAGGAAGGAGAATAGGAAACCAGTTAATAATGTGCTACCTTCAGTGATGGAGTTGACACCTCCATCAAAGAGTTTCAACAAAGGAAGTAATGGGGTTTTGACCAGTTCAAGAGGGAGTGTTTCAGCAAGTGGAGGGGAGAAAAGGAGAGGTGGTGGTGGGGTTTTGATGGCAAGGAAGAGCTATGCCAGCATTGATGAACTCAAGAGTTTTTCTAAGGCTACTGCATGTGCCATCAATGGTGAATTGAGTAGAGGAGGAAAGAATAGTAGACTGATGGGGAAAACTGTTTTGGGGTATAGACAGTTTTGAATGTGGTTTTGGCTGTGGAGATGATGGGAATTTCTTCAACTTTGATTTGTTCATTACTTGTTTAGTTTGTAGCTTTGAGAGAGGCTTTTGTGATGCCTTGATAGTTCATGTGTTTTTTATTCTTTCTATTTGCTTTCCTTCACTTAAGTGAATAGCTTGTATCTGAGACAGTATTGATCACCATGATATTAAGACTAGAGATTTTTTTTTTTAAATATTGCTGTGTTTTTTCATCCAAACAAATTATTACTTTTTAAAAATATTGCTGTTTTTTTTCATCCAAACAAATTATTATCAAAATAGAATAAGTCAGCAAAATGTGGTCTTACTGAGATTGGAATGACTCTTTTTTGTTTTACTGAGATTTCAAAATGGAAATAATTCAATCAACTTCTGTCCCTAAATTCGTTTTTGCTAATTCTTTTGTTTCTATGAAAATGCTGAAAGCCTGAAACCAATAACAGCATTCCACTTTCTTAATAATCAGCTATGGTTAGTTATCAAAGGCTAATGAGCAAATCACACACATGAAAAATGTAAAAACAAAAAACAAAACAAAAAGCATTGTCCTAGGACTTTATTTGTCCACTAATCAAAAGAGAGCCACAAGAGGCCTCCATATAGTCCCATTTGTACAAAAAATACACCTTGATTCTTAGATCATAACTTCTCACAAGAGATGTTGCATGACCAGCTGAGAACAACTTTAGAAGCAAACAAGGTCTTCAACAATTTCATCAACCAAAATTTGAAGTATGTCCCCATCTATATCAACACCAGCCTCAAATGCTTCCATATCAAAGTCAGTCCATTTCCCTAGTGAGTGGCTCATCTCCCATTCTATTATTTCATCAGGTACCATCCAAACCATACTTGCCCACTTCTTGATCTCCCTCTTGACCTCTTGAACTAACATATCGGCTTTCGCACATAATGGCAGTTTCGTCCACGCCTTGAATCCACAGTTAAAATATCTGCAGCAATTTGATTCTAGATACTCTATAACACAATCAAAGAGAAACCCCTTGAGTTCTTTTCTCTGTTTAGAATCCTCGAAACCAACAAAGACGTTAAAATCTGTCCACATAGCATCACCCGCCATAGTGTCCAGTTCATCAAGGAGAAAGCGAGAAATTAGAAGTTGTGGCATTTCATCCTCACTGTGGTTGGTGGATATTCCAAGCACCAATTCAGCATTCAAGAAAACATCTTTCATGTGAGTGAGCTTGCTTCTTGTCAATCTTGTCTCAAAAGAATATAAACTTTGTAATGCCATAGGAATTTGGTTAACAAGATCAGTCAGTATCTCACAACATATCCTCCCTTTGTTAAATGATGTTGCAGAATCTAAAACCTCAGTATCATGTTCCAATTGTTCCAGTTCATCATATGAGTAATTCATGGAATCAGGGTGAAAACCATGCCCTGGAAATAAATCAAGATCACAGACATCAATCAACATGAGAACTTGGTCCAAAAAATAGGATTAAATAAATTGTTGCTAGTAATCATTTTTTTTTGGGTGCTATATCACAATGTTTTTGAATTCTACTTTACCTGAGCTTTCATCCAGACTACTGGAAGAAAAGGAAGCTTCCAGAACAGATCCAGGGCTGAGATGATTACCATTGAAAGAGGTTCCTGACAGCCTATCTTGTTTTGCCCCATTCTGAAAGGAGTAGAAACAAAAGATAATTGTCGGAACACATTTTTCCACCAATCACAATTAACATTTTAATATAATATTACAATTAACAGAGATCATACTCAAACTGAGGATAAACAAAGCTCAAGTGGCTCTAACTAAATGCACTAGTTTCAGGAAATATTATTCCATTTTATAAAGGTAAATAATGCTAGTCAGCTAACACATATACAAAATGTGAAAATTGGCAACCCAAGACACTTACTAGTTTAGTATCCATGAAATGGGTTAAAGTGTGTAAGAGTTACGAAAAAACAGTTCTGATGTTTGTTAACTTTCATTATCCGAACACTCTAGGTATGTATTGGTAGTTGAGCATAATTACACGCCTAAGAAAAGAAAATGCAAAATGCAAGGAGCTCATGCCAAATATCTGTGGGCTCTACCAATACCATTGGGTTCTATCATCAAGAATAAATTTCACTTGGTATAGCTCATAGCACCCGTTTAGATATGCTTTCAACATTTTCAGCCAACTTGATGTGATGCAATGCCAATTATTTTGCTCCAGTAAACCATAAAGCACACCAGATGCCACTTGAACATCCATAACCAATGGTTTTCCTCAATGCAAAGCCACTAGGCTCACTCCTTCTATCCATTCAAAGTTCACTCAACATTAATACTGAACCTGTATGAGTTTCTCCAGTTTTTTATCTTAGACATGTCATAAGTAATAATCAAATGCCTCAATTTTGACTGGTTAATCACTTACTAAAACTTGTAATTAATCAATACCTCCAATACTTGGCACATGTTAGATTTGTAGGCATAACATATGATATACCAATCAATGAGTGTGATACACATGTCATGTCAAATACAACCAGAATACAGGCACATACAACATTCAGTGTGTCTATGCAGTTAACCTACTGATCAGAAAAGAAGCCAAGGGTGCAGTGAGACAATATAGAAAGAGAAGACTTACATGGAGACCAACGTTTTCATTATGATCATCGTGACAGATCAGATGCTCTGAACCTAGAGCAGATATCAGCTCTTGAAGAATTATAACACTTGATTTTTTAGGTGGAGCACCTGTAGCTAACTCCTCACTTTCTTGAGAGGTTAGTTCCTTCAATTTTTGTTCTAAAAAGGCACCTAAAGCATCAACTCTCACAGTTGAAGGTCTTTGGAAATATGTCTTCCTCTCATTATTGCTGCTTGTCTCTTCCTTCTTGGAAGGTATTCCTATCTGTTGCTTCAAGGGGGAATTAAATGTAAATGAAACTACCTCATTGATCTTGTTGTCATTAACCTTAATTGTTTTTCCCTGACCACCTTGTTTACTTTTGACATTAGAACTGTTCAAGGAGGTAGTGTCTAAGTCCTGCCTTTTTCCACCCGGTGCTTCAGAATGCACATTTCTCGGTTTCACACCAATTGAATTAACAGAAACTGTACCTTCAACTTGTATGACATTTTGGGTCCTTCTTTTCCTCTCTAATGTCCTTACATGAGACGAGGAATTATGCTGTCTGTTACAAGGTTTTTTCTCTATGTCAAATTTGGAACTATCCACTTTAGTTGGTGATCTCATCCTTGTTTGACCACTTAGGCTTCTATTAAAAGCAACAAAATCTTTAGTCCCACTTACATGGCTTGTGGATGATGATACTCTTTTTGCTTGCATATTACTCATTGTAGATCCAGATGAAAGCCGCTCACTGTTTGACATCTGTTCTGGTGTTTGAGTCTTCTGTTTCAAGGCAAAGGAAGATGCATCATCCTCTAGGGTCCTAAATGGCTGGCGTGATAAATTCCATGTAGCTGGACTTTCACGGGGCAGTGGCATTCTTCTCGTATCGGGTTCGTTACAAGATTGTGGTACTTGTGCATTATCTTTTCCCTCTTCTCCAGAAACAAGAGATATGAGCTTCTCCTGACTTCTCAGAATAACTATATCTCTTTCTAGTTTATGAGAGGGAGTTAATGCCCTTCCCTTCTGTGCTGATACCATAGAGGTAGAAGCGATTGGATCTGAGACAATAGCTGGCTGTTGCCCAACCTCCGGCTTGCACTCAACAACATCGAGCAAATTACCACAATTTTTGCAAGAAGTCTGCCCCATCAAAGGCTTGGCTGTGGTGGCATCATAACCAGATTGATTTTTTATAACTGCTGAGCTAGTTCCTACATCACTGGTCACAGTGCCGGCCTTGGGAGGATAAGTGGAACCAGGATATGTAAGAGAACATTTCCTGCTTCTACCCTGCAGTCCAGGTTCCAAAATTTTAGTGGCTGCTTCGATTAACCTAGAGCTTCGAGATGCACTCTTTCCCGAAGTAATTCTTGGACTCTTCAAAGGAGAAGCAAGCTTCGGGTGATGATGGTGGTGATTATTCTTCCTTGCTCGTGACAAAACACTCTTAATTTGCAGGGCATCTGCTCCAAACTTAGCCACTGCCATTCTCTCATATGTCCCAGTTTTCTGAAGTTTCGGAGGTCTTGAATCATGCTTTGCAACTCCCACTTCCAAATCCACACCTTGTCTATCCGATGCACAATTATTACCTAAAGACTCCTTCTCCTCATCACCACAACTATCAGAAATCAAAGCTTTTTTGCACTTATCTCGCTGCGCAGCCGGAATTGATTCTAAACCCATCAACCTAGCTACAAGACCCGGAACTCGCATTTCACTCTTTTTCTCTACATCTAAACAACGATTCCCGCCTTTTTTGGCACTTGGGAAACCCCCACTGTTCTCATTAGCAATCTACAATTAAGACAAGCATAACCACAACACCCAACAAAAAGAGTAAGTAAGCACTAAACTTTAAAGAGAACCAAATCAAAAACCTTAACACAAACCCTCCTCAAGCTCATAAAGCCTTACCAAGTGGAGCTTGGAATTTGGCATTTTTTCATCTCCCTTAAACTTTTTTGCACGAGCTGATATAAACTCAACAAACAACAAGATCGAAACAATTACATCAGTTTCCACAAACCAAGGAAGAATCTCAGGTGCCAATGAGTGTGTAACAACAGTAACATAAGAAATGCAATACATGAATGATAAAATTACAAACTAACCAGGAGGCAGAAGCTTCTTGGAGAAGAGCTTTTTCTTGGTGAGTTTCTTCTTCCATTCAAAGAGCTGAAAGAAAATGCCAACACAACCACCTGGTTTCTGTGTCTTCTTCTCAGTGATAGCCAAATTCTTCACAGTAGAATCATTCATTTTTGCAACACTTACCAACACACCCCAAAAAAATAAAAGTCAAAACTAGCTTCCTTAACAAATACACTTCTCCTTACATTGTTGAAACTTGAAAGAAAACACAAAAGGTGAGAGAAAAAAACAATTTTTCAACTCTCTCAAGTCTCAACTTCACATTCCTTCACTAACCCAAAAAAAAAAATATCATTTATTCTTCCAAAAATGGTTACCCATTTAGAAATGATAGCACCCCAAAAACTCAGAATTCAGTTAAGGAAACACCGTACGACGACGTATCATCCACCTACACACACAACACAACACAAAAAAAGGAACCTAAGAAGCGCATGGGTACAAATACAAAACGACGTTACCGAAACAGAAGCATCATGAAACACTGCAAAAGAATGCTGATACAAAAAGCTGGGTTTGTGGGAGAGGGAGGTGCGTAGGATAAGGCGAAAGAGACAAAAGTGGACACCCACGCGCATCGAAGCATTGGTCAAAACGAACAGTGGAAATTTGGAGGAAAATAATAATAAGATTAATGTTATGGGGACAAGTAACAGAGGTTTTGTTTGTTTTGTTCGGTAACGTTCTGTCTACGTCTGTCTGCTACTGTACTCACTACCCAGTGCAATCGAGAGTCAATTCTTTTTTATCTTTAAGTAAAGTAATATTTTATTCCCTGTAATGTTTTCCCAAATTTCTAGTAATCTTTCATTAATTTTGTTTTTGGAAATTTTTTATATCTGATAATAAATTTTTAAAACTTATATTAAATATGAGAAATATTTATTTCCTTACCAATATTCTAAATTTTTTTTTTTTAACTTGTAAGAAACATTACTACATAAAGGGTATCTCATTCATGAGATAACGATTATAGAAGTGAGTTATTTTTTTTTAAATAAAACCTTTTTTAAAAAGTTTTGAGTGTCAATTTTATTAGGGTTATCTTTTAAATGAATTATTTCGATAAATATAATAGAAAATATTATGAAAATAAACCATTTTTAGCTTATTTGAGAAGATCTTATTAAATCAACACTTAATATATCAATTAAATCATTTATTTCAAATCAAACTCAATTAGATCATGGTCAAATAATGTTTTGTATGAAATTGGATCAACGTAATATATCAATATAATAATAGACACTATTTTAGAAGCAAAAATTTATTCAACAAGCACACGGGCACTCAAACCTATATACAAATCAATATAATAGTATTAATTCATACTTCAATTATAAAGTTATAGTGAAAAACTGAAAATAACTTATACTTTTTTTTTGTGTTAAAAATAACTTATACTTTATTATACATATTTTAAATAAATAATATTATTACAATATATGATTATATTATGCAAAAAATATTATTAATTTAACTAAAAATAAGTCTTAGGAATTTCCTTAATTATAAAAAAAAAATTTATAAGATTTAAAAAATATGATTGGATTGGGCTAGATCCAAAACCGACTTAAACCCAATCAAAAAACATGCCAAATTTTCTAAAATGTAAATATGTTGCATTTAGTATCAAATTATGTTTACAATAAATGTCACTGAGAGAAGTTTCATGTAAATATGATCTACTTCAAAAAAATTAATCTCTCACCCATTAATGAACGACATGAGTGTGGAGGAATTCAAAACTAGGCAGCGAAATCATGTCTTAATGTAAATGAATCATCTCTTATAACATGATAGACTAATAGTTCCATTAGAGATATAGAGACAACTTTTAGGTTGCATTAACCTACTAATCATATTTTAAATTTTGTTTTTCTCTCCATCGAAATTTTATCTTATTTTAAATATGTGAGGATCTCGATCCGGTCTTCACAGTTCACACCCTCAGCAGGATATTATACGATTACTTTGCAAAAGAGGAATAATATTTTTTGAATATATAATTAAGACACCTTGTATAAATATCGTAGAATTTATAAATATCTTTGAAGTGATGAAATATAAGATGAGAGAAAAAAAAATGGGGATGAATATTTTTATACGATGTTGAAGACTATTTTTATGTCCAAATATCATTATTCTTATAAAATCTCCTCGATTTTGTGGAACTCAAGCGCGGTTAAGGGTGTCAGTCAGTGTCATGTGTACGTGAAGTTGTTTTGTACTCGCTTACCAAATGAGGGTGATTTCGTAATTATGGTCTTCTTTTGCATTGAAACAGCAAAATCACCGGTGATGTAGAAGCTCAACTGTTGAAGGATAAAGCTTGAAAAGGAAATTAATCATACTGAACTTTTCCTTTCTTTCTAGTTATTACTTTTGCTTGTTTGGTTTGCATCAAGAAAAGGTAGATGATCCATAATTGGAGATGCTCTACCTCTAGTTGGGGTTAAAAATTCGAGTTATGATATTTTGACACCAAAATTTGATATCATGAGACATCCTAGTTTTGAATAGGTTATTTATCACTCTACTATTTCTCTATCTTTATTTTATTGATTCATAACCTACCTAAAATTAGAATGTCCCCTATGATATCAAATTTTGGTATCAAAATATCATAACTCTAAAAATTCACCCTTTCTTGTTTGCGATTTTTAAAAAAAAAATTAAAAAACATCTCTGCGGATACTTTATAATATGTTTATGTTAATTGATATATTAAATTAAATTTCTCACTTACAAATTCAAATCATAGTAACTAAAATGACTAGAGCATCTTGTTAAGCACGAGTCAACTCTCACATCAGTTCTTTTAAATGTTTTTGTTAGATTTCTTTTACGAATTTTTTTAATAAGTTTAACTTTGATAAAAATATATCTATAATGTTTTTTATATTGTCAGTCAATCATAAATCATCTTATATATGATTTTTAGGATAATTATGGTAAGAATCAAAACATTTTTAATGACGTGAACACAATCTTTACACTAACGGTACATACTAATTAAACACTGTTTACCAATTATAAATTATCGTATAATTAAAAATATTTGAGTCTTAACATAACCACCTTACAAATCATATATGAGAACCCATAAGTGAATGGTTGCAGTGGTAGTGGCTGATACCCTGAACAACTTAGCTACAATATCAATGATTCGAATCTTGGAGTACTCACTTTGGGGAGAGCTTTACCTAATCAATCATCACCTCGGGCCCAAGAGTTACTCACACATATCAAAAGACAAAAAAGAAAGTCATATATTAGATAAGTTGTGATTAACTCGTGTATAAGATTTTTTTCATTAATCATATATCAATCAGTAAAAAAAATTTAAATAGTTCACGTGAGTTAAGGGTGGACCCATCTCCCTAAAATCAGCAACACAGTAGGTCACATGAAAGTTGGGGAGAGCGTTATGAAAGTGAAACAATTGAGTATTTGACCAATTCGTTCTTAACAATGTTTCATTATACTTAAAGGAATAGCACCTTTTCTGAACTAATAGTTTGCAATATACTAACAGGATTTATCTTTTATAAGATTAGGTTGTCCGCAACTACAAACAAATCTAATGGAAGTTGACGTCAGATTTTATTGTTTTGGTGTTTAAAGAAGCATGAATAGAAAAACAAGGATCATGTGAGGAGACTCCTATCAAACATGAAGGACAGAGTGAAATATGTAGTTGAGGGTTGGGTTTTGACTATTATATTGATACGAATCATAACATATAAAACAAAAATGCTCTTTTTCTATTTCGTAATGTTATAAAATGACGCTTTTCTTATTTTGGTATAAATTATATTCTTAAAAAAGTTATTTAAAGTTATTTTTTATTTAACTTATGAGTGCATTTATATAAAATATTTGAAAAAAATCACTTTTTTTTAGGTAAAAAATCATTTTTAATAAGTTCGATTGTATTTATTTAAGCTTTTTCATAAAAATGATTTAGTTAAAATGAATAGCTACTTTCATTAACTTTTAGAAAAAAATCACTAACTATTATTTAAAAAAAAATATGATTATAAAAAACATAAAACAGTTTCTGTTTTTCTTTGCACCTGTAAAAGATATTTTCTAAATTATTGAATATCAATTTTTTTTAATCCATATCTATCTTGAAGACAAACTCACTTTATCCAAAAAGCGGCCACCCCTGTATAAATGTTTCATCAACTGGCAATCATCCACCGTAGTAAGGTGCCATCACTGAAGGAACAAGCTAAAATAAATGCCGAGTGCTAAAAGTAAAAGCAGCATTCTCCTAATATTTATACATTCTCCTAATATTTCTACAAAAGTACATGAAAGTGAATAAACATTTCGCTGCATATGTGAGGAATGTAAAGATTACCACCAACCAAATCTGTTGTGAACATTTCCTTGATAAAAATGTGCATATATGTGAGAGCTGGCTTAGTATTAGATTTTGGGTCTAACTCGATCTCAAAAGCTAGCTCATAGGATGAGGATTTCTCACTACTTATAAGCTCATATTAGATACTATCTCTAGTCTGATATCATATTAGATTTTGGGCCTAACTCGATCTCAAAAGCTAGCTCATAGGATGAGGATTGCTCACTACTTATAAGCTCATATTAGAAACTATCTCTGGTCAATGTGGGACTTGGGTTTTTCCCAATACTCAGTAATGGTGTCTATCTTCCTCAGCCACAAAAATGGTGGTAACACTGACAAATGCGATTATGCAATCCTTGGCATTTGAATTTGATCTTACATAGCTATGGATACTCCTATTGAGGTAAAGCATCACTGGACCTGTAGGATATGTTTGTGAGTCTTGTTTAAGAGGGGAAGTAAGGGAAAGTGAAGGTTTATTAGAACCTCTCCCTTGTTTGTGAGTGTAAAAAATTGGAGGGGAAGTTTTTGAGGATTTTAGAAAACCCCCCAAACCCCTCCTCACCTCAATTTTTTGGTTTACCCCAATTTGGGGTTTTTTGGGAGGTTTACCCCAATTTTTAGAGGAAAATGAATAATTTGATTTTGTATTAATATTTTTTTTAAATATTATTTAAAAAATATTACTTATGTTAATTTTTTAAAATAAAGGTAAAATTATAAAAGTATGTTATATACCTTCCATTTACTTTCCCTCCTACAATATGCATTCACAAACAGTGTGAGGGATAACACTTTCCTTCCCTTCCCCTCTCCTTCCCCTGATCCCCTCTCTTTCCTTCCCCTCTCAACTCAAAAAACAAAGCCGTAAGGAACATTAAAGTGTACAAAACATCATAATGCAATATTTGCCGATTAGAATGAAAGAGCAATTAAAATGAATTTCAATTTCAAGACTTAATTATCATTAATCCAGGCAATATGTGTCAGGTTTTAAAGGTTTTAAAGTACAGTTACGTTTTTCATTATTGTAAATAATTGCAAAAAAAAATTATATGGCCCATGCGACCAAAGTTTCGAAGACTATCAAAATTGCAACATTATGGCCTCAACTATGATTACAGACCCAGATTAAAAACCTTGGTAATGTGGAATGCATTCAATGAATATGTTACCAAAGAGGCATAAAAGTTTCTATGATATGTTACCAAAAAAGCATCAACCATTAGTAAACAAGAATCAGAATGAGCTGTGTTACAAAAGAACCTACCTCCTTGAAAAGCTCCATATGGTTTCAGTTTCTGAAGAAATAGAGTCAGACGTGGTCCATGAATGTCTTTAACTACCCTTTGAATGTAAATAAATAAACGAATTTTTGGTGTTTGTTATCACATGAATGTTAAGGAAACTAGAGATAAAGTCAGCATTTTTCTCGTACACATACCATTTCATGCCCACCAGCTCTGAGCATTCTCATCAATGCAAGCCTCTACATGGACGCGCAAACATAGGTGATTTAGCCGAGAGACCATCGTACATCTGTATCATTTTGATGTATCACACCTTGTCCCAACCAATAATAAATTGCAATATATTCTACCTTTTTTTAATATTAGATTAAACATTAATTTATGTAGTAAGATATTATTGGTTAGGACATGGTGTGATATACCAAAATGAGACATGTGATCTCTATCCTTATCATACATAATTTTTTTTTTCCCCAGAAATAAGGCATTTTCATTTATATCAAGGACATAGGTCCAACAACGTACAATGAACAATACTAGGAAGAAGATCCTCAATCCACAATGAATCCTTATGGGCCAATGCATATTTAGCAAGAGTATGGGCCACCATATTTCCAGATCCAAACATGGGAAAAAGAGGGGGCTTGCTCTTTGCACCTTGCTTTCTCCTTCATACACCTTGCAATTTTTTTTTCTTTTCTTCTCTTCCAAAACTACCCTTTGTCCCTTTCTTTCTCTGCACAGTCCACAGTTGCACACCGCCTCCCCTTCTTTCTCTGCAGTCGACACCACCCTTCCTCCCCACATCGACACGTTCCCACAGCGATAATAGGTGCACTGAATATGGTAACCACCTTTTGATCCTGCAACAAGGCACCATAAATCAGCCATTACCATTTGTAATACCAGGTACCATAGAAAATCACTTAAAGAAGGGGAAAATAAAAAAAAATAAAAAATGCCCCCAAAGAACCTCACTGACGGGGATTAGGTGGAGACAACATAGTAGAGAGTGTGAGATATGATAATATGGAAGCTGCAAAGGCAACCGTGAAAGCTGTGGCTCTCATCATCGGAGACAACAACGTTAGAGGCTCTCTTCCGGAATTTAATTTCCGGAGGTTTAAAATTTTCCGAAATTTAATGGTCTTTGGTAAAACTTTACAGATCCGGAATTTAATTTACGAATGTGTAAAATTTTACACTTCCGTAATTTAATTTCCGGATGTATAAAATGATCTTTTGGTAAAATTTTACACATCCGAAATTTAATTTTCGAAAGTGTAAAATGGCCTCTCATAAAATTTTATACATCCGGAATTTAATTTTGGAATATTTTCCGGAATTAAATTTTCGGACTTCTGGAATCGGAGGTAGATTTATTAGGTTAGTGAAAAGGACATTTTTGGGGGAAAAAAAAAGTTGTAAGGTACAAGGAGCAATTTGCAAGGTATTAATAGCAGTGCCCGAAAAAGAGGTTTATGAATTGGGCTTTCATGTTGATACAATCGGAATTAATGAGCCCGAGTAGGAAACTGAAGATTTTTGGCCCCTGAGCTCTTGCACAACCGAGAGAGAGAGTCAGACATACATATTGAAGGATATTATGCATTGGAAATGATTTGATAAATTGACACACCATTAAAAATATTTTACTTTTATTATAACTACATTAAAAGTCACTTCTTATGATAAATTAAAAATGATTAACTCTTATCCTAACCAATTAAATCCGGAGATTTTGGCTCTGTTTGATAAAAACTAGCGGATAGCGGATAAGCTAGCGGATAGCGGTAGCGGATAGCGGATAAGCTAGCTGATAGCGGATAGCTGATTAGCTAGCGGATTGGATTTGAAGTGTTTGATAAAACTAGCGGTTGGACTAGCTGATAAATGTAAAATGACATAAAAGGATATGTTTGCATTTTTTTTTATGTAAATTATATTTATATATATTATTTATATTATTTATTTTAAAATAAATATCACTTATAATAATTTATTTTATTCTAAATTATTTATCGTTTATCACGTCAAAAAAAAATTATTTATCGTTTAAAAAATTCAATCATTAATTTTAAATTTAAATATTAATTTAGTTTTAATTATTTTTAATAAATAAAATGGAATAATAAAACTAAAATTATATATTGATTTGATTTTTATATAAGTTTTATTTTTTACAAATAAAAATATATTTTCCACTTTTTTATCTTAAATATAAATCTAAATAGCAAAATTAATTCTTATTTATATACTATGTTAAATGATTAGTATTTTATTTTATAATTAAGGATACGTGAGGAATTTAATTAAAATGGTAGGGATAAAAATGGAAGAAAAAATGAAACGCTATACGTTATAAGCTCAAACGCTACTTTAAGTAGCGTCTGAGAAAAACGCTATACGCTAGTGAAAAAATGCTATACGCTAATTTTAAAAACAACTACCAAACGGGGCTACTTTCCCATCCGCTATACGCTATCCGCTAAACGCTAGCGGATTTGGCAAACCAAACAGTGCCTTTCTATACTGTCTAGCAATTAAAAATTAACACATCATTAAAAATATTTAACTCTTATCCTAACTACTTTAAAAGTCACTTATATCATAAATTCTGATTGGTTAACAATATAAAAAGCTTTACAGTGATAGTACATACCAATTAAACTCTTAACAAATTAGATGAAAAATTGAAAAAAATCCTTTTAAGCTAAAAAAAGTTGTTTCTCATTGGCCTCATGTTTCCAACATTATCACCGTGGAAGAAGGTGATTATTGGTTAATAGTGTAAAAAACTTTATAGTGATAGTACATACCAATTAAACTCTTAACAAATTTGATGAAAAATTGAAAAAATCCTTTTAAGCTAAAAAAAGTTGTTTCCCATTGGCCTCATGTTTCCAACATTGGAAACATTACCACCATGGAAGAGGGCGATTATTTTCTATGAATATAAACATACCATTACTGATGTTATGTATTGATTCATAACTTTATTTATAATTTACGATAAGAAAATAAATTATTTTAAAATCACTTTTTAATAAACATATTTAAAATAAATCGTCTTAGCTAATTAAGGATCCGTTTGTTTTAGATTTTGATAGAATTGATTTTGGTAAAATTGATTTTGAAAAAATTTATTTTGAAAAAATCAAGATGAAAAAAATTAATTTGTGTTTGGTAATAATATTTTAAAAGTGGGTTTAAAAAAATATGGTCGATGCGACCAAAATTTCGAAGACTATCAAAATTGCAACATTATGGCCTCAACTACGATTACAGACCCAGATTAAAAACTTTGGTAATGTGGAATGGATTCAATGAATATGTTACCAAAGAGGCATAAAAGTTCCTATGATATGTTACCAAAAAAGCATCAACCATTAGTAAACAAGAATCAGAATGAGCTGTGTTACAAAAGAACCTACCTCCTTGAAAAGCTCCATACGGTTTCAGTTTCTGAAGAAATAGAGTCAGACGTGGTCCATGAATGTCTTTAACTACCCTTTGAATGTAAATAAATAAACGAATTTTTGGTGTTTGGTATCACATGAATGTTAAGGAAACAAGGGATAAAGTCAGCATTTTTCTAGTACACATACCATTTCATGCCCACCAGCTCTGAGCATTATCATCAATGCCAGCCTCTACATGGACGAGCAAACATAGGCGATTTATCCGAGAGACCATCGTACCGATGTGGATCATCTGTTTTATTTTGATATACCACACACTATTGACTATCCCAATCAATAATAAATTGCAATATCTTCTACTTTTTTTAATATTAGATTAAATTTTAATTTATGTAATAAGATATTATTGGTTAGGACATGGTGTGATATATCAAAATGAGACATGTGATCTCTATCCTCATCATACATATTATTATTATTATTATTATTATTATTATTATTTACAGAAATAAGGTATTTTCATTTATATCAAGGACATAGGTCCAACAATGTACAATGAACAATACAAGGAAGAAGATCCTCAATCCATAATGAATCCTCATGGGCCAGTGCATATTTAGCAAGAGTATGGGCCACCATATTTCCAGATCTAAACAAGGGAAAAAGAGAGGTTTATGAATTGGGCTTTCATGTTGATACAATCGGAATTAATGAGCCCAAGTAGGAAACTGAAGATTTTTGGCCCGAGCTCTTGCACAACTGAGAGAGAGAGTCAGACATACATATTGAAGGATATTATGCATTGGAAATGACATCGTTAAAAATGTTTTACTCTTATCGTAACTACCTTAAAAGTCACTTCTTATGATAAATTAAAAACAATTAAATCCAGAGATTTTCTACACTGTCTAACAATTAAAAATTAACACAACATTAAAAATATTTTACTCTTATCCTAACTACTTTAAAAGTCACTCATATCATAGATTCTGATTGGTTAACAATATAAAAAACTTTACAGTGATAGTACATACCAATTAAACTCTTAACAAATTAGATGAAAAATTGAAAAAAATCCTTTTAAGCTAAAAAAAGTTGTTTCTCATTGGCCTCATGTTTTCAACATTATCACCGTGGAAGAAGGTGATTATTGGTTAATAGTGTAAAAAACTTTATAGTGATAGTACATACCAATTAAACTCTTAACAAATTTGAAAAATTGAAAAAATCCTTTTAAGCTAAAAAAAGTTGTTTCCCATTGGCCTCATGTTTCCAACATTACCACCATGGAAGACGATGATTATTTTCCATGAATATAAACATACCATTACTGATGTTATGTATTGATTCATAACTTTATTTATAATTTACGATAAGAAAATAAATTATTTTAAAATCACTTTTTAGTAAACATATTTAAAATAAATTAAATTCTATTATAATCAGTTATATTTTTTGGAATAGACTCCTTTCGATAATATCGTCTTAGCTAATTAATGATTCGTTTGTTTTAGATTTTGATAGAATTGATTTTGGCAAAATTGATTTTGAAAAAATCAAGGTGAAAAAATTGATTTGTGTTTGGTAATAATATTTTAAAAGTAGGTTTAGAAGAATTGATTTTGTTTGGATGATAAAGTAAAATCACTTTTGGGGTATAAATATGTAGAATTGTGGGTCCTACATCTGGAATCAATTTTCTCAACAGAAAAGCTAGAAATTCTTACTCCATTAAAATCAATTCTAATCACTAGGAATCAATTATTTTAAACTGAATTTTGCACTCAAACATTCCAGTTACTATAGTAACTGGGGTTTGGATGCCAAACTCTTGTTACAAATGCTAACCAAACAGGCACTAATACTTCATTTGGAATCATAGAAAGATGAGGGAAAGAAAGAGAAGGGAAAACTGAGTTTTCTCTTGTTTGGTTTGAAAGAAAAATGGATGGAAGAGAAAAAAAAAATGAAGTGGGACCCACATAATTTCTTTCCATCTCATTTTGGAAGGAAAACTTGCCAATGCACGCAGACCAAGGAAAAAAAGGGGCTGAACAAGTACAGGCGTAGGGCATTGGCACAAAAGGACAAAAACCATGTTTTTTTTTTGTTTTTTAAATTATTTTATGAGGGTGTATATGTAATTTCACAAATATATTTTTTTCTTTCCTCTAACTTTCTACTCAACCAAACGAGAGGAGAGAAAAGTTTTAGTTTTCTTTCCACTCATTTTCTCTCCAACCAAACAACTATACAATCCTCTCATTTTCTACCCTCTTTCTTTCCTCTCCCTTTCTTTCTCCTTACTTTCTTTCCTCTTATTTTCTCTCCTACAACCAAACACAGCATAAGTGTATGTTTAGTGTGGTTAAAAAAAGTGTATGTTTAGTGGAATTTTATCTCTGGCACGAACATGATTTTTTAGAAGCTGCTTAGTTATAGGCTTATAGCTTTTACGGTAGAAGGAGAAAATTTTACAATAGTACCGTCACAAAATTAATTTTACCGGTATGAACATGAAATTGAACATATGCTAAATTTTCTTATTGGTCAATTGTTAAAATTTGAAAAGGTGGGATAAACCTTTCTCTTGGTATAAGGAGTCAAGTACAACGCAAAAAGCTACTCCTACGGGCGAATTCTATGTTCCTCCAACGTGGGAGTTGTGGAAGGTTACTCCATTGTTTTTTGACTTGCCCATTAGGTAGTAGGTAATTTAAGTTTAAAAAATTTTCTCTCCTATCCGGTTACACACTCCCACGTTGTAGGTCATAAGTGTGCTTGCGGAAATTATGTTAAATTAGCCCAACTTTTCGCCCTTTTGTCCTTTTGTCAAAAATACTTTATTTTGACACAAGAGTACTCCGAACCAGTTTTCTCTGCGAACTGAAGACCCCCACCGACGCTGGCACTGCATGGTTGATCTGTGAATAGTGCTGCCGGCGCCAGGGAGAAGGGAGCAGCGACGGCGACACCAAGAAACCAGGTAGCAACCACGACGATGCGCTGGGGGAAGACAGACGGCGGTCCCGGCATCTTGCAGTGGTCGGCAATGGCAAGGGGTGGTGAGCCTGGGGAGGGAAGTGAAACTGGGTAACCATCGGGTTTGGCCTTAGGGATTTTGAGGATTTTTTGTTTTTTTTAAACGTTTAAAATGGTTTATTTTCTGGACCATTAGATTAAATCGACGGTTGAGATGACTGCTCGAGAGTTGACACACAAATCAGGTTGCCTATAAAATTAAGCTCGCACAGTATCGGTTATCACATGCTTAATCCAGACCATTCAATATATTTATTATTATATCTATGGTTAATGTTTAGTGTGGATTGTTCCTCCAAGTTCTCATTGGAGGAACTTAGACGGCGCCATGAGGTTTGTTGCAACTGCAATGCGATGCTTAGTTACCTTTTGGTCTATGTAAGCTAAGCTATGTTTCAACTTTCAACAATAGGCATCGATCAATAATCAAACAACTTTAGTTGTTGGCAAGAAAGTTTGTGCATTTGACATTCTCACAGTTCTTTCTTTCTTATGGCAGATATGCATTCCGTGTTCACCTTTTCCTTTTCTGACCATAGACATAGTCAATTAAATTTGATATGACTTGTCCCTTTGCCTGCTAGGTGATAAGAAGTTTGAAAAACATGGATGGCAAATATTCAACCGTTAAAATCAAACACACCAGTAGAAGACTAGAAGATGGCATTTGTATTTATGAAAATAAAAAAACTTATAAATATCATTCGATTAAATTTATTGATTTATTCTAGATTCAAATTAGTTAATTTCTCATATTATTTTCCAAGGAACTAATTTCATCAGGTACTATCAAACGTCAAAATGAAAATCCCTTTTAATAGTATTTTTATATACATAAATCCATGAATCAAACCCAGAATCATTAAGTTTAATAACCTATTTGACTATTTATTTTAACTATATCTCAACATCAACTGGTGTGGCCAAGTAGCGTTGATAAAAAGCTCCAATTTGGAGTTTGGAGCTTTGGATAAAAGTGTCTTTGGAACGTGGAATTTTTTCATTTGCGTTAAAAAGAAGTTCAAACAAACAGGTTCTAAGAAACACAAGCATCTATCACTTGGACCAATACACATTAGTAAAATGGAAATCAAAATTAGTTTATATGATTAAAAAATTAAAATTTTAATTATTTAATTATTTCTCATGAAATAAATTAATCTAAACATGCTAATAGATGGTCAATCAAATTTGATTTGAATTAACCGGCTTCTTCACAGAATGGTGTACATGTTGGAATATCATGATCTGAAGTGACTTGTAATGAAAGTATCTATTTGATTGAACCACATGCTGCTACTTTGGAACCAAATTTTCAGTA
This sequence comes from Echinosophora koreensis, assembly GCA_035048595.1. Lineage (NCBI taxonomy): Eukaryota > Viridiplantae > Streptophyta > Magnoliopsida > Fabales > Fabaceae > Echinosophora > Echinosophora koreensis. The sequence continues at coordinate 1,912,545 of JAPCYP010000046.1, forward strand.
GTGAAAGATCTAGTCAAGCAAGTTGTCCTTATCTAACGGTTCTAAACAAGGGGCATCAACATTTCCCCTCTCATGATTGGTTATTTCAGTCCATTCATCTTTCAACTTTTTTAACAAGTTGGGTGTATATATGAACATGGTGTCTAGCCTATTCCTAATTCTGGTTCAACAAAATGAATGACATAGAGACAGGACTGTAACAACTTGAATATGGGTGACATCTGATTAGGTAAAAACTGGCTCAACCACATAGTTTATTGATAATAAAGAGTTTTTGTTATTTGTATAATATATTTAGAATATTTAGATAATATTAAAAATAATGAAATTTATGTTTATATATTTTGATTTTATTTTAAAATATGTGATAGTTTGATATTTACTAGTACTCATATAAATTAAATGTTATCTTAATAAAGTCTAAAAATGTTTTAACAAGACATTTTTCTTAACTTTGTCCAAGTTTATGTTTTACCAACAATGTTATGCACATATTTAACATATATCATTTTATATCTGTATAATTTTAATATTTAATTATTACTTAACAGTCTTGGGGAAAAGGGCCTACAGCAAAAGCTTAACACAGATTGCAGCACAAGTTGATACCCTTTTTTTTTGGAGTCTTCCAAGAGGATATAGTCCACTTCATCTTCATCCCCCACAGAAAAGGAATAGCTGTTTGGTCACCAATCAACAAACACTAGAGGACAATGTCTCACAGGAACTTCACAACACTATTGAATCTTAATTAGGCATTTATATTGATTTATAAATTGATTATGGTTATATACATTATCAAATACTCTGGAATTACAATTAGTGGTAAGAAAAGTGCTAGTTTCATAATACTTCACTAAAATGAAAAGCAGCAGAACTTTGCAGAGTACCAAATTAATGTAATGACATAATGATCTGGTTTGTTATTTATATACTTTTAGTCCTGCATGTATAGCTCTAAAAAATTAGTCAGAACTCAGAACTATTATTATTAATCAATCCATACAACAAGAACAACCAAAAGCAGAATTCAGAAAAGAAACATGTCAAGTTCTTCTCACATACAATTGTACAATCAAGGAAAAGCAAAGATACTAATCAAAATCAACATATTCACATATAGTCCAAAATAACAAAAGCAGAAGAACAAAAACACAGGCAAGGGACAGCCACAAAAACAACAATTACCTGTCATTTTGTGCCCCAAAGCATGTGCCTGCATTATATCATTCTTGTACATCACCTTCACTCATGATATATCTCTTTTTATCATCTTCTTGACTTAAAAGTCTTAAACCATTCACCTATCAAAAGTTTAACTTAGAATAAGTTATACCCCATTTTCCTATTCACACGGTAAACCCAGGAAAGTACATTAGAAAAAAGAAAAGAAAAACAATAAGAACCCATGTACACTACTTCTTCTTGCTCTTATATCTATTGTTGGAGAAGATTGAACCCAAACCAAATAGATTTGCAGAAGGAACATTCAAAATAGGACTGATTCTGACACTGTTATTACCATAAGATGAAGATCCATGACTCTTATTCAATGGAGGCCTTTGATAATAGTTTGGCAAGGAGGGAGAAAGCCTTGTGGGAGAATGTTTCTGTGAATTTTTCTTAATGTTAGTACCCTCCTTTGACATTGGATTCCTCTTAACACTTGTGTTAGATCCTGTTGAATTGCTTCTAGATAGAAGTGGAAAAGGGCATAAGCTCCTTCCATATACACTACCACAACTGCTACATCTGTTGAAGCTCCAAAAAGACTTGGAACTTTGCTTGTCACACACTTCACCATTCAAAAACTTGCTTTCTTTGTAGTTCTCCTCTATCTTCAAGTTTTTACTAGCAGAAGAAACATTGTTACAAGTAGCATATGAAGGAGGCAATAAGGGAAGCTGTGGTGCTAATTGAACAGTTTTCTTCAAAGGAGCATTCTTTTTCTTGACTTGCGTTGGAAGGATCCTCCCATCTGAGAAAAGCTCATCTGCTGAAGATGACTCAAGCTCAAAGCTTTCACTGACACAAAAATCAAATTCAATGCTTGAATTCAAACCAGAAGAGTTTGATCCAAAAGGGTGTTGCTGTTGTTGCTCTACAGGTATGTCATCAGATTGGGAAATGTCATGTGAGAATGAGATTCTTGGACTCACAGAAGATACCTCACAATTTTCTGAGCAAAATTCAAGTGCCATTTCATTCAAACCTTTGAGGACACTGAAAAATCACTCAGAACCACAAGCCTAAAGTTGGTTTTTTTAATGAGAAAAAATGGATTGTACAATATTGGCGTTTAAATGGGACCAAAAGTTAGTAGAATAGTCAAACTTGATTGATTCCAACCTAACAAAGCCTGCAATAAAGAAGTATCACAGACCCAAAAAAAAGAATGCCATAAAGGAGACTTGAATTGTGAGAGGCAACAAAAGAAATAAAGTTTGAAACTTCAATCAGAGAAGAGGCAAAAGGAAGGGATATGGCTTCTGGGTTTGATTGAAGGAAACCAAAAGAGTGAGACTTTGAAACCAAAAAGTTGACTTTGTTACTGGGAGGAAATAGAAATGATGAAGGGACGTGCAGAGAGTGTTGTTTGTTGAGAGATTGACAGATTAGGACCTAAAAGAAAGGCATGTTGGGTAGAGGTAGTTAACAACTTTTAAAACTAGAAATTAAAGTTTGGAGAGTGAATTATTATGCAGGTTAACACGTAACATATACAAACAAAGAAACCCAAAAAAGATGCCAACAAGCCGTACCTTAGTTGGTACTCAACGATGGAATCGGGGATTTTATTATGGATTTGTGTAGTCTCCTGGTTTGAAGCAACAAGATATTATTATTTTTGGATACATCTGTACACATTTTTTTTAAGCGCTTATTAATAAGTTTTTTCTTTTAAATAAGACTAAAATAATTTATTTTCATAATCTTCTTTGACAAGCTTATGGAAATAAGATAAAATGAGCTCATGAAGAGATCATAAACTATATTTTAATAAACAATTTGCTTAAATTTATTATCATAAGTTATTCTAATAAGCTCTCCAAACGCATGAAGATAAAAATATTTACATTTAATAAAAAGTTATGCATTTTCTTTTTCCAAAAAGCTGTTCTTTCAAATTAGGGGTGTATCTAACAACATGTGGTTGGTCCGAGTGATAACGGATTCAGACCCCTCAAGCAAGTGGTTAGGAGTTCGACTCTTAACTTGTATGTATAAAGAAAATTTAGTTAAGAGGGGACAACCTTTAAATATATCATTCAGATTCCGTGACGGAGATTAGTTATTGTTTACGACGGTTGATACATCATACTAATAACATGATTAAAAATTTTTGGAGAGAATCTAAATACTTTGATTATATAGGCAAAATATATACTTGGCATGATTTTTTGACCTATCAATCAATGCCGTTGGGAGCAAATCTATAATGATATTAGTTGCGATAATAATGCAAAAAAAAAAAAAATGGTTTTTCGTGTTAGCATCTTAAGGTCATTTATCTCTTCATCTCATGCTATCAAGAGTGATGGCATAGTAGAGCCGTGTTATGTCAACATGAAAAGAAGGAATATCCAAATTTTGAATAAATCTTTGTGGGCAAGGTATCATACTGACTAGTCAAAAATGACATCTAGCTTATGTTAAAGGTCATATTCACTGACCTAGAAGCAAAGGAGGGGAAGTCATCAATGCCAAGAGACTTGGTCTCGAAAAATATAAATATATTTCAAGTGAATTTATTTTAAAGTTTTTTCTCTGAGCTGCTAATAGGAGGAGTATTTGTAAACATCATGTGTGTGGAATAAGGGTTGTCATGATGGTAGGTTTAACTCATTCCAACAAAGATGTCTATTTTCCAAACCACCCTTGCACATATCTTATGTGGATAATTTTAGATCACAATATTCTAGAATTTGATTATAAAGATCTGATCATCATCATCATCTTCATATTTTTCTGGGTAACCCAACAACTCAATCTATATTATAGTGTTGACACCATATATAATTAGAGGTTGAATTGATCAAGAAATAATATTATTAAATTTTGATTTTAAACTAAAACTCCAACAAAATCCTAATACTTCACCACCACCTTAGCCCACTCTTAAATCTTCCTGATTACCCTTCAAAAAGTTACGTATACTTCCTTATCCTATTACCTTTAAGCTATGTATCCCGTTTGGATTTCAGGCCAAAGGGAAAGGAGAATTTATTTTTTATTTTGAGTAAGCACTTTGTACATTTGAGATTTTTAAAAATAAAGAAATAAAATGAATAAAAGATCATTTAACTTTTTGGTAATTTTTTTTATTCATTTCTACAAATGTTTAGCTAAACTATACATTTGCAGTTTGCTCGATTATCTTTATTTTAGGTTTCCATTCTTCCATTTGATTTCTCTTTTAATTTTTGTCCCGATCTAATATTTAAGTTTTAAAATTGGGTGGCTTCTATGGTGAGGGAGCAACCATCTCCCTCACCTATGAGAGACCTAAACCAGCCCTTAGATATATTATTTAAATAAGTGTGTGGCTGTGATTAATTAAAGGTAACCTGATGGGCTGATTTATTGTACATTTCTGAAATTGCCCCATTATTTTGTTTATTTTTTTTAAGTAATGGACGATTATGCCTTCCCTTTGACTATCGAAATACCATAGTCCTGAAGAGTGAAGAACAAACACAGCCGACTGCAGCTCTCTATGTAGCAAAACTATTTCATCAGGTAAAATTATTAAATAATTAATTTTTTAACATTACGAATAGAGGCACTTTCATTCTCTTCTTCTTTTAGTTGGAACAACAGTAGAAGAAGAAGATTTGTTGGGTACAATGGTGTTGCAGGGCGATATTTGTACAATTTTCAGAAATAAGATGGATCTGCTTAATATTATTCAAGCCCTCGCCCTTTTCAGCGATAAAAGCCGAATAGATTGAAGAGAATTAGAGAAGTTTGCTTCCATTGGAATTGGATGGAGTTTGAATCCACCTTAATGCTGGGTTTAGTGACTAGAATCAAAACAATTGACTTAAAACTTCGATGCATCACTGATTTATGAATTATTTAGAGAGAATAAGGCATCGATAACCTAGGGTTACTTCCAACCATTGAACCACTTGGCTTTGTGAAATCACAAACCAAGGAAGAAAAGTAAGAACAATACTTAATAATTCATTTATTTAGAAAACACAAGATTCCGAACTCAGCGTGTTTCTTTCTTTTTTAGACTTGTTAATGTCATGCTTCATTGCTTCTTTCTGGTTCTGGTTCCGGCGACAGCCAGATAATGCGAATGGTATCACCGGAAAACAATAGTCTGGACACAATGACATCGTAGTGGAGAAGAGGAAGACACAAGGTTCAAGTGGGCTTTTTTCTTTTTTTGCAAGCAAGAAGTCTAAACTCTAGAGCAGGGAATTTATTGCAAAACTACTATTTACAAAAGTATATCACAAAACTTTAAATTAATAAAGTGACCCCCACCTTAACCTATTGTTTCCAGTATTTTTGTCTCCCTCACATGTGAGGGAGATGGTTACTCCCTCACCTTAAATGTCATCTTAAAATTGTAACAAATTAGTACTTCTCATCAACATCGTTATAATGGTATTAGATCTCCAATGTCAAGGCACCAAGATCTGGGTATGCCCGTTGAAAATCTCCCCTAATCTCTTTCTCTACCTTCACCTCTTCTTGTGTGTGATAATAAGCAAAGAAGATTTGAAGTGAAAGGTTAATTGGACCTTCACCTCCAATTTTTGTATCGATGTGATAAAATAAAGTTGGGGTTGCGATGCACAATTTGTGAGCTGAAAGAAAGGTATTGGTTTCACAACTCATGCCACACCATCTTCATCTCAAGCGATTCGATTCTCTTTGCTCTGGCTTCTGGTTTTCTTTGAGCTTCCTCAAGTTTCATTTTTCTTTTTTGGTTATCTATTTATTTTGTTTTTTAAAAGTGATATACTTGTGTTAGATGATGATTAGTTGATGACGTAGCTAGGAAGAAGGGAGAAGAGAGAGAAAAATAAGTTTTCCGATAGGTTTTGGTGGGTATATCCTGATTCTGGTGACTTAACACTGAAAATCTAACACTGTCACAAAGGACCAACTTGGACCAAATTTAAAAGGTCCAATTAAGACAAAAATTAAAAGAGAAACTAAATCGAAATTTAAAATAAAGATAAATGAACATAAGCCAATTTTTGTTTATTAGTAAAAATGTCCCTATAATTTTTTTTTTGGTGAAGTATCTGTTTTTGCCTTTATTACATCAATTTTTTTTTTTTGCGGGTAAATACTTTCATTAACGTTTCACTTCTCCAAATTTCCAATTGTGCTTCCCTTACTACACCTTTTCCAGGAAAAAAAGAAAAAGAAAAGAATAACTTAAGCTTGAAGACATGTTGAGACTTTAGAAAAAAAGGATATTTGTGTACATCTTTGGAATTCGATATATCTTGATTTAAGGATGAAGTTGTCAAGACCATTATCTTTTAGTCATCTCCGATGTCAAAGAACAAGTAGAAAATGGATAATTGTGAATTTTTTAAATTACTTTTACTTCCTACGTACTTCCTTGAGTGAATTTACTAATATTACCTGCTTTTCTAAGTAGATTTGGTGAGAACACAATTGAGACAAGCCACAAAAAAATATGGGTATTTGATTTTAAAAATGTCATCTTATGAATTTTCCGAGTCGCTGGCTCAAGAGATTAGCCAGGTTCTTGGCAAACATGCAAATAGATTGCATAAACAAAATAGGTGTCTAGAAAATTTATCAAAACTGAACAGCATCCTGGAGAAAAATATTCGGGGTTCACACATCATCTTATTTGTTTTGAACCATGTTGTTTTTTATATTGTGCGGTCTTTATGCTTATGAATGTCGGTACTTTATTGATTTCAAAGCAACTATAATTATTCTTTGTTTATGAATGTGCATGCAAGTTCCTTGACTTAAAAACAGTACCAATGAAGACCTATGAGTGTCTCTGTTCAGATTACTCTCCTCACTTTCTCCTCTTGTCTGTGTTTTCTCTTATCCGAGTCTCATGACTCCATTCCCTTTTGTTGATACCATTATTTGAGCAATTCATGTAATTCCATTTCATGGTTACGCTTTATGTGTCTTCAGTTAAAATATAAGAAAACACATCATCCAGTCATTGTCCATTTTTTTCTTCACTTTTTATGTTTTCAGGCCATATGTGTTGACAGGTTCTCACCATCATCAAGGAAGCAGTCTGTCAATGAAATAAAGGTAAACCATTTTTATTGGTTTGCTTATTGTTATTTGATATGTATCTTGAGATTTTCTTTGTTCTTTTGATTGTAACATAGTTGTCAATTAATGCTCAACTTGCATTCTTTTTGTATTATTAGTTATGTCTCTGGCACCATATCTTTTGGAATTTGGATATTATCGTTGGGTAGAAAATGTGCTAGAGCATTTCCTATTTTTATTGGGCTTCTACTGGTTTGTTAAATTTTCCACAATTTGACTTATTTTGTCTCCATTTTATTACTTTCTGGGTTCTTTCTCCTGCACATTAATTTTTTTAAAGGTTTAATGAACTTTTTGGTCCCTGTAAAGTAGGGGTCTTTTGAAATACGTCCCTGTAAAATTTTTTGTGTGGTTTTCGTCCCTGCAAATTCAAGATTTTTGATTTAGGTCCCTACCGTTGGTTTGTGCCGTTAACTGGCTGACGTGGCTGACGGTTCGCCACGTCAGCACGGCCACCTAGATGGATTCGCACATATGGCTGCCATGTCAGCTGACACGTCATCAATTTTTTATTATTAAAAAAACTAATATTTAAAAAAAAAAAAAAAAAAATTTTAGAAAATCATTAAAAAAAACTCTTAATTTTTTAAAAAAAAATATAAACAATTTTTAAAAAAATAAAACCAAAATGAGTAACTCATCTTTCAATCAATCAATTAATCTGATCATATCTTCACCTGATCTCACCCCTTCTTCCAGTTTTAACACCCAAAAGACTAAGCTTTTGCATCAATGTGCAAACACCCTAAAGAACTTGTTCTGATCCGCACCAAATTTCTCCACAAACGGCCTCGTTCTGTTATCACTATACAACTCATGATCTGATTTCAACACCCCCAACCCTCTTCGATTGAGAAACCTTGTTTCGTGAAGATGTCGATGATTTGCGACATGGGCATGTCTGGTTTGGGGAGATGGCCTATAACGGAGGAAGAGATCGAAACGACGCCATCTCTGCATCCGTGGAAGACGGGGAAGTAGGGCCCGTCGAGCATGACAAGGAGGTAGGGACCTAAATCTGAAAGGCGAAGAAGAAGGGAGCTACTGTGTGTGGAACCCTAATTCGGTGACAATAAGGAAACACCGTGTTCGTTTTCATCTTCAACAACGGAAGCCTGGGAAAGCGTGGATCTGGATCTAGAAGGAGAAGATGAAGGAGCTGGATCTGCGAAAGCCTGCGAAACCGTGTTCGTCTTCATCTTCAAAGTTCGAACGGTTGATTTCGTGCCTTACATCTTCGGCTTCTCACCCAGGAATTTGATGTAGGATGTTGAAGTTGAGAAGAGAAGAGAAAGGTTGAAGGAGTAGGTTGTGGGTAGATGACGAAGGGAGAAGAGAAGAAAAAAAAAAATTTGGCCGCGGCGGGGGTGGCTGGGCTCGAGGAAGAAGATGAAGGCAGCTTAGGGTTAGGTTTGTTTTTAAAACATAAACTTTTTTAAAAAAATTTTATATGATTTTTTATTTTTTAAAATAAAAATTAGAATTAAATAAATGTTTTAAAAAAATTCGAATTGAAAATTAAAAAAAATTATGTGGCAGCTGACGTGGCTGACACGTCAGCATTGTCAGACCAGATGGCAGTGCTGACGTGGCGAACCGTCAGCCAGTTAACGGCACAAACCAACGGTAGGGACCTAAATCAAAAATCTTGAATTTGCAGGGACGAAAACCACACAAAAAATTTTACAGGGACGTATTTCAAAAGACCCCTACTTTACAGGGACCAAAAAGTTCATTAAACCTTTTTTAAATTATGTCAAGAGTATTCATTTCTAGTTAACTGTTTTATACATTTCTATTAGCATGCCATCTCATTTTCTATTAGCATTTTCTATTTTTATTTAAATGCTTATTTTCCCATTTCAAAGACCATTTAGTAATAGTTTTTTTTTTATTATTTACTTAATATTTGTTTGTTCTCTTTGGCAATATAAAGGAATCCATGAAACATAAATATAGATTGAACTTGCTTCGATAATAATTTTCCAATAGATATGTGATATCATAGGACAACTTCTTGAATGAGTATATCTATGTATACATAGAATTATAGATAAATTAATTTGCACAAGGCATTCTAACAAAAAGGCAAATTTAGTTCCTCACAACTCACAAGTTAAAAGCAACAGTTCACAAAATTGCTACAAGAAGGTGTGAAATCTTTTTCATTTGCCTTATCATGATATCAAGCCTAACAAGCGACATGCTAGCTTGCCTTTTCATATTTCATTATTAATGTGTATCTGTGTGCAGATGTGCTATTGTGCGTGGTTGAGAAGTTTGGAAGAAGAGCTGGTAATTTGAAGGTATGTATTGTAATAAGAAATAGCAGCAAGTAATTAATTCCTCACGCAACAAAAATCCTCACAATCTTTAAGTTCTTAACCACTAATATTTATTTATGGACAGATGGCAACATTGGCTTCATATTTTGGCCTTGGGCAACAAAAGCACATGTATGCTAAGCATTTTTAAAATGGTTAGGATGATATAATTGGGTACTACATAATAGCTTTTGTAAAATTTGAATGATATGGATTTATATAGACTTTCTTGAAGCTGGAGCCAAGAAGATGTTCACAAGAGATTTTATATCTGGTTTTTGGTTAAAAATGGAGGAGCATATGACTGTAGTTCATGAAGTTTAATTCACCTAGATAATGTGTTATGTGTTAAACCTTAAAAGATTTCGATAGTGTGCTTAACAAAGTCTTTCAATAAGGTGGGTATATTTAAATTTGGACATGTCAATAGTGGAGAATAGTAAATTGGCACGTGGTTGCATTACTTTTTATGTGGCTTAGTCGTTGCTGGGGTGTTTTCTAGCGAACCTAGAAGTTGCCTATGAATGAAAAGAGAGCTGACGATTTTTCTCATTCTCATTTTGATATAATGGTCACGGAATGCAGTTTCCAGAGGTATTATTAAACACATTGATCTATTTAGTGACATCTTTGAAATGCAGTAGTTTCTCTCAATTCATGTAACATTCATTTTTTCAAACCTGCAATATATTACTTGTGTGTTTTATTTAATTAATAATTAATAATTACACTTCAATTTAATATCATGTCTTGCTTATGCTTTTCACTATTAGTTCAAGAGCTTGAAAGGCAGGAAAATCACTTTCAGTCTAACCGTAATTTTAAACATTCAGAACTTCTAGCTGAGATCAATGAATTATAGAGGAAAATTGCAAATAGCTGTGATAGCAAGAGCCTCTTAATTGGGGTTACATCTTTGATTTTCGTATTTTAACCTGCAGCATGAAGTTGAATTGCTCTTTTTTTTTTATTTTTAACTTCAGTTCTGCATTGAATTTATACGTTTTGATATTGTTATGATAACTCTAGTTTTGGTTTTTGGTTAAATCCATTCTAATTTTGTAAGAGTTGATTTGTCAAAGATGAGTGTGCTAACCAGTTTTGTATGATTTCAAGTGGTTGTGCCTAAACTGATATACCTTGAGGATGTATCTGAGCGAAACTTTATTTTCCATTCTTCATGTTATTTTTTATCCTTCATTCCACTTGTGTTCTTATTTGTGCCTTCTTTTCTGCCCTTAGATGTTTGCATGTTGAATTTGCATTTGATTTTCGTATTTGAATTAACAACTTGAAGTGCAAATGTTTTTCATAATTTGGTGGGATGATATTGCCTCACAGGATTCTATTTTCTTTACATGTTTTTAATACCTCTGGATGAAGAAGCATCTGTATTTGTTATCTGTGTTACCAATGGGGAGAGGTTTTAAGATGTGATGCTACATATACCTTTGCAAGAATTGAGACACATCCTTTAGTTTTCTATGTTATCATGGGATGTTGGGACAACGACAAAGTCTCATACACCAAATAAGCTAAGGATCCCTGATTTGACTTTCATTCTGATCGTGTTATCTTAACAATCAAAGAATGTCTAATCACATATGTTTAAATCCCTTTTGTCAGTATTGATCATGATGTTAGGTTCAAGTTTAAAAGTTTACATGTTTAATTTTTATTCACTTTCTATTCTTTTCTGGACCATTGATAGGGATACATATTATATTGGACTTGAAGGAAATGAAGAGAAGAAAAAAAAAATAAAAGAAGATTGGACTCTACTACACCCAAACCCATTAGCTTCAAACAGAAACATAAAAAATAAATATACACAGCCCAGCCCAATTACACCAGACCCAAAAAAAAAAGTTATCAGACCCACAAAAATTTCAAAGCTAATTATAATTGCTTGGAGTCTCCCTCTGGTAACTCTATTTATTTTTGTACTGTATTGAGAAATTTTGATAGTTTATTCAAATTTGTGTTCATATATCTAGATAGCTATATTGTCGTGAGTCTATGTAACTTTAATTTCCCCCTTTGTGAGTTAGTATTTACCTTGAATGAACGCCAACTGTTTGATGAAATATATGGATTAAACCTTCTATCCATAGCTATGAAAGACTTTTGATTATGTTCTAATTGGTTCATAGATGCCATTAACTGAGAATATCCTCCGGGGCCGGCCCAACATTTTTGGAGGCCTAAAGCAAACTCCAAAGTGAGGTTTTTTAAAGAAAATAATAAAAAATTATAAAAATTATTATATTTTTATTTAAAGTTTATCTTGCGTGCTTTGTGGGATGCAAAATCATTTATTAAATTATTGCAATCGATTTTATTAAACAAATCTTTTTCAATCGATAATAAAGCTAATCCATTTAATCTTTGTTGAGACATTGTCGATCTTAGATAAGATTTTATTAATTTTAGTTTTGAAAAACTTCTTTCTGCCGCAGCAACGCTTACGGGAATCGTTAACATTATTCTATAAGCGATATATGCATTTGGAAAAGAATCAAGCCTTATTATATAATTAAGTATGCCAATTGGTGTATCATTTTTCACTTGTATAAGTTCTCTTAAAATTTTTAGTTCTGTAAATAAATCTAATCCATCAATATCAGAGTTGTCATTATGTTTTAATGAATGTTCAAGGTTAAGACAATTTTCTTTTAAATTTTCAACATCCAATGACCTTAATTTCTCAATACTAAATAGAAAACAAAAAATATCTTGATACATTTTAAATTGTTCAAATCTACTTTGAAATGAGGTGATTGCTTTATCTATTATGTACAAGAAGTAATCAACTTTAAATGATTCTTTAGGAGATTTTACAACTTCACTATCAATAATCTCATCAAATTGTTTCTTTCTACGAATAATACGTTTTTCACGGAACTTTGGTTTTATATTCATTTCTATAGCAATTTCTTTGGTAGAAATTAAAGCATTTTCAAATGAGTCTTCCCTATATTTTTCAAAAAATGAAATAAGACCTTTCAATTGTTGTATAGCAACATCGATATACATATCCTTTGATTGCATACTTTTACTAACTGAGTTTATTACAAACAATATCTCATACCAAATAGTCATGCCTAATAAAAACTCAAAATTTTCATGCTCATAAGTTGCTAAACAATCAGCTTCACTTTTTATTTTAGGTTCGTCATTAACTTCAACTAGTTTCAATAAAGCATCTCTTATCTGTGATGTTTGAAATCTTAAAGCTTTTACACTTTCAATACGACTTTCTCATCGTGTTTGTGACAATGATTTAAGAGTTAGGCTAGTGATATGATCTTGTAAAATGTTCCATCTTTTAGTAGATGAAGAAAATATGGTATATATACGTTGTAAAAAAATTATTATTAAAATAGGTAGTAAAAAAATTTTTTTGGAGACCTAAAGCCCTAGCTTCACCCGCTTCACCCTTGGACCGACCCTGATATCCTCATCTAGCAATTTTTACTTTATGAAAAAAATATGGAATTCCCATCTTTGTGCTATGTTTTGTGATAACAATGTTAAAGTATGAAATCTTTCTATAAGGAGGTTCACTTTCGAATGAGGAGATGCACCTGAGTTTAATGTAAATATTGCTGGATTTATGAGTTGATTTGGTTGGACATTTGAAAGAATGTTCTGTTTTTGGCTTGTATGAGCAAATTATCAAAAGAATGCATTTTTTTATTTCTTAAAGGGTAATTTTGTTGAGCTACATATTACCCTCCTTGGTTGCATTGGTTCTGTGCATTTTATTCATCATGAACTAAGGATGCTATAATAATTGTTGATGCGTATATGAGGGATTTCCAATTTATTGAGAGAATATGTGAGCAAAAGGGGAAAATCCCTTTGTTTTGTTTTGTTTTTTTTTTTACAAGTACTGCATAAATTGTTGTTACATGCTCTCTTACATATTGTGTTTGACAAATGAAAGAAAACTGAATTGGTTCATATAAAAATACTTGCTGTTCAAATTCCTTTAGCCGGTCTCTTTTGGTTAGTTTGGATTCAATCTTGTGATTATACAACACATTTAATTTAGTTCTCTTGAATTTTGCTTACTTAAATGATATTGTCATAAGCACATGATTTGCAATTTACAATATCTAAAGAACTTCGGTGGGTGTGATGCCTTTGTTGATAAGTTTTCGTTTTGCTCCTTGTTTTAATTTTAATAAGACAAGACTAATAGGAATCAATGTTGATGAGGATTTTATGATCTCCGGTGCTGAATTTTTGAACTGCAAAATTGGAAAGGTTCCTTTTAAGTATCTTGGTCTCCCGATTGGAGCAAATCCAAGGAGCCTGTCTACTTGGAAACCGGTCATTGGTTCTTTAGAGAAGAGACTTGCAGTTTGGAAAGGAAGACATCTGTCTTTTGGCGGGAGGATTACCTTAATTAATTCGGTTCTGAATAGTCTACCAATTTATTACCTGTCCTTCATGAGGATCCCGAGAAGGGTTCTTAAGGCTCTTACAAAGATACAAAGGAACTTTCTTTGGGGGGATGCTCAGACAGAAGGAAAATACCCTGGGTGAGCTGGGTTGTGGTGTATAGACCGCGTGAAGAGGGGGGGTTGGGTATTAAAAATCTGGAATGGTTTAACCTTTCACTCCTATCTAAGTGAAGATGGAGGATGCTTAAAGAAGATAATGGATTATGGAGACAGGTTTTGGAGGCTAGATATGGTGTGAAAGCAAAGGGTCCCGGGGGGTTAGATATAACGGAAGGTTTGAGAATTGGTTCTCATTGATGGAAGGATATATGTAGGTTAGGGGGCTTAAACTCCTGTCCTGATTGGTTTCAGGTGGGGTTGAAAAGGAAACTTGGGCGGGGTAATAAGATCCGGCTCTGGGAGGATGTGTGGTTTGGTTCGAATAATCTTATGTCCTTATTTGCAAGAATTTACAATATTTCCCTGGATAAGGAGAAGGAGATAGAGAAGGTGGGGGTGTGGTTTGAGGGTAGGTGGTCTTGGTCTTTTTCATGGAGGAGAAATCCTTTTGATTGGGAATTGGAGGAGATGTCAGTTTTTTTGGAAACTATTCTTCCAGCTGCTCCCCAAAATGATGGGGAGGATAGATGGGAGTGGAGTCTTGATGGGTCAAAATTTTTTTCTTCAAAGTCCGCTTACAAGTGGTTTCTTGAACACTGTCCTAGCCTAGATGTGAGGGGGGAGATGGAAAATCTAATTTTCAAACAGTTTTGGAAATCAAAAGCTCCCCCCAAAGTTCTTGCTTTTTCTTGGCAAGCAATTAGGAATAGGCTCCCAACTAAAGTGAATTTGTTTCATAGACATATTTTGGTGGATCAACAGGATTTGGTTTGTACTTTCTGTAGAGCGGAATTAGAAACAGGGGATCATCTGCTCTTAAATTGTCCACTGTCAAACCTGGTGTGGAGAAAAGTTCATTGCTGGTTAGGTGTACAGTTTCCACTACCAGCGTATGTTGAAGAGTTGTACTGGCAACATACGGGGTTGTTCAAAGGGAAAGAAGGTAGGAAGAGAGGTCTGGTAATCTGGCATACAATTGTTTGGACCTTATGGTTAGAAAGGAATGCAGTGATTTTTTCTGGTAATTCATTTGATTTTATGAGGATCACGGATCTGATAAAGTGTAGATCTTGGGGTTGGCTAGCAGTGGATACTGATTGGAAATTCTCTTTTGCAGCTTGGTGCATAAACCCAATGGGTTGTTTACAGTAAGTCTATGGAAGTCTCAAGTTAATGCAGGCTTGAGCATTCATGTGTTTATATATCTTGGTTCTGTTCCATAACATGTTTTTGCAGGCTTTGATATTCAAAGTTGCTCTTCTCTTTGGAGTTGCTGCCAAGTACTTTGAGTGAAAAACATATTTTTGAGAGGGTGTGCTTTCCTATGAGTGGGAGTTGCTGGTGTGATTCAATGGAGTTTACATATTGAGTGAACCAAATGAGAGATATCTGGAGAGGTTTTTTGAAGCTAACATGATTCTAGAATGTGATGATTTTCCTTTTGCAGGCTGGCCATTGCTGTCTCATGTCTTCTGGATGTATAACTATATGGATGGGGCTTTGAGAGTGAGATAAATACGTGGGTGAGGGGTTTTGCCTTCTTTTTGGTGTGGGATAACAAATGGTGAGGAGAGAATTACCTCAAATGTGTAGTGTGTGTTGGTGTCAGTGTCTGGTCCTTTTACTAGGTTTGGTGTTTTCCTTTGGTGCTTGGAGGCTTGGTGGGTTTAGTAGGTGAACTTTATTTACTGTACCGTGGCATCTTGGGGCATATCAATATGTGCCTATTCACTTTATTGACTTGTTGGATATTTGTTTGTTTGGTTGGTCTTTTGGCATTTACATCGTGACTGCCCTAGCATTTACTGCTGTTTATACAATGTTTGTACTGTTGAGATGAATTCACTTTGCTTTTTGGTCTTATAGAGGTGGTGATGTGGTGTAATCTTTTTGTCCTCATCAGTTTGGTTCGGATTGGGCTGTTTGGGCCCGAACCCAACCGCTGTCCAGCTCTAGGGGGCACATTTGGACCATTTTGAACTATAACGAGGAATGAGATATGGTCTTTTTTGATAGAGGAGTACTGCCAACACATTTTCTAACACTCTTTTCAACATACTCTTTCTTATTAGTAGAAATTCATGTGGATCCGATTATTTTATAAATGGGTCTCACTAATTCATGTGAGCCCCACTTGAATTCTGCAAGACCTATACGAATTTCAACCAATAAGAGAGTGTATTAGAAAGAGAGTATTAGGACATCTTCAAAGGAAGTGCTTGTAAAAAAAATTCTTATTAAGCACCAATGTTTAATATGATCACAATATTGGAGTGAGGTTTTCATAAGCATCAACTAAAGAGAGATGCTTGTATAAGCACATGGTGCTTTTTTAATAAGCTAAATGAATTTGTACATTAAAAGCATATCGGTGGAGTTCATTTAGTAAAATTGTTGATTAAATGTAATGATATGAGATATTTTGTGGGGCCCATTTATTAAGAATTTTAAAGATGATAAGTTTGAAAAATGAGATACTTAAATTGTAAAAAATAAAAATAAATGATAAATAAGAATGAGATCACCTAAAAATATGAACGTGGAGTGCTGGATGGATTGCTAGCATATATATCTCTTTTTGAGATAGGGTCATGAGTGCAGCCTCTATTTTCTAGAAACTGATTAAAATCGAAGCCTTGTTTATTCATAATACATTTATTTCACTTCAAAATATAAAATAGCGTCATATCGTACAAACATTTATATTAGACAATGACATCTATACAATAAACAAATATCCTATTTCAAAAGTTAAAAAGAAGTATTCCAACTTTGACTTAAGAAACTGTGTTCTTCGGATCATACTAGTTATTACTGACTAGCATAACCGATAAGGAGTGATGACAACTTGTATCCTGTTTATTGGGTATCAATAAAAATTACCTAAAATAGATTGGATAATTATTAGTATAATAGGTAACGATCTTGGTACGAGTAATTATCCGTAAATTTAAAAGGGTACGGATGTGGATATGAGTACTATGGTATTCACCCCGTCTTGCACCCGCACATATACATATATTATATAATTATTTATTTATTTATTTATATTACTAATATATATAATTTTAATTATAATACAAATTTTAAAACCAAAATACATCTAAAAATTCTTAACTATCTAAACTTGACTGCATCAATAATTCCTTTTTGAATGTTTTATTTATTTAAATATTTTGATTTGTAATGTTTTATGAGTAGATTTAGAAGACGTTTGAATCGTTTTTAATTGTTATAACATTTCTTTGGTTATTTATTGTTTTTTAACAGTTAAAGTGCGGGTAAAGGGTGCGTGTACGGGTACTTAAGTAATTAGAGGGTAGGGTAATGGTACTGTTACCCACGTGTGTATTGGTCCGGGTACAGGTAAATTTTTCAAATACGGATATAAAGATGTATATTATAGTATCATACTTAGACCATACCCATTTTCATCCCCACCGATAGGCTCTATATAACCTCGCACTGCATCTCAAACTTCAGTGGTAACTGGACACTGCATAAGGAAAAAAAAAACAGAAAACAAAATAAGCAATTAGAGAAAGGAAGTCTTTATAATTTATATCCAAACAAAAAGCAGCAGGGCAAGGTGGGCATTTCTGACTTTAACAGCAACTAGAAAGGTAACCGTGCTACGAATGGTCCTTTTTCTTACTTCACTTTAATTAATTCATGTGAAAATAAATATAATTATATATTAATTTAATATGTATACATGTATATTTAGTTTAACATTTTTTATGCATACTAATTAATCATATAAAAACAAAAAATCAATCATCTTAAAATTATAAATGTGAAATCAAATATCATTCAATTATACTTTAATATGAAAATGCAACAAAATTCAAGATTTAAATAAATATTTTGCAACAACTTTAAAAAACGTCAATAAGTATGTTGAATGGTATTAAATTATTGAAATGATAAGAACTTTAGATGATTTATATGAAATTATATTTCAAAACTCATTATTATAAGGATTAAAGTAGTATGTATTATTAGTGTAAAAAAATTGGGTTAGATATGTTTTTTGTCCTTGCAAAATGAGCGAATTTTGGTTTTGATCCCTGTAAAGATTTTCTTTGGTTTTGGTCTCTAAGATATGAAATAACTATTTTTGGTCCAATAGAAGGTAATATGGTCATCCCAACTGACATATAATAATCTCTGTAGTGTCATGTTAGCATATGATTCTCCTAAAATTTTCCTTCAATCCTAAATAGAATTATATTTATTCATCTTTCCTAAAATGAATGGTCGGGAACTAAAAATGGTGATATCAAATTTTAGAGGGATTAAAATTAAAGAATTTTTTTTATAGGGATCAAACCCAAAATTTGGTCATTTTAAAGGGACCAAAATTAGTATTCATATTTTAGAGGGATGAAAACTAAAGAAAATATTTTACAGGGACCAAAACCAAAATCAACTCATTTTCTAGGGACTAAAAACATATTTAACCCAAAAAAATTTACACTTAAAATCACTAATATTTTGGCATGTGTGTGATTTTATTTCAATAATTACGAGAGAGAAATAATAAAAGTTTAATTTCTATACACGATCAGTGTCAAAGATTTTTACACTGACATCCAATAAGAGTAGGGGTGAGCATCGGGCGGGTTCGGGTGAAAATTGTCGGGTTCGAGCGGGTTGGGTGGAAGGAAAATGAAATCTGTTTCCGCCCGTTCTATGCATCGGGTTGGTCGGGTGGCGGATTGGTCGGGTGGCGGGTGGGTCGGGCGGTTTGCAGCGGGTTCAGGATTTTTAAATTATTTTTTTCATAAAAAATTAAAAAACAAATAAAAAAAGAAGATACAAAGCCCAATCCTGTTTGATACCTTCTTCGGCAATACTGAGATGCGGGTTGTGATGCTTGGTCTGGATGCTATTGGCAAAACAACTATACAGTCTATACTGTACAAGCTCCACATCGGAGAAGTTTTATCTACTGTTCCTACAATTGGTTTCAATGTGGAGAAGGTTCAGTATAAGAATGTTATTTTCACGGTTTGGGATGTTGAAGGGCAAGAAAAATGAAGGGCACTTTGGAGGCACTATTTTAACAACACACAGATGGTCTGATATATGTTGTTGATAGCCTGGATCGTGAGAGAATTGGAAAGGCAAAGCAGGAATTTCAGACAATCATTAGTGAACATGGATGTGTGTACTGAGAGTGAGACTTAGTGACTTAGTGAGTGTGAATATGTTAGGTAGTGGGTTGGGTCAGGAAAGGTAAGGTAGCATACTAGCATTTGGGCTCATAATAAATCTGCTACTGCTAGGCTGATCCTTTAATTTTTTTTTTTTTGTGTCATCGGTTCGGGTCGGGTACCGATGGATTAATAAATCCAAACCCGAAACCGACCGTTGTTATCCATTTGAACCCTGTTTTTTCACCCGCCCAACCCACTAAACCGACCCAACCCGCCCGTTGCGCAAAGATTAATAATGGGTCGAGCGGTTTCGGGCGGGTCATGAATTTTTGCCCACCCCTAAATAAGAGCACACATGTCAAAATGTTAGTGGATGTCAGTGTAAAAAATTTTACACTGACAGTATATACTACTTTAATTCAAATAATAATGATGTTGATTTATTAAGATATTATTGGATGTCTGTCTAAAAATCTTTTTACACTGATAGTGAATAAAAATTAAACTCTTAATATAATCATTAATTCATTGAAAATATAGATGATTTTAATTCATTAATGTGATATTAGTCTTTCAAGAATTAGTATGTAAGTAAATATGATATTAGTTTGGTAATTGATGGTAGCATGTGAAGGTCTTGGTTTGGAGAAAATAGCAATAGAGTTAAGTGGAAAAAGATAATTTGTTGGAGTTTTGTGTGACGTACGACGGGAGGAAACAGTGAAGAACGCTGATTTGATTCATTTGATAGAGAATTAGAGATTAAAAAAAGGAGAGAAAAAAAAAAAAAGGAGTATGGGACGGAAACATTATAACTTGCCAATATTATAATAAGTTTAAAATACACCAATTAGTGACACGTGGAGTTCTACAGTAAAACTAATGGGTTTTATATATACTATAGAAGATATATAGATTACACAGTGGTGGTTGGCCCGCGGGTTATCTCAAGCAAAGCTAATAGATATATTGCAATAATGCTTCTTACACGTTATTTTGGGAGGCCATTTCTCATATCAAGAATAATGAATGGTATAAGTGTATAGAAAAGTAAAATATATAAAACAAATTATAATTAAAGATAAAAAATGTATATATATATATATATATATATATATATATATATATATATATATAATAATAGGTAGCTTTGTTCAAAAAAAAATAATAGGTAGCTAGACAAGTATCTCTATGCATCATTATTTTTGGCATTGATATTTGGTATTGGAAGACTTCATAAACATAAGAGTGCTGATACCATGACACAAAAATCTTACACCATACAGCTTACATCGTATAGTGTCGCATTGTGTGGCACTATAACTGTACTGTGCAACACTGTAGCGGGTCTTTTTTTTTTTTTTAGTTGTTTTTATAAAAATAAAATTTTATTTATAAAAAAAAAACCCATTAACCAGATAATGAACTAAATTCACCAAATATTTGTACCTGATTCACCAGATATTTGCACATACTCAAAAAAATTCATTCACCAGATAATGAATTGAATTTACCAGATAATTGTACATAATTCACCAGATATTTACACATACTTAACGAAAAAATTTTATTTCTCAAAAAACGCATTCACCAGATATTTGCACATACTTAACAAAAAATTTTATTTCTCAAAAAAACACATTCACCAGATAACGAGCTGAATTCACCAGATATTTATACCTGATTCACCAGATATTTACACATATTTAACCAAAAAATTTATCTAACAAAAAATAACATTTAAAAAAAAAAACTAAAATAAAAAAAAAAAATATATATATATATATATATATATATATTATATATATAACCCACTACAGTACCGCATAGTACGGTACTATACAGTGTAAGCCGTATGGTGTAGGATTTTTGTGTCAAGGAATCATTTCACATAAAGTGGGAAACTATATATTTGCATTTGCTACAACAAAGGATGGCAATGCAACTGGATATATGATGTGTGGCACGGAAGTGGGTCCAAACTCCTTTGACAAACTGCTGCTTGAGTCATGGACCAAGATATCTGCTATGTAGATTTATTTACTGACATATCTTATCTCTGCTCTTGCTCACCCTACTCCCACAGTTCAGAATTAATAACCCCAATAAATTTTTTTCTACTACAACTTCAAGACGAATCACCATCTTCATCCTAATTTCACAGTATAGTACTTTGTTTACTCATGGCACTATAATGTAATATAGCTAGTTGTAACTGTAAGAAACCAGAAAGGGTAGGAACCCCTCTTTTAATGGTTGATGAATGAGCTAATGAAGACAGGGCACTCAGAAAGAAAAAAATGAAGGGGTAACAGATATTGATGGTGATGAGCATAAACCCTCCCTTTCAAATTTATTATAAGTAGTACCATATAAGAAAGGGAATAAAGGGAATTTATTCCTAATAAAGGTTGATTGAATTGGTGATATGATATCAAACCTCGGTTCGAAATTCCATAGAAAATGGTCGACGACTAATATAAAAAGAAATTATAAGAACCTAAGTTAAAAATAAGTAAAGGGTCTTGTGGGTAAATATTCCAAAAAAAAATAAAAATGCAAGTCTTTATAGGAAAATTAAACATAACACTTTCAAAACAATAAATACATCATTTTTCATAAAAATTTAGGGTATGTTTGCTTTGTTTCGAGTTTACTGTTTTCATTTCCTGTTTTTAGAAATAATTACAAAACTGTCACATTGTTTTCATTATGTTTCATTTTTTCAATAAAACAAGTTGTTTACAGTGTTTCCCGTACAAAAGTTTGAAAATAGGAAACAGAATGAAAATAAGGTGCCAATTTTGTAATTATTTCTGAAACAAGAAATAAAAACAGAAAACTCGAAACAAAACAAACAGACCCTTACTTTTTGAATTCCTTAACCAGTGCTCTGATCCATAAGTAAAAACTAGACGGACAATAACTTTAATTTTAAATTAATTAATTTATCGTCTCTATTCTCCTTGTGGCTGTCAATTTCTTCTCTTTGAATGTGAGATTGTGATATATTCTCATTTGAACACTCTAATTTATAAACTGGACCCAAATGAGTATTGTCTAATTAAGGTAGTATTAGGGGTGGCAAATGGATCGACTAGATGGATTTTGATTCGGATTATAATGGATCGGATAAAAATAATCTATTTCGATCCATTAAAATTATATTAAAAAAAATCCAATTTATCCATGATCCATTTAATAAAAAACATCCAACCCATTCATTAATCATTTTTATATGGATGGATATCCAACTCATCCATTTAAAAATACATTATACATTGAAATTTATTTTTTTTTTAAACAAATTTTACCTACTAAAGATTTTCTCTCTCTAAAATTTTACTCCGATTTGTGAAAAGGCACTTTTCTGATAAATAAAACAATCAAACCGGAATAGTTTCTACCATTTAGGAGATTAAATTGAACTAGGCTGTGTATAAATATATTTCACATATACTATTAGAGTTGCTATTTTAACGTTTTATTATATGTTTGGATCTACGTCCATTTTGATGCAAACGCGGAAGCTACATATTCTTGCTTTCACGTTACAACAAATATCACGTACTGACCATTCTGAAAGCGTGTTGAGAGAGGTTATGCCGCAAACAGAATGTTGATAATTTCATATATACCTTTTTTCTCTTTTTACAATGTTCACTTCATGATTATCATATAGAAGTTTTTTTTTTTTGATAAGCCAAAAGGATTATCATATAGAAGTTACATTGAATCACATGCAAGATTCATGAGAGATATGATGTATAAAAACAATATCTCATCATCCTTTAATCTAAAGGATGATTTGCACCCACAGCAAAGGTTGTCTATGTTTTAATTCAAATGGTTAAAAAGTTATGATTTATTTTTTTCATTTAAATCCATTGGATATTTTTATTTTTATTTTTTTATGATGTGATCCAATAGATTTTAAAAAGTAGTGGATGGGTCAATATCCATCCTTTAAATAACATGATCCAACTAATCATATGTATTAATATATTTTTTTGTTTGTAGCGGATGGATTGGATGGATTTACCTTTGGATGGGCTGGATGGACAATTGGTCCATGGATTCTTTTGCCAGGCTTAGGAAGTATGTTCACAAAGGGAACACATTCACTTTCTATCTTTCAAGTCACACATAAATATTTAGATGTACATCTTAGAATTTGGGTTTGGGCCTAACTCAACCCCAAAAGCTAGCTTGGAAAGTGAGGGTTGCCCCTTACTTATAAGAACTCTTCAGGCCATATCGCTATCCAATGTGGGACTCCAACACACTCCCCTCACACCCAGGACTAGACATCTGGAGCGTGAAGTTTGCAGGACTGGACATCTGCGGGTGGCCCAATGGATCTAGGATAGGCTCCGATACCATCTTAGAATTTTGGTTTGGGCCTAACTCAACCCCAAAAGCTAGCTTGTAAGGTGAGGGTTGCCCTTTACTTATAAACACTCATCAGGCCATATCTCTATCCAATGTGGGACTCCAACACACCCCTCTCACGCCAGGGATGGACATCTGGAGCGTGAAGTTTGCAGGACTGGACATCTGCGGGTGGCCCAATGGATCTAGGATAGGCTCTGATACCATCTTAGAATTTGAGTTTGGGCCTAACTCAACCCCAAAAGCTAGCTTATAAGGTGAGGGTTGCCCCTTACTTATAAACACTCATCAGGCCATATCTCTATCCAATGTGGGACTCCAACACACCCCCCTCACACCCAGGACTGGACATCTGGAGTGTGAAGTTTGCAGGATTGGACATCTGCGGGTGGCCCAACGGATCTAGGATAGGCTCTGATACCATCTTAGAATTTGGGTTTGGACCTAACTCAA
The DNA here is from genome assembly GCA_035048595.1 of Echinosophora koreensis. Taxonomy (NCBI): domain Eukaryota; kingdom Viridiplantae; phylum Streptophyta; class Magnoliopsida; order Fabales; family Fabaceae; genus Echinosophora; species Echinosophora koreensis. Next base: position 1,936,752 of record JAPCYP010000046.1, read on the forward strand.
CCCCAAAAGCTAGCTTGTAGAGTGAGGGTTGCCCCTTACTTATAAGAACTTTTCAGGCCATATCGCTATCCAATGTGGGACTCCAACAGTACACTTACACAGTAATAAGTGAGCATCACAGTTTTCTTGTTAGCGTGTCCCCCTCTCAGGTGTTCTCTCTTGATTAACTCACAGCTAGTCATTTAGAATTGTGTCTATCAATTGCAGGCAGCCATAAAGATCTAGGGGAAGTAATGTGTGACTCTGAGTGACGAATTGATTCTTGAAGGTGAGTTAGAAATTAGAACTGAACCTTGAAAGAGACCACTGAAATCATGTGAAATATGTACTATGGATTTGAAAGTAGTCCCCATAGTCCATAATCTACAAGGAGTCCATCATTTTGGACTATGGGGACTACATGGGCCTTGGTCCACAACTTTCCTTTCTTTTTCAAATTGTAGATCTGGCTCATGTTGGCCCATGATGTGCTGTATCCTGTGAAGATTAGTTTTCGTTATCTGTCATCTCTCGTCAAGAGCTCTCTTTTATTGTTACATCTCCATGATCCACAACTTTGATCAGCAGATTTGAAGGGCCAAATTAAGACTAGACAATTCTAAAATTACCAAGATAGAATGGATAATTGAAAGATTCGAACCCAAACTTCTCATACCGATATATCTGAATCAATTTATTATTGAAAAATCAAGAAGAATGATTAAAAAAATACCAGATAAAAACAAGAAAAACAGCAGAAGGGATCAATTTCCTTCACAAAATCTTATAACCAGAAACAAAATGAAAATATAGAGATATTTTAATAATTAAACGTGAACATATAGAATGTGAAAATAAATAAATAAAAAACAAAAAGTACCTTTGATTTTCTTTCACACACAAGTCTCCAGAGTTTCGCTTATGTTTTTTGTACACCTGAATTTAGACACCAGTATAGACACCGTAGATTGATGTGAGTGTGGGTGGGATGAAATTGTATCGTATTCCAAAATAAAGTATATGTACAATATGCAATTGTGAGTGTAGGTGACACTTTGGTGTCCGTAATAGGTGTACAAATAACATACCTCCTAGAATTTTAACTTGGATAACTATTCAGTTCAACACCCTCAACTTTTAAAAATATCTCAACAACCACTTCTAATTTTTTTCCCCTCATTTTGTTGAACTTTTTTACTTTCAATCCTACATTTGATTTTTTTTTTTTACCATCAATGACCTAGTTGAAGAAATCTTTCCTAGAATAGTCCGCAAAATATTGCCTTTTATAATCTGAAAATAATAACAACTGAAGTATTATTCAGGGTCGAGGGAAGTCAACCATCAAAATTTAAATTTAATAGGTCTAGCTCTCAAAACACAAAACACAAAACAGTGTGTTCTCTTCGTTTCTTCATATGAAAAAGGAAGTGAGAGAGAATATGAAAAATAAACAATGATTGTTTATTTAATACAGATCAAAAGATGAAATAATGACATTAAAATCTATATAAATATACAATAAGTGAGGTGATAACCTGAAGGACTCCTCTTAGTAAAAACATCTCTAATCATGGCGTGACAAGGATGAGATAGATCCTACAATACAGACTGCAGCAAAGATTACTCTCCAAATAAGTGCCAGGAGTCTTGTTGAACCTTCTGGAGTAACAATCGTTGATTAACTTTGGACTATATGATGTATGGCCTTTCGAAGTATAAAAAATCTAGTGTCAACAATATATCACAAGAAACTGCAAACTTTGAGCTAAATGCAAGCCAAACTGAGTTCATGATAATGCAATATCTGTTCTACTTCTTCCAGCTGGGTATCTTTTCTGATGAATGAAGATAACACAAGCCGGCAACTCTTGATTAGATTGTATGAATATAGTATACAACAGAAAAACTGGTAAAGGACACCAGAGTTCAGATTTGATAAAACTCAAGATTTTATGATTTTTATCCATATGAACTCCAAATGTTGATGGAACATATACAATCTATCAAAGGGGACGACACTTCAGGCAACAAGGTCAACTTCGTCTCGATCAGGGGAAACCACATCTAATCTCATCATGCTCCTACATCGATCAGGAATGGGAGCCCCGGCATGCACACAGAGTTCCACCACAGCTGGAGCCTTGCCATAATATCTCTTCAGATTGTTATTGAGTGCAGGCCCATTCAGATCCTCAACATGCCAGACATAATTTTTACCCACAAGATCATCTACTGTCGCCTCTTGCCATGCATGTAAACCATCTCGAGACTGGTGCTTGGAAGCCTTACACATTCTCAACTTATGTCCCTTGGGACCGACCTGGACCTCAGGACAATATCCACATGTATTCACAACGTACTTCTCCATGATCTTCTTTGCACCTGATGTCATCTCAAACCATGAGTCCAGTGTATGTGTACTTAAATCCCTTAATTTGTTCCTTTCTTCATCACTCAACTGATCTAGATGGCAACTGTTGTTGTCCACTAAATTCAGGACCTTCTCTGCAGGCTTGGTCAACAGAGAGCATGAATCCACAAAAGGTTTAACATCTTCAAAAGAACATTTTCCTTTAGTTTCATCATCTTCCGCAACCGATTCAAAATCTACAATTCTTCCTTCGATACAATATACAGGTTTAGTTCTCCTTTTAGTGGGATACCTTTCAAGGTCTAGACCAGCTTGTATACAGAGTTCAACAATAGCAGGGATATGAGGAACAACGAACCTCTCGTCATGCACAATTCTTGGCTTACCAACACGATCATAAATATGAAAGCATTTTGGAAAGAAGACCACATCACGAACCCCTCCCCTTCTCCAAACATGCAAAGCATTCCGGAAGCGACTCTTGGGTCCAGTACATGTTCGAATTTCATGACCAACATAACCAATGTGAACCTCATCACAGAACCTGATAAGATGAAACTATTCAATGCGAAGCCAACAAGTATAATCCAATAATAATATATCACATTAGATCAATAACACATAAATGCTCTCAAATCACTATCCATTTGTTGTTGTGATAAACTGATAATCACTTAAACATTGGCTCCTGATCCATGGTAGCGTATATTATCAAGACATATTTTAATACTCTTGGGAAAGTGAAATGACGAGGCTATGTTTGAATGGCTGGAGTTGGGTGATTAGCAATGAAGTGGAGTGATTAAAAGACATTAACTTATTATTTGGAAGTTCCTTCATTAATGGAGTGAAATGATTGAGGATGGTAACTCAAATCACTCCATCTCACCCAAATCTTTTCATTTTCATCCCCTCCAAATTGAGAGGATTGGCCCTCATTAAACTTCCAAATAATGGAGTGGTATGTTTTTACCTATCCACTCCACTCCATTATTAATCATTACACTCCATCTCCTGTAAAACTCCCGGTTTGGGAGGATGAAGTGGGATGGTTAGTAATGGAGTGGAGTGGTGAAAATCCACTAACCCATTGTTTGGGAGTTTCTTCATTAATGAGGTGGGATGGTTTATGATGGAGACCCAAACCATTCCACTCCATCCAAAACCTCTCATTTTCGTACCCTTCAAATTGGGGGGTTTGAGAATTTCTTCCATTTCCTCGTTAAACTTCCAAACAATGGAGTGGGATGTTCATACCTTTCCACTCTATTCCATTACTAACCACTTCACTCCATCCCCTTGAAAACTTCCAAACGTAGCCTAAAACTTTCTCATGTTTTAGTATAAGAGATAAAAAAATCATTATCAGACATAAAAAGATGCCGCTCGGGAATAAAATTAGTAAATGAACCCTAAAACATTTCATCAACCAAATTTCATGTAAGTTTACACCAACCACATCAGTAAACACTCAATTTGGTCTCTGAAATTGTGAAGTAGTATTAACCTGGTCCCTGAAATGGTAAAACGGTGATCAACTTAGTCCCTTCGTTAAAAATCATATGGACTAAGTTGATATTAAGTTTGTAGTGTCAGGAACTTAATTGATATTAAGTGGGTAAAATGAGGGACCAAATTGATACTAATTTATCATTCATGGATGCTTTTGAAATTTCAATAATTTCAAGGACTAAGTTGATACTACTTCACAATTTCAGGGACCAAATTGGGTATTTACTTTTTTCATATACCATGCTTCACCCGAAATTACTTAATTTCGACATGTAGCATAATAACACCTAATAATTGATCCAATTTCCAAAACTACATTCACTCACAGAAAAAACAATGAAGGATTCAAAGGAAATAGGTACGTACTGGCAGCGGAGAACAGGAATGAATCGAACGAGTTGAGACAAAGAAGAGAGGAGAGACCTACGAGCATGGTAGACTCGATGAGCCACCTCTACTAGTTCTGGAACCAATAACCCATTCTCTGGAGCTTCTTTAACCCTACACGGTTCTGCCTTTCGTGCTTTTCTTTCCGCTTTTGCTCTCTCGATTAGAACCCTCATCGGCGTCACGTACGGTTTCCTCTCCCTCTTTCTCCGCCGAGGCCCCGGCACGTCCATGTACGATAATTTCTCGCCGGGAACATCCGTGTATGACGGCACCGGCGGCGGCCAAGTTTCCGATGCGAAGGAGAGGGTTGCGTTCAAGCGGCATGACAGTCGCTTCAGAAGAGAAGCCTCCGAAGGGATGATAGTCGCACGCATCTCGTCGGAAAAGGATTGGAGCAATTCTCAAATTAAATTTGGCCCAACTTGAATCTGGATTACCACAGTCCACAATAATCAATCAGTCAGTCACACACACATGATAAAAAGAAAAATATCGATGAATACCTATACAAAAATCAACATATTCATGCTGATCATATCAAAGATGCAAGGATAAGACACCCCCATGATCTAGGAGAAGTTCCTAATAATTGCCAAACCACTACACATACAAACCATAATACTTGAATTACCTCATACCAAAAAAAAATACTGGAATCACCGCAAGTCAAATTCACAATAATATTGATTGATGTAATATTGAGAAACCAATCCCCCAGAACAAATCAAGTTTGCAATTAGTACCACATCAAGTGGAGTTATTTCTTCAATTAAAATAAAACATATATATAACAACTATTACATATATAATATTTTTATTGATGATTTATTACGTATTTTATGTTCTTATTTGAAAATAGTATCACAAGTATCTAAAGAATTATATTCAAGTTTCAAAATTGAGGTTGAAGAAGAAAGGTGGGTCACGGGTTGTTGAGATGGTTTTTCTTTGGCAATCTCTGTTAGGCTTTATAACAAAAGCAGTGCAAGGAAATAAGCAAGGGCTAGAGCATTATACTAGATGGTGAAGACTACAAATTTTATCCATATCCTCTAGATTCAGAACTCACAACACAAACACCATTCACTTCCTTCAATATCCACCCAATTTCTCGGGAGTGTCTCCTATGAGTCCATTGCAGCTCTTATTTCATTAACTTTTTATTAAATGACCTTTAATTTTACTCCGATCGTGATTCAAATTAACTCATTCGATAAAAAGTTAATGGAATCACAAATTAATGTATATATGAGATTAAGTTTACCTTTCTTCTCTGATCAGGCAGCATCTTGGGAACTGGGCATAAAAACCCTGAATGATCCTCTCAACTCAAATCCAGATCGCTTAAACTCCCACTTCCAGTTCAAAAATTCAAAGAGAAAAATCCCACTTGGCACAGGAACTGATAGATCAAGAGAGAGTGATCAAAATGCAAAGATAGCACCAAATACACACAAAAAGAAGTAAAAGAGAGAACTTTCGAATCAAACTTGAACAGAGCTCAATAAGAAATCAGACCCAGTAAAGTTTTGCGGATAGTATCACAACTACGATAGAAAAAACAACAACATTTACTAGAATACAACCTTATAAGAATCGAAAAAAAAGTAGCAAGAGAAAAAAAAAAAAACCAATTTAGCGGAAGTCTCAAATGTAGCTGGAAATGGTCACGTTACAGATCAGATTGGAGTATGAATCCTTGTAAGGGTGTTGAGCTAAGAATCAGAGGAAAAAACTAACCTTGGAGGATCTGTGGCGATAATAACTAACGCCGCTAATAGAAACAGAGATGGAGGCCGAGACTGTTGAGGCAGCCGCAGTCTTGAGAGACAGAAACAAACGAGTGCAGATCCCCTCCAGTTGTTGAAAGAAATGGAGAGTCCAGCCTGCGATCCTGGCCGTACACGTGGCAATAATAAAAATCAATGGTTGTTATTTTAAATTATTTTATTTTATTTTTAAATTAAATCAGAAAATTGAAAAGAAAAAAAAAAGTTCTTCTCTCCCACAAATCCTTCCTGCGTAGTTCTGAAACCACTCACCAAGACTCATCTTCTCCAAATCAGGCCAATTCATGGTTCCACTCAATTTCTCCTTTTTTGAACAACAATCTTCACCTTCTCTCTCATCACCATCGTCATCATAAGTCTCTTTGACACCACAAAAATCCCCATCATGATTCAACTCTACCGCATCATCAACCTTAGATTCCTCCAGTTCATCAAATTTATTTATCACACTCTTACTGTAAATTCCTCTTCCTTGCACTACCCCTCTTCCCACAATCCAAGTCTGAATTTTGAGGATTGTCCCCAATCGCACTTCCCTTATTCTTCAAATTTTTAGAATTGATAAAAATCGGGAGAATGTCAGAATGTTCATGGGTTTGGGATTGGGAGACTGGGTTGGACCATGTGACGATGGAGGCGGTGGTTTGTACTTCAACACGACGGAGGCGGTGAAGATGTCCAGGCTTGGCGGCGAGATCCAGGGGTGGCAGCGAGATTCAGGCACGACGTCGAGATCAAGGGGTGGCAGTGAGATTCAGGCGTGGCGTCGAGGTCCAGGCGTGGCAGCGAGGTTCAATAGGGGCGGCGGAACAAAGGCGGGTGGTGGTGGAGATGTTGGTACACAGGGGCGGAAGTGTCGAAGGAAGGGGGAGATGAAACCAATCTCCATTTTCATTTTAATTTAATTTAAAAATAAAATAAATAAATTTAAATAGATCATTGCCATTAATTTATGTCATTGACACCTGTATGGGTCTAGATTCACTCAACAGGACTCTCCATTTAGTCATAAATAAAACTGGAGAGGATCCGGACTCGAAACAAAGAAGATAAATGTAAGGTTTTTACTTTCTAGGGTTTTTTAGGTTAAATAGTAGAAAAAAATTGAGCCCAAAAATGAAATGGGCCAAAATAATAATGCACTGACTCATTGAGCCCAAAATTAAAACAACCCTGACTTATTGTCTATTTGCTAGTTGCTTGCTACTTGGTATTCATGCATTAATTACAAACCATCGTGTAACATTGATAAAAAAAAAAAACCAAATGTAACAAATAATGAGCCCAAAATGCACACGGCCCTAACTGTGTGTTCTAATTTTGGGGAAAAAACACAAAAAATTAAAGGGATCTGCTATGGCACCCCCTATAAAATGGAGGGTTCGGTACCCTATCCATTATTTTAATATTATTATTTTAAATATTTTTCTAACCTGTGCAATATTACATATGTTAAGGAATCAAATATAGAAATATTGTGTTGAAAGTTGTGTAATCAGTTTTTTAAAAGTCTAAATGCTACTTTTTTAAATAAAACATTTCCATTTCTTGATTCCTTAATATGTGCAATATTGCACAGGTTAGACAAATCGTTATTTTAATTACTTAGCTCTGATACCAAAATGGTATCATTTAAGGATAGCAATTTGTACCCTATCCATTAAGTACCCACAAAAATTATCCACAATGGATAGGGTAATTACCCGCACAATGGGAAATGATCCGGGTAGGGGTAATTACCCGCAAATTTGAATGGGTACGGGTGCGAGTACGGATACTATGGTACTCACCCCGCCCCATACCCGCACATATGTATATGTATATATAATTTTAACTATAATACAAATTTTAAAACCAAAATTAATCTAAAGATTCTTAACTTTCTAAACCTAGTTGCATCTATAGTTCCTTTTTGGATGTTTTTATTTATTTAAATATTTTGATTTGTAATATTTATTGGTAGATTTAAAATACATTTGAATCGTTTTTTAATTATTATGACTTAAAGTGCGGGTGCGGGTGCGAGTACTTAGGTACCTAGAGGGTACGGGTAAGGGTACTAAAGTTGCTACCCACGAGGGTACGGGTATGGGTAATTTTTTCAAACCCGGGTATGGGGACGTGTACTATAGTACCCTACCCAGACCCTACACATTGCCATCCCTAAACTACCATTCTAATAATTTTAGAGATATTTAATTTATTCATATTTGAGGGCAATGGCGGACCTTTGTAGTGGCGGGGGGGAGCAACGGCTCCCACCAGATTTTATTTTTTATTTTTTAAAGAGTTATTTTTTTTGTTACGGCACCCCTCAGCTGACTTCTTGCTCCTTTATTTGTTTCATTCCTTTGATCCAAATGTTTTACACAAAATCTGATACCATGAGGAAGATGTGGGAATTACAAACACCCAATTGCCGATGCCGACCAACACTCAAAAAAGGAAGGAGATGAATCACTCGCAGGATGACAAGGTCAAAGAAGCATTGGAATGGCTAGATGACAATGAGCTCTAGAGATGTTTGCTCGTATTTGACTGGTGATGCAAATCTCAGGAGTTAGAAATGTTGAGGTAATAGGTTAGGCAGAGTCTAGTAAATTTTCTAATAGGGGGGATTTAGAAGAATTTCCCCTATGCTTGCTTTTTGGTGGCGAAGATCCTCTGTCAATTTATTAAGGTACAAGGATGCTAGCTTTCTCAAAGATAGGTACATACAGGGGTCTTGAAGAAAAAGATAGGTACAGGGCCTTGGGATGTCATGTGGGTTGTCATGTGTTTGATGAAATACCTCATTGAAATGTGGTAGTACATGACTGTTCCTTGGGATTATTCTAGTAAAACACAAAAAAATTGTGTATGAGATAGTCACATGCTAACCCAAGGATGGGGATGGAAAGGATTCATAGAGGCTTTGATGCCATGCCAAGAAGACAAGGCAGCTACCATGCTTGCAGCACAGACCATATAATTGGGTATTAAATATCATTGATGTTATTGTGGCTAGTGTTATGGAGAGCAAGTCAAATGTACCTAAATACATTACAGAAGCAAGGTTGGAAGTTACCTCACTAAACAAGATTACTGCATCGTGACTGAGTTAGTTGTCAAAGATTATTGACAATGTTTTGTTGAGCTGCAATGTTTTGGAAGTGAGTTCATTGAAAATGTGAAGACACAATGCATATATTTTAATTTAATCTGTTATGAGTATATTTTAATTGAAGTTTAGCTCCCATTAGAGATAAGATCACCTGCACAGAGTGTTGTGGTATGTGTCAACATGATCTTCACTGCGCTCGTGGCACAATTGTTCCTCATGTCACTTTGCCATCTCAATATGGAATCTTCTTGCTGTTTGCTGGCTTAATTGTAATCATGAGTTTCTTTGTACTCTTCCTCTTGCTGAAAACAAAGAAAGTTCCTATAGAGGAGATTTATCTTCTTTTTGAAAACCATTGGCTCTGGAAGAAAATTGTAACATAGAGGAAGGGCCAAGACCAAGACATATCAAAATGTGTGGCTCCCCCCAAATTTTTGGTCAAGGTCCGCCACTGTTTGAGGGTAGTATTTTATTCATCCAAAAAACCAAATAATCATCATCATATATATCTAAATAATATTTAGGATCACTATATAATTCAAACTCATGTTCATATATAAATGTGTATATATATTCATCTATTTCTAATAATTCTCTATATAAACATTTACGTTCTTCTTTATTATATGCTAGTTGTTTTTTTTTTGTTGTATCTGATTTAGAGATAATTTTTCTTGCCAATATTGATTCCTTAGTTTATTAATCATGATTTGTTTACAGTCTTTGCCCATTATTCTTTAATCATCCAATAGATCAAAATCTTCATATATATCTAATAATCTTTCATATTCAGCTTCATATAAAGCTTTTGCTTCATCTAAATATGCTAATTCTATATCTAATGATACACGAATTAAGTAATATTCTTCTTGTCTATACTGATTTTTATCTTTTCGACTATTAATTGTGTACAATCCTTTGGTAATTCCATTATTAGTATACTCATTATTTCTCCTTCTGTTTGTTCATCAAATTCTATATATATTTCTATTAATTAGAAGATTTCCTTTTCCTTTCACTGATTTCTATATTTACCAATACGTTTTCCTTTTCTATTAGAAGTCTTTCAATACTTTTTCTATTTCTGTTATCTGGATTTTTTCTTCTAGGTAGTAATATAGGACTCCAGTAAGATTTCGTATTTCAGCTTTAGTTTCTTCCTTTCTTGCTTCAAAGTCAATTATCCAAAGTCTTGTTTTTTCTAAATTATTCATATTCTATTTTTTAAATATTGAGCTAGATCTTTTACTTGATTTGTTAATTTATTAATATCATTATCTTCTTCAATTTTTTCTGGTTCTGAAAAACTAATTGGTTTTGGGATAAGAGTGGGCTACCATTTTTGTGTTTTGATGCTTAATCACTTAAACTCGTTTTTGCATTCCAATCTAATTATAATCTGATTTGAGATTATTCGAAGCATGTTGAACGCTTGTTTTGATTTGTTACGAATAAGGATTGATAGGATCCACAAAGCTTAGTGTTGGTTTGATTGAATTCGGTTATAAGATTGATTATGGTTTTGTGACGCTTGTTCCACAATTATAATGAATCAAATTATAATGAATCAAATTCTGTGATGCTTAATCCAGTAGTAATTCGTATAGAATTAATTGACGCTTGATTGGTTAATTCTATGATCAAACAAGATTAGAATCACGAAAAGAGATTAGATCCTCTGAAACCCGTGATAGGCCCAAGTGAAATTACCTTAAACCAGTGGATTAGTTAATTTGATATATTGATTCTCATCTCTCTTTACAATCTATTTTCTTCTCTCATTGAATTCGAAAATCCCCCCTTTTTCTCATTACTTTGCATGATTCTTATATTTGGTTAATTGAATCAGAGATCCTTGCGAGACGACCAAGGTTATTACCTTGTACTACAGTTTTAATTTTTGATTTATTTGACCCGTGTGCGACAGCGGATCAAATTGGCGCCGTTGCCGGGGATTTTTGATCTCCATTAGCCAATTCAAGAACCCTACTCATTTTAGTTTATAACTGACATTTTATTTCAGTGTTTTCTTTGTTTTTCAGGTTGTGACTTTGGAATTGCACAGTGAGATTGATCTTTTGACTGAAGAAGTGACAGTTCTGCCCTTCATTTCAAAAATCGGTTTTCAGTCGACTTCCTCAGATTGCTCCGAAACTTTCACAGAAAATCCGGAAAAAATCAAGGAACAAGGCCCACCTATTAGGGACTAATTACATGGTTTTGGGTGTCAAATCCCAAAATTCCATCATTTAGACCCTTTTTTCAATTTTTTGAATTTTTCGTATTTTTTTAAAAAAATCCAAAAAAAAAATTGTGTTTGCTTTATTTGAGTTTTAGATATTTTCTGTAGTGTTTTTGAATTTTTTCGATTTTATTTGGTACGGTTTCTCAATTTATTTTTCATTTCAGCGATTAGGACATTGTTGGTATTTTCTGAATTGTTATACTACCCTGTTCTGCTTGCATGATGCATGACCAGATCCAATCTTGAGGCTTTGTTTCCTTTTGATCCTGAAATATATAGGACTTTTCATGCACTTGATAGACTTAATAGGGCTAGTAATAACATCGATAGTGATAGTGATAGCATATTTAGTCATACTCTGTTTGATTCTGAATCTGTTGTTAATATTGATACCCTGGCTGGAAGAACACTAAGAGAACTTGCTGCATGATATCACCGATAATGCTTTGTGTATTGATTATCCTGATGTTGATGTTCCCTTTGAACTTAAATCTGGCCTGATTCACTTACTGCCTAAATTTAATGGCCATGCAGGTGAAGATCCTCACAAGCATTTGAAGGAGTTCCACATTGTATGCTCCACCATGAGACCCCAAGGCATTCCAGAGGAGCATATCAAGCTTAGAGCTTTCCCATTCTCACTGCAGGATGCTGTCAAAGACTGGTTATACTACCTTCAGCCAGGTTCTGTGACATGCTGGAATGACCTCAACAAGCTGTTTCTAGAAAAATTCTTCCCTGCATCTAGAGCTGTTTCAATCAGAAAAAAGATATGTGGCATTAGGCAGTTTGATAAGGAATCTCTGCATGAATAATGTCAAGTGGCAGACGGTATGAATAAGGAATCTCTGCATGAATAATGTCAAGAATGGGGGCAACAGTGTTGGAAAAAGAAAAAGCTATGTTATATTCATATTTTGATTGTCACACTCTTTCATCTATCATAGTTGTTCTTTTTCTTATGTAGAAACCATACCTTGTAACTTCTCAAGATAATATAAAATCTTTGTTTTATTATGATTTTTTTTTAAAAGCTTATCCAAATAGCATAAAAATTTTTATAAAATGATTTTTTTTTTCCAAAAAAAATGTTAAACAAACAGGCCCCAAGTGATTTCAAAGTCAACTGGAGTGAATTGAGTTTTTAAAATATTTCAACAAACTTTTTCGCAAAACACTTATTTACGGGAATGGATTCCCTGCAGTGGAACTTTTGTACAGTAGGATCATCACCCTTGAAAAATAAAATGGTGGGAGGATTTTAAATAATGAAAAAAAAAGTATGAGAGGTTGTTTAAAGGTAGGGATCTAAAAACTGGAGAGAGAAAAAATTGGAGAGAATTCATTCCCCTTGTTTACCAAGTTTCATTGAAGCTATTAATTTCAAGACTTGATTGAATTCATGATGACAACTACTCACAATTTTCACAACTACCACCCAAGGATAAAGACATAGAAGATAGCAAATTAATATATTATGATGGAAATTAAAAGAGATAAGGGAGAAAAGAATCAAATAATAATTTAAAACTACTTCAACTACCCCTTGTGACCTATGTTCGGTCTCTAACTGATGTACTTAAATTTTTCACTAATCTTCCAAGCTTCAACAAGTGCTTGGTGCCATTACAAGTTTACAACTTTAGAGCACTCTTTACACTCTTCAGATACTTTAACCTATGTGTTTCGTCCTTACTCATAAGAAAAATGATATTTTGACACACTTTTGGGACAACATACAAAGACAATATACGGTGCTGCACTGTGCGACAATGTAGCAGCACTATACCAGGTCCTTTTTTTAAAAAAAAAATTAGTTTTTTTGAGAAATAAAATTTTTGGTTAAGTATGTGCAAATATCTGGTTAATCACGTATAAATATCTGGTTTATTCAGTTCATTATCTGGTTAATTAGTTTTTTGAGAAATAAATTTTTTGGTTAAGTATGTGCAAATATCTGGTTAATCACGTACAAATATCTGGTTAATTCAGTTCATTATTTGGTTAATGAGTTTTTTTGAGAAATAAAACTTTTGGTTAAGTATGTACAAATATCTGGTTAATCAGGTACAAATATCTGATTAATTCAGTTCATTATCTGGTTAATGGTTTTTATTAAGTATGTGCAAATATCTGGTTAATCACGTACAAATATCTGGTTAATGGGTTTTTTTAGAAATTTTTTTTTTTTTTTAAAAGTCAAAATTTGTTATAAAAAAAAGGTATCACTACAGTAACGTATGTTATCCCATTTGTGTGTCAGAATAACATAGCCGTACTCATAAGGGATGCCTCACCTGTAGCTCTCTTGAGAGAGACGTCGTCATCTTGCACCAATCATAAGATAGGAAGAAAGGTTAAACTCTCATAAGATTATATATGGTACAGGTTGAAGTCCAATAGGCAGTGAAGGATTCACACACTAGAGCCCAAAATTAACGAATCTATTGTTTAAGGTAGGTTTTTCTAAGACCAATGCTATTCCCACCTTGCATTTTGCTAATGGCACCTTGCAGGCTGATTTTATAAAATTTTCTTCCACAAATACCCCTTTCTCCTTTGTCTCGTTTTTCTCTGCATGCCACTCCTTATTTTTTGCCATCACGTCACAACACTTTCAAACTTCACCCCATAGTCACCCCTCTGCCAGACCACCATTGACACACACACACAAGAGGTCATTCACCATTGTAGGTTTTTCATATTACGTTCATAGGTTTTTTTCATAGGGGAAGAAGATACAGTGGTGGAATGGCCTGTCTTCCAACTTCCATCGTCACGTTCATGCTCGTCATGGAGAAGAAGGTATGCTCGTCATGCTCGTTCATGCTTTCGTCGCATATAGCCTCCGCAATAAACATTCCGGACATAGCCTCTTCCGCAATATACTTTCCGGAAGTGTCCGGAAATTGATTTCCGGAAACCCAAATACTAATCCGGAAATGAAAATTCGGACGACCAAATTGAACACCGGATTTCGTTTTCCGGACGATCAATTTGTACATCCGGAATTGCATTTTCGGATGTGTATTTTGTTAAGTCTCTAAAATGTCTGCGTGCATTTTCCTAAGTTTTGATGAAAACTAAACATTGGGTAATGATTTAATTAACCTATTTTGTGGTTGCTAACCTGTCTACTTAGTGTACAGATCAGAAGATTACAAGACTCACCTGTCTGTCTACCTAAGTCTCACCTGTCTGTAGTAACCAGGAAGTCAACCTGTCTGCTGACTAGGATTGTTGATTATGTGCAAACTAATTTTACCACCTGTCTATACCCTTCAACTTGTATAAGGTTCTTCGTTAAAGGAACTCGAAGTACAGGAAGCTTTTGCAAGCTGTCCCCTCATGAAGAATACTCTGAGAACTTTCTCACGCTTATCAAGAAACTCAGATGTGCTCTCTCTCAAGCAAACAAGGAAGTCAGAGATAAACTTCCAGTTAAAGAACATTTCCAACATGCTTTATTCCCTAGTACTTTCAGTCATTACACAAAAAGGGAAATGTACTCTGCAAAAGTACAAAAGCACTCTGCACAACTCTGAGTTGGCGTCTACACGATACATAAAGCTATTATCCCTCATGTTAGAGTACAACCAACGTCTTCATTGCATTAATGGCTGCCCAGAACGACTATATTGCATTTAATGAAGCTCTGCCTGAAGCCATAGTTGCAAGGAATGTCTCTAACGGATATTAAATGTTTGAAGGCTATAAATACAGAAGTCATTGAAGATGAACATCATCAGAGTTTTACAAAGCATTAAAGAGCCATTACTCTGTTCATTTATTCATTATGTATTCTTCAATCATTTGAAGTTATTACGCAGACTTTCCTAAAGCCTTATATTTAAACCACTCTCTGAGTGTTAGTGAAAGGTCTGTAAGTGTATTTATTACAAACAAAACTCTCAAACAAATCTGAGTGAGCCTGAAGAGGCTAGGTGTGCAAAGAATACTTGTGTTGGAGCCTGAAGAGGCTAGGTGTGCAAACAATACTTGGAGTCTGTAACCTGATCAGTTATAGTGGATAAATCTTGGTGCTGCCAAGGACTGGACGTAGCTCTTTGTGTTGAAGAGTGAACCAGGATAAATCTCCGTGTTAATCTCTCTTCCCTTAATCTCTTTAGTTGTTTAGATTATATATCATCTGCTTTCTAACTAAGGGGTTAAAACTGCTTTTATCAAGACTGTTTCTGTTTTATACCTGTCTTGTTTTCTACAAAAACTACAACAGACAGGTGACCTGTCTGTGTAACCTTTTACACCCGTCTGTGCTTAGCTTCTGCATGCAAAAGTTTTTAACTTTATTTTAATTTCTGATAAACACAATTCAACCCCCCTTCTCGTGTTTATAGCTGTCTATTTCAGTTGGAATCAGAGCTCAGCCTCTGGGTTGAGCATCTAACAGTGTTGAGGTAAAAGATCCTGAAGAATAGACATGACTGCTGGAGCTAGTGGAAGTAACCAGACCGAAGGAGCCTCCTTAACCAGACCTCCATTCTTCAATGGAGAAAACTACAACTATTGGAAAGATAGATTTCAATGGTTCATTCTATTTACAAACTCAGACCTCTGGGATGTCATCACAGATGGTCCTTTCATTCCTAAAAATGATGACAACACTGACAAACCAAAAGCTCAGTGGACCCCTGCAGAAAAGGCAAAATGGGAGCTGAATCACAAAGCCAGATACAACATCATTTGTGCATTTAGTCCTGATGAGTTTGAGAAGGTCTGTGCCTGTGATTCTGCCAAAGAAATATGGGATACCTTAGCTGTCACACATGAAGGAACCGCCAAGGTCAAAGAATCAAAAATTGCCATACTTGTCAGAAAGTATGAACTATTTCTCATGGAAGAAGGAGAATCTGTTGCTCAAATGATTGGGAGATTTCAAACTATCATCAATGGTCTAAAGTCTCTTGGCAAAGTTTACTCCAATGCCGAGAAGGTTGGAAAGATACTTAGGAGTCTACCTAAGCAGTGGAGACCTCTGGTAACTGCTATCTCTCAAGCCAAAGATCTTTCCACTTTGACTATGGATGAACTCCTTGGAACACTTACTGTTCATGAGCAAGAACTTGGAGATGAAGTCTCAACAAAGAAAGGCAAGTCAATTGCTTTGAAGGCTGATCAAAAGTCTTCCAAAGCCTCTAAAGCTTTAAAGGCAGACGAGTCATCCAGTGATGCTGACCTGTCTGAATCTGAGGATTCTGAAAGTGATGAAGAACTATCTCTCCTAACTAGAAAGATAAAGCTTCTCCTACAGAAAAAGAAGTTCAGAAGGGATAAGCCATTCAGAAGATTCAACAAGGACAAAAATTTCAAGGATTCCACCTCAACAGACAAAAACTCAATCGTCTGTTATGAGTGCAAGAAACCAGGACACATCAAAGCAGAATGTCCTCAACTCAAGAAAGCCCCATTTAAGAAGTTCTTCAAGAAGAAGAAGAAAGGAATGATGGCCACTTGGGAAGATCTAGAGTCAACATCTACTGATGAGGAGACAGAGGAAGAAGCAAATCTCTGTCTAATGGCTAACACTGACTCTGATTCAGATAATGAGGTAAATTCTGATTATGAGGAATTACTTGATGCCTATGAAGAATTGTTGGAGGAATCCAACTGTTTGTCTAAGGCTCTCAAATCTCTCAAGAGAGATCATGTTAAGCTCCTTAGTGAGCATAAACAGAAATCTCTAGAGTGTGAGAAATTTGCCAAAGAGAACAGTGAGCTGAAGACTGAAAAGTCTAATGAAGCTAAGATCTCTAGTGATACATCACAGTCTGAAGAAGTTGAAAAACTTCAACAGAAAGTGGAAGAGCTCACTTCTGATCTTGCCAAATTTGTTAATGGTAGAGATAATCTGACAAAACTGCTTGGCTGTCAGAGGCACTCCCTTAACAAAGAAGGTATAGGATATGTCCATCAGATACATCATAAAGTATCAACTAAGCACTCTAAAGTGTCTGCTACATCTATTTCTATTAAATCCATACCTGTCTGTAACTTCTGTGGAAAGACTGGACATGTTATGTCTAAGTGTCTCCACAAGAAAAGAAGGAAGTCTTCACAGACTCCTAGAACTAACAGAAAAGGACCCAGAAAACTATGGGTACCTAAAGATCAAATAATTTCTGTTGCAGATGTCCTCAACAGCACAAAGAAAACACCACTGCTGGTACCTGGACAGTGGCTGCTCGCGACACATGACAGGAGAAAGGTCTATGTTCCTAGACCTCCAACTTAAGAAAGGAGGACATGTGGCATTTGGTGGAAATCAGAAAGGGAAGGTTATAGGAATTGGTACTATTGGTGGTAAACCTCCTCTTCCCTCTATATCAAACGTTCTTATGGTTAAAGGATTAAAACACAATTTGCTTAGCATAAGTCAATTATGTGACAGTGGATTTGATGTCTCCTTTACCAAAGATTTCTGTATAGTTAAAGATCTTAGTGGCAAAACCCTCTTTTCAGCCAAAAGGCAACAAAATCTGTATAAGATTGAACTGACTGATCTCTCAGATCAAAGTGTAACATGTCTGATGTCTAAAGAGGATGAAAGATGGTTGTGGCATAAGAAACTAGGTCATGCTAGTATGAAATTAATTTCAAAACTAAAAAGAGATAACCTTGTGAGAGGATTGCCTGATATTAGCTTTAAGAAAGATATTTTGTGTGATGCATGTCAGAGAGGTAAACAGATAAAATCAAGTTTCAAATCTAAAAACCAAATATCAACCTCTAGACCTCTTCAGTTGTTGCACATGGATCTGTTTGGACCAGTTAGTGTTGCTAGCTTGGGTGGAAGGAAATATGGATTTGTCATAGTTGATGACTATTCTAGATTCACATGGGTACTCTTCTTAACCCACAAGGATGAGTCTTTTAAGGCTTTCTCAGTATTCTGTAAAAGAGTACAAAATGAGCAGGGTTTCTGCATTTCTACTCTAAGAAGTGACCATGGGGGAGAATTTGAAAATGAGCAGTTTAGTCAGTTCTGTGAGGAGAATGGGATCTCTCACAATTTCTCTGCACCTAGAACTCCTCAACAAAATGGAGTGGTTGAGAGAAAGAACAGATCTCTGCAAGAGATGGCTAGATCTATGCTCAATGAAAATAATCTCCCTAAGTACTTCTGGGCAGAAGCAGTAAACACAGCTTGTTATGTACAAAACAGAATACTCATTAGGCCTTTTCTAAAGAAGACTCCTTATGAACTGTGGAAAGGAAAAAGCCCCAACATCTCTTACTTTCATGCATTTGGTTGTGAATGCTACATATTAAACACCAAGGATCAACTTGGAAAATTTGACTCTAAGACTGACAAAGGTATCTTTTTGGGATACTCTGAAATGTCTAAAGCTTTTAGAATTTACAATTCTAGAACATCTGTTATTGAAGAATCTGTTCATGTCAAATTTAATGATAACTTAAAGACTGATAAGGAATTGTCAGATCTAGAAGATGATCTTGCAGGTCTTGATATAAACAAGTCAGAAGATCAACAACCTGACTTAACCAAATCAGAACCTGAAGCAGATCCAGACAGACCAGTGGAACAGACAAGTCAACAGACACAGACAAGTCAACAGACACAGACAAGTCAAGGTCCTCTTGAAAGAGACTGGAAATTCAAAACTCATCATCCTAAGGATCTCATCATTGGTCATCCCTCAGAAGGAGTAAGAACCAGATCTACCTTAAGAGAATCAAGCAATGTGGCCTTTTTGTCAGAAATAGAGCCAAAACACATTGAAGAAGCTCTTGATGATGAAAGCTGGATTCTTGCCATGCAAGAAGAACTCAACCAGTTCATCAGAAATGATGTCTGGACACTTGTCTCCAAGCCCAAAAACAAGTCTGTCATAGGAACAAGATGGGTCTTCAGAAACAAGTTAGATGAAGATGGCAAAGTTGTCAGAAATAAGGCAAGGTTAGTAGCTCAAGGCTATAACCAACAAGAAGGTATTGACTATACTGAAACATTTGCACCTGTAGCTAGAATAGAAGCTATTCGCATACTAATGTCATATGCTGCACAACACCAAATCACTTTTTTTCAAATGGATGTGAAATGTGCTTTTCTCAATGGAATAATTGAAGAAGAAGTTTATGTTAAACAACCCCCTGGTTTTGAAGATACTGATAAACCAGATCATGTTTTTAAACTTAAAAGGGCATTATATGGTTTAAAACAAGCACCTAGGGCATGGTATGATAGACTAAGCTCTTTTCTCATGCATAACGGCTTTACAAGAGGTCAAGTAGATACTACTCTGTTTAAGAAAAGCTATAAAGAAAATTTCATTGTAGTCCAAATATATGTTGATGATATTATTTTTGGAGCAACTAATGAAAAGCTGTGCAAGGATTTTTCAAAGATGATGCAAGCAGAATTTGAGATGAGCATGATGGGAGAACTGAAGTTCTTCCTTGGTCTACAAATCAAACAGTCAAGTGATGGAATCTACATCCATCAACAAAAGTATATCAAGGAAATGCTCAAGAAATACAAAATGGAAAATGCTAAACTTATGAAAACTCCCATGGAAACCAATGCAAAACTCAGTAAAGATGATGAAGGTAAAAAGGTAGACCAAACTGTCTACAGAGGTATGATTGGATCTTTGCTGTACTTAACTTCAAGCAGACCTGATATTCAGTTTAGTGTCTGTATGTGTGCTAGATTTCAATCTGACCCAAGAGAATCTCATCTTAAAGCTGTTAAGAGAATATTTAGATATTTGCTTGGTACTACTAATCTTGGTTTGCTATATTTAAGAACTAATGAATACAGATTAGTGGGATTCTGTGATGCTGACTTTGCTGGAGACAAAATAGAAAGAAAGAGCACCAGTGGAGGATGCCACTTCATTGGAGCAAACTTGGTCTCTTGGTCAAGCAAAAGACAAACAACTATAGCTCTATCTACAGCTGAAGCAGAATATATCTCAACTGCTAGTTGTTGCTCTCAGCTTTTATGGGTAAAATATCAACTTGAGGATTACTCTATTTTTGAGCATAATATATCTGTATGGTGTGATAATTCTAGTGCTATCTGCTTAACTAAAAATCCAATTCAGCATTCTAAGGCTAAGCATATAGAAATCAAACATCATTTCATTAGAGATTATGTTCAGAAAGGTATTTTTGATATTAAGTTTGTTAAAACTGAAAATCAATGGGCTGATATCTTCACTAAACCCTTAGCAGAAGAAAGATTTTTATTTATTAGAGACAATTTAAACATGCATTGTATTGTTGAATGACATGTCTGAGTATTTAAAACTGTTTGTGATCACCTGTCTGACTCTGCTGAGTCACTATGCTGAAACCCAACAGTTTTTTTATTAAAATGGTTATTATTTATTCATTTATTTAAATACCATTTGTTAATCTGAAGCTAATCATAAACACGGCAGTTTCTACCTCGAAACTATGTTTTCATTATGTCTAAGTGGGCGCTACAGTTCCCCACACAAATCGTGCCATTCTTAATTAAAAATTTTTTTTCTCTCTCCTGCTTTCACTTCTTTAAAAGGCAAATCCTCAGAAAGTTTTAAACTTTATCCTTCTCAAAAGCCCTAAGTCTTTTCGTCTTCGTCTTCCTCTCGTTCAAACCCTTCTCCCTTCCAAAACTTTCACTTTCTCTCTTTTCTGAACAATGGCATCTTCAAAACGTCTGTCTTCAAAAGAGATTGCTGAGAAATACGAGATGAGATTAACTGATGTAGAGAAGATTCTACCTGGAAAGACTGTTGATCTTCAACAGATGAAGAAATGGGGAATGGATGTCACTGAGGAGTTGGAATACTCTAAGTGGACAGCCTTCTTTGATATCAAGGAGCTGGTTCATCCAAAGCTTGTCAGGGATTTCTGGAGGAATGCTGTGGTCATCACCAATGTGGTTGATGGAACCAAGAGCTTCAAGGCTCAAATGTCAGCTGATGTAACTCTTCTATTCCCTATAAGCTCTCTGGAACTGGCAACCAGATGTCCAAGAATTGGAACTGCCTTCAGACCTGACTGGGAAGATCAGGTGGGAACTGAGAATATCAATATTGCTGTTTATGGTGTTCCCAACCCTGAGAACAAGAAGCCTGTCTGCATGGTCCCCAAGTGCAGGTTCTTGCACAAGCTGCTTCTGGAGTGTGTGATGCCCAGAAGAGGGTCAAGAGACAATGTGACCAAGTTGGACAGATTTGCTCTGTACCACTTGATTCACAAAATCAAGATAGACATCAATGATCTCATCTACATGTATCTTGAGTCTCTGATCAGAAGGACGAATATGCCTACCTACCCTTATGGAATGCTGCTGACAAGGGTTTTTAGGAACAAGATATTTGTTCCAACTGATGTCCACTTTGTGGACATGGCTCTGCCCATAGACAAGAAGGTCCTGTCTATGATGGGGATTGAAGGAATCCCTCTGGAGGATGAGGAAGAAGAGAAGAAGAAGAAGAAGAAGCCTGCTGTTGAGCAGAAACTGAAGCAAATAGCAGAGGAGCCTGCTGATTCCACTGGTGAATCAGAGTATCCTATCTCTGAAAGGATTTGGAAAGCTGCTGGAAAGGTTGCCAGACAGGATCAAAGGCCTGAGGAACCCACAGCTTCTGAAGCATCTGCTGAGACTGTAGAGCCTCTCAGATTCAAGCTGAAGAAACCCTCTCCCAAGAGGAAGACCAGTGAGGCTGAAAAATCAGGTGTGGTTTCTGCACAACCCACCAAGAGAAGAAGACTGGTGAAGACCTTTGCCAAGGACAGACAAGTGAAGTCTGTGCCTAGTAAAGAGGAAGCACCTGCTCAGGGGGAGCAGACTTCTCCACCTGCAGAAGAGCTTAGGGAGATCAAATCTCTTAATCTGGGTTTCATTCCTAGAAAAAGAAGGTCAGGCTACCCCTATGCCTGTTATGGCTGCTGCTGAAAGGGAAGCTGTCCCTGCAGAAGAACCTACTGCTGCTACTGCTTCTGCACCCTCCACTGACCTGTCTGCTGGAACACAGACAGTTGGTCATCTTGAAGAAGCTTCTCTGTCTCCTTCAAGGAAGAAAGCAAGGCTTTTTGAAGAACCATTCTTCACCTTCCCTTCTGCACCATCCTCTCCCCTTCATCTAGGTATTCCAGATTCTGTTGTCTCTTCCCCTTCTGCTCTCTGTGTCAACCCCTTATCTGTTGCCTCCCCTCTTCACTCACCTGTCTCCTCTCTCCCCTCTCCACCATCTTTTGATGTTCTGTCTGATGCATGTCAATACACAGTTGTTCACAGGGACTCAACTCCCAGAGAACAATCTGGCATATCATCTAGACTGTTTGTGAGTGATTTGCAATCTCTGATGACTGCAAGTATATCTCACTTATCTGTCATCCCTCCTCCACCACCTCATATTCTGAACCCATGTAGGGAGATCTTCTTTTATCCCCCTATTGTGCTGTTCATTAGAACACTGGAAGGATCTCACTATCCTGCCTCTGTTGTAATGTTACCCTCTAGGTCTAGATTTTTCTTTCTTTTAATCACAGGGTCTAATTCGTTCTTTTCCCACATAGACTCTCTCCTACCCCTACCTCCATCTGTCTTAGCCCAACAACCTCTTCCCCCTCCTATTCCAATAAGAGTCACTCGACTGTCTCTTTGTGAAAGACTCTCTTGTGTCTTTCCCTCTCCTAATTTTGACATAGTCAAAATCACCCCTCTATTTAAAATAGCTTTTCTTCCTTTATTTTATTTCAGAACCATCCATCAACTTTTCTTTCCCCGTGTCTCCTCACCCTTCTCTGTACCTAAGGCACCCCCAGTTTTAGCCTTACCCTGGTATCCATCTCTGTCTGCTGCTTCAACCAGCTTGTCTGCAGAAGTCTCCTCCTCTCAAATGGTGGATTCAGTGAGCTTCAATCTCCTTAAGACTGAGCTAGAAGAAGTCAGAAGACAATTGGATGTAGAAAGGCATGCTAGGCTGCTGTTAGAACAGAAAGTTGACTCCCTGTATCTTCTTTTTAATCAGCCTAGATGAGTAGTTGTAGGAACTGCCCTGTAATCGAAATGCTTATGATGAATACAAATCTTTTTTTTGCCTTATCTTTTTATTGTCTCTTTTTCTCTCCACTGTTATATCTTTACACTTTTTGTTGCTGACAAAAGGGGGAGAAAAATGTTAAGATGTTTAATGAATGAATGTTTAAACAATATATGCTAAGTGTTATGATAAGTGTTCGTTCTCTAATATACTCTGATACTATGAACTTAAACCTGCTGCATATTACTCTGATGCTCTTATTTGAACTCTAATGCATCTGTCTGCACATATAGAAAATATCAACTTGTCTATTGTCTGTACTTCTGTACTCTGATATTTTCAAAGGTTCATTAAATCATCTGAATGTTTGTCATCATCAAAAAGGGGGAGATTGTTAAGTCTCTAAAATGTCTGCGTGCATTTTTCCTAAGTTTTGATGAAAACTAAACATTGGGTAATGATTTAATTAACCTATTTTGTGGTTGCTAACCTGTCTACTTAGTGTACAGATCAGAAGATTACAAGACTCACCTGTCTGTCTACCTAAGTCTCACCTGTCTGTAGTAACCAGGAAGTCAACCTGTCTGCTGACTAGGATTGTTGATTATGTGCAAACTAATTTTACCACCTGTCTATACCCTTCAACTTGTATAAGGTTCTTCGTTAAAGGAACTCGAAGTACAGGAAGCTTTTGCAAGCTGTCCCCTCATGAAGAATACTCTGAGAACTTTCTCACGCTTATCAAGAAACTCAGATGTGCTCTCTCTCAAGCAAACAAGGAAGTCAGAGATAAACTTCCAGTTAAAGAACATTTCCAACATGCTTTATTCCCTAGTACTTTCAGTCATTACACAAAAAGGGAAATGTACTCTGCAAAAGTACAAAAGCACTCTGCACAACTCTGAGTTGGCGTCTACACGATACATAAAGCTATTATCCCTCATGTTAGAGTACAACCAACGTCTTCATTGCATTAATGGCTGCCCAGAAAGACTATATTGCATTTAATGAAGCTCTGCCTGAAGCCATAGTTGCAAGGAATGTCTCTAACGGATATTAAATGTTTGAAGGCTATAAATACAGAAGTCATTGAAGATGAACATCATCAGAGTTTTTACAAAGCATTAAAGAGCCATTACTCTGTTCATTTATTCATTCTGTATTCTTCAATCATTTGAAGTTATTACGCAGACTTTTCTAAAGCCTTATATTTAAACCACTCTCTGAGTGTTAGTGAAAGGTCTGTAAGTGTATTTATTACAAACAAAACTCTCAAACAAATCTGAGTGAGCCTGAAGAGGCTAGGTGTGCAAAGAATACTTGTGTTGGAGCCTGAAGAGGCTAGGTGTGCAAACAATACTTGGAGTCTGTAACCTGATCAGTTATAGTGGATAAATCTTGGTGCTACCAAGGACTGGACGTAGCTCTTTGTGTTGAAGAGTGAACCAGGATAAATCTCCGTGTTAATCTCTCTTCCCTTAATCTCTTTAGTTGTTTAGATTATATATCATCTGCTTTCTAACTAAGGGGTTAAAACTGCTTTTATCAAGACTGTTTCTGTTTTATACGTGTGTTGTTTTCTACAAAAACTACAACAGACAGGTGACCTGTCTGTGTAACCTTTTACACCCGTCTGTGCTTAGCTTCTGCATGCAAAAGTTTTTAACTTTATTTTAATTTCTGATAAACACAATTCAACCCCCCTTCTCGTGTTTATAGCTGTCTATTTCATATTTGGGTTTTCGGATTTTGTTTTCCAGATTAGCAGCTGCGATGTTAATTTACACATCCGGAAACACAATTCCGGATGTGTAAATTGGACATCCGGATTTCTGTTTCCGGAGGTAAAAAATCCTGATTCTGTTTCCCAAAAATCAACTAGTAGTGACATAAAACATCATAAACTAATCAACTAGTAGAGGGAGCAGATCGAGACTTCTTCCTCCTCTGATATGTCTTTGCAAACTGAATGCCTCCATGAGCAAGTGACAATGCTTTACGCGTGTGGTCCCAAGCAGCAGTGTCTTGGGTTACCATCCCACCATCAATCATCTCCTGGAGCAAGTCACTAATCTTCTCGAACCTTTCTTGTGAATCCAAAGAACATCGTGTCAAAACAACTAACAACCTAAACACACCCTTATTGAAACAGATACTTGCAATTATTAACAATACGTATACTTACCACTTGTTGACGAGTCATGCTGGAACTATCATCTTCAGTAGAGTCTGTCTGGATCACAGGCACCCTAGGGGGAGCTCCTTCAGATGGTGGTATCAAATAAGGATGTGAGATTCGGAGGTACCAGTGCATGTATCCATCTACACACTGCGATGGGTTAGTCACGCGTGGTCCCCTAACCACCAGCCAAACAGCATACTCGGACCATTTTGCATCTACCTCCTCGGATGACAGTATCGTACTAGTTACCTCAAAGGGTGATCGAGGAACCGTTTGAATATATCCAAACTGCCGCAACACCCTCTCTGGTAGATAAGGGTGCATCATGCGACCACATCTAATGATACCTGAAAATAAGGATATGTCATCAAATGGTCGGTGAATCCTGTGATCCTCATAAGGCATCCAAATTATGTCCTCTCCCCTCAGCTGATCAATGGAAATCCGAAATGGAAGGACTAGACCACCACCCCTCACAGGTGTCAAACGTTGTGCTCGAGGGGAGTCTTCTGTATATCCATCTGTCAAACTACGGATGCCAATGGTAGGAAAATGTTCAAATATCCACGCCTGAAACGATAATGACTCACTTAGTTCCTATTATATAACAAAAATAAACATAAAAAATATAATATAAACGTGTTATACCTGCAAGAGGGTCATGTAACCTCCACACTGGCGTACATTACGGCGACTTGCCTCACATAGATGGTCGTACAGGTAAGCTAGGGCAACTGTGCCCCAAGCATATCTTCTGCAATTGCCAAGGTTGCTAAACAGTTCCAGGAATGCAACATCGACGTATGTAGAACTTTTATCCACAAAGATAGCGCAGCCGACTAAGTGTAATAGATATGCTCTGGCCGCATTTTCGACTGCCCCTGCCTCCAGCTGCTCCCGGTAGACATCTTCCAGCCAATTAAAACGAACATGTGCACCTCTAGTCCCATCAGTCTCACTTTTAGCATCCGACTCCTCCACTCCTAAATACTCAACCAGATACGCGTTTGCAGTGGCCCTGTCCATGAGAGGTAGTGTGAAAAATGCACCAGTGATCGGAAGATGCAATAGGCTCGAGACGTCAGACGTCATCCAATGTCACTGTCATCTCGCCAAAAGGTAAGTGGAAAGAGCATGTTTCTTTGTGCCACCGCTCGATAAAGGCTGATAGCAACCCCTTATCAACATTTATGTGGGAGCAATGTAAGAGGGGTCCCAACCCAGAGTCACGAACTATCATCTCTACTTGATCGTGGTTGCATGGGAATCTTGCCACCTTCCGTCCATGTGTGACAACCTTCAGCTCTCTACGGTCCTGTATACAAATAGAAATCATTGTTGTAACAGTAACGTTAATTTATGTATATTATTATAAAGCTAGATTGACCATTAATTCACTTCAAATACTTACATCTCCATTCCATAACCTGTGTGCAACATGGTCACTATATGACTTCAGGACAGACATATCCTCTGGGCCTCCAGGAAAAGACTGAACCGGTAAATGAATCCGATCCTCCTGCTGAACCTGTACAGGGACCTCTTCCTCTGGAGCGGGATCCTGTAAAACAACCTCATCCGCCTGATGAACACGAGAAGCACGACTACCAGCAACACGTTCTGCACGCGCAGAAGCTGTCGGTCGGCGACGTTCATTGATATTCCCAATATATGTACGCACCATTACTGTATAGAATGTAACACATCAAAATCAAGTCATATTATTATATAATAAATTGTACATAAAACATAAAAATATTGCTACCAACAGAAACAATTAATTACTCTAAATATTGTTTGCACAGGATTGGGAAATAATATCAATACATTCTAAGTGAAAGATTCTAATTAAATATACATTTTGTCATACAGGCGTGTCCGGATAATTATATATTTATAATCTTAGATTCTAAACTGTGTTCATATTTGATAACTAAAGCAGATAATTGTATATAAGGCATCTTAGGTTCTAAATGTTGTAGATTGGGAAATAATATCATACATTCTAAGTGAAAGATTCTAATTAAATAAAATCATACATTCTAACTGAAAGATTCTAAGAAAGTACAGTGTATCCGGAATGTCCAATCTAAACGTGTCCGGAATGTGAAATCCGGACGTATCCGGATAGTGAAATCCGGACGTTTCCGAATTGTGAAATCCGGACGTTTCCGGAATGTGAAATCTGGACGTTTCCGGAAATGGAAATCCGGACGTTTCCGGAAATGGAAATCCGGATGTGTCCGGAAAGTGAAATGCGGACGCTATGGCAACCATCGTCTTCTACCTTCTCCGAAAAGAGAAATGCTTACGAATCCCTACCATCTTAAGCGTCCGGAAATCATCTCAGAGGACAACCAGTAATGCAAAACAATCAAGGAAACATTACGGGAAGAAGGAACATTGTAAGAGACTAACCTTTGCAAGAATGGAGCCGCAACTGAGGAGAGGGATGGAGGTGGAGCAGACGAGCAGGGCGCTACTGTGCGATCCGGAACTGTGGAGACGCTTCTAGGTTTTCCGGACGTGTGTTAAAGGATGGAAGGAGTGGAAGGGTATTTTTGAGACATGTTTTATTTTGAATTGAGCTGCACGGTGTGAATAGTAGTTTGCACGGTGTGAATAGCAAAGCCCTTTTTCTAATGTTTTCTTAGTTGTCATTGATCTCCATGAGATTGCGTTTACATTCCATTAGTTAATGTTACCGTCTAAGGTGGTTGGGGACTAGCCATTGAAAACCTATCCTAAGGGTCGTGGATCCTATCAATCCTTATTCGTAACAAATCAAAACAAGTGTTCAACATGCTTCAAATAATCTCAAATCATATTATAATTAGATTGGTATGCAAAAACGAGTTTGAGTGATTAAGCATCAAAACACAAAAACGGAATTGCAAACATTAATCAAGAGATGAAGGATTAAAAGGAAAAGATATAGAATTACTAAAACGAAATTAACATTGAAAACCAAACCTCAAGGTCTTTATAAAAATCTCTGACCAGTGAATCAATCTAAGAATTTAGCCTTCCATAGGAGGCTTAAACGAAAATAAGAATTGAAGAAGGAGGAGAAGAGATACAAAACCCTATGAGCAACTGCCTTTCCAAAGATCCTAAGCAAGGTCTCAAAACCACCTACTTATAATCCTAGGGTAAACTAATATGTCTGACCTAGAGAGCCCAATGGGAATTAATTGGGCCATTAATGATTGATTACATGGAGATATGACAACAATAATTCTAATTCCCGCACTAATCTTGACAGCCTCGGTAATTAGCATTTTCGACCATCAAAACGTCCGAACTGGGCAGCGGTCAACATGAAAGTTGTAGGTCTGCTTCTTAGCTTCCCAACGCCACCAAGAGCACTGAAATCGGACACCTATAGCCCAGGTTATGGCCTGCAGAAGGGAGATGGGTCATGATGCACTAAAATCCGAAAATTGACTAAGAAATTCATTAAAGCCCAATTAAGACCCAAAGATATGAAAACATGTTAAGAATCAAATATTGGGTACAAAGTACATACAGAAACACCAAGTGCAATGCTATAAAAAAAAGTATATTAAAATGCACTAATCACCCACCCCCTTTCATACAGCCTTCGTCAGCGCCGTCGTTCCGCCTCCATTTCCGGCCAGGTCCCTCCCTTATCTCTCTCGCTATTGTTTCCTCCTACAGCGTCACCTTGGTTAGTTAGTCGCCGCGTCATCCACCATCTTCTGCAACTGCCGCCGCGCCGTCCACCATTGTTGCATTGGAGTACTTAGCCTCTCAGAGTATCAGTGAACTCCATAAGCATAGTGTGCGCAGCTCACAACTACAACCAAAATCAGAAACGGAAAGAAACCAATTTTCAGATAATCGGATTTTTGATTGAGTTCAAGCTAGGTCTATGATTTTGGGGTCAAGAACATTGAGATTTTTCTCTGAACAATTCCCACCCAAATTTAGCATTTTTCATAAACTCATTAGAATTCTCTTTGCAGTGATTGACATAGTCCTTTTGCAAAACATGCAGTTTTATCAATCCAAGAAACAATAGAAAATTTGCAATGGCTATCTTTTGAAAGCCCAAAATAACACAACAAAAAATGGCGTAACAGAGGAGAAGGGGGAGTTAATCAGAAGGCTGGCTCTGAACGGCGCGGCGTGGTGGCAAACGGTGGCATGCATTAACGGCACGGCGGTGGTGGGAGTTCCAAGGAGAGTGACGGTGGGAGAGAGAACGGAACCTGGGAGAGGGTCTCCTGAAGTGGTGCGGTTTTCGGCCGTGAAGGCGGCGACGGACCGTCCACAGTGGCGGGATAGTGGCGACGAATCAGTTGTCGGCGGGGTGAGTAACAGAGAAACAGGAGGCTACACGATGGGAGTATTTGTTTTTGTTTTATTTATAAAACCCTATTTAATCTAGACCGCCCGATCAGGACGGACGGTCCAGATCGATTTGTTGGAGGGGTGCTGGAGGGTCTTCTGCGGGAGAGGATCCAGATTCTATCCTATTACCTTTAAGCTATGTATCCCGTTTGGATTTCAGGGGTAAAGGGATTCACTAGTACAAAATATGTAATAAACGGGAAAGATTAACGTCTTTTAACCAAAACTTAGACGTTAAAAAGGAAGCGGTGACAGAATTGTAATTATCAGGGTCACTTAAATCACCTTTAACATCATGTCACTTGTATACACAACTGACGTTAAAAGTGATGCGGGTTTAAACAACTGACATTAAAAGTGGATCAAATATTTTTAGAATGTATACGTTAACACAGAAACCCGCGCGCCTTCCTCTTCACTCTCTGTCTCTGCTCTTTCACTCTCTGCCTCTGCACTTTCATCTCACCGTGAGGTACACTCTTTCTCCACCACCGCGAGCTCCATTGCACTGCCACCACCACCGCGAGGTACACTATTTCTCTCTTTCTCTCTCTCTCTCTCTAAATCACACACTGTCTTTCTCTCACTTCGCGTGTGCCCTAACCTTGTCTTTCCCACTCACTCTCAGTCACAACGAACGGCGGCCGCCTTGATAGCACCACCACTGAGCCACTCTCCTTCTCCTCTCTGTGAACGCGGTAATGCCCTAAACTTTGTGTTTGGTTTACTTCATGTCATTTTGCTTTCTGTTTGGTTGTTTTGCCTTTTTTTTTTAAGCCAAAAATTATATTGATTAAGGGTAAATGAACAAGATAACCCTAGCATTAATACAAGTTGTGAGATGGAGTTACCAACTTTTTGCCTTGGCTGCCTTCGGATTACAGGGTGTTGGGTTGTATTAAAGTGGTGGTGTTTGTTTTGTTTTGGGTTATTATACTGGAATGAAAAATTTTGCTCTTCTTTGGTTGGTCTCTGTCGCAAATGTGATTGGGGTGGTTTATTTGGAGAAATTTGCTATCAGGGTAGTACATAGTGATACAACACATTGGCTTTATACTGACAGCATATTGTATTGATGCTGGTTCTGCCTTTAGTATATTTTATCACAAGAAAAATGCATTTCATTATAGCAATTCTCCCTTCAATACATAACACACATCCTATTTAAATATGACTACTGATTGTTTGAAATCATCAAACAATCTTGTATGATAATGACAGGTAAAAAGAACTAAGAGGATAACTACTTAAGATAACATATAATTATCTTAAGAATAACATAATTATATGCTATTTTGTCAACAACTAATTGAATTGGAGCAATGTATAGGACATACCTTTTTCCAGAGACGACTTTTCCTTGCAGCCTCTCTGTTTTGTGCTAAACGTCTCAATGTATGAGGCCAATAAAAAATGTTACCTTAGCTCCTATATAAAATCACATAATAAAAAAAGTGACATAAAAAAATGAAACTAGATGCCCAGCACTTGACACGTTTGAAAGGAAATGCTAAGAAAATAAGATAGAGTTAAATGTAGTTAAACAATAAAAATTGTGTTCATACAAAATGACTTAGATGAGAAGGTATGAGTAGATTTCCTTAATATAAAAACAGTAGTTTCTCTAAATTGAGCAAAGTGGGTGTGTCACTTTTAAAATGAAACTTTGATTAGTAATGAAAAGATTCTAGCTTTATTTTTTTTTTGCAAGTACTTTGTACATAACCGGATAACCTTTTATATCACTATCTCTCTCAAATCTCCCCTATTGTGCTTATATTGGATATATGTATGTATATCTACAGAACCTATCTAGCTATGGATCGTAGTTGGATGGTTTATAAATGCACAAGTGATGAGTATCTGAAGGGAGTGGAAGAGTTTATAGAATTTGCTCAAATGAATGTTCCTAATAGTAAAGGAATGTTTTTTTGTCCTTGTGTCAAATGTTTGAATATGAGGAAATGTACGGTCAAGGATATACGTACTTATCTTATTTGTTTTGGGATTTGCTTGAATTATACATTATGGATATGACATGGTGATGTGTTGTTAATTACTAAGCCAAGTGTCTCCCAAAGTGAGGACGTTGACGTAGATATGGAGGATGATCGAGTAGAGGACATGATTCGTGATACTGGACAAGAATCTTTTCAGTGTATGAAAGGTTGTGCAGTGATGCGGATAAGCCTTTGTATCCTGGGTGTACTACTCATACATGGTTGTCGACGATGTTAAAATTGGTTTGTGTGAAGGCGAGAAATGGTTGGAGCGATAAAAGCTTCACCAAATTGCTTGAATTATTGAAAGACTTGCTTCCATAGGGCAACACATTACCTGATCGTAACTATGAGGCCAAGAAGGCATTGTGTCCGATGGGTATGGAGTATAAGAAGATACACATATACCCCAATGATTGCATATTGTACGCGGGTGATTATGAAGAGAATCACGATTGCCCCAAGAATGGGTTATCATGCTACAAAGTAAAGGATGGTGATGATCTTGATGATTCGATTTGTGATGTGAAAAAAAAGGATCATCCTGCGAAGGTGTTGCGGTATCTTCTAATAATTACAAGGTTCAAGCGATTGTTTGCTAATGTGAAAGATGCAAAGAATCTTAGATGGCATCATGATGAGAGGAAACGTGATGGACAGGTTCACCATCTAGCTGATTCTGTGTAATGGAAAAAGATTGATACTTTGTTTTCGAATTTCGCCGATGAGCCAAGAAACCTAAGGCTTGGACTTGCTACGGATGGAATGAATCCATATGGTAACTTAAGTAGTATTCATAGTTCATGGTCTGTTCTCTTGACAATTTACAACCTACCTCCTTGGTAGTGCATGAAGCGCAAATACATAATGTTATCTATGATGATTTTGGGCCCAAAGCAACCGGGAAATGACTTAGATGTTTATCTAAGTCCCTTGATTGAAGACTTGAAAAAGTTGTAGGTCGAAGGTGTTGATGTAGTTGATGGGTATTCTTAAGAGACTTTCAAGCTGCGTGCCATGTTATCTTGCACCATCAATGACTTTCCAGCATACGGAAACTTGTCTGGGTACAGTGTTAAGGGGCATAAAGCATGCCCTATATGTGAAGAAGGCACATGCTACACTCAGTTGCATCATGGAAGGAAGACGGTTTACCTTGGGCATCGGAGATTTCTTAGACGTGATCACCCATATCGTAAGATGAAAAAAGCTTTTAATGGATGCCAAGAGACTGAAAATGCTCCGACGGCCTTAAATGGAGAGCAAGTTTATCAACGGGTGAAGTACATCAATGTTATCTTCGGCAAGGCCAAAAAGAAGACTAAGGCTATTGAGAAAAACATATGGAAGAAGAGGTCGATATTCTTTGATCTTCCATACTGGTGCAAGCTTGATGTCAGATACTGTATTGATGTGATGCATGTGGAGAAAAATGTGTGTGATAGTGTGATTGGGACGCTTCCCAACATTCAGGGCAAGACAAAGGATGGTGTGAATGCTCGTCTCGATCTTGTTACGATGGGTATACGAGAGCAGTTAGCTCCAGTTGGTGAGGATGGTAAGCGGATACATTTGCCTCCAGCAAGTCATACTTTGTCAAAAAAAGAGAGACAAAATTTTTGTGAGTGTCTTCAAGGCATCAAAGTTCCAAATGGTTACTCTTCAAATGTCAGGAGGCTTGTCTCAAGTGATCTCAAATTAGTTGGCTTAAAGTTTCATGATTGCCATATCTTGATACAACAACTCTGCCCGTGGCTATTCGTGGTATTGCTCCTAAAAATGTGGAACATGCCATTACTATACTGTGCTCATTCTTCAATGCTATATGTAGGAAAGTCGTTGAGCCCCATAAGTTGGATGAGTTGGAAGTTAAGGCTGCTACAATTTTATGCCAATTGGAGATGTATTTTCCTCATTTGTTTTTCGACATCATGGTTCACTTAATTGTTCATTTAGTGAAGGAGATTAGATTATGTGACCCTGTTTTTTTGAGGTGGATGTACCCAGTTGAGCGATACATGAAGATCTTGAAAGGGTATGTGAAGAATCCACACTGTCCCGAAGCATACATTGTTCAAAGGTACATTGCAGAAGAAGTAAGGGTGGACATCCACCCCAAGCCCGACCCGGAACCGCCATAACCGAACGCAGAAATCAGTGAGTGGGTGGGTTGAATCGGATCTTGGGTCGTAGGTTGAAAAATCTCAGTTTGTCATGGTTTCATTCGGTCGGTCTCGGATTGCATAAATTTTTTTTGATTCTGACCGATACCGACCGATCAAATATGCTCTGTCTTCATTTATCTCGATGCCGGAGGGAAGGGGAGGAGGAGAAGGGGAAGAAGATGACAGAAACTTAGAAAGATAGAGATGACAGTGAGAGAGGTGTTGCGATGGGCGTGACGGTGTCGAGCGGTGGTCAGTCGCGACGGTGACGATCACTGGAAAGTGAGAGGCGAGACTGAGAGGGCTGAGAAGTGAGAGCAGCCGCCAACTAGTGATTCTTACGAATGAGGAACAGAGAAGAAAGTGAAGGTAAAGATTTTAGGGTTTTTTAGATATTAAGAAAAAAAAAAAGCACAAAAAATAATATTGGCCCAAAATATTAAACGGCCCAAATTAGATGGCCCTAGATTGTAGCCGCCAATCATATTTTCCAATTTCCATGTGTTTAATTAATGGCTCAACAAATTTCTGGCCATGAATGGCCCACACACGTTATTATTTTTTGATAGCTTATTTTGGGCTTTTTTTTATAGCAGCCCACAACCATTTTTATATTTGTTCCTTGTAACATCTCAAATTTCCTAGCTAGCTAAATAGTATTACCCAATAAATAGAAGGAGCATATCTTTAAGGGAGAAATGTTTTAAGGATAGTTAATAATAAATGTTATAGATTTGTTAAGAAAGAAATATTTAGAATTACGGTAGGGGTGTATTTAGTAGTTGAATAGGTGTAGATAGTAAGTTGGGTTTTAATTTTTACTAAAGAAAAAAAAAAGAAGAAGAGAAGGGGATAAAAGAAGGGGGAACGTGAGAAATGGAAGAGAATAGCAGAAAAAGAAAGGAAAAGAGAAAGAAAGAGAAGGGAGAGGAAGAAGAAAGAAGAATGGAGAAGAGAGATCAAGGGATACAGCCATGAGAAGAAGATGAGGGTTGGAGATCCTAGATCAAGCTTGCAGAACCAAGAGAAAAAAATGGAAAAGAAGAAAAAGAAGATAAAACTAGGGTTCAACCAAAAAGGAAGATTACAGCCATCAAGAGAAAAGGGAGACAACTCAAACACAAGCTTCATAACCTCTACACCACTTGTGAGTTTCCTTAGTTTAGTGTTTACTGTTTGGTAACCCTAAATCCAAGCTTAGGAATTTTGAAGTTTACTTGTATTGTTCGATTTCAGACCTGCATGTTAATTATGTGATTTAAAATGAGTGCATAATTATGGTGTAAATTATTTAATTTGCATGCATGTGTCTTGTTTGTGAAAGGTCCCAAAAGAAGCTACTGGCCAAAAAACCCGTATAGACATATGTGTAGTATTTTACTTGTAATTATTTCTATATGGCTCTGTTTGGCATGATTCTTGTTTTGTTAGAAAGTAGACTCGAAATGCTACACTTTAGATACTGATTTTACTGTTTTTCACTGAGTATTTATGAAGATACACCTGTTACAAGTTGGGGTATTGTAGCTGTCCTGTTTTTCTGAGTGCAGAGGCTTTCCTATCAAAACTGAAATTTTTGGAAGACTGTTTTCCAAAAGTAAAATTTTATTCATGACTTGATTAGCTTTCCAGGGAGAGGTCTTTTGCCTAAATCCGACTTCGTTTGGTATTTTAATAAAATCATCGAAGTTGACTGAAAACTGTAGGAATTCTGCATATGTTGGTAATGCATGTTGATTGTTGGGTTTTGGGACCTTAGGGTGGAACTTACATGTTGTTTGTAATATTGTGATTTTAATTGGGAATTACCTGTTAATAGTAGTATTGTGTTCTAATTGAGAGATTATAGAATGTTCATGTGAATGGTTTTTGTGTTTTGTTTTAGGTCATTAGTTGTTAAGTTTGTTTATGGTTGAATCTTAGGTTAGTAAGTAACATAGGTATCCATGGGACTTATAAGTTAGATGAACTCTAAGACTTAGAGTTTGTTGTGTTGTTTTCTTTTTACTTTAGAGTTTTCAGGTGGTTATGTTAGTGAAACCATATAATGAGAAATGTAAATATTACTGTTAAGTGATAGATTGATATATGAGTTTCGTTATTCAATCTTATGACGAAATGATTGTGAAACACCATTTGGCGTCCAAAGGGAGTAACCATGCTAATTCTATTCATGATTCGAATTAGAATGGTTATCAATGACATTTCAGATGTCAAGTACAGAAGTCCTTTCAGTTTAGAAGGCAGGTATAGAGTCCTTCCCGTTTGCAAGGCAATCACAGAAGTCCTTTCAGTTTGGAAGGCAAGTATAGAGTCCTTTCAGTTTGAAAAGCAAGCAAGTAAGTGCAAAGCAAGTGGGACGCCGCTTGTGGTCATAGACGTTTGTCCTGCCTTACAGTATAGAGCTGGTTCCTCTTAAGTACCTCGATGCGCGGGGAACAACAATGTTTTTCACTGACAAAATTAAAAAGGGATGTCCAAATGAGTGGTTCACAAATACTTATGAATGACCTGATGATATGTATAAGTTTACCGATATATGTATATGTGTGGGACTGAGTACTCTGTTTGCAGGGAATTCACTGAGATTTCATATCTCACCCCCTCACCCTTTTGTTTCAGGTTAATCCCTCCTATGTTGGAGAACTGTGAAGTATCCCCAGAAATACTTGGCAGTTGTTCCTATGTAAGCTGTCTCTTTTATGGAAGATGTCGCCGGATCGGAGTTAAGAGTCATAACGTCATTGTTTACTTTCTAAGTATAACTTGAAAATGTATGAGATATATTTTTTTTAATATGAGATGTTTAGCTAAAAGCTAATTTCAGTGTATCTTGTGTTTTGTATCTAGTAGTATCCTAATATACTTTGGGGTATTACATTCCTAATACCTGTTGTGTTGCAAACCCTAGAAGATATTTGTTCCTAATACCTATTGTGTGCCGCTGCATATTTCTCTGTCCCGTCTTTCTCGTTTTTTCTCTATCTCGTCTTCTTTCTCTATTCTCATGAGTCATGACCGATGGTGGCGGCGGCAGTAGATATACGGTGGTTGCATGTAGAGTTCGCCGCTACGTCTCCTTAGCCCACCTCCTCCACCTTGTATCCGTATCTGTCACTCTCCGATCTGGTACCCCGCGTTGGTTTTCTTTTATTTTATTTTCTCTCTCTCTTTTTTATTTTCCTTATGTTCCGGTCTTCTCCTCTGCTTCTCTTCCGGTCATCAACCTGATCAAATCCGTCTGATCCGCCCGTCACCCGATCCACCCGACTAAACCGTGCAAGCCAACGGACGGAAATGGGTGACTATTTTCCTTCCTCGGTTTTGGTCGGTTTTGGATTTTTTGACCCGAAACCGACCGTTGTCCACCCCTAAGAAGAAGCTATTGAGTTTTGTTTAGACTACCTTCCTAACACGGATCTTATAGGGGTTCCTAAGCCTCGTCATGATGAGAGAAGATGAAGGTAAGGGTACACATGGTGTAATGATTAATAGCAAGGGTCGGGAGGAAGTGCTTCAAGCACATTTGTATATATTGAATAACATTGATATGGTTCAACCTTACTTTCGTGATCATAAAAGAAAAGTCAAGGAAGAAAACCCTCGAATGAACCAAAAGTGGTTGTTGAACAAGCATAACAAGACTTTCT
Organism: Echinosophora koreensis; assembly: GCA_035048595.1. Classification (NCBI taxonomy): domain Eukaryota; kingdom Viridiplantae; phylum Streptophyta; class Magnoliopsida; order Fabales; family Fabaceae; genus Echinosophora; species Echinosophora koreensis. The sequence continues at coordinate 1,974,542 of JAPCYP010000046.1, forward strand.
TACAATGGTTTAAAGATGAAATCCTGAGGGATCGTAGTACTGCTTCTGACGAATTAAAATGACTAGCACGTGGGCCTAGCTTTAATGTCATATGTTGGAGCGGATACGACATCAATAACTTCTCCTTTTATACAAAGGAACAAGATAACAAGAGTACCATGCAAAATAGTGGGGTTATGATCGTGGCCGAATCAATGCACTTCTCTAGTTCAAAATATACAAACCCCTTTATTGCACCGATACCTTACTTTGGAGTCATTGAAGAGATTTGGGTGCTCGATTACACTAAGCTTACGGTACCGATTATTAAATGTAAGTGGGTTGATAGTAAAGGTAGTGTACAAACCGACAAATGAGGGTTTACATTGGTAGACCTTTACAAGTTAGGTCATACAAATGAGCCTTTCATCATGGCTTCCCAAGCAAAACAAGTGTTTTACATCACCGATCCTTCTAACAAAAGGTTGTATGTGGTTCTTCAAGGAAAAAGCATGAATAATGGTAGTGATGAAAATCAAGAATCAACTCTTGATATTCTTGAGACTCCTTCTTTCTCAACAAACATGCCTACTATCATTAAGGAAACACAGGTGGACGATATACATGCCACTCGTGATGATCATCGCGAAGGGATATTGATATAGCTAAATTAAACTTGAACATATAGATTTATTTTTATTTATCCATGTTAGTTTAGATTTATTTTTATTTATCCATCTGTATTTATTTTTATCTTTATTTATCCATGTTAAAATAACCTAATTTATTAATTTTTGTTTCTGAACAGGCAAACACATGGATAAAGCTGACATCCCACATGCACGGGAGGGGTCGGTGGATCCTACGCCTGTTGATAGTGTAAGTTTTATTTATACATATAATTTAATTAATCAGGTTCATATTCTTTATTTATCCATCTGATACATAACCCTCTAATCTAATATTTATTTGTCCAAACAGGCATCACAGAGTAAGAAAAAAGGGGTAGAACAGCCACTAGTCTGAAAAAGTTAGAAAAGGCTAGGCTCAGTGATCAGAAGCTTGAGGTGTGGTTTGATGATAAATTGAATCCCCAGGGACCCTATGTTAAGCAATTTATAAGTTGGGTGGCTAAGGAAGCTAAGCAGCACACTAGCATCCTACATGAGGATTGGGAAGAAGTGCCACAGAACGTTAAGGATCATATTTGGGATGCTATCACGGTATTTTACTTTTACACTCTTTTGATGTACATTATTAAAGTATTATTTGAGTTCTAATTCCTCCTCTTTGTTATGTATTTAATGTGTAGATAGCGTGGACCATGCCGAATACGGAAGTGCATAGGGCGAAATGGCTCTCATTGGCGGCAAAGCGTTGGAATGGGTTTAAGCACGATCTTACTAGGCACTACGTATTCGGACCAAGGGACCACAAATTTTACTAACTACCCGTACGTTGATAGGGAGACGTGGGATAGTTTTGTTAGGAGCTGACATACAACTTTATTTCTGGTTAGTTGAAGTTAATTTACTTATCCATTTTAGAGCAAATTTAATTAAAGAAAATTTATTTAACTAAATTTATCATGTGTTTTTGTTTTAACAGGCTAAAAGGGAAAGGGGTAAGAGGAATCAAGCAAAGAACATTCACACTCACACATTGTCTCAGGGTGGGTACTCCACTAAGATTAATGAGATGTTGGCGGATAAGTTGAGGGACTTACATGAGAAGCTGAATGAGAGGATAGCAGTCGGAGAGGTGCCTGAGGGCACAGTTCTTGATCCTCCATCTCCTATCGCCCGCGAGGATGTTTGGTTGGAGGGACGAAGGACAAAAAAAGGAGATTTTAAAGCTGAAGCCACTCGCGATGTGGCAGAAAAGATTGTAAGTAACAAACTAACTGCATTTCTAGTTAATATTTGTATATATTGATATTTTTAACACATCCTCTTACATGTTTTTTAATTTATTCATTGTAGGAGTAGCTTAAGGAAAAATGCTCTCAGGGCTCATTCATCCCACATGGACGCCGAGATATATTGATCACTGCCCTAGGCAAAGACGACCACCCTGGTCGGGTGATTGGTGTTCCAAGGACGGTGGGCATCAAAAAATATTATGGCACAAGAGCTCCACGTAGGCGGGTCAATGATGAGTCACTTAGAGAAGTGGTTAAACAGTAGCTCATTTTCAACCCGACCATTACAGATCAGCTGATGAGCCGCTTCCTATCAAACTCATCCTTCAAGTAGATGCTTGTAAAGGAGCTTTCCTCCATGGATTCCCAGGACATAGCGGGAGTTGCCGAACCTTCACATGTGAGCACAAAAGAGATCTATCATAGGACACATGTGGAGGTGGATGACTTGGCAGAGATGGAGCGGGAGTTGGAGGTAAAACGGGGAGAGCTTGACTTGGAGGTGAAACTGCGAGAGCTTGAGTTGGCGCAGCAGGAGCTCGAGTTGTCCCGGAAGGTATATTCATAATTAATGATCAAATTTCTCAATTAATTACTTATGTTTTTTTTTATTCTCAACTACTTATATACTTTCTTTATTTAATATTGAAGGCAAAGCCGAGTTCGCTGTCTCCCTACACTCGTATGTTCTCGATTAGTGAGGATTATGCATCCAAGATTTTTACATGCCCGTTGGAACACGATGGATGGGTGGCACGCCCGCCTCCGCCAGTAGATCTTGGTTTTATATTCAGTGGTGAAGATCTTAGGCACCTTGGCTAGCCACCACGGTTGTGAGTCTTTGGTCCACGTAAGTATGCTTTAATTTTATAATTAATTCAATTTATATATTTTATTTCAATTTTATGATTTATTTCTACCTCAATATATTATGCAATTAACATCCACTTATTTCATATTTTATGTATCTGAATCGTCTTCAACTTCAGAGGGGATCCAACCTTTATGGCTTCTTGGACTCCTACGTCCTTGTGCCTGAATTCTTTGCCAAACAATGAAGTCAATTCATACAGTGGAAGATTACTGGGAGGTGATGATCGGAAAGAAATATATCTGGCACCCTACATAATGAATAGACATTGGCAGTTGCTAATACTTCATCCTTCCAGACATACTGTCATATTCTTATGCTCTCTCCACCAGATGCTGCCACAGGAGGTAGTGGAATCCATCAATACGTGAGTAATTAATCTTCTATTTAATTTAAGTTTTAATATTCCTTTTATTTTATTACACACATGATGAATTGGTTGATTGACATGAATATTCTGTTTATGATAGCGCGCTGAAGGCATGTAGCATAAGTTGCGCCAACGGGAGGAGTAGGACTACTAAGTATAAAGGAAATCCTGATTGGATTATCCTCAAGGTTGGTAATTTATTAAATAGTAATTAAAATTATAATTACTAATTACAAATATATATGTATATTTAACTGACATTAGATTTCATTTCTTTTGTAGTCTCGTAAGCAGCCAAACGGTTGGTCGTGTGGCTATTATGTGATGCATCATATACTGAACATAGTCTACGCGTCTATTACAGAGGGATGGATGAAGGTAATCACTTAAACAACTTATTTAATTATATATTTTAGTTTTGGTGATGACTTGAGTTAATGTTATTGTTAATTATTTGAACGTGTGCAGGCTTTTAGCGACCAATTTGCTCTTAAAAAAGGAGAGTTTAGAGACTTGAGGATGCACTTTTCAGAATTCTTCTTTAAGTATGCTAAAGAAAAAGGAATAGAAAAAATACCTCCTGAATACTTAGAAGATGTATAGTTAATAATATTTGTATATGAATTTACATTTAAATACTTAGAAACTTTTAGTTATGTTTTTTCTATTGATGGGTTTTGGTTTTTTGTCCCCTATTGGTTCTTTGTATTTCTTTTCTTTTATTAATAAAATTTAAGAGTACTCTTTTTCCTTAATGATGTTTTTATCCCTAAGGAGGGTTTTGCATCATAAGGTTTTAATGAAGCCCTTATTTGCTAAATTTGAGTGTGTGCAAATTTTGTAATGTGTGCCTATTCTGTATTGTGGATTTTTACTGAATGCAGGGATATAGCTGGGGGGAAGGGATATATTGTAACAGAATTTTTTTTTTTTAAAATTTAACGTCAGTTCTCTATTCAACTGACATTAAAAGTAATTTTTTTTTTTAAAATTACTTATAACATCTGTTGTTAACGTCAGTTTAATTAAATAACTGACGTTAAAAGTGTTACTTTTACGTCAGTTGTTAACAGACGTTAAAAGTTACACTTTTAATGTCTACTGGAATAACGTCAGGCTTTTTTCAGACGTTAAACAACACTTTTACTAACGTAAAAAGGGTTTCCTGCACTAGTGAATGGATAATTTATTTTTTATTTTGAGTAAGCGCTTTGCACATTTGAGAATTTTTAAAATAAAGACATAAAATGAATAAAAGATCATTTAACTTTTGGTAAAATTTTATTCATTTTTACAAATGTTTAACTAAACTATACTTTTGTAGTTTGCTCGATTATCTTTATTTTAGGTTTCCATTTGATTTCTCTTTTAATTTTTGTCTCGATCTAATCTTTAAGTTTTAAAATTGTTATAAATTGGTACTTCCCGTCAACATCATTATCACGGTGTTAGATCTCCAACGTCAAGGCGCCATAATCTGGGGTATGCCTGTTGAAAATCTCCCCTAGTCTCTCCTTGTCTCTTTCTCTACCTTCACCTCTTCTTGTGTGTGATAATAAGCAAAGAAGATTTCAAGTGAAAGGTTAATTGGACCTTCACCTCCAGTTTTTGTATTGATGTGATAAAATAAAGTTGGGGTTGCAACTTGCGATGCACAAATTGTGATCTGAAAGAAAGAGATTGGTTTCACAACTCATGCCACACTGTCTTCATCTCAAGCGATTCGATTCTCTTTGCACTTGCTTCTGGGATTTCTTTGAGCTTCCTCAAGTTTCATTTTTCGTTTTTAGTTATCTATTTATTTTGTTTTTTTTGTTTTATGAAAGTGATATACTTGTGTTAGATGATGATTAGTTGAAGAATGAGGAAGAAGGGAGAAGAGAGTCAAAAATAAGTTTTCCGATAGGTTTTTTTTGGGTATACCCTGATTTTGGTGACTTAACGCCGGAAATCTACACTACCAGGAAGGACCAACTTGACCAAATTTAAAAGTTCCAATTAGGACAAAAATTAAAAAAGAAACTAAATTGAAATTTAAAATAAAGATTAAGGATCATAAGCCAAATTTTGTTTATTAGTAAAATTGTACCCCTTTTTTTTTTTAAGTATCTGTTTTTGCCTTTATTCCATCAATTTTTTTTGCGGGTAAATACTTTCATTAATGTTTCAATTCTCCAAATTTCCAATTGCGTTTCCCCTTACCACACCTTTTCCCGGAAAAAAAAAAACGAAAGAAAGAACGAGAAATTGACGATACCTGGTTGAGAGAATGAGGCCATGATTACATGTTTATTAGAAGAGCAATTAGAGTTGCAGCAAACACTAAATTCGATTTTGTCACTTACAATTTCTGTTTGGAATGCTTTGTCGGAGTAGAAATGCTTCTTCTTCTATCACCACTTCTCAACTTTTCAACCTCATTGCATCTTCTCTTTATTCTTCTTCTCAACCATCTTCAAAATCTCACAGAAATTTCACAAACCCAGAAACCATTTCCTCCAAATCCATCATTCCCACAAAACCCAGAAACCATTTCCTCCAAATCCCACATATTTCACTCAAAACAAACCCTTCTCATGTTGTTTCCATTTGCTCTTTGCTCTCCGACCATGTCACTTCCACAAATGACATTGACAATGTTCTGAATTGTTACAAGGGAGTGTTAAGTTCCAAACTTGTGCTTGAAGTTTTGATGAACTACAAGCAATTGGGTAGAGCCAAAACCCTTCAATTCTTTTCATGGGCAGGGACCCATATGGAGTTTAGGTTTGATGACTCTGTGGTTGATTACATGGCTGATTTCTTGGGTAGGAGGAAGCTCTTTGATGATATGAAGTGTTTGTTGATGACAGTGTCATTGAATAAGGGTCATGTTTCATGTAAGGCTTTGTCTATTTGTATAAGGTTTTTAGGTAGGCAAGGTAGAATTAAGGAAGCGTTATCATTGTTTGATGTAATGGAAACTGTATTTAGGTGTAAGCCTGATAATCTTGTGTTTAATAATATGCTTTATGTGCTCTGCAAGAAGCAATCATCTTGCGAGATGATTGAACTCGCGCTTACAATTTTTAGGAAGATCGAGTCTCCTGATACATATTCTTGTAGTAACATGATTGTTGGTTTGTGTAAACTTGGTAGATTAGAGACAGCTCTTGAGATTTTTGGCCAAATGGCCAAGATTGGTGTGCTTCCGACTCGTTCCGCGTTGAACATACTTATTGGGGATTTGTGTTTGATGAGTGCGAAAGAAGGGTCTGTTGAGAAGGTAAGAATGAGGAATACTCGTAGACCATATACTATATTAGTGCCTAACATGGGAGGAAATAGTGGTGCAATTCAACCTGCAGTTGCAGTGTTTTGGGCAGCTCTTGATTCTGGCTTATTACCTAGTGCTTTTGTCATAGTCAAGCTTATTTCAGAGCTTTGTCGCTTAGGTAAAACGGAAGAAGCTGTTGAAGTGTTGAGGATTGTTGAGGAAAGGAAGCTAACTTGTGTGGGAGAGGGATACTCAATTGTCATCAAGGCATTGTGCGAACACCGTCGATTAGAGGAAGTTGGTAATTTGTTTGGGAGAATGTTAGCACGTGGCTTAAAGCCAAAGCTGGTTGTTTACAATTCTGTTATATCCATGTTATGTAAATTGGGGAAATTGAGTCATGCTACCAGAGTCTTTGAAGCAATGAACAAGTACAGATGTCTTCCTGATAATTTAACCTACACTGCTTTGATCCATGCTAATGGTGAGGCGAAGAACTGGAAAGTCGCCTATGACTTATTGATGGAAATGTTGGGTTTGTGTTTGATTCCACATTTTCACACTTACAACATAGTAGACACTCTTTTGAGAGAACATGATCAGCTGGATTTATGCCTTAAATTGGAAGGAAAACTGGAAAACCAGAAGTTACAGAAGCTCTGTAAGGAAGGCCAACTAGATGCTGCTTATGAGAAAGCAAAATCTATGATTGAAAATGGTATTCATTTATCACCATATGCTAGAGACACATTGAAGCATGAGTTTCAGAAGTGTGGCAAGTTTAGAATATCACAGGAGTTACTGGAAACTACTGAAAGAGTCAGGATCCCGAGGAGATTAACAGAACTTCATTAATTATGAAGAAAAAAATATATTCCTCTGTTGTTGGAACCTGGAACAGTTTTGTTTGGGTTTTATAGTTGTTATTTATTTGTTTTAATATTTTAACTTACTTTTTCCTTAACCCTCTAGTTTCAGTTTTAGTTTGTACTATATCTTCTAAAGTCTTACATTTTCCAGTCATTTAACCTTATTGAGTCTTCCAAGTTTATAACACTCAATTAAATCAAGAAAAGAAAGGTAACATAGCCGTAGTTCTTCTTTATGCAAGTTCCTTTTTCCAACTTATTTTGCTCTTCTTGTTTTCACTTACCAGTGATGTCTGTTAAATTACTAAACTGCTATCAAATGCTGAGTGCATGCTTTTGCTGTATTTGGGTATAGTGGCAAGATCCTTATCTACTAGACTATTTCAATATATTTTTTTGTTGATTTTGTTACATTTGTATTACCCTTTGTTATCATGGAATATCACTTCTTTCCTTTAATTGCAGGAACTTGTATATAAGGAGGTTGTTTACTATTGTATTGCTGCTTCATTCCATTATATCCTTGCTTTTCAGATAATTTTGTTTGTTTGTTTGAGAAAAATGTGCTGGGATTTCAGCGAAGGCTGGTCCTTACATGGTGAAAAACTTTTGTCATGTGCTATGCCAGCATTGATAATAATTCACTGTTCTATTAAAGTTTATCTTTTATATTAGATGCAAAAGTTACTGATAAAGAAATGTCTATGTTCTTTGGAGCTTCATATGTTAACTATTTCAGTATCAGTTATCTAGATTTTCTGTCTTAACATGTGACATTTTATTTGGTTGCTTTTACCTCAACTTGAAAGAAGTGATACTGTGATACAAGTCTAATAGAATTATCTTACAAAACTGAGCAATGTTACCTACACATTTTAGCCATAGGTTTGCAAAATTGCAGTCCATCTTGGTTTATCACTATGTGGACCTTCTTAAACTTGTCCTTGTTGAACTCAGGGGATGCCATGGGTGTAGTTCTGCACAGTTTTCACTGTATCAGTTTCCCAAACTTGATTCTGTAATTATTTTCTTCATAAAAAAGGAGAAGGATGGTGAGTTCATTCAATGAAGAATCTTCATACTCATGATTGGAAGAGTTTGTTCCTCCAAGATGTTGTAGAGCACATGCTTCTTGAAGTGTGCACTTGTGTAGAATCTTCATATGCACCTTGTATAGTAGAAGCAACCTGTGGTTAAACAGCAATTTATATCCCTGAAATTTGCAGGGCATGCTAGTTTATTCTATTTAAGTTTCTTGGCAGAAAATTTGTTTTGATTTGTGAGATCTTGCTGTTGTTAAATAATTTGACCTGTTTGCATGTGTAGAGGATATCGTGAAACAGTTTTCATGCTGAGACAGCTTCTGCTGCTCAGTGATATCCCAATGTGAGCCTTTCTATTTGGATTGGATTTTCCTTGTTTGAATAAATCTTTTCCAACCCCTGCGTCTCTGTCTCTCCTTTCTCAGTGTTTCTTTCTTTATTTCATTCTTTGAGTTTAGTTCACAGTCTTGTTCATGTTGATGTTATGACATGGAATTGTTATGTCAATCATAGTTTTGTTGAAATTGTTAATTTGCAAAGGAATTCACAACCACAAAGTTGCTAGTATTTAAACTAATTTCTTTTACATCATTATCTAGAAATGTTAAATATCATCTAGATGGGCCAAACACTACCGAAATACCACTTTGCACTCGAAGTGGAGCTATTCTTCTATATTCTTTGTTGCTTTCAAGTTTTAATTCATTTCTGAAGCTACGCTCAATGTTTTAAAAATATAATTAAAAAATAAAATTTATTTATGTTGCACAATGCAATTCTTACAAGAGAATAATAGTAAACAATTTTTTTTTTTCCATTCGTTTCCTTTTTTCCTAGTGTTTCTTTTCCTCCTTACTCATACAAATTTGTATTGAATGTTGGGAAATATTTTTTTTTTTTTGTTCAGAACCATTCTAATTGCCCTTCGAGCCTATTATGAGACTAATATCTAGTTCGGTTGATTGAGGAGAGTTTTACCCCTTGGTTCTCAGCCTCCCAATGAGGGTGATTTTACAAGGATTCAAACCCGGGTTCCCTAGATTTTCCTCTTTATGAGGGCAAATTGTTTACATTCAACCAACATCCCATTGCTTGAGAAATAAAATTTGTATTGAAGGTAGATGTTGCTTGCCATGCATTATTGAATTCGAAGGACGTTGAATATTTAATTTATTCAAGTCTTCATTGTAATTAAATCAAACATTTTGTTTATATTGTTAAAAAAAATGAAAAATCAAATATAATTTATTTTAATCTTTTATTAGAATATGTATATTGTTAAAAAATAAAATTTCCCAAAATATGGCTCCATAAGTCTGTCTGTTTTGTACTAGCTGGGCTAAAATTATTAATCCCCAATTAATTTGAGTAGGTTCAACCAATTTATAAATATAGGGTCTTATTAATCATTGTCCTAAGAACATTTTGGGTGAACTCGGGTATCCTCCGGTCGGGAGTCAGAAACTAATCCCTCGAGGCACTGAGATCCATTTAAGGGCTTGACCTCTTCTAACAAACATTCTTCGGTACACATGAGTCAGGAATCCAACCCTGACCACATGTTTAAGGGACCCGATTATCCACCAATCATGCCACACTAAGAACATTGATTAAGGAATAAAAATAGAAATTTTACATTGAAAATTATAACTTTTAAACTTTGAAAATTTGAATACACCACTTCTCGGTACATATTTTCTATCTTTGTTTTTCTAACCAATACTCTTAAGATATTGGTTAGCATTTGTCATAAATATAAAAGATCAGCCCGAATTGACAGCTCTGATTGAGAGGGAGGATTAAGAGAATAAGTAATAACTATTCCGAATTTATGAGTAGTATTTAGAACACACATAATGAGATGCATGAACTCAAAAAAAAAAAAAAAACCCTCTCATTAAAAATAAAGGTTAAATATGTTTTTAATCCAGTAAAACAGTGAAAATTCATTTTTAGTATCTTATTTTTTAAACTAATGTTTTTGGTCCTTCAATTTTCAAAATAGCTCACTTTTGGTCCCTAACGTTAATTTCGTTTCATCTGATTCTGATTTGGCAAATGGAATTCTATGTCCCTTTTCCACGTCCCTCACATAGGAATAAGTACATGAAATTCCGTTTGATAGATCAGATCTAGATGATGTTAGGGACCAAAAATAAGCTATTTTAAAAATTAAGGGACAAAAAACATACATTTTGAAAAGAGTTATGATATTTTGACACAATTAGGGATATCCTAGTTTTGAGTAGGTTGTGAACCAATGAAATAAAAAGAGATAAAGAGAAAAGTGATAAACAACATACTCAAAACTAATATATCCCCGTGATATCAAAATTTGGTGTCAAAATCTAATAACTCTTTTAAAAATAAGAAACTAAAAATGAATTTTCGCTATTCTACGGAGGAAAAAAAAAATAAAAAAACCCAGTCGTTGTACTCTCGAGTTACAAGTCACCAAGTTTGCTCTCTGTTGCTTTCTCACACCATCATTCTGCCAAAACCACCTTCCAGAACCACCATTTTCAGCAATTTCAAATCCCCTCGTATTAGTTAAAGTGGTGTATCTCATTGAAGAAGCCCATTCAATGACAATGAGGTCAAAAAACTTGAACTCTGTCTTCTACGCAGATAGCTATCACCCCATTCAAGCTGGTAGCATCGACGGAACTGATGTTGTTCCTCACGACAGAGCCGTTTATCGTGCTCAACTCTGTTCCACTCTTGGCCTCTGTCTGTAACTATTCTCTTCCCTTTTCTGCTTCCTTTTTTTTTATGTTTATTTATTTATTTTATTATTTTTGCTTGTTTTTAAGTTCAAAAATTGAATTTTGCAGATGACCCACATGGTGATCCTAAGGCCACTGGAGACCCTTACTGCACTGTCTTTGTGGGTCGCCTCTCTCGCCAAACTACTGAGGAGACTCTGCATAAGGTAAAGCCTATTTTTTTATTTTTTATTTTTAAATTTTATTTAGGGAAAATTAGAAATAGAATATGTACATACAATTTAGGTTTGAAGTTTAATTAAAAGTAAGTGATGTTGTCTTGTTTTTATTTACCAGAAGAAATTGCCTTCATGCCTTGTTTATATGGCAAATGCAAATAAGAAGAAAATGGTTCCAAGTATACTTTAATGGATTTTATTAATTGCCGTATAATTAAAAATATTTGACTCTTATTATAGCTACCCTAAAGTCACTCATGCCTAGGATGGTTTGTGGTTGTTTGACAGCACAATGTCTCATTCAAAATTAAACTCTATTTTAATTTAGTTAATTTAGATTCAATTTTTATGAAGAAGAGAAATGAGGAATTGAATTAGAAGCACGGGGTTCAATTCTGAGCAAATTTACTTCTTTCTGATCAATGTTTAATCTTTAGATGATACTGCCACTCCTCTTTTACTGCCTCATTTTTATGGCTTAATTAGCTTCTCGGATATCTTATCTTCACTTGTGTACTTATGGAATTTGTGTGTTTGGTCTTTCAGTTTATGAGCAAGTATGGTCAGGTGAAGAACTTGCGCTTGGTCAGGGACATTGGTATCTTTCTTTGATCCTTCTTAATTAATTCTAAACCTCTCTTTGATTGTCAGTTTCTCTCAATCATGCCCTCCGGCTCTATGTGAATCTATTTTACTCCATAAAATTGCGTGTTGTTGAAAAACATCTTGTAGAAATGGTATTTCATATTGATCATGCAGGTCAATATGATTGGTTACTTGCTGATTGTGTACTTGTATAACACTTCCAGTTTGTCTGTGTTTTTGAAAAATAATATTTTTGATTCAAATATATGTTTTCTTGTATGAGACCAATTAAAGAACTAAGAAATATGTCAGTCTCTCAGGAACCAACATACTACTCTTTTATATTGTTTTTCGAGTATAATTTGTTTTCAACGTTAATGTAAATTTATACAAGTCCTGGAACTTATTTCTTTTATTAAGTTGTTCTATGGTTTGCCCTGGTGCTGGAAAAGTATCCTTATTAACTCTCTGTAAACGTTCATTTACATACAGCATTCCCCATTGGCCTATTTAGGCGACATCCCTTGCCAATGGGTTGGCAATTTTATGTATTTGTTCTTTTGAATGATATAAATTGTTAATTACTCTTTTAGCCATATTATCCTCAAGCCATGCGATTGAAGTCTTTACATTTGATTTATTTACTTTGGTTGCAGTGACTGGAGCTTCTCGTGGCTATGCTTTTGTTGAATTTGAAACTGAAAGGGAGATGCGACATGCATATATGGTGCTGCAACATGTTAAAACTTTGTTTAATTTTTAATCTTAAGAATCTAATCTTAAAACCAGCTGATTTTACAGCCATGGATCAAATATCAAATTAAATCATCTGGACTTCACTTGGCTTTTAATATGTCTTTTTATGAAATGTTAACGTTACTGATATTAATTTTCTAATTTCCAGGATGCTCAGCATGCTATTGTTGATGATCGTGAAATCCTAGTTGATTATAACAGACAGAAGTTGATGCCCGGATGGATTCCTAGAAGGCTAGGTCAGTTAAAGTGACTCATTCTTTAAGTTGTATTTCTAACCACTTAGCCAGAGCCATCTGATTACTCTCTGTTCTCTCTGACAGGTGGTGGTCTTGGTGGTATGAAAGAATCTGGACAACTTCGCTTTGGTGGAAGAGATAAACCATTTCGTGCACCCCTGTACATTTCAGTCCTCTTATTTATATCTGCAATATTTTTCCTTATTTATGAAGTATCTTATAAACTAGTTTTCAATGCATGCTATGCACAGGACTAAAAGGCATCTGAATCGTTTGTCTAAGCTACACTATCCTTTTTTTTTTTGGGTATCTTTCACTTGTATGGAAGGCTTAAACAAGGGGGAGTATGTGTCTGCAAAAGGTTTAATGGGGACGATCACACCTAGTGAGATAAGACTTGGTTGTTGTTAATTTTGTTTGATGGAAATTCAGAGCACGGTAGGTCAATGTAAATTTTGAAACAAGAGAGTAGGTGAATGTAACATAGCCAAACCTTCAGGGTCAGTAATCAGTATAATTTGCTCTATTACATATTAATCAGCTATTTTGCAGCAAGTTTTCAAGATATTTTGGTATTGCCATGTGGCCAGCAATTTGTTTCATTAGTTTTGCATTACTGTATATGATGCACAGCTGCAGGTATGAGTACTGGTACCCATACTTTTTGGTTCTAAGATGGAGTCACTTTTTGATAAGTTCCCATTGCAAATTGTGTATCATACCAGTTTGTACTGGTACTGGGTACAGCGACATGGCCAATTCTGAAGTACCCACGAGACATAGATATATGTGGATATCATTGTCTGTACATTCTCAACCGTTGTAATTTTATCCCAATTGAGGGAGAGTAAGATTGAAACGAGGGGCAGGGATGAGGGAAATAATTATTTTCATGACTATCAGAGGTGTTTTGAAGGTTATAGCTCCATTAGAGGATTGAATGCATCTATGGTGGAAGTTTGATCATCAAAACTGAAAGAACTTATTTGTATAATTCTTCATCATAGAAGTTCTGTGAAATAGGGATAAAGCTAGTTAGTGTATTGCAGACAATGACATGTCTCAATTTACTATTTGGATATATGCTATTATATGGCTTATGACACCTGCTTGAATTTGACCCAACTGGTTAATTTGACTTGGCTTTGGTTCATTGACTTGCGGCTATATTGATCCTGTATTTTTCCACCATGTAACCAGGAAACCAATCCCATTTTTTCTACCATGTAACCAGGAAACCAATCCCATATGAGGAATTGGAGAAGCTTGGCATCCCACCTCCACCCGAGGGAAGATACATGTCGCGCTTTCAGGTGTTGTTATTTTACCTTTAGAGCATATCTCATTCAGTAAAGTGTTTTATAATTTCATATGCAAGAATATCTTGTCTGCATTATTTTATATTTTAAGATATTAAACAACAAATATGTATTTGGTTTAGGAATGTTCATTGCCAAATGGGTCATGGACTCATGACACATTATTTCTGTTTGCTAGTTTAATGTTGCTTTTGGTAAATCATTAAATGTACTTCCAAACCAAGATCTTGAAATTTACAATTCGTTTATTAATTTCTTTTATTTGTCTTTACATATATGTACAGGTTCCACCCCCTCCTAGAAGAGAAAGGAACCTTCCGGACATGGAAGAAGGCTCTCATAGAAGGGATTCTATGGACAGGAACTGGAGAGACGATGACCGCAAAAGTCCAGCGGACAACATTGAGGAAGGGAACTACAAAAGGAGTTCAAGTCACTGTGAAGACCGCTCACGTCGAAGGAGTTCTTATGAGAGGAGGGAAGAAAGGGGTGTTCGTTACCATGATAGAAGTTCAGCGGAGAAAGAACATCGACACAGGAGTTCTGCTAAAACTGAGAGACATTCTGGTAAAAGAAAAGAAAGAGATGTTCGCCATTCCTCTCGTGAGGACTAAGGTCTGCAACTCATTATCACCCTTCTGCTGGCAAAAATGGGAATGCAATCCCAAAGACTTTCCAATGAACATAGGCATGCAGGTCCAAAGGTTCAATGAAGTTTCTTTTATCTTCATCATTTCCTTTGTTTTTTTTGTTTTTATCTTCTTCTTTTTTTGGATCATATTTTGCTAAATGAAAGCTAAGGAAGTTGTAAATGTTGAGACAAGCACATGGCTTTCCTTTACTTAAGTGAAGGTAAGACAGTATATGAAATATAAATTTAGCAGTTGGTGCACAAATCCTAGCTTCGAGGTGAAAAATAGAGACCATACTATAACACAAGTTATGGTTTAAGTATCTTGGGTTCATTATACAAGATGATTGGAAATAGATGAAGATGTAAATCATAGAATTCAAGGGAGATGCAAGTGTTTTGGGTTTTAAAAGTAGTGCATGTGACACTTATCGCCAAGACTTGTTGGAAGGCTTTTGGGGACACCTGAAGTTCTATTTCTTGGGACTTTGTTTTTTGCCTTATTTTTGGAATAAAAATGATTATTTTTGAGGAAAAAACAAACATTGAAACAAATAAATTGCACATGATAAAGGCAACGAAAAAGTCCCTACCTCGTTCAACTGCATTAGAGGGAAATTTAGACCAAGTAACTTCATGACACAGACAAAGATCTTCAGTGGTGACTGATTCTACATAGAGAATATGGATGCAAGAAAACTAAACGAATCTCAAATGATCAAATGACATGTAAAAGTTCTTTTTATTTTATTTTATTTAGATTTTTAATTTTTTAGTACATGACAATGTAAAACCTTTACTCAGTAAACATCCAAATTTTAATTATAAATAAAATATTTCAACTATTACAGTGTAAAGAATAATTATAACTAAAATATTTCAATGTAAATAATTTTATAATATTAATAAATAAATTAAGTTTGAAATGAATACAAAAAATTGAGATTATTCATATAGCTATATACTTCTTTTGGATTTAGATTCTCTAAAGAGTTTGCAATTTTCAAAGGAGAGTGCTAATTGGTGTTTGACATTGATTAAAGAGTCAAGAAAAAACTTGATTATGTATTTATTTGTCTGAGAAATGATATATTTAATTTTTTTTCATAAAAACTTGTTTTTTTAAAATTTTATTGAAGCTTTAAATAAATAAAAAATGTATATTGAATCTTGAATTTAGTATTGTAGAGAGATCTTTACCTGATAATCACCCTAATCTGAAAGGTAATGCATAAAAATTAAGAAACTTATTCAATAGTAATTCAAGAAAATATAATTATATTTCCTTTCTAAAAAAATTCAAAAATTATTACTCAGTTAATTATCTCTCATTTATTTGATGGAAATAGTTAAAAACTAAAATAGAAAAGCATAATTAATAATTTTCAAATTTTAAAAAATGACAAATAAAGTAAATCACTTATTTTAAACGGAAAGGAATACAATTGAGAACCAACATGGTGTGATACAGTTGGTAGATAATTGGACCCCTTAAGCATGTGATCAGAGGTTTGATTCCTGGCTCATGCGTATTGAAGAGCATTTGTTGGGAGAGGTCAACCCCTTAGATGGATCTCAGTATTTCGAGGGATTAGTCTCTGGCTCCCGGCCGGAGGATACCTGGGTTCAGCCAAGAAAGGAATACTTGAGACATGAGTATTTAGGCACAAAATATTTCTCTTTCATTACACTAGCACTGATACCCGTGCGATGAACGGGATATTCCGATGTATGAATAATATTTTTTTACGTTTTATATATGTGTCATATTTGAAATGAGAAATAATGTTCATAAAAATAGAAAATAAATGAGAACCATAGTTAAAAAATTGAGTTACATATATTAAATAATTGGATGGATTTTGAATGTAATCGTACGGAGGCTTCCTGTTCGTTTTGGTGGATGAATGATAATTTAAAAGAATTTCGGAATGAAACATTTATTTATTTTGTCACTTATCTCTATTTATTTTTTTTATCTCATTTTATAAATAATTTTTGTAGAAATTAGTCTCTAAATGCAATTTATGCCAACTTTAGAGCATACAGTTACAAATAGAAAATAAAATTGCAAACTTTTTTTAAATTCTCAGATTTTAAAAGATTTAGCTTGTTACTAAAAAGTATCCTAACATCAAAGCACGATTATATGATGATTTATTTGTAAATAATCAAATTATAAATGGTATGTAAATTTGTATAAATTGTCAACATGAAAGGTATTACATCTAAGATGACATTTATAAAAAGGTAAAAATCATATAAATCTGAAAGGTATAAACGACTCTTAAAATAGGAAAATGAAAAATTGGTTTAATCCTTATCACATGTTTCTTTACTTTTATATGGTGAGATATGATTGGATAATTGTGTAAAACCTTTTTATACTGTCATTGTATATCCATTAAATCCTTATTTATAGTCACCAATTTTATTTTATTTTTGACGCAACACCAAAAAAAAAAATTTTAAATCCTTACTTATATATATCCATAAAAGAAAAAGCGATGAACAAATATACATACAACATAAATGTATTAAATCCTCACTTATAGTTACCCCAACACGACCTCATGCTACAACTTTGTAAAATAAAAAAGAAAGTGTCTAAATCACAGAGTTCTAATTGTCAAGAAGCCATTGTTCCAAGTGACGTAACCAATTAGTGAACAATAAATTGAATAATCATATCCAAAAATATTGAGTAGGAAAAAAAGGAGGAAACAAAATTATAAACTTAGGATAATTTCTGCTCAAAACAATAAAATAAAAAAGATATAATTAACATCTGATGAAGTAAATTCAATTTATGATTAAATCTAAAAAATTTATTAAATTATTTAATTGGAATTGTAACATCCCTGGCTGCTCTATGGATTGACGACTGTCCCCACAGACCAACACGGGTCTTTTCAGCATGTTTTGTCCTCACTCACACGCTTCCCGGGAAAACTTCCCAGGAGGTCACCCATCCCAAAATCGCTCCAAGTCAAGCACGCTTAACTGTGGAGTTCTTAAGTGATGGGCTCCCGAAAAGAAGATGCATCTTGTTGGTATAGGTAGTACCAATCAATTCATATAAGTCATCCTCTATTGTATAGTCCCATACCTACACAGTCTCAGGATCCCTCTCATTCAAGTGTGCTATCGGTTCATTCATGTGTCCCTCCGCCTAGAAGCCTGCCAGGAACCGCTCCTTGATCATGCCTCTTGCACCGGCGACCACTCCCCGCCCTCGTCAGCCCCGGGTGTCACATGCCCACCAGCTTCCGCTTGGTTCGTCCCCGAACCACACCGTACTGGGAGAGGTGCCGCTCTGATACTATTTGTAACATCTCTGGCTGCTTTATGGATTGACAACTGTCCCCACAGACCAACATGAGTCTTTTCAGCATGCTTTGTCCTCACTCACACGCTTCCCGAGAAAACTTCCCAGGAGGTCACCCATCCCAAAATCGCTCCAAGTCAAGCACGCTTAACTGTGGAGTTCTTAAGTGATGGGCTCCCGAAAAGAAGATGCATCTTGTTGGTATAGGTAGTACCAATCAATTCATATAAGTTATCCTCTACTGTATAGTCCCATACCTACACAGTCTCAGGATCCCTCTCGTTCAGGTGTGCTATCGGTTCATTCATGTGTCCCTCTGCCTAGAAGCCTGCCAAGAGCCGCTCCTTGATCATGCCTCTTGCACCGGCGACCACTCCCCGCCCTCGTCAGCCCCGGGTGTCACAGGAATAACTTAATAATTTAAATAATCATTTGTAATCTAGTGGTGTTGACACGTGATGAAGAAAATCGAAGTTAAAATCAAATCTTAATAATTAACTAAATCATTTAGTTTTATTTTTTTACACAACTAAATCATTTAGTTGGAAATTTAATATTTTTAAAAGTTGACATTAAAATATATTTTAGAAAGTTTACTTGAAATTTAACATGAATTTAACATTTAAAAATCAAATATTTAAAAAAAGTTATATAATAAATCCATTCAAAATTTATATGATTGTAATGTTTCCTTACTCGATGCTGAAAATTTAACGCAAAACCGATTCAACATAATTGTTTGAATAATGTAATTGAAATAGTTTACTAATTCAAATAGGTAGAGGTAATTTAGAAAGGTTTATGAAATCCAAGAAAAGTGTCTTACTCTGTAGTATTAAATTTTTTAAAATTTATATAATTTTTTTTTCTACATTCTAATTTTTTTTTTGAGACATACATTATAATTTTATTAATATATATTTTTTAAAAGACACAAAATTGAAGCTTTGAAAAAATATACCTGTTGAGATTGAGAAATTTGAGGTTGGAAATGAAAGAAAAAGAGTTGTAACTCTTGTGTTGTTAATAATCACAATCCTCATAGTGTGATTGAGCGGATGCAAGTTTTTTTTTTAGGCAAAGTAGATGGAAGTTATAGAGCTAGGTTTTACATTTTTTATCAGAATCAAAAAATATTTATTATTTTATCAATTAAGATTGTGTTAATTTGTAATTAATTGTCAATTAAAAGAATCAAAAGGGCAATTCAAAATGTAACATCTAATAATTCCTTAGCAGATGCTATTACGGAAAAAATACCAATGAAGGTTAGTCCAGTTGATAAGGATACGACTCATAACCCACAAGGTCATGAGTTCGAATCTCATTGCCGATGTGAGGACCACGTTGGTGTTGAGACCTCATAAGTCTAAAACACATTCAATGTGTAGATTCTCTAAGTTTTGATGATTCCAAATAGTTCAAGTATGATGATGTTGAACCATATGAAATTACTAACATATCTGATAAGTGTACAGGAAAATAGACTTAAGGTCACTCGTCTATTTTATGACCCGTCTACTTTTTAGTAGAAGCTCAATTTAGACTCGTCTAAAATTCCACTCGTCTAAAAGTCAGTCAAAGATCAAGTCAACGCTCAGTCAAGACTAAGTTTACTTGATGACGTGACAAGAAGCATGTGTCTAAAAATGACTCAGTGGATCACCCGTCTAGTTTTGGAATGCGCTAGCACCCGTCTAAATTTTGTACTGCATATCACTCGTCTAAATTTTGGATGACTTTCACCCGTCTAAATTCTCATTACTGATACCATGTCAGTGTGTCAGAAATTAAGTCCAAGTCACCTTATTCAAATTAGATGCCTTCCTTAAGGATCTCGAAGACCTCTGGACAATAGCTCAAAGGACAGAAAATAAAGAACGTTGTTTCAAGGTTTTAAGGAATAAACACGCAATCTCTACACCACAGCAGTAACTTTTTACCTGTTTTAGTACAAAGTAAAAGTGCTTTCTGGAAAGTGAACTGATGTTGCACTGAAAGAGGAAAGCTCTGCTACAAGTACAAGAAGCCTGCTGCTGTATACTCTGAAAGAACAGCTGCTTAGTTTAAAGTGTACTCTTGGACATCCTTGTCAAAGCTCAACGTTCCCAAGCATTTAATGTATATACAGAACGACACTTTGGCATTAATGGCGTCTCAGTAAGCTCAAGTCAGAAGCAAACACTTTCTAAAGCTGTGACCAAACAGATCTTTTGATTGAAGTCTTTAAATAGATCAAACAATGAAGATGAAGGCAAGAAGTTGAATATCATAAAGAACATTGCGCAGAAAGCATTTACTCTCTTCATTAACTTCTTCATTCTTTCATTGAATACATATTCAATCATTTGATATAAATTCGCAGTCTTTCATACTTCATATTTATTCCACTCTTTGAGTGTGATCTGAAAGATTTGCAAGTTGTATTAATTACACAAAAAAACCCTTTTCAGTCCTTACTGTTTTGAGCCTGAAGAGGCTAGGTGAGAAAAGAATACTTGTTTAAGTGTTGAGCCTGAAGAGGCTAGGTGTGCAAAGAATACTTGTACTGTAATTTACTCAGTGATAGTGGAAACTTGGTGCTGCCAAGAGACTGGACATAGCCCTGTGGATTTTGGGGTGAACCAGTATAAATCTCTTGTGTAACATCCGTTTTTCATAAAGTATTTTATAAAAGCAGGTTTTATTATTTTAAAAATATTGGTTAAGGGCTAAGTGGGATTTTACCTTAAAAGTCCCTTTTTGGTACATGAGCACGCCCGTGCTCATCAGTCAGCACGCCCGTACTTAAAGTCAGAAGCGTGTTTCTGATTTTAAGTTGAGCACGACCTTGCTCAATAGTGAGCACGCCCGTGCTCAATGCGCTGACCACGTCTCGGTGACGCGTAAGTTGAGCACGACCGTGCTCAAGGGTAAGCACGACCGTGCTCATGTGCAGCCTATATATCTCAAGCACAGAATCCGAGGGTTGTACTTTGAAACCCTACTTTTGGTGGCTACTGACCTATATCGGCCGTCACTGCTACGTTCCCTATTTCCATCATATTCAGAGCAATTCTTGAGTATTGGATTTCTGTAGGGAGCTTGTGTTCGTCTGTGTTTGATATATAGGTAAGGTTCTTCCCTTTTTGTGTTTTCCTTTCATTACCTTGATTGGAAACTGATTCAGTTTGGGTTTTGGTTAACCAAGGTGTAGAACGAACTGAGCCGCTCGTAGGGACGTGACCAGTTTGACCCTTAGAGCAACCTTCAATGCAGGTATGGGGAGAAGGGCATTGTATTCATTAGGCAGTGGGGTAGTGTAAGGTAACGGGGTTCCCCATGACCCCGGAGTCGTTGTATGTCTATTTGTTATTATGTCTCTGTTTGATAACATGATTGTTTGAGTTAGTGTTGTTATGTAATAACATGTTTTAGTTGTTCTTGATGTCTGATGAATTATGCCCATGTTCATGATGTTATGATTGATGATTTGATTATGATGGTATTGAATGATTGGCTGAAATGATAAGTTACTGTTTTAAGATTATAACTGGTAAAACTAGGTTTGAAAACGTGATAGATTAATTGGATAATGATCCTTAAAATTTGGCTAAGAAACTGACTTGAGACTCTGCCCAGAACAGCACTGTCGCGCGATGAGCACGACCGTGCTGAACAGGGAGCACGACCGTGCTCCCATTTGAATTCTGGAAAATGGCCACGCTGCTCAGCACTGCCGTACAGGTCACACAGCTCGACCGTGCTGCTAAGCACGACCGTGCTAAGTGTGAAGCATGACCGTGCTTCACTTAAAAGGGCAGCACGCCCTCACGTGTCCAAGCACGATCGTGCTGGGGTTTAAGCACGACCGTGCTGTCCCCTCCTGAACAGAATTACAATTAAAGCACTTAAGGGGTTTTAAAACCCCATTCCCCTATGATGATAAGTTGAGATAGCTAATCAAAGAGAAAGATTAGATAACCTGGCTATTAATTATATAAGATAATTAAGATAACAAGATGTTAAGTCGGTATCCGTTGGGTTACCGCACGTTGATAAGTTGAAGTCTTGGGTGTTTATAGACCCAAGCACATTGAGTTGAACCTTGGTGCTTATTGGCCAAGGGAGCCTTGACCCCACGGTTTGGGTCTAAGGTTACGTTGAGTTTGATGTTGAAGTCTTGGGAGCTTCATGGCCCAAGCAAGGAGGTGGTTGAGATTGTTTGTTGTTGTGCCATTTGCATAGAGCATTGGAGTTGTTGATGAGGGAGGTTCGACAAAGGGGAGATCGCCCGAGAGTACGGTGTTCTGGCCATCCACGGTAGGTCATCCAAGGTTTGGTGACCGAGGCCCCCCGTGATGAGGCATCTACGGTTTGATGCGTTGGCTATCCATGGGGTACACCCAAGGTTTGGTGAACTGCCGGTGTTGGTGCTTTTATAGCCAATACGGATATGTAACTCCAAAGTCGTTCATCCTGAGTTAGTTTGGATCCACATGCATAGTTGGAGTAGCGGAGTAGTTGATGCATTGCACAGCATAGCATACTTGGTTGATATAATACTGTTGGATGTTGATGTATACCTATGTTGTATGTTTACCTTGCTTTCTATTCCCATGCTGTATATGTTTACATGAATCTTACTCCCTGTTATTGTTTGTGTTTGGCCTGATCGGCATTTTGCAGAGGATGACGAGCAGCCCGGAGAGGAGTGACTCTGAGGAGCCGCCACTCATAGTTAGGGCCTTTCGTTTTGTTAGTTAGTTTTGTCTAGTTGTTTTTCCGTGATGTACGGAACGCTTGTACTAGCTCTGTTGTGACATCGGGTTGGGACGTTGTTATTATTTTCATTATGTTTCATTGTTTTAAACTTGATTATTTCAACATTGTAAACTAGTTCATGCGGGACTTTTCTACCCATGGACAATTGTCTTATTTTATTCAGTAAAGTGTATGTTTTTCTTTTTAATTGTTTTTAAAATAAATGCATTATAACATGCTGGGTAGAAGGGTGTCACATCTTGAGTGATATTTCTCTTCCCCTTTATCTTTTAATTTGCTTAAGTATTGTTTCTGTTTAAGCTTTTAACTTGGGGAGTTAATATTGTGATTATCAAACTCTGTTTTAACCTTCTCTGATTGCTTGTGCTGTTCTGTTTTAATATTAGACGTTTCACTCGTCTAATTTTCTCTTATCTAAACCTTGCTTGTTGTGCCTGCGAAAATCTTTCTAAAGTAACCGAAAAAGTTGGTAAACACAATTCAACCCCCCTTCTTGTGTTAACTTTGGTTATTTCAGTTGGTGGGTAATCTGTAAATACGTCTGTAAGTGCTCTTTGAGCCGTGATGCCTGCCCTAGCCCTGGTGAGCCACCGGGACCTAACTCACCTAAACTTTTCCCAACCACCTTACGGATAAAATCACCCGTACCTTTGAAGTAAAGACCGATTAAGGCTCCAATTTTAAATCTAAATACCAATTTAACTTTTAATCAATTAAGGTTGTGTTAATTTTAAAATAAATGTCAATTAGGAAAATTAAAAAGTCGATGGAAGTTAGAGCTAGTTTATAAATTTTTAATGACGATTTTTTTTTATCAACTAAGGTTGTGTTAATTTGTAAATAAATATCAATTAAGAGAATGAAAGAGCATCATTCAAAATGTAACCTCTAAAAATTCCTTAACATATGTTATAACGGGAAAAATCAGTCATATCATTGAAATAAAGATCTATGAAGGCTGCAAGTTAAAATCTAAATGTCAATTAAGCAATAAAAAAACCAATCAAAATCAAAATCAAAATAGAACTCTTCTAAATTATTGACAGCAACTGTATTAAAAGAACACTATTAATCCATCCCAAGTCTCACTTGCAGTTGCAACAAAAGAAGGCTCCATTGGTGGAGGCCATAATCCAATCATGGGAAGATTCAAGATATAATATAATATAGTGTATTATATTGCTATGCCTATGACATTCTTAAAATTTTGCTCCTAATGCTTTACTATTTATAGCCAAGTCCCACCTCCAGCAAAAGAACACTCCATGACCACAACAAAATAACGTGGCAATGGTGTTTTCCCAAACTAATTGTAATAATTCAATTAACAAAATAATCTCAATGAGAGCTAATATCAAACACCAAGCAGGCATTCATGTGGGCTCATTTTACATTGCCATAACCAAGCAGGAATCTCAATATGCTAGACGTGCCTTGCAATAAATTGGGTTAAATATATTTTATTACTATAACTGGCGGTTTTTAACCTTTTATCTATATTATATTATATTAATAAATGAGAAATTCTGGATTTGAATCCAATTCAAAGAAATAGCTAATTAGTTATTAGTTATGTAATAAAGCTTAAACTAATGGTACAGTGAAACAAAGGAAGCCTTTTCAAACATTCGATATATCATATCCCTTGGACATTAATAAGGGAAATCAGAAAACACCAATAATATGATGCAAACATCAACAAAATAAAGATCCAACCCAAAAGAATGGTTAAGATTACATATGCCCCCATTCACTTCCTTCCTTTTAATAATAAAGATGAGAAAATAAAATGAGAGGATCCAAATTCTTATATTTACTTAAAATTGAATGAATAAATCCTAATTATTCATCCTTATTGAATATAAACCTTTGGTTTGAGATTGAGACCATAGTTCCGGAAATTACATTGGACTCCAATGAATTCAAATTCAATTGAAAAGACTCATTTAATGGGGCTATTGAATGTAAACCTTTAATTTACGTTTTTTCTTAAAAAAAAAAAAACTTATCTTTTTGGGTAAGTTATCTTAGTTTTTTTAGTTTCTTAAATAAAAAACATCATATTGACGTGGTTGACTTTACGCGTAGGACAGGCAGCCAAGTCATCCTTGCCGTTGTCAAGCGTTTGGCAAATCGCAAACACTTTGGTTTTGGTCTCTCTGTCTCTGTCTGTATTTTAATTTCTTATAAATTGTCTTTTTTTTGCTACTTTCTTAATTCAACTTTCCCACCCACCCAAAAGCGCTTCCCTTTAATCAAACGCAACACTATCTATCTGTTCCTTTTGAAACTTGAATTCTTCTTCTTCTTCTTCAGCTCAGCAAAGTTGCAATGCCGAACTGGGAGCTCAAGAATTGTTGTGACCGTGACCAGAAGGTGTTCATTGCTTGTGTTGCTGCCTTCACTGTTGTTATCCTCGTGGTACCACTCTCTCTCTCTCAAATCCACTTGTTTTTTTCATGTTCAATTTATATATTCATTGATTGCACAGTTACCTACGAAGTGTGTAGTTATTAGGGAAAATTACACTGATCTCATCTTAAATTTGACTTAAGGATTTTTGTAGGTAACTGTGCAATCAATGAATATATAAATTGAACATGAAAACGTCTACAATCCTACATAGCAGAAAAAGAGATGCTGAGAGAAAACAATTGCTTTGAATTTTGCCATGTCAAAACTTTCTAGCTTGTAGTTGCTCATTTGGCCTCCAACCTATGAATTTTGCCATGGGGGAAGGTTTCCTTGAGAGCATCATACAGCTGAATAGATAGCAAAAGGATTAAAAAATATTACTTATTTCTCAAATTAGTTATGTCTGGGTCAAAATTAGATAGCCCTATTACTATGAGCAAATCAGAAGAAGTACTAGGTGGTTGTGTAATTTGAACAACTGGGTTGACTTGACATTTGACAATGGACATTTTCAAAAGGAGGTCCTTATTGTATTATCATATATTGTACATTTATATGCTACATCATATTTGAATTGTTATTGGTTCAAACAGATAAGTTTCCAGATATTTATCTGGAATTAATAAGCATAGGTATTTACATCATCTGGATTCTGTTTTGGGTACAATGTCATCTAGATGTTTATGTTGGTTTCTGTGGCTGTACAACTGGTCTTCTTATGCATTTACTTTGTCGTGGTGGTCATAGCTGTGGAGGACTTTTCTACTCACACCTTTTAAGCTCATCACTGTGTTTCTGCACGAAGCGAGCCATGCAATTGCTTGCAAGCTCACCTGTGGCCAGGTAAAACTTGATATAAGTGTTGGAAATTAAACTTGATACACACATTTAATTTACCTAGTATTCATGAATTGGGGTGCTCATGTATTAGCACATCCATGTATTTGATGGTTCTAAGTGATTAGTTACAAATGTACTTAGTAAATAAGAACATTATATTTGGGGTGAAGTTCATTGTAACAGTAGTCATCAAGAGATACCATGTATGCTGCCAATAAATACTTTTGTAGTTGTGTTCATGTAAGTCAAGAGAGAAAAAGTAAAGTGAAGTGAAGGCATGAATGAGCCAAAAGAAAGGCAAGAGTAAAGCCAATAGAGAGGAAGGAGTAAGTTAAGGGTAAGCCAAGTGAATGCCAAGAGCAAAAAGTAAATCTAACAATATCAAGTAAAGTGAGTTTTAAAGATTGTTTTACTTTCCTATTCTTTGGGTAGCCATGGCTTGCAATTGTTTAGGGAGCATTTTTTTCTCTGTTACTTTTAATTAGATTTTGGATATTACAACACTAGTGATTTCACTGTTCTACCTTACAGATTATGGATTCAATAGATTTTACATTTAAGGTTTTTGAGGACAATTTTCACATTTCAGTTGAATAACGTATTCATATCAAGTCAATTTGTACTGAATTCTTAATGCACCAATGCCACATGTTTCAATGAAGTGAAGTTGTGCTCCATTTTGTTACTAATATATTCAATATGGATTAGCATCATACAGTTTTTGACAGCAGACAGGATCACATGTGGCCTTATTGTTAAGGCTGAGACATTTTAGAAGTTTGATTCTGCTGTAAGCTTCTTTATAGTTATTTCTGTCTTCTGCACGCTGAATCACTTTTACTTGTTGCCAATAGGTGGAGGGAATCCAGGTTCATGCAAATGAGGGTGGGGTAACACAGACACGTGGTGGTATATACTGGGTGATCTTGCCTGCCGGATGTAATGCACTTTTCTCCCTCAATTTTCAGTTAACACATTAATATTTATCTTCATGCCACATGACGTTGTTAACTGTTTGATATGTAAACAAGGTATGCAATGGGGTAAATCTTTTGAAGTTAATTTACAATCAGGGCTTTGTGTATAGCAGTTGAACGAAACTAACAGCACCACACGTGCTGGAGTTATGATGTGAAATTGCATACATGAAAAATGTTACCAAATGATGTGATACATAGACATGTAAACCTTTTAGTGCATATGATGAATTTGATAAGAGCACTTTATAGTTGCACTTACTGTTTTTCTGATTGGTTTTTGCCTCTAGATCTTGGTTCATCATTTTGGGGAATGGCTTTGATACTCGCTTCCACAAATCTTATCACTGCAAGAATTGCTGCTGGTTGCTTTATCGTTGCTCTTATTGTTGTGCTCTTTATTGCTAAAAATGTAAGATGGTTATAGATGCAGAAATGCAAATGCTTTTTATTAAATCTATTGAAGCTATTTGTTTCCTGAATTGTCTCACTTTTCCTGTGTCTGGCTACATGCTTTTATCCAAAAAGTGGACACTCCGAGGACTCTGTATTGGTGAGTGATTTTGTGATCTCAGACAAAAAGAAAAAAAAAGGAAAGAAGATATTGCCAAGATTTCTCACATTATTCTTCTTGATCAATGAATATCAGGATTTATTATCTTTATTGCTGTAATTTGGCTTCTGCAAGAGAAAACAAAAGTCCATATCCTTCGCTATGTCATCCTCTTTATTGGTATGTTCTTCTCCTCTTCATTCGCGTCCCACGAATCTTTTGCAATTTTTTTCTGGTAGATATTTGTGTCATTTCTTGTGAAACATACAGACAACTAATTATGATTTGGTTTTCAGGTGTGATGAACAGTTTGTTTTCAGTTTATGGTATACTTTCAAGCACCTTTTATATGTTTTTTTCCACCTCAGATTACAAATCTCCTGTCATTGCTTATACCAATAATTGAAATTTTTACTTTGCAGATATTTATGATGATTTAATATCTCGAAGAGTCAACTCTAGTGATGCTGAGAAGTTTGCTGAAGTTTGCCCATGCTGTAATGGTGTAGGATGGGGAATTATTTGGTGAGTTTTACTGTATGGAAACACTTGAATGCAAAGAACATTCTTTTTATTTTGGGCTGGAACTTGTTTGTTTTGGGATTTAAATGTTATTATTACAAATTATACTCGAGTAAATAATAACCCTTTGGCCATGAAACTTGTGTTCATTTTGCCAACCGGTTGTTTTGCTTTTGTTTGATTTCACTCAAAATTAATCAATATCTTCAAGGTAAAAAAAAAATTAATTATTGAGATGGGTACATAAGGGAGAATAGTGCATGAATGAGTAGCCGGATGGCAAGAATAATATATGCTTTATCACTGGGGGGATAAAATGAATTTGTTGTATTTATTTATTACTCATCATCAATATCCCTTTCTGTAATGCCTTCCACTTTCAGGGGCATGATATCATTTGCATTTCTTTGCGGATCTTTGTACCTTGGACTTGTCATATTATCATGAGGTAAATATACAATTTTTGTTAGAGAATATATTTAGTTTCAACATCTCAAGGAATTTATTAATCATTTGGATGTATTTCTCCGAGATTAAATTTGAAAATTTGTTAATTCTGATCCACTGTCAACTGATAGAGAACATTCTATCATCACTGATAACTGAAAGTGTCGTATATAAATTCATTCATGTCAAATAAATGCACACAACTGAGGATAGACATATTAAGAATTTCAATTATTATTATCTCTATTACAAAGCTACAGTCCATAGTACTTATTGCACATCAAGTGGAGATTATATCAAAATCAATATATATTCAAAGAACGCTGCTCTTCATTGCCTGTGAAGATTCTAGCAAGTTTACAGCTTGTTTTTCTTATTTGAATATGTTTACTTCAGTGTTAAGTAAATAATATTTTATTTTAATATCCTGCCCAAAAAAGACTATGTACATCTACCTTCCCTAGACCTCACCAGATGGGAGATTCGTGAACCGGTCTGCCCTTTTATTATGCCTATAAAAGGTTTTGCTGTATTGTGTTGCATATCAATTGCAAGTGAAATTGAATTCACCAAGCTATATGTGTTTCCTTGGCTCCTTGTTTTGTTCAACAACTTGGTATCAAGAGCCATACGGTCTAGTAATTTTTTAATTTTGAAGACATAAATGCCAATGTTCCAGTCCTATAAATTTTAAAATTGACTGTGCCTTTGTGTCTGTGTCATGTCACATATCTCGTCTGTGTCAGTGTTTATACTTCACAAGTAACTATTGTAATCGTAGGCACTATACTAGTCGTAATATAAACGCAACACGTTCTTAATATATTTCACGGTAATTTAATATCTCTTGTTCTTTATGTTTACAGGTTGGTTGAGAAATCTGTTTCCTAGCTGTTCAGTACTGCAAAGAGCTATTCTGATGCTTTGTATATCATAATAATAATAATGATTTGTCGTTTCAGATAATTTTTCTGCTAGGATTTTGCTCTCTCCATGTTACTCCCATGGCTTTATTCTTTGCAGCCTATTTTGGCTTGCTTCTTATATGATAGATTTTGTATAGGAAATTTGTATTCATGCATCAATTATTGACACAGATTTAATACTTGGCAAAATACAGTTGAAGTATTTTGAGAGGTATATGCCTTTGTGGCAGTTGGTAGTCGCAAATATTGTTCCACATTTTTCTCCTTCTAATTTTACTATCTAACTAACTATATTTGGATATGATTTGTTGCCTTTAACATGGTAAAGTTTGATTAAAAAGAAAAAATAGCAAAATTATGTCTGAAAGCATCTATTCTTCCCACTTCATGTCAGGGATAGAAAGAACTCCACATAACAAGGATATATGCATCTATAAAATTACCAGCATATCATACACTAGTGAATTTGACATATCTTCTTGACCCCAAAACTTAAAAGCATTAGGTTTGTTAGTTTATTTATTTATATATGTTCCTCACTTTATTTATTCTTTTTCATTGTGTAATTTTTTACTCTCATCTTGTATAGTTCCATTTCCAATAGACCAAAAGTCAACTGCAAGAATGCTTTTGCTATGGGCATTATTTTAGATCAAATTATAAACTGTTGGCTAATAGAAAAATCACAAATGTACCAACAGACAAGCAAATTTATGCCCAAGAACTAGTAAAATAAGTTAAATCACAAATTACATTTACCTTTTTGTCTTAGTACCTTTTTGTCTTAGTTGGACTAATTTGGTTCGATTTGAACATTCCTCTGTATGGTTATTGAATCTGTCTCATGCATTGCAAGAAGCTATATCTGAAATTTGTAACTGTAAGGTTTCCTTTTTCAGAAATTATGGCACTTTTTGGTTTGCCAAAAAACACTAGTGTTTAGCATTTAGCAGATAGCGGATGAAAAATTAGCCCTGTTTGGCAACCGTTTTTAAAATTAGCGTATAACGTTTTTTCACTAGCGTATAACATTTTTTCTAGACATTACTTGAAGTAGCATTTGAGCTTATAACATATAGTGTATCACTTTTTCTTCCATTTTTATCCTTACTATCTTAATTAAATTCCTTACTTATCCTTCACTAACAAAATAAAACATGGCTTAATTGCACTTTTGGTCCCCCAAGTATTGGTAATGTGTGATTTTGGTCCCCCAAATTTATTTGGAGCACATTTGGTCCCCCTAGTTTTTTAATTGTGCAATCGTAGTCCTTCCATCCATCTACTGTTAAATAGATAACAAAGTTTGCTGACATGGCATAATTTATTATTAATTTTTATTTTTATATTAAAAAATTAAAAAAATTAAAAATCTGATTTAGTGGGTCAAAATTCCCCCTATATTAATACTTGGTTGTCTTTGTGAGCTGTTACCAATCTCTGGGATGCTCTCTCCTTGCCAGCCTATGATACTTTCTCATTCTCATTATTCATATTCCCAAACGGCTCTCCCGCTACTCACACCCCAACACACACGCTCTTTCTGTCTTCTGCTTCGCCATAATCAATATAATAATCGTTTTCTTCCTCTCGATATTTATAACGAGGCAGTGATGATGTTTTCTGCGATTTTATCAGACATTGAGTTGAGTGAGTGAACAATAAGAGTCGTGGTCGTGTCCTGGCTAGGTGGCTCGGTCTCTGTGTTCCTTTTCACAGATGCCATTTGGCGTAGCCATGCATGCCCCCTCTCTTCTCCCAGTGTGCGGTGCAGAGATGGGTAGGGTATTGAGTTGCTGGGCAGCGCAGATGGGTAGGAATTTAGGGACCAAAGGGTTTAATCTTGAGCAGTAACTGGGTCACGAATTTGACCCACTAAAAAGTCAGATTTTATTTTTTTAACTTTTGTTTAAAAATTTTTAATATAAAAATAAAAATTAATAATAAATTATGCCATGTCAGCAAACTCTGATCTATTTAACAGTAGATGGATGGAAGGATTATAATTGCATAATTAAAAAACTAGGGGGACCAAATGCGCTCCAAAAAAATTTGAGGGACCAAAATCACACATTACCAATACTTGGGGGACCAAAAGTGCAATTAAGCCATAAAACATTAATAAAAATCAATATTATTTTCATTATTCCATATTATTTATAAAAAAGAACTAAAACTAAGTAAATATTAAAATTAAAAATTGATATTTTAATCTTTGAAATGATAAATAATTTAAAATAAACTAAAGTGTTAAAATTGATAATTATTTTAAAATAAATAAAATCTATACTAATATAAAAGTGGGAGAGCTTTTTTTACTGTACATTGAGGTGACAGCATGTCATTTTTCTTGGAAAATTTTACTTTTTATTTTTTATTTGTTTATTATTTTATTATTTTCTTTGCTTCATCAATAAGACTTACATTTATTAGTATTGTACATTTGACAATCATCAATATGTTTGACTAAACTTTTTTTCTATATCTATTTATATTCTTGGCTTTTCCTCTTCCCATCTATATATCTAATAAATAAATAATAAATATTATAAAGCAAAAATCATAGGTGTAAACTTTTGACATATGTCAGAATCACTATAAAATTTAAAATCTTTTGACAACCGGTAAAAATGTTCACTTTTAGGAAATATATATTTATATATATTTATTTTTTAATCAAAATAAATATATATAAATATTGTCATTCTTCCTTAATATGTATTTACATGTTGATTATGAATTTATTTTATTATTTTGAGTTTATTATATGTACTTTAATCGTCATTTTCCAAAACTAAAATATTCGATAATCATACTAGGTTTCCCTATTCCACTCCATCATATTGATGGCAAGGAGGATATGTAGATCAGTTATATGATTTAAGAATATTAGTAGATCATTGTTAATAATCAATGAGAAACACTTAATGCATATTATTACATTACGTATTGTAATATCATTTTAAAATAATAAAAAACAAATTTTTTTGTTCTCAAATCATATACAAGATTGTTTTAAGGCTTTTGCTGATCACTTATGTCTACAAATTAAAAGCATTGGAGACGAATGAGTATCAACAGTGTGGGTGGGAAGAAAAAGTTGAAGCCAAAGTGTGAAACAAGTAAAGAAAGGATTTGATATGTTAGACTTAATTTGGGATAAAGCAAAAAAAGAGTTTGGTAAATTTAGAAGCACAATTCAAGTTATTAATGATAACAATACTACCAATAATAATAATAATTGATGACCCGTGTGATGCACGGCTGCAAACAAGCTAGTAAATAATATATATATATATATATATATATATATATATATATATATATATATATATATATATAATTTATATAAAAAAAATGCAAACATGTCCTTTTATGTAATTTTACACTAATCAACTAGTGCAATCACTAGTTTTACTAAACACTTCAAATCCAATCCGCTAGTTTATCTGTTATTCACTATCCGCTAGTTTTTATCAAACAGAGCCTATATTTGAACAACCAAATTAGGACACCATACAGTATCCCTTTGGTTTTCTAGTATATTTTTGGGATGTATGTATATAAAGAAGAAGAAAAAATAAGTGAGAGATAGAAATAAATACATATGATATCACATACGGTATCTAAAACTTGATGTTCAAATATCATCACTCGTGACCGGTCCTTCTAACATCTCTACCACTTCACTCATTGATGGCCTGTCTGATGGATGTGATTGAATGCACCACAGACTCACCAATGTCATTTTCATTACCATTTCATTTTCCTCCTGTGTGTTGACCAAACAATTTGCAGGAATATTACCTTTCTCAATATCCTTATATAAATCCAATCTGGGAAAAACATTTCACTGGAATGTGACCCTCCACTATCATAACTCTTTCTTCCTCCAACCATTTCAAGTATCAACTTGCCATAGCTATACACATCAGATTTGTGAGAAACTCTCCCAAATGTTTGGCTAAAAACTTCTGGTGCAATATACCCTATTTTCCCCCCAATAATTATAAGAATTCATTGATAAGGTCTAACTCAAGCATCATAGTGAATACTCTCCGCACCTTTTAGGAAGGGTTGAAAAGCAACACCTTATCACATGCTCAAAGTTAGACAGGAAAATTACAAATGTCCTCATCTTCAAAAACAAAACAAAACACCTGAAAAACTCCCTGAACATGTAAATCAACTCCCCAAAATCAAATAGGTAGCAGTAGGACAACCCCTCAATACAATCACTATAACACCTCACTATAAGCAAATACAGTAGTGTTACACTAGATTTGGGACACTTCCAGCGACACTTGCACTGTCGCAGTTGTATTTTTGCAATTTTACCTTCTTCTCTTTTTTTTTAAATATTTAGTTTTTTTAGTACTAACATGTTTAGCTATTAACCATATAATAAACTGAATTAACCAAATATTTGCACGTGATTAACCAAATATTTACATGATTGTTGAAAATGATTGTAAGCTTCAGGATGACCCATTAACCATATAATGAACTAAATTGACCAAATATTTACACGTGATTAACCAAATATTTACATGGTTGTTGAAAATCATTGTAAACTTCAGGATGACCCATTAATCATATAATGAACTGAATTAACCAAATATTTGCACGTGGTTAACCATATATTTACATATTTGTGGAAAATGATTGTAAGCTTCAGGATAACCGATTAACCATATATTGAACTGAATTAACCAAACATTTGTATGTGATTAACCAAATATTTACATGGTTGTGAAAAATGATTATATGCTTCAGGATGACCCATTAACCATATAATGAACTGAATTAACCAAATATTTACATGATGGTGGAAAATGATTGCAAGTTTTAGGATGACCAATTAACCATATAATGAATTGAATTAACCAAATATTTGCACCTGATTAACAAAAAAATGTTAGTAATAAAAAAAGCTAAATATTAAAAAACAAAAAAGTGGTCAAAATTATGAAAATGCTACCGCTACAATGTTCTACAGTGTTGGCGTCAAAGCTGGGTGTCAAAAAATAATTTCTGAATCAAATAACCCTGACTTTAACACAACTGATACAAGCATTAAAAAACATTCATGCGCAACTACCATACTACTTGACAACCCCTATCCAACATCCTACTATTGCCCAAATTGGTTATGTTCAGTAAACTGTCCTGGTTATGCTCAGCTTCAAAACTGGAGCACCACAAGCAGAAGCATTGATTTAGATATCACCCTCTTCTTCTCCCCACTGGTTCTGGTTTCTAAAAGTTGTCCTCCCATCTGGGTGTGAAACACTCCATTTGATCCTGCTACATTCCTGCACCACATCTTCTTGCCTATCTTCATTTTGATGCAATATACCCTATCTCCACAGCTATAGCCTATAAATAGGAGACTCTACTCTTGTATTAAGTGTGCCAGCTGCCAAGTATTAGAAATCATGTTCCCTCTCATAATTTTATAATTCAAAGTCAAAGCCAACAAACAGAAAGAAAGGCGGAGTAAAAGTGGCATCTCAGCCACACCACAGTACTCATTCACGTAAAATCTGCAAAATGAAACAATAATATATAAAAAAGGAGAGTCTAATTACTCGGTCTGAAAATGATAGAGATCACCTGTGTTAAAATGGACTATCACTTCCTGTCTTATCCAATTAGACTGTGTCATATCATTTAAAAATGACATTTATAATAAGTAATATAATTAATTTTTCAAGTAGCACAATCTAACTGAGTGTGACAGGAAGTGACACACCATTTTGAGACAGGTGATCTATATCCGACATAAAAAATGTTCCGGAGCCATAGGTTTTATGCTTCATAGTATTCAGCTCCTTACCTATCTTTCTATTATGCAAGACAAGATCTTCCTCAGAAAACTGGGATTTTGATCATACCAAGAATCATTTTGAAGTTGATATATAACACAGCTAGAAGCAAGCCTTCAAGCTCCTTCAAAGGTATCCAGCATTCAAGTTATGGTTGAAATTGAATACTGGAAGCCTTTGAGGGACCATGAAGAGTTCTTCTGTCAATTTCACTCTGATTAATTACATGTATGTGTGAGATTGGTGAACACATTTAATTGGGTTCATATTTATAGACATGGTTGGTTGACCCTTGAATATCTAAGAAAAAGGTGAAATCGAATCTTGGGTCATTCCTTATTTGCTTCATTATTTGGTTCTCCATATATGGGTTTGCTTTTATTTTTCCTCATTTATCATGACATAACGGACAATGGATGAGTATCAAACTTTTAATGATCAGATTTATATTTACTAAAGATGGGAAAATCAATAACATCTCACCCAAAATCTTACTTAACAGGAATCAATCTCATTACCACTTGGTCTAGTAGGCATCTTTTTTCTTGACAATTGATGAGTATCAAACTTTTAATGATTATATTTATATTTAAAAAAAAATGGAAAAAACAATAACATCTTTTTTTATCCTTAAAACTTTTGATTGGATTCGAACCCGAAATCTTACTTAACGAAAATCAAGCTTCATGCCACATGATCTAATAGGCGACTTAATCAATAACATCTTTTAAAAGATATGTATCAATATGAATTTTTTAATATTTACAAAACTAAATGTTGCATATTTGTAAGGTTCTGTGAGGAAAAAAAATATTGTTTAAAAAAAGATACCTCCGGTATCTGTGTTAAGACAAGCATGCCATTTATCCTTTTTTCATAAAAATAAAAACAAAAAATTAATAACAGATGCTACACTACAGACTTTTATATTTAAAAACCACGACAAAATTTACATGTTTTTAAGAAAATATTTAGATTTTAAAATGTGTATTATATGTTTGCCCTTTTAATTATAGAAAAAATATCACAATTCACTTCAAGAGCAAAACGACACGTTCATAGAATTCTGTTAAATCAAAAGCAACGATCTTCATAAAACATGATATGTGGTGCTTGTCATGGATAAATTATTCTGCATGGAAAAAGTCACAAACCTCAAAGCGATGTCGATCAGATATGATGCTGTTTTATTGGATACTAACACTGCATATTAGAATGTCAACCCACCAGTACCATTTTTGGCAGTAGCGTTTTTGTGCACTATCAGTCTATTATAGATCATAATAGTGTCTGCACCCTGCTTTAAAAGCCATAAAGGCACATTGACAAGAAACAGGATTATATATATGCGTTTGACATTGTACATTTGTATTTACAGTGTGTCTGTTATATATTAAAATTATGTCTATTAAAAAAGTCTCACTGTTAAGAACATCATATCTGATAATTAATTATCAGTACATACAAAGATGCCTTGTTAGCAAGGTTTTAAATTGCGATTACGGTTTCGTTACGTTATATAGCAGACAACTGCGGCCAATGCGGCAGTAACTATGGTCGCGTTTCGATTTCGGAACCCCAAAAACCAAAATGTCTCAGTCCCAATTATGGTAACGAACCTTTTTTTAAAACCTGCATGTTAGTATATCCTATTTTTCTTGGAATTATAAAAAAAACTCAAAAATAGTTGTATATCTCAAATTTTTTTTTAGTCATGGCCTATCAGTCATAGTTATCA
Organism: Echinosophora koreensis; assembly: GCA_035048595.1. Taxonomy (NCBI): domain Eukaryota; kingdom Viridiplantae; phylum Streptophyta; class Magnoliopsida; order Fabales; family Fabaceae; genus Echinosophora; species Echinosophora koreensis. Next base: position 2,011,663 of record JAPCYP010000046.1, read on the forward strand.
AATTATATCATTATAGCTCTATCTAGAAGCACTAGACACTCAAACAGACAAGTTCATCAGGAATAAATTCCAACTATTCGTGATCAATAAAGTAACCTTATCTAAAATTTGGTGAATTGAGCTCCAAATCAAACAAAGAATGTGAATGTTGTTAGCTGTACTATTTCAATTAAGGGTCTTGCTAACGAGTGTCCTAAGGATATTAGTTAAAGAATCAATAAAAGGAAAGTTTGTATCGAGAGTAAGTTAAACACTTTTCAATGTAATAAATACAACAGTTTCCAATACAAACTTACCTCTTTTGATATCTTAACCAGTGTTTTAAGGGCACTCATTAATATTCTCCTTCAATTAATGGTGGAGGAGAGAATCAATCCATCGTAGATTTTTGTGCATAAATAGGTATTCGTTGTTCAATTCATGATCATAGTAGTGGCTTGTGCAATGGATTTGAAAAGGAGAAAGCCTTTAGTAACCCTCAGAGGCTTCCACGGCACCATGCATGTTACACTTGAGTCGATCAATGACCCTGCATGCATGCATAACCGTGGAGTCGTGGATTACCTCTGGGGTGTCATTGAAGACTTTATTCCTATCTCTTGACTTCGGTTTATATAGTTATAAAGTGAGTGAGTTAAACACTTAAATTGGTGCAGTTGAGGTTATTTATTTCATCATATATCAAGCAGCATATATATATGTAGCACATACGGTTAATTTTGGTTAAATGTTTCTTAAGCTCTCTTATATATGTTAAACTTGTACTTTCTGTGAATCAATTTCTTTTCTATTCTTTAAAGCATAGGTATATTGAGTGCACTGAAAAATGTTCCACTCCAAAGATTAAAAAGAAATTACATGGTCTCAATTATAACATTAATTATTTGTACTATAGCTAGAAGATAAACTTTCTTTTGATTGTCAAATAGTGCTAGACTGCTAGTCATATTTTTTGTTGGTGGAGCAAGTGCTGGAAACCAAAATATGGGACTAAAATTGTATAGCCATTTTAATCCTATTTTGCATTTCTTACTAACATAATGGAAAAAAAAGTATTTTTGTATCTTGCATTATTGTTGATGACAATTGTACACATGCATGTCTAATAGGATGAAGATCTTGTGTCCCGCTAATTTCCTGTCACGTTCTCTGCACCCCACCAATGATTTTATGACTATTCATAATTCTTTAACACTCATGCACATCCCCAGCCTTTTATTTGATTGAGAATCATTTCCCTACTGATCCTCTCTCATTTTTACAGTACCCATGAGAGGCGGAGATATGATTTTGGGGAATGAATATGTAGTAGTTTTCATTTTGGCCTATTGAAACAAATAGAAAAATTAGAAGAAAAAAAAAGTAAAGGACAAAGTGACCAATTTTTACTCTTTATGTTTGGTAATATTTTTTTTTATTTCAATTTTGAGATAATGATAGGAAAAAATCGACTGGATAATATAATTACAAATTACAAAGAAAATTCAGATATATCATTGGGGAAAATTGAGTTTAATTGGTATGTATTGTCAGTGTAAAGTTTTTTACACTGTCAACCAATCAGAAATTATGACAGTTTTGCGACGTCTTTTAAGATAGTAGGATAGAGTAAAACATTTTTAATAATGTGTTAAGTTATAATTGATTAATTGTATAATTTTTTTTTTGAAACTAACAATGTATTTCAATTAAATCCAAAAAAAAAAGTCTTTGCACCAATTGCCCTAATAAAAAAGTTAATATTCACTCTTTGCTTTTACATTCTCTAGTAAATATTGAAAAATAAAAACTAAAAAATAAGTTGCTAAGAAAAACAATTAAAAGCATTTTATGCTGCAACAATAAAATATATATTTCCTTCTAAGTGAGTCGGTAAAGTAAATTTCTAAGAACAAAAACACTTTATTGTATGTTAGAGGTCTACCAATCATATTACACTCCCACAATTTTTGTGATTACGCTGTTTTGGGCAAATAGACCATGTGTGTGCCTAGTAATTCATGAGTGCTTAAGAAATTATGCCACAATTTCATACAAGCGGTATCTCTTTCTCCCGTTTTACTACCCTCTTTCATTATTTCAACCTTTTCCTATGTGAATCTTTCAAAAAAAAAAACAAAAAAACAAAAAACCTTTTCCTATGTGAAGAACAGTTTAGAGGAAAAATTACCTTATTCAAACTAATTAATTACTTTTTTATTTCAAAAAAAAAAATTTAATTACTTTATTCCAGACTTATATCCAAGCGATCGAACTTTTATTTTTTATTTTTTATTTTTTAAAAAAAAGCTTAAAGGGATCAAAAGTTGTTTCATTCTAAAGTCGTGTATGTAAGAAATGTAACTAACTCAAACCTAAATAACATCTAAATTAACATTTTAAGTGAAGTACTGCAATCATTACCAAGTCAACCAAACTCAGCAATTGGGTATTTTTTTTTTCCAAGGTATCTTTCACGCACAACTGCAGAGACTAATCCTTCAAAGTACTTGACGACATTGAAGGACTAACTTCTCCAAACCAAATTTTCTCTATATGCAAGAATCAAGGATTGAACCCCTAACCAGTTGCTTAAGGGGCCTGAGCTCGTTACTACTCGGACCAATCAGATGTTGGTGCAATTTGGCTTTTAACCTAAGTGACACTTTTAGAGGAGAATGAGAGGTTCCTACATTACCGAGAACCCAAAAAAAGTAATCCGTTGACTTTAACATAATCTGTGGGTATCTTTACCTTCCTACCTTTCAAAGTATCTTGAGCAATAATACAACGAAATTGAACACCACTTATATAAAAGTAACAAATCGATTCTTATAACAAACACAATTTGGGGAAAAATGCTAGGTCCTAGATTTCTGAGGATAAACACAGAAATTAAAGATATGCTTTTTAGTTGTGATCAGAGGTGACTTATTCTGCATGCCAAGAGTCAAAACAAAAAATCTGAACTGATGCCATTCTCTATATACTTGTAAGACGAACTTTGGTTGATTCTATGTATCCTTACTGTATTAGAATGTCAAGTGCCTAAATTAATAGTGTAACTTCTCCCTTCAATTTAATGGTTAGTTATTCGTGTAGATATGATCTTTGGGCTTTCCATTATCTGTATTTCTAAAAAGTGGAATATATATAACATTGATTATGTTGTTTAAAACGAATAATTTAGTTAACTAGATACAATCCTTACATGTGCAAAACATTTCGATTAATTTGATGGATTTAATTTATATATACGGATAGTGTAAAGTTTTTTTAACACTATTAAATAATCAGAAATTGACACATCATTATAAATGCTTAATTCTTATCCTAACCAGTAATCAACTTAAAAGTCATTAATTTCATGATTTCTGATTGGTTGTCAATGTAAAAATCTTTACACTGATAATGCATACAAATTAAACTCTAATTTTATCACCAAAATGGAAAACATAATATTCGCCGATTTTCTTCCGAAAGATCTCTATTTGGTAGCAGGCTATCACCCTTTTGGCTTGGTACCTATTTATTTATTTATTTTAATTGATTAAACTGTAAAATTATATTACGAAGAGCAATTATAATACACATGATCAGGTAGTTTGGGTATAATTTCACACCAAGGATTCAAAGAATCAACTGGTGGGTTTGTGTCTATTCAAGACTTTCTCCACCTTCTAAGAAGGATTCTCCCGAAAATGAAGGCCGAACATACCTACAAATCACATAATTAATTAATATTCCCTTCGTAAATGTAACAATCAGTCTATACAACTATACAATCACAATCTGGCTAAGAAGAAACTAGATTACAACTTAAAAGGAATTTTTTCTCTGCAATATTAATTAATCTCCCCTTTACTGCAATATTCTTGAATTCTTCACTTAATTTCAATTTGTATCAATTAGAAAATACATTGACAGGCTTAACTACCTCCTTGAAGTTTATAGTATTTTTTTCAATCAAAATATGATACTCCCTCCAGTCCACAATATAAGAAATAAATGTGTTTTTTTTTTGTCCAAAATATAAGAAACATGTATCAAATTTTACACATAGTAAATGTTAATTTCCAATATTTCCCTTATTAATTACTATCATTAATTATAGATCTTTCAGAATATTAATTAAAATTAGAATTGATGTTTTTGAAAATTTATATAAATATTAATTATAATTAATTCATTTCAATACATATCCTTGGCCTATGTGTTTTAGGGTTTTGTTTCTTATATTGTGGATCGTAGGGAGTATATAGCAGCAACTATGTCACTACAAGAATTTCTCGTGTCATCGACGGACAAAATTCATTAGTAACCCCAAAAAATTCCTTTGGCAACGAGAATTTATTGATGGATCAACGACCAAAAAAACCAGTCAATAATCTATAGGTGGAACCTAAAGAGTCTGTAATATATATACGTGGTACTAAAGTTAAAAATATTGATGTATTCACAATTGATTTCCATCTTCTTGCCACTTAAATTTTTTTTTAAAAATTATACAAAAGATACTAAAAGAAATATTGATGAAAGAAATAAGAAATTATTAATGGTCATGTGGCCTATCAATATGTGGTCAACAAATGGTCCGTTCTTTTATCCTCACACGAAACGGATCCGCAGAGGTGGTCTGGGAACCTTGTAATCAATTACTTTCAATTGGTTTTGACTTTTGACTTTTTATTTTATTTTATTTTTTGGTTGGATGAATTTCGTCTGTTTACAATATTCCTTTTCTCTTTAAAGTCACTTGTTGAGTTAGCAACTAAAAGTACATTTACCCTTGATTAGTTTTAGATTTTAACTCACTTTGGTATGTACGAACCCTAGACTGATCGAGAGAGCAATAGGATCCGCTCACTAGCTTGTGTCGCCGCCGCCACTCCGGCTTGACTCCAGCCGATCCTTCCTTGTCTCCCCCTGTTGTGTCTCATCTCTCATGTTAGTCCAGCCGTCTCATCGCCTTTCAGTGACGGCCTGGTTGGTCTTGTAGCATATCTCTCTATTTGATTTAACCGTCTCATGCACAACTCTCGCCCTTCTCTGCATCTGTTTGATCGGACTCTGCAAGTAGTGCGAGGTTCTGCTTGTGAGGTATTTGAGGATTCGTGCGAGGAGTTTGTTAGTTTCTTAGATCTGGATTTATTTTCATGGCGTGTCCTTGGGCTTTTCTCAATCCTGAATCTCATTCTTCGAAAGCCTCGCCGTTTCCACAATTTAAAATCTTTTGCTCAGCCTTTGAATGGTTCATTTGACATCCCACTTAGTCAGCTTCATCGGTCGTGCATGAAGGGAGACTCCGTCTCTATCAAAATATATGAGGATGAATATCAAAAAGGATTGGAATGTTGCAAAAACAACCTTCATGACTGCTTGTTTGTTGAAGGGTGATATCCCTATAAAGATCTTCGACTTACGTAACAAACTTTCAAAACTATGGAACGTTTGGGTCAATGGAGAATGATTCCGCTAGGAAAGGGATTCTATGAATTCGGTTTTGCTTCTCAAAAGGATTTGCATAGTGAATTGGCTGTTGGGGCTTGGAACCTTCAACCAGGGCTATTGCGTCTTTTTCAGTGGTCTCCAGATTTTATTCCTAATAAGCAGAAACAATCTCATGCTCAATGCTGGATTAGAATTCATGACTTGCCGCAGGAATATTGGCGCTTGAAATTGTTATTTGAAATTGCAGGCGGTTTAGGTACTCCAATAAGTTTGGATGAAGCTACCCGTACTCGGGCATATGGTCACTATGCTCGAGTTTTAGTGGATGTTGATCTGACAGGGAAGTTGCTCAAGGAGATTATGGTTGAGCGTGAAGGTTTTGCATTTTCTATCGGTATCGAATATGAGAAGCTTCCTTCTTTTTGTTCTAATTGTAAATCAATTTGGCACTTGGCATCGACTTGTAAATTTTGCAAGGACAATGTGGTGCATAATGATCTGCATTTGGTGCAGAAGACTAATTAGCAAGCATATGTTCCTAAGGTTCGAGAGCGTATACCAGATGATGGCCAGATTGATACATCACCGGATGGAACAATGTTTCAGTTAAGGTTCCAAAGCAAAAACTAAATGAAGACAATGAACAGATTGATACATCTCCGGGTGAAAATTTTAATGACAATGATTCGATTGAGACCATTTATGACGAGTCTCCTGATCATGTCTCAAATTCCATTCCACATATCTCAACTTCTGTTGTAACTAATTCTGACTCTACAACCAAGAATACTCCGACTCCAGTGCACGTTTCTAGGGCTACCTGTGATATAACAGTTTGTGGTAAGAATCTTGAGACTCCTGAGATTAATTCAACCCTTATGCACCCTAATGTTGCTCATGAAATGAAGAAACTTGCTAAGTTTTGGGGAAATAGGGACGGGGGTGACCCAGAGAATGACTCTCTCTCAGCAAAGCAGATGAATAATGATAATGCTGTTGAAGTTGATTCTGGTTTCACGGTGGTTATGTCCAAGTCTCAGAAGTATAATCTGAGGAAGAATAGAAAACGTAATGTTAGATTTTTATGGCTTTGTTTCTTTTTCATGGGTTTTGGTTTATGTCCCCCTAATTTTGTTTTCTTTTGTTTTTCTTTTTTTTATTAATAAATTATGGTGACATAGGATCACTTTGCTTAAAAAAAAAACACTTTCTCATTTAAAAAAAAAATGTCACTTGCTAATTACTGATCATAAAATTGTAGGTAACTGTATAAGCTAACCCGCTTTTTCTAGAGAAACCATTCGAATCATCAACATGCAAATTGATATTGATTACAGTCAAATATATATTCTGTCATCAATTATTCATTATCAACTGCAGAGAATAATTCATGCAAAAGATGCCATATTTCCATTTTGGTAACATTGTTAGAAGTAAACGATCCCCATGATCTCCAACTTGGTGGAATTGATATGATCTATAATTCTAATTAAGAAGGTTCTTGAGGCATACAATTATACTACTGGAGATTTTATAAAATTACCCATATCTTAAAGTTGGCGAATCAAACAAAAACAGAGAAAAAAAAGAGAATTTTGTTTGGCAACACAACTAGCTATACATATTGTTGATTAATAATAGTATATCTTATAACTATGAGGTAAAGTTTGTTGAGATCTCAATATATTTTAAATAATCAAGAGTAGATACAATCTTATTTTCTCACTTTACATTTTTTCTCATTTTAGAGTAGTTAAATTCTAGGTATAAGGTGTGCTTGTCTAAAATTGATCACATTTTTTTTTACTAAACAAAAACTGAAAAATGACTCCATTAAATACAACTATTAGGATATTAATGGAGAACCGTATCTAAAAAATGAGGATCTTTATTTTATTGTTGTTTTAGACGTCGAATTCGATCCGTGGGACAATGGAGGAAATGCTAATTGGTAAAACAATATTCTCTTTTTGCATGGTGAAATCCTTCCTATATAAGGCCAATAAACCTTAGTTTCATTAATGTAAAATGTGTTAACAAATATATATATATGCATGGCTCCAAAGGGAGAACTTTCTAAGTTCCCTCAAAGGCTTCCAATTAAGCATCTTGTTGGCGATTGACTAGAGAAACTATCTTCTGTGACCCTCAAAGGCTTCCACTCCTCTTTGTTCAATTTGATTCAATATGGAGATAACATAGAGGAGAGGTTGCCTTAGGGTTGCTGAAGGCTTTCCTCTAAGTATCTGGATGGTTCAATGGATCGAAGCAGGTATGTGGAACACAAATCTACTATCCCAGTTTCATGTCCCACACTCTCTATCACACCAATAAAAACATGTCACGTCAGTTAAAAAATTCTCATCCTTCATAGTGTTATTATATAAATTAAAAGTGATATTTTTTTAACTGACATGACATGTTTTAATTGGTATGACTGAGAGTGAGACATGAAATTGGAGACAACAGATCTGTATTCGAGCATGTGATGGTATATTTTCAATGGACATAACTCATTAACTCTTCATAGTGGTCTTACAACCAAACAAAGCTACAAGGTTTGTGTTGTGTGATTTGTGTTTGCTTTAATTGGCATTGAAACATTTTGTGTGATCACTTTTTATTCTCTATATTACTCAATTGCAACCTGAACTTAAGTTCAAATATTTGCAACAGAAACATCTTTCACGGCCAAATTTATTACGTTCAACTACAAACTCCTAAAGTTTTTTTTTTTTTTATGCTCACATGAAACATAAGTTTTAATCAAACTTTTTTTATGGTGTGACAAGGAAGAAAAGTCATGAGCAAAAATACGAAATTTGCAACAATAGCATACCGTAGTAACCAAGCCAAAGATTCAAAAACAGTATGTACATATATAACAATAGAGGAACAATATATCAATAAATAAAGATTTTTATGAAAAACAATTATCTTTGAATACATTTGCTTTTTCAAAACTACAACAACCTTCTTTTACATGATTATAACAACCTTCTTGAGTGTGCGAGAACACTAAGCATCTCCACAATGTTATTGAAGAAAGGAGTTGAGAGGTCTCACTCCCTATGCCATTGGAAGCATTATGTGTAGGAAAAATTTGAACAAGGAACCTCTCATAGAGGAGATTATTTGTGAAACCCAGGAATCATTGCCGGGAATAGGCATTTCTTGAATCTGTCTCCCAGATCATGAATTCCCACCTTGACAAGGTATGAAAAAACACACACACGTGCACGCACACATACACACACATACACTCCCACTCCCACTCCCACTCCCACTCCCATACACACACACGCACGCATGCACATGCACATGCACATGCACGCACACACGCACTCGCACGTGCGCACACATACACACACAAAATATCACTTTATTATAGACTCACTTTTAATCAAAATCAAATTATTTTATATCAAAAAAAAATTACAAAATCATGTCGATCAAAACTTAATTTTGCAAACTATGTTCCTTAATCACTTCTGACAACCAAGGTGGATCTTGGCAGTCTCTTAGAGCAAGGGCTACATCTTCTAGTCTACCACAAAGCAGAATGAAACCAGTCAATTAATGGAATCAAGTCAAATGTAATTCGTACATGTAGTAAATATGAAAATTAATTACACGCATAAAGTATAAATCCTATTAGCGATGATAGCATCATAGCAGATGTTATCATGTTTTGTACTCTACACCCAGTAAATAAAACTCATTTTTCATTTGCATTTATCTATCTAGTATCTACAGTCTCACTAAACTACTGAAGCACTAAAGATAAATTCTTGAACCATTACTACCCATCTATCTTTTAAAAGACAGATTATTTCCGGGTAAAACTTATACGTCAGACTACCATATTTTAATTGATATTGATTTCTTCAATGTTCAAATTTGCTATACCATACATGCTATAAATAAATCTAGCATTTATAGATAAGTCTACAAGGGCTAATTTTTTTTTTTTTTTTTTAAAAAGACTTGATTGAAAAATCTATAAGTTGAAAGTAAATTAAAAAACTATTCTATCTACCTAAAAAAAAACTTCAAAAACTAAACTAGTAGTAAAATATCATCAAAACTTGAAGAAACAAGAGACTTCTCTTTGATTGAAGATTAACATACATATGTATGTGGCTCACGTGCAAAGGAACTGAAAATCGAGTTTAGATCAAAACTACAGGATAACGCTGACTGGTTGGCGAATTTTATGGTGCACTCCAACGTTTGGAGTGCACCGGTACACACCTTAATTATAACCATTGGATCATCTCTAAAATGGAATCTATGGTCATAATATGTCTAACTTTTCATCCAGGTAACTTGTCAAACAGGTAAGTATCTCTAACCCGATTGCAAGTGCGCTGCTGCTTGTTCTTTCAATTTTACTGGCAGCATGGCTGTGTTTTTTGTTTTTTTCCTTCCCATTTATGAGCAGCACCGCTGCTGCTTTTTATTTAGATTACAAGCAGCATATGGTGCTGCACTTTTCCCTCCATTCACGCATCAGAGGCATGATATATATATAGTTATGTATAGTTATATTTATAAATATGTTATTATAACTTGAGGCATGATATAAATATGTTATTTATATACATAGTTATATTTATAAATATGTATATTTATAAATTTGTTATATCTATAGTGTATCACCCACCAAAATGGTGTAATGATACACCAACCAAGTAGTAAATATATCCGATATAAAACACAAATATTATGTTCAGCTCACTAGACCAATAGATGTTATAAGGCAATCATGCTCAAGAAGATAGATTGAATGAGAGGAAAGTAATAAATTTTGTATAAAAAATAACAGAGGAATGAAAAAGTAGCTAACTTAAAAAATTTAAACAAAAACGGATTTGGGGTTAACCAACTTTGACGTCTGAAAAAAGGAAAACTACTGGTTTTTATGTAGATAGCCACAGAGAAAGGTAAAAGAAAAATCAAAACTACACCAAGCAAAAATAAAAAACCACATTAGAATCAAATAACAAATGACCTGAAATAACAAGAGGTCACTTATTATAGCAAGTCAAAACTTGAGTGCACCGGTGCACCTCAAAGGCATGGGGTGCACCATAAACGGCGCCTGACTGGTTTGGTTTATTGGACAAATAAAACACACTACTCATAATCCCATCATTGTTTCTTTGGAAGCAACTGAAAAGCCAATGAAATAAGGGACTTGAGAACTAACCTCATTACATCTAAATTAAGCTTCAATTTTTGCAACCTGTTCTTGGCACCTGCTTCACATAAAATAATAACCCTGCATTCGCCTAGCTTATAGTTACACCTGCAAATAAATTGGAAGATCGATATGGAATTAGCATTGGATCGCATAAAACTTTGCGTTCACTTCAGTTCATTCTTATCTTTCTATATTAATGCTATTCGAGTATAAAGCAACACCCCCCTTCTTTTTTCTTTTTTTCTGATAGGCAAATGTTAGTATTAGTTGTTAATTATTATGTTAGTTTTTCTTATTTGCTAAGGTTTGAATCCTGAACCTCTAACTCCTTCAGTTCCTTATACTCTTAGCTCAAACCAGTTGAGTTACCCCCTTGTATTTTCCCCTTCCACAGTCTCATCATCTCAGATGTGTGTAGAAAAGAAAACATTAGAAGTCTTACCCAACTTGCCGGAGAGTATCATTCCCGGGAAACTCTTCTCTGTTTTTAGTACAGAGAACCGAAACTTCGTTGCCAACTGCATTGTTTAAATAAAAGATAAAAATAAAAAAACTTACATAAGAACGCCAATACAAATTAACCTTTTACCTTCAATTCCATTAAATAAATAAGTAAATGAAATAAATAAATCTACAAATTTTGTAATGGCATGGCATCTGATATCGGTAAACCAATACTGTGATCAAATAGCTTCTTAAAAATGCTCTTCTAGTAGAAAGCAAACATCAGAATATAAAACCTATAAGTTCGCCTTGAGATTTTATAACTTTGCATCAAATATGCTTGGAAAAAAACTTCACTTAAACTGCGAACTTCATGTAATGCTATTCGTCTGAAATGTTGATGACTGAGGTTTGAAGGTGAAGAACTCTATGTATGACTTGTATACTAAACGAGAATAAAATAACGGAAAGAGGCTTCAGAAGCTGACCTTTTCAAAAGTAGTTTCCTCCATTCCTGTCTCATGATTCAAGCACAACATGGCTGTCAGGATGATTTTGCCAAGTCTTGAACATCTTTTAATCACCTTCACAGAGAAAAATGGCTTATACAACATAAGACTGAAATAAAATGTTAGCGTCATTCTGCCAGGTAAAGGAATATAAAAAGTGCTTATGACTGTTCCGAGCAATTCAGTTAATGGATTTTGTGAGAAAACATATGCTTATCCATAAATGACAGAAATAACATCGACATCCTATTTTACTTACCATGATCTATGATTACTGTCCCACAAAATTAGCAATCATGTCTGATGAACTAAATCAGCATTACATGTGTTGAATTGGAAGGTTTTAGGTAGAGAAAAAAGAAAAGAGAGAAATAAACTATCAAATAATAAGATTGATATTGATTTGATGTGGTGATGATCTGATTACAAAAGACAATCCTAATAGTCCTATTCATACTAAAAGTATAATCCTAATCTTGATCAAATGGAGAAACAAATCATAAGATATAAATAAGACATAAATACTAAGATTTCACTAAGGATACTTTAAAATATTCTTAGATTCTAAGATACAAAAAATATATTATCAGATATTCCTCAGATTTTCTAACACTCCCCCTCAAATTAAAGCTTACTAATCTTTAAGCTTGTTATACGAAAATAATGCATTCCCCTCAAATTATAATTTAAAATAAAAAACATCAACTGAGCTCCACAAAAATAATGGTTAGAAGGCAACTCAAGGTTGTTGGAGATGCCAGAGAGAGTTGCTGGAAAGACAACTTAGTAAGATAGTTGGAATGATCATCAGCCTGACAAAATTTTTTTGGAAAACAATCTAGCAAAGTAAGGTCCGAACTTCTCAAAACCGCATTTAGAAAGCTTCAACAACAATATCGGATACCCAAATTATTTAAAATTGAAATTGAATAATAGCTTTCCAGCATGACAGTTACATGGAACAGGTCATGGAAGATGGTATCGCTCTGATACCATGTTAAATTGGAAAGTTTTAGGTAGAGAAGAAGGAAAAGAGAGAAATAAACTAACAAATATTAAGATTAATATTGATTTTATGGAGTGATGATCTGATTACAAAAGACAACCCTAATAGTCTTATTTATACTAAAAGTAGAATCCTAGTCCTGATCAAATAGAGAAACAAATCATAAAATATAAATAAGAAATAAATCCTAAAAGATCATCTAGGATACTCTAAAATATTCTAAGATTCTAAGATATAAAAAAGATATTATCAGATATTCCTCATATTTTTCTAACAATATGTAACACAGAACAAGTCTTCGTTCATGTGATAATCCTCAAGGAAACGGCAAAGGTTTGCTATTTACTACAAAACATATCTGAAGTAAATCAGCAACATTTGTATTAAATGTAAGTTAGTCATTCACTATTAGGTCATACGTCTCACAACTAGGTTCGGCTCACTGTCTAAAGCATCATCTACCACTCTAGGGGCAAATGGAACTTCTGGAGTCAAGAAATAAATCAGCATATTGCAAACTTCAACTCACTTGAATATGAGGCGCCTCGAACATATCTTGAGCGGCTGCTACAACGTCTGCAATACCAACAAGTCCCTTCCCTAGAGAGGAGACGCAAATGAATTAGTGGGCAGTAAGCACCACCTCAAAAATAAGGAATTTATGCATACAAGTGATGCTGATCAGAGTCCAGATTTAATGACAAGTAATCCAAATATTCCAATATAGAAGACACAAGATCAAACAATGTCTGATTTGTAGATCAATATCAAGCATGCACAATAGGCAACAACAGAATAACGAGTCTGCAATAAAATCTATGGTAGTATAGAATATGTTCATACTGGGAAGTCAGTTAGTTACAGCTGATAGGATAACTGTTAGTTACAATAGTTGCGAATTATAAATAGGAGGGAATAATGATTGTAATGGGAGTTTTTTGACATTTGGAGTTTGTAAAGAACCTTGAGCAAAACTCGGTGGAGGATATTGCTCTTCTGTTCAATACAGAGGATTCTTTTCCATTTTCTTTTTCGATTCGGTCTCTTTTTTTTTTTTGAACAAGCCTTTTTTTTTTTTTTTGAACAAGCCGATTCGGTCTCTTTAATTTCTAAGGATCCTAACACCCTGCCATGTTGGAAAATCATAATACTAAAAGAAAATGAAGCTTTGTCTTACCTATGACAATTAGTTTGGAATGTGGCTTAGTAAGCCAGTCAAGAATATTGTACAGAACCTGTGATAAAAGGAAGGTTCATGGCATTGTAATTCCATATATTAAAGAATGTGGATTCAATGACAAGTTTCTTTTACAAGATTCGTAGGTTACATGGCCGGTCAGCCTCTTCTCCGGTTCTCTTCCCTTCAACAAATCTCTCATTTAGCAAGTGGAGAGCCTTTTTCCAGCTGACCCTGTTTCCATTTTCTTAGAATTTGAGTTTGAGCCTAACTCAACCCCAAAAGCTAGCATGTAAGGTGAGGGTTGCCCCATAGTTATAAACACTCATCAGGCCATATCTCTATCCAATGTGGGATCCAATACATCCCCTCACGCCCAGGGCCCCATAGTTATAAACACTCATCAGGCCATATCTCTATCTAATGTGGGATCCAATACATCCCCTCACGCCCAGGGCTGGATATCTGGAGCGTGAAGTTTGCAGGACTGGACATCTGCGGATGGCCCAATAGATCTAGGATAGGCTCTGATACCATTTTAGAATTTGAGTTTGGGCCTAACTCAACCCCAAAAGCTAGCTTGTAAGGTGAGGGTTGCCTCATACTTATAAACACTCATCAGGCCATATCTTTATCCAACGTGGGACTCCAACACATTTAATGCCTCGTATATGACATGAAAGAATATCAGTTCTATAATAAAACCAAGGAATATGGTCATATAAAGCCAAAAACACCATAGACTCCATTAACTTTACCTCATAAATATTCTCTGGTGATGCCACTTTCAGACCATTAATCTCTTTCCTGCATCAACTTCTGACCTCAAGCTCCTTATTACAGCTAGTACACTCATTGTCTACAATTGCACATGAATAAAAGGATTAAAAACAAGACTCACCCCACGACAGCTAAATTATATCATCATTAGACTAAAGAAACAATATAATTGGTTCTAGAAGATAAAAAGATAGTACTTTGCCAGTTCCTGGAACACCATGAATGTAGAGGCAATGCCCCAAACATTGATCAACACCTATAGCACCTTTAATGAATGTAGATATCTCCTCCATTTCTTTATATAAAAGCATGCATTGATTAGTAACTTCAGAGAGATATATAAAATATTAAAAAATAAAGTTCAAACTTAAACATACTTATTTCAGGCAATGATGATAACAACAGTGTAGCCTTTGCTCTCTTAAGATCAGTCTGTTTGTGAGACCTTACATGCTGTGGAATTCTTTTTGTACCTATCTTCTGAAGTCCGAAGAATCGTCCCTTGTGCAGATTCTGTATCATTTTCAAATGTACTTTATGTAGGAAATCATAAATGAAATAAAAAAAATTTATACAAAGTAAGCAATAATATTCATACTGCGGCTAACTGATGGCTTGTTGATGGCTGAGATTGTGCATTTTTAATAGTCTCCTCTTCATATTCAACATCTTCATTTGTATCAGAGTCTGATTCCTTGGAATGATTCCAATCCTCATCACTGTCAGTCTCTTCACCATTCTACCATGTAAGAGCAAACCCATAAGTACCAGAATTGCTAAATGGCTATCACCATTAATAAGAAGAACAATCCTTATATTATTTTCCAATCTTCTGACATGATTACCTCTCTTTCATTGTCAATATCAGCAATACGTTTGAAACTGTGCCAATGGATGTCATATTCATATTCGCATAAGAAAATATCATCTCCCTCATTGCTAGCCTTAGCATATTCTTTGGGGGTCATGGCATAGCAATGTCTAAGGACAGATTCCATCTGCAGTGAACACAGGAATGCTATGATGAACTAAAGGAAGATAAGTTCTCACTACCTTCAAAAGCATGCCCGAGGCTATAGAAATGCTAGAAATAGCCATGAAATACAGTACTCCTAGTTATGTTAAATTTTAGGATCTAGTTTACTACTTATTGTATTATATTGATTTTAGCTTCGCAAACTGTTTTCATCATTTGAACTTTGCAATTTCCTCTATTTGCATCTAATTATAGTGAATGCAAATGGTAAAAAGAATACCTGGAGCACAATGGAATTTTATAGTTCAACTTCTTTGCTGACTACTTAAATGAACATAGGTGTGGAATTGCACATTTGTACTTGTTAGAAATTATGTAAATGAGTAGTTATGGTTTAATGGTATCATGTAAATATGGGAAATAGGGTAGTGTTAATATTTAGTATTTATTACAATTCATTATAAATAAATAACAGAGCTCTGCTGTGTAACGCACACGGATTCTATCATTTGCTTTCTCGTTTTCTGAATATCGGAACAGGTCTTACTTAAGGTGTATAAAATCCTAGAATGAATGCTCTTTTCTATCCTCTTTTTGTGACGGCAGTTCAGCCATGTAATGAGAATTGAGAAAAAGCATTCTACTAAGATCCCATTTCCTATTACATACTGCTTTCAATATGTATTTGCCTTTAACATTGATGCATAAAACTGAAAGTTTAAACAATAACAGTAAGAGGCCTTGTAAAGTAGACAAATTTTTTTTAAAAAAAGTTAAATAAATGGGATGGGATCAATTGACACTAGGTGTTAAAGTTTATTTTGACACCAAATTCTGTCTGTCTATTTCTATTTAATCAACGGTTTATCAATTACTCATTTAAAGATATCACATGTTCTCCTTCCTCGACTCCTGGTGCGCATTCTAATTTTCGCTCTTCTCTTCATTGCTGGAGAATCTGACGATGTGTATTGATAACTATGAATGGATATGCATAATAGGATTGCTTTCCTTCTCGATTTCAAGCCCAAGCAGTTGCTGTAAATCTTATTTCTTGTGCTAAACCCCAGGTCAAGCCAATCAATTGAGAGACATACCATGCAAATCAGCTTTCATAAGGCAGAGACACAAATGTTTGAGTTAATTTCATTGGAAATGCAATAATTGTTCGTAAATCGCAAAGAATACTTTTCTCATGAACTTGCAAATCACCTCACCGAGTGTGGCATATTCCATCAAAGCACATGCGTTTACACTCCACAGCAAAATGGTATAGCTGAACAAAAAAATATTCATATTCCAGAATTTGCATGGTCTCTAGTGTTTGCCACTAATGTTCCACATTCTTATTGGGGTGACGCTGTTTTGACCTCCACATATCTTATCAATAGGCTTCCCTCCAAAAATCTAAATTTTCAGACCCTATTGAGTTGCTTAAAGAAATGTTTTCCCTATGTCAAACTCTCTGAGTCACTTCCCCCTAAAGTATTTGGGTGTACTGTGTTTGGTCACAATTCTAGTCCCACTCGAGGTAAGCTCAATCCCAAAGCCCTTAAGTGCATCTTTGTTGGTTACTCTTGGTTACTCACCCTCTCAAAAAGGGGTACAAGTGTATTGTCCCTCCACAAAAAGGTTCCATATCTCCTATGAGTCTATGACACCACCTTCCTTGAACACCAACCTTTCTTTTCCGAGTGTTTTACTTCAGGAGGAGGATTCAAGTTAAGACAAACATTGGATCCATCCATGTCCTTTCCTATCCTACTTCCCACTTCAACTTCGCAGGAGCCTACCATTCAAAACCCTAAACCTATACAGGTTATAACCCAAGGAAAAGAACCAGAGAAACAATCGCAAGGTGAACTTCGAGCCTACTCTAGGAGACCATGAATTCCTCAACAAACCCAACCACCAGAACCAATGCCAAATCTAGTGGAAGACACACAGGTTGATGAAGGTAATTGCACGGCTAATGATTTAAATGCTACTATTGATGATTTTCAGATCTTGATGTTCCTATTGCCATTAGAAAAGGAGTTAGGTCCTACACTCATAATCCCATATCAAATTTTACACCTATTCTAAGTTGTCAACAAAGATTGATCAAATGGAGGTTCCCAAAAATGTCCATGATGCTCTTCAAGATCCATACTGGCGAGGAGTTGTCATGGAAGAGATGAATGCTCTAAATGAAAATAAAACAAGGGATGTATTTTGTATTCCTAAAGGAAAAAAGGTGGTGGGATGCAAATGAATCTTTACTATAAAAATAGGAACCGATGGAAACATATATCGATACAAGGCGAGATTGGTAGCTCAAGGGTATACTCAAACCTATGGCATTGACTATGAAGAAACTTTTTGCACTGGTAGCAAAATTAAACTCCATCGGAGTCCTCATCTCTCTTGCTGCAAATCTGGATCGAGAATTGCATCAAATGGATGTGCAAAACGTGTTTCTAAATGGAAACTTGGAGGAAGAAGTTTATATGAAGCTCCCTCCAGGATGTGAAGAAAAGTATAAATCAGGTATGGTGTGCAAGTTGAATAAATCTTTATATGGACTAAAACAATCCCCTAAAGCATGGTTTACCAAATTTAGCTTGGCTATGAAACAATTTGGGTACACACAAGTACATGCAGATCACACCCTATTTGTCAAACAAGCTGAAAATGAGAAGAAATTAGTTCTTATTGTCTATGTTGATGATATAGTCATTACTGGTGATGACACCCAAGTCATTGAGAGGCCTAAAGGTCGACTTCACGCAGAATATATGGTAAAAGACCTTGGACATTTAAAATACTTTCTCGGGATAGAAATAGCAAGGAGCAAGAAAGGCATTTTCATTTCCCAAAGAAAATATACCCTTAATCTGTTGAAGGAGATAGGAAAACTGAGGTGCACGGCTGTTGCCTGGAATGCCCTTGGACAGAAACTGGAAACACAACATTAATGAAGAAGATCCTCCTGTGGAGAGGGAATCCAACCAGCGCTTCGTAGGAAAACTGGAAAACTGATCTATTTATCACTCACTAGACCTGACATTGCTTATAGTGCAGGTGTGGTGAGTCAGTTTATGCATTCTCCAACCAAGAGAGATTTAGAAGTTGTAATTCAGATTCTGCGCTACCTAAAAGGGAATCTTGGTAAAGGGCTGTTGTTGCAAAAAAAAATAGTGACCATGGGATTGGGCAGGCTCCGTAGAAGATGCAAAGTCAACTACTAGGTATTGCACAAAATTGTGGGGAAATGTTGTGACTAGGAGAAGCAAGAAACAAATTGTTGTTGCAAAAAGTAGTGTAGATCCAGAATATAGGCCAATTACACAAGGTGTCAGTGAACTTATTTGGATTAGTAGGTTACTACAAAACCTATTTATTCCACTTGAAGGTCCTATGAAAATGTACAATGATAGTAAATCTACTATTAGCATAGTCCAAAATCCTGTACAACATGATAAGATGAAGCATGTGAGGATTGATAAGAACTTCATAAAGTCAGAGGTTGAAAATGGAACCTTCAGCCTACATTATGTGTTAACCAAGTCGCAAGCAGCTGATATGTTTACAAAGTCTTTACTGAAGTCAGAATTTGACTTAAATGTTATTCACCAAGCTTGAGGGGGAGTGTTGGATTCTGTGGTAAAATCCCAAAAATCACGGGATTAGATTAATTTCGAAATTATGGGGTTATTATCTGTAAATATGTAATGATTAGGAGAATAATTGTTTTCTTTTATTTTTAGATAGTGATATGTTTATTAGCTAAAGTGTACGAGTTTATTCCTTTTTTATTTCCTATTTTCTAGCTTGACAGCTAGCTCTTGTATATATTGTGATCGTTTATGATGAAAGAAGTGGAAAAAGTACTATCCTGAAAACCTTTGTTTCACGAATAAAGAATCTAATCAATCTATCAAAATAAACAATCAGTTCATATTATTGACTGCATTTCTGTACTCAAATCTAGTTTTATTCTACAAAATAAAACATAAGCCATATAGAGACACCAAAAGATTCCAAGAATTATCACTAAAACATGCTAAGTTCAATTTGGAAGTAAGTTTGACAAATAGGAATAGAAAAACTTCAGTCATGATAGCATTTTACTTACTACTATCTATCGGTATGTAATAACCAAAAGCAATTACCTCAATGTCTGCAAAATCATTGGTTCGTGTTAAATATAATTAATATGTGTGGACGGTGAATTTATGTGGACGGTGTGGATGGCGGAGTCTCATCCATTGTATCCTCATGTTCATTGTATATTTCTCCTAGGACTTAGCATAGATAGTTATTGTTCTCTAGGAATCAGGTTTCCTATCTCATAGTCAAGTATATATGTATTGTCATATTGGAATGGAAATATACAGAACAAATATTCAGTTCATATATTCAAGTTGGTACCAGAGCTCTTTTCGTTCCTGGTTGGGTGTTGTTTGGGTTTCAGCCGCTGTTTTTTAGTTATCCGGTGACCGGAGTAACACCGGCAACCACCTCAAACGTCACCGACCGGAAGTCCCACCAAGCGCCTCCGCCAGATTCGCTGCCACGCGCTCTCACGTGCCACCGCCAATTTTTCACTCTCCGGCGTGTGTGATCCACGTGCCACCTTCCTGGCCGTCTTTTTCGCCGCCGCTTGCACCGTCGTGTTCGCCATCTCCTCCTGGTTCTGTTTTGCCCCTGTTTGGTCTCTGGGTCTACTGTTGTGCCACTTCTCCTTTGGTTTTTCAGTGAGTATTTGTGTCTTCTTTTGGTTTGTTCACTGAAGCTCTTCCATGGCAGCAAAGAAAAGTTTGGTTTCCTTTGCTTTTTCTGGGTCTGCCACCATTACTTCCGAGAAGTTGAATGGTAAGAATTATGTGAGTTGGCGTGATGCTGTTGAGGTATGGTTTCTGGGTCAGGGATTGTCTGATCATCTCACCAAAAAGGCTGCTGATATTGCTGCAACTGAGAAAGAAGAATGGCAACGGGCAGATTATCAACTTGTATCATTATTGTGGCAGTCCATTGAACCAAGGTTAATGGTGCATTTCCGTCCTTATAAAACATGTTGCGAGATCTGGAAGAAGGCTCAAACTGTTTATGCTAATGACATACAACAGCTATATGAGACAATTCATAATTTGGCAACAATGCAGATGTCTGATCTTGACTTGCCCTCCTATCTGAATAAGGCACAATCCATTTGTGAGGAGGTCAAATTGATGCTAGTTAATGATGATGCAAAAAAGATGTCCGATAAGCTGGATAACATGCTTATGGTTTTTGTTCTTCATGCCCTTCACAAAGACTTTGAATCTGTTCGGAATCAGACTTTGACCAATCCAGATATTCCAATTGTGGAGGACCTCATTGATCGATTGCTTCGAGTTCCTTCTCCAGCAGCTTCGATTGGAGTTGATTCAGGATCGGAGCCTGCGATTTTTATCTCAAACTCCACTAACCGAGAGGGACGAAGTCATGGCCGTAGAGGTGGTGGTCGTGGCAGAGGTGGACGAGGTAACCTTTATTATTCGTATTGTAAGCGAGATGGACACACTCAAGATCCTACTCCCCATGGTTATTTTAGGATATAGGTACTATGTTACTTTCATTGATGATTTTTCAAGATGTACCTGGTTATTTTTAATGAAAGATCGTTCTCAGTTATTTGATATTTTTCAAACCTTTTGCTCCATAATAAAGAATTAGTTTGGGAAAACAATTCATATTTTGCGCAGTGATAATGCAAAAGAATATTTCTCTACATCTTTTAAATCCTTTGAGTTCTCATGGCATCATACATCAGTCCAGTTGTCCTTATACACGACAACAAAATGGTGTCGCTGAATGCAAACATCGTCTTCTTGTTGATACAGCCCAAACTCTTTTAATAAATGTCAATGCACCCTTGAAGTTTTGGGATGATGCTGTTCTTACAGCCTGTTATTTGATAAATCGCATGCCATCCTCTGTTTTTGGTAATAAAATTCCTCACTCTCTTTTATTTCCTAATGATCCCCTTTATACTGTTCCCCCTCGTGTGTTTGGTTCCACCTGTTTTGTCCATGATCTCTCCCCCAGGTAGTGATAAATTGTCTGCACGAGCTATTAAATGCATCTTTCTTGGGTATTCTTGAGTGCAGAAGGGATATCGATGTTATTCTCCCTCTACACATCGCTTTTATGTATCTGCAGATGTTACATTCTTTGAGGATACTTCCTTCTTTGACACATCAGCCACATCCGACTCCACTCCATCTCAGGTCCTGTCCCTTCCTCTTTGTGATGATCCATCACCATAGGATGACCGTTCATTGCGTCGCTATGGTAAATTTTATAGCGTCGGGTTCCTACAGCTCCGGAGGACCTACCTATTATTGATCCTCATGATTCAGCTCCTACTCCAATTGTTTCTCCTACTGCGGTCCAACCTGACACTTCCGCTGACTTACCTATTGCCCTTCGTAAAGGTACATGCTTTACTCTTAATCCTCATCCCATTTACAATTTTCTAAGTTACCATTGATTATCTCCTTCCCATTATGCCTTTGTGTCTGCCTTGTCATCTGTTACCATTCCTAAGAATGTTCAGGAAGCACTATCTCATCCAGGTTAGCGACAGGCAATGATTGATGAGATGACGGCTTTGAAATCTAATCATACATGGACCCTTGTTTCCCTTCCTGTTGGGAAATCAGTTGTTGGTTGTCAATGGGTGTTTACTGTTAAAGTTGGTCCTAATGGGCAGGTGGATCGCTTGAAAGCCCGACTGGTAGCCAAAGGGTACACTCAGATCTATGGTCTGGATTATGGTGATACTTTTTCTCCTGTTTCTAAGATAGCATCTGTTCGTTTGTTCTTGTCTATGGCTGCCATGAGACACTGGCCTTTATATCAGCTGGATATTAAAAATGCATTCTTACATGGTGATCTGGAGGAGGAGATCTATATGGAGCAACCACCTGGTTTTGTTGCTCAGGGGGAGTCAGATCTTGTTTGCAAATTACGAAAGTCCTTGTATGGCTTAAAACAGTCACCTCGCGCTTGGTTTGGGAAGTTCAGTAAAGTTATCCAGCAGTTTGGCATGATTCGTTGCGAGGCTGGCCATTCTGTATTCTTTAAATGCTCATCCTTGAATAAACGTATTTATCTCGTGGTGTATGTGGATGATATTGTTAATACATGTGATGATCAAGAAGGCATTAAGGAATTGAAGCAACACTTATTTAAACATTTTCAAACCAAAGATCTTGGGCGATTATGTTACTTTCTTGGGATTGAAGTAGCCCAATCAAGAACAGGTGTTGCTATTTCTCAGAGGAAATATGCCCTTGACATTTTAGAAGAAACAGGGATGCTAGATTGTAAACCTGTTGATACTCCTATGGACCCAAATGTAAAGCTTCTACCTAATGAGGGGGAGCCCTATCCTGACCCAGGCAAATATAGAAGATTAGTTGGGAAGTTAAATTATCTCACCATGACTCGACCAGACCTTGCTTTTTCGGTCAGTGTTGTAAGTCAGTTTCTCAACTCACCAAGTAATAGTCATTGGAATGCAGTTGTCCGAATCCTAAGATATATCAAGGGATCACCTGGAAAAGGGATTGTTTATATGGACAGAGGTCATACTAATATCATTGGGTATACGGATGCAGACTGGGCAGGCGATGCTGGTGATAGGATGTCCACTTCAGACTACTATGTGCTTATTGGAGGTAACCTGATTTCATGGAAAAGTAAGAAGCAAACTGTTGTAGCAAGATCAAGCACAGAAGCAGAGTATCGTGCTATGGCTAATACTACTTGCGAACTCCTATGGCTAAAATATTTGCTCCAAGAATTGAAGTTTTGTGAGATGGGTCCTATGGAACTTGCTTGTGATAACCAATCAGCTTTGTATCTTTCTTCGAATCCTATCTTCCATGAAAGGACCAAGCATATAGAAGTTGATTGTCACTTCATCCGGGAAAAGATTCTCTCGGGCATCATTAAGACTTCCTTTGTGGGTACTAGAGATCAACTTGCAGATATAATGACTAAGTCTTTACGGGGTCCTAGAATATCATATATATGTGACAAGCTGGTTGCATCAGGCATATATGCTCCAGCTTGAGGCGGAGTGTTAAATATAATTAATATGTGTGGACGGTGAATTTATGTGGACGGTGGAGTCTCATCCATTGTATCCTCATGTTCATTGTATATTTCTCCTAGGACTTAGCATAGATAGTTAATGTTTTCTAGGAATCAGGTTTCCTATCTCATAGTCAAGTGTATATATATTGTCATATTGGAATGGAAATATACAGAACAAATATTCAGTTCATATATTCAAGTGTTCGATATAGCTACCTGCTCAGGTTATGTGGTTGTCGCCCAACGGAAGTCTCTTCCGGGATTGTATACCACTGTACTCAACACCAATAGCTGCCATCATCCACTTCTTTCCATATACTGCTCTCTCACATTAAACAAATGTCAAAATAACAAGTGATAGAAAAGCTGTGCAATTTCATGTGTGTAATTGGGAAATAGAAGACATAGGGCCTATTTGTTTTGTTTTCAGTATTATGTCCCCCCCCCCCCCCCCCCCCCCCCCCCCCTTCAGAAATAATTACAAAACTATCACTACCTTGTTTTCATTTTGTCTCCTATTTCCAAAATTTTGTACTGAAAACAATAAGATCCTATTATATTGTTTTCATTATTTCCTATATAAATATTTTATATAATATTATATTTAGAAACAGTAGACAGAATAAAACAAAATAAATGAAAACATGAATCTATAAACAAAACAAACATGCCCTTAGCTACCTGTGAATATGAGCAACCCACAAATGACTGGAAAGAAGCTTGTGCCTCATTGTCCTAACTAGTTTCTTACCCTCAGGAGGAGGCTTTGTAAAGTGAATCTTATTCTTAGGGTCCTTCATACAAAACTCACATATCCAATCCCCTTCAGGAACTTCCTTCAACGGTGGCATCAAACAATTCAAATGAAACCCTCCTAAACAATTATCACATTCAATCATGACCACCTCATTAGTTCCAGAATCAAAGCACAACCTACACTCCTCCGCTGCTTCGTCGTCATCATCATCGGAGCTGCTACCATCTTCTTCTCTCCTCTTCACGTAGACGTCATCCCCCACTCAGAACTCACCCACCTTCTTATAATACACGCGCCGCCGCCATTGCTTCTGCCTCTTAGGCCGCGTTCTTTCACCCTCATCATCCTCAGGGAGTGAAGGGAAAAGGAGGCATGTGGACCTACGACGAGGAGGAGGTGTGGTGGATTGTGGGGAGAGTAGGATTGGTGCAGGTGAGGATTGGGATCAGAGAAGATAGGGTTTTAAGGGAGTTACAGACATTGATGAACGGGGGCCTAGTGGCCTCGGCGGCTGAGCTACGGAGGAGGAGGGCGGCGGAAGCATTTTTTAAGGGAATGTCAGAAAGATAATTGGTTTAGTTATGGAGTTTTGTCCAAATGGTAACGGACTCAAGCCTCTGAAGCAAATATGGAGGGATTTTCTAAAGAGAGTGTGAGTGACAAGTTAGTGTGGGAATATATCAGGGCGCTTGTTGGATGCCTATGACATAGCCTATTTGATGCCTGAGAGGGTTTTTTTTAAAAGAGTGTGAGCGACAAGTTAGGATGGGAATAGTTCAAGCCACTTGTGGGTATAACCTAGCATATTTAAAAAGAGTGATTTTTGTACACAAAATGGGGACACATATCCTTTTTGCTTTTTTAATGTATTTTCGGGAAGGGTGTATACAAAAAAGATAAAAATAAAATAAAAGAGAGATAGAGATAAACATATACGGTATCAGATACAATGTCTAAAATTTGTGTTCATATAAACATGACTCCATGTTTAATGACTAGCATGGCTTGACCTATCATGTTATGATTTTTTTTTAAAAGTTTATATAGCTACGGGAGGAACTTATTTGCTAACATTTGCAAATGTAGGAACCAAAATGTTTACACATTTATGGGCTCATTTTCAATTTTTTTACGTATAGGGAATGAATGAAGAATTCGCGTGTCATGTGTAGAGATCAAAACTTTAGTTTAACATGTAGATAATAACAAAGAAAGTATTGATATTTATAGTCATTATAAAGATATTTTATATTATCAATCAATCATTAATGATACAACATTAAAAATATTTGAATCTTATTCCAATCATCTAAAAAATCACTCATATCATCATTTACGATTAATTACAAAGGTAAAAAAATTATACTGAGGGTATATACCAATTAAACTCTAAAACAAATCAATCAATCAATCAATATATTATAAAAAAAAATTGAATTGTTTGTTTGAGTATGGTATGATTGGTGAAAGTTAACTTTCTCATTTGAAATTTTGTTTTAACATTAGACTTTATCAAAGGTTTTTTTTTTTTTTTTTGTGAGCTCGGATATCCTCCACTCGGGATGTAGAGGCTAATCCCTCAAGATATTGAGATCCATTTAAAGGGTTGATCTCTCCCAAGAGATGTTCGTCCGTACACATGAGTCAGGAATTGAACTTCTAACCACCCACTTAAGGAACCCGATTATCTACCAACTATGCCACACCGTGTTGGTTGATTGCTCTTAACAAAGGCTTTTCTATTCCTAATCCTTGCTTTTAATTTTATTTTTTTTCTATTCCCAACCGAATTCTCTTTCAAATTTATTTTACTATCAATACTTTAAAAAATTAAAGGCAAATGTTAGTAGGTGTCCTGAGGGTATTGTTTGATAAATCTAAAAAAGCAAGTTTTTATCGGAAGTGATGTAATAAATACATCGGAAAATGATATACTTAGATTTTCGTTGAATAATTACTCTATTTGGATTCTTAAATAATGTTCTTAGGGCAATCATTAGCAATACCTAAAATTAAATATCTATTTACCCAAAAAAACTAAGGTTAATTTTTATTAAAGTATATAAATCTTATAAGAAAGGTTATTCTAACAACCATTTGGGATAACTATACGGTGACAACCGTATATATAAACAGTAATTTTTTTTTTTTTTTAATATTTAGCTTTTTTGAATACTAACATTTTTTGTCACAAACATGTAAATATATGATTAATCACGTGCAAGTATTTAGTTAATTCAGTTCATTATATTGTTAATGGGTTATCCTAAAGCTTATAATAGTTTTCCATAACCATGTAAGGTGAAAATATTTGCACGCGATTAACCATATATTGAACTACATTAACCAAATATTTGCACGTGATTAACCAAATATTTACATGTTTGTGGAAAATGTTGTAAGCTTCAGGATGATCAATTAACCATATAATGAACTGTATTAACCAAATATTTGCACATAATTAACCATATATTTACATGTTTGTGAAAAATGATTGTAAGCTTCAGGATGACCCATTAATAATATAATGAACTGAATTAACCAAATATTTTTTTTTAAAGACTAATACTTCTTCCTAACTTCCCTAACTTTCCTTAGGGAATCTATAAGGGGCGCGAGCTACTCATATATAGTCAGAGGGCTAGTTGCCACCCATATACTTTCAAGGCTAGCTTCCATTCATCCTTCACTTGTCCTTCCCTTTCTCCCAGGAGAACAGCCAATGTATACTGCTCTCCATCAATTTGTTCGGTACTGGAACTTTAAGGAACCTCTCAATCTTCTGAGTTTCCATACTAGTTTCCTGAGTATCCAGGAGGGGATGGACGGGGTTAATCATCTGTATATCGCCAATCCCCTGTAATTTCAAAAAATTTGTCAATAATTCATATCGTTACTCATGAGTACTAGAAATCATATCAAATGAAAAAATTTATCAATTTTAACATTGTCACCCTAATGTATGATTTTTTTAAATATTTTCTAGCCAAATTTTGGAGCAAGTCGGACAATAACAAGAAATTACATCGGTACCTCTAAGTATTAGATATCATACAAAATGAAGGAATTTAGCAATTTTAACCATGTGGTCCCTAACGTATGATTTTGCTTTTAATTTCTGGCTAAATTTCATAGCAAGTTGGATAATAAAATGAAATTACTTCGATACATCTAAGTACTAGATAACGGAAAAAGATTACAGTAGGAATTATTTACAAATTTTTTGAGAAATCCTACGAAATTTTTTTTATAGGGACTAAAACCAAAATTGGTCAACTTTGCCGGAACAAAATCTTATTTAAACCAGAATAAAATGAACAAGAAAATTATAATTGCTGATATCCGGTGATACATTTAGTAACATAAAATCATTCAATCTTTTTGGTTTTCCTATCAAGCAATGGAATAAGTCATAAATTACACGCTGATCTTATTTACTCATATGCGATATTAGATTTATTTAGTGGCATGGGACATGGGATAATAACATAGAACACAATACCTAGAAGAATGAAGGCCATACCCAAGAGCGCTTGGATGAGATGACACGGATCTCTTCCAGCTTAACCAGAGGTCTCAACTTCGAATCCTGGTCCTAAGAATACAGCAGCGTTAAAACTGGAAAGGTTTGAAACCAAAAAAACAAGAAACAACCAAGATCACAACATTTAAAGGATGAGAATCATGACCCTTGGATTTACAATAATAGTAGTACCCCATTACTGGAGTGTAACTGTGTAAGGTTGAGAAAACTTGGAAAGGTTTATAGAAGTGATTCAAGACGATCAAGCCAAAGCAATGAAAGCATGTATTATGAAGATATTGATGAAGATCATGACCCTTTTTCTGAAAAGGGATTGATCAAGATTACAATTACTTCCAAAAACAGTATGAAGATATTGAAGATCATCAACTGAGCAAGCATCTATTAAAGCATAGACACCCGGTCTTCTAGGCTTCATCTATTTCTCTGCAAATAATGATGCAATAATTAGTATTAGCTAATGGTTATGAGCACTGGCTAAATGTATCTAAAGAAGTCCACCATTGATGAGTGGAAAATCAACACACTTCACAGTCACCCTATCAAATTTAATCTCTCTTCTTGATATTTCCTAATTGTTTTTATTCAATTCAAAATATGGGAAAGAGAGACTTCATATATATGGATGGGTTGGTCTAGGTAATTTAAGGCATTTTGAGATACAAAGTTCAATGAAAGTCAGAATTCAGAAATAGGAAAGGGGATCTGTTATGTGATGATGGAAAGTATAATCTTGCAACTGGTAAACTTTGACAAAAAAGAAATGGGTAAACTATAAAACTGATATACAACCTGCCACTTCTTATATCCTCCTAAGTCCTAAGAAAACAAGCACAGTTCACTCCCTCTTCTACTTCCCATGAAAAGCAACCTTTATTCATCGTTGATTCATTATCTACTACTGTCTCCAACCAATTAAGAAGATGTACTAAAATATAGTAGATGTACTAAAATGTATGATTGAAGGATACTAAAGAAGTGAAGTAATTTGATTAAACAATGAAAATATAAGTTTATTTCAAAGATAGCCACAATAGGTGCCCTTAGTGGATATTCTGATTACCTGAAACAAATTCAAGAATCATGTCAAAGCAATCAATGCCAGCTGCAACAAGTCACTACAAGAATAATGCAAATTTGCGACGGCATTTTTGCGAGGGCCTCAAGGCCGTCGCTAATTTTTGAATTACCGACGGCTTCGGCCGTCACAAAATGCAAATGAGACTACCGACGGCCGAGCCGTCGCAAATCCGTCGCTACAGTGAGCCCGAAATTCAGGCGCCATTTTTCCCTCCTTTTTTGCGACGGCCAAGCAGTTTTGCGACGGCCAAACTGGTTTGTGATGGCCTTTTTGTGACGGCCTGTGTGTTTTGCGACGGCCATGGATTTAGCGACGGCCTAGGCCCTCACAAAGGCTAAAAAGCCGTCGCTAATTTGGTTCATCAGATCTGAAACGATCTTCTCCTCCCCCATTCTCATTTCAGACGCAATTCCTCCATTTTCCTCTGTTCACGCAGCTCCCCAACGGCCACAACTCCGGCGCCGCCACCATCGACCCCAGGCACCGCCTGCCGCGCCTCCCGCTCGCACCCACTGCGCCTCCTGTTATGTTTTTTTGCATTTCGTGCGCAGCTCCGTCCCAGCCTCCGCCCCCATTTCCGGTAAGTCTCTCTTGTCCACTCTCATTTTCTTTATCAGTTACCTCAAGGCACCCAACTATTACACACACTCAAACTGAATCTAAAACTAAGTGATCTAGATTTGGTGTTTAGTGGTTCTTTGCAATGCATGCTGTAAGGGCCCTAACACAGCGTTTGTGCGTGTGTAATATAGGGATTTTGCAGTTTTATATCAGTTTTGTGGTCTTTTTTATGGTGATTTATGTTGTTGTTATGGGGTTTATTGTAACATCCTAAAATTTCAATATTAGTATTTTTAATAAAAAAAAAAGATTAAGATAGTATGAGTTGTAGTGTAGCAGAATGGTAGTATAAGAATGTATTGAGTTTGCATAGAAATAATAAAAGAAAAGATTCAAAGTTGGAATTTAAAAAATAAAACAATAAAAATAAATAGATAAAGAAATAAATAAAGGGTCCCACATGGAATTTGGCATTTAGCCAAATATTGCAAATCAACGTGAGTTGCTGTTGAAGGAAGAATTCAATTGAATTCTTTGAAATAGAGAAGTGGTGCCCCAAAATAATATAAAATTTTTTTTAAAAAAGAAGAGAAAGAATAAATAGTCATGCTTCACGTACATACCTGTAGGCCTAAGTAAAATTAATAGAAACAATGGCACATCAGGCCCGTGTGGTTACCTATTAGAAATTGGCCATACACATAGTTAACAAACAAGTAAGAAAAGGGTTTTTGTGAGAGCATCACCCAGCCTCACGTAAAACTAGGAGGGGAGTAGTGCCGCCAGCAAGAAATTGAAAAGAGCAAGGATTGTGCCGTAGGGGAAGCAACGTCAGTATGCCCAGCTAGAAGAATAACGTTCTTGTATGATAGGAGGAGGATCTATTTTTGTCATAGATATTGCTTTAGAACTTTTTGGAGGTCTACCAGAAGTAAGTAAATATCTTTTTTCTTAAACTTCCATGGTATAGGATTTTAAAGGGTTTGATTATGAAACAAAGAGTAATTATTTGGGGCTTTGTCTTCAAAATAAAATTGATGTTTTATTGTTGATTAATTATTATGAAATTGAACATTCACATGTTGAGTGATATTAATGTTTGATATGCTTTTTGTGATATGTGATGCCTTACTGTCGTTTGATATGAACTTGATGAATAATAATGCATGTTACATGATATTATGTATTGAGGTTATTTTGGAATGCCTATGAGTTGTTTTTGACATGAGTTATATCATTGAGATTGATGCATGAGGTCATATGTCATGTCCTGGGGTCATGACATATGCCCAAAATATGATTTGGATATAATGGTATATTTAGTACTATTACTTTATTTTATTATTTTGAATATACGACATACTTTCAGACTTAAATTTATTGTGAAAAGTTTTATGGCTCGACTATTTAATTTAAATGATTTAAAGGTTTTCATAGAAAAATTAATTTGGGTTACTAATGTAACGAAGGGCATTACATTTATCATTAGCTGTGGGTTGGGCTGTTTATCATTTGTTGTTATGGAGTTTTTTAGTATCTGCATCTTTGAGGTAAGGGCCCTAATAAGTTATTTTTATCTCAGAAAAGTAATAGCATCAACTTTCTAGTTGCATTTTTCACTTAAAATTGTGATTTTTTTATTTGTTGGGGTCTTGATCTTGTTTAGTCTGATGTTGATTTTTTTTAATGCAGTTTCATTAAGGACAAAACTTAAATAAATTAGTTCAATTTTTGTAAATTTTTTATTTCTGTTTTAACAATTTTTTATTTTTGTAATTGTTTTCATGTTGCAGAATCATTTGTGATTCCTCCACTATCACATTCTTGTTTTTCCTCCTCCACCACCGTGTGCACCACCACTGCTGGAGGTAAATGTGTGCCTTTTTTTTTTTGTTAATTCATATATGTGATTTTGTTGTGCTAGAGAGTTGTATAAATAGAGATTTGTAATTGATCTTTTGTTAATTCATGTGATCGTTAAGATAATTATTAGTAGGTGATTATTAGTAGTTGTATATATGACTATGTTAAGTAATTAATCTTGGTGTAATCTATATGTTGTGTTTGTTGTAAATGAAATGTAGCAACTTTAAGCAGAGTGTGGACATAAATTTAGCATTGAAATAATGTTGTTAAAAATTGCAAATGAAGCAATATTATAAGACATTTAAATGGTTTAATTTATTTATTTTTAATTATTTTAGTTTAACAAAAAAAAATTGGTCATAGGGGCGAATCTACTAAACAAAACACGTTGACATAGAAAAAAGTAAAGATTGTGTAACCATAATTTTAATATTATTTGTTTATTGTGTAAATTGTTATTTTTGTGTTTTATCCTATTAATTTTTTCCATAACTCTTACAATCCTTATGCACTTTAAGTTACTAAAGTGTGAGGGTTAGTTTGAGCAATTACATTTATTTTAGATGAGTTGATCGTCGAGAAAAGCCTTAGTTACCCGTTTGAGGTGCAATATTTTAGAGCACGTGTACTCCTGCAAGTTATCGAGCTCTTGATATTGGACCTCGAATTGTCCAAGTGGGACAGTTTGAGAAAAAACTCTTTTGTTACTAGTATAATAGCTATTCATTAATTCTTATGTGATATATTTGATGAAAATTCGGTCTGACACATTACTATTTGTTCTCTGGGTACATAGTTGATTTGTCATGTACTTGGAGACCAATGGGAAATGCTGCCGAAAAGTCATCAGATATGAGACATGAGAAGTAATGAGTAACTATTATACGAGTGTTGAAATTTTTTTTTCTTGAATGGGATAGGGCCATACCAAATAAAGAAATGGAGCAGTTCTGCTAGGTGAAGCATTTATGTGTCGTTTTTCGGATATATGTTTTTCAATATAGTTATCTTTTTTTGGGTCAAATGCAGAGGATGCAATTTGTTCCTTCAAATCGTACTTGGATGTATGATAGGGTTTATCCACGCAGAGGGGGGTTGAAACAATCTTTTTTAGATGGTGTTGAAGAATTTATTACCAAGGCAAGTCAGCAAGATACCTATAACAATGGGGGGGGGTGATTAGATGTCCTTGTGTGAAGTGTGACTGTACACGGATTAAAAGTTTAGACGATGTGAGGCTCCACCTGTATAAAGTTGGGTTCAGGTCTAATTACTGGATTTGGACAAACCATGGAGAAGAAATGCCGCAATTTAATTTTGGCATTGACGAGAATTGCAGTGGTGGTTCAGGTAGTGGTGCAGAAGTTGGATATGAAGATCATTTTGTTTCCATGCAGGAAATGGTGTGTGACGCTCTCATGATGCCCGGGTCGTTTGAGGCAAGTAATACAGAAGAGCCTCCTAATCCTGAAGCGCAAAAATTTTATAATCTCCTAACAGAGACAAATAAGCCTTTGTGGGACGGGTCCCCCGACTCGAGGTTATCGATGTGTGTTCAACTGTTGTCTGCCAAGTCCAATTGGAACAAACCCGAGTTGGGCTTGGATTTCATTGCCAAAATGGTTTTGGCCGGGACGCCTTTCAAAGGAGGATTACCCAACAATTATTATGATGCGAGGAGGTTAGTGTCCAAGTTGGGATTGGAGTCCAAGAGGATTGATTGTTGTGAGAATGGATGCATGATCTTTTACGATAATGATTTCGACAGAAATGATGGCGCATTGGTATCGTGCAGATTTTGTCACTTGCCAAGGTATCGTCAGCGCACTGGAAGTAGAAGTAATCTGAAACCAGTTCCGGTAAAGTCTATGTTCTACTTGTCAATCATTCCTAGATTACAGAGGATGTTTGCATCGATGCAGACTGCTGGAAAAATGACTTGGCACCATGAGAATAGGAGGAAAGCCGGAGTGTTACGCCATCCTTCTGATGGTGAAGCATGGAAGCACTTTGATCGGGTGCATCCGGATTTTGCAGCGGATCCTCGCAGTGTACGACTGGGGTTATGCTCGGATGGCTTTACCCCATATATCCAAGCCTCAGCCTCGCCTTATTCATGTTGGCCCGTTATTGTTACACCTTACAATCTTCCTCCTGAAATGTGTATGTCAAAGCCATATATGTTCTTGACTTGTCTGATTCCGGGTCCGTCTAATCCAAAGGCTGGCATTGATGTATACTTACAGCCTTTGATTGATGATCTGAAGAGGTTGTGGAATGGTGTTTTGACGTACGACATTTCTCGGAAACAAAATTTTATAATGAGGGCAGCGTTGATGTGGACAATTAATGACTTCCCTGCGTATGGCATGTTGTCTGGTTGGGGGACGCATGGGAAGTTTGCATGCCCGCATTGTATGGAGCATACAAAGGCATTTACGTTAAAGTACGGGGGGAAGTCGTCTTGGTTTGACTCTCATCGGAGGTTCTTACCGAACGATCATCAATTTCGAAGGAATAAGAACGCCTTCAGGAAAGGGGTTGTTGAAATAGATGGACCGCCTCCGAGGTTGACACCAGAACAGATTTGGAGTAGAGTCAGGGACTTGCCAAAAGTCACTGAAGCCGGGGTTTCCCGATTAGATGGTTACGGGCAGTGGCATAATTGGACAAAGAGAAGTATTTTTTGGGATCTTCCATATTGGAAAGATTATTTATTGAGGCACAATCTTGATGTAATGCACATTGAAAAAAACTTCTTTGACAACATTTTCAACACTGTGATGAACGTGCGTGGCAAGACCAAAGACAACGATAAGGTTAGAATGGACTTAAAGTTGTACTGCAGGCGACCGGATTTGGAGCTGAGACATCAGGCTAATGGGAAGATATACAAGCCCAAGGCCAATTATACTTTGACTATCCAGGAAGCAAGGTTAGTTTGTCAATGGATAAAGGAGCTCAGGATGCCTGATGGTTATTCTTCCAACTTGGCAAGATGTGCTGATGTTATCAGATGCAAGTTGCATGGGATGAAAAGCCATGATTGTCATGTGTTTATGGAATGCTTACTTCCCATCGCCTTCAGTTCGCTTCCACCCCATGTAATCAATGCTCTCACTGAAATAAGTCAATTCTTCAAGGACTTGTGTTCTACAACTTTGAAGGAAGACGATCTGATCAGGATGGAACAAAACATTCCACTCATACTGTGCAAGTTGGAGAGAATATTCCCCCCGGGCTTCTTTGATTCAATGGAGCATCTTCCAATTCATCTTGCATATGAAGCCAGACTTGGTGATCCAGTTCAATATAGGTGGATGTATCCATTTGAAAGGTAATATAAGTATCTATACTATTTAGCCTTTTCCATGCATGTTAGTTAATTAATAATAACATCATCATTTTTTCAATAGATTCATGGGTGAGTCAAAACGCTCGGTGAAAAATAAGGCTAGGGTTGAAGGTTCGATCTGTGCGTCTTACTTGCATCGTGAGACAACTCATTTCTGCTCTCATTATTTCAAACACATGGTTTTGTCGCCAACAATTAGAAGGAATGAAATGGAAAACGAAAGTGGAAGACTACCCGGAACCTTATCAGTTTTTTGCCTTCCCGGTCGTCATTCTGGAAAGGAGTTGACACATTATTTAACGGAGGAAGAGTGGAACTCAGCTCATGTTCATGTATTGATCAATTGTGCCGAGGTTAAACCATATCATGAGTACGTATGTGTTTATAATTTTTATTCCTTCGATAGCATATGTTAGTTGTCATAACTTATATCCATATATGTTCAGTGCATTCTTGTCATCTCAAAACATAAGCAACCGAGATGCATCTGCTCGTACTCATGCAGATTTTCCAATATGGTTTAAGCAACAAGTAAGTATTATTCCATCTATCATTCTGTTATTCACTCAAATGCATGCATATAAAAAACTTATTGTCAACTCTGTGAATAGGTTTACAGTGAGGCACCTACAGTCATTAATCAACATTTACGAAACATGGCTGATGGTCCTCTAACAATTGTCAAAGAATGACACACTTACTTTGTGAATGGGTACAAATTTCATACTCAATCATGGACAGAAGTCAAAACAACAATAAATAGTGGTGTTTACGTAAAGGGTGAGTCAGGCGGAGGTGCAGATGACTTTTATGGTGTGATACAACACATATATGAGTTGTTGTATCGTTATTTAGATTATCCTAAGAGAATAGTGTTGTTTTATTGTAAGTGGTTCGATCCATCTAGTCAAGGCACTAAAATGGATAAAAAATATAATATTGTGGATATCCAAATGAGGAGAAAATATCACTTCTTTGATCCGTTTATCATGGCACATAATGTGAGGCAAGTATACTATGTTCCTTATCCAGCAACGCATAGGGACAAACAAGGTTGGTGTGTTGCAATCAAGACAAAACCAAGGGGTCGCATTGAAGTGGATGTTTCAGAGTTGGAAGAGCCATATCAAACGGATGAAATGTCACATGCAAATGAAGCAATTGAAGTTGAACCAATCCCTTGTTTACTAGACACACAAGTTGTATGGGAAGAAGTGGACGCCTCCATCTTCACATCAAATCAAGTCATTCCGGATGAAGATGTTGAAGAAGTCGACTCGACGGAAGATGATGAAGCTGAAGAAGATGCAGAAGATGAAGATGACTTTGAATATGACACTGGCTCAAATTCTGAATAATAATTAGCTTATTTATTTTAGTGATATATTTTGTATTAAGTTGTATTGTCATTATCATAACTTTTAAGTTAATTATTATTAGCATCATGTTTCATTATTTGCAAATTTGTGTTTTTTGTTGCTTTAATTTAATTATTATTAGCATCAATTTCCATCATGTGCAAATTTGTGTTTTGGTGACGATAAAGATTATTTTTATTTTATTAGCATCATTTTTCACTATAGACATGGCTGATAAGGGAAAGGGTAAGGCATCTACTGGAGGGGCACGCCGTCGTGGTCGACCCCGCATCGTGACGCGGATGGTCGATGAAGGATTCGTGTCCCTCCCATCTACATCTGCTCCACCACGCCCTCCACCAACACCTTTGCCTACACATGATATGGCACCCCCACGCCCACTTGTTGCTCCTACACCACGTCCACCGCCCACACCTATGCCTGACTATGTTCCGACACCTCCCTACCGACCTGATGCTCCATCTACTCAGTTCATGGAGACCTCCATTGGCATCACGGTGATGCCCACCCCAGGGTTTCCGACTCATACCCATCGAGAGAGTTCTGGACAGCCAAATGCACCAGGGGTGGATTTGCCCATGGACGACGAGGAGAGTCATGGATATACACCGCCTATATCAGATGATGAGGAGGACATCGTCGAGTATATGTCTGACGACCGACTTATTATTACCCCGATCGGTAGAGGGTAAGAAACTTTTCAAATAATGTTATTTTATTGTTGAGTTTATATGCATGTGTATTTAATTGTTCTCCATGTTTTATTGATAAGGTTCCTTCCGTCGAGGAAATCCGCTGATTGTGTCAAATATGCGGTCACATCTCAATTTGATCGGGCCTGGAAAAATTGGGGTGAGCTGCAGGATGAAGATCGGGCTCGATTCTTTACGGCTTTTAAGGTATTTTGTACATTTGAATTTAGTTCCATTTTTTAGTTATTTTTAATGTTTCTTTAATTTATTATTATCATAAAAAACATTATATTCTCGAAATTTACAGGAGAAGGCTGCTTGGAGAGTAGAACATCATGATCAAGTTGAGCATAATTTTCATCACAAAGCTAGCAAATGTCTTTCAAGGTTGATGCAAAGACAACGGTCAAAGGGAGAACGTCTAGACTGGTGTTTCCCACCCATTTGGGAGGAGCTATGTGCTTATTGGGCTACACCTGCATTCAAGAAATTATCTGCCCAGGCCAAGCTCAACAGGGCCTCGGAAAAGGGTGGGAGCCTGCACACTGGCGGCAGCATCAGTCATCCAGAGCACGCTCGATGCCTTGTAACTTCAAATATCATATTTTGTGAATTCATTTAAAATTCGTTTATATTTAGAATGTTTAAATTTAAATATTAACAAGTTTTTTTGGTGCAGTCTAGGGATTTACGTCGTCCGGCTAAGCCGAATGAGCTTCATGCTCGTACTCATACTAGGAAGGATACAGGCGACTATGTAGATGAGCGCTCTAGACGCACTCAGGTGATTTACACATCTCTTTATTGGTATTTATTTTTATTTTATAATTAACAAAGTTCTGGTCATTTTGTATAATGATGTGCGTTAATTTTAATGACAGGAGGAGTATCAAGCTAAGTTATCTCAGGTTCGGTCTCAGACAGCCTCATCTTCCCCTACCACACTTGACCCAGAGGTGGAAGCCCAAGTGGAGTTGCAGACATGGGTCGAGGTTGCTGGCGGTAAGAAAAAGGGGCGCATTTACGGTATGGGAGACCTCTCTAGCAACTATCAACGCGGGTGCTCTAGCGTCTTCACTCAGCAGAGTCGAGCATCGTCTAGTAGGACCCACCAGTCTCAGGAGTCTGTGGAGATGGTCGAGATGCGGCAAAGACTGGCAACTCAGGAGGCGATCAATCGACAGATTATGGAACAGCTAAATATGATGGCAGCTACACAGAGAGAGCTGATGATGCGTTTTGGAGCTAGCACCTATCAGCCACAGTCGCAGCAGGACCAGCACCTTCACAGCACCCCTCAGCCGCAGCAGCCGTCGTCCCAGCCACCTTCGTCCCAACCTGAGGGTCATCAGCAGATCGATGATGAGGAGGGTCGATCCTTTACAGACTTGTTGAGGGGTTATAGAGAGGATTATTAGATTCTCTGTGGTTATTTTGTATGATGTACGCACTTTGTCAAAACAATTATTAGTTTCTTTATAATGTACGTACACTTTGTTAAAAGAATTTGGTTTTTTAAGTTTCGTTAATGATTTCATTTATCGTTTAAATTATTATTCATTTATTATCATTTAGAATTATTATTTATTTATATTAGTAGAAAATTATAATTAAGAAAAAAGTTTATATTAATTATGAATTTTATATTAAATAATTGATTAAAAGTAATTCATATTTATAATAATAAAAAATTAATTATTTAATCTGGTGATTTGCGACGGCTTGGCCGTCACTAATTTCAGTGATTTGCGACGGCCTAGCCGTCGCTAAATTTTTGATATTTGAGACGGCCTGGCCGTCGCTAATGTTAGTTTTTTGCGACGGCCTGTTTGCGACGGCCTAGCCTTCGTAAATCAGCAGAATTTAGCGACGGCTAGGCCGTCGCAAATTTGCGACGGCCATTAACAAATAGCCGTCGCAAAGCTTTTGCGACTACCCTATATGCGACGGATTTTCGGCCGTCGCAAAGCCGTCACAAACAGTAATTTTGCGACGGATTTTGAGTTTTGTGACGGCCTTTGGCCCTCGCTAAAACCATTTTTTCTTGTAGTGAGTAGAGCTGGGTATATGGGCTTGGACCCACTGATAGTCCGTTTAACCCGAGATCCGTGCGGATTAGGACCGTACAAAATGTAGGCTCGTTTAAATGCGGGCTTATTTAGCCCGGTCCATTTAACTCGCGGTTTATACGGGTTTGGTCCACGGGTTAGCGGACCAACCTGCTGGCCAAAAATTTTAAAACAAAATGTAGGTTCATATATGAATATATGATGCATTTTAAAATGAAAAAATAATTATTATATGCAAGTGGCTATTTATTTGGGATGCCGTCTGTGCAATTGATCTTTATTTGTGTCCTTAAATATTTAATTCAATCCTATAAGCATATTAAACCATATGTAAGCTACTATGAGCTAATTTGAACTTCTCAGGTTAGTTAAAACTGAGTAAATTTTGCAAGTATTACTCCTTTTGGTAAATTTTATCTATATGCTTTTGGATATTTAGGAATCATGCTTCTAGTAATTTTATTTTAAATAATTAATTTTAAAAAAAATTCAAAATTTCAATTTTAAATGAGTCCGCGGGCCAGCCCGTTAACCCGCGGGTTAGGTGGGCCGGACGCGGACTAGAGAAAATGTATGCCCGTTAGCTTAACGGGTCAACCCGGTCCGGTCCGGTCCGTTTAATTGCGGGTGAATGCTAGCTGGGCTTAAACAGACCGGACTGGCCCGTATACCCAGCTCTAGTAATAAGGGACTAAACTTTCCCACCATCTTTACTTGTTTCTATGTCATAGAACATAGCACATCCTTCTTGTACTCCAACTAGAGCTCTCTAAATGGCAATGGCGGATCTTGAGAAAAAAGTTTGGGAGAGCCACTAGATATTAATCAGAATGATATACATAAAATTTATAATTAATCATGTATAATTGTATCATTCAAATATGTAAACAGCAAAGTGAGTAAACATTTAATATGTGAAATATTTTAGAATTAGTGTTTGCCCATCTTATAATGGTGCAGATGCATATAAGAGAGATTGAGAAATATTTGAAACAGATGTGTGGAGGAGGAACAAAACGTATTTATAGTGAGCCTTAATGATGTTAAGTTTGAAATAATATTCATTTTGATAGAATTGTTCAGCTGTTTGAATTTTTTTTTTAAGTGAATAGGGTCTAATAATAGTGTTCCAAAATTAAAATATAATATAGTTTGTAAACTTTATAAGTAATATATGTTTTATAAATTATTTTAGGATGTCATACATAATTTTTTCATATAAAAAAAAATTAGGGGAAAAATTAGGGGGGAGCTGTGGAAGAAGGTCCGCCAGTGCTCAATGGCATGTATAGATAAAAGATACAATGCAACTCTGATGGCCTCTCTATATATGCTTTGAATGACATCCGCAATCTAGTTTTAAATTCATCCAAGCAGTACAATTCACCAGAAGAATAAGCTTCAACTAATCAAGTATATTCTTGTTACTTGACTGTCTTTCATGAAAGGTCAGGGCCTATTTGTTTTGTTTCCAGTTTCCTGTCTTCATGTCTTGTTTTCAAAAATAATTATAAAATTGTCACCTTATTTTTATTCTGTTTCATGTTTTCAGATATTTGTATTGTCCTTATTCTATGATGGTGGGCCACATCTCAATATCTGAAAATCCACAAGAAACATGCCTAATAATTTATCTTCCCAACAAAAGATGATAACATCAAGTACAAAAGAAAATATTTTGGAATAGATAAAATAACTAAAACAATTAACACTCCCCTTTTTGAGCAGGGTAATGAGTTTCAGTTAAGGTAATTGTTTTAGTTATTTTATCTATTTGATATCACGTCCACCTCTAAATAAGGACATGTCACTCCAAGAATTAATTCTATTCCACACACAGTCCTTAATGTAAATGAAGGTAGCTTTCTTCATACGCCAAATCATAAAAGGCAAATCAAGATACTTACCATTACCCAAACAAACATGAACACCCAACATGTTGATTGGATTGCTCCATAGAGGATCAAGCACATTGACCCAATAGGTTTTGAATATCACATGACTTTTTGTTACCAATAAAAAAAATTTGATTAAATATCACTAGATTTAAACACCCTCTCCAAAAAATCATGATAATCCTGATCAAATGCTACAAGACTTATTTATCATAATAAAAAGTCTTAATTAATAATATATGACTTTTTTTTATCACAAAACATTATTTTAAAATTTACAGTATATTCAAGGGGGGAAATTATATTAAAGTAGGATGGGTGGAGTTTACCATGTTGCGTGAGGTGGAGTCGTATTGTCGGCGAAACCACATATGATATGGATTTATGTTACATGTTAAGAGAGATCAGATGGTGGGACCCACTTAATGTATCAGTTCAGTTAGTTACGTTATTTGTTGGACCATCTGTCCATCTTCCTTCTCTCACACACCGCACCGACCTCCCTTCCCTTTCCTCCGCTTCGGATTTGGCGGCATTCGACAGCGTCGTCTCTGCGTCACCTGTTGGCTGTTGAGGGCTTTTTTTGTCATTTTCCCTCCCAAATTCACGGTGCCGTATTCATCAAACGTGGCTTTCCCTCTGCTGCTTTTTCATATTTTATTACGTTTAGGAAAGCCGAAAAAAAATAAAATAAACATAGGGTCCATTTGTTTTAGATTTTGATAAAATTGATTTTAGTAAAATTGATTTTAGAAGAATTGATTTTGAAAAAATTAAGGTTAAAAAAATTGATTTGTGTTTGGTAACAATATTTTAAAAGTAGGTTTAGAAGAATTGATTTTGTTTGGATGATAAAGTAACACTTTTGAGGTATAAATATATAGAATTGTATGGATCCTACATCTAGAATCAA
This sequence comes from Echinosophora koreensis, assembly GCA_035048595.1. NCBI lineage: Eukaryota > Viridiplantae > Streptophyta > Magnoliopsida > Fabales > Fabaceae > Echinosophora > Echinosophora koreensis. Next base: position 2,053,433 of record JAPCYP010000046.1, read on the forward strand.
TTATTTTCAACGAAAAAGTTAAAAATTTTGCTTCCACAAAACTCAGTTTTGCCCACCAGAAATCAATTATTTTCAACTGAATTTTGCACCCAAACACTCCAATTACTGTAGCAAATGGGGTTTGGGTGCTCAAACGGAGTTTCGACACCTAACCAAACTGGCACATAGTAATTGATACTTTTTTTATTTTTTTTAAAAATTAAATCTAATTAACTAATTAATGTATACTTTTTTTAATTAATGTTTTTTATCCATACTTAAATTCTTTAGTAGTAAAGTTAACTTTTTAATGTCTTAATTAATATAATACTTAACTAAACTAACCTAATTAATTAAACTAAAAAATTAACAAAACTTTTTTATGAATAAAAAATTTAAAATAAAAAAAAAAATGGTGAGAAGTCGTTGTTTCAAAATGTGACTTCTCACCTAAAATTAAAAGTGGGATATTTTAGTACATAATTGAGAAAGTGGGTATACTGAAAAATAATTTTTTAAATAGGGTTATTAAAAAAAATCATAAATCGGAGACTAAAATTAAAAAATAAATAAATAGAGAGAGATAAAATTATTTTTTGCGCCTTCTATGTGAAATTTCGTGCTCAAAGACAATCTCAATCTCACAAAAAGATAGAAAGAAAAACAAGCATCATCATGTCACAAAGTTGTAAGTTGTAAGATAAGATCAGAAGAAAAAGGAGGAACGAAAAAGACACTCTTCACCTCTTCCCTTCCTTCTCTTGCGCTAATAACTCACGTCACTTTCCTCTCTTTTCACGAAACTTTCCCTCTCTTTCGTTTCACCCTTCCAATTTCCAAACTCCAAAACTCGTCAAATACCAAAGCAATGACCACATTAACAACAAACCCACCTTCACATTCTCTTTGATTCTCTCTCTCTGTGTCCAATTGCAAACACAACCATGGATGATGCAACAAACTCGCATCATCATCAGCTTCAGAGGCTCCATTGCTCTGTCAAAAACTACGATTGGGGTATCCCAGGTCGTGACTCGCAGGTTGCAAGGCTTTTCTCTCTCAATTCCGGGTCCCAATTCGATCCAGAGAAGCCTTATGCGGAGCTTTGGATGGGTACCCATGATTCTGGACCATCGTTTCTGAACTCAAATCGTGATTTGGGTAATGGGTCTCGAAGCGTTACCCTCAAGTCTTGGATTTCTGAGAACCCCGATGTGCTTGGTGACAAGGTTCTGAATAAATGGGGTTGTGATCTCCCTTTCTTATTTAAGGTATGGGAATTCTGATCCTTTGTTTTTCTGCAAATGGGTATCTGAATTGTTGTCCAAGTTTGAATTTTTGTGATTTTTTATTTTTATTGTTAGGTGTTGTCTGTGGCGAAGGCTTTGTCTATACAGGCTCACCCAGATAAGGATTTGGCTAGGATTCTGCATAAATTGCAGCCTGATATGTATAAGGATGGGAATCATAAACCCGAGATGGCTCTGGCAATGACACAGTTTGAGGCTCTTTGTGGATTTATCACACTTAAGGTACTGGATTCTGTCAATGTAAGGGTTAATTTTATCGATTTTTCTAACCCGTGCGATCTTGCACATATTAAGAAATCAAAAGTAGAAATGTTGTGTCGAAAGTTGTGTATTGAATTTTTTGAAAGTTTAAAATTTACTCTTTTCCATACATTATTTCAATTTTTTGAATTCTTAAAATGTGCAAAGTTACACGAGTTAGAAAAATCGTAATTTTACTAATTAGCTGGTTTGTTTTTCATTAATTGTGTTCAAAGCAATTATTTATATATGTTCACGGAACTTTATGTGTTGTCTTCTCGATATACAGTCATGGGAAAATGGATGTTCTGAATTTGAGGTTTATTATAATATGACAATAAATGGCTATAGTTATTTCTTGTTTTATGTCAGCAGTATTGTTATTGATGGTGAGTAAAATAGATATTTTACCTTTATAATGAAGTCGTTGAGAGTTTGATATGTTTGAAGTCACTTTTTTAACATTAAAGTGAATTTGGTATTCATGCACTTTATGTGATTGGAAAAGAACTCCCCACCTGTTAGCTATAATTCCCTAATGATGTGACTGACTGAACCTTTTACTTTCATTAATAATATGTCAATCACATATCCGCTTGTTCACAGGTTCCTTTCTGATGCAATGCAACCTGTGATAGCCGACCAAACAATTAATTAATTAACAGCAACATGTGAAAAAAGTCAAATGGGTAACCGTTTTAGTTAATAAAGCATGGAAGTGTTTGTTACAGGGCAAATAGTGGAAGTTTGATGTCTTTTTATTGTTGATCTGTTATTGTGGACTGCCAAACTACTGTTATGTTACTTTAATTTGTGGTATGCATAAGATTGGGTTTGGTTTTTGGGGTATTTTGATGTCTTTTATTACTTTTTGTTTGTTAACCTGCATATGTGGCTCTACTTGATGTGTATTCATTGGTGTAGTATTGAGCAGCTTGGAAGTATAGATTAAAGATTAAAGGAATCCATTTAATTAACTAACTCATAAGTTCATATAATGGTACTGTCATGGTTAATTTCTGCAACTCTTTAAGAATTTAATCTACATTTTGTCAACGCATTTTATTAACTCATCCATTATAAAGTCTATTTGTTCAATCAAGCAAGATAGATGCTATTACTAAGCTGCTGTTTGCTGCTTGAAAACCTAAATCTTACCTTGGAGATTATTTTTGTAGTTTGACATGAATTGGATTCTGTAATTTTAATCATGCAAAGAACTCAAAATTGTTCTATTTTACAGGGGAAATAATTCACCTGTTTCATCATTCCTTATAAGGCACTTGAATGATTCTTGTGTAGATCAGTGGATTATTTCAAGTTCTTTTTGTTCTTTTTTATTTTTTTTCCTTTTTTCTGTCTCTCTTAGGGTCAAAGCTTGTTCATGGTAGATATAATACATCGTTGTAATGTTATTGTTATTCGCTCAGAGCAAGTGAGTAATCTGCTGTTTTTCTATTTAGGAGCTTAAAGCTGTGTTTCATACTGTTCCTGAAGTTGTGGAACTGGTTGGTTCTGCAAATGCAGACCTGGTTTTGGAAACCAGTGATCAGGATAGTGAAGAGAGGTTAAAATCTGTTTTGCAAGCAGTGTTTACTCACCTCATGTCAGCTAATAAAGACAGAGTAACTGATGCAGTAAACAGATTGAAAAGTCGTCTGCATAAAGAAAGTGAGGTTAGTTGAAGTTTTTAGCTTATGTGCATATTTTATTTTATTTTTGCGGGTTTATTCCTTTTATCCCAAGATGTCTGTGTGTGTGTGTGTGTGTGGGGGGGGGTGTTTAAGTCTGATTTTGTTCTTAAGTCACATGAAATTTATGGTCAAGAGCAAAAATATTTCTGCTTATTCTGAAGTAGTTTGTTTTATAATTTTGTTCCTCCATATTGTGTACTGGATATAGGATACTGTATCAAATTTACCATTCAGATAGCATCACCTTTTAAATGTATTGATCCCTCCATGCTGCTCCGTCAACAGTAGTTTGCTTTTATTGTAATTTTTCATAACAGTTATCGTTGAGATATATGGCTTATCAGTGTATTAATTGATTTTATAATATTTTCATTTCACATCAGGTGAGGCAGTTGACAGATAAGGAGCAGCTGGTGCTGCTGTTGGAAAAGCAATACCCAGCTGATGTTGGGGTTTTAGCAGCCTTCTTTCTCAATCATGTAAAACTCAATCCCGGTGAAGCCTTGTTCCTTGGGGCAAATGAACCGCATGCATATTTATCTGGGGAATGCATTGAATGCATGGCAACTTCAGACAATGTTGTGCGAGCTGGCCTAACTCCGAAACATAGAGATGTCCAGACTCTTTGTTCCATGCTCACATACAAACAGGTAAGTGATACATCAAGGTTGTTACTGTAGCTTTTCAGTCAGATATTAAGTTTACTTATAAGAATTTACTTTTTTATGGTTATATTTGATAGGAATGTGAATGTCATTAATGTCTAGTAAATGTTGTGTTTTAGCCTTACACCTTGTCACTAAGTTCGTGTAGTTTTTGCTTCGTTAGATACTAAAACATCAACATGCTTCCAATGGAGGTGCAGGTTGAGAAGTTACCTTGGCATTTAAGCTTTTATGAAGTTTACTGGTTATCTGTTTTTAATTTTTAATTCATAGTCTATGGGGATTTTTTTTGGCACAAGGGATAGAATAGAATATAGGTAGCGAGATTCAGTTTATTTTGGTACTTCCAAAATAAAAAAGGGAGAAATTCAAAGTGATATAACAATATGACTTGAATACTTGATTATCATGATTAGACTTTGTGAAGAGGGGGAAGAAAGAGAGATGTTTTCACCTATTCAATGACAAAAGCCATCCAGGATCATAGTTCTGCGATTATTTCCTTTGAAGGGAAATTTCTGGGATGGGACCCCTTTCCATTGAATTTATGCATCCCTATTATCTTGAAACTGCTTCCCCCTGGTAGCTAGAATTGATAGATAAATAAGCAAAGACACAATATTTATAGGCTTATTCCTTTGGTAATTTTACCTAAGTCTTAGTAGTTAGCCCTTGTGAAGCAATGCTTGGGGGAAACAGCAGAGAAGCCTTGTTCAAACATTGGGTCATTTATTGAATTTCATCACAGCAATGGAGCGATCGAATTGGCGTCCTCTTTTTTTCCCCTTTCATTTTGAATTTCATCATGCACATGGATTGACTGGCTGATACTTAGTTTGTGTAATATTGACTCAATGTGAGCCTGTGCAAGCATAGCATATATAACTTTTGTACTTAACTTTCTGAGGGAAGAAATAGTTCTGCAATTGGTAACTAAGTTGATGGCATGAATATGTGAGATGCAGTATTTGATTCCGTTTTTCCTCTATCTTTTTGCAGGGTTCTCCTGAGATCTTGCACGGAGTTCCTCTAAATCCATATGTAAATAGATACATCCCACCATTCGACGAATTTGAGATTGATCATTGCGTTCTTCCTCAAGGAGAAACAGTGGTGTTCCCAGCAGTCCCAGGTCCTTCCATCTTTTTGGTCACATTTGGGGAAGGAACAATGAATACAGGATCACCACAAGGACATGTAGTCACTGAAGGTGATGTTCTTTTTGCAGCTGCTAACACTCAGATTAGCGTTACTAGTAGTGCACCCAAGTTGCATCTGTACAGAACAGGGGTTAATGGCAGAGTTTTTCAAGTTTCCTGAGTTTCTACAGCTATGTTTTTTTTGGCCGTATGTTTTTTTAGAGTGGAATAATGCAATTGTGTTGTATGTAATAGCAGCAGTTTAGTGTACATGCAAGAGTAATGAGATCACAAATAGTATATTGAGTCTGAGAGAAGTGCATGAAAAGTGCATTATAGGGAGGTTGGTTGTCTTGTTTGCTTTTCCAATTCGTTTCTTGTTCATAAAAATGTTCGTTAATAGCCTTTTCAGTTGTATTCAATTTATCAATTTATATCAATAAATTATACCTACAAATATTTGATGTAAGCTTATTTTCAGATGTCTTTTGGAGTTTTCGTTCCTGCCACTTCAACTAAAGGGCAAGTTCTACCGTGGACCACCATGATAGGTGGTACCATGGTGCACAAGTAATTTTAACCATAAGATTCATGTGGGCCATAGTAATATGGTGCAACTTCTCGCGTTGAATTTATTTTCTCTTCCACATTCTTCCCTTCCCTCCACCTGATCTCTCCCCCTGTGTTCGCCTTTGCCGCCGCTACCGCCCGAACATGAATGCGGCTCCACCAGATAGATGCCGACACCTAGCCTCTCCTTCCTTCAGAACCCTAACCGTTCCCAAGGTTCCAAGGAACAATCATTGGCATCATAACGCAACCGCTCCCACTCGGCACCGTCGCGATTTTGGATTTGGGAGTTTCGGTTCTCACCAAAACCCTACCCTTCGTCGCCGCATTCTTCGGCTTCGGCGATCCAATCCCTTGGCTCATTTGCTTCGCATTCTTCTTCGCCAAAGGATTCATCAAAACCGGTCTCGGAAACTGCATCGCTTATCAATTCATTTCTCTCTTCAGTAGCTCTTCGTTAGGGTTAGGTTACAGCTTAGTTTTCAGCGAAGCATTGTTGGCGCTAGCGATTCCTTCTATTTTCGCAAGAGCCGGTGGGATTTTTCTTCCTTCGGTTAACTCTCTGTGTGTGGCTTGCGGTCGTAACGCCGGCTATGGAATGGGGGGCGGTGAGGGCGGCGGAAGGGAGGGAGGAGTTGATGTAGTTGTTGGAGGGGGATAGGTACTAGGTAGTGGAAAGGGACGACGGAGAAGGGGAGAAAAAGGGGAAAAAATTATGTATGGAAAGTCCACTGTTAGATGCTATAAACTTTGTGATCCAATGGCCAAGATTGTAAATAAAACTTGTGCATGGTGGTCCACCATAGAACTTGCCGCAAAGAAGCTTGTTATGTTTTAAAATAAATGATTATTTGTTTTTAACTTATACTTGTCAACCGGGGCACCCAACCCAACAATAAGGCTATGTTTGGGAGATGGAGTGTGATGATTAGTAATGGAGTGAAGTTGTGAAAATTCATTAACTCGTTATTTAGGAGTTTCTTCATTAATGGAGTGGGATGGTTGTAGATGATAACTCAAATACTCCGCTCTATCCAAACCCTCTCATTTTTCACACCCTCCTAATTAAGGGGTTTGGGATTTTTTTCCATTCTCTCATTAAACTTTCAAACAATAGAGTGAGATGTTTTTATCATTTAACTCCACTCCATTATTAATCACTTCAGTCTATCTCGTTGAAAACTTCCAAACATTGCCTAACGTTAAGGGGTACCAATCCTCAGGCTCAGCTTGAACACGTACTGTTGTTAATTCATTTCCAAGTTGTTCACCGAATTTATTTTATTTTATTTTATTTTGGGGTGGGGGTTAGTAACCACATTTACTAGACCCAGCCTTCATCAAGATCTATTATTAAGATATGTAAGAATTGGAACTTGCAACTTGCAGGAAGTAGGAAGCTGCAAAGCAAAAGAGAGGAACCCAAATAAGTTAAGCCCAATCACTGTCACTGTATGCTTTGAGCTAAGGAGTAAAGGTGCTGGTTTGGAAACAAGGGAACTAACATCTAGCAGTAATTTCATAGACAAAACTTAGATACAATTTCATAGCTATATTAGGTGTTGTTTTCATTGATAATTGCTACACATGTCATAATCATATTGAACAACACATAATATACCTACCAAATTGCACCTAAGTTTCCTCCTTATAACTTATAAGGCATACTTCCTTTGATTAACTCGTATTCCCTGGCTTGTTTTTGCAAGCAACCTCAAGACCAAGGAAGAACTTAAGGTCTCTAAGGACCTTGATCTTGAAAGTGTCATCAAAAGAACGTTTCAAAATGCTGGGTTTCAATGAGATGTTGCATGTGAGGATGATGTTGTCCACATACACCGGTAATTCCATGACTGAGTGAACACCAGACTTAACAGAGTAAAATCATCATTCTGAAATTCTGTATCCAATAGCAAGAAGAATGACAACTTTATAAACCACTAGGGACTAGCCTGTTTCAGCCCATATAAGGACTTTTGTAAAAGCTGAACACTATATTCAAAGGTTCAATTGAAGATAACAGCAAAAAATGGATATATTAATCAAGGACAGCAACCAGATATCTCTTGTGAATGATGGGAAGTTATCAAGATTTACCCGACAAGAATGAAATTTAAATTCAGAGTCGCATCAAACACTCTAAATAAGCGCTCTACAGTTTGCAATACTTCAAATGTAATCTAGGTCAACAAGTATTTAGAAAAACTCCCAGAAGTCAAAATTTTGGATATAGTTGAAACATAATATGTAATGCTAAATTTCCATTAAACCAAACAACATTTCAGGCTTCTGTGATCGGAAACTCAAAAACTACATCTTTTCCGGTAAGCTTCCTGTAAACTCCAGAAAATGTCTCCAGCTTGTATTCGGTATTATTGCGCTCCTTTGGGTCCAAGAAAACCTGAAATTGATATATAGTGAAAAATCAAATTAGAAACATTTAGTAAGATACAAATAAAAAGCAAATCTAATTTAACATCAACTTCATAGTTACCTTGATTATTTTTGATCCATCAAGTCTATATCTGACCCGTTTGCCAACAATCTCTGCAGGATGCACAACATCCTCCAGCATAGCATCATGGACAGCAGTCAAAGTGCGGCTTCGGGGTCGCTGAACAGCAGACCCTTTCTTTGGAGGCCGCACGATCCTTCTTGTGGCAATCATGACAACATCCTGTCATTTGAGACAATCTTCAGTTAATACAATTTTGGGATCTACAAAAAACTTGTAACCATGTGATGTTAAAAGAGACATTTGAAAAATAAAGAAAGAAACATAGAAAAGAAAATCAATGGCACTTTAATTTCACATTAAAGTTAACTGTAGTAAAAAACAACCTTCCCACTAAACTTCTTCTCCAACTCTCTGACAAGACGAGGATGAATTTTGCGGAATCCCTTCCTCAATCTGTAAGGAACATAAATAACTACAGCCTTGCGATTCCCGGCAACATCCATTTGACTGCATAAAAGAGTATTGGCTTCATGATGAGCAAAAATTTGCCCCCAAACATACAGCTATTAATCATCAATAACTTCCTTACACTGCTTGGTTAATGTAGAGATCTTTCAAGTCACTTTTCAGTTCCTGATTAGTGTTCTCCAAATCAAATAGGAACTACAAAAGAATCAAATTGCAGAGTTTCAATAAAGAGAAGAGTGTTGAGTTCAATTAACTGATAGACAGAGAAAACACAAACCTGTCCAACTGTCTCCTCAAATTCAGTGGGCTCGACATCCTTATCCTTGTGGATTTTCTTCCTTGAGGTGTACATTTTGGGTCAATCTGTTTCTTGATATAAATGCAACCATCACAACTTTATCATGGTAAATTGTTATATGATCAAAACTACAAGTTTGAATTTGTTCAGAATTAGAATTAGAATCTAAGGGGGAAAAAACAAAAATAACAATCACAATGAATATTTTACCCAAAAAAATGGTATTACAATTTAGAATTAAATATGTTTTTGATCCCTATAAAATTGGCAAAATTTGATTTTGGTCCTTATAAAAAATTTATTTGTTTCTTGTCCCTAAAAAATACAAAAATTATATTTTAAATCCCTGGCAAGGAACTAAAAATACATTACTTTTATTAAAGGTAGAGACACAAAAAACGAATAAAATTTGTATAGGGACCAAAATCAAAATTTACCAATTTTATAGGGATCAAAAACATATTTAACCTTACAATTTACTTGTAATCCAACAATGTTCACAGGGCTAGTTGCTAGATTGGAAAGAGCCAATAAGAAACCATCTATCTCACAATTTTTTACTAAAAAAGACTCAGAACCTGCTTTCTCTGTTCTTTTAATCCTCAATTAAATGATCAAAAATTGAACTCGACATAAACAGCATATTAACATCAGACATGAAATTGTTTAAACTAAACCTTGAAGATGAGAGGCTCATACATAAATTCCTATGGGTTATTGACTTGACATTGTTCTAAGATCCCTAGCATGAAAATCTATCAAGCCGAAACAACTTCAAATAAACTAATCATAAAAAGACACGGACACACAGAATTCATAGGCATGGTGACAGGTTAGTGGTATCGCCAGGGAAAAAAAATATTCACATTTCAAGCCCCCAACATTTTGATGGGAATAGAGACACGATTATGGAATATAAAAACACATTACATATTTATAAATACACAAATTCTCTAATGGGTACCATAAAAAATTTAAACACAATAGCGTAATGGAATCCAAAACGTAACAAGTATTACTGAGCATATGAAGTGCAATTTGGTGATTAGAAGAACAAAACGCAACAAGCCCCAAATTTGAGAATTAATGAAAGAAAACGTACCAAATGACAAACACGGCGGGTGGCTACGCCTATGGTGCACTTCAGCTTCAATTTCAGGGGAGCCAGAGGAAGCGGCACAACGGTGCAGTGAAGCTTTTATATTGTTGAGGTTGCCCTAATTTTTATGGAGATTTTTTTTTTCCCTTTTAAATTATTTTATTTTTAAGTAGGTTTCTGTATTTTAAAATTTTTTAATTATGTTTCTGCACTTTAAATATATACTTTATTTTTTTTATCTCAATCCCCTGACTTTTTTGTGGGAAAAGTAACCTGACTTTCTCTCTATCTCTCTTCTATATTACTTTCTCTCATTTTATCTCTCATTTTTCTCTCACCTCTTTCTCTCCCAAAATATACTAAAATCACCTGATTTTTCTCACCTAAAAGTCGGATTTTTTTTTTGTATATCACTATTTTAATTTTTATCTCCCAAAATACCATACTTTTCAAATTATATACCAAACTACCACACTTTACAAAAACAAGTGAGAAGTCTAGTTGGGAGGACTAGACTTCTCAACATCATTTTAAAAAAAAAAAAATCTGGTTGAGAAGTCTTGTTGTGGGGACTAGACTTCTCAACGTCGTTTTCTTCTTCTTTTAATTTAATATTTATATTTAATTAATTAATAATAACTTAATTCAATTAATAACCTAATTAATTAATTAAAGGATTACATTAAATTAATTAATAATAATTGCCTAATTATCATCAATATTAATTTACATAATTTTTTTATTTAAATAAGTTAATTAAAATAGTGTAATGATTAATTTAGTATTATTGTTAATTAATACTAATTAATTAAGTAATAATAAATTATGATGGATTAAAATTAAAATACACAAACTTAAACTACCTTACGACATACCAAATACAGTAAAAATTAATGTCCTAAATGGCCTCCAATTCCACACCGTGTAGGTCGCCGAGTACGGCGTGGACGATGCCGATCATGCTGTTCATCAGTAGGTGCAGCAACAGGTTGATTGTGTTCTTCATAAGTCGGCGGCGGATTATCTTGAAAGTCCACGCTATGCGACGTTGAAGTACTAGGGCCCGCCTGGTTGGGCCCTGACGGAAAGCCAAATGTGTACATGCCGCGCATGTTGGTCATGCGTTCCATGTACAACCGAGCAGACTCTGGCGTTCCAACGTCAGCGCCAAACAGATTGCTCATAAAATCTCCACTGCTTGGTGCAAAAGAGTGTTGATATTGTTGTTGTTGATAAGGGGTGAATGCAAATGATTGCTGTGCAGGTGACTGGTCAAATGTATGCCCATGCAGTTCAACCTGTTCCTCTTCCTCTTCCTCTTCCATGGCAACTTGGGGGCTCGGCTGTCGACGTGTACCATTTAGGACATTAATATTTACTGTATTTGGTATGTCGTATTGTAGTTTAAGTTTGTGTATTTTAATTTTAATCCATCATAATTTATTATTACTTAATTAATTAGTATTAATTAACAATAATACCAAATTTATCATTACACTATTTTAATTAACTTATTTAAATAAAAAAATTATGTAAATTAATATTGATGATAATTAGGCAATTATTATTAATTAATTTAATGTAATCCTTTAATTAATTAATTAGGTTATTAATTGAATTAAGTTATTATTAATTAATTAAATATAAATATTAAATTAAAAGAAGAAGAAAACGACGTTGAGAAGTCTAGCCCCCAAAACAAGACTTCTCAATCAGATTCTTTTTTTTAAAAAAAAAAAATTGATGTTGAGAAGTCTAGTCCTCCCAACTAGACTTCTCACTTGTTTTTGTAAAGTGTGGTAGTTTAGTATATAATTTGAAAAGTGTGGTATTTTGAGAGATAAATATTAAAATAGTGATATACCAAAAAAAAAATCCCCTAAAAGTCAGGGATCCGGACCCATATATTTTTTTGGTTCGGAACCCATACTAATTCCCCATATCCTTTTTTTAAAAAAATTGAAAGTATAAGAAGTTAATTAAAAACATTTAAACTATAATGACTTATTTAAAAATGGAGTGAACCAAAGATTAATTTAATCAAATTATTTTCTTGTTATCTAATCTAAAATGAGTTTAATTTCGATGTATTATTAGAGTAAGGTATTTTTTCCTTCATCAACTAATTTCACATTATCATATGTATAATTTTTAAATAATTATTATGAAAGTCAATTATTTTTAATGATGTAGTAATACATGATTACTTGAGTAAAAAAAAAATTAATACACGATTAATTATACACTAAAATAAAATTAAATGCATCTAAAATTAGCAGCGTATAATGTTTTTTTTTATAGACAAATATTAGTATGTTAGTAGTTATGTTAGTTTTTTTTTCTCCTTTACTAAAGTTTGAACCTTTGACCTCAATCTCCTTCATCTCCTTATACCATTAACCTCAAACCATTTGAGCTACCCCACCCACCCTAGAAGCATATAATGTTAACTGCATAAAAAAAAGTCTTACAATCAATGTTTTAAAAACCGGTTGAACCGGAGAATCGAAAAGGAGGGTGGTTCAAGGTCCAGTCGATTCAACCGGTTTAACCGGTATATATATATACACACACACACACACACGCACATACACGCACATACATTAATAAATAGATCAAATAACAAATATAATTTCAATCTAAGTTCTAATTTTCATATTAAGTCCAATTTATTTAATACTTAAACAAGCGCAAATTGGAGTACGTCATTCAATTTATGATGCTCTAGCCTTTTTTTATTAAAAAAAATCTTTTTTTATTTTGGAAATTTTTTTTAATGAACCGACCGGTTTTCCGATTCTAGTTTTCCGGTTTTAGCCTGGGTCAACCGGTTTTTTGTGCTTTTTAGCGATTGAACCTCTTTTCCGGTTCTGTGGTTCGACCAGGATCGGAGAGGGGTCCGATCAACGGTCCAACCGGTTGGACCGGTTTTTAAAACACTGCTTACAATGTTATTATGACTAATACTACCATTTTTTTTAATACGTATTTTTTAAGACAAAAAATTACCAATAAGACTTTAATGGTGTTTGGTTCAGGAAATATTTTATTTCCAAGTAAACTACATTCCCGGAATGATATTTTTACGAATGTTTGTTTTCCATCCTCACATGAAAATAGAATCTTCAGGTTTCATTTACAAAATTTATTCCTGATCATCTTTTATATCTGAAAATGATTTTTTATCTCTTGTACCAAATATGAAAAATTCCATTCTCACTCCATTTTCTCAAGAATGTCAAAATATAACTTATACCAAACGTTAGATAAAACTTTTTAGATTTTGCTCTTAAACACCAAAGCACAAATGTTCTTAAGGTTTATCGCTATTTGATTGTGTTTTACATTTTTATGTGTAAACTTAATATAAAAAATATGCTAAATTTTAATCACCCACTTTAAAGTTTTTTTTTTTTTTTTTTTAAGTATATATATGATGTTTCCTTAATTTGCACTCATCCATTGACATATATTAAGGTGATGGTCTTAAAGGTCCTTTTATGAAATTTAATAAATTCCTCTATAGTCCTTAGTATTTAAGGTTAGAAGAAATCATAGGTTTCATTTTTCTCCAAATTTTTATGTTATCCCTCAAAGAAGGGCTGTGTCAAGACGTTTTGGGGCCAAAGGTAAACCTATTAGAGAATTTTTTTTTTCAAATTTTATTTCATATGTAGAAAATAATAAACATTACCTTATTAATTTCAATTTATTGTTATTAAAATCAGATGTGCAACTGATTTTTCTCCAATAGTACCGATGCTTAATCTTCTTAGACGAAATGAACAAACAGTTTCAATTCCAATCAGTTTTATTTTCCTGAAATTTCACCCTAACACACTCATAAGTATTAAGGCCGTCCCGTTTATTAAAAAAAATGTATTAGAATTGTTGGGTCATATAATTATATCACTTGCTGCCAGCTTGGGCTAGAAAGCTACGTTGTTACTTGATGCTTTAATAAAATCTTCCTCACACAAATATTATTAGGGTTTTTCTATCATGTGTAAGTTTGTACAGGTTAAGAATCATTAATTACCAATTTTACATTAAATCTAACCACCTCATCAATCACAATTTTTTGGAAATAACAATTTTCCCTCTCCTAATTATGAATGCTAATTAATCATAATATTTTGAAAATAACAATTATCTCTCCTAATTATGAATTAATCTTTCTTCCTCTTTTTTTCTTTTTCTTCTTTTACTCATTCTCTTTCTTCTTCATGGCCTCACAGATCCCTTCTCCCATGGAAGTATGGATGAATCGACATCAAATAAAATAAAGGAATTAGGTTTTTCTTTTCAGCAATAACATCCTAAGAGCATCCCTTTCACAAAGACCTACGGGTCCCCCCCTATCCTGCCTGCCACTCCAGCACCTTGTGATCTTTGAGAAGATTTCCGAAAATTCCATGGTGGATCGGGACTGGATTCATTCTCATCCTGGAGCCAATGGTGGTGACCGCTTGTGGGTGTGTGAGCAGTGACACACAGCGGCGGCAGCAGATGCGACCAGTGGGCGCGATGCAGTCTGGTTCAACCGGAGCTCGCGGTGGCTAGGCGCTGTGTGGAGGTCGCGGAGGAGAGGCGGGATGGCTGTGCGTCGGTGGCCGGTGCTCGCAGTGGTCCTCTTGGTGGCTAGGGAGAGGGGATCTGTGATTGTGAAGCTCTGATGAAGAAGAAGAATGAGTAAAAAACAAAAAAAGAGGAAGAAAGATGACTTCATAATTAGGAGAGATAATTGTTATTTTCAAAATATTATGATTAATTAGCATTTATAATTAGGAGAGAGAAAATTGTTATTTACAAAAAATTGTGATTGATTAGCTAGTCAGATTTATTGCAAAATTGGTAATTAATGATTCTTAACATATGGAAACTTGTATAGGATAGAAAAACTCATATTATTGTTGAGCCTTTTTCATGTTTTAATATTTTTATTACAAAGGGTCAATAACTAATTGAATGTGAGGCCCAAGGAAGTGCCTTACTTGCCTGATGGCTTCCTCAACCCTGCCTCAAAGTCAAAAGAGTCAACAAGAACAACTCTCCTTGGTTGAACCTTAAACTGCTCTCATTTTTTATTCTCAAACATTGGTATAAAGTGATAGGGTAGTGCTTTGGTTGTGGGCATTCGGTGGTGGGAAAGGAAACCCTAACGAAAGAGGAGAAAATGGTTTGAGTTTCCTATTTTGATAATGTTTCATCAAAAAATGATTATTGTACCTTCTATGAATCTTTATCGTATTGAAGTGGTGATGAATTGACTGACAGAGTTTACATGACTTACAACTACAACCAATTTTTTTTAAAAATAAGGTTTTGACGCCTGCATTAGCTACTTGCAAATTTATTGTTGAGGTATTAAATATATTGCATCTAGAACAGTTTGCATTGAGTTATTTCAGACGGAAAAGACATATTCTGTTAAATTTTTGTAAAGAATCAATGGGGGAAATGTTGCCTAAAGAGCATCTACAAAGGAAGAACATCACTTTGATTATTAACTTTCATTTTGTGGGCCCATTAATACCACATAAGATTTAAGAACTTTCATATATTTTCACTCCAATGCAATAACCATAATTTGGGTTCTTAACTTACTTTAAGTGGGTCCCATAATCGACCCCGCATATTTATATTTTTTAATTTTTAAAATTTTTCAACTTAAAAAATTAACTTATTTTTAATTTTTAATTTTATTCTGTTTTGCCCACACAAAAAAAATTATTGGCAAAAATGGTTCTTATAGAAGAACAATTCTACAATATGGCATCCATATCACTCTTCTTTAATACATATTCATGTAAGAACCAGTTCTTGCAAATAAGAACTCACATAAGAATCATTGTTGGAGATGATCTAAGTGACTCAAGGGATGTGCTTACAGAAGGTAAAATGTTTTTGTTCATGATTAGGCATAATTTTCACTATGGAATGGTTTTCAAATTGCTATCAAAAGTCCATAGAAATAATTTTTCTCGTTATTTTAAGGAAGTACCGAGAGCAATATGTTAATTGTAAAAAAAGTTGATGAAACAAAAGTACGTAAAAAATTTCTGACGGGATTAAAAATAACTCAATATATCATCACTGGTTCGAGGCATCAATTTTATTATGATATATGTTTGCTCAGGGTGGGAAGGAAGTGTGTATGATGCAAAAGTTTTCTTTGGATGCAATTACCAATCCAAAGGCAAAACTTTCATGGGCATCCAAAGGTGAATACTATATTGTTGAAATTGTCTTATGTTATGAAATGGACATCACATTCAAATTAATGTACACGCATTGATGTAGATTCATTTTATCTTGTGGATTCTATATATCCTTGCATAGAAGGTTTCCTTCTCCTTTGTAGAAGTGGAAGATATCTTGTACAAAGGTCAATGTAGACAACCTATGAGCCGTGAAGAGTTATTTAATTATAGGAATTAGTAGTATTTAAGAATGATAATTGAGCAATGCCTCTTAGAATTTAGAAGAGTAGATTTTATATTTTGAAGTTAATGCCATCGTATAAAATTTCAAGGCCACTAGCCCACTACTCATTGTGATGACATGTTGTGCTATTCATAATTATATGCGCAAGTGGAATAAGCTTCTATCACACAGGG
The DNA here is from genome assembly GCA_035048595.1 of Echinosophora koreensis. NCBI lineage: Eukaryota > Viridiplantae > Streptophyta > Magnoliopsida > Fabales > Fabaceae > Echinosophora > Echinosophora koreensis. The sequence continues at coordinate 2,069,973 of JAPCYP010000046.1, forward strand.
GATATGAATGAAACTTCTATCACATTGGGGATAAGCTTCAATGGTGGCAACTTATCAAGTTTATGCTGTCATGGAGCTGGTGCAACAAAAAGAACAACATATCATGCCCATTATTGCAAATTGGATATGGGCACAACATAAAACCTCTATAAATTAATTTACAAACAGGATTTTTTTTTTTTAAAGAAAGCAAGCTTAAGTCATTTCATTCAAAACAATGTCTCTAATACAAGCCGGAATAATCAAAATAACAGAGACTAGCATTTAAAATAGAAGCTCTAGCAAGAGTATGAGCTACTAGATTAGCTTGCCTCTTTACAAACTTAACTTCAAAGTTAGGAAAAAGAGAAATGATGTCTTTGCATTGAGAAATGATGGCTCCAAACTCAATGATATTTGCCTTGACATTTACCATCGCATCCACCACTTACTTGCAATCTAATTCGAAGATCATCCTATCAAGACCAAGATCACGAACCCACATAATTGCATGGTATAGCCCCATCGCTTCTTCAATGTGCAGACTCACTGTCCAACATGTAGAGGTGTCAATTTGGTCCAGCCCACCCCATTTGGCCCTGACCCATGTGGGCCAAGGCCATAAAAGCCCACAGGGTCAAAAAGCCCATACCTAAAAAAGCCCACAGGGCCAAAAAGCCCTAAAAGCCCTGTGGGTTAGGGCTGGCCCATGGGCCTTATTTGTTTTAAAAAATATTAAAAACATACTAATTTTTGCTTGCATTCCAAACATTTGGGATTTCTTTCTCAATCATCTTAGTACTTTCAGACACTGAGGAGTTTCAGAAACAATTGCATCATCTACATTCGCGATGTTATTCGTAGGCTCCATAATAAAATTTAATAGTTCTTATTTTATAAAAGTATCATCGTTTGAATTTCTAGATTTATAATTTCTTGTCATATTAGTTTTGATTCAAAAGATCAATATATTTGATAGATCATAATTTTATAGAGTAATATGATTGATGTTTATAATAATAAAAATTTATAATAATTTTTTTTTTATATTTCATCACTGATATGATAAATGTATATAAATTCACAAACCAACTTGTTAATCCAAAATTGACAAGGGTGCATTTGTAAGTACTTATAGAGAATTTATTTGAACTTTTGAGAATAACTTAATAATTATAAATTTATAATAGTTAACAATAAATAAATTTATAATTAATAATGTATATTAATTTGTTAACAAACTAACATTATAGATGAAACAATTAATCTATCATTAATCATTAATATACATTATTAACATAAGCTTATGTAATTAACCAAGGAAAAAAAAAGTTTAAAAAATTATTATAAATGTTACCGAAAAAAAATTGAAACTCAATTTAAAAAATATGTCAGTATGTCATAGTTTACGTTTGAACAGTATACTATATTAGTATTTAATTGAATAATGGATTTATTACATTACTTATTAGTTGTTAAGAAAAGAAAATGTATGGTTAAAAAAAAATGTAAAAAGAAAGTAAAATAAAAGAAAACCTAATTCATCCCAAAAAGAGTGAAAGTAAACGTTAGTATATTATTCAACGGCATTTGCTACGGTGAGCAAGTGAGCCATGTCTCTCATGATGAGAGACCAGAATTGACCGTTGATTTATCTAAGGTTCATGATAATAAGTTACACCCCTCCACACAGGATAATCTCTCCCTCAACCTTGAGCATCAGCATCCTTTACCGGGTGCCACCACCATCAGCATCCTTGGCGCCTCCCACATCTCCTCCTCCCTCCACCCTCCACCCTCCTCATCTTCCTTGAGCATCTTTTGGTCAGGCAACTGGAACCTCATCTCTCCTTCCCCACCCCTTCTCCATCCACGAACTTCACCCATCGCCACCGCCACCGTCAACTGCCAAGGCTGAACCAAATTCAACTCCGCACGCACCGCCGGCCTCCTTAAATGTCGCCAGCGAGGTGATGGTCGGTGAACCCGATGTTCACCCCGGAACCCAGATCCACCCAACAACAACACTGTCGCTTCTTCCCTTCCAACGAATCTCAGATTTGTTGGTAACTCGCAGCCCCGATAACAGTTCAATGACCCTTCCTCCAGCAACATCAATCTCACCCTCACTTCCAAAGATGGCATCACTAGAGAGACCGGCCGGAAAGAGATAGAACAGATACTTGAAATTCCTAAAAATAAATTTTTTTTTTTAAAAAAAGGTAAGGCATAGTGACAGATTCATCCATGGATCCCTTCTTAGTCGCAGTCACAGGAATAAGGCATAGAAACGAAGGTGAGTTCTCCAAAGCGTGTACGATGGCGGTGGGGATGGCGGAGGGGAGGTTGAGGATAGTGCAGTGTGAGAAAACGAAAATGCTATAAAAAAAAAATCTCGTGTGATCAGGTACATGGTAAAATCTGGTGAACTTCTTGATCCAAGAGTGATGGAAGATTGCGCACGGTGAGAGATACATGTCACTCTCTCACGCTAGAATGAGCCATTATTCAACAGAGAAGGAGAAAGATGTTAAGTAGCAGGGTGGCGTGAACGGTGAACAAGAGTTGCAGTGAACATCTTCACGTTGCAACTGTGAGGAAGAGAAAGTGGGCTGATCCAAAAAGCCTTAGCCCTAACCCCCAAAAAAATTAAAATTATGGGTTGGGGCTTAAAATAAACCCACATAAAGAGGGGGCTATAAAATTGTGGGTTGTTAAGGGGGACAGATGAGATGGGCTGGGAGCTTTGGGCTAAATTGATAGTTCTATACCAACATGTAGCTGCATGGAGGGTAACACCTCCGATCACGAATACACATGCCAAATCATGTTAGCCTAAAATTCTCAAACAAGGCAACATCTACATTACACTTCATTAACCCAAAGCTTGGCACACTCCACCGGGTATTAGCACTCGGGTTTACCCCTTAGTTCTCAGCCTCCTAATGGGAGTGACTCCATAAGGAATCAAACTCTGCTTTCTTAGGTTTTCCTTCTTATGGGGGCAAGTTATTTTCACTCGACCAACACCCATTGGTAAAAAAAAAAAGTCTTTAAGACATATACTTTTGAACGTTGAAAAATGTAAGCATATTATTATTATTATAGACAAAATAGGTAGATTGGTCCTCTACATTTATTTTATTTTTCATATCAGTCCTATAAGTTTTTTATTTTTCAAATTGGTCTTATACGTAACGTTCCATTTCCATATTAGTACTTTCCGTCAATTTCGAATTTACGAAATCAAATCAAAAGCCACGTGTCGAATTAAGGTAATAGCTACGTCAGATCAAAACCGACGTCGTTAGATCAAAATTGACGGAAAAGACTGACGTAGAAACGGAACGTAACGTAAAAAACCAATTTGAAAAATAAAAAACTTATAGGACCAATATGAAAAATAAAATAAACATACAGAACCAATCTATCTATTTTGCCATTATTATATCATAAAAGTAAAGACAAATTATACTTTATAATCACATGGCAGATATCTCTTATAATAAATCGATATAATCATCACGGTCTTTCTTTTTCATGATCTATTATTTGACATTTATTCATAAATTATTAAGTGGTTGTTATGCATCTGCGAGTAGCATGATTACAAAAGAACAAAACAAAAGTTGTTGGAACTTGGATCAATGAAACAATGTTCCCATTCAAACATAACTAATGAAATTAAGACAACTTAAATTTGTGATAACATGCATCGAGTAAGTTGCATCTGCGAGTAGCATGATTACAGATGGTGTGATGCTAGCATTCTTGGGAATGTTTGTTTTCCACCCTCATACATGGAAATAGAATCTTCGGAATTCATGTACAAAATTTATTCTTAGGCATTTTTATGTTTGAGAATGATTTTTCATCTCTCTTATCAAATATGCAGGGCCGGCCCAACAAAATTCTAGGCCTCAATCAAACTCTCAAGTTGAGGCCTTTTTAAAATTAATAACAATTTATAAATAAATAATTTTTAAAAAAAATCATACAGTGAGTTTTAAAATTATAAAAATCACGAATTAAATTTTAATTTCAATGAAAATTTTAAAAAATAACTTTTTATACAATGTAAATGTCACTTTAAACCTTAAACAAAGATATATTTTCCTTTTAATTATTATTAACTTTGTTTTGTTTGCCTAAAAAAAACAAAAAACTTTGTTTTGTTTAATAGTTTTAAAATGGTAATATGACAGGGAGGAGCAATGTGAGATTCGAATTCGAACTCGGAAACTACAACTGATGCACCAAGAAGCTTATCATACGTTCCAAACGAACTTGTTATACATTTACAGCATACAATAATATATATAATGAATCTGGATGAGGCCTAAAGCAAGGGCTTTAGTGCCCTCACCCTTGGGCCGGGCCTGCAAATATGAAAAATATTTATGGAGAATGTGGGAAGATATTGATCCTATAGAAATAGAGGCTAAAAATAAAACTTCTATCACATTGGAATAAGCTTCAATGATGGCAATTTATCACATTGCAATAGAAACGACAACATATCATGCCCATTATTGCAAATTGGATGTGGGCTGTGGGCACAGCATAACAACTCTACAAATTAATTTACACAATTGGACTTGTTGACCTAGATCAACTAGTTTTTTTGGGTGTACCCGGGTAACCTCCGACCGGGACCCAGAGATTAATCCCTCGAGGCACTGAGATCCATTTAAGGGGTTGACCTCTCCCAACAGATGCTCTTCCATACACATGAGCCAAGAATTGAACCCCTAACCACATGCTTAAGAGGTCCAGTTATCTACCAATTGTACCACACCATATTGGTATCTAGATCAACTAGTTTAGTTATACTTATAGTTTATCCCAGAAAAACTGTTTACAAGTGAAATGTAATATCATCTGCTTTGGTCTTATTTATATTATCTCCTAAAATATATTTAAGTTCTTTTGCATAAGCAAATAAATCATAAATTGAAGTTATAAGAAAAAATTATAAATCAAAAAATTTCTTTTGGTTTTTTTTTTTTTTGCTTTAAAAACACATTCTTAAGCCAAATTTACCAAATTGTTTTTTTTATGAAGCTTTTAAAACTATTTTCAAAATAATATTGTCAGACAATTCTTTTCTTCCTCTAAAGTTAAGTTCTTACAAAATACTTTTGAAAAACTAAAAATACTAGACCTAACAAAAAAGCCTTAAAAATCCTTTCAGGGAGATGACTTCCTAACTTCAAGTCCCGATTTGGATAACATAACTTACATCTTATCAAAACTTCTTCATTGGTATAAGTGTTTTTATGTAAAAAAAAAATGTTTGACTAATAAGTAACTTATCAACCCAAAAAGCTATTTTTAACAAATTTTATGAAGTCAAATTTTTAAGCTTCTTAGTAATGCTTTGCAAAAGCTACTTTTAAGTATGACCAAGAAGTTGTTTTACACATTAATAGGACAATTATACATCATTATAATTTGAATTTCTATGAAAAACAAAACTCTTCATCTCTCACCTTCAACTACCATGACCTTATAGATTTTAACAAATTTTTTTTTTGACGGGTTATAGATTTTAACAATGCTTCTTCAAGTATGTAATTTGAAATTTTGTGCATTAAATATTATATTTTTAATATAGATTACTTAATACTTAACTATTGAAAAGATTTTAATTTTGAACTAAAATTTTTGGCAAAAACTAGTGTTTTGGTACTTAAGTTAATTTATTTTTTCAAGTCGGTCCCTTAAGTTTGTTTTTTTTTTTTTTTTGGTATCAAATAGGTACCTTAAGTTTTTTTTGTGTCAAACATGTTCCTTAAGTTGTTATAATAATGTATGTTTTTGCTATTAAATCAGTGAATTATGGTGTCACAAAAAACTTAAAGGACATATTTTACACAAAAAAAACTTAAAGGACCTATTTGACACAAAAAAAAAAACCTAAGGGACCAACTTAAAAATTAAATTAACTTGAGGGATCAAAACACTAGTTTTGCCAAAATAATTTATATTGTCAATCATTCACATACCATCCCATACGTGACTTTAAGATAGTTATTATAAAAATCAAATATTTTTAATAAATATTTTTAATAATATGATAATTAATCTTATTTAAAACGTCTCTTTAAGAGACACACACATATATATATATATATACAGCAAGACATATACTTTTGAACGTTGAAAAACGTAATCATATTATTACTATTGTATCATAAAAGTAAATTTGTCAACAAAAAAAAAAAATCATAAAAGTAAAGAAAAATTATAATTTATAATCACATGGCAGATATCTCTGATCATATGTGACTTTATAATCATCACGATCTTTCTTTTTCATGAAACATCTTAATCATATTTTTATTATTATTTGACATTTATTCATAAATTATTAAGTGGTTGTTATGCATCTGCGAGTAGCATGATTACAAAAGAAAAACAAAAGTAGTTGGAACTTGGATCAATCAAACAATGTTCCCATTCATATCATACTCAATGCTATCGAGTGTCCTTAGAATACTCTTTAAGGAATCTAGAAAAATAAATTTTTATTGAAAAATCAAGCATTTCACTTTTTCAAATATTAAATATATTAATTTTCTATGTAATTTTTTTTTTCTTCTAAGTTCCTTAAAGAGTGCCCTAACTATGGGCCCTCGTTAGTATTTTCTTTTTTTATTTACCTAAAGTAACGCGTATTTAATTACCGAATTGAAAAAATAATGCATTCTCAAAGGCATGGACCACGTTCACAATAGAGGAATTTAATAACACAACCATGGAGCCACATGTGACATTTATCCACACAAAAAACATGGAGCCACATGGTTTTGTACTTTATGTAAAGAATCTTCCAACTTCAACTTGCACTACCATTATTTATCAACACCATATACTAGCCATTCACAAGCATCTGCAATCTTTGATATTCCATTAATTAATGACTCAGAAATCCCATTATACCAAGTTCATGGCAACCTTGTCTGTAAAGGGTCAAAGTCTCTTCATATTCCTATGTGTCCTTCTATCACTCTCTTCACCCCATGTTGCTGGTTTTTCCAGGATTGCATCCTTGGCCTCTGCAGCTGAAGACAGTGAAGCAAATGCTCTTTTGAAGTGGAAAGCTACCCTTGAGTTTGACAACCATAGCCAACAACATCCCTTGTCATCTTGGACAGGTACTACTAGTCCTTGCAAATGGGAAGGAATTTTATGTGATAATAAATCCAAGTCTGTCTCCAGCATAAGTCTTGCAAATTATGGACTGAAAGGTACACTCCACACACTCACCTTTTCCACCCTTCCCAACCTCCTCAGCATAGATATTAACAACAATTTATTTTATGGAACCATTCCCCCACAAATTGGTAACTTGTCCAGAGTTTATCATTTGAACATGTCTTACAATCTTTTCAATGGTTCTATTCCTAATGAAATATGGACATTGAGGAGTTTATATCAGTTGGACTTTGCTAGATGCAATTTCAGTGGACCAATCCCTATTTCCATAGCAAACTTGGCCAACTTGTCACATCTAGATTTTGGAAACAACAATCTAGAAGGTTACATTCCTCTGGAAATTGGGAAATTGATTAACCTTGAGTACCTAGGGGTTGCACATAATCCCCCTCTCAAGGGTTCCATTCCCAAAGAAATTGGAATGTTGACAAAGCTTAAGTATCTGGATTTGTCAGAGTGCAGTCTCTCTGGTACTATTCCTTCTGAAATTGGAAACTTGAGCAACTTAAATTTTCTTTACCTTTTTGGAAACACCCTCTCTGGGCCAATCCCACCCTCCATATGGAACTTGACTAAATTGTCTCAGCTCAACCTTCAATCCAATAAAAAACTCTCTGGATCAATCCCATCCTCCATAGGAAACTTGGTCAATTTGGAAATCCTTTCACTTGCAAAAAATCAGCTTTCTGGACCAATTCCTCCAGCTATTGGAAACCTGACAAAGCTAACCATATTGTACTTGATCAGCAATGAATTCTTTGGATTGATTCCTGCCTCTATAGGAAATCTTGTCAATCTGAAAATCCTTAGCCTTTCGGAAAACAATCTCTCCGGGCCGATTCCTTCCACAATAGGAAACTTGATACGGCTCGGTGACCTGCAATTGTCTGACAACAAACTTAATGGTAGCCTTCCACAAAAAATGGATAACCTTTCAAACTTGAATAACTTGCAGTTGTCTAGGAATAACTTCATTGGTCATTTGCCACCACAAATCTGCTTAGGTGGGTCACTGGAGTACTTAGGTGCTGATCACAACAGTTTTTCTGGTCCAGTACCAAGAAGCTTGAAGAACTGCTCTAGTATTATTAGAATCAGGCTTGATGAAAATAACATTGAAGGAAATATAACAGAAGATTTTGGTGTCTATCCAAATTTGGACTACATTGATCTGAGTAGCAATAGATTTTATGGTCACATTTCTCCAAATTGGGGGAAATGCCTTAAACTTACTAGGCTTAGGATAAGAAACAACAATCTTTCTGGTGGCATACCACTAGAACTTGTTGAGGCAACCAACCTAGGTGGGCTTCACCTTTCATCAAATCACTTGACAGGAAAGCTTCCAAAGGAACTAGGGAATTTGAAATCACTAGTTGAACTCAAGATCAGCAACAATCATCTTTCAGGAAACATTCCCACAGAAATAGGATTGCCTCAGAAACTTCAATACTTGGATCTAGCAGGAAACGAATTCAGCGGCACAATACCGAAACAGGTTGTGGGCTTACCAAATTTATTGGAATTGAATTTGGGCAACAATAAAATAGAGGGAAGCATTCCCACTGAATTTGGCCAATCTCTTGTATCTCTTGATCTTAGTGGCAATTTGTTGAATGGAACAATACCAACAAAGCTTGGAGAGTTGAAGCACTTGGAAAGGTTGAATCTCTCACATAATAATCTTTCTGGGACCATTCCATCTAGTTTTGATCATATGTTAAGCTTGAGTGCTGTCAACATATCATACAACCAGTTAGAAGGGCCACTTCCAAACATTCAAGCCTTTCTTAATGCTTCAATGGAATCATTCAAAAATAACAATGGCTTGTGTGGTAATGTTACTGGCTTGGTGCTTTGTCCAACCAACAGCAGTCAAAAGAGCAACAGAGTCATCCTATTGGTATTGCTTATTTTGGGAATACTGATAGTAGTGATTTGTGGGGTGGGACTTTCAATGTATATTCTTTCTAGAATTAAAAGAAAGAGAGAAAGCCAGGCTCAAAAAGCACCAACTGAAGCACTCTTTTCCATATGGAATCATGATGGGAAAATATTGTTTGAAACTATCATTGAAGCTACAGAAAATTTTGATGACAAGTATCTCATTGGAGTGGGAGGGCAAGGAAATGTGTATAAAGCTGAGTTGCCTACAGGTCTGGTTGTTGCAGTGAAGAAACTTCATTTGGAAACTGATGAAGAAATGTCCAACTTTAAAGCCTTCACAAGTGAGATCCAAGCCTTGACAGAAATCAAACACAGGAACATTATTAAGCTTTATGGATTTTGTTGGCATTCACAGTTTTCATTTTTGATCTATAAGTTCTTGGAAGGAGGCAGCTTGGATCAAACACTAAACAAGGACTCACAAGCAATTGCTTTTGGTTGGGAAAAGAGGGTGAATGTCGTTAAAGGTGTAGCCAATGCTTTATCCTATATGCATCATGATTGCTCACCTCCTATAATTCACCGCGATATTTCAAGCAAGAATGTTCTTCTAGATCTTGAATATGAAGCTCGTGTTTCTGACTTTGGGACAGCTAAATTTCTAAATCCTGGTTCACACAGTTGGACCCCATTTGCAGGCACCTTTGGATACTCTGCTCCAGGTTAGATCCTTTTCCCTTGTATTTAGAAATGTAAATGATTGCATCATTTTTCATTTACACCACTTTTTTTTTTTATATTGAAATGGACAAAATTTAAGTACAGTTCTATAGGTACCTGTATTGTTGTTTTTCAATGAAAACAAAACGTGTGTAACAGCTCATTAATAAAAATATAGCATATATAACAACTATTACATATGTCTTGTTCTCGTTGGAAAAAAAAAATACACCATAAGCACCTAGAGAACAACACTTAAGTTTTGTCCTATCGAAATTCTGCATAGGGATCGGTTTACCTGTCCAAGAATTGGACTAATCCCAATGCAGGAATTAGAGTGATGCAAAAGTTATGTAAACAAGTGATGTGCAAATATCAGAATCCATGTCAAAAGCACAAGCTACTACACTAGATATAATATTGAAAGTTTGAAACCTATGTTGTTTTATGCATAACCTCACTTTAAAGAGTTTATTTTTTCTTGCAGAGCTTGCTCAGACAATGGAAGTGAATGAGAAATGTGATGTTTACAGTTTTGGAGTACTTGCTTTGGAAGTCATTATGGGAAAGCATCCAGGAGATCTCATTTCTTTATTTATGTCATCATCTACAGTTCCAATGGCTGATAATTTGCTATTAGTTGATGTTTTAGACCAACGGCCTCCTCAACCTACCAATCCAATTGTTGGGGAGGCGATCTTGATTGCAAGGTTGGCACTTGCTTGCTTGAGTACAAGTCCACATTCTCGCCCAACCATGGATCAAGTATCTAAGGCACTTTCGATAGGAAAATCACCTTTAGCAGACCAGTTTCCCATGATCAGACTTGGACAACTCTACTGAATCATTGAGCTACTAAGTATTTTGTTTCCTTTTTATTCTTCTGCATATCCCATCCCTCTTTCTACTATTTATTGTAAGTTTATTAGCTTTATTCATTGTATGAGGTAGCATGTCTATAGGAAAAGGCAGGAAAGTTGAGTCATCCTTCCTTGCCATTTTGAAGCTTCAAAAGTTAAATGCAGTTGAGGAAAAAAAAAGAAAAAAATGAAAACTGACTTAGAGTGTGTTTAGGAAAGCTAGAAAAAAAGATTATGCTGATAATCAATTATTGTGATAATCGATTATAATCAGAATCTGTTTTTGTTTGGGTATGTTTGTTGAAAAGCAATTTTAAGATAATCTATTTTGTTTGGGTGATGTAAAAAAATTTATTTTTACATAGTAAATTACATAAAAAGGTTTGAGGTTTTATTTGTTTGTAATATATAGAAGTTTTAAAAGATAAAAGGCAGTCACATGTGCATGAGTACACATCCAACGAGAGGGGTTATTAAGAGAGAAGACAATCTTAGAGAGAAATAATCATAATTTTTTCATCCAACAGTCCTCTCTCCTTGATGGTTCCAAAACAGGTTTTTTTAACAATTAAGCAAATGACCCAAACATACTATCTTCTTATAAAAAAGCTTTTTTCTTAAAAAATAGCTGAAAGTCCAAAAAGTAATCATTCTCAAACAAGCTCTGGTTAATGTTGGTAAATTGAGAGAATGAAGAGAGTTGTGAAATTATGAGGGAATGGACAGTATATGTGAAAGAGTACTTTGTATTTAATATTTACAAAAGTAAAGTAATTAAAAGAGTGTGCCAATACTTAATCCTTTATAATTGTATTGTGATGAGTACTGTGTGACACTAGTTTCCTTTCAAGCTAATTTCACCATTATTCACATACATGTAAAGTACAACTAATATTTATTCAACATTTCATCAAGATAGTGGGAGAGAATTGTGAAATGAGATCATCTTCACAAAGCTTAATTGCCTCCTCCTCCCGAAGTGTCACCATAACCACCCTACTTAAGGGCCCCTCCCCTGGTGGTGCTGGGAGAATCAAAACTTGCCCTTCTCCCATAACTGGCTCTATGTAATATGAAACATGAATGGGTTTGAACCCCTCTTGAAACTCAGTTAAATAAGGGTCCACACCCTCTAAGTTAGCACAGATGACATCATGACCATTCATCAATATAGGAGAATTTATATCACTATCTTCAAACCACTCAATTAGATCCATTATTCCTTCATTGTCCATTTTTGCCACAACATCTCTTATGGCCCTAGCAGCTTGTGGAAAATTGTTCTCTCCTAAAACCCCTTCTGCCTGCACCTTATTATATATTACACAGCTCCCAAAGAATCCATTATCTAAGCCTAGGACTTTCCTCACATCAACACATATTGACATGTCTACAAGCTTATATCTCAATCCCTTGATCTTGCTCAGAGATACCCAAAATAGCCCTGCTAGTGCCTCAAAGGGTGTTGAGCTAGATACAGAACTGGGTTGGGCCATTGACATGCAAGCCTGAACCATTTGGTCTGAGAAGCCCAAGGATATAGTAGTATACTTGGCTTCCTTGACAGGAATAGGTTTCTCAATTGATGATTTGTAGTGATTCATTAACTCCACATATGGTTGGTGATTATGCTTTTTGTTTCCTAGTCTTGGAAGGGGTAAAGGGTGGAATATTGGAGGATCAATCATTTTTCCACCCAATGAAATGTCAGCCCAGGCCTTGATGAACTTGGTTACACAAGTGGAATCTGCCAGGAGATGAATGCAGCTTAGGCCAATTGCTAATCCACCTTCTTCAAATTCAGTCACCTGAAATTATGATAAAAAGAATCTAGTATTAAAATTGAATTTTAGATACTCTTTTAATACAGAACTTAAGTTTCATTCTATATGTGCTTGCGGTTTTCTCACTGAAAAAGCAGCACCACAAGCACCTTCAGAAACACAACTAAGTTTCGCGATTATTACAAACTATTCGATCTTGAATTTGTTTTTTTCTTTACTTAAATCAACTATTATTATTTTTTTGGTACACCACAGGTATCCTCCCACTGATTGCTGAAGACTAATCACTTTCAAGGTGTAGAGATAATAAATGAACATTCTAACCTGCACATAAAAAGTGGACCAATAATAAGGCTTCTGAGGCATAGCCTCCCAATGCATAAGCTTGAGTTCCTTTTCAACATCCACATCTCTTAGCCACCCCTCCACACTCCCTTTGGCTGTTGCCTCCACCATTCTGACACCAGCATCATTGCACTTGATCTTCCAATGCCCTTTGTCATCTCTTACCAACCTTCCAGTCACTATGGGGAAATGGGTAAGCATCTCTGACAAGGTCTCTCTCAACTTCTTTGTCACCTCTCCAAGTACTCTCTCTCCTGAAGTTTGGTAATAGTACACCACCTTAATGTGGTTGTTCTCCATGTAACGATCCAAAACTGATAAGGGGAAGTACTTTCCATGTTGAACTGGCTTTGAGCTCACCACAGTTCTTTTACAGATATAACTAATTTCAGTGGCCATTTTTATATGAGATGTGAGATATAGAAAAGCTGGGTAGCTATGATGTATTAATAAAACTGGATTAAAGAATTTGGTTATGATGTATTGATGTTATATATGAAAATATCTACTAGTTTTGGGCACAAATCACTACAACATTAAGGGAAACAAAATTTTCATGTGCACCAGAAAAACAACCTACCACTATATGAGGGAATGATATATTCATGAACCATGAAAATGTTGCTTATTTTCGGTTTAAGTATTGTGTGCAAACGCACGGTTTCTAAAAGATCACCACAACAAAATGCAGGATAAAGAGTGAGGTTATTTACACTCCATTTCGCACTCGATATAATTACTAGTAAGGTTATCGACACACCTAATTATATTTTATTTTTTATGTTTTATTTAATTATTTTAAAGATTTCATTGAAAAATCATTTTTTTTCCTTTTATCTCTTGCATGAAAGGTCTCCCTAAACAAGGAGATTGTGTTTTTGATATAAAGAAAAATTTATTGCATTTGATGCATAGTTGCATACATAGAAAAAAGATTTAGTTTGTACAAAAGTCGCGCACTATCTAGGAAGTATAAAAGTTAATTCATTTATACTAATAGGAATGACCTCACAATCATGTAACTATATGGTGTAAAATTTTCTTTTAAAGTTGTATATGATATAAAATTTTCCTACCTTAAAATATAAATGCATGAGAAACGACTTGACTATCAAAAAACTCATTCATGTATATATATATATATATATATATATATATATATATATATATATATATATATTTTAGGGATTTTCAATTCCACTAAGAAATAAAGATTTCTAAAACTACAATATCATAGTTAGTGGAAATATTATTCTAATATCTTCTTTTCTTACTCTTAGATTTTACGATATGTCTTCTTTGTCACTGTGTTGCACTGTTGATACTAGCAAGTTGGTTGGAGCAAATTATGATTATTAGTATCGCTATTTAAGGATTGTTCTGATGCATGAAAAACTTATTGATTTGATCTATAATCCTGCCATAAGTGCCCCTACTGACAAAGAAAATGCTGAAGTAACCAATGCTTATGAAAAGTACTTGAAAGAGTGTCTTAGTGCTAAATGCATCATTTTGACATTTATGATTTCTGAACCTCAATGGCAACATGAGGGGTACGTGAGGATCACATATATTAATTATATATCATTAAGTAGACCAAGCCTGATTTGTTTTTCCACCAATTTTTGAGGAGCTTTCCTTGGATGTAAAACTAGAAAGAGGAGCAAATGGTGCTTTCTTAAAAATTGCTAGGCTAGTTTCAAGTTTGACAATGTATACACCTACCTAGTTAAATGTTTTGCTAAAATTAGGTGGTCAGTTTCCCGTGTTAAAGATCCACTATGCATATGCATATATACCAAGGATAGACAAATTATACTGGACCCACTTGTACACATTGAATATCTTACGAAGATGTATGATGGACAAAGCAAGACTACTAGTTATCAGTTGTCAAAAACTTTGTTTGGGCCTTCATTTACTGCAGGTTCCCCAGTTAGGCCCATGTTCTAAAGATGGTTGATCTTTTTGAACAACTTGAGAAGCTGGGATGCAAACTTGGTAAAGGACTCTCACAAGATTTGATCTTGCAATCTCTTCCCGATTCATTTTCACAGTTCATTTTATACTATAAAATAAATTAATGGACAAGATTGTTACCAAATACCAAGATTAGTATTGTAGCCATCATGTTAAAACTTTTAACCCTAAAACTACGGTTAGATACAACAACAACAACAATAATAACAAAGCCTTTTCACACAATGTGAGATCGACTACATGAATCAAACGAGATATTATGTTATGTCATGCGTCAAGTCTTCAAAAAAGTCATTTATTAGATTTAAGTTTTTATTTAAAAAAAATTCACCTATCAAACGGGTTATTCTCGATCTTATCCACAAAATATAATAATACAAAATTTCTTTTATGCTTCATTAGGCATCCTTATGGCCCTTCCCATGTGACTCTCCTCTAGATACTATGGCAAATAGACCTACCCAATTTGCTTATAAAAAAAACTATACCTTCCCAAAACTACCATTAGATACTAAGGGCCCGTTTGTTTTGTTTTCAATTTCCTATTTTTATAAATAATTGCAAGAATACTACTTTGTTTTTCATTTTGTTTCCTGTTTTCAAAAAATTGTAGTTTTCACTATTTCTCCTCCAAATTTCTCTTTTTCCATTTTCTCTTCAACCAAACAAACCATTCAAGTACGAAACGATTTTGTGAGAGCACATTCTTAAAAACACAAAACATTTGGATGCCCATAAAAGTGCAAATATCTTTATGAATGGTGCAGCTTAGATAACTGTATTACATCAATCACATTCCTACTTGGACCTTCTTCTATTGCCGCAGCTTCAAGGTTGGAGCACCTTCTACATCATGTGTAATGATTTGAAGCAAGACAGAGGCAAGTGCTCCTAGCAAAATGAGAGAATGAACCAGAAAGATTTCCTATGCTATTTCCTGCTTCTTACCTCATCCAAACTATTTAGCCATGAAAGAATAACTTCCGCACCTTTCTCCCAGCAACGGTCCAACATCATGTCATGGGCAACTGCTTCAACACATACTGGTGACACACCATAAAAATCTGCTGTTTCTTTAAGACCCTCTGCATCCTATAACCAACAAAGGGGGAAAGTGCTACTGAAGATTACTGGGCAATAATAATTCAATGGACTGGCAATATATGAATAGCTATTTTAGATATATTGTGTTAGGTTAAATTAATCTGAAGGTCCCTGAACTATTTGAGAATTTTCAAATAGGTCCTTATACTTTGTGATCGCGTCCCTGAAACCATAGAAAATTTATAACTGGGTCCCATGTACACTTTTCTGTTAGGGTTTCGTTTAGCATCTGTTAGGATTCCGTTAAGTGATTCATCTACTCATAATTTGTGAGTCCTCAACTTTTTGAAAAAATTCAAATAGGTCCCTGTACTTTTTGGAACCCTAATGGAAAAGTGTATGAGGGACCCAGATACAAATTTTCTCTGTGCTTAGCGACCCAATTACAAACTTCTAAACTTAAAGTACAAGAACCTATTAGAAAATTTCCAAATAGTTCAGGACCTACAAATTAATTAAACCCATCTGGGCTGGACCTATTTTGCTTGTACTGACTAATATCTATTTCTCAGTGTGTGTGTGTCTATATATCATAGGTGGAATAAAATAAAGCACTCACCACGATGAAGTCATCCTTTGCACCCAAAACAAGAACTTCAAGAGGGCGGTTTGACACAAAAGGAACTGGAAGTGATGCATTCAGCTTTCTTAAATCAAATAATGGCATCCTTGAACTTTCTTTCATTAGCTCTTGATATCTGAAATACACAAAATAAGCCTCAAATAAGCTTGAAAACCAACAAAAATTGCCGATAAAAAACTATCATGGTCAATTGGTCATACTATTGACAGATGACAATCATCATTCCATGACACCAAAAGCTTTCATATTCGGTCCCATATGTCTAAAATTTTGCTAAAAATGAGGGAAATGAATTCAACAATATGTCACATGAATTGTTGCAAATATTATCAAAATGCATGAAAGTGGATCAAACACATGCATCTCTGGATAATCATCAGATTATCATTCACGCACCAATCGCAATGTATATATGCCACAGCCGTCATTAACAACGAAGAATTGAGTTTGCGGTTAAAGTGTTGAATTATTTTTTCAACTTGTAGAGAACTAGCTGACTAGATCTTAATACCAACAAGCACATATCCAAACACAAAAAGCTTTGGCAAAAATGGGGAAATATGCCGCAAAATTAAATACAAACTAACGACGTATTAACCGTATGTCCGTATCAGCTAACCATTGACTGACACTTGAGGTGAGTTGAATCAAACTAAAGGTCAGTTGAACACAATTGTTAGTTCGATTGTTTATCTCCATACAACAAACAATGCAATGACTGAATCCATTATAACACAGTAAAGCTGTTTTTGGATGCAACACAAATCACTAAATATTCCATAAAGCGGAGCTAGAATCAAAACAGTTAAAGCAAGGTAGTGATATATTATAGACCAAGGATATTTAACAGAAAAGTCAAGTTGAAGTTCAACATGAGTTCAGCATTTTCACGTTAATGGGGACTTATAAATCTAGTTTCTAACTATCTTACAGTGATATACATTATTTCCCTACTTTTTTATTTGAATTTACTCCACATAAAGTCAAAGTCACAGTAAATAAATGTGATTTACTACTAAAATCACAGATATTCTGTAGTTTTGAGGCTCAATGTGTTGCGTTGCTAAGGTTTCATGTCAGGCACATTTGTCAAGAGGAATTTCTTCCTTTATCCCCACCTTCACTCCATTATTAAGATCCATTTGCAACCAAAAATGTTTTGGTACATGACTTAGTTCATTTCCTTAATCAATAGTTTCACTTCCTTGATCCATACTCGTAACAATTCATGAATATATCATTAAGCACCATCTCTCCTTTTCAAATTTCAATTGGAAGTACTAGTGTTCAATCTCAGGAATCAAACCTTTTAACGATACAATCCTCCATTGTGGCCGAGAAAAATGTCTCCTTACAAAGAGAAAGAGAGCTTTGAAAAGCTTTTGCTGCCAAGCTGCGTGTCACCTGCCAGGTGGTGGATATAAGCATATAAGAAGATAAATACAAAAAAGTCACATTCTTCAGAAAAGTCAGTCCAAATACCTTGAAGGCAGCAATTGGCTTGGAAAAGAGATATCGCCAGACTAGCCCACTAATAAAAATACAGAGGAATTATCAACAAGTGCAAACGAATTAAAGTTTTCTTTAATCTTTCTCCCTCTTTGAAAATACAAATATAACACTAGAGAGTTTATTTAGTTACCTATTTCCAGATGGAGGCACAGAGCAGACAAGGACAGCTCCCTCAAGCTTCGGGTATAAATTTTCTATTCGTAGAATCAAGCTCAAACAGCATTAGCATAATGAACCAGAAAAGAAAAACTGAACTGAGTAAAAAGAGAAAAGCAGATTTCTAAAACAAAAAAGTATACATATCCATAGGGTGGGGGTGGGGAGAAGGAAAAAAAAACAAATAATATCATAAAAGACGCCTAAAGCATGAACCAGAGGCCTATAAAATCATGAAGGGTATACAGATCATATGACACATTGCCTCAAAATATAAGTCCTCAGTATTGACTATATATAATGAAGTCAGTCACTCATCGCCCTCAATAATAAAATCTTAAAAGAATCAATCTGTTTCTTTTGGCCCCATTACTATGGTGTTTCATGTCAAGTTCAAAGTAACCCGAAATAAGAATCAGGACTAAATAGTTCTAAACCATCAACCACTATATTAGTGTGGAATCCAGAATCCTCTAATTTAAAAGTTCAAAAAGCATGTGAGGGTAAGCCAGAATCTTAAAGTACCTCTATGTTTGTCATTTCCTAAATTAGAAATATAATACTGAATAATAAGTCCTCCAAATGAGTGTCCAAGCAAGACAGGTGATGATGAAATATTTTGATTGATGAAATCTGCAACATCTCTTGCGTGTGTCTACTGCAGAGTCAGGTGCAAACAGGGAATTATAAGACCATGATCCATTATGAAATCTATCTAACTTATCAAACAAAAATTGAAAGTTCATAGTCAAATAAAACTTAACTAGTAAAGGGAGAGGTACTATACCTCAAGCGTACCAGCAACTGAATCAGCAGGTGCATCACTTTCACCCTGCCCGTGCAGAATACATGCCAGAACAGTAGCACACAACACAATCATGTGAACAATGTGAAATCGCCAAAACTAGAATAAAACAACCAGATATTTAAAAGTGCAGATACAACGAAGGTGTTGCAGCAGCATTTTGATGTCTAACCCAACTATGCGCAGAAGAATAGTGTTGTAACACATGACTTAACTTTGCAACCATGAAATAACCTTGGGATGTACACAGCCACAACAACATACAATGATACAACACAAGCATGCAAGTATGTATGTGTATATATGCACATTTTGCTGTAGGATTTAGCGCCTATCATATTCATTTAACAACTTAATTCAAAATGTCACTTATGACTTAACATAATGGATGAAACCTTCCACAATTAATTAATTACTTGGCTAGAAATTTGGAGGCCTCATTGTACGACAAGTTCAATTCAGGACATGAAAGGCAGCAAATCACTTACTTATGCTATAAAATGAATGGTCCTGGTTGCTACCAAATACCAAGATTACTATTTGTATTTCAGCCATCATTCTAGAACTTTTAACCTTAAAACCACCAAGTATCCATTAGGATTCAGTTAAGTGATCTATTCACTTATCATTTGTGGGTGCCAGAACTTTTTGGAAAAATTCAAATAAGTCTCTACTTTTTAGGAAAATTCAAATCAGCAATGATATTTGAACATCTAAGATCTTGAAAACATTAACCAAAGTTTGTACATCATTAACCACAAATCCAACAACATTAACCAACTTCTCATCTATACACCTATACACCATTACCAAGATTTGTTCACCCATTAACCATGTTGTCTGATGTCTAGGTGTGTAAGTAACATTTTTGAATTCAAATAGGTCGCTATGATTTTTGAAACCCTAACGAAAAAGGGTATGAGCGACCCAATTATAAATTTTCTATGTCAGTTACAAACTTTTGAAATATAAGGATCTCTTATAAAATTCTCAAAGAGTTCAGGATCTTGAGATTAATTAAACCTATGAAATACCACAAACATTGTAGAATAGAGCCTATACTTTTCTGTTCCATCCCATTCTAATGCGTCTATCAAACGCAACTTAAGGCTATGTCTGGATTGAAGCAACTAATTTAGAGAGAGAGAGAGTGTGTGTGGACCTACCTGTCCCAACAAGCTAAGAGCATAGCAATCATAGCCAGAGGCTGAAAAGAAAGGCAACCAGTGTTCAGCCCAGCACCAAGCAGCATGGTAGCTTCCATGAACAAATACCAAAGCTGGGTTTCCATTTTCAACGTTGTTGTTGTCTTTTCTCTTCTTCTCAAGTTCCATTTTTTCTGGATCTGCAGCAACTGCAACACCCTTCTGCATGATCACCTCCATGCTCAGACCAGAGGGGAGCTGGTGGAAAATACGAGATTGCCCTTGCTTCAGATTGAAAGGGGCCCGCATCTTGTTGGGTCTGGTGAGGACAGAAGCTATAGGTTTCGAAGAAAGTGAGTTGCAACGATTCGGGAAATGAGTGTGGAACGAAGAAGAAACAGAAACACTCATTGCCCTTCTTCAAAGTTTTGGTCTTTAGCACAATGTGCTTTACTTTCCTTTGAATTGAAATGAGGACAATGGGGCTGCTGCACAGTGCAGAAGCAAAGAGAATCAGCAACCTACCCAGTTCCCACACTAGCAACAAGAAGCAGGAAGATTACTTTCATATTAATAATAATTTAAGTTTTATTTTATATAAAAAAAGTAATTTAAGTTTTATTTTTAAATGATTTATGATATTATTTAATTAATAAGTAATTTTTAATTATTTGGTTCAAAAAAAGAAATTTTTAATTATGAAATTTTATATTATTACACGTGATAACACATGTTGCACGACCGTTATTGGTTTGGATCGATTTCGAGATTTAAAAACCATCTGATCTAGATATTAAAATAGCATGTGGTTTAGTTTGGTTTGAATTGCTTCCTACAAAAAAATTCAATCCGATCCGACTAAATACGATTTGTTTTATATGGTATGGTTTGAGTTTACCAACATAATAATTAAAAAATAAGTCTAAATAACATTAAAATTTTTTTTTGAAAGGAATAACATTAATAGATATAACATATAACATACTAAAAATTAAAATTTTATGAGCTAACAAGCATTAATTTTATGTTTGGAACATTAAAAATAGTAAAAAATTACGTTACATCAAAATAATAAGTATTATTAGAAAAAATTTAACAAATAAAAGATAAATAATACAAAACGTAGAATAAGTATATGCTAAAATTTATATATACGATTTGGTTTGGTTTCATCCAGTTTCATAAAAAGGACTCAAAGTCCAATTCAGTCGATTTTCATGAAACAATGTCCAAAAAATTCAATAGATATCAGTTTTGTTAGATTTTTCATTTTTTTTATATCATTTTTCTGTTTTGTTTTGGATCGGTTGGACATTATCATCCCAAGCGCATTTGGTGTTATTTGTGATTGTATGGCAGTTTGACAGAAAGATGATCTCTACATATTTGGAAATAAACGAGGATGAGATTTGCCCAAAACAAAATGGGAGGCGTTTTTCACCAAAGTAAAGAATTTGAGATACCAAAAATACATTTTAGCTAATTATCTTTAGAATTTGAGATACGAAAAATACACTATAATCTATCTTTTTTAAAAAAGTTTAATTTTAATAACTCTAGTATATAATTTTTTACACTATTAACTAATCATAAAAAATCTTATATATAATTTTTAAGATAATTATAATAAGATCCAATTATTTTTAATAATATAAAAAAGTATTTTAATTAATAATATAAAAAATATTTACCTTATCCATCCATACCAATTAAATCTTTATTTAAAATTAAGGTGGCTTCTAAGATGAGGAAGCAATTAACTCCCTCACTCATGAGGGAGAAAATCTGACCGTTAGATATAATGTTAAAATAATTGTGTTGGAACCAAAATAATTTGGATTAAATAATCTCTAGGTTTTGATGTTAACAATGAGAATTAAATTTGTGTAGCAAAGTGTTAATGCTTTAAATCTAACAAGTGCCTTTAGTCTTAAAGAATCTCTGTTCTTATAAGCTAAAATGTTAAGTCTATTTTCCTTGCAAATCCGCGTCCATGTGTTTTATATTGAATATCTTATGCTGAAAGAGTGGTCGAGTCCACTCTATCAAGGATCTCCCTTTTAACTCAAGTGCCACGTCAGTGGACGAGCGCTTGAATGCTTTTAGTGGACGAAGAATTTCTCTTGGTGTAGACGTGAGCTTCTCTCAAATAATAACCTTAGTCTGCTATTGCCACGTCACTGGACGGAGACTTTAGATATTGCAAGTACTGGCAGGACCGATGTTTTAAGTAAACGAAGTTTTGGTTGCCACGTCAGTGGACGGAGCCTTAAAACTCTTATTGCTTATCTTGCCTTTACTCTCGTTTGTTGGACGAAGATTTTCTTAAGCATTTATACCAATCTGAACCAAAGCGAATTTATTTCTTATGATTGATATTCTTTTCATTTATAATGGCTCTTCTCTTTTTTCTATTAACGGCTCACATTGCCTTCTTTCATTGAGAGAAACATAGTACAAAAAATGGGACTTGCAAAAAGCAGAATAGTACAATACAAAACGTTGTGTACCCTGTCACCTTTTTACGCTGATATAGTTGGAACTTGTACAAAGGAGGCAAAACTGTTTTCAAGCTGCTTTTGCTCAGAGGTGTGCTTTTACATGCAAGAATTTGTCTCACAGTACAAAGGCCTCGAGCCAGCTGAGTCTCAACGGATATTTACTTGGTTGACTCTATTACTAAACGGGAATTTCAAATACAACCGTTGAAGATTCTGAAGAGAAGATCAAGGACCCTATAAATAGAAGACTAAAGCTTTTGAAGAAACAACTTTTGCGCATACAAAGAAATCTCAAGAAATCTCTTGCGAAGCAAATACTCTTTTATTCATTCAAAAAGCAAAAGTCTGTAATATTATAGTTTGCATTCTTGCTATAATATTCATCTGATCTTAAACTTTCATACTCTCACATATAGTGAGTTAGAAGATCTAAGAAATCAAAACTCTTTATTAGAGGTAGAGCCTGAAGAGGCTTGGTAAGAAAGAAATACTTGTGAGCCTGGAGAGGTGTTGAATACTTGGTGTAATCTATTTGAAAATAGTGGAAAAATCCTTCAAGTAGAAGGGACTGGACGTAGCTCTTGGTTGGAAGAGAGTGAACCAGGATAAAACATCTTGTGTAAATCTTCTAATCCCTTATCTCTTTTGTTTTACGTGTTTATACTAACTGTGGGGATTTGAACTTGAATTTGTTAATCCTTCAAAAGACTTCTTTACTGTGTGCTTTATTCTGCCTCCTTATTTTTGTGTGAGAAAATCTTTTTGAAAAAGGCTGTTTTCGAAAAATATTAACAAACACAATTCAACCCCCCCTTCTTGTGTTTGCCTGTGTCAACTTCAGTTGGTATCAGAGCTCAGCCTCGAAAGGGTTGAGCATCTAACAAGTGCTGAGGAAGTACGATCCTATCACCATGGATGCAGAAGGACAAGCTATCAACAGACCTCCACTCTTTGATGGAACTGATTACGACTATTGGAAGAAGAGAATGATGGCCTTCCTAGATGCACAGAACCTAGACATCTGGGAACTGATAGAGAATGGCTACACTGAGCCAAGAGGTGAAAATCAAGCAGTACTGGCTAGAGCAGATTGGAGTGTTGATCAAAAAGCCAAACATCAACTAAATCTCAAAGCCAAACATTACTTGATGTGTGCTATTACCAGATCAGAACATGATAAAGTTCATAGCTGCAACACAGCAAAAGAAATCTGGGATACACTGGCTCTCGCTCATGAAGGCTCATCACAAGTAAAGGAGTCAAAGATAAGCATGCTGGTTCACCAGTATGAGCTCTTCAAGATGACTGATCATGAGTCTATAGATCAGATGTTTGGAAGATTTCAAACAATAACAAACAGTCTCAGATCTCTAGGAAAAGTATATGAGAATAGGGATCATATCAGAAAGATTCTGAGAAGTCTCTCCAAGCAGTGGAGACCGAAGGTCACTGCTATTCAAGAAGCTAAGAATCTGAATACTCTCTCTCTGGAAGAACTTCTAGGGTCATTAAAAGTTCATGAACTTGAACTAAATGAGGAAGACAATTCCAGAAAGGGAAAGTCCATTGCTTTAAAGGCAAAGAAAGCAAGTTCTTCAAAAGTTCTCAAAGCTGCTGAGTCTTCAGATGATGCTGAACCTTCAGACACTGATGAAGGATCAGATGAAGATGAACTATCTTTCATCTCCAGAAAGATACAACATATGTGGAGAAGAAAAAATAATTTCAAGAGAAAGCCATTCAACAAGAAATTTTCTAAGGAGAAATCAGACTCCAAAGAAAAAGGTCCATCTTTGTGCTTTGAGTGCAAAAAGCCAGGACATTTCAAAGCCGACTGCCCTGACCTAAAAGAGAAGAAGAAGTTCTTTAAGAAAAAGAAGGGTTTAATGGCTACATGGGAGGACTTGGACTTATCCTCATCAGATGAGGAAGAGGAATCAGAGGAAGAGGCAAACATTTGCCTCATGGCAGACACATCATCAGAGAATGAGTACACTGATGATGATGAGGTAACAGATTCTGAACCTTCAACTCTCAAAAATGCCTTTGATGAATTACTGCATGACTCATCCATATTGTCTCATGAATACAAAAGCCTTAAAAAGAAGTTTGCAAAATTAACCAAAGAATATGATAGAGTCTGCATGGAAAAACAAAGTTTGCTTCAAGAAAATGATAAGCTAAAATCAGAGAATGTCAGTCTAACTGACAAATCTGAATGTGAGCCTGACAATTCTTGTGAAGTTGCAAAACTAAAACAAGATGTAAAATACTTGACAGACTCTCTGTCAAAACTGGTAGGAGGCTCAGATAAGCTTAGTCTTATCCTAAGGTATTCTAGGTCACCCTTTGATAAATCTGGCCTTGGTTATGACAATAAGAAGCATGAGGCATCTTACATTAAGTCAAAACCACCTATGCAGCAAAGAGCTTCAAAAGCTCCAGCTAGGTATGCAAAAACCAAATCTGGCCCGTCCAACACCTTTTGTAAAGTGTGTGGAAAAAGTGGGCACTCTACATCTAGATGCATACATAATAGGCATACTAAATATTCTCGTCCAAAGAAAACTAACATGAAAGGACCCAAGTCAGTTTGGGTACCTAAGAACAAGATAATACCTGTTGCAGATCTGCTTAACAACAGGAAAGAAACAAACATCTTGGTACTTGGACAGTGGATGCTCACGTCACATGACGGGAGAAAAGTATATGTTCCAAGACCTTAAACATAAGGATGGTGGCTGGGTGACATTTGGAGGAAATCAGAAAGGAAAGATCACTGGTATAGGTAAAATCGGTAAACATCTTTTTCCCTCCATTGATAATGTTCTTTTGGTGAATGGTTTAAAACATAATCTACTGAGCATAAGTCAATTATGTGACAGTGGATATGATGTTTCTTTTAATAAGAACATGTGTTATGTCAAGAAATATGATGGATCAATTTTATTCACTGCTAAGAGGCAAAACAATTTATACAAAATTGACTTGGAGGACCTCTCAAATCAAAGTGTCTCATGTTTAGTGTCCATTGAAGATGAACGTTGGATTTGGCATAAAAGGCTAGGTCATGCAAGCTTGAGATTAATCTCAAAGCTAAATAAGCATAACCTCGTGAGAGGATTACCAAACCTTAAATACAAATCTGATGCTCTCTGTGATGCATGTCAGAAGGGAAAACAAGTCAAAGGTTCTTTTGAATCTAAGAATATTGTAAGTACCAAGAGACCACTAGAACTGCTACACCTTGATCTTTTTGGTCCAACAAGGACTGCTTCTATCAGTGGTAAGAAATATGGTCTAGTCATTGTGGATGACTATACTAGATGGACATGGGTTATGTTCCTTGCTCACAAAGATGAGTCTTTCAAGGTCTTTTCTGTATTCTGCAAACGTGTACAGAATGAAAAAGGGATGTGTATAGCTTCAATCAGAAGTGACCATGGGGGAGAATTTGTCAATGAGCTATTCAATGAGTTTTGTGAAGAAAATGGAATTCAACACAACTTCTCAATACCAAGAACACCACAGCAAAATGGTGTGGTAGAGAGAAAGAACAGATCTCTTCAAGAGATGGCTAGGACTATGCTCAATGACAATTCTGTCCCTAAGCACTTCTGGGCTGAAGCTGTGAACACTGCCTGCTACATTCAGAACAGAATATACATTAGACCAATTCTGAGTAAGACTCCCTATGAATTGTGGAAAGGCAGAAAACCCAACATATCTTATTTTCATCCTTTTGGATGT
Source organism: Echinosophora koreensis (assembly GCA_035048595.1). NCBI lineage: Eukaryota > Viridiplantae > Streptophyta > Magnoliopsida > Fabales > Fabaceae > Echinosophora > Echinosophora koreensis. The sequence continues at coordinate 2,096,305 of JAPCYP010000046.1, forward strand.
AAATGTTTTATTTTAAATACAAAAGATCAACTTGGTAAGTTTGATGCAAAGGTAGACAATGGAATTCTTCTAGGATTTTCTGAAACCTCAAAAGGATTTAGAGTGTATAACTCAAGAACTTTAATAGTAGAAGAATCTATACATGTTAGATTTGATGACAAACAGCCTGATAAGAAACTATCAGAGCTAGATGAAAGTTTTGCAGATCTTAACTTAAACATCTCAGGAGAAACAAAAGAAGTCAAAACTGATGATCCAGTTGAAGACCCTTCTCATCAACCAGAAGCATCCACCTCTCAACAAGATAATGCTCAGAGAACTTGGCATTTCAAGAATTATCATCCACCGGATCAAATCATAGGAAATCCAAGCGATAAGCTAAGAACCAGATCAACCTTCAGAGAGCAAGAAGACTCCGCATTGGTGTCTGAATTGGAACCAAAAACTGTAGACGAGGCTCTGCTGGACAATGGTTGGATTTTGGCAATGCAAGAAGAGCTGAATCAGTTTGAGAGGAATGAAGTTTGGACTCTGGTAACCCTACCTAAGAATAAATCTGTTATAGGAACAAAATGGGTTTACTGAAACAAGCTTGACGAAAATGGTAAGGTTATAAGAAATAAAGCAAGATTGGTTGCACAAGGTTATTCTCAAGAAGAAGGTATAGACTATACTGAAACCTTTGCACCCGTTGCAAGATTGGAAGCAATCAGAATTTTACTCTCATTTGCTGCACATCATAATATTATGCTTTTTCAAATGGATGTAAAAAGTGCTTTTTTAAATGGTTTTATCAATGAAGAAGTTTATGTTATGCAACCACCGGGTTTTGAGAGTGAAACCCAACCTGAACATGTATACAAGCTTAAGAAAGCTTTATACGGCCTAAAACAAGCCCCAAGAGCTTGGTATGATAGGCTAAGTTCTTTTCTAATGGATAATGGTTTTGTCAGAGGAAAGGTTGACACTACCTTGTTTAGAAAATCAATTAATTCCAACTTCATTGTAGTACAGATCTATGTAGATGATATTATATTTGGTGCTACTAATGAATCTTTGTGCAAAGAATTCTCAAAGCTAATGCAGAAAGAGTTTGAAATGAGCATGATGGGAGAACTCAAATTCTTTCTTGGACTTCAAGTCAAACAATCTATGGACGGGGTGTTCATCCATCAAACTAAGTACACAAAGGAACTTCTCAAAAAGTTTAAGATGGATGATTGCAAACCTATGAACACACCTATGCATCCCACGTCCACACTGAACAAAGATGATAAAGAGAAAAAGGTAGATCAGAAGGTATACAGAGGTATGATTGGATCTCTCTTATATCTATCTGCTTCTAGGCCTGATATAATGTTCAGTGTTTGCTTATGTGCTCGTTTTCAATCTGATCCTAGAGAATCTCATTTATCAGCAGTTAAAAGAATTTTTAGATATTTAAAAGGTACTATTAATCTTGGTCTGTGCTTTAAGAAAGATGGAGACTACAGATTAGTTGGCTTTTGTGATGCTGACTATGCTGGAGATAGAATTGAAAGAAAAAGCACCAGTGGGGGATGTCACTTCATTGGAGCTAATCTAGTATCGTGGTCAAGCAAAAGGCAGAGTACCATTGCTCTATCAACCGCTGAAGCAGAATATATATCAGCTGCAAACTGCTGCTCACAACTTCTCTGGATCAAACACCAATTGGAGGACTACAATGTGTTTGTAAGTAGTATTCCACTAATGTGTGATAATACTGCTGCAATTAATCTGTCTAAGAATCCAATTCTTCATTCTAGGGCTAAGCATATAGAAATCAAACATCATTTTATCAGAGACTATGTGCAAAAGGGTGTTTTTGATGTTCAATTTGTAGATACTGACCATCAATGGGCAGATATCTTTACTAAACCTCTTGCTGAGGACAGATTTACTTTTATCAGAAAACATCTTAACATGTTGTATGTGGTTTAATATGGTATATGTATTGATTGCATGTTTTATCTGTGCGTCCACTAGTTTTGGCGTCCAGAACTTGTGTAGTCTACGCGTCCACTACTGTTGGTGTGCCGCGTCCACTACTTATGTTTTTGTGCGTCCACCCTCAATCTTATGTGGACCCAATCTTACATACATTTGTCTTTTAAATTTTTTTATGAACTCAGTCATACTAAAACGTTTGATTTTAATCATTTCCTTGCTGAGTCAGCGACTTCCATCAATCCCATCGTAACCTTTTTACGGTCCCAATATACCAACGCCGTTTTTTCACTAAAGTCTTGTCTAATCAATCTTTTTTGAATTTCCCTTGAAAACTGTTGGTATTCGGAAACCCTTTAAAGGTAACTCCTTTCCCTCTGAAAAACTTTTCGATACTCTTCATCTTTGATAACTTCTCTCTGAAAGTTTTCAAACTCTCCTTCAAACCTAAACCTTACTCAAGAACTCAACAATGGCTTCAACCTCAACTCCCGAGCCTGCCTATGTTACTGACATCCTTAATATCGCTGCTGAACATCATTTCAACTTTGAAATTCTGTGTGAGTATAACTTGGATGTAAGCAAGTACATCAACGCTGCTGGTTGGGATGGTTTGTTTCTGGAAAAGGTCTCGATTTATCCAGACTTAATAAGGGATTTCTGGAGGAAACCAACGATTACTAAAACTGAGGTAGTAGGGTTTGTTCAAGGCAAGAAGATAACTGTCTCTGAGAAGACTATTTCTGATGCAATCGTATGTGCCCAAGAGGGTTTAATCATGACAGAAAACTGGGAAGAAGATCTTGGTGGTATAGAAACCATCGCGGTTACACTGATGCGAGATGACACAGTAAGGACTCACTCATGGAAGTCATCTGAAATGAAGGATCACATCAGGATTCTTCATCAGATTCTGAACAAGACAGTGCTTCACAAGGCAGGGTCTAAGGACAACCTTTCTGCCCTTCACAAGTTGTCTCTGCAACTTGGTCTATGAGACTAAAATAAACCTTCCATGGATCCTGTTTCATCGCTTCAAGGATGCCATTGCAAACAGAGAAACCGCCTCCCACATCACCTACTCTCATCTTCTATCAAAAGTCTTCAAGCAGCAAGGCTTGTATGACTACTTAGATGCAAAGCCTCAAGAAGAACAAGACAAGATCTTTCGTTCGAAGGGGATGCAAGCTGCCATTTTTGGAAAAAGCAACCTAAGTAGCATGCACCTTGACACATACAAGCTTGTTGAAATGTCAAAGCAAGAAGAGAAAATGAAGATTAAGGAAGAAGCAGTTGAGGCCAACAATGCAGCTATTCTTGGTCTCAAGAGAGGAACTAGAAGGAAAACTATGGCTGTCAGAAAGCCTGCTCCTAGAAGGCCTACCAGAGGCATTGTTATCAATGAGCCTGGGAATGAGGCCCCTCAACCTGTTCCTCGACCTGCTCCCAAGAGAGCTAGAAAGCTGGTTCTGCCTCAAGATGATGATGAAGATGACAATGTTCCTCTGGGAACAGTTTTAAAGAGGAAAGCAGCTGCTGTTGTTAATACTGCTGCTGATGCTGCTGTGCCTACCAAGAGGAGGCAACCTGCAAGGAAAGCAAGAACTTTTGCAGCCTCTGAGGTAAACACCTCTTCTGATGTCCCTATTAATACTGTGAGTGATGATGCCCCTACTCCTGGTGTAGGATTTTTTTATAATGTATATAGACCCTCTTTACCCACACCCCAACCCTCACCACAAAGAGAACAACCTGACCAAACCTCAAATCCATCTTCACCACAAAATAGCCCAACTCAATCAACCACACCTCAACCTACACCACTCAAAACCCTCTTTCCACCCATAATTCCTGACTCAGATCCTTGGTTTCATCAAGAGGATGATGGAATCTGCAGAGGTGCCCCCTTCCCTAAACAACTAAGAAAACTCTTTCCACCAATTATTTCCCCATCCACTATTTTTGCCAATAGGTCTGAGAACTGGGCTCAGGTTAAGAGGAATTGGAAAATTCTGTTCCATACTCACCAACCTGACCCTGAAATTAACCTTGAAACTCCTTTAACAAGGTGGTACTCCCATCCAGATTATGACTTTGAACCCTATGAGGAGTATCCCTGGACCACAAAATACCCAAACTCTCAGCCTCCTAAAGGTCCCTTTCCCTCCGAGATGCACAACCAACATGGCCCTCTCCTAACCCATCTACCCCTCAACCGCTTTTCCCCAAGGAAAATTTACCCAAACCTACAAAAAAACCCCACCATTAATTCCTCACACTGAAGGGGTAGCACGGCACATCATTCCCGTATGGGAAACTGATCCTAAAAGGAACCATCTGCCTTCCTTACCTGAGAAGAGAGCTCGATCATCTAGGCACGTTCCAATTATTCTGGATGCAAACACAAAATGGATGAAATTTGAGCATCCCAGCATCTATGGAAGTGCTTCAGACCCCTTCGTAGATCAACTGATCTACAACATTCTGAAGTGGGAGTTCAGCTACTTCCAGATTGAGAGAGCTGCACGTTGGATTCCTATCACATGGCTGAGACACCATAAGGAAACTCGAGTAGGCATTGCTCCCTACCCCATCTGTCCAAGGCTTGGCATGATAGACCTCAACAAAGACAAAGACATGAGGTGCAAAAGATATAAAGGAGTCATGCCTGAAGCTCACTCTGCCATTCTGGACTTGTCTCAGGAACTCTTTGATCACTCCGAGCTTGACTTCTATCTATATATGGAGGATGTGCAGAAAATTGGAGAGATGAAGGCTGCAGACTTCTGGTTATCTCACATCATCCACTGCACCAGGGAAGCTTCTTCTTCTGGCTTGACTCAAGAATAGAAGAAGGAAATCCCTAAGTTCAGAGGAAAGTGTGGCCTATCCAGAGTAAGGCACATGATCTACAAAGATCTGTGGGGATTTCCTATTACCAGCAGGGATGTGGAGGAAATCATTCCTATCCACTGGGCAAAGGATTTTCCTCAGAAACCTGTTACAGTTGCCACTGCACCTCCAGCAACATCTTCCTCAGATCAGGCAGCCCAAGAATTGATTGTAGAAGGCCCTGAACTTGATGAGCAACTGTCTTCTCAGCCTACTTCAGTTGAACCTCCATCTGCACAAGCTAAGCAGTCTGCTGAGGCTGGTGTCTCTAAGCAAGGAGCTGAGTCTGCTAAGACTTCTTCTCAACCATTAGCTCTTGCTATGGTCAGAACAGCAGCCCAGGCTCAAGACACTGTCTCTGACACTGCTGAGAGCTCAAGACAACTTACCTTGCCACCCAATCTTGAAGACATCATTGGAAAAATTGTCGATGATAAGGTTGGCAAGATAGTTGAGGAAAAGACTGAGCAGATGGCTCAACAGCTTGAAGAAAGGGTGCAGAAGCAAGTTCAAGACTCTCTGGCCCCTACAAATGCAGTGATGAATCAAATGCTGGCTCTGATCTTGGAGTTTCAGAGGAATCAAAATCCACAGCCTAACCAACCACCTCCTCCACCACCTCCTTCCACCTAAAATTTTTTTTTTCCTCTCTGTTTCTTTTATCCTTTTGTGTTGTTTTGTTTGCTGACAATGATGGTCCACTCCCTTTTACCTTTTTGTCTGATGACAAAATAGGGGGAGAAAGGAAAGATTAAATTTTATAATACAGAGATTTTTTAAAGTACATAGTTGTCTGCATATGCATAAATATTTGCTGATACTATGCCTTAACATTCTTTTTATGATCCTGCCTCGATAATGCTTTGAATTCTAAATGTTTTATAGGCTGCTATCTTGATCTATTAATCAATATTATTGTTTATGAGACTTAGCTTATTATGTCTTAACTGCTTTTATCTGATGACTGCCTTGTCTTAGGGGGAGCCTTGTAAGCTCTCTTAAACTTTGCAAAATAAATTTAATTAGTTTTTGTCATCATCAAAAAGGGGGAGATTGTTGGAACCAAAATAATTTGGATTAAATAATCTCTAGGTTTCGATGTTAACAATGAGAATTAAATTTGTGTAGCAAAGTGTTAATGCTTTAAATCTAACAAGTGCCTTTAGTCTTAAAGAATCTCTGTTCTTATAAGCTAAAATGTTAAGTCTATTTTCCTTGCAAATCCGCGTCCATGTGTTTTATATTGAATATCTTATGCTGAAAGAGTGGTCGAGTCCACTCTATCAAGGATCTCCCTTTTAACTCAAGTGCCACGTCAGTGGACGAGCGCTTGAATGCTTTTAGTGGACGAAGAATTTCTCTTGGTGTAGACGTGAGCTTCTCTCAAATAATAACCTTAGTCTGCTATTGCCACGTCACTGGACGGAGACTTTAGATATTGCAAGTACTGGCAAGACCGATGTTTTAAGTAGACGAAGTTTTGGTTGCCACGTCAGTGGACGGAGCCTTAAAACTCTTATTGCTTATCTTGCCTTTACTCTCGTTTGTTGGACGAAGATTTTCTTAAGCATTTATACCAATCTGAACCAAAGCGAATTTATTTCTTATGATTGATATTCTTTTCATTTATAATGGCTCTTCTCTTTTTTCTATTAACGGCTCACATTGCCTTGTTTCATTGAGAGAAACATAGTACAAAAAAGGGGACTTGCAAAAAGCAGAATAGTACAATACAAAACGTTGTGTACCCTGTCACCTTTTTACGCTGATATAGTTGGAACTTGTACAAAGGAGGCAAAACTGTTTTCAAGCTGCTTTTGCTCAGAGGTGTGCTTTTACATGCAAGAATTTGTCTCACAGTACAAAGGCCTCGAGCCAGCTGAGTCTCAACGGATATTTACTTGGTTGACTCTATTACTAAACGGGAATTTCAAATACAACCGTTGAAGATTCTGAAGAGAAGATCAAGGACCCTATAAATAGAAGACTAAAGCTTTTGAAGAAACAACTTTTGCGCATACAAAGAAATCTCAAGAAATCTCTTGCGAAGCAAATACTCTTTTATTCATTCAAAAAGCAAAAGTCTGTAATATTATAGTTTGCATTCTTGCTATAATATTCATCTGATCTTAAACTTTCATACTCTCACATATAGTGAGTTAGAAGATCTAAGAAATCAAAACTCTTTATTAGAGGTAGAGCCTGAAGAGGCTTGGTAAGAAAGAAATACTTGTGAGCCTGGAGAGGTGTTGAATACTTGGTGTAATCTATTTGAAAATAGTGGAAAAATCCTTCAAGTAGAAGGGACTGGACGTAGCTCTTGGTTGGAAGAGAGTGAACCAGGATAAAACATCTTGTGTAAATCTTCTAATCCCTTATCTCTTTTGTTTTACGTGTTTATACTAACTGTGGGGATTTGAACTTGAATTTGTTAATCCTTCAAAAGACTTCTTTTCTGTGTGCTTTATTCTGCCTCCTTATTTTTGTGTGAGAAAATCTTTTTGAAAAAGGCTGTTTTCGAAAAATATTAACAAACACAATTCAACCCCCCCTTCTTGTGTTTGCCTGTGTCAACTTCAAATTGAACCATCACCCCACCCAACTCTCTCTCTCTCTCTCCCCCCTCTTCATTCTCTCCTCTCTGTATCATGAACCAGAAACATCTCAAGAGTCAACATCTCTTCTCATTGATTCATAGAGATAATGTCCATCTTCCTATGTTTTTAAGAAGTTGGCGAGGAAACGTAGAACCAATAGAGGAAGATGATAGTGAAGGAGTGGAGGAGACGAATTGGAAGCATGAGGCTGTCATAGAAATTCCCTTAATATTGAGGTGTTGTGCAAAAGCCTTATGGTTTCAACCCAAAAATCAAACACAATCAGGTTATTAGCGAAAATCCTAGATTAGAAGAACAGATGTATCATGAAAGGGGAAAATGGAAATAGAGTGATTAAGGAAGGCATTAAGGGTTTCAACCCAAAAATAAGAGTGATTAGAGAATGTTGTTGACTTTGATATTGATTAGAACTCTGTTAAGATCCATGAGCAAGACCCAAGCAGGAGAAGGCAAGGTAGACAGAGCAAAAAGGCGGCAATCAGTTTTTCGTCTTCAGGTACCATCTCCTTGGTGGTGCCTCTCAGTTCGGCAATCAGATTTTTTTTTTCCCATTCAGATTACTTGCTACCGGCTATTTTTTTCTCCCTCAAGGGTGAGGGAGTTAATTGCTCCCTCACCTTAGAGGCCACCGAAAATTAAAAGCTTTGGTAAGCCTTTCCGTGTCCACAAAGAAAAACTATAATGGTTTTTTATATTTTTTTTGGGTAAAAGATAAATACCTAAAAAAAAGGGGGAAAAGATGGTTTTGGTATCAAAGTCCAAATTTCGTTGAGATAGGCCGAGATGCAGTGTATTGGTCCAAACCCAAGTCAACCACAAGTTACAAGGAAATGGGAATCCATTACTCATTAGTCTCTTTTTTGTTGGAGTGAACATCAATAGTTATAGCATCCCTTGGCCAATAAGGTAAACCCTTTTCTCCAGCCCATAATATTTTCTGTTCAAATTATGTTGGTTTCATTTTGAAATTGAATCCCAGTTTACTAAGACACTGTTTGTCTAAGTAAGTAGAAAGTGGGGAGATCTTATCTTGGTATTGTTGTTGTTGTAGATATATTGTTTGATGAAATGCCTGTATGAATGTTTGGTAATTATATACTGATGTCTCTGGTGATTTTAACCTGTCAATTTGTGTTGAACCTTAAACTGGCAGGGGTTGGGGGCTTGACTTGTCTCTGTATTTGTTAGATAAGTAAATACCTCTTTGGAATTGAATTCCTCGGTTTTCTACATTCATCAGTATTACCTTTTTTCCTTTTATCCATTTCTTTTTGTTCATTTTATAATCTTGGCTGAAATTGGAAATTCCCGAAAACAGCCTCTTTGCCTACAGCTTCCTGCTTACGCAACTAGAAAGCTTCTTACACCGTTACCGGCCCTCACTTGAGACCCGGTCACTCTTCATATGGGGTTAAGACTACGTATATCTACCCTACTTAGACCCTATCATGTGGGAGCCTCGTGCACTGAGCCACCTTTTTTGTTGAAATTGGAAACCCTTGCTAGATTCAAACTTACCGATGGCATAAAATTGAGTAGTTCAATCGACTAATATTTGTTTTTGACTTTTTTCCGCTACTTGAATATTTGAAAGCCGTTAAATTAAGTACTGTACTAAATGCGTATTTAGAGTTATGTTATTTGAATATCAAATTTTGGACACCGTATATGATATTGTATGCATTTATCTCTATTTTTCGGTTACTTTTTATCTTCTTGGTATACACGCATCTAAAAAATACATCACAAAACAAAAGGGACACCGTATGTTGTCGCAACTGTGATGTTCAAAAATCATTACTGATTTATATATGGCAATACTCGAAGGTTAATATACTTATGGAGATACCTGATTGAAGATTTAAAAAAAATGCATATTTAAATACATACAAAATTTAATGTTATAAAAATAATTTTTTTAATCAGTATTATTATTCTTATCAATGTCCCCTGTAATGTCAGATTCTACTTGAGTGTCCTGAGCTGGATCTTCCAAATCTCTAAATTTAATTCATAGTTAAATAGGCATTTATTCTCTTTATTTAATTCATAGAGCATGAGTTTTGGTGCAACGGTGTGAACTTCAGTTCATGGGTTTAATTCCTGGAAAAAGTTTCTCCGCTTGCGAACAGTTTTTTGGTTCTAATGTTTCAGAACAAATGCAAATAACAGATTATTGAACTTGATTTGGAGTTGCATAATACATTAATACTTATATTTCTACTGAAATACTTGTTGTATCTAAACAAATGCTTGGATGTGTTCCATTCTACATAGGATTAAGTCATCCTGAATCATCCATCTGTGGTTGGGTTGAAAATTAGTGTGGTTAAGCTTTCTGATTCCTTTAGACCTGTTTTGACTTTCAATACTTATCCTGTTTTTTGCTTTGGTTCCTTTGCAGTTCTGTTGTGTTTTATTAAATTCAGTGCACCCTTCAACAATGAAGCATCTTACCTTCTTTTATTGTTTTCTTTAATTGATCAAAACACAGAGATGGAAACATAATCATGTGATGCAGTGAACCCTAGGCCCCGGGTGAAGGCCACACTCTGCCTTGGCACTAAATCGTATTCTGTTCTGGCAAACAAAGGTTCTTTATCAGAGCATTTAGTGTCATTGAAAGAGGAAAGTATGCTCATATTGAAGGACTTCATAACAAAGCATAATGTTCCTCAAGATGTCCCTGATGAGTTATTGGAAGCTTCTTCTGAAGATGATGATGATATTCCTGAGAAGCCTCAAGTGAAGTCTAAGAAGACTTGAGTTCACTTAGCTTTTGAAAGATGCCAGATCCATCTGAGTGCTTCGATGTGTGTTTGATTAAACATTTAGTTAGTTTATTCAAAAGTTTACATAATACTTTTTGGTGATAGACATCATGTACTAACTTCTAGCTTTATGGAAAATGAGATTGTGTCACCATATGTTTTTAGTTGCTCTTGCGGTTATTTGGCATTCTCTCTCTGGTTGCTTCCGCAGCTGAGGTAATCTTTGGATCCTTCAACAATTTGAATAAGTGACTGGAAAATAGACTTTTTCAACAATTAATGTTGCCATTTGTTTTTTATTTTTAAAAGGCAAAGTTGTATTGAGTATATGACTTATTTACATCATTTAATTTATAAACTCTAATGCAAGTCGTGTGCTGAGTATATGATCTGTTTTTCATATTTATTTATAATAAATTATACAAATATTAATAAAAATAACAAAAAATATATAAAATAAGTTGAAATACATTTTAATATGATGATTTCCTACAATGAGGTCTTCAACTATTACGTGGTGGTTGTATTATTTGAATTTGTTCTTCTGAGTCACGTCTTATTCTAACGTCAGGCACCAAGTCGGAGTGGTACGGGCGTGAGTTCTTCGTCGTCATGATCATCGCCGCTCCCATCATTATCACCATCATCATTATTTGAACGACATTATATGTTATTGATGATATGCTTACAATGGTAGGCTTTGACTAGGGTGAGAGAGCTCTACAAGTCTCTCACTGTGAGAGACCCCTATTTACCATTGATCTATCCTGATCCTCATGATTATACTTTAGACCTTCCACACTTGATTCCTCCCCCAACTCCCCTCCGGCCACCAACTCAGCGTCACTCTTCAACCCCCACCGCCATGAATACTCACCTCCACCTCCACTCTCTCCGACAGGGTTATGAACAATGAATTGTTTCCCCATTCCCGTGCCAGGAAGAAACCGATGCCCATCAGATCTGCACCTAATGGTTGTCTTCGATGCTCGAACTCAGGTCGAGTGAGACCGAGTCGGTGGTAGTGAACTGCTGGCTCGGCCCGGTGCGGTGGAGAAGATCACCAACATGTCTCCTTCCAAGTACTCTGTTTTCTTCCCTCTATTTATCTCCCTACTCTTTCCAATCGAATCAGTCCAATTTACAGTTCTTATTACTGTAGAGATTCCATCAAATACCAACCAAATAGAACATTCCAAACCATTCTCAACCTCCTCCTCTCTTCTCTTTCTTCCAACGTCACCTAAGGTCACCATTTTTGTAAAACAAGAATAGTGATACCCCTAACAACGTCACAGGCCTCTTCCTCTGCCGTGGCGACACCCTCACCGCTCCCTGCTACGGTTGCGTCGACACCGAGTGGTGGTGCGTGAGAGGGGGAATGGTGGTGCGTGAAGGAGATGAACGGCCAAGGAACGGTACGCTACTCCAGGGACAGAGTAGTGACAACGGGACGGAAGGTTCCGCCCAACACCGTCACCACCATTGATGGTTCTGCTCCTTCGATATCACTCGTTGCCGCCGTCGATGATGGGGCCGCCGGGTTCCATGAGGTGAGGAGGTGATGGTGGGAGGGGAGGCCGAGCGGTGGGGGTGCGAGTCGGAGGAAAGGTTGAAGACGGTGGGCCAAACTGAGAGAGAGAAAATGTAAAAATGAAAAAAAAAATTTAAATCAGGTGTGGAGGAGTACATGATAGTATCAATGAGACTATATGATTTAATGGTGTTTAAACATCATGCACGGTGAGAGACCTATCAAGGTGGGACCACCGTAGAAGCAGCCTACAATGGTATGGAAAAACTAGTTCCAAACATTGATTGATTTGGTTGAGAGAAGTTGGAACTTGAAGTGACAATGTTGAACGAAATTGAGGGGCGTGGCCTGCAAAAGCGTTCAATTGAGGTGATTTGGCCTGCATGTATTCTTATAATTGGTATGCAATTCTGGACAACATCCATCCTTCTAGGCAGTACATTATATAATTTCTCCTGGCCACCAAATACCTTTACCATGACTTTTACCATGACTTTGACCTGAGCTAACTAAAAAAAACAAATGGCAAATCCTATTTTATCCTTGAGTCCCATTTAACCCTACATACATATTCCTTATTTCTAATTTCTGGAACCTTTGAGTGCCCGTTTGGTGATTAGGATAGGATAAGAGAGCATGATAGAAGTATGATAGGATATGAGCATGATAAACAATTATCCCATCCGACGTTTAATATCTATCATATAACCAATCGGATAGCATTATAATTTTAATTTTAATTTTAAAATTTTCATTTTTATTCTAGATATTTTCATATTTTATTAGATTTTCAAATTTTTTTTTTTTATAATTCTCAATATTTTAGAATTATAAAAAGATAAAATTACCTTTATGATAAAATTAGATATAATTTTTTAAATTTTTAAAATAATATTGTTTAACTTAAAATTACCCTATCTCCCCTGGTCTGTACTCTGTGCCGTCCTCCTCCCAGCCACTCTCCCTTCCATTTGCGCGGTGAAGACCGCCGACTCCTCTTTGCACTGTGAAGACCACCGACTCGCCGAGCACTGTCGCAGCGCAGCCTCGCAGGTAACTGTTTTCTTCTCTCTTTTCTTCTTCTTCTTCACTCTTCTCTTCTTCTTTTCTCATATGGGTAATTTGTTAACTCATACGTAAAGATCATAATAGCATTAATTTGTTAACTCAAGTATCGAGGAAACGGGAATCCATTATTGATTAGTCTCTTTGTTGTTGGAGTGAACAGCAATAGTTATAGCATCCCTTGCCAATAAGGTAAACCCTTTTCTCTACCCCATAATATGTGTTCACCACTTTTCTGTTCAATTATGTTGGTTTCATTTTGAAATTGAATCCCAGTTTACTAAGACACTGTTTGTCTCAGTAAGTGGAAAGTGGTAATGATCTTATCTTTGGTATTGTTGTTGTTGTAGATATACTGTTTGATGAAATGCCTGTATGTATGTTTGGTAGTTATACACTGAGGTCTCTGCTGATTTTAACCTGTCAATTTGTGTTGAACCTTAAACTGACATGGGTTGAGGGCTTGACTTGTCTTTGTAATTGTTTGATAAGTAAATAGTTAAATACCTCTTTGGACTTGAATTCTTCAGTTTTCTACGTTCATTAATATTACCTTTTAGGCTTTTACCCATTTATTTCTGTTCATTTTTTAATCTTGGTTGAAATTGAAAATTCCTGAAAACAGCCTCTTTGCCCACGACTTGCTGCTTATGCAACTAGAAAGCTTCTTACACTGTTACGGCCCTCACTTGAGAGCCGGTCACTCTTCATATGGGGTAAGGCTACGTATATCTACCCTCCCTAGACCCCATCACTGGGAGCCTCGTTCACAGAGCCACCCTTTTTGTTGAAATTGGAAACCCTTGCCAAGTTCAAACTTCTATACTGATGGCATTCAATTGACTAACATTTGTTTTTTCTGCTACTTGAATACTTGAAAGCCATTAAATTATGTACCACACTAAACGCATATTTATGTATGGCGGTACTGGAAGGTTAATATTGCTCATGGACATACCTGATTCAAGATTACAATAAAAATGCATATTTATATGCATACAAAATTTAGTATTATAAATGCTCCCCTTTAATGTCAGATTCTACTTGAGTGTCCTTGAAGCTGGATCTTCCAAATCTCATATTTAATTCACAGTTAAATAGGCATTTCTTCTCTTTATTTAATCCATAGAGCGTTTGGTGCAATGATAAGTTTTCTGCTGTGTGAACTTAAGGTCACAAGTTCAATTCTTGGAGACAGTCTCTCCTCTTGCGGAGGTAAGGTTGTGTACCTTCGCTAGACCCCACTATGTGGGAGCCTTGTGCACCTGACGACCCTTTTATTTAATCTGTATCTTCAACTTTTTGGCTCTAATGTTTCAGAACAAATGCAAATAACAGATTATTGAACTTGATTTGGAGTTACATAATAATACTTATACCTCTATTGAAATACTTGTTGTATCTAAACAAATGCTTGGATTTGGGTTCCATTCCACATAGGATTAAGTCATCCTGAATCATCCATCTGTGGTTGGGTTGAAAATTAGTGTGGTTGAGCTTTATGATTCCTTTAGACCTGTTTTGACTTTCAATATTCTTGAGCTTATAATATCCTGTTTGTTGCTTTGGTTCCTCTGCAGTTCTGTTGTGTTTTATTAGTTTCAGTGCACCCTTAAACAATGAAGCATCTTACCTTCTTTTTTTTGTTTTCTTTAATTGATCAAAACACAGAAATGGAAACAGAATCATGTGATGCAGTGAACCCTAGGCCTCGGGTGAAGGCTACACTCCGCCTTGGCACTGAATTGTATTCTGTTATGGCAAACAAAGGTTCTTTATCAGAGCAATTAGTGTCATTGAAAGAGGAAAGCATGCTCATATTGAAGGACTTCATAACAAAGCATAATGTTCCTCAAGATGTCCCTGATGAGTTATTGGAAGCTTCTTCAGAAGATGATGATGATATTCCTGAGAAGCCTCAAGTGAAGTCTAAGAAGACTAAGCTCACTTAGCTTTTGAAAGATGGCAGATCTATCTTAGTGCTTTGATGTGTGTATGATTAAACATTTAGTTAGTTTATTCAAAAGTTTACAGAATACTTTTTGGTGATAGACAGCATGTACTAACTTCTAGCTTTATGGAATGAGATTGTGTCACCATATGTTTTTCAGTTGCTCTTCCGGTTATTTGGCATTGTCTCTCTGGTTGCTTCTGCAGCTGAATCAATCTTTGGAACTTTCAACAATTTGAATAAGTGACTGGAAAATAGACTTTTTCAACAATTAATGTTGCCATTTGATTTGTTTTTTTGTTTTGTTTTTCTTTTTAAAGGCAAAGTTGTATATGTCATAATCGACTTGTCCTGTGTATCTTTTTTTATTTATTAAAAGACAGTTATTAAGTATATGACTTGTTTTACCAAAAAAAAAAGGTATATGACTTGTTTTTTTTATTTATTTATAATAAATTATACCAATATTAATAAAAATAACAAAAAAATATATAAAATAAGTAGAAATAAATTTTAATGTGATGATTATCTACAATGAGGTCTTCATCTATTACGTGGTGGTTGTATTCTTTGAATTTGTTCTTCTGATTCCGAGTCACCTCTTATTCTAATGCCACTAAGTTTGAATGGCCTGGAAAAACTAGTTCCAAACATTGATTTATTTGGTGAAAAATATTATTCTGACTCCCTATGTTTGACAACTACGGTATTGTTTAAATTTTTTTTTTGTTTTTTGTTTTTTTTCCAAATTTTGTCTTTTAATTTTTTTTTTTTAAAATTTAGTTTTTTTGAATACTAACATTTTTGGTTAATTACGTGCAAACATCTGGCTAATTCAGTTCATTATATGGTTAATGGGTCATCCTAAAGCTTACAATCATTTTCCACAACCCATGTAAATATTTGGTTAATCACGTGTAAATATCTGGTTAATTCAATTCATTATCTGGTTAATGGCTCATCCTGAAGCATACAATCATTTTTCACAACCATGTAAATATTTGGTTAATCACGTATAAATATCTAGCACTGAAAACAACTTTTTTCTATTTTCATTATTTCCTGAACAAATTTATGAAAACAGTAAACATAATGAAAATAATGTGACAGTTTTGTAATTATTTCTAAAAAAAGGAAATAAAAATAGGAAACTGGAAACAAAGCAAACAGGCCTTAGATTTCCTTACTTCAATTCTGAAATACTCTTTCTCAGGTAGAGGACCTCTTGAAAATTCCACCTCTCAAACCTTCTATGTCTACAATAATCCTTTTGTTGGTCTTGCTGTGGCTTGGGTATTATTGATTTGGGGATATGTTCATTGAAGACATGACTTACCAAGTGGAGATATTGTGATATTTAGAAATGAGTATGTCTTTATCACAATTGAGAACGAGCTAGTGTCATGCCATACCTTGCAGCGGGTATGATCTTCAGTGTAAATTATCTTGAAGGAGATGCTAGACATTTGAATGTCTACCATTTTATGAAATAATATGCTTGTTTAGCAAACAAAAAATAAGGTAATATTCATAGCAAAGTCGGATGATGGGTAAAAAGGGAAGTTTAACATATAGACATTTTGATATTAGCTAGGAAATCCATATAAGAATGCTGTGTATAATTAAATTTTAACAATCAGGTACAAGATTTTGCTGGTCAAGTAATATCTGAGTGTCTAAATTACATTCTCTGATTGGAGTTGTGATATTTACATATTTCACGTTGCTTCAATCATGCATGTCATTTCTGGTCCTAAACTTTGTTATATAAGATTGTATAACAATGTCGTTCAGTCAAGTTTTCTTTTTCTATACACATGGAGATTCAAGTGATGATATGTCGTGAAAGGTGGCATCCTAAACAGAATGGTTACAAGCCATGGAAACCTTGTGTTGTTTCTGAAAGTGCATTGGTGAGGTCAAGGTTCTAAATCACGGTCGCGGTCGCGGTTTCGGTCGCGTTGCGGTTTTCGCGATAACGGGTATTACGGATGCTGCGATGCGGATTGCGGTCGCTGCGGCGTGATGTGATCACAACTTTGCACAAATTATACAAAAATTATATATTTTTTTTGTACAATTAATAATAGCTTATAGTTTATATTTTTTTCATTATTATGAGATATCCAAAGTAAAAAAAAATTAATTACACTATGGTTAAATATAAATAAATTAGCATTTGGGCAAGATGTTCTTTTAATCGAGTAATTCCACCAGTTATCACTCTCCCACAGTATCTACAAACTACATTATTTCTATTTTTTTCCAGGTACAATTCTTCCAAAGTGCCAACCAATATCATCACTGGGAGCACCTTCTGCTCTACCACTTGGAAACTCTTCTCTTAGTGGCATTGTTTAATCAACCTACAAATAAATTATCCATGATATTAATAATGATACCACGATACCATTTCATATATTCTAACACATCAAATATTAATTAACCTGATAAATTCTATTAACAACTTACTCTAATATATGTCAAATTAAAATAACACAATGAAAAAAAAAATACACCAATAAAAATAAGAGTTAGAAACATATTACAATTTGTTAAAAATAAGGATTAGAATCAGATTAAAAAAAATACACCAATAATTTATAAATTAAAATTTTAATTTTTTTTAAAATTTTATTAATCAGATTAACTCCCTCAATTTAAACAAAATTTTTGTTAATTATTTTTAAATCAAAATTAATCATTAAATAGAGTAGAAACTTGATTTGTGGGTCATTTATTCTCTGCTCCCCTCTGTTAGCCTCGAAGACTGCCTCCTCTCCCTCACAAATTTCAACCATTTTATCCTTCAAAGCTGTTTTTCCTTAACTTCCTCAAGCCACAAAACTGAAAACTCGTAGATGGCTAGATCTAGATCTACACAGCAGCAGGCCAGCAGTGGAGAAGGAAGAAGTGAAGAACTAACCTCTGTTCCTCTGTTATGGCAAGACGGCGACGGATCTGCTATGAGGCGGCGGCGTCGACGGCGAACTGTGGGACGAGGGCGGCAGCGAATGATCTGGCTCCTGATGCGCGAAGCAGTACTGCAGCAGCGACTGTGGCGACTCCAAACGCGTGAGGCGACAGCGGCGATGGCTCCGGTGGTGATTTGCAGAGCCAGAGACAGAGAGTGAAGAAGACTGAAGAGGGCAAGAAGAACTAGGAGGACGAGGAACTGATGAATCTCAGGTTAGGGTTGATTTGTGATGGAAAAGACAAATTTTTTTTACTTTTATACTCTGAAAAGTAGATCAGAAACGGGATTTTGGGGGATGAAAATTTTCCGTTGCGGTCGTAACGGCGACGTAACGCCCGTAACGGCCACAACGCCGTTCTGTTGCGGCGTTTCTTCGTGATTTGGACTCACGCCGTGATAACGGCCTGTTGCGGTTTCGGCCGCCGTCGTTACCGTCTTGTCGCGGCCGCATCACCTGTATCGGACCGTTTTTTGAAACCTTGGGTGAGGTCTTTGTTAAAATGGAACTGATTGCACCCATGTCTTAAATTGGGGGCTGATATTTCATTTTGGACAAATCCTATTAGAACTTTAAGTTATTTATTTATACTCCTTACTGAGTAATAATAATTTTAGTTTTTAATTTTACAAAATAATGTTTGGTTAATGAGGAGTGAGTAGAGAATTAAGAGTGTTAATAACCTCACCTTTCATGTGTACCCATTGACCAAATTCAATACGCTATTAACTACAATTTTAAACATCCCTAAGAGCTGTTTGCATCTAATCTCATCCCTAAGGTCGCTACTAATCTCCAACCTGTTCAACTTTAGACTTAAAACACATCTAACACCTCTAGATGTCGTGATCTTAATTCTTAAAGGGGAGCATTTCCATTTTTTTTTAATTGCCTGAATAATCCCAATTGCCTTTATTAAGTAGTATTATATTTACCAAAGTATCGTACAATAAAATTATCAACTTTATATTTATATATATATATATATATATATATATATATAAAAGATACTAATGTCTTGAGTTTAGATAACCATGTTGAACACCAATATAACATATTTGATACGCTCGATGATGAATTAAATATTATGTGTATATTAATTCAAAAAAAATATATATATTATGTGTATATTTATCACACTCCAATTTATGAATTGAAGTGAAAAAATGACATCAATACTATTAGATGATGTATTACACAACTAGATTCTGTTAAGTCAGTTATGTATTTTCTCTAAGATAGCAAGTTAGTTAGATTATAGATCTAGTTAGTTAGATCAAGTTAGTTAGATTATAGATCTAGTTAGTTTTAATTGAGCTCTATAAAAGGAGCTTTTCACACTCAATGTAACTCAAGTAATCATTCATAATATCAAGATGTTATCCATCTCTTCTATTCTTTAGTTCATAATATGGTATCAGCTTCCTAATTTTCAAAGCTTCCGCATCCCTTTTCTTTCCTTTGCTTCCATGGCTGAATCTAAACCTGATTCTGATTCTTCATCTACTTCTGGCACTAAATCAGACCCTCAATCTGATCCTTCTCAAAACCCAGCCAGCCCCTACTATTTGCATCCAGGAGAAAATCCTGGGTATGTTCTTGTTCAACCTCCTCTTCATGGTGACAATTACTATCATTGGAGCAAGGCTATGCAACGAGCCCTTTCTTCCAAAAATAAATTCAGGTTTGTCAATGGTGCTATTCCTAAATCATCATCCACTGATCCACTGTTTGATCCCTGGGAAAGATGTAACAACATAGTGGTTTCTTGGATCACACGCACCCTTTCACCTCAGATTTCTCAAAGTACAATCTGCTTTGACAATGCTAGAGATCTTTGGCTCAATCTTGAAACAAGATTCACCAAAGGAAACCATTTTCGAATGTCCAATCTGCTTCAAGAACTTCACTCAATGAAGCAAGGAGAAAGGTCTCTTTCCACCTTTTTCACTGACATGAAAATCCTATGGGATGAGCTTGAGTTTCTTCGACCAACTCCAAGCTGTTCTTGCACTGTTACCTGCACTTGCAGCCTGAGCCAGTTAGTTACCAATTACAAAGAAAAGGAGCATGTCATATGCTTCTTGAAAGGTATCAATGATTCTTTTGATTATGTAAGAACTCAGATTCTCCTTATGGATCCTCTCCCCTCTATCACTAAGGCCTACTCCCTAGTTGTGCAACAAGAAAAGCCTCAATCTATTTCTAGCAATGAGCTTAGTTCATTTGCT
The DNA here is from genome assembly GCA_035048595.1 of Echinosophora koreensis. Taxonomy (NCBI): domain Eukaryota; kingdom Viridiplantae; phylum Streptophyta; class Magnoliopsida; order Fabales; family Fabaceae; genus Echinosophora; species Echinosophora koreensis. The sequence goes on from JAPCYP010000046.1 coordinate 2,116,310, forward strand.
GCCAACACATTCAATCACGGCAGAGGCACCAACACTCAAGGAAGAGGTCGGGGAAGAAATTCCAACAGACCAGCTATGCAATGCAGTCACTATAACAGAAATAACCACACTGTAGATACCTGCTACTTCAAACATGGATTCCCTCCAGGTTACAGAAATAGGTCTCAAGGCTCAGGCACAGCAATGAATATCTCTACTGCCTCTGCAGAACCACCTTCTCTCAATCCTGTTCCTTCTTCATCCACTGATCAGGCTCTACCACTCACAAGAGAAGATTACAGATACTTGGTTTCTTTGCTACAAGCTTCCAAGACTGATGCAGTAAGCTCTGTGAGTTCCAATAACAGATCCAACATCCCTGATTCTTCTCATCATACTGTGTCTAGTGTTACTAAACCAGGTAATTCTTGCACTTCTTCTTCTTGTTGGATTTTAGATACTGGTGCATCTGATCATATTTGTCCTTTTATCAATTTCTTTCATACTTATCATAACATTTCTCCTATTACTGTTAAGCTGCCTAATGGTGCAACCATTATTTCCAATCATTCAGGCACAATTCATTTGAGTTCCTCTTTGGTCTTACATGATGTTCTATACATCCCTGGTTTTCAATTCAATCTGATTTCTGTTAACAAGTTATCTAAATCCCTTAATTGTCAATTCCTTTTCTCACATCTTTCTTGTATTATACAGGATGTGCATACCAAGAGGATGATTGGACATGCTGAGGTCCATCACAACCTTTATATACTACAGCATGCTCCTTCACTCAATCCTGCTACACCTAGTTCTTCTACTGCTTTTTCTTTGCCTTCTGTTAATAAAAGACAGCATAATAATAGTCTTTCTAATTTCTTTGACTTGTGGCACTTTAGATTAGGCCATCCTTCATCCGCTGTCATTGATAAACTCTGTATGCAATTTCCATATATTCATCTTAATAGAAATATTGTTTGTGATTCTTGCCAATTTGCAAAACAATGCAAATTACCTTTTTCTAACAGTCAGACTAAAACAACAAAACCTTTTGATCTCTTACATATGGACATTAGGGGTCCTTTGAGCATTAGTTCTATTCAAGGTCATAAGTACTTTTTAACTATTGTTGATGATTATAGTAGACACACTTGGCTTTACTTAATGAAATCCAAAGCTGAAACAAGATCATGTATTACTGAATTCTTTACTTTAATAGCTACTCAATTTAATTCTAAAGTCAAGATGGTAAGATCAGATAATGGCCCTGAATTTCAAATGCATACTTTCTTCTCTTCTCTTGGCATCCTTCATCAAACTAGTTGTGTTGAGACCCCTCAACAAAATTCTATAGTAGAAAGAAAACATAGACATTTGCTCAATGTCACTGGGGCTTTAATGTTTCACTCTAAATTGCCTAAAAACTTTTGGTCCTATGCTGTTTCCCATTCTGTTTTTCTCATTAACAGGTTACCAACACCTGTCCTCAATCATAGCATACCTTATGAAATGCTACATGGTGTTCCTCCAACCTTTCTTGACCTTAAGGTCTTTGGTTGTTTATCTTATGCTTCCACTTTAATACAAAACAGAAAGAAACTGGATCCAAGAGCTAGAAAATGCCTATTCCTTGGATACAAACATGGCACAAAAGGATACTTGCTCTTTGATTTACAAACCAGAGAAATTTTCATTTCCAGGAATGCCATATTCTTTGAATCCATCCTTCCATATCCCTCCACAACTCAACTTGAACATGACATTCCGGATTCTCAACCACACATGGACAACTCTTCATTCTTATTTGATACTCCTCAGCACTTTCCTACAACTTCTTCTTCACCAATCACAGATTCTGCTCCTGCAACCACTCAACAATCAGCATCCGCACCTACAGAACCTGAAGCACCTCAACCAAGAAGATCTACTAGAATATCAAAGGCTCCTACATATTTACAAGAATTTCACTGCAATTCAATTACTGCAGCCTCTTCTACAACTCCTCCCTTATATCCCTTATCTTCTGCTCTTTCTTATCATCAACTATCTCCAACTCATTTACATTTTATACTAACCATTTCTTCTCAGGTTGAACCTACATCCTATAAACAGGCTATTCAATTTGAACACTGGATTCAAGCCATGAATGATGAACTCACAGCCCTCCAACAAAATTCCACTTGGTCTATCACAGACCTACCACCTGGTAAAACTCCCATTGGCTGTAGGTGGGTATATAGAATTAAATACCAATCAGATGGCACCATAGAAAGGTATAAAGCAAGATTGGTGGCCAAAGGGTTCACTCAAGTGGAAGGGATAGACTTCTTTGAAACATATTCCCCTGTGGCCAAATTAACAACTATCAGGCTCCTCCTTGCAATTGCCTCTTCCCAAAACTGGTACATTCATCAATTAGATGTACATAATGCTTTTCTACATGGGGATTTGGATGAAGAGGTCTATATGACATTACCACCAGGTTACTCCTCTACCAATTCCAAACAGGTTTGTAAGTTGCATAAATCCATATATGGATTAAGACAATCTAGCAGGCAATGGTTTGCCAAGCTTTCTGCCTTCCTTTTATCACATGGATACAAGCAATCTTCTTCTGATCATTCCCTTTTTATCAAAAGTTCTGGTAACTCCTTCACTACTCTATTAGTTTATGTAGATGATCTCTTACTCTCGGGTAATGACATGAATGAAATCTCTTATATCAAAACTTCTTTAAACAACTATTTTAAAATCAAAGATTTAGGCAATCTCAAATACTTCATTGGCTTGGAAATATCAAGATCTAAATTAGGTATTCATCTTAGCCAAAGAAAATATGCTTTAGACTTATTATCTGACTGTGGTTTATTGGCTGCCAAACCAGTTTCAACTCCTATGATGAAGGGAACCAAACTTCTGCAGCAAGAAGGTCACATTATGCAAGATCCAAGCATCTATAGAAGACTGATTGGTAGATTGATTTACTTGACAAATACCAGACCCGACATTAGCCATTCAGTCCAACAACTCAGTCAATTTATAAGCTCTCCTACATCTATTCATTATGAAGCAGCCATCCGAGTGCTCAAATATGTAAAGCAATCTCCAGCTCAAGGCCTCCTTTTCCCTGCCAACTCTACTCTTCAGCTTAAAGCCTTCAGTGATTCTGACTGGGCTACCTGTCCAGAAACCAGAAAATCTATCACAGGATATTGTATATTCCTTGGAGAATCTCTCATCTCATGGAAATCTAAGAAACAACCAACGGTTTCCAAGTCTTCCTCAGAAGCAGAATATCGGGCCTTAGCTTCTACAGTCCGTGAAGTTCAATGGCTCACTTATCTTCTCCAAGACTTTCAGCTGCCATTTATCAAACCAGCTTTATTGTACTGTGATAGCCAATCTGCTCGCCATATTGCAGCTAATTCTTCATTCCATGAAAGAACAAAACATATAGAACTCGACTGCCACATTGTAAGACAGGAACTACAAGACAAACTCTTCCAATTACTGCCAATCAGAAGCTCCAATCAGCTGGCAGACATGTTTACAAAATCACTTGATCCAACTCCTTTCAAAGAATTCTTGTCCAAGCTTGGAGTTCTTAACATATGTCCTCCATCTTGTGGGGGGGTATTAGATGATGTATTACACAACTAGATTCTGTTAAGTCAGTTATGTATTTTCTCTAAGATAGCAAGTTAGTTAGATTATAGATCTAGTTAGTTAGATCAAGTTAGTTAGATTATAGATCTAGTTAGTTTTAATTGAGCTCTATAAAAGGAGCTTTTCACACTCAATGTAACTCAAGTAATCATTCATAATATCAAGATGTTATCCATCTCTTCTATTCTTTAGTTCATAATAAATACTACCCTTCCAGTTCCAAATTTATGATATCCACTAAGTCACCTTTGTTAATTGTTAAATGACATGAGAATGTGAGGGTAAAGAGAAAATAGTAATGTTATTTATACACCTATATTTTGGACTTCTGGACGACACATGTGATATCTGGTTAATGCAGTTTAAATATGTATTTAATTACGTTCAATGGATGGTTAATGAATGTAATAAGATGTCACAACTCATTAACCATCCAATGAACGTAATTAACCTCATATTTGAACTGCAAAACCATGATTTTCAGGAGTTCAAATATACATGACCCATTAATCATCCACTAAATATAATTAACCACATATTTGAACTAGATTAACCATGATTTTCAGAAGTTCAGGTATACATGACCCCATGTATATTTGAACACCTGAAAAATCGTGACTAATGCAGTTCAAATATCTGGTTAATCACGTTCGGTGGATAATTAATGGATGTAATAAGGTGTCACAACCTTTTAATCATCCACTGAATATAGTATTAACCATATATTTGAACTGCATTAACCAGATAATATCGCAAATGTCACCTAGGTGTCCAGAATTCAAGTATACAAGTAAGATTGCTCAAGAGAAAAATTCTTTCAAATATTGCCGCTATAATTGATGAGTTAGGAGAAATAATATTTGTACACCCAAAATTGAAACCCAAAGTTGACACCTTGGTTAATCGGTACAAATATTTGGTTAATTCAGTTCATTATATGGTTAATCACGTGTAAATATTTGGTTAATTTATGATGATCCATTAATCATATAATGAACTAAATTAACCAGATATTTGCATGTGATTAACCAAATATTTACATGATTATAGAAAATAAGCTTCATATAACCCATTAACCATATACTAAATTGAATTAACCAAAGATTTCCACAATTAATCAATGTGTCCTGTAAATATCATAACTCATGAGTTAGTCATCCCACGTGAGAGAGGACCCGACCCAAACTCATTCAAACAAAACATGCCTAAAAATAGAAACAGAGGCGAATTCTAGGGTGATCAAGTAAGTTTACTTGCTCACCGTGAGCAAGTTTAGAAAATTAACCACAACCGTTGTGTTGGAACCAAAATATTTTGGATTAAATAATCTCTATGTTTTGATGTTAACAATGAGAATTAAATTTGTGTAGCAAAGTGTTAATGCTTTAAATCTAACAAGTGCCTTTAGTCTTAATGAATCTCTGTTCTTATAAGCTAAAATGTTAAGTCTATTTTCCTTGCAAATCCGCGTCCATATGTTTTATATTGAATATCTTATGCTGAAAGAGTGGTCGAGTCCACTCTATCAAGGATCTCCCTTTTAACTCAAGTGCCACGTCAGTGGACGAGCGCTTGAATGCTTTTAGTGGACGGAGAATTTCTCTTGGTGTAGACGTGAGCTTCTCTCAAATAATAACCTTAGTCTGCTATTGCCACATCACTAGACGGAGACTTTAGACATTGCAAGTACTGGCAAGTCCGATGTTTTAAGTAGACGTAGTTTTGGTTGCCACGTCAGTGGACGGAGCCTTAAAACTCTTATTGCGTATCTTGCCTTTACTCTCGTTTGTTGGACGAAGATTTTCTTAAGCATTTATACCAATCTAAACCAAAGTGAATTTATTTCTTATGATTGATATTCTTTTCATTTATAATGGTTCTTCTCTTTTTGTATTAACGGTTTACATTGCCTTGTTTCATTGAGAGAAACATAGTACAAATAAGGACTTGCAAAAAGCAGAATAGTACAATGCAAAACGTTGCGTACCCTGTCACCTTTTACGCTGATATAGTTGGAACTTGTACAAAGGAGGCAAAACTGTTTTCAAGCTGCTTTTGCTCAGAGGTGTGCTTTTACATGCAAGAATTTGTCTCACAGTACAAAGGCCTCGAGCCAGCTGAGTCTCAACGGATATTTACTTGGTTGACTCTATTACTAAACGGGAATTTCAAATACAACCGTTGAAGATTCTGAAGAAGAAGATCAAGGACCTTATAAATAGAAGACTAAAGCTTTTGAAGAAACAACTTTTGCGCATACAAAGAAATCTCAAGAAATCTCTTGCGAAGCAAATACTCTTTCATTCATTCAAAAAGCAAAAGTCTGTAATATTATAGTTTGAATTCTTGTTATAATATTTATCTGATCTTAAACTTTCATACTCTCACATATAGTGAGTTAGAAGATCAAAGAAATCAAAACTCTTTATTAGAGGTAGAGCCTGAAGAGGCTTGGTAAGAAAGAAATACTTGTGAGCCTGGAGAGGTGTTAAATACTTGGTGTAATCTATTTGAAAATAGTGGAAAAATCCTTCAAGTAGAAGGGACTGGACGTAGCTCTTGGTTGGAAGAGAGTGAACCAGGATAAAACATCTTGTGTAAATCTTCTAATCCCTTATCTCTTTTGTTTTACGTGTTTATACTAACTGTGGGGATTTGAACTTGAACTTGTTAATCCTTCAAAAGACTTCTTTTCTGTGTGCTTTATTCTGCCTCCTTATTTTTTGTGTGAGAAAATCTTTTTGAAAAAGGCTGTTTTCGAAAAATATTAACAAACACAATTCAACCCCCCCTTCTTGTGTTTGCCTGTGTCAACTTCAGTTGGTATCAGAGCTCAGCCTCGAAAGGGTTGAGCATCTAACAAGTGCTGAGGAAGTACGATCCTATCACCATGGATGCAGAAGGACAAGCTATCAACAGACCTCCACTCTTTGATGGAACTGATTACGACTATTGGAAGAAGAGAATGATGGCCTTCCTAGATGCACAGAACCTAGACATCTGGGAACTGATAGAGAATGGCTACACTGAGCCAAGAGGTGAAAATCAAGCAGTACTGGCTAGAGCAGATTGGAGTGTTGATCAAAAAGCCAAACATCAACTAAATCTCAAAGCCAAACATTACTTGGTGTGTGCTATTACCAGATCAGAACATGATAAAGTTCATAGCTGCAACACAGCAAAAGAAATCTGGGATACACTGGCTCTCGCTCATGAAGGCTCATCACAAGTAAAGGAGTCAAAGATAAGCATGCTGGTTCACCAGTATGAGCTCTTCAAGATGACTGATCATGAGTCTATAGATCAGATGTTTGGAAGATTTCAAACAATAACAAACAGTCTCAGATCTCTGGGAAAAGTATATGAGAATAGGGATCATATCAGAAAGATTCTGAGAAGTCTCTCCAAGCAGTGGAGACCGAAGGTCACTGCTATTCAAGAAGCTAAGAATCTGAATACTCTCTCTCTGGAAGAACTTCTAGGATCATTAAAAGTTCATGAACTTGAACTAAATGAGGAAGACAATTCCAGAAAGGGAAAGTCCATTGCTTTAAAGGCAAAGAAAGCAAGTTCTTCAAAAGTTCTCAAAGCTGCTGAGTCTTCAGATGATGCTGAACCTTCAGACACTGATGAAGGATCAGATGAAGATGAACTATCTTTCATCTCCAGAAAGATACAACATATGTGGAGAAGAAAAAATAATTTCAAGAGAAAGCCATTCAACAAGAAATTTTCTAAGGAGAAATCAGACTCCAAAGAAAAAGGTCCATCTTTGTGCTTTGAGTGCAAAAAGCCAAGACATTTCAAAGCTGACTGCCCTGACCTAAAAGAGAAGAAGAAGTTCTTTAAGAAAAAGAAGGGTTTAATGGCTACATGGGAGGACTTGGACTTATCCTCATCAGATGAGGAAGAGGAAGCAGAGGAAGAGGCAAACATTTGCCTCATGGCAGACACATCATCAGAGAATGAGTACACTGATGATGATGAGGTAACAGATTCTGAACCTTCAACTCTCAAAAATGCCTTTGATGAATTACTGCATGACTCATCCATATTGTCTCATGAATACAAAAGCCTTAAAAAGAAGTTTGCAAAATTAACCAAAGAATATGATAGAGTCTGCATGGAAAAACAAAGTTTGCTTCAAGAAAATGATAAGCTAAAATCAGAGAATGTCAGTCTAACTGACAAATCTGAATGTGAGCCTGACAATTCTTGTGAAGTTGCAAAACTAAAACAAGATGTAAAATACTTGACAGACTCTCTGTCAAAACTGGTAGGAGGCTCAGATAAGCTTAGTCTTATCCTAAGGTATTCTAGGTCACCCTTTGATAAATCTGGCCTTGGTTATGACAATAAGAAGCATGAGGCATCTTACATTAAGTCAAAACCACCTATGCAGCAAAGAGCTTCAAAAGCTCCAGCTAGGTATGCAAAAACCAAATCTGGCCCGTCCAACACCTTTTGTAAAGTGTGTGGAAAAAGTGGGCACTCTACATCTAGATGCATACATAATAGGCATACTAAATATTCTCGTCCAAAGAAAACTAACATGAAAGGACCCAAGTCAGTTTGGGTACCTAAGAACAAGATAATACCTGTTGCAGATCTGCTTAACAACAGGAAAGAAACAAACATCTTGGTACTTAGACAGTGGATGCTCACGTCACATGACGGGAGAAAAGTATATGTTCCAAGACCTTAAACATAAGGATGGTGGCTGGGTGACATTTGGAGGAAATCAGAAAGGAAAGATCACTGGTATAGGTAAAATCGGTAAACATCCTTTTCCCTCCATTGATAATGTTCTTTTGGTGAATGGTTTAAAACATAATCTACTGAGCATAAGTCAATTATGTGACAGTGGATATGATGTTTCTTTTAATAAGAACATGTGTTATGTCAAGAAAAATGATGGATCAATTTTATTCACTGCTAAGAGGCAAAACAATTTATACAAAATTGACTTGGAGGACCTCTCAAATCAAAGTGTCTCATGTTTAGTGTCCATTGAAGATGAACGTTGGATTTGGCATAAAAGGCTAGGTCATGCAAGCTTGAGATTAATCTCAAAGCTAAATAAGCATAACCTCGTGAGAGGATTACCAAACCTTAAATACAAATCTGATGCTCTCTGTGATGCATGTCAGAAGGGAAAACAAGTCAAAGGTTCTTTTGAATCTAAGAATATTGTAAGTACCAAGAGACCACTAGAACTGCTACACCTTGATCTTTTTGGTCCAACAAGGACTGCTTCTATCAGTGGTAAGAAATATGGTCTAGTCATTGTGGATGACTATACTAGATGGACATGGGTTATGTTCCTTGCTCACAAAGATGAGTCTTTCAAGGTCTTTTCTGTATTCTGCAAACGTGTACAGAATGAAAAAGGGATGTGTATAGCTTCAATCAGAAGTGACCATGGGGGAGAATTTGTCAATGAGCTATTCAATGAGTTTTGTGAAGAAAATGGAATTCAACACAACTTCTCAATACCAAGAACACCACAGCAAAATGGTGTGGTAGAGAGAAAGAACAGATCTCTTCAAGAGATGGCTAGGACTATGCTCAATGACAATTCTGTCCCTAAGCACTTCTGGGCTGAAGCTGTGAACACTGCCTGCTACATTCAGAACAGAATATACATTAGACCAATTCTGAGTAAGACTCCCTATGAATTGTGGAAAGGCAGAAAACCCAACATATCTAATTTTCATCCTTTTCGATGTAAATGTTTTATTTTAAATACAAAAGATCAACTTGGTAAGTTCGATGCAAAGGTAGACAATGGAATTCTTCTAGGATTTTCTGAAACCTCAAAAGGATTTAGAGTGTATAACTCAAGAACTTTAACAGTAGAAGAATCTATACATGTTAGATTTGATGACAAACAGCCTGATAAGAAACTATCAGAGCTAGATGAAAGTTTTGCAGATCTTAACTTAAACATCTCAGGAGAAACAAAAGAAGTCAAAACTGATGATCCAGTTGAAGACCCTTCTCATCAACCAGAAGCATCCACCTCTCAACAAGACAATGCTCAGAGAACTTGGCATTTCAAGAATTATCATCCACCGGATCAAATCATAGGAAATCCAAACGATAAGCTAAGAACCAGATCAACCTTCAGAGAGCAAGAAGACTCCGCATTGGTGTCTGAATTGGAACCAAAAACTGTAGACGAGGCTCTGCTGGACAATGGTTGGATTTTGGCAATGCAAGAAGAGCTGAATCAGTTTGAGAGGAATGAAGTTTGGACTCTGGTAACCCTACCTAAGAATAAATCTGTTATAGGAACAAAATGGGTTTACAGAAACAAGCTTGACGAAAATGGTAAGGTTATAAGAAATAAAGCAAGATTGGTTGCACAAGGTTATTCTCAAGAAGAAGGTATAGACTATACTGAAACCTTTGCACCCGTTGCAAGATTGGAAGCAATCAGAATTTTACTCTCATTTGCTGCACATCATAATATTATGCTTTTTCAAATGGATGTAAAAAGTGCTTTTTTAAATGGTTTTATCAATGAAGAAGTTTATGTTATGCAACCACCGGGTTTTGAGAGTGAAACCCAACCTGAACATGTATACAAGCTTAAGAAAGCTTTATACGGCCTAAAACAAGCCCCAAGAGCTTGGTATGATAGGCTAAGTTCTTTTCTAATGGATAATGGTTTTGTCAGAGGAAAGGTTGACACTACCTTGTTTAGAAAATCAATTAATTCCAACTTCATTGTAGTACAGATCTATGTAGATGATATTATATTTGGTGCTACTAATGAATCTTTGTGCAAAGAATTCTCAAAGCTAATGCAGAAAGAGTTTGAAATGAGCATGATGGGAGAACTCAAATTCTTTCTTGGACTTCAAGTCAAACAATCTATGGACGGGGTGTTCATCCATCAAACTAAGTACACAAAGGAACTTCTCAAAAAGTTTAAGATGGATGATTGCAAACCTATGAACACACCTATGCATCCCACGTCCACACTGAACAAAGATGATAAAGAGAAAAAGGTAGATCAGAAGGTATACAGAGGTATGATTGGATCTCTCTTATATCTAACTGCTTCTAGGCCTGATATAATGTTCAGTGTTTGCTTATGTGCTCGTTTTCAATCTGATCCTAGAGAATCTCATTTATCAGCAGTTAAAAGAATTTTTAGATATTTAAAAGGTACTACTAATCTTGGTCTGTGCTTTAAGAAAGATGGAGACTACAGATTAGTTGGCTTTTGTGATGCTGACTATGCTGGAGATAGAATTGAAATAAAAAGCACCAGTAGGGGATGTCACTTCATTGGAGCTAATCTAGTATCGTGGTCAAGCAAAAGACAGAGTACCATTGCTCTATCAACTGCTGAAGTAGAATACATATCAGCTGCAAACTGCTGCTCACAACTTCTCTGGATCAAACACCAATTGGAGGACTACAATGTGTTTGTAAGTAGTATTCCACTAATGTGTGATAATACTGCTGCAATTAATCTGTCTAAGAATCCAATTCTTCATTCTAGGGCTAAGCATATAGAAATCAAACATCATTTTATCAGAGACTATGTGCAAAAGGGTGTTTTTGATGTTCAATTTGTAGATACTGACCATCAATGGGCAGATATCTTTACTAAACCTCTTGCTGAGGACAGATTTACTTTTATCAGAAAACATCTTAACATGTTGTATGTGGTTTAACATGGTATATGTATTGATTACATGTTTTATCTGTGCGTCCACTAGTTTTGGCGTCCAGAACTTGTGTAGTCTACGCGTCCACTACTGTTGGTGTGCCGCGTCCACTACTTATGTTTTTGTGCGTCCACCCTCAATCTTATGTGGACCCAATCTTACATACTTTTGTCTTTTAAATTTTTTTTTTATGAACTCAGTCATACTAAAACGTTTGATTTTAATCATTTCCTTGCTGAGTCAGCGACTTCCATCAATCCCATCGTAACCTTTTTACGGTCCCAATATACCAACGCCGTTTTTTCACTAAAGTCTTGTCTAATCAATCTTTTTTTTAATTTCCCTTGAAAACTGTTGGTATTCGGAAAACCCTTTAAAGGTAACTCCTTTCCCTCTGAAAAACTTTTCGATACTCTTCATCTTTGATAACTTCTCTCTGAAAGTTTTCAAACTCTCCTTCAAACCTAAACCTTACTCAAGAACTCAACAATGGCTTCAACCTCAACTCCCGAGCCTGCCTATGTTACTGACATCCTTAATATCGCTGCTGAACATCATTTCAACTTTGAAATTCTGTGTGAGTATAACTTGGATGTGAGCAAGTACATCAACGCTGCTGGTTGGGATGGTTTGTTTCTGGAAAAGGTCTCGATTTATCCAGACTTAATAAGGGACTTCTGGAGGAAACCAACGATTACTAAAACTGAGGTAGTAGGGTTTGTTCAAGGCAAGAAGATAACTGTCTCTGAGAAGACTATTTCTGATGCAATCGTATGTGGCGAAGAGGGTTTAATCATGACAGAAAACTGGGAAGAAGATCTTGGTGGTATAGAAACCATCGCGGTTACACTGATGCGAGATGACACAGTGAGGACTCACTCATGGAAGTCATCTGAAATGAAGGATCACATCAGGATTCTTCATCAGATTCTGAACAAGACAGTGCTTCACAAGGCAGGGTCTAAGGACAACCTTTCTGCCCTTCACAAGTTCTGTCTCTGCAACTTGGTCTATGAGACTAAAATAAACCTTCCATGGATCCTGTTTCATCGCTTCAAGGATGCCATTGCAAACAGAGAAACCGCCTCCCACATCACCTACTCTCATCTTCTATCAAAAGTCTTCAAGCAGCAAGGCTTGTATGACTACTTAGATGCAAAGCCTCAAGAAGAACAAGACAAGATCTTTCGTTCGAAGGGGATGCAAGCTGCCATTTTTGGAAAAAGCAACCTAAGTAGCATGCACCTTGACACATACAAGCTTGTTGAAATGTCAAAGCATGAAGAGAAAATGAAGATTAAGGAAGAAGCAGTTGAGGCCAACAATGCAGCTATTCTTGGTCTCAAGAGAGGAACTAGAAGGAAAACTATGGCTGTCAGAAAGCCTGCTCCTAGAAGGCCTACCAGAGGCATTGTTATCAATGAGCCTGGGAATGAGGCCCCTCAACCTGTTCCTCGACTTGCTCCCAAGAGAGCTAGAAAGCTGGTTCTGCCTCAAGATGATGATGAAGATGATAATGTTCCACTGGGAACAGTTTTAAAGAGGAAAGCAGCTGCTGTTGTTGATACTGCTGCTGATGCTGCTGTGCCTACCAAGAGGAGGCAACCTGCAAGGAAAGCAAGAACTTTTGCAGCCTCTGAGGTAAACACATCTTCTGATGTTCCTACTGATGCTGTAAGTGATGATGCCCCTGCTCCGAGTGTAGATTTTTTCGATAATGTATATAGACCTTCTTTACCCACACCAAAACCCTCACCACAAAGAGAACAACCTGACCAAACCTCAAATCCATCTTCACCACAAAATAGCCCAACTCAATCAACCACACCTCAACCTACACCACTCAAAACCCTCTTTCCACCCATAATTCCTGACTCAGATCCTTGGTTTCATCAAGAGGATGATGGAATCTGCAGAGGTGCCCCCTTCCCTAAACAACTAAGAAAACTCTTTCCACCAATTATTCCCCCATCCACTATTTTTGCCAATGGGTCTGAGAACTGGGCTCAGGTTAAGAGGAATTGGAAAATTCTGTTTCATACTCACCAACCTGACCCTGAAATTAACCTTGAAACTCCTTTAACAAGGTGGTACTCCCATCCAGATTATGACTTTGAACCCTATGAGGAGTATCCCTGGACCACAAAATACCCAAACTCTCAGCCTCCTAAAGGTCCCTTTCCCTCCGAGATGCATAACCAACATGGCCCTCTCCTAACCCATCTACCCCTCAACCGCTTTCCCCAAAGGAAAATTTACCCAAACCTACAAAAAACCCCACCATTGATTCCTCACACTGAAGGGGTAGCACGGCACATCATTCCCGTATGGGAAACTGATCCTAAAAGGAACCATCTGCCTTCCTTACCTGAGAAGAGAGCTCGATCATCTAGGCACGTTCCAATTATTCTGGATGCAAACACAAAATGGATGAAATTTGAGCATCCCAGCATCTATGGAAGTGCTTCAGACCCCTTCGCAGATCAACTGATCTACAATATTCTGAAGTGGGAGTTCAGCTACTTCCAGATTGAGAGAGCTGCACGTTGGATTCCTATCACATGGCTGAGACACCATAAGGAAACTCGAGTTGGCATTGCTCCCTACCCCATCTGTCCAAGGCTTGGCATGATAGACCTCAACAAAGACAAAGACATGAGGTGCAAAAGAAATAAAGGAGTCATGCCTGAAGCTCACTCTGCCATTCTGGACTTGTCTCAGGAACTCTTTGATCACTCCGAGCTTGACTTCTATCTATATATGGAGGATGTGCAGAACATTGGAGAGATGAAGGCTGCAGACTTCTGGTTATCTCACATCATCCACTGCACCAGGGAAGCTTCTTCTTCTGGCTTGACTCAAGAAGAGAAGAAGGAAATCCCTAAGTTCAGAGGAAAGTGTGGCCTATCCAGAGTAAGGCACATGATCTACAAAGATCTGTGGGGACTTCCTATTACCAGCAGGGATGTGGAGGAAATCATTCCTATCCACTGGGCAAAGGATTTTCCTCAGAAACCTGTTACAGTTGCCACTGCACCTCCAGCAACATCTTCCTCAGATCAGGCAGCCCAAGAATTGATTATAGAAGGCCCTGAACTTGATGAGCAACTGTCTTCTCAGCCTACTTCAGTTGATCTTCCATCTGCACAAGCTAAGCAGTCTGCTGAGGCTGGTGTCTCTAAGCAAGGAGCTGAGTCTGCTAAGACTTCTTCTCAACCATTAGCTCTTGCTATGGTCAGAACAGCAGCCCAGGCTCAAGACACTGTCTCTGACACTGCTGAGAGCTCAAGACAACTTACCTTGCCACCCAATCTTGAAGACATCATTGGGAAAATTGTTGATGATAAGGTTGGCAAGATAGTTGAGGAAAAGACTGAGCAGATGGCTCAACAGCTTGAAGAAAGGGTGCAGAAGCAAGTTCAAGACTCTCTGGCCCCTACAAATGCAGTGATGAATCAAATGCTGGCTCTGATTTTGGAGTTTCAGAGGAATCAAAATCCACAGCCTAACCAACCACCTCCTCCACCACCTCCTTCTACCTAAAATTTCTTTTCTCTGTCTCTATCCTTTTATTTGCTGACAATGATGGTCCACTCCCTTTTGTCTTTTTGTCTGATGACAAAATAGGGGGAGAAAGGAAAGATTAAATTTTATAATACAGAGATTTTTTTTTAAAGTACATAGTTGTCTGCATATGCATAAATATTTGCTGATACTATGCCTTAACATTCCTTTTATGATCTTGCCTCGATAATGCTTTGAATTCTAAATGTTTTATAGGATGCTATCTTGATTTGTTAATCAATATTATTGCATATGAGACTTAGCTTATTGTGCCTTAACTGCCTTTATCTGATGACTGCCTTGTCTTAGGGGGAGCCTTGTAAGCTCTCTTAAACTTTGCAAAATAAATTTAATTAGTTTTTGTCATCATCAAAAAGGGGGAGATTGTTGGAACCAAAATATTTTGGATTAAATAATCTCTAGGTTTTGATGTTAACAATGAGAATTAAATTTGTGTAGCAAAGTGTTAATGCTTTAAATCTAACAAGTGCCTTTAGTCTTAATGAATCTCTGTTCTTATAAGCTAAAATGTTAAGTCTATTTTCCTTGCAAATCCGCGTCCATATGTTTTATATTGAATATCTTATGCTGAAAGAGTGGTCGAGTCCACTCTATCAAGGATCTCCCTTTTAACTCAAGTGCCACGTCAGTGGACGAGCGCTTGAATGCTTTTAGTGGACGGAGAATTTCTCTTGGTGTAGACGTGAGCTTCTCTCAAATAATAACCTTAGTCTGCTATTGCCACGTCACTAGACGGAGACTTTAGATATTGCAAGTACTGGCAAGACCGATGTTTTAAGTAGACGTAGTTTTGGTTGCCACGTCAGTGGACGGAGCCTTAAAACTCTTATTACGTATCTTGCCTTTACTCTCGTTTGTTGGACGAAGATTTTCTTAAGCATTTATACCAATCTAAACCAAAGCGAATTTATTTCTTATGATTGATATTCTTTTCATTTATAATGGTTCTTCTCTTTTTGTATTAACGGTTTACATTGCCTTGTTTCATTGAGAGAAACATAGTACAAATAAGGACTTGCAAAAAGCATAATAGTACAATGCAAAACGTTGCGTACCCTGTCACCTTTTACGCTGATATAGTTGGAACTTGTACAAAGGAGGCAAAACTGTTTTCAAGCTGCTTTTGCTCAGAGGTGTGCTTTTACATGCAAGAATTTGTCTCACAGTACAAAGGCCTCGAGCCAGCTGAGTCTCAACGGATATTTACTTGGTTGACTCTATTACTAAACGGGAATTTCAAATACAACCGTTGAAGATTCTGAAGAAGAAGATCAAGGACCCTATAAATAGAAGACTAAAGCTTTTGAATAAACAACTTTTGCGCATACAAAGAAATCTCAAGAAATCTCTTGCGAAGCAAATACTCTTTCATTCATTCAAAAAGCAAAAGTCTGTAATATTATAGTTTGAATTCTTGCTATAATAATTTATCTGATCTTAAACTTTCATACTCTCACATATAGTGAGTTAGAAGATCAAAGAAATCAAAACTCTTTATTAGAGGTAGAGCCTGAAGAGGCTTGGTAAGAAAGAAATACTTGTGAGCCTGGAGAGGTGTTGAATACTTGGTGTAATCTATTTGAAAATAGTGGAAAAATCCTTCAAGTAGAAGGGACTGGACGTAGCTCTTGGTTGGAAGAGAGTGAACCAGGATAAAACATCTTGTGTAAATCTTCTAATCCCTTATCTCTTTTGTTTTACGTGTTTATACTAACTGTGGGGATTTGAACTTGAACTTGTTAATCCTTCAAAAGACTTCTTTTCTGTGTGCTTTATTCTGCCTCCTTATTTTTTGTGTGAGAAAATCTTTTTGAAAAAGGCTGTTTTCGAAAAATATTAACAAACACAATTCAACCCCCCCTTTTTGTGTTTGCCTGTGTCAACTTCACGTTGGATTGAAGTGATCCCTATGATCATATCATGTACCCTCCCCACATTATCCCTCTCCCATCTCCTTCCACTGCTGCTCCCACCCTGCCCATCTCGCCCCACCACCACCGACCACTGCCGCTCCAGAACCGTCGTGCATCCTCTCTAACCACAAAACCCGGATCAAGCTCACCTTCCTCACCATGTCAATCTTCTCCCCTCAGAAACCTTAGCTGCACAAGGCTCCATCTCCCTCTGGCAATTTCGCATCTACACCCATCTCCATCTCTCTGATTTCAAATTTTCTCTCCGCAACCACCACGCACCAACCGTTGGTCTTCCCTCGCAAGCACCTAGCCACACCACTTCTAGTCGTCACTGCCACCGCCGTCGTCGCCGCCAATACGATCCATCATCGCTGCTGTTGTGTTCTGTGTATTTACCTGAGATCTCCTCTTCCCCTCAACATTTGCAGATCTGCAATGGTGTTGGGGAGAGGTCGATGGCATTGTTCGAGATCTCATCACCACCGTCCCTGCCTTGGCCACCGTCGTGAAAAACCAGATCTCCACCACACTGCTCTTCCCTTCCCAACGCACCCTTCACCGCGTCATCCTCCGCCTCACGGACCACTACTAGAACTCGTAGTAACCCTCAGCCTCCAGCCTCTACCGGATCTGGCTTCCTCCACTCGAGTTGGGGCGTTGAAATCAGATCATGGAAGAAGAAAAGGAAGGAGAATGAGGATGAGGAAGTGTTGGAGAGGGGGAGGTGAGAGAGTCTCGGAGATCGACGCCGTAACCCTCAGTGGCGACGGCGACGGCCTTAACCCGTGACGACGATGGCGACAGACGTAACCCGCGGTGGCTGGTTGCTGGTGGAAGGTGACGTGGATCTGGTGTGTATAGTACATGATAACATATGATGGAACTGCATGATCCACCGTTAATCAAACTTGCTCACGGTGAGCAAGTAAACTTACTTGCTCACCCTAGAATTCGCCTAGAAGCAGATTCATTCCTTTAAAGTGTGACAATGAAATTGAAACAATGTTTTTTGCAGTGATCGTCATCATTTTCTTCCATTTACCAGTGACCAGTTATGATGATGATGAGTCGCTTGTTAACTCGTGCTCAACTCGGCCGAGTCACAATCCCATTCAAGCTGTGCTCCACCACAGCCACAAACGACCCTTCTTCAAACATTCAGAGAAAGTGGCCGGAGCACGTGGTGCCCCTCACGTGCCGCTCCTCTGCTAGCTCCGGTTTCTGTCAAGTCTATTTGTTTGGCACGATCCATATTTCTCAGGTTCATTCAATAACTGTTTCTGGGTTTCTTTTCTTTGTTTTCACGGAAAGTAACTAACTTTCGTTCTAGGTTTCTCTGATGATTCACTCTGTAATCTGTATTTGTCCTCATACGAGAGAAACATGAAAGAACAAAAGGAGAGATCCAAATCACAACTTTATGGAAAAATTGTCATCAGTGAGGATAATATTTTTCTGCACTTATTTTAAATTTTTTTAAAAAAAATCTTGTTTAACTTTAAACCTTAAGCAGTGTCCTTATGTCACTCCTTAGAAAATGGCAAAATGAAACTGCATTTGCATTTTCTATGTTTTCTATGATTGTGGGCTGCACAGATTATTTTCATGGTCAATTTTAAGAACATAGTTATAAGAAACTCGATGTGGATGCGCATATGCGGTTCATTTGGGTACGCGGTTCATCATGTGACACCCTTCTACCCCGCATGTTATAAGACATTTAAATATAAAGCAATTAAGAAGAAAAACATGCATTTTACTGAATTAAATAAAACAGTTGTCCATGGGTAGAAAAGTCCCACATGAACCCGTTTACAACGCGGAAAATAAAATAGTTTAAACAAATAAAAACATAACCAAATAAACGACCCAATCCTGATGTCACAATTCAGAGCAGGTACAACCGTTCCGGAGACAAATCCACCGAATACAACTGGAAACAAACTATCTAAACTCATAAACAACCCTACAATGAGTGGCAGCTTCTCAGAGTCACTCCTCTCCGGGCTGCTCGTCATCCTCTGCAAATGCCGATCAGGCCAAACACAAACAATAACGGGGAGTAAGATTCATGTAAACATTTACAGCATGGGAAAAGTACGCAAGGTAAACATACAACAACATCCAACAGTACTATATCAACCAAGTATGCTATGCTATGCAATGCATCAACTACTCCGCTACTCCAACTATGCATATGGATCCAAACTAACTCAGGATGAACGACTTTGGAGTTACATATCCGTATTGGCCATAAAAGCACCAACACCGGCAGTTCACCAAACCTTGGATGAACCCCATGGATAGCCAACGCATCAAACCGTGGATGCCTCATCACGGGGGGCCTCGGTCACCAAACCTTGGGTGACCTACCGTGGATGGCCAGATCACCGCACTCTCGGGTGATCTCTCCTATGTCGAACCTCCCCCATCAACAACTCCAATGCTCTATGCAAATGGCACAATAACAAACAATCTCAACCACCTCTTTGCTTGGGCCATGAAGCTCCCAAGACTTCAACATCAACATTCAACATAACCTTAGACCCAAACCGTGGGGTCAAGGCTCCTTTGGCCAATAAGCACCAAGGTTCAACTCAACATGCTTGGGTCAATAAGTACCCAAGACTTTCAACTTATCAACATGCGGTAACCCAACGGATACCGACTTACCATCTTGTTATCTTATATAATTAATAATCAGGTTGTCTAATCTTTCTCCTTGATTAGCTATCTCCACTTATCATCATTGGGGAATGGGGTTTAAAACCCCTTAAGTCCTTTAATTGTGATTCTGTCCAGGAGGGGTCAGCACGGTCGTGCTTAAACCCCAGCACGGTCGTGCTTGGACACGTGAGGGCGTGCTGCCCTTTTAAGTGAAGTACAGTCGTGCTTCACACTCAGCACGGTCGTGCTCAGTAGCACGGTCGTGCTGTTTGACCTGCACGGCCGTGCTGAACAGCGCGGCCATTTTCCAGAATTCAAATGGGAGCACGATCGTGTTCCCTGTTTAGCACGGTCGTGCTCAACGCGCGACAGTGCTGTTCTGGGCAGAAACAGTAACCGAATTCTAATCAATTGATTTAGGGATTAAACCCCTAAACTTAACACGTTTATTAAACCTAATTATCCAATTAAACAGTGTTATCAACATTATACTCAACATAACAACAACCACAACAATGATCAACCATTCAACATCATTATGTCAATAATAACAAAGCATCATGTTCATAAGAAACCATCATGTGCATAGGCATATAACACTGAAACCACTAGAAACATATTATCACAGATTAAACACCATGTTATAACAAACATGCATATAACAACACCGGGGTCATGGGGAACCCCGTTACCTTACACTACCCACTGCCTAATGAATACAATCCCACTTCTCCCCATACCTGGATTGAAGGTAGCTCTAGCAACGGTTCCCAACGGTAATCCGGTCCCGAATCCTCAAACGGCTCGAAGTCAAGCCTTGGGTAACCAAAATAACCTTAATCGGTTTCTCTAATCAACACAATAAAGAAACTAAAAAAGGAAAAGGGGACTATTACCTCTAAAAAAGACGGACGTACAAGGCTTCCCCAACGGTTCCCAAAACTCCACTATAGCAAGGAATGGAGAGGGAATAGGGAGAGAGAGACACTGTGAGCTGTAACAGTAGCTGCAACAATTAGAAAAATTAGGGTTTTTATGCTAACCCCCGGGTTCTGTGCCAAACTTATAAAGCTCCGACCTGAGCACGGTCGTGCTCCACTTAGCGTCAACGAGACACGGTTAGCACATTGAGCACGGGCGTGCTTACTATTGAGCACGGTCGTGCTCAACTTAAAATCAGAAACACGCTTCTGACTTTTAGTACGGGCGTGCTAGCTGATGAGCACGGGCGTGCTCATGTACTAGAAAGAGACTTTTAAGCAAAAATCCCACTTAGCCCTTAACCAACACTTTTAAAATATTAAAGCTAGCTTTATAAAAACATTTTATGAAAAACAGGGTGTTACACATCACTTCTTACATTATATGAGCCATGAGTGGCTCAGGCATTCTCTTTCCTAGGAGTCTATGAGTCCATGATGATAAACATTTTGGAACTTTGATTTTGATATCCAATGGTAATCGGAGTACAGTATAGTGACTGCAGTGAAAGCTTACCTTGTTTGCTCAACTATGCCTGTTTGGTCCATTGTTTGCAGAAATCATGCGCAGAAGTTCAAGAAATAATTAATTCTTTGAAACCAGAGGTACTTCCCTCTCACAATCGCTAATTTAAAAGTTGATTGACAAAAGGATCATTTAGTAGGTAGCTGCCAGCTTCTCATTTAAGGCCATACCATCCCCTTCAGCCTGCATATTTTTCATGATGAAGCCATATGCCTTGATTTTGTTTGCATGCAGGTCGTCTTTGTAGAATTGTGCTCAAGTCGTAAAGATGCCCTTAAAGAGAAAGAGGTCTCTACTTACCCTGGCATTCTAGAATCATATGGCTTTCTTTGGGGCACTGATTTTTTTTTTTTTTGTGGGGGGGTTTTGGGGGGGGGGGGGGGGGGGGGGTGGTTATTTACTTTCTTTTTTGTACTGTCTTGCTCCCATTCACAATTAAGAGCAAAAATCTGCTGAAGATGTGTAATGATATCATTGATAATGACAGTGATGCACTCACATATGCATGTTATCTACTCTTTATCTTGGGCTTGAACTTTTAAGAACTATGATTATTTTTTGAGTGTCTTGTTTTATTCGTAAATAATGCAGAAACATGTGAAATATGGGAAATGATATTATTGACAGCTTATACAATTACAAATTTATGCTATGTACTCTCTACCTTGGTTTATTTTGAATTGTGTTATTTTGTTTCGGAAAGATATTCAACTTTCTTCTTTTGTTGTCTTGTTTCCATTATAAATAAGAGCAGTAATCTGTAAAACGGGGAAATGATATTACTAACAGTGACACACATATATGTGTTATGTACTATTTACATTGGTCTTTTTAGACTTACCTGATTTTCCTTTTTTGTTTGGTTGGGGGGGGGGGGGGGGGGGGGATCAAGGATATTCTTGTGACCATCTCTATCTTTTTCATCTACATGTGCTTCTATAAGTGTAGAATAAAATTTTTTTTTGGTGCTCCGTGTAGAAATTTTTTTTTTGGGTACAAAGTGTAGAATATATTTTACTACTAGTTTCTAAATATTTTCAAAATTTTTTACTTAAGTTTTATTATTACTACTACTTGATAGAAAAGCAGCCTATATATTATTAACCCATAGCCTCATCCAATCTCTGTCTACCTTTGTTTCTTTCCTATGTTCTATTTTCTTATTTGTTTCTCCTTTCAGGTACCTACTGTGGAAGAAATAATAAATGCAATGTCGAAGGAAAAAAAATCTATTAACAAACTTGAGCTAATTATTAGCTTGATGTATGCCCAAGCATGTTTCTATGTTTGACGTAGTATGCATATGAATATGATTATGTCCCTTTTAGATTCTAGGTCTAACCCTTTCATCCCTTTTTATTCAAGCATGCATTAACTCTCATATGACATGCTTCCTGCCTTAAATTTCTTAACAGCTTGCTACTGAACTTAAGGTCATCCCTGGTTCTGAATTTCGTGTGGCATATGAAGAAGCAACCAAGTACGGTGGCAGGGTGGCTCTTGGTGATCGCCCTATACAGGTTGGATGAAATTTTGTTTTGCAATTTGTTGAATGTAGGATGAATTCTTGTCATGCTGGTTTAAAATAGGGAAAAGTCTAATGCACCCCTACTAACTTTAGGTCGTGTGCACATTGATCCCCAAACTTTAAAAAAAAAAATGTGCAACACAGTCACCAGCCTTTCATTCATGTGTGTGCTTTCATCCTTTCGTTTCATTTTCCATCAAACTCTAACATCCGAAATCACATATTTAAAATTTCAAGACCAAAGTGCACATGCTAAGTTGGAAGGGGTAATGAAACTTTTCTAATAAAAAAATTATTACAAAAAATGCTCACATGATTTTAACGTGACAGTTTCTGTTAGAGTTTGATGGAAAATAAAATGGAAGGACTAAAATGCACAAGTTCGAAAATTTAGGGATTTCGTTGCATGTTTTTAAAATTTGAAGACCAAACCAAAAGTGCACACAACCCTAAAACATTGTACATGAACAACAATCAAGCCTTTTCCAACTAGCACTACTACAGAAAAGGGCTTTAACAGCGCTTTTTTTTTTGTTTTTAGTAGCGTTTACAAGCGTTATCTATTCACCCGCTACTGAAGGGGTGGAAGAAAAGGTAGCGCTTCAAAAGCGCTATCAAAAGTAAGAAATAGATAGCGCTTCTTCAAGGAAGCGCTATCTAAAGTAAGAAATAGATAGCGCTTTTTCAAAAAAGCGCTATCTATTCCTTTTTTTTTTAAAAAAAAAATTACATCGTTGTTCTACATTTCCCACTGAGAATCTACAAATTAGTAATTTGTAACGAGAAGACTGAAAACAGAGAGGGAAATCTAACAACTGAAAGTGGGTATATGAAACAAAAATCACAATAAATTAATTGAGTGTATCTACATGAAGTTGCTGAAAGTAGGCATGCTATGCAAGAACATCCAGGGAAAAACAGGTAAGAGGAGGACTTCTACACAAAAATATTGTTACGCCCTTCGAAATATATTCTACATTTCAGGAATGCATTTAAAATGCTTAGCCCCACAATGTACATCAACTTGATTCAAGTAGCTTAGCTTACTATCATTTTCAACTAAGTCCCATCTCTCATAAAATGAAAACGTCACTGGTTTTCTGAGTGTTGAAATTTGGATTTCAATGATTCAATGACTGCTGAGAAGTCTTGATCACTAAGGCCATGGGACTTTGTAACTTTATATAACTCATTAGCAGCTGCTGCAATTGGAGTAGGTTGGGAAACAGACTCTGCTAACTCCAAGGCAAGTCTTAGATCCTGTCACCATTAATTTTGTATAAGAACATAATAAGTAGTCACATGTAAGAGTTAAACATGAATTTTCATTCACACACCTTCTACTGATGCTTTGGGGGAATGCAGTTAGGTAAAGTGATTGTATCATGGATGGGCCTTTGGTTGAGTACATTGGAGCACTAATGGCACCCTGTGAAACTACCTGCAAAATTGCCATTTTGTAAAGGCTCTACCGAATGTTTTTTCAGTACTCATGGGAAAGAATATGAATCCTAGCATCAAATAAAGAGAAAGAAGGACAGATCATCAGCAATTAGTTCTCCTAGGAATAGGAATACATTGAATATAAACTAGCAAAACCAGCAAGAAACAGTGTGAACATAAGAAAAGAAAAAATCAGCAAAAGTCGGAGCATCTTATGCCTTAAAAAGAATATGATTTTAAGCAATGGAGCTTCAACTTAGCCCTGGAACCAGAGGCATTCAAGATAGCACACGTGTGGAACTACATTTATTTGCACAATGATTTCTCTTTGACATGTTAATAATTAATATCCATCGTTCATATCCAGTTGATATTATTAATTCTTACATACTAATGAATCCCATCATCAACAGAAGCCAATGATATGCTTCAACTATCAAATTTACTGCAGCCCAAGGTGATAGATGAAACACTTTAATAATAATGAGACGACCAGCAAATTCCTAGTCATGAGGACAGAAAAATTAACCATTCATTGATCCAAAAAAAAAAAAAGAATAAAATTTCTAGTCATAATTCATATAGCACAGAAACAATCTACAGAAAAACATATTTCAATATTTCCACTTTTTAATCATGGAATCCATATCTTAAGAGAGCATGTAGTCATCACAAAATGCTTTGTATAGTAAAATCATGTGTTTCATAAGATATTATATACATACAGAAGCAATGCATCCAATCCAATACATCAAACAGCAAAATCATCAAGCAGCTTGAGTGTAAAATCAAGAACGCAGAACAGAAAGAAATCAAGAACACCAAGAAATTCATGGAACATTATACAAAAAACCAATTAATTCAGAAAATAAGCTACATAAAAAAATACAAGTATACAAAGAAACAGAGGAATCCTAAATTATAGCAAAAACAGAAACCCAAAAAACCTAACAACATTGTTGAAGGATCGTGTTGAAGGAGAATGCGTTTTTCTGTGACAAAAAGCAGATCTGAAGCAAAACGAGAGCAATGGTCAGACCTGAAGAATCGAAGGAACAAATTCAATATATAGAAGAAAGAAATAACTCACAGTGTTCAGAAATAAAGAACGACAGCGTTGGCGGCGAACCCTCGTTTCTGACCAGACGATGGCGGCGTACCCATGTTGTCGGACGAATAGCGGTGCGTTGTGGGTTGGTGCTGTCAAGGGTGGTCCCGTGCTGCTGCGGGGAGTCTGGTCAGAGTGAGAGTGTCTGGAAGCGGTGGCAACGGCGGTCTGAGGCTGAGCGACGCGATGGCCGGCAGTTCTGAGCGGAATAGCTTCGTGGTGGTCCAGGCGCGGTGGCGGGAAGGCAGCGAAGGAGCTTCGCCGTGGTCCAGGCGCGGTGGCTAGGTAGGCAGTGGAGGAGCTTCGCGGTGTTCTGTGAATGTTGAGGAAAGTGTGTGTTTCTGAAGGAGAAAAGAAACGAGTAAGGGTTTGGTTGGTGTCAGAAGAAATGAGGTTATGGACTCGTAGAAGAGGGACATAGTATTTTTATTTTAGAAAAGAGTAATAGATAGCGCTTTCTCAAGGAAGCGCTATCATAGGTAAAAAATTAGACGGCGCTTTCTTGAGGAAGCGTTGTTTATTCCCTTACCAAAGATAGCGCTTTCTTGAGGAAGCGCTATCTATTTCTACCCATCAACATTTAATAGCGCTTTCTTGGGGAAACGCTGTCTTAGGATAAAGAATGGATAGCGCTTCCCCAAGGAAGCGCTATTAAAAGCGTTCCGCCTCCTTTTTTGTAGCGTTTCTTATTAAATCGCTATTGAAGATGCGCTATTAAAGCCATTTTTTGTAGTAGTGTAGCCGGGGTCATATACCCACATTCAATGACTGTATACCTGATTACCTGAATATTTTTTATTCCCGGTGCATTCTTCAGCCATGTTCAACCGTTGCATTAAAGAAACATTTTTGCAGAAGTTTAATCACTGATATCTTATGTATTATCCATTCCCTATGTCTTGGTTTTCACGAGGATACATTTACATAATATAGTAGAAAGGCTAATAGAGTACTGTGACGGCAAGGAATGGGATACTATGTATTTGATATCTTGTATAAATAGTCCACCATTTTTAAAAGATATTCCAAAACCTTCCTTAATTGCAGATTTATATATTAGTATGCACTTCTATCCTAGATTAGAACTGTAATTGCACACTAGGACATGTTAAAAGTTTATGGGTTTACTGTTAATTCTTGTATCTATATTGATGTAAATATATAACTTACATTCCTTTCAAGTTTCAACATCTTATTGTATGTGCTTTCAACTGATATGATTGTATGGTTAACCATTAATATGTAATGGTTATGACCTATTTATGTATTTATATGCTGATTAAGACAGATTACCCTAACGAGAGCTTGGAGAAAGATGCCTCTTCGGGAAAAGACACGATTTTTTTCTTGTTTATTTAGAAAGGGTTGTTCACGCTCATCCGAGGTTCTACGTAAATTGGTAAAGTTCACAATCCTTGACTAGTTGTGGTGGGAAGTGATTATATTAGTTTTAAAATCTTTTCCATATCCTAACTTGAGTTTGATGTCTTCAGCTTGAGGGGGTAGACTGCGACATTGACATGGACACGGTAGCTCATATGGAGCAGGAGACATATGAGATGTTTCCAACTTTAGTGGAGATCATTCTTCGTGAACGAGATTTGTAAGTTCTCTTTCACTTTCACTTCATTAAATTAAATTAATCGTATATTCCTTAGACAATTAATTCATTTTTTTTATGGTGTCAAGATAAATAAACTTACTTAACTAACTTTATTAATAAGTGTTTAGTTTATAATTAGATCCGGAGGGAATATAATTTAATTTTAACAATTGTACAAGGTTTTACTGGTCAACTAGTCAATTAATATCTTTGCAAAATTAAAAGTAAAGAATATAACCACAGTCGACTTGTATTGCATGCTGTAGAAGAAAATGAAGCGGCATTCTTTTAAGTGTCTAAATTAGATTCTCTGGTTGGAGTTGTGATATTTACATATTTCACGTTGCTTCTATCATTTATGTCATATGTGGTCTTAAACTATTAGGGTGCGTTTGATTTGCAAAAGGTATCAGGACAGCACAGGACAGACAGGACAGTACAGGACAAATCCTTGAGTCACAGGACAATTTTTTGTCTTGTACATTGTTTGATGGATAATAGACAGCACAAACAAAATAATATTAAATTTATCGGAATACCCTTTATAATATATATATTATATTATTTAATATATAAATATAAACAATAGAGAGAGAGAGAGAGAGAGAGAGAGAGAGTGAGAGAGGGAGAGAGAGAGGAGAGGAGAGAGAGGGAGAGAGAGAGAAAGAGAGGAGAGAGAGGGGGGGAGAGAGAGAGGAGAGGAGAGAGAGGGGAGAGAGAGAGGGAAGAGAGAGAAAGAGAGAGGGGAGGAGAGAGAAGGAGAGAGAGAGAGAGAAAGAGAGAGAGAGGGAGAGAGAGAGAAAGAGAGGAGAGAGAGAGGAGAGAGAAAGAGAGAGAGAGGGGGAGAGAGGAGAGAGGAGAGAGAGAGAGAAGAGAGATGTAAGGATAATTTTGTCTTTTGTTAGTCTGTCCATGGGACAAAAAGTTGTCCCATGGTTTGGTGGGGGACAAAATTCTGGGTTTTTGTCCTGTCCCTCACCCCATTTTTTGTCCTGTCCCCTGATCACTTTTCAAATCAAACAGGGGACAAAAAATTTTGTACTGTCCAGTCCCCTGAGTTTTTACAAATCAAACGCACCCTTATACTCCCTATGGACTCAATTATAAGAAAAATTAACTAATTTTATAATTATTAAGTAAGTTAGTTAATTTAGTTTAATTATCTTAATTTATTTTAAAAAATAAGTTATAATTACTAATTTACAACATGAATAAATCGATCGATTTATTCACGTTACTGGTTCGTAGGATTTTTTATTGCGATTGAATATACACATCCTATCTTATAAATTTTATTAGGGTTGCTAACTCAATGGTAGAGTACTCGGCTTTTAAGCGCGATTGAATTTTTTACACGTTTCTATGAAGCAATTAGTTTGTCCATACCATCGGTAGAGTTTGTAAAACCACGACTGATCCAGAAAGGAATGAATGGAAAAAGCAGCATATCGTATCAAGACAATAGCGAATAAAAAAAAAGATTTCATTAGTTAATTTAATTTAATTATCTTGATTTATTTTTAAAAAATGAGTTACAATTACTAATTTACCCTTTAATTGTCTTGGAAGTGTGAAATACTCTTGAAAAAATAAAAGGAGAATTGATTGGATTGATTAATTTTCTTGATTTTTGAAACATTGACATTAAATAAAGTTGAATTAGTTAAATTTTATTTATATTTGGGTCCATATAATCTAAGTAGTTTTTTGCTTATAATTAAGTCAAGAGGGAGTACAAGACTGTATAACCATGTCATTAATCAAGTTTTCTTTTTCTACGCTCATGGAGATTCAACTGATGATGATATGTCGTGAAAGGTGGCATCCTAAACAGAATGGTTACAAGCCATGGAAACCTTGTTGTTTTGGAAAGAGAGCATTGGTGAGGACTTTGATAAAATGGAGCTAATTGCACCCATGTCTTAAATTGGGAGCTGATATTTCGTTATGGACAAATCCTATTAGAACTTTAAATTATATATTTATACTCCTTACCAATGTTATCAAATCACACAGGACCGTCCGGTTCAACTGGGAACCGGTCTGGTGACGGGTCTGGAACGCCCACAGCATCGGTGGGATATCAAATTGCTAGAAAACCAGTAGAATCGATCTAGAACTGGGAAACTGGTGAAAACCGGCGATTCCCCGGTTTGGCCGGTTTGCGTCATTCCTCATGGTCATGAACAGAATACAGGAGAAGAGAGAAATCAGACACGAGAGCTTCCCTCCCTCATGGTCAACAGAAGAAGAGAAAGCATCAGACGGCGAGCGGCAAGCAGCCACGAGCGACGATGACGAGACATGGAAACATGGAGACGGCAAGCGACGGCTTGGTTCGTTGCAGAAAGGAGGTTGTCAACGTATGGGGGAGGGGGGGCGGCGGCTGTATTCAGAGAGGGAAGAATAGAGAGTAAAGTTAGGGTAGGGTTTCTTCCTTTTGTTCTTGCAGGGTCTAGATTCATATTTTTTTTAACTGAAAATGGGCCTAATTCATCTAAGTGCAAATTTTTTTTTTTTTTTTTTTAATATGGTAAAAACCCAAAGCGGTCCCTTAAATTTTTCTACTAGCTCAGTTTGGTCCCTAAAAATAAATAACTGACAATTTGGTCCTCCAAATTTTATAACGGGGACAATTTGGTCTTTACAGAGGGATCAGAGTGTCCCTCGTTATAAAATTTGGAGGACCAAATTGCCCCCCATTATAAAATTTGGGGATCAAATTGTCCTTTTTTTTTTTCGGGACCAAACTGGGCTATTCCAAAAATTTGAGGGACTATACTGGGCCTTTACTTTTTTTTTTTTAATTATTTCTTTTATGATTAGATCAAAAGACATATAAAGAAACTTTGGGTTGATAGGTCATTGAAATTATTATTTTTTTGTTACTTATTTAGGAGCAAATACTGGAATTGTTTTTATAGATTTATTAATATGAACTACAAAGATTATTTTATGTTTAAAAAAAATAAAAATACAAGAATTTAAAATATATGTTAATATTACTTTTTTTTACAAGACATGTTAATATTACTTATTATATTATAAAAAAATT
This sequence comes from Echinosophora koreensis, assembly GCA_035048595.1. Taxonomy (NCBI): domain Eukaryota; kingdom Viridiplantae; phylum Streptophyta; class Magnoliopsida; order Fabales; family Fabaceae; genus Echinosophora; species Echinosophora koreensis. The sequence continues at coordinate 2,146,051 of JAPCYP010000046.1, forward strand.
AAATAAGTATTATTTAGTTATTATCAATTCAACCACGGTAGAACGATTAAACTTTGAACCAGTGCCTGCATTGTTTAATGACCAGTCCGGTTTTACGAACATTACTCAATACTAATGTTTTTGAAACAGGACCCTTCATTAAACCGGAAAAGTAACCAGTTCAAGGTTCAATGGTCTAATCGTGATTGAACCGATAATAATTAAAATAATATTTTATTAATTTTTTAAAATAATAAATAAATTAATTTACTGATAATAAATAAAAAAACACACTTTATTTACAATTGTGAAACATTTGTACATTACAAACTCCGCTTTTGGTCAAAGCCGGTACAGGTTAATCCATGCCCACGGTCAAACCAAACCACACTTACCTAATGTGGTCATCAACTCTTCGAGTACATTTCTTATGTGGGTTGCATTGTAAATGGACATGAATAATAAATGCTTTTAAAAATTTTAAAAATAAATATTGACACTTATCACCAATGTTATTAAAATCGAACCAGACCGACCGGTCGGACCAATTCAACCAGGAACCAGACTCATGACCGGTCTGGTCAATACATCAAACCGGATATGTCGAGAAAGAGATTGAATTTAGCCCATGGTCAAACCAAACCACACTTACCTAATGTGGTCACTAAAAGATAAAAACACACTTCCCCACCACTTAATAGTCTACTCTCACTTCCTTTCTTTCGCATCAAAGAAGCAGATCAGACTATCATAGAAAAGAGGAATGCTACTAACACTCACTCTGACACTCTCTCTTTAACAGTCTCCCATATATGAAGCCACGTCACTCTATATTTTTAACTCCTTACTTGGTTACCAGTAGGCATGGCAAGCGAATCCGAACCCGCGGGTACCCTCCCGAACCAGTCCCGATTTTGATGGGGAAACCCCGTTTTGACTAGGCTTGGGTTTGGGTTCGGGGGCGGGGGCGGGGATGGGGATGTTATTTGTACATAAATTATTATATAGTTAGTTTTGATGCAGAAGTAGTAGAACTATTAACTTTGTTGATTATTTTGATGTATATATAATTTGTTATTTTGTACCATTTTGCAGTGCCATTGATGTGGTTTTAGTGAGGGATGAAGTGAATAGGTGATGCTATTTGGATAATTTGATTCTCATATTTTTTTCTATTAGCTGAAATGACAGGGAAGCGGAGGAAGAAACTTTTCAGAGACAGTGTTTGACCTTTGTGCTAGATTTATTTCTTTTTATGTGTAGTGAACAAGAGCTAAATCACAATAGCATGTGACAGTTATTTAACAAATGCAAATCACTTGGTTGGATGCTTGGATGAGATCTTATGTTTTATATAGAATGCTTGGATGTGAGGTTGACTTCAATCACAGGTTCAATCCAAGACATTTTTTGGTGTTTGTGATGCTGATATGGTTATTCCGCTATTTTAATTGCTGCTATGGCTCATTCTCATTTTGAGATGATTTTTGTTGTTGTTTATTTCCTGTCACACAAGCATCATCATCATTTTTTGGTCAATCATGCATTTAGAAGTGTAAAAAGAGCTTGCTTTAGTTTTTTTCCATCTTGCCTATAGGGGTTACTTGGATGGCTTTTCATTGTTCTGTTTTTGTCCTGTGTTTGTATCCGTGTACAAATATTCTTTGCTTCACATCTTTATTGGATAAATAAAAACTATATTGATCAAAATATGCTAGACTTGGAGTAAAGGAGGTTCTGGAAACAAGGCATCCAAGGCATGATGTGTGGTATTGATTGTTGTTATTTAACTTGCTTACCTGTATATGGATTTACTATTCTGTCTATGAAGGTAAAAATGAAAATATGGTTTCAAGTCCCACATCCACGTCATATAATATATAATATATTTAATATATAATATAAGATATGTATCTATATAATATATAATATAATAGATATAGATAATGTTGATATAGTGTAACTATATATATTTGTACTGTAACTTTACTTTTTTGCTGCTGTTGTAGTGTAACCATATATTATAACTGAGAATTGACTTCCTATCCTAATAGCATGTATTGTGCAACCTAACAAACAAAAGGTAAAAAAAAAAAAAAAGGTTGGAAGCCCAAAAGGCACCACGTATTGCTTTTGAGCAACAGCTATATCCTATACTAGTGTAGAGACCCGTGCCATGCACGGGAAAAATGCTTATATTTTGGGATTTTATTAAAAAAAATTGTAATTGTTGATTTTAACTTTATTGTTTAAAATTTTTGTGTTGAATTATATACCAAAATTGTTTAAAAAAAGTTATTTTTTTTTTATCCATCGATCACAAAGTGTATTAGATATTAAGTAATAACTATTATTGATATTATAATATAAATATAAATAATGACTATTAAGTGTAAATAGTAACTATATACTCTCTTATAAATATGCACTCTTGCGGGTTATGCAATATCATAAGTTAGATATAAGAAACCGATGAAAGTTGGTTCAGTTGGTAAGGATACAACTCATAACCCACAAGGTTGTGAGTTCGAATCCCACTACTGCCCTCGGGAGCCCCCGAGACCCAACTCACCTAAACTTTTGTATATAAAAAAGATAAGTTAGATATAAAAAAATGTTTGCATGTGGAGGAAAATATAAAGGAAGAATATTGTTATTTTAAAGATGTTTATTTGAAAAGAAAATTTAATGATAGTAAAAAAAGATTATATATATAAACACCATGAAAACATCTTTCAATTAATCAAAAGATGTTATTTCTTTCTTTCACCACCTTAATATTGTAATTCTTTGAATATGTAATAGTAAATATATATTTCTAAGGCAACAACTGCATTTCGACCTGCTTAATCATTTCTCAATTTAGTTTATTTAAACACTAATATTAAACACAATGATTTTCGTAATGATATGAATTTTTTTTATCTTGAAGATATATTTAATTTATTTATCTCCTTTTCCCGTGAAAGTTAAACATTTTCAAAAATATATTTATATATCACATTAATTTTTCTTCTCTCTTCAAATTCTATTTGATTTATTCTTCCTCGTTTCTTGTTCAAGTATTTTCTAAAGAATTAATTATCTATCATATTATTATTTTTATTCTCTTTTGAAAAACTATTTGATTTATTTCTACTATCTTTCCGTGTAAGTTAAATATTTTTAGAAAATATATTCATCTATCATATTAGCTTTTCCTTATCTCTTGAAAATCTATGTGATTTAACCATTTTTAGAAAATATATTTATCTATCATATTAATTTTTATTCTCACTTAAAATTATTTTTTCCTTTCATATTTAACCATTTTTAAAAATTATATTTGTTTATCGTATAATTTTTAATATTTGATGTTTCTCCCAGTAACTTGGTATTCTATATGAAAATATATTTAGAAAATATATTTGTCTATCAAATGAAAAAAAAAATCTTTATGGAAAATATATTTATTTATCTCTCCTATTTTCCCCTGAAAGTTAACCTTTTTAAAAAAATATATATTTATCAATCATGTTATATTTTCTTCCTTCTTGAAAATATATTTGATTTGTTTCTTCCCTTTTCCCCTATCAAATTAATCAGTTTTAGAAATTTTATTTATCTATCATAATATTATTTTTCTTTTCTCTTCCAAACTTATTTATTTATTTCTCATTTTCCCCTGTGCAAGTTAACCTTTTTTTGATAAATATATTTACTTATCATATTAATTTTTCTTCTCTTTTCAAAGTTAATTTCATTTATTTCTCATCTATCATATTATCATTTTTATTCTCTCTCTAAAATTTATTTGATTTATTTTTCCTCCTTTTTCCGTGTAAGTTAAACATTTTTGAAAAATATATTCTTGTATCATATTCATTTTTATTATTTTTTACAAATTTATTCGATTAATTTCCCCTCTTTTCTCCGTGCGAGTTAAACAATTTTAGAAAATATACTTATTTGTCATACTTTGTTTCTCTGCTGAAAATCTATTTGATTTATTTCTCCTCTCCGGCCTGTGTAAGTTAATTAATTTTATAAAATATATTTATTTATTATAATATATTTTTTGTGTCTCCTGAAAATCTACTTGATTTATTTCTCCTCATTTTTCGTGCAAGTTAATCATTTAAAAAAATATATTTATCTATCTCATATTGTTAATGCTTTCAACTTATTTTTACTAATTAACGGTGAATGCAACCTTATTTTCTCACTTTACACAATTTTACTCACTTCAGAGGAGTCTGATCCAATATCAAATATGATGGGAGGGAAAATTTGCCTCATAAACACAATTTGTTTCTACCTCAATAGGGAAATGGAACAAAATAATACAAAAAAATTATTTGAAAGAGAAAAGTTATAAATTTAATTATAATATGATTTAATAATGTTTGGCGAAAGAACATGGTCTCCTGATTTAAAAAGGGATTCTCCAATTTAGCAATACCAATTCGATAATTCATGATAATTAAAGGAAGAAAGACCTAAACCACATCACAAATTGATATCAGTACTGGATATATTCTTTTAATTCATATAAATATTAATCAATTTGTAATCTTTTATTCCAATCTCAATTTCAAATTAGTTAAATTAAATCTAGAACAATAATCATTTACTTAATGACATTGACTGTAAAATTCTTATAATTATAATTATAATTAATATTAACTTTATTATAATTTTTATATTTATAATTACCTCCAATAATATGATGAGACCTTTTGTTTCTAAGTTGATATTTAATTTCTAATCAAAACAAATAAATACATAATAAATTATAAAAGTTTCTAGACAATAAGCATTTATATAAACATAAATACTTTCATAATAAAATCAATTTAAAATATGTTTACATTTTCAGATAGTAAATTTAATTGAAAACATATCATTTCAATATACAGTCAAAATATGAAGTTTTATGAAATCTTTAAGATCAAAAGTTGTACAAAAATTTTCAAATTATAACTTGAAATATGAAGTTTTTTTAACGAAAGTTAAATAAATATTTCTTTGAATTTTTTGTATTGAGTAAATGTTTAACTATTCAAATTAACTTAATAAAATACTTTTTTTTTTGTTTCTTTGTTAAAAAACCATAACTACTAAATTGAGTTGTTTTTATGGTATTTCTAAACAATTTTTCATTTATTTTCTGTTAAAAATATTAAGGCAATAAATTTCAATTGACTATACTTTTTATTACCTCACATCATATAGGAAGTAAAAATATATATATTTAAAACGCTTTTCAAAGTTGATCCCATATATTATATTTTATTTTAAATTTCTATATTAATCACTTTACATGTAGATATTAAAGTTTTATTTTTTTTAAAATTTACTTATTTACTTATATAAAAGAAATTCTTCAATATTTATGATTTGTGTCTAAAAATATGACACAAATCATAAATTACTTGGTTCATAGCATCCACCCATAAACTTATCATGAAACAACCTGAAAATTTGTAATAGGTGGGAATACAACTTTCTTTGAAAATGGCACAAAGGACCCTTCTTTTTTTTTTTTTTTGCCGTGGGTGAGGTGATGTTATATCTTGCTCTCCTTTTGTAATTATTGAGATGGAGGAAATGGGATGAGAAAGAGTTGAAAACATATAAATACATTGCCAGGAGAGAAAATATGAGAAAGGGGATGGCCAAAGTGGGATGCCAATAAAGGAGAGGAGTGTAAGGCTTCTTGCTCAGGAAGTTCAACCTTATATTGATGCTTTACAGGTTACACTATAAGGAAGAAAACAAACAGTATATGATCATTATTCAAGTCACACTATTTCTCTCTCAATTGTCAAGACATGATCATGAGAACCAATTTAACTCAAATGAAAAACAAAAAAATAAATAAAGAACAAATGTTTACTTGCCATGAGCTTATCACATCCTCTGATCAAATTAGTGAATCATGAATCTCTCGGGGTCAACGAAGCACCTGTCTCAAAATCTACCTTAGCACAGTCTGATATTTTTCAAGCTTGATGCAAGCATTACTACAGCCAAATATAGCAACCTGAAGTTCAGAAACTATAGTACAATTGACAAAGTACTTAAAAAAATAGTCTTCAAATATATGGAAGTCAGGATGAGAGATAACCCGAATGAACAGGGAGTAGAGACAATTTTCGAAAAAACCTGAACAGAAAAGGTGGAAATGAAAAAGAGAAGGAAGTGAATAATTCTGAATAATTCATTGATTTTATGGTCAGATTTATTCATAAATATTGAATTGCCACAATTTTTTTGCTCACATTAATTGATTTCATATATTATTCATTAATTTTTATTGATTTCAAATTGATTCTGATTAGGATTCCTATCGTGTGTCATCATAATTGATTTGAATTTATTATATTCATTATAGGCAATAATGGCATGACAAATCTCGATATAATTTGTTCAATCTTCAAATTCTGGTTGAAAACTTTCCATATTTACAATTGATGATTATTAAGTTTAATTTGACATTCGACTTGATTTATTGTTTTGGTGTGTAAATATCATATCATTTTTAGGAATATACAGATTTGAAATTTGAAATTGATTGATATATTGGATCCATCATTAATGCCATTACATTTAATGTTATTGTGGGCAGATATCTTTAATATTACAGAGGGAGAATATATGTAAAAAGTTGCCATAAGTAAATTTCTGTGCAAATGAATGTTATGCCGACACGTAAGCAAAATTTGGAGGGAATCGATAGTGTGAAGCCAAGTGGGATAATACTCAAAGGTTCTTATCTCTTTCTGTCGTTTCAATATCTGGCAAGATTAGGTCTTTTTTATGCATAGGTCATTACCAAATCTGCAAATTAACTCCAAATCCAAAAATCACCATTATCAACTACTCCAGAAACAAATAAATTTTTTGTGATCAAATCAACAAAAATATCACTTATCCAATAGTTTTTTTTTAATACTTTTGTTTTAAAATAAGTATATTGAGGATAAAAAGGAAAAAGAGTTATGAAAAGAAGTGTAAACTTAAATATTAGAATAACATTATTGTTAAAAAGTAGAAAATAATCGAAAACAAAAATACATATACTTAAAAAAAAAAAACAGATTCATAATTGATTGAGAAGTCATATTTGTACGAATATTATTCATCTACACCAATAACAGTTAGCATTCCTATTACATGCAGAACACATCATCAGTAGAGTAAGGATGATTATAGAGAAGAAAAATACTTTAAAATAGACAACCGGAAAACATATAGAAATACTTACACACAAAGAAGTCGGTGTCATAATCATGTTTGAATAAATCAAGTGGTGGTGTACTGGTGTAAGACAAAACATATTTATAGAAACAACATCATCGCTTTACCCTCATTCCAAACTAACAACTTAGCTTGTATTGGTGTCATGTTGTTCAATAAACACCACCGTTTGCAGCCACCAAAAATATCATCGAGTATACAACACCCTCTTTGAGTACCTTATCAAACCTGAATATGAGGGTCTTCCTGATAGAAGCATCAATATTATTTCCCTGCACCAGAAGATCATGTAATGAATCATCTAAAATCTAAAATAAAGAATAAAATTATGATAGGCAATGAAAAAATATCTAGCCGTCCAAGAGAACCATTTCCCTAAAATTATAGGATGCATATGGCGTCCATTCTGAGGTTTAAAAATGAAAGATACATGATTCACACATTAATGTTGAAATGATGATTTAATATATAATAATTCATTTCGTCTCCAGATTGATCTTGATTTACCGCGGGTGATTTGATTTTGAATGAAAAATTGCTTTTTAGCTATTTTACAAAGGTTTGGCAAGGACGGAATTAGAGAGGATACTTTAATTTTGAATAAAAAATGGGTGAAAATTTTATTAACTTTTAAATTGAAATATTCATTTTAATTCATTGATTTCTTCCAATTCAATTTGGAAGTTTTCGTGCATTAATTCCTTATCAATTTTTATTATATTTTAAACACCACGCATCAAATAGGTTTTGAGATTTTGAAACATATTTTCCAAATCAATACTCATAAATTATAGAATTTTTTTGCAGCTATTAGTTTGAAATTTTTTTAGGAATTAAATTGGAACTTGGAAGATTATAATTGTATTAATTGATTAGATTTTATAATTTAATTTTGGAGAGATAAATGCAAGGTTTCTTTGAGGATTGTATTACTTAAATGGTATATTACAATCATTATTATCAATAATTTCATTGCAAATTATATCAATTATCAATAAATTGATCATATTGCAAATCTAATCAAATTATGACCATCACTATAATTATTTCAAATCAACCACAACGCGACACATAAGCAAAAAATGGAGGGAAGGCTTATGGTGTTGCCGCGTGTGATGAGTGAAGGCTCCAGAGATTGACATGTGGAGGTTTCCACTTTGAGTTTGTTCGCAAATGTATTATATATAGATATAGATGTGCAGCTCTACAATTTTGCTCAGCCCTTAAGTTTCCTGTCTGACAGTAGCACATATTGCTTCTGTATATTTCATCACAATTTCATATACTATCATCTTTTATTATATAGATATTCTACATTTGTGATTTCAAGAAATGTGTGTCGAGCATGATTTTGTTTGTAGAAGGCATTGGCTTGCCTGAAAGTAATGATTTGCCTGAAAGATTTATAAAGTTACAATTTTTTCCTGATTTTGCAGGTTACGATTTTTATGGTTAGTCAGAGACTCAAATTTTATGGTTATTCAAAGACTCAAATATTATATTATTATTTTATTGGAGGCATTATTCTATTTCTTCTATATATATTCAGGTGACACATAACTCTTGAAGAAGATCATAATATAGAGCAATTGATAGAGGAGCTGCTTCATTACGGCTCCATTGAACTCTGCTATGTTTTTCCATCTCAGGTTCTTTGATGCATATGCATAAGCATATATAAACCCTTTGATTTTGAGTATTTTGTTGCTTCACATTCTTATTTTGCTAATTTAACTCAATTTTGTCAACAATATCCGACTCCCTTAGTGCTTTAGCTTCTCTTTAGGTCCTAGATATCTTCCAAGTGACCAATTAGACGATGCTCTATGTACAACCATTCATGTGATCTGTGAAATTTTTTATCTTTCATGAAGCATTTGAAAAATAAAAATATCTCCTTTCAATTTAATTAAGATAAAATAAACCAATTTAATTTGCATTGCTAAAGCAATATAAATGACAGATATGCTTCCTACACTATTACATCTTCTGTCATGCATGTTGTGTGTGTATGTGTTACCTTCCTATGCACTTACGCCATTAGTTCCTTTTTAAATGTTTCTGAAAATTTGGATTGTATGTTTGCATGGACTCACGCCATTAGTTCCTATGCACTTAGCTTCCTATGGGTAGTACGGCCAATTCTATGGTCCTCCCTAAAAACATGGGAGGACCGATCCTTAAAGGGTATTATAGGTTTAAAAAAAAAAAAAAAAAGCCTTCCGACATTTAAATGTCGGATTCAGAAATTATGAATCCGGCAATTAATTGCCGGAAAGTGTGAAAAAATATGTTTCCGGCAATTAGATGCCGGAAGCATATTTTCTGAATCCGGCATTTAAATGCCGGAGGTATAATATTTTTATGCCATTTTTACCCCTTTAATCTGAGCCATTCATTTATTTTAATATTAAATGAATGGTTCTGATTTAGTGAGGTTTGGTCCTCCCATATTTTTAGGGATTGCTCCCTGGACGTGGCTTAAAAATAAGCATCCACCACCCCAATACATTCAGCAGTTAGTTAATGGTTAGCAGAAGAAAATTTGAATTTCTATACATAACATCCTATACAATTTTTCATTTACTTAATGCTTTCAACACAACAATACTGTCTTAGTCCTTATACTTGGTATCTTGATTTTTTCTGACTTTTTTCTCTCCCTCTAAAAATACTATATATCCTGAAAATGATGTTGGGGACACACACATTGAGATTTAGCAAGAGTTGCATGACTTATTTTATACTGTCTTCAGTTTTGTTGTACATTTAATTTGTGCTTTTGATTTCTTCCAATTAATATCATATTTGACGTACATTTGATTATTGAGTTTATATATGTTTCATGTTTGAAATAGATGCTGGTGCCTTTGGGAAATGGATCATGAGATCGGTTTTTTGGAGGAGGAAACTCTATAGCCTTTGTTGTGGGCTTGTGGCGGTTGTTGCAGTCATTTTCATTGAATTATGTACTTATTTAATGAATTAAATTTGAATTATTTATTTCAAAATATGACATAGCAAAAAAAGAATCCACTTTCTTTTGATTCCAATGAAATACATATTCATTGATTCAAAGCAATGCTCTAAACTTTTGATGATCGAAAGACATATTCTTTCCCAATGAAAGATGGAGCCTAATAATGAATATGCTCTCCTTTATAGCAGGCCATGAATTAAGTAGGCAAACAAATTGAGTATAGTATATTTACCTTTCCTGCTTGCATACTCTCAAACTTTCTGCATTCTAGAGGATTGCCTCAACACTTTTGTTTGATTCAAAGTCAAATTTAATTTTATAAACATATCTATTTTAAACATGCGAAAAAACGAAAGTGACCCATGCGAATGCACGGGTACCTTGCTAGTTTTATTATTATATGAATGGTCAGGATCTAAAGAGTTTTGGTCTTCCACAATTTTTTTTTTTGAGAGGATGTTAGAATTTGCCCTAAAAAAACAGATTCATACGTACACTTCTTTTTTATGTGGGTAATTCTATAATACTCCAACGCAACTGTTGAGTTTCAATCCTCCACTTATGTCACCAGTTGCAACCGGTTATCCCTTACACTCCCAGTTTTTTTTTCTTAAAATGAAAATGACGTTCCAGCTTATAACAGTGCAGCATAGCCTGAACGGATATTTGTTTGTTTTTTATTTTATTTTTACCAAGTGTCTTTTTTTTAGAAACGTGTATTTGGTGTCTTTATAGTTTATACTTAGTGATGGATACAAATTTTTTTGGCTAGTGAAGACAATCAATAGTCTATAAATATTTTAATTGAAGGAAAATATTATAAATATGAATCAACAATATATAAAAAAAAATAAGAAAAATACATAAAATATAGCATGCACTACTAGAAATTCATTAATTTTTTGCGAATTTTCCTGCGAATTTTTTCTGTAGGAATTTCTTGCGAATTTTGCTACAATTTTTTAAAAAACAAGGTTTTTTCTTGCAAATTTAAATTCATAGAAAATTTTGTAGGAAATTTTAACATTTCCTACGAATTTTTTTGCGAATTTAAATTCGTAGGAAATTTTGAATATTTCATGTGGTTTTTCCTGCAAAATCAATTCTGCAGAAAACTTTCGTAGGAAATTTTGCAAGAAAATAAGTTAGTTTAAAATTTATAGGAAATTTTGCAAGTAACTTTGCTGCAAATTTTCTTTCGATTTTATTTGCTTCGAATTTACCTGCAAATTTGCTAAAATACTTATAATAATCAGAATTAAAATTAAAATTAACTTAAAAAATTAAAACTAAATATTAAATTAAATTCATTTTCTCTTCGTTCTCTCTCTGTTCCCCACTTCACTGGCCCTCTCTCTCAGTGTCTCAGTCTCGCTCGAACGCTCGAAAGCTCTCTCCGTCTCGCTCGAACGCTCGAACACTCTCTCCGTCTCGCTCGATCGCTCGAACACTCTCTCCGTCTCACTCAATCGCTCGATCTCTCAGTCTCTCTCTCTCTCTCTCCCGATCTGCGATTTGAAGGTGAGAGTCATAATCTTCTCACTTTGATCTGATTTTTCACTTTGATTTCCTCTTCAATCTGTTTATGATTTTTTCCTTGATTTTACTACATGATTCTGTAACTAAGCAAAATTAATTCTAACGAAACTTATTTCAGCAAACCTACTTGATGTATTTGATTGTGATTTCTCACTTCCCAACCAGTTCCCTTAACAATCTGTGTTGTAATCACTATCTGAGATTGGTCAATTCCGGAAAATGCTTGATGAACAATGTGCTTGTGCTTGTGCTTGTGCTTGTTTTGTGCTTGTGAACACAAGTATCAAATGTTAACAAATCATAAAACAACTTAGCTATAAAGAGAGGCTGCTTATTACATATAGAAATGACAGAACATAGTAGGTCACATAGGCCAAAATTGTATGCCTGCTTAGTGCTTGCACGACTAGAAATTCATATGTTGAACATGGCTGATGACAGAACATAGTAGGTCACATAGGCCAAAATTGTATGCCTGCTTAGTGCTTGCACGACTAGAAATTCATATGTTGAACATGGCTGATGACAGAACATAGTAGGTCACATAGGCCAAAATTGTATGCCTGCTTAGTGCTTGCACGACTAGAAATTCATATGTTGAACATGGCTGATGATTGCTGATGGTATGGTGGTGTTCTATTGTTCTGTTGTTGGAATTTTCAGCTTCTGTCTATTTTAAAAACTAGTTATCATATAGTATTTTTGGAGCAGAGAGCTGAAAATGGAAATGCCTGCACATCGAATGTGGATGTATAATAGGCTGCTTCCTCATCGAAGGGGATATACAACAGAATTTTTAAAAGGCATCGAAGAGTTTCTTGATTTTGCTTGTCAGCAACCAAAGTATTTGGTTGAAGGCATAATAAGGTGTCCATGTAAGCTATGTAAAAACGAGATGCACTTAACCCCGGATGAAGTAAATGTTCACATTCATCAAAAAGGGTTTACACCCGGATATTGGTATTGGACATCCCATGGAGAGGAAGTCCCTCATATTAATGTTGATATTGATATGGATGCGCCTAGAAGTAGTAGTCAGCAATGGGGTTATGAACATGTTGGTAGATATCAGGACATGGTGTTTGATGCTGTCGGCCTTAATCGTGATCAAAATGAAGAGGAACCTCCAAACATGGAAGCTGCCAAATTTTATGAAATGTTGAATTCATCTCAACAACCACTGTGGCCAGGATGTAAAAATACATCTGAGTTATCTCATGCTATTACAATGTTGAGTTTAAAATCTAAACACAACATGTCACAGGCTTGTTTCAATGACCTCATGAAGTATATGAAGGAGTCAAACCACCCCGAGAATGTAATTCCCTCTAATTTTAGGGAAACAAAGAAACTTGTAGCAGGGCTCGGTTTATCCAGGATGAAGATAGATTGTTGCATTAATGGGTGCATGTTGTACTACAAAGACGATAGAACTTTGAAGGAATGCAAGTTTTGTAATGAGCCTCGATATAAAGCTCGTACTATATGTAAGCGAAATTATAAAGATGTTCCTCGTAAGAGATTGCATTACTTGCCTCTTATCCCTCGATTGCAAAGATTATATGCTTCTGTGAGATCTGCAGAGCACATGAGGTGGCACTATGAAAATCGTAGGGAAGAAGGTGTGTTGTGTCATCCTTCAGATGGGGAAGCCTGGAAACACTTTGACCAAGTATATCCTGAATTTGCCTCAGAACCTCGAAATGTTAGACTTGGTCTCTGTGCTGATGGCTTCACTCCTTTTAGCCCATCAGCGACACCATATTCTTGTTGGCCAGTAATTGTCACACCGTATAACCTACCTCCCGAGCTATGTATGATGACCCCTTATATGTTCTTGACCTTAATCATTCCAGGTCCACACAATCCAAAAGGTAAAATTGATGTGTATTTGCAGCCGCTGATAGACGAGTTGCAAGAATTGTGGAATGATGGTGTAGTAACATATGATGCCTCAAGGAAACAAAATTTTCGATTGAGAGCTGCATTGATGTGGACAATAAATGATTTTCCTGCCTATGGGATGTTGTCTGGATGGAGTACCGCAGGAAAATTAGCATGTCCAATATGCATGGAAAAATCAAAAGCTTTCACATTGAAACATGGAAGAAAAACATCTTGGTTTGATTGCCACCGTCAATTTTTACCTCGTAATCATGCTTTCAGAAGAAACAAGGATGCATTTTACAAAAATAGAATTGAGAAAAATGATCCTCCTGCTAGGCTAAGTGGTGAACAAGTGTGGGAAAAGGTTTTTGAGATTCCCAAGGTAATTGACATGGGGCTATGCAATATTCCAGGTCATGGTATTTTCCATAATTGGACCAAAAGAAGCATATTTTGGGATTTGCCATATTGGAGACACAATCTATTGAGGCACAATCTTGATGTTATGCATATAGAAAAGAATGTCTTTGAAAACGTGTTTCATACTGTTATGGATAACAAGGAGAAAACTAAAGATAATGAAAAGGCACGATTGGACTTGGCAGAGTATTGTCATAGAAAGGAGTTATTGTTGAAAACAAATCCTAATGGGAACTATACAAAACCCAAAGCCAAATTTTGTTTAACGACTGAACAAAAGAATGATGTATGCAAATGGGTGAAGGGGTTGAGGATGCCTGATGGTTATGCTTCCAATATTGGTAAATGTGTAGATACAAAACGTAAAAGAATGTTTGGGATGAAAAGTCACGATTGTCATATTTTTATGGAATGTCTACTTCCAATAGCTTTTAGTGCTCTTCCTGAACCAATATGGAAGCCCTTAACTGAGCTTAGTCAATTCTTTAGAGACTTATGTTCAACGGTGTTACGGGAAGAACATTTATTGCAAATGGAACAAAACATTCCTATGATATTATGTAAGTTGGAGCGTATATTTCCTCCTGCATTCTTTGACTCTATGGAGCACTTACCAATCCATTTGCCCTATGAAGCTAAGATGGGTGGACCAGTTCAATATCGTTGGATGTATCCATTTGAAAGGTAACAATCTTTTTTTTTGTGTGTGTTAATATCATTGTATATTGTACCTAATAATTGATTTATAATTTTTGTACTCAGGTTTCTAAATAAGATTAAAAAAAACTGTGAAAAACAAAAAAAGTGTGGAAGGGTGTATATGTGAAGCATATTTGGTGCAAGAGACATCCTATTTTAGCTCCCACTATTTTGGCCCAACTGAGGGGATTCATCAAGAGCATATACAACCAACTTTGTATATCTTTAAACAGCTTGGCCAAACAGCTGGCAAATACCAGGAAAGGTGGCTCGAGGATAGAGAATTGTTGGCTGCCCAATTACACATTCTCTTAAATTGTAACGAGGTTAAGCCATTCATTGAGTAAGTGTTAAGAACTACATATATCTCCATTCAGCTAGCAACAATTATATCTAACTTAAATAATATATTGTGTAGTATCTATGTACAAAGCCTGAAAGAGATTTATGAAAATCTGAATGGCGATGTCATCGATAAACAAATAGAAGCTGATTTTCCACGGTGGTTTAAAGAATATGTAAGCATTACTTTAAAATATTATAACTTATTTGGATACTGATTATTCATATTATATTGGTTGTTTATAATTTTTTTTATGTGACTAGGTAAAAAAGAATGGCCAACTTAGGTTACAAAATCCTGACTTGTATGACTTGGCAAGGGGACCTTTGAGGCTAGCAAAGTCATGGCCTATTTATTTTGTTAATGGATACAAGTTTCACACAATTGCTTGGGGTGAAGGCAGAACAACATATAATAGTGGGGTATGTGTTAGTGGAATTGGACATGATGGAACCTCGAGGGATTATTATGGTGTTCTTATAGACATTCTAGAATTGGAGTGGCCAAGTCAAGAGACAAAGAAGTTAGTTTTATTTTACTGTGATTGGTTTGACCCTTCAAAACGTGGGATGAGGACACATAATCAATATAAGATTGTAGAAGTACAAAAAAGGAGAAAGTATGGAAAATTTGATCCCTTTATTTTTCCAAAAGCTGCAACTCAAGTTTACTATTCACCTTATCCTAGTCGACAAAAGGATAAGGTTGATTGGTTGATAGTTATCAAGACAAAGCCAAGGGGGGTTGTTGATGATAGACATACTTTGGAAGTTGCTTTTCAAGTGCAAGAGTCACAGGCTAATGCAACAATTGAGGATGACCCAATCGATCACCTACAAGATGATGAAGTTGATGGTGAAGAGGTTGATTTGCTTAGGATGCAAGAAAATGATTTCATGGATGATGAGCAAGTTGAAGAGCAAGAGGAATATGATTTCATTGACGATAATGAAGTTGAAGAGCAAGAGGAAGATGATTTAATTGATGATGATGAAGACGAAGAGCAAGAGGAAGATGATTCCATTGACGATGATGAAGATGAAGATCTATGAATTACTTTCATGATATGGCTGTATTTTCTTCTATGAATATTTGAACAGACCCTTATGATATATATAGTTCTCTTGCTGCTGTTTTTGCTAGTTAGTTTTATGTGCTGTGTCTTTATTTTCTGGTGCTTTGTAATATATATGTTATATGTTATGGTGCTTTGTAACTGTTTGCTGCATTTTCAGCTATAGGCCTGACATGATTTTATCTGACTTTTTCTTTTGCTATTTGACTTAAGATGTCAGATTCTAAGAGATTTATGCAGCCAACTAAAAAGTTGAAAAAGAAGAAATGTGCACAAAGTCATATACCATTGATAATTCCTTCAGATACTCTCCAAGCTTTTGCTAACCAAGTCACCCAACCTCATTTCATTCAACCTCCATCTCGGCCTCAACCTGAACCTCCACCTCGATCTCGACCTCAACCTCAATCCACCCAATCTCAACCTCAACCTCCACCTCGATCTCGGCCTCAACCTCAATCCACCCAACCCCAACCTCAACCTCAACCTCAACCTCCACCTCGATCTCGGCCTCAACCTCAATCCACCCAATCTCAACCTCAACCGGCTCAACCTCAACCTCAACCTCGGCCTCAACCTCAACCCGCTCAATCTTCTTCTAGTCATGTTAGTGGAGGCATTACTGGAACTAAAATCATGATACTCCCAGAAGGGGATGGGTGAGTTCTGACCTTTTGACACATTTCTAGTCATGTTTGAATATGTTGAAAATGTTGTTTTATTATTCATTGTTGGGTTCAAAGGAGTACACAAAACATTGCGAGGAAGAAGATGCTTCACATTAAGCTCCTGCATTAAGTGGGACTAACTGTTCTTCATGTGTTTCTGATTTCATTCTCTTTTGAACAGCTTCTGTTAAGAACTGCTTCCTTGCTGTTGCCTCTACATGTCATTAAGAAGCTATTTTCACTTTCACTTCCATTCTTTACTATTTTATTTTAGATTAGACCATTTTGTTGTCCTTTACAGTTCTGACTTTGAAGGCTTGGTCAGAAGCAATCCTTGAAAGAAAGCTAACATTCTAAATGCACATAAAATAGACGCAATGCAATTATAGATGCTGCTTAACTATGAAACTTTTTTTCTGAACTGAATATCTCAAGACTTTATAACTACTAGAAAATTGTTATTTAGCTTGGAGGAGGTATTATTAACAATGTAGCATATGATAGGAATTGTTATTATTCTGATCTTTTAATTATTCGTTGTTTTTTTATTGTCTTACATAGGTTTGATCAACACAAGTTCGTAGTTGCGGCAATTGCTTCAATCATACGTTCTAACTTGGAGGAGGCAAAACCATCCTGGAAGAAGCTATCTGATGATCAAAGAGATTCATGGTTTAAACTGTTTGAGGTAATCAAATTTCAAGCTTTGATTAAAATGATTCAAATTTTTTGTATTATTTTAAAGACGTACCTAATAATAATTTTATTCAATTTTGTCAAAACCAATGTAGTCAAAATTTACATGGCCACCTGAGTATAAGGACATGGTGCGGCATAATTTTGAGAAAAGGGGTTCAGCTAAGATGATCCAGTTAATGCAAGAAGCTCGTAAAGATTTAGATCAAAGACCAAAGTGGATGGGAGATGGGGTTTGGGCACAATTGAAGGCACATTGGGAGTCTGCAAATTTCAGGAAAAAGTCTAGAATAAACAAAAGAAATCGCGAGTCTATGGCTGGTGCATCTCTTCATACTGGTGGATCAATTCCTCATCGTTTGCATTGGAAGAGAATGGTATTATTAATTTGCTATTGTATTTTATAATTTAGTTTTCAAAATTAATGATATTAAAACTTATTTTATTAATTACAGAAGGAGGCAAAAGGGACAGATCCAACATTGACTGAGTTTTATTTTCGTACTCATCGGAGAAAGGATCAAAGTTGGGTGGGTGTTCATGCTGAATCTGCTTATGTAAGTCTCTGCTTTGTTTTCAACTGTTTCTTTAGTTTGAATTTAAGTAAATAGACAACAATAGCAATAGCTGTTGGCAAAGAGACTAGTATTCGTATTAGTAATTATTAGTATTAGTAAGTTTATTTTTAATAAGTACATTGGCTGACTAGTATGTTTATTCAAATGTAATGTAGGAAAAATTTGAACAGAAAAAGAATGAGTTATCTTCTCAAAATTCAATGTTCATTCCTGGAGAGGATGTAGCTGATAGCCAACCATCCATTGATATGCCATCTGAACTGGATATATGGGTAGAATCAAATGGTAAGAAGAATGGGAGGATATTTGGTCTTGGATCCGTAAACAAAATATTGATTCCATCTTCAAGTCAACCAACAAAGATTTCTGCTAATTCAGAGGAGGTGGATGCTTTGAGAAGTCAAGTTCATGCATTAAATGAATCCTTGCAAAGGCAAGAACAAGAGAAACTGCAGATGAGACAAGAGTTGACCGAGACCAGAAAACAAGTAGTAGCTTTAATGCAACATTTAGGATTTGCAGGATCTTCTTCTCATCCATCTTCATCACCTCAGCACGGCGATGAAAGTGACGACGATGATTGTGATGAAGATAGTGATCATATTGAGTAGGATATTGATATTTGATATTGATATTGATATACTATATTTGTTTGTACTAAAAATACAGTATATGCATTCTTTATGCTTTATTGTTGGAATTTTTATGTGCAGGATGGTGTGTGTATATTATTAGATTAGAAGTGTATATATGTTAAATATTGGAAGTAATTATTTTATATATAGTATATAATAATACAATCTTTTGATAAAAAAAATATAATAATACAATCTATAATCTATAATTAAAAAAATATATTTTTTTTAAATTTTTCTTGATTTTTCCTGCAGATTTTCCTAGGGAAAAATTCGCAGGAAAATTTCATGCGAATTTTCTTGCAGAATTTTCCTGCAAATTTTCTTGCGAATTTTGTTGTTGCGAATTTACTTACAGAATCTCATGCGAAATCAGCTGCGAATTATTTTGCAGGAAAATTACCTGCGAATTTTTCCCTAAGAAAACTTGCAGGAAATTTCTTGCGAATTTTAAAATTCGTAGGAAAAAATTACCCACGAAGATATTACCTATGGACAAAAATTCGTAGGAAAATATGTAGGAAACCTGTTTCCTGCGAATTTTTGAGCAAAATTCGCAGGAAAATCCGCAGGTAATAAGACAATTTCCAACATGTTCATAACCCCATTGCTGACTACTACTTCTAGGCGCATCCATATCAATATCAACATTAATATGAGGGACTTCCTCTCCATGGGATGTCCAATACCAATATCCGGGTGTAAACCCTTTTTGATGAATGTGAACATTTACTTCATCCGGGGTTAAGTGCATCTCGTTTTTACATAGCTTACATGGACACCTTATTATGCCTTCAACCAAATACTTTGGTTGCTGACAAGCAAAATCAAGAAACTCTTCGATGCCTTTTAAAAATTCTGTTGTATATCCCCTTCGATGAGGAAGCAGCCTATTATACATCCACATTCGATGTGCAGGCATTTCCATTTTCAGCTCTCTGCTCCAAAAATACTATATGATAACTAGTTTTTAAAATAGACAGAAGCTGAAAATTCCAACAACAGAACAATAGAACACCACCATACCATCAGCAATCATCAGCCATGTTCAACATATGAATTTCTAGTCGTGCAAGCACTAAGCAGGCATACAATTTTGGCCTATGTGACCTACTATGTTCTGTCATCAGCCATGTTCAACATATGAATTTCTAGTCGTGCAAGCACTAAGCAGGCATACAATTTTGGCCTATGTGACCTACTATGTTCTGTCATCAGCCATGTTCAACATATGAATTTCTAGTCGTGCAAGCACTAAGCAGGCATACAATTTTGGCCTATGTGACCTACTATGTTCTGTCATTTCTATATGTAATAAGCAGCCTCTCTTTATAGCTAAGTTGTTTTATGATTTGTTAACATTTGATACTTGTGTTCACAAGCACAAAACAAGCACAAGCACAAGCACAAGCACATTGTTCATCAAGCATTTTCCGGAATTGACCAATCTCAGATAGTGATTACAACACAGATTGTTAAGGGAACTGGTTGGGAAGTGAGAAATCACAATCAAATACATCAAGTAGGTTTGCTGAAATAAGTTTCGTTAGAATTAATTTTGCTTAGTTACAGAATCATGTAGTAAAATCAAGGAAAAAATCATAAACAGATTGAAGAGGAAATCAAAGTGAAAAATCAGATCAAAGTGAGAAGATTATGACTCTCACCTTCAAATCGCAGATCGGGAGAGAGAGAGAGAGAGACTGAGAGATCGAGCGATTGAGTGAGACGGAGAGAGCGTTCGAGCGAGACGGAGAGAGTGTTCGAGCGTTCGAGCGAGACGGAGAGAGCTTTCGAGCGTTCGAGCGAGACTGAGACACTGAGAGAGAGGGCCAGTGAAGTGGGGAACAGAGAGAGAACGAAGAGAAAATGAATTTAATTTAATATTTAGTTTTAATTTTTTAAGTTAATTTTAATTTTAATTCTGATTATTATAAGTATTTTAGCAAATTTGCAGGTAAATTCGAAGCAAATAAAATCGAAAGAAAATTTGCAGCAAAGTTACTTGCAAAATTTCCTATAAATTTTAAACTAACTTATTTTCTTGCAAAATTTCCTACGAAAGTTTTCTGCAGAATTGATTTTGCAGGAAAAACCACATGAAATATTCAAAATTTCCTACGAATTTAAATTCGCAAAAAAATTCGTAGGAAATGTTAAAATTTCCTACAAAATTTTCTATGAATTTAAATTTGCAAGAAAAAACCTTGTTTTTTAAAAAATTGTAGCAAAATTCGCAAGAAATTCCTACAGAAAAAATTCGCAGGAAAATTCGCAAAAAATTAATGAATTTCTAGTAGTGTTAGTTCGAAAGTAATATTATCAATTAATATTAAAATATAGGTTGAGTTTATTTAATTTAAAAACTTATAAATAATTAATGTTTATAATAATCTTTAAATCCCAAAGTTAATTCACTATTTTTTATTTAATAGTTATTTAATTTCGACATAATTATATTTTTGATTTTCTTATTATTTGTCATGTATGATTCTGGTCTTTATGATTGTTTTGGAGGACTGAGTCAATTACTAATAGGGCACAATCGGTACGGTTCGAAACTACTCATAGAACTGCTCCCTCAGCTTTGCCTGGTTCTCCTCCACGCTCCGACACCGATCTGACAAAGCTTCGTGGGTGAGGAGAGAGAAGGAATTACCGGCAATGACCCTCTATTCTAGTGCCAATCTTTCATCAGATCCGTTCATTAAATTTATTAATATATCAACGGTCATTTTTTCATGGAGGATGGAGTATTGAAGACAAAGCCTTTCTGTGTCCTTTTTTCTTTTTGCCCTGCGTCTCATAGTCTTAAATAAAGTGTGACCATGATATTGAAACAGTGTGTATTCATCATCACTTTTTCCCATTTATCAGTGATCAGTTATGTTGATGAGTCGCTTGTTAACTCGCGCTCAACTCGGCCGAGTCACAATCCCATTCAAGTACTGCTCCACCACAGCCACAAACGACCCTTCTTCAAACATTCAGAGAAAGTGGCCGGAGCACGTGGTGCCCCTCACGTGCCGCTCCTCTGCTAGCTCCGGTTTCTGTCAAGTCTATTTGGTTGGCACAGTTCATATTTCTCAGGTTCATTCAACAACTGTTTCTGGGTTTCTTTTCTTTGTTTTCACGGAAAGTAACTAACTTTGGTTCTGGGTTTCTCTGATTTCTTTGTTTACACAGAAAGTACATAACTTTGGATTTGAATCTTCTCAGTTTGTTCTCTCAATTTTTTATGGAATGAGGAAATCCCTCCCATGATTGGCCATTGTATTGTTGAGGACTTAAGTATCTGATTATTAATGAAATTCACCTTTTTTATGTAAAAAAAATAAAATACAAAGAATAAAAGATTTATTTTTGTTGGTGCGCCCATTTAAATTTGCTTTTGTATTTTTCGAATCACTGTTTTGGTCACTGAACTGTAGGGCTATGGCAAGTTTCCTCACATCAAGAAATAGACAAAACTGTCTCCCAAATTGAGGAGCATTATGTTATGGTCCTCCAAATTGAGAAACATCACCAAATTGGACTAATATAATGGAGTTTTTCAATTTGGGAGACTTTTTGTCTATTTGGTAATGCAAGAGATCAACTTGCTGCCACTCTATATTTTCAGGGATCAAAATGATGATTCACTCTGTAATCTGTATTTTTCCTCATACGAGAGAAACATGAAAGAAAAAAAAGGAGAGATCCAAATCACAACTTTATGGAAAAATTGTCATCAGTGAGGATAATATTTTTCTGCACTTATTTTAAATGTAAAAAAAAAATCTTGTTTAACTTTAAACCTTAAGCAGTGTCCTTCTGTCACTCCTTAGAAAATGGCAAACTGAATTTTAAGAACATAGCTATTATAAATGCGATGCGGATGTGCATATGTGGTTCATTTGGGTATGCTGTTCATCACTTCTTACATTATATGAGCCATGAGTGGTTCAGGCATTCCCTTTCCTAGGAGTCTATGAGTCTATGATGATAAACATTTTGGAACTTTGATTTTGATATCCAATGGTAATCGGAGTACAGTATAGTGACTGCAGTGAAAGCTTACCTTGTTTGCTCAACTATGCCTGTTTGGTCCATTGTTTGCAGAAATCATGCGCAGAAGTTCAAGAAATAATTAATTCTTTGAAACCAGAGGTACTTCCCTCTCACAATAGTTGATTGACAAAAGGATCATTTAGTAGGTAGCTACCAGCTTCTCATTTAAGGCCATACCATCCCCTTCAGCTTGCAGATTTTTCATGACGAAACCATATGCCTTGATTTTTGTTTGCCTGCAGATCGTCTTTGTAGAATTGTGCTTAAGTCGTAAAGGTGCCCTTAAACAGAAAAAGGTCTCTACTTACCCTGGCATTCTAGAATCATATGGTTTTCTTTTGGGGTGCTGATGGGGGGTATTTACTTTCTTTTTTGTACTGTCTTGCTCCCATTCACAAATAAGAGCAAAAAATTGCTGAAGATGTGTAATGATATTACTGATAATGACAGTGATGCACTCACATATGCATGTTATCTACTCTTTATCTTGGGCTTGAACATTTAAGAACTACATGATTCTCTTTTGAGTGTCTTGTTTTATTTGTAAATAATGCAGAAACATGTGAAATATGGGAAATGCTATTATTGACAGCTTATACAATTACACATTGATAGGTACCAAACAATTGAAGAGAACAACTGAATAATATTTGTATTAATAAGAAACTCAGGTCTGGTTATCAAGGTGATAACAGAGCCTGTATTACAATGAAGAATGAAATAATGCAAAGAAAATGATAGACTAAGTACTTCGAGAAGCCTAGGGTCTCCTAATTCCCAGCCAAATTCCAGCCTACCCACCCATTCTCTTTCCTACCTTTTTATAACTGACCTCACCCCATTACCCACGTTCTTTTCCTCATGCACCTCAACCCCAATAGTGCAGTTAGTTATTTTTCTCTCTCTGTCTCTCGGTTTTGATCCCCTAAAGCACACCTCTTCTTTTTCCTCTCATAGACCTTAGTGGCTCTATCAACTCTCCCCCCCTCAAAACTCTCCTTGCCCTCAAGGAGGAACCCAGGGAAGTGTTCCCTGAGGTCATCCACTAGCTCCCAAGAATTCTCAAACTCGGGTAAACCTTGCCATTTGACCAAGACCTCAACTTCATCATGGCTGTTCCTGCGGGTAGCTAGAGCTTCTTCTGGTTGGGCATTTAATTCCCATTCTTCATCCATAAAGGAAGGCAATGGCTGGCTGAAAGCAGTAGCTGAAATGGATTTTTTTAGTAGGGAAGCATGAAAAACAGGATGCACTTTGCTCTCCTCGGGTAGTTTCAACTGATAGGCAACTGGGCTGATTTTCTTCACTATCTCATAGGGACCATAATACTTTGGGCTCAATTTCTGATTCCCCCGTTTAGCTAGACTTTTAAGCTTAGATGGCTGAATTTTCAAGTACACCATGTCCCCCACCTGATATTGCACTTCTCTTCTATGTTTGTTGGCTTGAACTCTCATCCTGTTTTGTGCTTTCAGCAATTGTTCTCGCATCTCTTCTAACTTATAATTCCTCTGAGCAGTCAATCTATTAACCTCCTCTACTGAAGATAAAGTCACATCTCCCTTAATTAAAACAGGAGGGTCCCTTCCATATAAAGCTTGGAAAGGAGTTGTTCTGATGGCTGAATGATAATTGGTATTATACCAATATTCTGCCCAGTTGAGCCACTTTGGCCATTGTTGAGGTTTTGCCCCAGTAAGACACCTCAAATACGCCTCCAAACACCTGTTCACTACTTCAGTTTGCCCATCCGACTGTGGGTGGTAAACACTGCTGAATTTCAACTTAGTTCCAGCTTGCTTAAATAACTCGGTCCAGAAGGAACTAAGGAAAACTCGGTCTCGATCTGAAACTATCGAAGAAGGGAAACCATGGAGACGAATTATCTCCTTGATGAATGATTCTGCTATGTCCTTGGCAGTGAATGGGTGACTTAATGGAATGAAATGGGCATATTTGGTTAAATGATCTACCACCACCATAATCGTATCCACCCCATAAGCTCCGCAGTCCCCCTATAAAGTCCATAGAGATATCTATCCAAACCTGCGTAGGAATGGGCAGCGGCTGCAATAATCCTCCGGGGCTCAAGGTCTGATATTTATTCCTTTGACACACCTCACAAGCTTGCACATACAGCTGAATACTCTTCTTCATGCCTTCCCAGAATACCAATCCAGAAATCCTCTTGTAGGTTCTAAGGAATCCTGAAGGCCCTCCTATAGCTGAATCGTGAAACTCCTTGAGGATTGTGGATATCCTTGGAGAGTCTTTAGGAATCACCATCCTCCCTTTATAGAATAACCTCCCTTTTTTAATTTGGTACCCTGGGTGTGAGTCCGAATTACCCAATAAATCTTGGACAATTCCCTTCAATTTCGAATTTGCCTGCACCTCCGCTTCTAACCCTTCCCATGCTGGACAGTGAATGGTAGTGAAAATCCAGCACTGCATTTGTCTTGATAAAGCATCGGCTGCACTATTTTCCTTTCTGGGTTTGTATTTAATTTCAAAATCAAACCCTAACAGTTTGGAAACCCATTTCTGTTGCTCCTCACCCATGAGTCTCTGTTCAGCAAGGAACCTCAAACTTTTCTGATCCGTGTGTATCTTGAAATGTCTGCCCAACAGATAATGCCTCCTATTTTGGACAGCTAAGAGAATTGCCATGAGTTCTCTTTCATACACTGACTTTCTCTGGGCCCTATCTGACAAGGTTTGGCTCATATAAGCCACGGGTCTGCCATCTTGCATAAGTACTGCCCCTATGCCTTTTCCTGATGCATCCGTCTCCAACACAAATGTTTTCTCAAAATCAGGGGCTGCCAATACAGGTAAGGTAGTCATGGCTTGCTTAAGCTGTTCAAATGCAGTTTGTGCTTCACTATCCCACTTGAAATTGTCCTTCTTGAGCTGCTGTGTCAGTGGCCAAGCAATTTTCCCATAGTTTTTCACAAACTTCCGGTAATAGCCCGTCAACCCTTTGAATCCCCTTAATCCTTTCACATCTGTTGGAGTGGGCCATTGTAGCATATCTTTTACTTTATTCGGATCAGCTGACACTCCTTTTCCTGAAATTAAGTGTCCCAAGTATTCTAGCTGTCCTTGGCCAAAAGTGCACTTCTTCTTGTTAGCAAACAGCCTGTTGTCCCTAAGCACTTGTAACACAAGCTTCAAGTGCTCCTTATGACTCCCCTCATCACGGCTGTAAATGAGAATGTCATCGAAAAAAACAAGGGCAAACTTCCTCAAATAAGGCTTTAGGACTTGGTTCATAAGTGCTTGAAAGGTGGAAGGGGCATTAGTAAGGCCGAAGGGCATAACCATATATTCATAATGCCCTTCGTGAGTCCTAAAAGCTGTTTTTGGGATATCTTCATCTTTCATGCGAATATGGTGATACCCAGATTTCAAGTCCAGTTTGGAAAAAATGACTGCACCTCCTAACTCATCTAATAGCTCATCAATTACCGGAATCGGGAATTTATCCGGTATGGTTACTCTATTTAGAGCCCTATAATCAGTGCAAAACCTCCATCCTCCATCTTTTTTCTTAACTAAAATAACAGGGCTAGAAAAAGGACTAGTGCTAGGCCTAATGATGCCTGCTTGTAACATTTCTTTCACAATCTTTTCTATCTCATTTTTTTGATAATAGGGATACCTGTATGGTCGTACATTAGGAATTTGAGCTCCCTGCTTCATAGTAATGGCATGATCATGTTCCCTCCTAGGGAGTAGCCCTGTGGGTTCTTGGAATACATCCGTGAAAGCTTCCAAAACATCTTCCATATCTGCTGCTGGAAAAGAGGAATGTTCCGCCTCTTTAGAGAGTTGATAATACTCTATATAATATCCAGTTCCTTCATCTTGCAAGGCTTTAATCATGGTTTTCCAGGATGCATGGGTTTTGCAAAGGGATGGATCTTCTCTCAAAATCAACTTGTTGTCTCCCTTCCTCCACTTGATAATCAGGTTCCTGAAGTTTGCCTCAATATCCCCCAAACTAGCTAACCAGTCCATACCCAACACCACCTCCGTGCCTCCTAAATCCATCATAAAAAAATTCTGTTCAAACTTCACCCCTTGTATTGTGAATTTCACTTCCTTACACACCCTTCTATTTCTCACCTTTTCCCCCGTGCCAACCTCCACTGTATACTCGGGTGTATTCTTCACTTCCAAATTCAGTTCCCTTGCTAATTCCTTGGAGATAAAATTGCTGGTAGCTCCTGAATCGACTAGTACCAACACGGGCCTCTCCTTAATCTTGCCCCAAATTTTAAAGGAATGATTGGAGGTTAATCCTTCTTTACTCCTCAAAGACAGTTGGAGTGTTATTGCCTGTAATTTTAGCTCTTCTTCTTCTTCTTCTTCTTCTTCTTCTTCTTCTTCTTCTTCTTCTTCTTCTTCTTCTTCAGACTCCTTCCCTTCCTCATCATCCTCATCCCCTTCACATAACACCAACTGAAACAGAGGCCCTTCCTGCTCCTCTCCTCAAGCTCGGCTTGGCTGAGCTTCCTCCCTCCTCCAAAATACTTTTCTCCCTTGGGCCCCTCAATTGCTTTGGGTTCATTAAACCCTGAGGGACCAAGGTTGGGCTTAGACCCGAAGGTTTTAACCCGTTGAGCATCACCCATGGGCCGTGTTTTGTAAGTATAGGCCTTATCCTTCCATTCCACCTTCTCCCTTTGGCCTTTGCGTAAGCCCCCCTTTCTGCAAAGCCCAATTCTTTTCCTCCAACAGTAACGCTCTGTCCATGAGCTCCGACAAGGACCTAGCCTCATACAGCTTAAGCTCTGCCTGAATTTCTTCCTTGAAACCATTCAGAAAGATGCTCTCCAGCATCACCCGCTCCTCCTTCTTCAATGGCGCGATGAACAACTCGAATTTGTCCCTATACTCCATCACCGATCCTGTTTGCTTGATGCTTAAAAGGGGACCCAAAGGATTTTGGACCAGCCCCGGTTGGAATCGGAGGATCACAGCCTTTTTGAACTCGTCCCAACTCTTCTGCGTGGCTTGTTCCTCCCACCATTGGTACCAATTTAAGGCACGGTCCTCCAAAGCTATCACCACCACGTCAAGCTTCTCTTCCTCTAGCACCAACTGCACCTTAAAAAACCTCTCTACCTTCACAATCCAACCATACGCATCATCCCCATTGAACATAGGGATTTCAAGCTTCCTTCCGCCTGCTGCATACGCCGGTGATTTGCTCCTCCCCTTACTCTCTGATCGTGAGCGTGACTCACTCGATTGACTACCCCCACTCCCGCCACCATCATCATCGTCTGGGGTTCGCCGTCGTCGGGTCCATCCCCTGTGCCTCCGATTTCTCCTTTGCAGTAGTTGTTTAATTTCGCCCATCGCCCTCTCCAAATTTCCCACTCCTCGCTCCAAATTATCCACTCGTGATTCCATTACAGTGCGCGTGATGACCATTCACTCTCCAGGAGGGGTGCTTTGATACCAAATTGATAGGTACCAAACAATTGAAGAGAACAACTGAATAATATTTGTATTAATAAGAAACTCAGGTCTGGTTATCAAGGTGATAACAGAGCCTGTATTACAATGAAGAATGAAATAATGCAAAGAAAATGATAGACTAAGCACTTCGAGAAGCCTAGGGTCTCCTAATTCCCAGCCAAATTCCAGCTTACCCACTCATTCTCTTTCCTACCTTTTTATAACTGACCTCACCCCATTACCCACGTTCTTTTCCTCATGCACCTCAACCCCAATAGTGCAGTTAGTTATTTTTCTCTCTCTGTCTCTCGGTTTTGATCCCCTACAGCACACCTCTTCTTTTTCCTCTCATGGACCTTAGTGGCTCTATCACACATACATACCGTGTACTGTTTACCTTGGTTTATTTTGAATTGTGTGATTTTGTTTCGAATTGATATTCAACTTTCTTCTTTTGTTGTCTTGTTTCCATTGTAAATAAGAGCAGAAAACTGTAAAACGGGGAAATGATATTACTAACGCTGACACATGTATATGTGTTATCTACTATTTACATTGGTCTTTTTAGACCTACCTGATTTTTATTTTTTATTTTTGTGGGGGGTGGGGTGGGCATATTTTCGACTTAATTTTTTGTCTCGTTACCATCTGTAAATAGGAGCCAAAATATGGTATATGATAGACACCCAAATGTATCCATCTATGATCTATCTATCTTTTTCATCTACATGTGCTTCTATAAGTGTAGAATAATTTTTGTTTTTTTTTTGGTGCTCCATGTATAATATATTTTACTAATACTATGATCCATCTATCTTTTTCATCTACATGTGCTTCTGTAAGTGTAGAATAAAATTTTTTTGGTGCTCAGTGTAGAATATAGATACTACTACTATTAACCCATAGCCTCAGCCAATCTCTTTCTACATTTGTTTCTTTCCAACGTTCAATTTTCTTGTTTGTTTCTCCTTTCAGGTACCTACTGTGGAAGAAATAATAAATGCAATGTGGAAGAAAAAATCTAATAACACACTTGGAGTAATTATTGACTTGCTGTATGCCCAGGCATGTTTCTATGTTTGACATAGTATATATATGATTATGTCCCTTTTAGATTCTAGGTCTAAACCTTTCATTCCTTTTTATTCAAGCATGCATTAACTCTCACACGACATGCTTCCTGCCTTAAATTTCTTAACAGCTTGCTACTGAACTTAAGGTCATCCCTGGTTCTGAATTTCGTGTGGCATATGAAGAAGCAGGCAAGTATGGTGGCAGGGTGTTTCTTGGAGATCGCCCTATACAGGTTGGATGAAATTTTGTTTTGCAATTTGTTAAATGCTTGATGAATTCTTGTCATGTTGGTTTAAAATAGGGAAAAGTCTAATGTACCCCTACTAACTTAAGGTCGTGTGCACATTGATCTCCAAACTTCAAAAAATGTGCAACACAATCCCGAACCTTTCACTTATGTGTGTGCTTTCAACCTTTCATTTCATTTTCCAATCAAACTCTAGCAGCTGAAATCACATTTTTAAAATTTCAAGACCAAAGTGCACATGCTATGTTGGAAGGAGTAATTGAACTTTAATTAAAAAAAAATTGGTACAACAAATGGTCACACGATTTTAACATGACAGTTTCCGTTAGAGTTTGATGGAAGATCAAATAGAAGGACTAAAATGCACAAGTTAGAAAATTTAGGGATTGTGTTGCTTTTTAAAATTTGTAGACCAAACCAAAGTGCACACAATCCTAAGTTGGACGGGGTAAATTGGACCTTTGCCTTTAAAATACTATACAACAACAACAATCAGGCTTTTTCCAACTAAATGGGGTCATATAGCCTCATTCAGAGACTGTATACCTGAATATTTTTTATTCGCAGTACATTCTTCAACCACATTCAACCATTGCATTTAACAAATGAATTTCTCCACGTGTCTGCAGAACTTCATCACTGATATTTTATGTATTATCCATTCTCTATGTCTTGGTTTTCACATGAGGATATATTTACATGATATAGTTAGTAGAAAGGCTAATAGAGTACTGTAATGTCAGGGAATGGGATACTATGTATTTGATCTTTTGTATAAATAGTCCACCATTTTTAAAAGACATTCCAAAACTTTCCTTACTTGCAGATTTATAGATTTGTATACTGTTAGATGGGGCCTTAATGGGCCTTTGTTAGGCCTTGTTAGTAATAAAGCAGTTAGTTAGAGTTAGTTAGTTAGTTTTTTTATAAATAAGAGGAGAGATTGAGAGGTGGGTATCTTGTGAATTGAAGTGGAAAGGGGCCTTAGGGCATTTGGGGAGGTGCAGACCCTTGAAGTTCTGTAGGTACTGTTTGTAATCAAGGGACTTTCCCTAACTTCTCAGTGATAAATTACCAGGGTTCTATCATATACACTTCAATCCTAGATTAGAACTGTATAACTTACATACCTTACTGTGAATTTTCAAGTTTCGATATCTTATTGTATGTGCTTTCAAGTTTCAACTGATATTGATGTAAATATATATCTTACATATTGATGTAAATATATATCTTACATACCTTACTGTGAATTTTAGGGTTTTGGTATCTTATTGTATGTGCTTTGAACTGATATCAATTGTGTGGTTAACCATTAATATGTAATGGTTAGGACCTATTATGTATTTATATGCTGATTAAGACAGATTACCCTAACGAGAGCTTGGAGAAAGATGCCTCTTCGGGAAAAAGCAAGATTTTTTTCTGGTTTATTTAGAAAGGGTTCTTCACACTCATCCGAGGTTCTACGGAAATTGGTGAAGTTCACAATCCTTGACTAGTTGTGGTGGGAAGTGATTATATTAGTTTTAAAATCTTTTCCATATCCTAACTTGAGTTTGATGTCTTCAGCTTGAGGGGGTAGACTGCGACATTGACATGGACACGGTAGCTCATATGGAGCAGGAGACATATGAGATGTTTCCAACTTTAGTGGAGATCATTCTTCGTGAACGAGATTTGTAAGTTCTCTTTCACTTTCACTTCATTAAATTAGATTTACAATTTATTTAGAAGATAGCTCCATGGTACTTTTGCTACATGTCAGTTTTCACTCTTTGAAATACGAAATTGATGCTCTTCTTAACATTTTTAATATCCCGGATATGCAAAATGGGAAGGGGTGCCTTCATAGATTATCCTGGATGTGGTTCTGATGTTGACATTTTCTGCATATGGGCGTCACCCTCAGGATCTAAATCAGAATATCTGAACCTTCATACTTGAGTACTCTTTTATCTCATTGCATAGATACGATGAAACCTTTATATTGACAAAAGTATGGAGAATGTTCTTTGATGTCATTTAGTGATAACTCTTACACTCCAAGGGCATTATGGGATTCTTAATTATATAGCTTCGTTGTGGATAAAATAAGTAGTATATTAGTCTTAGCATCATGAGGCCAACAATGTGCACTTAAAAAAAATCCCTTCATATTCATTATATGATTGTGGATCATCTGCCTCACCTACTGCAGCTCAAATTAGTTTATTGGTAGGTGCATACCTTTTTACACCTTATTTTCTTCCGAACAAAAACTTAAAAAGGCTAGCATGATAGAGAAGGAAATGTTTCATTTCATTTCGAATAAACAAAAAATAACCACAATTATCAAGATAGTGCTTTCTGCCTTTTGTTGGTGTAAGATTCTATGTAGCAAGTCTTTTGAAGAGTTTGCTCCGGCCTGTCTTTGGTATGCATTTCCTCCTTTTGATTACTTGGATGTCCTACTAACTTTACGACCCTCTTGACTCCCTGTACTTTTCTGGTTGAAATGAGACCCCTGCTTAACCGAGTTAAAGACCATGTAAGGCTCTACCATTACAATTTGAGGTAGTATAAAACTTGATTGCACCAATTTTTTTATCCACTATTTTCACCCTTGCTTTGTCTAAAATTTGTTGATAATTTGACTATATTGTGTCTAAATGTGATTGTTTGATTATTCCCATGATATCCCTCTGAGTATCAACAATTATCAGTCATTTACTTTGTTAAAAAATTCAGATACATGTCGTCTACATTATTAGAAGTGGCAAAGAAGAGTAAATGCGTTGTTGCTGTTGTTGGAAGAGGGCATTTAGAAGGAATGAAGAAGCACTGGGAGCAACCTATATTGGTTGGTTAACATTTTGTCATTTCCACTGTTTCATTCTAGAGATTTTATTCATGTTTAAATTCTAAGATGATATATTACCCTCTAGAAGTACACTATTCATCCATTTCTTTTTTCTTAACCGCATTTTCTGTATTGTTTTCCATGCTAAATAACCACATTTAGAGGTGTCAGATTTCTTACTTCGATTCTCAATTACTCTTTCTCAGGTAGAGGATCTTTTGAAAATTCCACCTCCTCCCAAACCTGCTATGTCTACAATAATCCTTACTTCTGTTGGTATTGTTGTGGTTGGGGTATCCATGATTTGGGGATATCTTCATTGAAGACATGACTTACCAAGTGGAGATATTGATATATTCAGAAATGAGCATGTCTTTATGACAATTGAGAACAAATTAGTGCTATGCCATGCCTTGCAGCGAGTATGATGTTCAGTGTAAACTAACTTGAAGGGGATACTATACAAAATAGATGCAGTCTTAGCCATCTGAATTTCTACCATTTATGAAGTAATATGCTAATTTATCTAACAAAAAATAAGGTAATATTCATGACAAAATCGGATGGTGGGGATAAAGGGAACCTTAACTTATAGACAAAATTGATATTAGCTAGGAATTCCATATAAGAATGTTGGACAAAATTTAACAATCAGGTACAAGGTTTTACTGGTCAAGTAATTTCTTTGCAAATTTAAAAGTAAAGAATATAACCACTATTAGTCAAATTTGTTAGATAAGAGTGTATCCATGTCATTTCGAACTAATTGCACCTATGTCTTAAATTGGGGGCTGATATTTCATTTTGGACAAAATCCTAATAGAACTTCAAATTATTTATTTACATTCCTCTCTAATTAATTATAATTTTTGTTTTTAATTTTACCAAATTATGATTGACTAATAAGGAATGTGAATAGTGAACTAAGAGTGTTAATAGCCTCACCTTTCATTTTGTATAATAGTAATAAAACTGAATTGATGAAGAATGCTGGGGCAAGCCAAGAAAGTAGTTTTGGCATACGGAATGACCTTTCATCAACACTATCTTTTGTTCACTTAACCTCTTGTATAGAAGTTATATTCAGTTTATATTTTAACTTTCAAACATTTAGTTTAGCTTATTTTTCCTTTGAAAAATATAATAAAAAGGAAAAAAGTATACTTTGCTTTTTTAATATATGGGTCATATGCAAATTAGCTAAAGAAACCATCAAATGTTAATCAATATAGTCATGTGTCATGTACGTGAGCACGCACAAAAATGACCCTGATATGCCCCTCTTCAGTCTTCACGCCACCTTCTTCCCATATCTGATACCTTAAAACTATGCTGTGCCATTTTAAATATCAAAATGCAGTTATAACTAATTAAAATAAAAAATTAAATTAAATTTGAATGTTGGCCCAATGAGACACACCTTCACTTCATAGTTACTCGGTACTTCATGAATCATACCCATTTAACAGAAAATCTGAGATTTTGTTGTGTGAACCTGAAAAAAAATTCTGATTCCAATTCTGAATCTAACACAAACCAAACAATTCGATTAGTTTGGATCACACTCTTTTCTACTTTGGCATTACATCAACAATGATGTACCCAAAGCAACTTTCCAACTTTATTTCTTTCATGATTTTCCACCATCATTTCTTTACTTATTATATGTTGGTTGAACATTTTACTTGCTAAATTCAGTTAATACAAGTGAAGATTCTTAGAGATTTTTAAGAGTTAAATCAAATTTCTGAATCAATTTGCAGCCAGAATCTTTCCAAAAGAAACTTGCTTTACAAAATTTTCATGAACTCTACTGGTAACTTTGCACCAAACCAAATTTGGACCAAGAATTCATTGACATTGAGTTTTCTGAATATTCCCTGGGACCATACCTGGGTGGTACAACTTATATAGATGCTCAGGCTCATGTTAATCAAAAGGGAAGAGTGATGGGAAGTTTGCTTTGCAACTTAAGGAAGAAGTATTACACTCTCAACCAGAGCAATAGATACACTTGACATAGAACAAACAACAAATGATGTAATTTTTGGAGTGAACCAAAAAGTGCCAATGAAATTTATGTTACTTCAACTCAAACATGACTCTTTCAAAGTGTTAGACAAATGCAATCCTAGTTTGCTTCTGTGTCAGCAGGTACCCTCTATAAACCATGACCCTCTTTTCTGGTAGTTTTGGTCATTGCTTTAGTGATGACATGAGTAAGAATCCCAATGGGGCAAAAGAACAAGCATAAGGAAACTGAATGCCGAGTCTCAATCTGGTTCTCTAGTCCATCTTGGAAAACATGCCTGGATGCATAACCACAAATACTATAAGAAGAATAACTAAGGAATAAGAAACCAACAGTAAGGAGGAAAGGGGGTAGGGAGGGAGGAAAATAAAGATAAAATGCAGGACCTTGCAGCAAAAAGATCAACAACCAACAGGTGAATCCAGGCGGAAGCTAAAGTCAACTCGCTAGAGAACATTTTTCCTATACTAGTCAGCTGCACCAAGTATTCAAGAAGATAGCACGAAATTTAGGGTCTGTTTGATTTGTTTCTATTTTCCTGTTTTCAAAAATAATTACAAAACTATCACCTTGTTTTTATTTTATTTCTTGTTTCCAAAGATTTGTATATGAAAAGGTGAAAACAAGAAAAAGTTGTTTTCATTGTTTCCTGTGCAAATTTTTTAAAACAGGAAATAGAGTGAAAACATAGTGGCGGTTTTGTAATTATTTCTAAAAACATGAAATAAAAACAATAAACTGAAAATAAAACAAATAGGCTCTTAGCTTTTTTTATGTACACACCTCTGGTAGCAAGTATTTACTTGCAAAAATCAATCGGACAGTCTCAGGGGTCCAAGAAAGGTACAATAAATATGCATATAGAACGCCAAGCACTAGATACGGTATACTACTTTCCATGGACTTTTTAGTCTGCATTTTTGTATTTAAGGAAAATGAATTAGGCACATTAATTAGTGAATCAAAACTCAATAAATGGTATGAGAAGAAAGAATATAAGTATTCATCAAAAAAATAATTTATTAATACAGATAAAAAACAATCTACATAAAACGTAATAGTTTTGGCATATTTTCTACACCAATGAAAAGACATTGTCATGAACTAAAAATTAAAGATGAATTGTGATCGTAAATTTTCCAAAATACAGTAAGATAGAAACATACTAGCTCAGATTTTGGAGCTAGAACCATGAGTGTGTAAAATGGGAGCACTGCTACTGTTCCCAAGGTAAATACACTGCTAGCAAGTTGAGATCCTGAGAACCCTGAAACACAAAGGGGCCAAAGCGATTATGATAACTGTACAACACATCTTTGCTATATAGAATTACTGATGATGATAGACTCACTCATTCCCATCAGTCCATTACATCTTACATTGCAATATCAAAAATTTGAAATTCAACAGTTACAAGCGAAACACTGCCAGTTTTTGCTCCTTCTCAGACTGGTGTATTGACCCGTTAGGTTGTATGGTTTAGTAGGAAATGCTGTAGTTATTTTTTAGCTACCATGTACTTTGTTGTTACTACCATTGTAAAAGGGTTCTAGAGTACCCCTTGTACTCTCATAATGATACTTTTTGCCTTTTCCAAAAACAGTTACAACCGAAACGAAACTTCATACACAACCGGAATGATATAAGGGAATCTACACTGTAGTGAGCACTATCTAGTCAATAAGCCGCCCTCTCAAGGTCTCCATTCTTGTGAGATTAAGACACAAATCACACAGAAGAAACTCACAAGAATTTATGTGAGGATTGTTCAATAAGTGCAGTGACACCTGGTGTCTTATATATCTCCCAAGAAATTTAACAGCTGCTTGAAATTATAGTGCAGATTTGATAGAATTTGTCCCAAGAACAGAACATTGTCAAGTTTCACCTATGTGTTAGAACAAGCAGTTTAATTCGATATCAAAGTTCATTCTTTCTTATCTAGTCATCTCCTACCAAAATGAATTTCTTCAAGGTTTTGGAAATAAGAGTATGCTACAATTTAACAGAAAAGTAGGAATCCAGAACAGAAAAAGCAACTGAAATCAGGAGCCACATGAAAATTTTAGAAAAGGGAATACAAACGTAAACAGACGATGTTAATATCAATGACAGGTCTCTCAAACTTGAAAGAAGAAAACTTACTAACTTAATGAAGCATGCCTTCAGAAACACATTGCCAAGTTATATCAGACATAACATGGTACACCATGAACCACCCCCCTACAATAGTGTACTTAATCAAGTATTTAATCTAAAAAGAACAAATCATGAACATTTATCATTGGTTTCAGTGTCCATATGAATTGTTAGAAGATATTAGGTTTATTAGTCTAAATAGTAGTGGGCTTGTAATATTACTTGATATAATTAGTAGTATAAATAGCTGCAGTAGGTTATTGTGTTTGTGTGCAACACATTTTCATATCATCATATTCAATTTCTATTGTCAGCCATCATCCTCAGTCCTCTTTTCCCTGCCTAAACCATCAAGTTTCAACATAAATATTATAAGACAAAAGTACCTGCAGTAATTTAGGTTATGTCAATTCCTTAATTTGTTGTCTTCTTCAAGTTAAGCAATATAATTTACTGGTAAGACAGGTCCAACAATATTTGCATAAGAACCAAAATGTATCCAATATAACAGAACCTCCAGCTTCTACTGTAAGAAGGACAGTAACATGAAATAGTGTTATCTGTGCAAACCATAAAACCACAAACTGTAGTTGAGTGCTTAAATTAATTTAGGCCAGCACAAGACACAAGAACCTTGTTATCATAAAACTGAGTTTGAAAAGTAGTAAATATAGCATAAAAAAGGATTACATGAAGCATGTATTGGACCGCCTTTTGGATAATGAACCAATCTTGTAACTTTTGGTTTCACAACAACTTTGGATCCTCCTATGAAACTCCAATCTCTGCTTAAGTTGACTCTACTTCTCACAATGTGTTGGTTACAAAGCTCAGCACCATTACCTTGGATAGGGATGGGAAAACTTTGCCTTTTCCCAACTGTACCACAAGGTTTTATAGCCTGCCCCAAGTGATACTCAATTGTAAGCAAACTTCTTGAATCATGAGCTCAGAAATATACACCATGTTATTATCTATACATAAGAATAAATGAACTACATTGATTGATCTTTATCTTCCATTATGATTGAACATTTTCCTCAGTGTAAAATAACCAGGTTGTGCATATGATTCTTTAAAAATGACAGATCAATTCAGTTCAATATGCAAGGATTACCTGAACAAAGTCATAACTGCTACATAAGGGAAAAATGTGTGAATTTAGATGTTTTGTCGGAGGCAACTTTTTGAAATATAACTACACCAACATGCGCCTAAGTATAAATCCATTGAAAAAAATAATAATAATAAAAAATGCCAAATCTAACAAATTTAAAAGAAGAATATACAAAAATGCCCATTTCATTAGTAATGTCTATCTGATACAAATCTATGGCAGAAGGCCATTTTCAATCAGAATTCACTCAAAGTTCAAAACTTTAAGTCAAAAAGGAAACCCCATTTAAGAAAAGAATAAGTACAAAAAAAGTCTCAAAGAAAAAGCAAGCAATGAAAACAAAAAGAGCAAATCAAACACTGGATAACACAGAAACAGTACCTTCAGTGCTAATGGAGAATGGGAAAAGCAAGAAGCGAAAGACATGACTGAAGCAAAACCAAGACACCCAATAACAGATTCAGAAGCAATGGCCACCACTTCCTCATATAAACTGAAAAAGAGTGACACTTCTCACTGAAGTAAATGCAGCACCGAATGAGAGACCAAAATGGAAGAGGGAGACAAACAAGTAAAGGCAGTGTTTGCCTAAATCAGTAGTGGCAATGGCATGTTAATCTCCCTCCCACTACTTGCACCATATTTTGTCCTTTCTATGTCTTTTTATGGTTATGATAATACACCTCTTTATTGGATTATTGGAAGTTTTCTATTCTACTACCACTTTTAGTTGACCACAAGAGACAAACCAATCCATGAGTTGGGTGGTGGGATGGTTGCTTAGCTGTTACTTAAAAATAATCCATGTGGAATGGAACAAATCGGTAGCTACCATCCTTCATATATTAATAAAGATGGGTAATTTCTAAGGACCATTTGGTAAATTTTTGCAATATTAGAATGGTGGAGTGGAGGAGTTCATCAACCGATTCAAATCAATTTAAATCTCAAAAATTGAACCAATGTAAAATCATCCAAGGTCAAATTCCCCATGTGAGTTTGATGGCTTGACCCGTTAGGCCTCTTGGGTCTAGTTTATTAGGCCTGGTATGATCCAATTATCATATTTAAATCTAAAATTCGACTAATGTCGATTTAACCAGTGTCAAAGGAGATAAGGCTCATCTAAAATGAATTTATCTTTAAAGTGAGTAGGAATGTAGGATCTTGCTAATTAGGGTACTGAATAAAAAAATTAAAAAATGATAAGTTTTTATTGGTAAACTAAATATATTGCTTCTCATGATGTTAAAAACAACATTTCCAATGAAACATTGCCACTTTTGACTTCTTAGCCAAAAATATATTTATTATTTATTATTTGATAAAGGCACTGTTTGGTTTGCCAAAAACGCTAGCGTTTATCATTTAGCGGATGGAAAATTAGCCCAGTTTGACAACCGTTTTTAAAATTAGCATATAACGTTTTTTCACTAGCGTATATCGTTTTTTCCAGACGCTACTTGAAATAGTGTTTGAGCTTATAGCGTATAGCGTATCACTTTTTCTTCCATTTTTATCCTTACTATCTTAATCAAATTCCTTACTTATCCTTCACTAACAAAATAAAATATTAATAGAAATCAATATTATTTTTATCATTCCATATTATTTATAAAAAATAACTAAAACTAAATAAATATTAAAATTAAAAATACTTCAAAGAAACTTTTTGGTTGACCCTAGTCTCACTCCTCCAAGTTTTTAAAACTCTGTAGTTCATGTAATCAATAATGATTTTGTTATTGGCTAATGGCTATAGGTTAAATTGATGACAAAGTTTTGGTATTTTTAACTAGTAATGGCCTAATTACTTGCACTCTTCATTACACACTCATCCAATTTAATAGCCTTTTTCACATAATCATATAAAATAATAAATCATTAGATATAATTATACAGAAAGATAGAAT
This sequence comes from Echinosophora koreensis, assembly GCA_035048595.1. Classification (NCBI taxonomy): domain Eukaryota; kingdom Viridiplantae; phylum Streptophyta; class Magnoliopsida; order Fabales; family Fabaceae; genus Echinosophora; species Echinosophora koreensis. Next base: position 2,185,678 of record JAPCYP010000046.1, read on the forward strand.
ATTGAGAGAAATTAAGGATTGGACAGAGCATCTTCTTTATAACAAAATTGCAACATAATAATAAAATATTATAACTCTCTTCACCTTCAACTATTCTATTCCCTTCATCAGTTCAACAATATCACACTCTATTTTTCTCCAATTATTTTCGTAAATCTTTTTTTTTTTTTTTTTACTTAAACCTGAATAAAACCCTTCTAGCTTACCCTCTTAACTGAAACGTACATGTTCTTAAAGACAACCCTCTCTTTTTTTTCCCTTTTATGTAATTATTAACTTATTAGTCAAGTTAAAACTATCAAACAACCAGTTTTTTGTTTTTCGATTTTTGTTTTTTTTGGTCTGACCGTTTATCTTCCATTTTTGTTTTTTTGGTTTGCCCAGGCCTTTTAGGTTGGGTCAAAATATTTTTATTTGGGTGCTACTATTGACACCATACAAATTGTTATTGGCATTGTGCAGCTTTAAATTGATTTTTTTTATTTTCAAAAAATACCCTTTTCACTTACTCACTTTGTGCAAGTTTTTACGCAACGTAACTTCCGGAAAATGAAATCCGGACACTTTACACATCCGGAATTCAAAATCCGGACACTTTTTACACCTCCGGAAAATATTTTCCGAATGTGTTAAAATTAACACATCCGGAAAATACTTTCCGGACATACAAAAATTAACATCAGCAATAACACATCCGGAAAATAGTTTCCGGATGTACAAATTGTCCCTCCGGAAAGTAAATTCCGGATGTGTTAATTTTAACACCTCCGAAAAATACTTTCCGGACGTACAAAAAGTAACATCAGCAATAACACATCCGGAAAATAGTTTCCGGATGTACAAATTGTACCTCCGGAAAGTAAATTCCGGATGTGTTAATTTTAATACCTCCGGAAAATACTTTCCGGACGTACAAAAATTAACATCAGCAATAACACATCCGGAAAATAGTTTCCGGATGTACAAATTGTCCCTCCGGAAAGTAAATTCCGGATGTGTTAATTTTAACACCTCCGAAAAATACTTTCCGGACGTACAAAAAGTAACATCAGCAATAACACATCCGGAAAATAGTTTCCGGATGTACAAATTGTACCTCCGGAAAGTAAATTCCGGATGTGTTAATTTTAATACCTCCGGAAAATACTTTCCGGACGTACAAAAAGTAACATCAGCAATAACACATCCGGAAAATAGTTTCCGGATGTACAAATTGTACCTCCGGAAAGTAAATTCCGGATTTGTTAATTTTAACACCTCCGGAAAATACTTTCCGGACGTACAAAAAGTATGAATCCGGAAAAACTTTCAGGAAGTGTTACACATGTCCGGAAAGTGAATTCCGAAAGTGTCCGGAAAGTGAATTCCAGATGTGTTAAATTTCTTGATTCGACTCCGGAAAACGAACGACACTTAAGGGTAATTTTGGAAAAAAAGAAGAAAAAAAATTTTGCAAGGTGTGAATAGGAAAAAAAATCGGTGTTAATAGCAAGGTCCTTTTTATTTTGGGTAAATAGGTTGGGTCAATTTAAATACAACCTAACTTAAACTTTTTTTATTTTTTGAGCCAATGTTGCCGATAGCTAGCTTGATTCTGCGGTCTAAGAAGAGAATAAATCTTGCATGAGCATATAGCCAATTAGCACAATCAATTATATATTCAGTGGTCATTAAAGAAATAATTAAAAACAACAACAAAAAAGCCCTTACATTATTCACATAAGACATGACTATTGTCTAGTAATTGACTCGAGCTTTAAAGAATAAACACCATTTCCAAATGCTCTAGCTACTTTTATACAAACGACTGCTTTATTCTCTCCCTGAAACAATCTCAATATTCATAGGAGATAGAGAAAATAAATTTTAAGAGGAAGATGAAGAATGTTTCAAGCTGTGCTCATCAAGCCAAGAAATGATGTCACTCAAAACTTGAATTATCATTTCATCAGGCTCACCCTCAAGAAGAGAATGATAGGCATCCTTGTAAAGCTTAAGCTTCTTGTCTGAACTGCTTGCTTTCTCATACAATTCTTTGCTCACAGAGGGATCAGTTACAATATCAGCCTCCCCATGAAGGATCAACAATGGCAGAGAGACCTGTAATCACATCCATTACATGTGAAAATGAATAAAATTTCATTACAATATTCTTGCAAGACTATATGGGGGTAGGGAGAGAGATGAAAAGAAACTTCAGATTTGAATAAGAATTCTAATTGTAAACTCAATCACAAAAGTACAGTCTTTCTTCAATAACAATATTATATTTAAATTCATAGAAAAGAGGGCAGTGAATATATTTGCATGCTTCTTAGTTCTTAGTTCACAGCAATCTAGTTGGACCCTTTTTCTCACTAAACAGGAACCAAACATAGTGATGCAGAATTTGATCATTGTACTTCTGCATCAGGGGTTAATAAATATGTTCCGAATTAAGATTTGTAATAAAAGGGTCACATTCAGTAGCTAGCAGCCTTAAAAATGGTTGGCTTAGGACTCTTGCAGCCCTAACCAGTTCAACTGTTCAAGTAGCTTTTAAACTTTTTTCTTTAGGATTTTTGTCCTACTTCTGCATTTTTCCACCTTAAATATTTTCTCTCTTAGTACATCAAGGAGATATTATCACAACTTGAATTTATGATCTATACTGAAATTCTCGCCTTCCTCTATCACCTCATATACAACCAGGTGCCTAAAGCAAACAAAGCTTCTGCTTTTATATCAAAGGAAAAATAAAATAGGGAACTCAAAAAATATACAAAAGAACTTGAAATCAATTGTCATGTTATACATCCAAAATCAACAGGATGAGGATGGTAGAATAGAGTGAACAAAGCAGAGTGAAAGACTATGCATTTGACTGATCCCAAACATAATTTTCTTTAGATCCCAAGGACTACAAGATTTATGCAATCCATAACTGTTGCTTGTTGACCCTAACTTATTTTATACCAGCAGTAGTTTCTATGTCAAAAGTCCTCTATAGTTTATACCTTTACCTTATCAGATCAAATGCAAGTAGTGCAATTTCTTTACAAAATGGGGGTTAAACATCTCTGTTTTATTTTCAAGGAGTAACATAAAAAGTCTGCCATAACAGTCCAGGGAGCTAAATAGAGAGTTTATTCATATTCGTGCAGTTTATTTAGCACAAGGTGGTCAAAAGATCAGAGCATACTTCTTCCAATCTGCGTTCTATTTCTTGAGTAGTTTTAAGCATTTCAACAGCAGTCCACAAGCGTGGTTTATCTTTGTAAGCAACAACATTATATGCTGTCTGCACAGAGACAATCGGAAAGTGTCAAGTACTTAGTAATATACATATTACTAAGAAAGAACTGACTGAAAAATTGAAGGAAAAAATCACAATTCGATTAGGGGCTGAAGAAAAGATGCCACATGAACCAAGTACCTTCAAGGTTACATGGATGGATGTGTTAACCAGTTTAATCACTAGATAATCTTCTCAATAACATCTTTAGAATTAGATTAGAAAGCCGAAAATAATATTCCACTAGATTAAAATATACAAACCAACTCTCTCTTCTTCAATTCTCTGAATGCTGCCTCTGCTAAATTCTTTTGTGGAACTAACTTCTGCTTTGGAAGAACAATGGCTATGCCAATAAGGATCTGGGTTAGCAACTTTGGTGGAACCATGTCATCTGCAATCTGCAGTGGGTCTGGTCAAAACGATATTATAGAAAATCCCACCAGAACTCCTCACTTGATTTTGTTTTAGGAAAAGTACTTTACACATAGGTGCAACAAGAATGGCACCTTCCCACGCCTTAGGTTGCTTAAGGTGCATCTTTAAAGCAACAGCTCCACCCATAGACTGTCCAAAGAGGAAGCTTGGAAGAGAATGGAAATCTGGGTTTTCTGCCATAGAACGAAGCGAATTTTTTATACGAATATAATAGTATCAAAATTCAAAACTCCATTGGTATTAACTTGTTTGCAATTCAACACGTAAATTATATACTGATAATAGATTTACAATTTGTAAAGATTGAACTACATTGTTTTCATTCAAAGATTAAAAGATATATCCCAGAATACATCTTCCTTGTGAAAGCCACATATCAAGTTTCCATTCAAAAAAGCACATTAAAAAAACAACAAATTAGATTCAGTTTCTTTAAACTCGTAATGAAACTTAAAATTGAAAATTTTTCTGTACAACAACAACCGAGCCTTTCCCACTAGGTGGGGTCAGCTACATGGATCAAATAATGTCATTGTGTTCTATCGTAAATCACGTCCATAAACAAACCATTGATCTCTAGATCCTTCTTAATTGTTTCTGAATAAGAAACAAAATGTTTTACAACTGAACATGAGAAGAATTCATTAATAATTCCAAATAGTTCTATTTGCAGAACTTCCAAGTGACAGATCCACTTCAAAAACTGCCCAAATTGGAAGATATAGAGGAATCATCCAGTGAAGAACAAAGAGATGGCACAACTTCAGCCTGATGAATTCCTTTCCATAAAGCTCAAGAACTTTCCTTGTTTACCGTTTCAAGTCTTTGCATTTACAACAATAAGATGATCGCTCAATGTTTAAAATACCTTGCATTGCAAAGGATGGCTAAGGTCCATGTGAATCTGATAAGCACCCAAGCACTTGGGGAGCCCTCCCTTAAAAGTTAGCTGTTAAGTGGGGAGAAGAACCAAGCCACTCAAGTACTCCACACCAAGCATCCCATACTACTCGATGTGGGACTTCGGCATCCCATAATACCCAGTCCCTATCAAAATCTAAGCTACAAAAGATACTAAAACTCTAGCCATCTAACAGGGATGAAACACTGCTCCTACCCTCCTAATTTTTTTTCTTTAATCCTTAATTTGACACTTTGTTTTCCCCTAAAAGCACTCAACTGGACCTTTGATGTTTTATTGCTAGTTATCCTCCGGCCTGAGACCCCCATATGACCCAACTCATCAGTTCACTCTCATTTTTCCTAATACTCTCGATGAACCTTTTTATGATGGAGCATTGCTTCCTACAGACTACTTTCAGAAGGAAACTACTAAGAGTTATACAAACATAAGAAAATATTCATCTACACTATATTCCTTAACTCTATGCCTAAGGCACACATACCACCTAGATGCACTATAGTATTCATCCCCTTCCTTGGAAGAAATTAATTCTACCTCAACAGACTTGTAATTAAATTTCATGGAGATGTTAGCTGAGCATTCAAAACAGAGGTTGGTGCTTGTTCAAGTACCTTTGATTTTGGAATAATGCTCAATGACATCATCAACGAGCCCATCAAAACTGGGAATATAGCAATGGAGACCTTCTGAAAGACCAAATCCTGGATAATCCATAGCAAAAACTCCATATCCAGATGATGCCAACTTTCTAGCTATTCCTGCAAATAATTCCATGATATGACTGAGTTGGTAATGTAACTTAATCTAGTTACTAATTGCAACCAGTTGTTAATGTCAGCTACATGCCTTCAAAGAAGAAAGTGCAAGTGTCTCCATATCCATGACAGTAAAACACAGCTGCTTTGGGCCTAGCAGCTATCGGAAGCCAACTTTTACAGAAGATTTCTAGGCCCCTTGAGTTCACCTCAATTGACTGTTGCAAAGCACATCAAGTAACACACGTCAAAAGAAGGGGAGGGGGGGGTATTATTAGCATAGCAAAACAGGGCAATGACAAGGAGACATTGACATCAATTGCCAAATTCAAATCAATACTAAGCCAAACCCCATTTCCTCTAGTTAAATCCTCAGTAAAAACATAAATAAAACTTATGAAATTCTTTAAGACTAAACTTCTTACCTCCTTCATTTTTAGTCCATCGCACGGAGTCTGCAAAACCGCAAGCATAAAGGAATTGATATTAGCATTTAAAAGACATAAAACTTTACAACTTTAAGTGTTGAGACCAAAAGCTGAGATTATGTAAATGTCAAGAAATTGATGGATTTGAAAAACAATAATCCTAGTAGTAACTGTCTTAGTATGTATTTGGATTGATTTATTTTGTAGTTAAAACAGCTTATAATGAAAAACTACTTGAAAAATAAGAAATTATATGCTTTGAAATAGTTATCCAAAGTTTCTTTAGAATGTAGAGTAGTTTTATAACATTGAATAAATTCATGGCTGACCCCTCTCTTTGAACCCTCTGTCAACTACCATGTAATATACCAAATAGTGTCCGAAAATGGATTCTCTCCAACCAATTTGTCTCCTTCCTCTCTTCATCCACAATCACAATAGTAAATTATGCATCAAAGGGTCACAATTTATGTTTTTACTTTTTCATGTTTCGAGACCAAAATAAATTATAATCCTTAGATACATAATTTATGACTGTGATCGTGGATGGAGACAAGATGGAGTCAAATTGAATGGAGAGGATTCATATTGCCAATACGGAATTTATTAGGCTTTTTGACCAAATTGACCTACATTTAGAAATTATTTACCAATTTAACATGGTTTTGAAACCTGCACAACGGATACCCGCACGGATATGGGTAGAATAAGTGGGAGGCTACTACCTGTACACATACCCACAACACACAGAGTTCCTGGAAAGTTGGGGCTTTTCTATCGAATTAGGGCACACAATTTTAGTTGATTGATTGATATCCTATTGTTGGAACCAAAACGGTTATGGTTCATGACCCCTGAATTTATTACAATGTCAGCTGGATACAGTATTCTCAGAACAAAAAGAATCAAAATTTAACTTGAATGAACAAAACAAAACAAAAACAAAAAACAAAAAAAAAAATCAAATTCCACAGACAATAACAAATCAAAAGGAAAAGGAGAAAACAAAGTGCACAGATATGCTATGATATAAGGTACCTTAAACAGTATATGGTCAATCCCAAGCTGAATATCCTTGAAGGCCTCACGGGCACGCCTTCTAGCAATCACTTGATCCATTTTAGCATCCAAAACTTTGTGCAACTCACAGTCAACTCCTGGAAACTTCATGCCAAATAACTTTAACTCTCTTCTCCTCAGCAAAGTTAATTCTACACCATTCCAAACACTTGGTTTCAGCCTAATTAGTCAGACACCCAGAATCAGAATCAATGGAATTGGAAACTTACACACACACCCCAGATGAAAAAGCATCAAACTTTGTTTCATTTTTATAATTGGGAACAAAAATGCAAGCAATGGGAACACAAAGATGAGTTTTCGTTTTGTATGAGTTTTTTCAATGAAAGTACCATCTAAATGGTGGCGCCTGCAAAGCTTTGTGGGTCTCAGAGCCATATGGATTTGATCCTTAGTTTATCACTTTATTGGAAAAGATAGAGAGAAATAAAGTAAGCTTCGTGTTAACGTGTATCCTCGGACAGACACTTTTAAAGAATCGATAAAAGCAAATTTTTATTAAAAAATTAATTATTTTATATTTTTAAATATTAAATATATCAATTTTTTATTAAAACTTTTTCTTTATTCTTTTAAGAGTACCTTAAGCGCATTCATTAGTATCATTAGAGCATGTTTGGGAAAGATTATTTTCCCTGGTTTCAGCTGTTTTTTAGCTTAAAAGCTGTTTCATAGATAATCTATTATGTTTGGCATTTTGCTTAAATTTATAAAAAAGCTTTTTTTTAGGGAAAAAAAGCTGTTTTAAGCCATCTAGTTTTTTCTAGCTTAAGATTATTGTGATTTGATTATTTTTCATTCTCAAAACTCTCTTCCCTGTTTACCCTTATAAAACTACCTTCTAAACAAATATTATTAAATTATACAAATAATTCCATACCCTTTTTCGTAATTTATTATATAAAAGTGATTTTTTTTGCACCATCCAAACGAAATAGATTATCTTAAAATCGCTTTTCAGCAAACAGTCCCAAACAAAAACAGATTCTGATTATAATCGATTATCACAATAATCGATTATACAAAAATTGATTATCAGCATAATCTTTTTTTTCCAGCTTTCCCAAACACACTCTTAGTATTCTCCGTAACGTAATCTAAGCTGACATAGAACAAAAGGAAAACAGTATCGACACAAATAAGAAACCATCACGGGTGTTTGATCCCCTTGTTATTTTTTCTTAAATAGTTACAAATTTGTCTTCTTGCTTTCATTTTATTTTATGTTTTTAAATATTTATATAGAAAATACTAAAAAATAAAAGTTAAACTACTTTCAATATTTCCTGTACAATACAAATTTTTTAAAAAATGAAATAGAATGAAAATAAGATAACAATTTTATAATTATTTCTGGAAATAAAAAATAAAAACAGAAATCTCGAAAGAAAGAAAACAAGCACTCAGATTTCATTAATTAGTTCATCAACTATTTGAGAATCTTAAATAAATCCTCGTACTTTTAAAAGTTTGTAATGTAATCGTATCCTTGAACCGATAAAAAATTAATTTGTAATTGAATCCCTTACATAATACTGCCTCTGGTTATTATTATTAGCAAAAATTGAATAAAACACACATATTAAAATAATTAGTTGATCTCATTTAAAAAAGTCATTGAGAATAAAAAAAATTAAGTTTGTTACCTAAATTATCCTTTCTGTTATTTATTAAGCTTGTGTTGTTGATAATAAAAGGAGTCATTGGAAAACAAAATTTGTATCAAATGAAGGGTATTTTGAGAATAACTTCATTAAATAAGATGAACGTAGTTAAAATTTGCTTATATTTTGGACCAAAAAAGTTGGAAATTTTTGCTTATATTATTGACTGGAGGGAATACTCCCTACGGTCCTTATTATAAGAAACAAAACCCTAAAACACACGGACCAAGGAAATGCATTGAAATAAACTAATGTAATTAATATTTATATAAATTTACAAAAATACCCCTTCTAATCTTAATTAATGTTCCACTTGTATGGAAAGTTTATACTATCTCGTAAATATAAATCTTATAATAAATGAGGGTAAAATTGGAAATTAGCATTTAATATGTGCCAAAATTGATATATGTTTCTTATATTTTGGACCCAAAAAAATACTCATTTGTTTCTTATAATAAGGACCGGAGGGAATATAACTTATTCTGAACGTGTGTTATTTAGTATTTATATAGCTTTTATAACTTTTTAAAACCAAATTAATAGGTAAGCAATAAAAGGTTGAAAAGTGTGGTGCCAATGGGTGGTTTACGATAGGTGTTTTCCAAAACTGTTTTGAGCATTCTTTTGATTCAGAATTCCCATGGGATAAAAAAAAAAAAAGAATTTCTTTATTTTGTTTAAATTTTTTTGGTAGAGAACCGCCTCTGAAGGTCTTTATTTTGTTTAAATGTTGACATGTGAATATTCAGAAAATAATGTTTCTCTCGTTTTTAATTTTTAAATGTTTACGACTTGATATTATTCTTCTTGTTCTGAATATCCACAATATTAATATCATTATTTTAGAAGAGCTTGTTAAATTCGGGGATATTCAAATTATTATTATTTTATGATAAAATAATCTTTAAAAACAGTGTTTTATACCTGTCTCAAACTATAAACAATTTTTGTATTCTTCCTTTTTCTCTGTTTATTTTATTTATTTATTTTATATGTTATTTTTTGAACACATTCTTCGTCCGACTTGATCGTGACTCGTATGTTCCCAGTAGTGTTTTTCATTGTTGCACGAAGCTTGTATTTTCTAATGTGTTGAGTTGTCTAATCTATACTTCTTGAATCGTCCATCATCTCTTCTTATCTTTATATATCTTCATTCATAAGACAATTTTTTTTTACCGATCAGAGGTTTCTCTTAGCTGCTTAAAGCTTCATGTGACTTCTTCCTAATTGATTCCTCTTCTATACCTTAAACAATCTCAACAAACAACCATTAGTAATACAAATTTCAAAAAACTTGAAATTTGCGTTAGAAAGTTTCTTGTAATTAAAAATTAAGTTCAAGAGGGTCTTTGACTCAAAAAATATGAATGTAAAATTGTTGTGAATGATAAAATTGATATTTTCTTTATAAGCAAACAAAAGTTTTATAAAATATTCTTTGTAATTGTTATTGCTGCTTGGCAATCGCAATACATAAACACATAAGGAGTCAGTTCAACTCATAACAAAATATTTGATAAGAAGTTTTTCAACAACTTAGCTTCATTACCAGTCAATTCTAGAATAATAAGCTTCGTTTCCATTGAAGATTTAGCAATAAAGTTTTGCTCGGATCATCTCCAAATAATTTCACCACCATTAAGGGTGAACATATAACCATTTAATCTGAAATTCAGTTAATATCATAATATCATTCTAAAAGGTGAGATTTCGACCTTGTGGACAGGAGTATTAGATTTTGGACCTAACTCAATCCCAAAAGCTAGCTCATAGGATGAGGATTGTCCCACTACTTATAAGCTCTTATTAGATACTATCTCTAGTCAATGTGGGATTTGAGTTTTTCCTAATACACCCCCTCACCCCTAGCACTATTGGGCTTGGTGCGTGGATAACATGGTAGGTGGCCCAACAATGGATATAGGATAACTCTGATACCATATTAGATTTTGGACCTAACTCAATCCCAAAAGCTAGTTCATAGGATGAGGATTGCCCCACTACTTATAAGCTCTTATTAGATACTATCTCTAGTTAACGTGGGATTTGGGTTTTTCTTAATAAGGAGTTTTACTGGCTTCTTTTTTCTTTGTTACTGGCACATTTTATTTTCACCTTGTGGACAGGTTCAGTTTTACCAATGTTCTCATCTTAATATATGAAACACACCGTTTCATTTTTAAAAAAAAAAAAAACGAAAATGGGATCAAATAGGAGGGAGGGAGGGGGGGAGGGGGTCATCGAGAAGCTTCCCCCACCCCCATTTTTTTTTCCCCCTTCTTCCTCTCTGACGTCTCTCCTTCTCCCTTGGCTCTTTTTCTTCTTCCTTTTTGCTTCATTTTCCCTCCAATCTCAAGCAACATTGTAAGTTTATTGTATAAATCTTTAAGCTTTACCTCTTTGATTTTTGGGAACTAAGTTGTGGTGATTTTTTTGGGTTAGGGGTGGAGCTCTCTGGAGAAACTAAGGTACCCACCCCATGAAGTTGTGCATTTAGGCTCTCAGAGATCTGTCAGTTAGCACTTGTTGCTTCCCTTGGAGTTGTTGGGAGTAGATTTGTTGTCTTCCATATCTGTGAGTGGATGATAATCATTGTGGCATATTTTAAATACTTTATAATTGTTGTTTTTAATTATTTTGTAATGTTAGAATTATTTTTACAGTTATATTTGGGGAAACATACCTTTGGTGTTTATTTTAACTATTCCTAAATATTTTCAGGTTGTGGATTTTTTTTTGTTAACTGATTTTGACTATACCTGAGAGTTGTATAGAGCAATTATTTGACAAGTTGAACTTGAAATATGAGACTGAGAATTTATTCTTGAAGAGATTGTATAAACTGAAAATGATTCGAATGTTGTGTTTTGGGGAACCCATGTTAGAATCCCGTAACCGTTAGCGCGGGTAACGGTCTAGGTGCACCTAGTTATATATATTACGGGAGGAGAGGGCTATCCGTTAGATGGAGCCGCCAGTGCACGGAAAGGGCTATCAACGAGATGGAGTCGCCCCCGACGAGATATGATTGATGTGACTTGAATGAGGAGAGGGCTATCCGTTAGATGGAGCCGCCCCTAGGGGAGAGGCCACCCTTAGGAGGAGAGGGCTATCAGCGAGATGGAGCCGCCTCAGATTTTTGGTTCTCTCATGTGTGACCCCACTGTGATTTAAAAAAATTTATTTGAACTTGTGTTTTGTTACCTTACTTATTCAAATATATTTTTAACTCTTCAACTAGTTTTGGGTGTTAAGAAATGTTATTATTCGGAACATGCTAAATTTGCAAGTTTGATGATTTTTATATAAATGCTTCATTGAAGTAACTTGATTTTATTATGCATATCCTAGTACGCTACTAAGTTTGAAAGAATAATTATTCGTGCGTTAGTATGTTTCCCTTCTAGTTCATGGTGGTTGTTATACCCTCACTGAATCTGTGTGACTCACCCTCCTTATTTTTCCATACAGATTCCCAGGTAGCTAAGTAGAGGCTGTTGACAGCTTCAGAACATCCAGACAGTGTCATTTTTTGGTAGGCCACCTTTCTTTTTGTTGGAGGCCCTTGATGTATTTTGACACTATTTACACTCTGCAGCTATAGGGAACTGTATTAATGGTCTGAGATACCAAACTTGATGTATTTTGTATGACTGAACTTCTGAAATGAAAATATGAATATTTCAGCTGGTGTTATTGTTTTGGGATGTTGGAATTACAGAGGAGACTCTGTCAAAATTTTTGTAAAATTTTCTAGATCTCTATCAAATATGTTCTAAATTAATAGGCTTGCCAGGTTAGGATTATAAGCCTGTGCGCCGGTCACGGCTTATGTTTTGGGTCGTGACAATATATCCTGTGCAAGCATAATTGATGTTTTTTTACTCAAAACTAACTCTACATATTTTGACAGATCACAGCTTCGCGTCTATTATTATCAAACCAAACTATTCCTCGTTACTATTTAACAATATATACATGTGTTGACAAACTCATGAGGTGAGTTTCTATTATAAATAACTTTACATATAATGCAGATTATTTGTAGTAATTCGAAATCCTTGTCTGCAGTTTGCAGACACAACTTAATTCATTGCAAGAAGCCTCTGGTGATGTCAAAGTGTTGCTTGGATGGATTTTTCTCTCATGGACCTCTGTGTCCCTCATTTTGGCTGGATTATAGAATGTAGACTCCTTTAAATCCTTTTTTTCTAACAGCTTATGAAGTTAAAAACTGCATGAGTTTCAGGGAAAACAATTCAAAGGCTCATCACTCTAGCCAAGGTTTGTCTATTAGTTCAGGGACTATGTCTTATAGGGTGAAGTTAAATTCTTTACCATTTATTTTATGTTTAATTTGTGGTGCACATTTTTGCTATTATTAATCCTCTCTCTTAAAATCATGGTTGGTATTGAATATTAATCTCTCTTTGGGGTGGAGGCTTGGGAAGGTAACTGAGTAGATAATTTATTTACTTGTTGTGTAACTTGTATTTGGTGTGGGGTAAATGTGTATGGTATATACTTGGGTAGGACAAGGGAAAGGGATGGACATGAAACTTTATATGTATCTTTACTTATCCCAGTTTTTTATTCAATCAAATTTTTTCTATGGGAAGAGACCTGCTCAGGATTCGGGTTCTGCGGAATGTGATGTGATTTCAAATTAAAACTGGTATTAAACCAAACAGCAAAAAATTATGAAAATCGATTTCCATATAGATCGAAATGTTTGCTTTCCTATGGACCAAGTTTCAGGTGATTCGGACATCTATAATGAAAGTTATACAATCTGCAATATAGTCTGTCCAGACCAAGATTTAGCAGAGTATGGTCTGACTTCAAGTTAAAACTATAAGCCTTTTTGGTGTGGGAATGAGGGGCACCAATTCTAGTTGTATCATTGTAACAGTGTTGTTCATGATTGTTGATGTTAAGTTCTCCTGTTTTAAGGAGCACAATGTGGCGAATAAGCAAAGTTTTGGTGCCCCTAATGATATTTTTATGTTGATAAAGACTGGTTACATTTGTGGCAGTATATTACCACTCTAGGTGCTGTCAATGTAAGATATTACCATCAAAATATTGATTGGCTTGATCAGCCAGAGGGTGGTGCCACTGCCAATGCACTCAACATTAACAGGTTTGTGAGCCCCCTAGTGCCACACACATTAGTTTACAATTTTACATAATAATCATTTTATTTATCAATCAGTGTTCTCTCTCCTCTTTTGCCACAGCTCTCTATTTGTTTGTATATTATTGTTTGCAATTTTATTTGATTGAGCTATGGCTCGAATGTTAGAATCCCGTAACCGTTAGCGGGGGTAACGGTCTAGGTGCACCTAGTTATATATATTACGGGAGGAGAGGGTTATCCGTTAGATGGAGCCGCCAGTGCACGGAAAGGGCTATCAACGAGATGGAGTCGCCCCCGACGAGATATGATTGATGTGACTTGAATGAGGAGAGGGCTATCCGTTAGATGGAGCCGCCCCTAGGGGAGAGGCCACCCTTAGGTGGAGAGGGCTATCAGCGAGATGGAGCCGCCTCAAATTTTTGGTTCTCTCATGTGTGACCCCACTGTGATTTAAGAAAATTTATTTGAACTTGTGTTTTGTTACCTTACTTATTCAAATATATTTTTAACTCTTCAACTAGTTTTGGGTGTTAAGAAATGTTATTATTCGGAACATGCTAAATTTGCAAGTTTGATGATTTTTATATAAATGCTTCATTGAAGTAACTTGATTTTATTATGCATATCCTAGTACGCTACTAAGTTTGCAAGAATAATTATTCGTGCGTTAGTATGTTTCCCTTCTAGTTCATGGTGGTTGTTATGCCCTCACTGAATCTGTGTGACTCACCCTTCTTATTTTTCCATACAGATTCCCAGGTAGCTAAGTAGAGGCTGTTGACAACTTCAGAACATCCAGACAGTGTCATTTTTTGGTAGGCCACCTTTCTTTTTGTTGGAGGCCCTTGATGTATTTTGACACTATTTACACTCTGCAGCTATAGGGAACTGTATTAATGGTCTGAGATACCAAACTTGATGTATTTTGTATGACTGAACTTCTGAAATGAAAATATGAATATTTCAGCTGGTGTTTTTGTTTTGGGATGTTGGAATTACAGAGGAGACTCTGTCAAAATTTTTGTAAAATTTTCTAGATCTCTATCAAATATGTTCTAAATTAATAGGCTTGCCAGGTTAGGATTGTAAGCCTGTGCGCCGGTCACGGCTTATGTTTTGGGTCGTGACAATATATCTTGTGCAAGCATAATTGATGTTTTTTTACTCAAAACTAACTCTACATATTTTGACAGATCACAGCTTCGCGTCTATTATTATCAAACCAAACTATTCCTCGTTACTATTTAACAATATATACATGTGTTGACAAACTCATGAGGTGAGTTTCTATTATAAATAACTTTACATATAATGCAGATTATTTGTAGTAATTCGAAATCCTTGTCTGCAGTTTGCAGACACAACTTAATTCATTGCAAGAAGCCTCTGGTGATGTCAAAGTGTTGCTTGGATGGATTTTTCTCTCATGGACCTCTGTGTCCCTCATTTTGGCTGGATTATAGAATGTAGACTCCTTTAAATCCTTTTTTTCTAACAGCTTATGAAGTTAAAAAACTGCATGAGTTTCAGGGAAAACAATTCAAAGGCTCATCACTCTAGCCAAGGTTTATCTATTAGTTCAGGGACTATGTCTTATAGGGTGAAGTTAAATTCTTTACCATTTATTTTATGTTTAATTTGTGGTGGACATTTTTGCTATTATTAATCCTCTCTCTTAAAATCATGGTTGGTATTGAATATTAATCTCTCTTTGGGGTGGAGGCTTGGGCTCTGATGCTGAAGGGTGTTGAAGAGCTTGTTGATGCTGTCAAAGTAACCCTGAGTAGATAATTTATTTACTTGTTGTGTAACCTGTATTTGGTGTGGGGTAAATGTGTATGGTATATACTTGGGTAGGGCAAGGGAAAGTGATGGAAATGAAACTTTATATGTATCTTTACTTATCCCAGTTTTTTATGGGAAGAGACCTGCTCAGGATTCGGGTTCTGCAGAATGTGATGTGATTTCAAATTAAAACTGGTATTAAACCAAACAGCAAAAAATTATGAAAATCGATTTCCATATAGATCGAAATGTTTGCTTTCCTATGGACCAAGTTTCAGGTGATTCGGACATCTATAATGAAAGTTATACAATCTGCAATATAGTCTGTCCAGACCAAGATTTAGCAGAGTATGGTCTAACTTCAAGTTAAAACTATAAGCCTTTTTGGTGTGGGAATGAGGGGCACCAATTCTAGTTGTATCATTGAAACAGTGTTGTTCATGATTGTTGATGTTAAGTTCTCCTGTTTTAAGGAGCGCAATGTGGCGAATGAGCAAAGTTTTGGTGCCCCTAATGATATTTTTATGTTGATAAAGACTGGTTAAATTTGTGGCAGGATACTCTAGGAGTTGTCAATGTAAGATATTACCACCAAAATATTGATTGGCTTGATCAGCCAGAGGGTGGTGCCACTGCCAATGCACTCAACATTAACAGGTTTGTGAACCCCTTAGTGCCACACACATTAGTTTACAATTTTACATAATAATCATTTTATTTATCAATCAGTGTTCTCTCTCCTCTTTTGCCACAGCTCTCTATTTGTTTGTATATTATTGTTTGCAATTTTATTTGATTGAGCTATGGGTCGAATGTGGACAATGTTTTTGAATGAGATCTAGCTATAATTTTGGCAATTTGTTTCTGAAATTTGTCAATGTAAAACCCTCATAACATACATTTTTTTTTTTTTTTTTGGTAAGATATTTTTCAGTTTTGATTCTTTTTCTTTATGCTTCATTTTACTTCATAGCCTCTGTTTAAGTTTTCTGTAATTGTTCCATTGTTTATTGTAGTTTAAGATTACTTCTTCGCAACTCAACACATTCGAGAAGCTAATTAACGAAAGCCTCGCTAAGCTTGAGGAAGAGGAGCCAAGTTTGGACAATTTTGTAAGATGGGAACTAGGAGCTTGCTGGATACAACATTTGCAAGATCGGAACAACACAGAAAAAGATAAAAAGATCTGAAGCTGCTTTTACTAGATTAAAAGAATCAGGAACTGGCCTTTACTATGAGATAAGGTTTTTTTTTTTTTTTTTTGTAAAAAGCATTTCAAAGTTTTCTAGAAAATGAATCAAATCATTTCATCTTCTGTTTGAACTAATTTAACTCATGTTACTAACAGTCTATGCAAGAGTTGATTTGCCTATCTCCGAAGTATTACACAGATGTTGCTCTCCCAAAACTGGTAAAGAGAGATTTTCCTTTGGTTGCATGTCTTCTGGGCACTCTATTTTATAAAACTCTGGTCATTTATATTGTAGTATTAATTATGCCAAACAGGTAGCAGATTCTTTATAATTTTTTTTATCTTGTTAATGTAATGTACAAGAGATCTCATTTACTATTTTATTCCTCAAAGTTTTTCTTCATGATTCTAATTTCCATCTCAGCCATCTATTATTGAGCCTTTATCCTTGGTTTAAATATTTATGCCATGCATTTCTAGAATTGCTGGACGTAACGCTTAAACTATTTCAGGTTGGCAAGACTTTGTATAATGAGTTAGAAGTAGTTGAAGCCTGACAGAGGGGTATATTTCTCCATATTTCATAACAAACCAGAAGTACCAGATGTATAGTATAGTTTATTTTATTTTTATGGAATGAATTTTAGTATAGTTTATTTGAAATATTTTTATACTTATTTAAGTTTTTTAGGAGCAAATATTATTGTCGCTGGAACTTTTGTTAATTAAGTCATAACTAATTTGATTGGTAAATAATCTTGATATTTCCTGGCAATAGTAATTGTTGGGAAAAGTTAACTAGAATTTTTAGTGGCAATAAAAAAAGCTAGTAAATGAGCTTAGAAGGCAATTTAAAAATCACGTTTAGTGGCAATTAAAATTGTCGGTAATAATTGCCGCTATAACTTTTGACTTTTAGCGACAATTGATCGG
Source organism: Echinosophora koreensis (assembly GCA_035048595.1). Taxonomy (NCBI): domain Eukaryota; kingdom Viridiplantae; phylum Streptophyta; class Magnoliopsida; order Fabales; family Fabaceae; genus Echinosophora; species Echinosophora koreensis. The sequence continues at coordinate 2,203,298 of JAPCYP010000046.1, forward strand.
GTCTTTACCAACATTCTTTACAATTGTCAAGAAAGCTTTTAGCGACACTGATACACCGTCCAATTAATAATTGCCGGTAAAATTTTTAGCGGCAATAATAATGGCCGCTAAAGGCCATAATAATTGCCACTCAACCCTTTCTATGCTTGAATTTTCAAGCAGCAACCAAAATCACATGTGATGGAAGAGCACATGCAAGAATTAGAGCCAAAAATTGAAAGTGAAAATGTGGAGGGAAAAAAAATTTCACCAAAAATTCAAACAAGATCAATTCAAACTCATTTCAAATTTTAGATCTATGACCACTTTTGGATTCAGTTTGAATTTCATCATCCAAATCTAGTGACAAATGGCGCCTAACTCAAATGAAATTGATCATGATAATGGCGCCAATTCATAGTTCATCATTGAGTTTGAAAAAAAATTTGATCAAAAATTCAAAACAATTGAAGATCAAAGAACTAGCTCTAGATACCACATGATATGATCTAGGATATAGATCACTAACATTTTAGGATCTTTCTTTGATTTCAAGTGCTAAGAATTCAAGATCAAATACAAACTAGAACAATAGAATGAAGCTTGATTCTCAACTGAGAATCAAGAGAAACAAAAAGGAGTAGAAGAGCACAATTATATATGAATTGAAATGACAATAACAAGAATTAAAGTGCAGAATTTAAATTGCAAGAATTAAAGAACACAAAACAGAAAATGGAAGAGGTAGAGAAGAAGAAGAAGGCGCCACAATCAATGCTTCATTGAGATGAAGATTGAATTGACAAGCCAAAGGAGGATTCACCACTTGAATAAGGATATTCAAGATAAGAATCAAATGTTCATCCAAGAATCAAGAAAAGGAGGACTTTCAACTCTCTCTAGAATTCTCTGTGAGAAAACTCAAATGTATTCAAACTTGTAAAATGAATTACATGAAGCCTATTTATAGGCTTATCCTACTTAAGGTGCAAGTTAGACTAATTACTCTAACTTGAGCCACAAGTAGCGCCCCTAGCCTCCTTCCACCCAAGTGTGGGCTTTGTTTTGGGCCTAACTAGTATTGTTTACCCGTGTGAAACGCACAGGTCATATTTTTTATAAATAAATTATTATAAAATATAATTAAATAAATTGTATATACTGTCAAAGCTTGAGTTATCTTTGTCATGTGCATAATATATGTGGATTCTTTCTTCATTTCTAACCTGGTGTTGGGAGAAAGAAGAGAATGACCATAAAGGATGTCAGAAATAAGTTACGACATCAATGATCCAATCTAACATCAAACCCAATAACCAAAAAAGCTGGAGGATGGAAATATGATCACAAGCTATATTGCATACAAAAAAGAGATAATGAATGATATAAATCAAACATAATCCTATTAATTACTTAGGTTTAATGAACTTTTTGGTCCCTGAAAAGTAGGTGTGTTTTGATTTTAGTCCCTGCACTTTTTTTCTTTTGGTTTTGGTCCCTATAAATTTAAAACTTTTGGTTTTAGTCCCTGCCGTCAGTCACTCTCTGTTAAGTGCTGACATGGCTAACAGAGTGCCACGTCAGCACAGCCACGTCATAAAAAATATTAATATTTTATGCCATGTTGGTTGCCACATATGAAAATAAAATTTGGTTTTAGTCCCTGAAAAGTGAGTAAATTGTGGTTTTAGTCCTTGTACTTTTTTTTTCGTTGGTTTTGGTCTCTGTAAATTTAAAATTGTTGATTTAAGTCCTCTTGTCAGTTATTAAGTGCTGATATGGCTAACAGAGCATCACATTAGCATTGTCACGACAGTTTAATTATCATTATTTTAAGTCACGTAGGCTGCCACGTCATAGTATTAATTATTTAAATATATTAACATTAAGTATTATTATATTTAACCATTATATTATTTTAATTTTTATTATTATAATATTATAACTATTTTTTCTTATAAAACATGACTGTCATTTCTTCTACCTCTTTCTCCACCGTTCCTCCTTCATTCTGCAGTAATCTTGCTTCCTCCTTCTGAAGCGTTTCTCCATGCCATCTAATACATTTTTTCTTTGTTCATTTAGACCTGCGCTTTACTTCTTTGCTGCATAAAGATTGTTGTCGCGACAATGCTGACATGGCGCTCTCTTAGCCATATCAACACTTAACAGAGTGTCACGACGGCAGGGACTAAAATAAAAAGTTTTAAATTTACAGGGATCAAAACCTATGAAAAAAAAAGTATAGGGACTAAAACCAAAATTTACTCACTTTTCAGGGACTAAAACCAAATTTCATTTTCATACGTGGCAGCTGATGTGGCATATTTGCTGACGTACCGGTACTGACGTGGCACTCCGTTAGCCACACTCCGTTAGCCACGTCAGCACTTAACGGAGAGTGACTGACGGCAGGGACTAAAACCAAAAGTTTTAAATTTACAGGGACCAGAACCAAAAGAAAAAAAGTGCAGGGACTAAAATCAAAACGCACCTACTTTTCAGGGACCAAAAAGTTCATTAAACCAATTACTTATTTCAATACTTCCAGATCTAACAGAAGATTATATCTAAGCCTACTAAATACCAAAAATCACATAAAAAAGTATCAATCACATAAAATGCAATTTGAATTGAAGACAATATCAATAAAACCGATAAAGTAAAAAAACTTATTGTGTCACTATTTTATCCCCTTCACTCCAAATGAACAGAAAACGATAAATTATCCAATGTATAGTATGTTAAAGAAACTAAATTAAATGTGCTAGTCACCACCATAAAATTCAAACTAAAACAAACATAAAAACCCCAGAAAACAAAATCTTCACATTTAAGTGCTCCTGAGCTTCATTGGCAATTTTCCCACGCCCATTTATTTTTCCAGTTGTGCACATTTCCCACCGCCACATTCCCCGCAGAAATCTGTGTTAGAAAACATAATGGTATAATTGATAGCAAACAGAAAGAGGTCATATTTCATGTAAAAGTAAGCAACAATGATAGCAATTTAATATTATAAGAGCAATATTAAATATCAGAAACATTAGTCAATTGTTACTACGATCTCAAAATATGATTTAAATCTTAAATGGCCAAAATATTCATTTTGTCATTTTTAAAAAATATTTTTAGGGTTTATAATTATTAGATATTAGGTTTAGGCCTTTGGGGTGGGGGTAGGAGGGATGACAGCTATATGAAGTTGAAAAGAATGCATGTGACTTTGAAACCCTTGTGACCCTTTTGGTCAGAAATTAGATTCCAAAATCTCGTTCCTTCACTCCCTAACTCCCCTGCCGCCTTTGTCTTCTTCCTTCTACGAGCATCTCCAATGCAAGAACCATGTTTTGGTTCTTAACTTCTTTTAAGTGGGTCTAAGGATGCAACATAGAATTTAAGGAACGCCTACCATTTTTTATAATTATTTCAGTTAGTGACTTTTCACACTCAGTTTTATCTCCTATTATTTCATTATTAATTCATACAGTCATTTTTTTTTCTATTCAATTTCATTTTTTATTTTGTTATTATTTGAAAAAGTGAATTTTGCTATTTATTTTAAATAATGTCTTTGTTCAGTAAATTCATTTTTGTTTATTATTTTACTATTGATTCAAATAATGTATTTTTTTTTATCCAGTTTAATCACTTAATATCATGATGTGTTGTAGATGATTGGTAGTAGTTTTGGTGTCAATCTAATTGGGATCATCTCCGCTATTGTAATGCCTTTGCATGCCATTTTTTGCTGTTAGAAAAACATTTAATATTTCCTTATAAACCATAAACTTTCTGTACAATTTTATATTTTTTTAATTTATTCTTATTGTTATCTAATAAATTAAACTCGTCTCCCAAATTTATCTATCATTATTTTATTATTCTTCTAAATTATGACTCTTTTACTAAATTATATTTTTTAATATTTTGATTTTATTTTAAATGGATATTTTTCCACCCAGACCCATCTTTTATTATTTTATTATTATGTTAAACGGTGACTTTTTTGCTACGTTTTGTCATTACTTTAAATAGTGATTTTTAGGGGTGTGCAAAACCCGGCCCGGCGCTAAAACCCGTCCCAATCTGTAGTGTTCGGGTTGGGTTTGACCCTAACCCGCAGAAGAGAAAGGATGAACTTGCATCCAATTTAGTGACCCGGTGCAAGTAAGTTAGTACCATGGTGCCCATACACCTTTTCAGTAGTTCCAAACTACTCATGTCGTTGTACAATTAGTGCCATATCTTAGGGACTCAAGGACAATCCCGACCTCGTGTATTCCATCACACACGGCCATGAACCTCAATGAAATAGACAACTATAAACACGAGAAGGGGGGTTGAATTGTGTTTATCAGAAATTAAAATAAAGTTAAAAACTTTTCGCACACAGAAGCTAAGTTCGGACAGGTGTAAAAAGGTTACACAGACATTTTCTCAGAAAACAACACAAGCACACAGATGAAAAACAAGCTTGATAAAAACAGTTTTAACCCCTTAGTTAAAACTCCTTAGTTAGAATGCAGATGATATATAATCAAAACAACTAAAGAGATTAAGCGAAGAGATATTAACACAGTGATTTATCCTAGTTCACTCTTTAACACAAAGAGCTACGTCCAGTCCTTGGCAGCACCAAGATTTATCCACTATAACTAATCAGGTTACAGACTCCAAGTATTGTTTGCACACCTAGCCTCTTCAGGCTCCAAGACAAGTATTCTTTGCACACCTAGCCTCTTCAGGCTCACTCAGATTTGTTTGAGAGTTTGGTTTGAAATAAATACACTTACAGACAGACAGATCTTTCACTAACACTCAGAGAGTGGTTTAATTGTAAAGCTTAGGAAAGTCTGCGTAATAACTTCAAATGATTGAAGAATACAGAGTGAATAAATGAACAGAGTAATGGCTCTTTAATGCTTTGTAATCTCTGATATGTTCATCTTCAATGACTTCTGTATTTATAGCCTTCAAACATTTAATATCCGTTAGAGACATTCCTTGCAACGATGGCTTCAAGCAGAGCTTCATTAAATGCAATATAGTCGTTCTGGGCAGCCATTAATGCAATGGAGACGTTGGTTGTACTCTAACATGAAGGATAATGGCTTTATGCATCGTGTATTTGCCAAATCAGAGTTGTGCAGAATGCTTTTGTACTTTTGCAGAGTACATTTCCCTTCTTGTGTAGTAACCGAAAGTACTAGGGAATAAAGCATGTTGGAAACATTCTTTAACTGGAAGTTTGTCTCTGACTTCCTAGGTTGCTTGAGAGAGAGCACCTCTGAATTTCTTGATAAGTGTGAGAGAGAGATTCAGAGTCTTCTACATGAGGGGACAGCTTCCAAAAGCTTCCTGTACTTCGAGTTCTTAACAAAGAACCTTAGACGAGTTTGAGAGCAGAGTGGAGACAGGTTGAAACCAGTTTGTACGAAGATCAACAATCCCAGTCAGCAGACAGGTTGACCTTTTTGCTTATCCAGACAGGTTGGTACTTAGGTAGACAGACAGGTGAGTTTTGTTATTTTCTGATCTGTACACTAAGTAGACAGGTTAGCAACCACAAAATAGGTTAATTAAATCATTAACTAATGTTTAGTTTTCATCAAAACTTAGGGAAATGCAAACAGACATTTTAGAGACTTAACAATCTCCCCCTTTTTGATGATGACAAACATTCAGATGATTTAATGAACCTTAGAAAATATCAACTTAGAATAACAGAAAGTATACATGTTGAGATTTTCTGTCTGTGCATACAGGTGCACTTTAGTTCAATTAACATTATCAGAGCAATATGCAGCAGTCTTAAGTTCAAAATATCAGAGAATCAGAGAATTAAAATTTCAATTTTAACCAATTTATATTTTCTTCAGAAGACTTAGTATTTAACCATTACATATTTTTATCCAATCATCTTACATTTTTCTCCCCCTTTTGTCAGCAACAAAAAGGGACAAACAGATAACAGTAGAGAGAAAAGAGACAATAAAGAAGATAAAGTAATATTGATTTTTATTCATCATAAGCTTCTCATTTACAAGGCAGGTTCTACAACCATCTATCTAGGCTGATTAAAAAGAAGATACAAGGAATCAACTTTCTTTTCTAACAGCTGCCTAGCATGCCTTTCTGCATCCAAAAGTCTTCTGACTTCTTCTAGCTCAGCCTTAAGAAGATTAAAGCTATTTAAATTCACCATCTGAGAGGAGGAGGCTTCTATAGATAGACTGGTTGAAGCAGCAGACTGGTTTGGATACCAGGGTAAGGCTAAAATTGGGGGTGCCTTAGGTACAGAGAAGGGTGAGGAGACATGGGGAAAGAAATAGTGATGAATGGTTCTGAAATAAAACAAAGGAAGAAAAGCTAACTTAAACAGAGGTTTGATTCTGACTAGGTCAAAATCAGGAGAGGGAAAGACACAGGAGAGTCTTTCACAAAGAGACAGACGAGTGACTCTAATTTGAATAGGAGGGGGAAGAGGTTGATTGGCTGAGACAGATGGAGGTAAGGGTAAGAGAGAGTCTATGTGATATAAAAACGAATTTGACCCTGTGACTAAGAGAAAGAAGTATCTAGACCTAGAAGGTAACATTACAACAGAGGCAGGATAGTGAGATCCTTCCAATGTTCTAATGAACAGAACAATAGGGGGATAGAAAAAATCTCCCTACATGGGTTCAGAATGTGAGGTGGAGGAGAAGGAATGACAGATAAGTGAGAGACACTTGCAGTCATCAGAGATTGCAGATCACTCACAAACAGTCTCGATGATATGCCAGATTGTTCTCTGGGAGTTGAGTCCCTGTGAACAACTGTGTACTGACATATATCAGACACAACATCAAAAGATGTTTGGGTGGGGTGAGAGGAGACAGGTGAATGAAAAGGGGAGACAACAGACAAAGGATTGACAAAGAGGGCAGAGGGGGAGGAAACGACAGAACTTGGAATACCTTGGTGAAGGGGAGAGGATAGTGCAGAAGGAAAGGTGAAAAACTGATCTTCAAAGAGTCTTGTCTTCTTCCTTGAAGGGGACAGAGCAGTAGCTTCAGGATGATCAACTGTCTGAGTCCCATCAAACAGGTCAGCAGAAGTTGCAGCAGCAGCAATAACAGTAGGTTCTTCTGCAGGGATTTCTTCCCTTCCAACAATGACCACCACAGGCATAGAGTAGCCTGACCTTCTTTTTCTGGGAATGGTTCCCAAATCAAGAGGTTTAAACTTCCTTGGCTCCTCTAAGGGTGGAGATGTCTGCTCCCCTTGAGCAGATGCTTCCTCTTTACTAGGTTCAGACTCCACTAGTCTGACCTTGGTCAAGGTCTTCACCAGTCTTCTCTTCTTGGTGGGTTGTGCAGAAACCACACCAGATTTCCCAGCCTCACTGGTCTTCCTTTTGGGAGAGGGTTTCTTCAGCTTGAACCTGAGAGGCTCAACAGTCTCAGCAGATTCTTCAGAAGCTGTGGGTTCCTCAGGCCTCTGGTCCTGTCTGGCCACTTTTCCAGCAGGATTCCAGATCCTCTCAGAGATTGGAACCTCTGATTCACCAGTGGAATCAACTGGTTCTTCTGCTTTCTCCTTCTGCTTCTGCTCAGCAGCAGGCTTCTTCTTCTTCTTCTTCTTCTTCTTCTTCTTCTTCTTCTTCTTCTTCTTCTTCTTCTTCTTCTTCTTCTTCTTCTTCTTCTTCTTCTTCTTCTTCTTCTTCTTCTTCTTCTTCTTCTTCTTCTTCTTCTTCTTCATCCTCCAGAGGGATTCCTTCAATCCCCATCATAGACAGGACCTTCTTGTCTATGGGCAGAGCCATGTCCACAAAATGGACATCAGTTGGAACAAACAACTTGTTCCTAAACACCCTTGTCAGCAGCATTCCATAAGGGTAGGTAGGCATGTTTGTCCTTCTGATCAGAGACTCAAGATACATGTAGATGAGATCATTGATGTCTATCTTGATTTTGTGAATCAAGTGGTACAGAGCAAATCTGTCCATCTTGGTCACATTGTCTCGTGATCCTTTTCTTGGCATCACACACTCCAGCAGCAACTTGTGCAAGAACCTGCATTTGGGCACCATGCAGACAGGCTTCTTGTTCTCAGGGTTGGGAACTCCATATATAGCAATATTCACATTTTTGGTTCCTACCTGATCTTCCCAGTCAGGTCTGAAGGCAGTTCCAATCCTTGGACATCTTGTTGCCAACTCCAAAGATCCAATAGGGAACTGGAGGGTTACATCAGATGACATTTGAGCCTTGAAGCTCTTGGTTCCATCAAGCACACTGGTGATGACCACAGCATTCCTCCAGAAGTCTCTGACAAGCTTGGGATGAACAAGCTCCTTGATGTCAAAGAAGGCTGTCCACTTAGAGTATTCCAACTCTTCAGTGACATCCATTCCCCATTTCTTCATCTGTTGAAGATCAACAGTCTTACCAGGAAGAATCTTCTCAACATCAGCTACTCTATTTTCTTATTGCTCAGCAATTTCTTTTGGGGACATAAGCTTTGAAGAAGCCATTTTTCAGAGAAGAGGGTAAGAGAGTTTTGGAAGAGAGAAGGGTTTGAACGAGAGGAAGACAAAGATAGAAAGACTTAGGGATTTTGAGAAAGATAAAGTTTGAATCTTTCTGAAAAAATTCCTTTTAAAGCAATAAAAGCAGGAGAGAGAAATTAGACATTTTTAATTCAAAACGGCACGATTTATGTGGGGAACTGTAGCTCCCACTTAAGACATAATGAAAACATGGTTTCGAGGTAAAGACTGCCGTGCCCATGATTAGCTTCAGATTAACAAATGGTATTAAATAAATAATAACCATTTTAATAAAACTGTTGAGTTTCAGCATAGTGACTCAGCAGAGTCAGACAGGTAATCACAGACAGGTGATATAAAGCTATAAGACAGGTAACACAGACAATTCAAAACTCAGACATTTCATTCAACAATGCAATGCATGTTTAAATTATCTCTAATAAATAAAAATCTTTCTTCTGCTAAAGGCTTAGGCTTTGTTTGGTTGTGAGAAGAAAAGGAGAAGAGAGAAAGAGGTGAGAAAGAGTACGAGAAGATAGAAAATGGTGAGAAATAGAGTAGATTTTATGTGTTATTTGGTGTAAGAGAAATAGGAGAGAAATGGAGGAGAAAGAGGTGTTTTTTCTCTCTCCCCTTTGTTTGGTTGGATAGAAAATAAGAAGAGAGCAAAATAATTTTTTTTAAAAAGACAAAAATATCCTTAACTAAAAAATCAATATAAAAATATTTAAATTTAATTGATTTAAGTTATTTTAACTAATCAAATAATTTAAATTAATTTAACTGATTTAAGTTATTATTTTAAATAAAATTTATTAGTTTAATATAATTATTTTATTTATTTCAATTTAATTTAATTAATTAAATGATTAATTTAATTCAATTTATTTAAATTTATTAAATAATTGAATGAGAACCCTAAAAGAAGTACAAATGTCATTTTATATGAAACACTCTCTCCCTCTTCCATTTTCTTCTCACATGGGGAGAGAAAAAATTTTGAGGTGGGTCCCACCAATTTTCTTCTCTCTTCCCTATTTCTCTCCTCCACCAAACAAGAGAAAAGTGTATTTTCTCCTCCTTTTCTCTCTTCTTGTTTTCTCTCTTACTATTTTCTACTCCAACAAACAAAGCCATAGTGAAGATAGCAACCCATTGATTTTCAGTTTTAACAAACTTAATATCAAAGATACCTTTCTGAACATAATCTCTAATGAAGTGATGTTTGATTTCTATATGCTTAGCCTTAGAATGCTGAATTGGATTTTTAGTTAAGCAGATAGCACTGGAATTATCACACCATACAGATATATTATGCTAAAAAATAGAGTAATCCTCAAGTTGATGTTTTACCCATAAGAGTTGAGAGCAACAACTAGCAGCTGAGATATATTCTGCTTCAGCAGTAGATAGAGTAATAGTTGTCTGCCTTTTGCTTGACCAAGAGACTAAATTTGCTCCAATGAAGTGGCATCCTCCACTGGTGCTTTTTCTTTCTATTCTGTCTCCAGCAAAGTCAGCATCACAGAATCCCACTAATCTGTATTCTTTAGTTCTTAAATATAGCAAACCAAGATTAGTAGTACCAAGCAAATATCTAAATATTCTCTTAACAGATTTAAGATGAGATTCTCTTGGGTCAGATTGAAATCTAGCACACATGCAGACACTAAATTGAATATCAGGTCTGCTTGAAGTTAAGTACAGTAGAGATCCAATCATACCTCTGTAGACAGTTTGGTCTACATTTTTACCTTCATCATCTTTACTTAGTTTTGCATTGGTTTCCATGGGAGTTTTCATAAGTTTAGCACTTTCCATTTTGTACTTCTTAAGCATTTCCTTGATATACTTTTGTTGATGGATGTAGATTCCATCACTTGTCTGTTTGATTTGTAAACCAAGGAAGAACTTCAATTCTCCCATCATGCTCATCTCAAATTCTGCTTGCATCAGCTTTGAAAAATCCTTGCACAGCTTTTCATTAGTTGCTCCAAAAATAATATCATCAACATATTTGGACTATAATGAAGTTCTCTTTAGAGCTTTTCTTAAACAGAGTAGTATCTACTTGACCTCTTGTAAAACCATTATGCATGAGAAAAGAACTTAGTCTATCATACCATGCCCTAGGTGCTTGCTTTAAACCATATAATGCCTTTTTAAGTTTAAAAACATGATCTGGTTTATCAGTATCTTCAAAACCAGGGGGTTGTTTAACATAAACTTATTCTTCAATTATTCCATTGAGAAAAGCACTTTTCACATCCATTTGAAAAAGAGTGATTTGGTGTTGTGCAGCATATGACATCAGAATGCGAATAGCTTCAATTCTAGCTACAGGTGCAAAGGTTTCAGTATAGTCAATACCTTCTTGTTGGTTATAACCCTGAGCTACTAACCTTGCCTTGTTTCTGACAACTTTGCCATCTTCATCCAACTTGTTTCTGAAGACCCATCTTGTTCCAATGACAGACTTGTTTTTGGGCTTGGAGACAAGTGTCCAGACATCATTTCTGGTGAACTGATTGAGTTCCTCTTGCATAGCAAGAATCCAACTTTCATCATCAAGGGCTTCTTCAATGTGTTTTGGCTCTATTTCTGACATAAAGGCCACATTGCTTGATTCTCTTAAAGTAGATCTGGTTCTTACTCCTTCTGAGGGATTTCCAATAATGAGATCCTTAGGATGATGAGTTTTGAATTTCCAATCTCGTTCAAGAGGATCTTGACTTGTCTGTTGACTTGTCTGCTCCACTTGTCTGTCTGGTTCTGCTTCAGGTTCTGATTTGGTTAAGTCAGGTTGTTGATCTTCTGACTTGTTTATATCAAGACCTGCAAGATCATCTTCTAGATCTGACAATTCCTTATCAGTCTTTAAGCTATCATTAAATTTGACATGAACAGATTCTTCAATAACAGATGTTCTAGAATTGTAAATTCTAAAAGCTTTAGACATTTCAGAGTATCCCAAAAAGATACCTTTGTCTGTCTTAGAGTCAAACTTTCCAAGTTGATCCTTGGTATTTAAGATGAAGCATTCACAACCAAATGCATGGAAGTAAGAAATGTTGGGGCTTTTTCCTTTCCACAGTTCATAAGGTGTCTTCTTTAGAAAAGGCCTAATGAGTATTCTGTTTTGTACATAACAGGCTATGTTTACTTCTTCTGCCCAGAAGTACTTAGGGAGATTATTCTCATTGAGCATAGATCTAGCCATCTCTTGCAGAGATCTGTTCTTTCTCTCAACCACTCCATTTTGTTGAGGAGTTCTAGGTGCAGAGAAATTGTGAGAGATCCCATTCTCCTCACAGAACTGACTAAACTGCTCATTTCAAACTCTCCCTCATGGTCACTTCTAAGAGTAGAAATGCAGAAACCCTGCTCATTTTGTACTCTTTTACAGAATATTGAGAAAGCCTTAAAAGACTCATCCTTGTGGGTTAAGAAGAGTACCCATGTATATCTAGAATAGTCATCAACTATGACAAATCCATATTTCCTTCCAGCTAAGCTGGCAACACTAACTGGTCCAAACAGATCCATGTGTAACAACTGAAGAGGTCTAGAGGTTGATACTTGGTTTTTAGATTTGAAGCTTGATTTTACTTGTTTACCTCTCTGACATGCATCATACAAAACATCTTTCTTAAAACTAATATCAGGCAATCCTCTCACAAGGTTATCCCTTTTTAATTTTGAAATTAGTTTCATACTAGCATGTCCTAGTTTCTTATGCCATAACCATCTTTCATCCTCTTTAGACATCAGACAGGTTACACTTTGATCTGAGAGATCAGTCAGTTCAATCTTATATAGATTTTGTTGCCTTTTAGCTGAAAAGAGGGTTTTGCCACTCATATCTTTAACTATACAAAAATCCTTGGTAAATGAGACATCAAATCCACTGTCACATAATTGACTTATGCTAAGCAAATTGTGTTTTAATCCTTTAACCATAAGAACATTTGATATAGAGGGAAGAGGAGGTTTACCACCAATAGTACCAATTCCTATAACCTTCCCTTTCTGATTTCCACCAAATGCCACATGTCCTCCTTTCTTAAGTTGGAGGTCTAGAAACATAGACCTTTCTCCTGTCATATGTGGCGAGCAGCCACTGTCCAGGTACCAGCAGTGGTGTTTTCTTTGTGCTGTTGAGGACATCTGCAACAGAGATTATTTGATCTTTAGGTACCCATAGTTTTCTGGGTCCTTTTCTGTTAGTTCTAGGAGTCTGTGAAGACTTCCTTCTTTTCTTATGAAGACACTTAGACATAACATGTCCAGTCTTTCCATAGAAATTACAGACAGGTATGGATTTAATAGAAGTAGATGTAGTAGACACTTTAGAGTGTTTAGTTGATACTTTATGATGTGTCTGATGGACATATCCAATACCTTCTTTGTTAAGGGAGTGCCTCTGACAACCAAGCAGCTTGGTCAGATTTTCTCTACCATTAACAAATTTGGCAAGATCAGAAATGAGCTCTTCCACTTTCTGTTGAAGTTTTTCAACTTCTTCAGACTGTGATGTATCACTAGAGATCTTAGCTTCATTAGACTTTTCAGTCTTCAGCTCACTGTTCTCCTTGGCAAATTTCTCACACTCTAGAGATTTCTGTTTATGCTCACTGAGGAGCTTAACATGATCTCTCTTGAGAGATTTGAAAGCCTTAGATAAGCAGTTGGATTCCTCCAGCAATTGTTCATAGGCATCAAGTAATTCCTCATAATCAGAATTTACCTCATTATCTGAATCTGAGTCAGTGTTAGCCATTAGACAGAGATTTGCTTCTTCCTCTGTCTCTTCATCAGAAGATGTTGACTCTAGATCTTCCCAAGTAGCCATCATTCCTTTCTTCTTCTTTTTGAAGAACTTCTTAAAAGGGGCTTTCTTGAGTTGAGGACATTCTGCTTTGATGTGACCTGACTTCTTGCACTCATAGTAGACAATTGAGTTCTTGTCTGTTGAAGTGGAATCTTTGAAGTTCTTGTCCTTGTTGAACCTTCTGAATGGCTTATCTTTTCTGAACTTCTTTTTCTGTAAGAGAAGCTTTATCTTTCTGGTTAAGAGAGATAATTCTTCATCACTTTCAGAATCCTCGGGTTCAGACAGGTCCAGCATCACTGGATGACTCGTCTGCCTTCAAAGCTTTAGAAGCTTTTGAAGACTTTTGATCAGCCTTCAGAGCAATTGACTTGCCATTCTTTGTTGAGATTTCATCTCCAAGTTCTTGCTCATGAACAGTGAGTGTACTAAGAAGTTCATCCATAGTCAAGGTGGTAAGATCTTTGGCTTGAGAGATAGCAGTTACCAAAGGTCTCCACTGCTTAGGCAGGCTTCTTAGTATCTTTCCAACCTTCTCAGCATTAGAGTAAACTTTGCCAAGAGACTTTAGGCCATTGATGATAGTTTGGAATCTTCCTATCATCTGAGCAACAGATTCTCCTTCCTCCATGAGAAACAGTTCATACTTTCTGACAAGTATGACAATTTTTGATTCTTTGACTTTGGCTGTTCCTTCATGTGTGACAGCTAAGGTGTCCCATATTTCTTTGGCAGAATCACAGGCACAGACCTTTTCAAACTCATCAGGACTGAGAGCACAAATAATATTGTATCTGGCTTTGTGATTCAGCTCCCACTTTGTCTTTTCTGCAGGGGTCCACTGAGCTTTTGGCTTGTCAGTGTTGTCATCATTTTTAGGAATGAAAGGACCATCTGTGATGACATCCCAGAGATCAGAGTTTGTAGATAGAATGAACCATTGAAATCTGTCTTTCCAATAGTTGTAGTTTTCTCCATTGAAGAATGGAGGTCTGGTTAAGGAGGCTCCTTCAGTCTGGTGACTTCCACTAGCTCCAGCAGTCATGTCTATTCTTTAGGATCTTTTACCTCTACACTGTTAGATGCTCAACCCAGAGGTTGAGCTCTGATACCAACTGAAATAGACAACTGTAAACACGAGAAGGGGGGTTGAATTGTGTTTATCAGAAATTAAAATAAAGTTAAAAAATTTTCGCACACAGAAGCTAAGTTCGGACAGGTGTAAAAAGGTTACACAGACAGGTCACCTGTCTGTTATATTTTTCTCAGAAAACAACACAAGCATACAGATGAAAAACAAGCTTGATAAAAACAGTTTTAACCCCTTAGTTAGAATGCAGATGATATATAATCAAAACAACTAAAGAGATTAAGGGAAGAGAGATTAACACAGTGATTTATCCTGGTTCACTCTTTAACACAAAGAGCTACGTCCAGTCCTTGGCAGCACCAAGATTTATCCACTATAACTGATCAGGTTACAGACTCGAAGTATTGTTTGCACACCTAGCCTCTTCAGGCTCCAAGACAAGTATTCTTTGCACACCTAGCCTCTTCAGGCTCACTCAGATTTGTTTGAGAGTTTGGTTTGAAATAAATACACTTACAGACAGACAGATCTTTCACTAACACTCAGAGAGTGGTTTAAATGTAAAGCTTAGGAAAGTCTGCGTAATAACTTCAAATGATTGAAGAATACAGAGTGAATAAATGAACAGAGTAATGGCTCTTTAATGCTTTGTAATCTCTGATATGTTCATCTTCAATGACTTCTGTATTTATAGCCTTCAAACATTTAATATCCGTTAGAGACATCCCTTGCAACGATGGCTTCAAGCAGAGCTTCATTAAATGCAATATAGTCGTTCTGGGCAGCCATTAATGCAATGGAGACGTTGGTTGTACTCTAACATGAAGGATAATGGCTTTATGCATCGTGTATTTGCCAAATCAGAGTTGTGCAGAATGCTTTTGTACTTTTGCACTTTTGCAGAGTACATTTCCCTTCTTGTGTAGTAACCGAAAGTACTAGGGAATAAAGCATGTTGGAAACATTCTTTAACTGGAATTTTGTCTCTGACTTCCTAGGTTGCTTGAGAGAGAGCACCTCTGAATTTCTTGATAAGCGTGAGAGAGAGATTCAGAGTCTTCTACATGAGGGGACAGCTTCCAAAAGCTTCCTGTACTTCGAGTTCTTAACAAAGAACCTTAGACGAGTTTGAGAGCAGAGTGGAGACAGGTTGAAACCAGTTTGTACGAAGATCAACAATCCCAGTCAGCAGACAGGTTGACGTTTTTGCTTATCCAGACAGGTTGGTACTTAGGTAGACAGACATGTGAGTTTTGTTATTTTCTGATCTGTACACTAAGTAGACAGGTTAGCAACCACAAAGTAGGTTAATTAAATCATTAACTAATGTTTAGTTTTCATCAAAACTTAGGGAAATGCACACAGACATTTTAGAGACTTAACACTCAACGCATCTATAATCCTGAATCTTACTAACCCACATTGTTATAACCTAATTCCCTTAACCTTCCACCACAAATCTCGACTCTCATTCAATATCCCATCTCATCTATACACTAAGGCTAGGCGTCACTAAATCATCATAATTCACTCACCCAAATACATCTCTTAAATCACCCATATCATGCCCTAATATCAACTAAACAGTTTATCATCCCAGGAAGATCATACATACTACATTATCAATCAACTACTCAAGTATCACAGGACATCATAATAAACAATTTATCACAACATAATTCAATAATCAATAAATTCAATCAACCTCAATATCATAAGATTATCCTAACGGCGACAAGCCCACAATCCCCAAATCATCATTGGTTTCACGAAAAAGCTTCTAATGTGATTTTGGTCTTGTCGATTACTCGACCACTAGCAGGGTTTAGGTCCCCCTACACAATTATTATAATTTAAATGCTACTTATCCGTTTCCGATGGTAGATTGGTTCTTTCCCCCACCTAATTGACGTGCGTGCTTTCCCGTACAAGCTCCAAATGCTTCCACGCTACTGCCACGAACCTCAACATGCTGTCCAACAATATCCACAAATCTGCCACCATCCCTCCTTACACATCCACCATTTCGCTTTCCGTCCCGATTACACTTACGAGTATCACAATTCGCCGGAAACACCCAAATACCAACCGAATCAACAATAGGGTTTTCAAATAAATAAATTTATTTGAATCAAGAGAAAAAATTGATGGAAAAACTTATGAGAACAACGGCTGGACTTAGGGGAAATCGGATTCAAAATAAACTCATGAATCCTAGGGAAAAGCTACCAAAATAGGGCTACTATTCGAGCTCCATTTCTCTGGACAATGAGCTTTATTTACAAAAATGACAATGAGGAACTATCCTTCCTACACCTTCTGACAAAGTTTCGGCCCGATCCAACGGTTAACAAATCTCAGATAGTAATTCTATGGTGGCAGGTTTGATGGTATCCGGGTTGAGTTTCTCACCTCCTAGGCCTACTGTCCTAGATAAATATCTCACACTATGGAGGTTTGTTCCCAATTATGACCGTTGGATATGAAGAAACACAAGTCTTGAACCTTATACTAAAATTTAAGAATGATCCAACGGTTGAAAAGTGTTTGGTGACTGTCTCACTGAGACTGCTCCAACTAGGTTTCAAAGCTTCCAACAAAGGCTTCTTGTAACTGTTGAGGTTTCTCTCTCAATTATTCTCCTCTAATCCGAAGTAGTGGGTGATAAATAGAGTTAAGAAGATGAGGAAGAGGATCCTCTATTGAAATGAAGAAAAGAATGATCCAAGATGCAAGCTTTGCCATCATGGAGTCTTAGGTTTTTGAGAGAAATAACTTAGAGAATGAATGAAATGAATGGATGGATGAATGAAGTGATGAAGAGGAGAGGAGGAGCCACGAAATTGGCTAGGTGTGGAGGTGTGTGAGCCATGGAATTTATGTGGTTGAGGGGATGAGATGTGTCCTTGGTAATAACCATGGTTGATGTTAACTAAGCTAGGTTAAGTTAAGTTAACTTAACTATAGTTAAAAGTAGTCATGGTTAAGTTAAGAATGTGTGGCTAAGAATGAATGAATGGTGTGACTGATTTTGCACCACATCTCATGAGTCATCCATGACTCATCGATCCAATCCATTAGCGGTTCCCGGAAAATGATGAAATGAAAGCAAAATGAAGCAGGCATGGTTTAGTGGACATGGCTGCACGAAATTGAGGAGATGTGGGAGGTTTAAAACCATGTAAAATGAGTGTTTAAAAGTGCGTAGATGTGTATTGTTAATAACCGCGAAAGCTTGGGGGTATTTTGGTCATTTTACCTAAAAGTCATGATTACTAGCATTTAATGCTCATAAATGCTTGGTGATTCATCCTCCATGAGTCATCATTTATGACTCATTGTCTCGATCTCTTGACGGGTCTCTGCAGTTCCGTTTTCGACTCCGTCGGTTTCCCCATTAGGGTTTCTGTCTGTTTTTGGATCGAAAATTTTCAAACTAACCAGACTCGTTGGAAATATGATTTAATCATAAACCCTTTCGTTCACGAGTCAAAATTAAGTTTTCTGATCATTAAAATCTTACTGTCAGTGAAAACACCGACTGTTTTCCGTTCGAACTTTCACCAAAATTCGTCCGAAAACACATAATATTTTATTTCTAGTCATAAATTTGGAAAGTAGAATTCCTCATGGACAAAATATAAAAATCTACAAATTTCAGTTTTCGGGTCAAATTAGAGTTTTCTGTCAGTATAAATTTATATTGTCAGTAAAAAAAACGCAGACTGGTTTCCGTCTGAGTTTTAAACCCAAATTTTAACTAGAGCTTCCTACAGTAGAGTAAGTTCTAGATATGATTTTGTTTTCTCCAAAATCATTTCCTAAGTCTTAGATAAAAATATAAATAAATATATCTTTACCGTTAATACAGCGTATCCGAAAATCGGGCTGTTACAGCAGTACGTATTTTAATAAGTTTGAGCTTCAAGTGACTCTCTTTTCTGAAAACTAAAATTTTAGTAACCGATGATTTTATGAAAGAATTTCCCATTTGAAATGATTTTTTTTCCAAAATCAAGTTTGACTTGCCTGTGTTA
Organism: Echinosophora koreensis; assembly: GCA_035048595.1. Lineage (NCBI taxonomy): Eukaryota > Viridiplantae > Streptophyta > Magnoliopsida > Fabales > Fabaceae > Echinosophora > Echinosophora koreensis. Next base: position 2,221,771 of record JAPCYP010000046.1, read on the forward strand.
AAAGTGAAATGGAACTTAGTAACCGAGACGTCGGGGTACTAAGATTCTTACTGTGTTATGGACGTGATGTCCTTTGGACTTTGAGGTCCTGTAGACGTGGTGTCTACTGTGTTAAAACATTTGAGATGTTTTTTTAAATTACCACGAACCTAAGACTGGTGCATCGGTCTAGAGGTTTTGTGATTGAGCACTCGGACTTTGAGGTCCTGTGTTATTAATGAAAGTTTTAAAGATGTTTAAAACTATGTGTGGTCGTAAGCTTTTGAGCTTCGGCAAGGAAATATGGAACACAAAGAAAAGTGTCAAGAACAAAGTGTTTTTGCATGCATTTGGTAGACGTGCCCACAGTTTTATCTGTGATTACCTTGCGGAGTCAGGTATTTCATGCTACGATTTTTCTTCATTGTGCCACGGTTGGATAATGAAACCCCATTTACGGTTTTATCACTGTGCCTTGGGTTTGGACAGTGTGCAATGGGTTTTGACTGTGTGCCTATGGCTATATGCCTTTATGTCATGGGATGGCAATCGAGCCTGATCAAGTCACCACAGTTGGGATATCTCATGAGATTAAGTGTGATTTGTAGATGATGTATATGAAGTGTTCATGCATAAGTTTTCAAACGATGATGTTTGGGGTGTGAAACCCATTGATTAACTATTGCCTTGTTATAAACGCTTATGTTTTTATGAAAATGTATATGTGTATGTTTTCTGTTATGTCTCACATGTAGCTATTATGTTAAATTCATATATTGGTGTCTCACCCTTACAAATATGTCAGGTTTATTCTAGACTACGGTAGTAATTTGATATACTAGTACAGATGAAGCGAAGGAATTCACTAAGTCACTCGAGGACTTAACTTCTAGATGCTCGAAGAAGCATTCGTTAGTGGGAATGACCAGGAGGGTATTTTAAATATTCGTCTTGTAGAGTGTCCAGCTTAGGAATTTTGATTGAGTTGTATAATTAAAAAGGTATTTAACTGTGAAATTGTAAGTTAGTTTTTGTTATAATTTTCTCTTTTGAAAATGAGACTCTTCGAGAAAATAGTTATGACTTGGCAACCTTGTTATGAATGTGTAAAGATATTCAATATGACTTCACTACTTTAATTTGTGTATCATGTTTCTAGAGCTTTCCGTTAAAGAAATTTTTACACCCGAGTTTTCTGCCGTAAAATAAATTAATTTCTGAAAGCAACCGACAAATATAATTTTTAATTTATTTCCGCACGTATTATGAAGTAATTCCAGGGGGTGTTATAGTTCCTGGAGAATCCATGAAATATTGATGGAAATGATGATGTTCTTAATAGAGTAGTGATCTTCCAATTGTAGACTTTCTTTAGTTTTGCCTTAGTCCCTCCTCTAATGGGATGAATAGAAATGGAGTTGTTGTTGTGTCTACAATTGGGGACCATAACCCCATATTTATAAGATCACATGCCCTTTCATGTAGAGACGTGACTGTAAATAGTTTTCTTATTTCTAATTTTGCCCATCATAAGAGGATAAAAAACCAGGTTGAAAGAAGAAACTCTCTGCTAGGGTTTGCATGAAGATTTAGGGTTTTACGTTGCATCATGGACAACATTGCACCTTGGCAATGTTTATTTCCTGAATCTTTCGTCCCTCCAATCCTTGCTTCTTCTCCATCCTCTCATCCTCCTCCTATTCCTTCTTCTGTTGTTCTGCATTCTGTGGAGATTCTGCCTCCAACCAAAAAGTCTTTTGCACAAGCTCTTAATAATGCTTGTGATATTACAATTAGTCAATTGCCAATTCCTTGCCTTAAGGGTGATGAGGTTGCGATCACCATCCCTGAAGAGGAGTACATTGCGGGGTTGGAGGCTTCTAAATGCAATCTGCGTGGTCGAATTCTTCTATCTAAAGGTGATTCTCCAATCAAAACTAATGACTTAGAGCCAAGTTAACAAATTTATGGAAGCCTATTGCTCAATGGAAATTTACCCTGATAGGAAGAGGTTTCTTTGAGTTTTTCTTTTCATCCTTTGAGGAAATGTTCAGAATCCTTGCAGCTGGGGCTTGGAGTCTTGAACCTGGCGTGCTAAGATTGTTTGCTTGGACACCAGACTTTAACCCTTCTCTTGTTAAACAAAAGAATGTTCAATGTTGGATTAAAGTTTTTGACCTTCCACAGGAATATTGGAGACCAAGAATTCTTTATTCAATAGCAAGGGTTATTGGCACACCATTATCTTTGGATGATGCTACCAAGAATAAAACATTAGGGCATTATGAAAGGATCTTGGTGGACATTGATCTGTCTGCTTAATTGCGAGATAAGTTGCTAGTGGAGAGGCAAGGTTTTGCTTTTTTTTATGGCCATTGAATATGAAAAGTTGCCTGAATTTTGTTCTAATTGCAAGATAATTGGGCATTCTTTAGGTAATTATAGAAAAGAAGGTGATGCGATTCAAAAGCATGGTCAAGAGGATATTGAAAGACTCAAGACCAGAAAACTATATGTTCCTACAAATAAGAATCCTGGGGTGATAATGTGCTTAATTGGGTTATTAATGAATAGGTGCATCTCCCTTTGATAGGATTAGACGGCCATGGAGATGATTTCTGCAACCCTCCAATCCAGCTCTATATTCCTCCTCCAGAATCTTGATTGCAACAGCATCTCCCTTCATGCATGGACGTGGAAGTTGGATGTATGGTATATCACGTGAGTTATTTATAGCCTGTGCGAATGTTTTGCACTGTATAACAGTATTGGTTGAAGAAGAATATTGAGAAATAGATGGAGAAGAAGAAGCCAAGAATTTCCATGGACAAACAGGATTGACATCGGCCATGGATGAGAATATGCAAACCCTAGGAGATCACATGAAGCAAAACCCTAGCAGAGCCAATTGAATCACTACAACACTTCTTGAATCGTCAATCATCTCTTGCTTATCTTTATGTATCCTCATTCATAAGACGATTATTCTTTTTTTACTTATCAGAGGATTTCTCTTTGCTGCTTAAAGCTTCACGTGACTTCTTCCTAATTGATTCCTCTTCTATACCTTAAACAATTTCAACAAACAACCATTAGTAATACAAATCTCAAAAACCTTGAAATTTGCATTAGAAAGTTTCTTGTAATTAAAAATTAAGTTCAAGAGGGTCTTTGACTCAAAAAATATGAATGTAAAATTATTGTAAATGATAAAATTGATTTTTTTTTTTCTTTTATGATCAAAGTTTTATTAAAAGGGTACAAGAGATACACCAACCTTACACAACACAAAGGAGAGAAAATTGAATAAATCATGCAAGTCCTAAATTTGATGTGAATTAACTTGGATTCTATGATATTTTCAATTTATGCATGAAATATGTTGCCACCTCTTTCGTGCACCATTTCTACAACTAGCTTTGCTATCATCCAAAACTATTATTTCTCTTTTGCACTTTTGTTCCTATGTATCACAAAAAGGTAAAAAAAAAGGACATAAAAAAGAAATAAAGGTTGGTAAAAAAAAAGGGAATGAAAACTCTTATGATTGGAAACATATTTATGTGAAAACCTTACTAAGGTCAAAGGATCAGTTTAGTGAGTTGAAGGGAGCAACATGACATATTGATGTACTTAAGAGACAAAAAAAAGTTTTTTTTTTAATATTACGAAAGGGTTTCTAGAAACTCTAAAAAGTGTTACAAAACTTTATAGTTGATGTAAATCGAGATTGGTGTTTCTTTACATTATAAAGTGGCCTAACCATTTATTGGTTTGTTACATGAAGATGAGGAAAAACATGGCTATAACTCTCAAATTTGTTAATGCTAGTCAATATTTTGGCTTTTGTTTCTATGTATCTCAAAAAAGTAAAAAGAATGTTTTTATGCGAGCACGACCTTATTGAGAGGTCAAATGATTAATTGAGTGAGTTAAAGGGACAAACATGACACATTAATGTACTAAAGAGACATAAAAATTATTTTAATATTACAAATGGGTTTCTTGCAACTACAAAAGTGCTACAAAACTATATTGTTTACGTAAACCGAAAATAACGTTTTTTCACATTATAAAGGGATTAAACCACTTTTGGTTTGTTACATGTAGAGGTACAAAAATATGAAAGCTTTCAAGTATGTTTATGTTTTGATCCTTTTCTTTTCCCTAAATTTTGTTGTAACTCCTAGTGAGTAAACCATTCTCTCCTCCTTTACAATGATATGATATCTGGAAGACTGGAACTCGTGTTATGTATTCATCCCTTTGTGGTGGTGTAATTACTTGGAGATTAGCCAAACAAATTTTATTCTTAAATATATAGCGGGGTCAAAGTTTATTACTCTGAAAATTGGCTAATAATGAAGCTGAATGGTTGCAAAAACTTCTTAGAAAATATTTTATTATGAGTTAAACTAAGTGTTTATTTGTGATTGCCAAGTGGCAATAATGAATATATTTTGTCGTAATTTAAAATAGAGACACACGTATGTGTTACGATTTTTTATTAATTCTTCTCACAAATTATTTTGAAATATATGGGGGGTTGTTGGATATTTTATTTCAATTTTTCAAAATAATTTAAAATTTTAAAAAATAAATTCATTATTTATTATAATTTATTTCCTCTAATATTTTCTTTAATATTTTAATTTTCTTTTAATGCTCCTTAATACATTTTAATGAATTTGATTATATTGTCAGATTACCTTTAGTTTTTAACGTGCCATTTATGCCTCGTAATATTTCTTAATTATTTGATCAAATCATTAGAATAAAAAAGGTGGTGCTTCAGAAGATGGTTGTATGTCTATTTCTTACCATTTGTGCCTATGAAGAAGAAAACCATTCTTCTTTATTTGTTTTGTTTTAAAGTTGGGCAGTAGTTGTTAAAGAGTGCTGAATTTTTCCTTCTTTTTCATTTTTTTACTAATTTTGGTTGTGAAAGTTTTTAACAGTGGTTGTTTTCAAACATATTTTCTTCCTCTTTTTTTTTTTTTTTTGAGTGAGTTGATATAATTATTGCTGTTTTTGTTTATCTATATTATTCTGGAAGAGTCTGTTAAATCCAGAAGTTATTCGCATTATTATTACCATTATGGTGAAATAATCCTTAAGGACAATGTCATGTACACGTCTCATGATATAAACATTATTTTCTCTATTTAATTTTATTGATGTTCTTCATCGTTTTCTCTATTTTCTAACAAAACAATCTTAACAGACAACCATTAGTAATACAAATCTCAAAAAACTAGAAATTTGCATTAGAAAGTTTCTTGTCATTAAAAATTAAGTTCAAAACGATTTTTGAGTCAACAAATATGAATCGTAAAATTGTTGTGAATGAGAAAATTGAATAAATCATGCAAGTCCTAATTTTGATGTGAATTAACTTGGATCCTATGATATTTTCAATTTATGCATAAAATATGTTGCCACCTCTTTCGTGCATCATTCTTACAACTAGCTTTGCTATCAACCTATCATCCAACACTATTATTTCTCTTTTGTGCTTTTGTTCCTATGTGTCACAAAAAGGTAAAAAAAGATAGATAAAAAAAGAAAGAAAGGTTTGTAAAAAAAGGAATGAATTTTGATGACTAGCAACATTTTTATGTGAGAAACCTTACTGAGGTCAAAGGATCGGTTGAGTGAGTTAAAGGGAGCAACTTGGCATATTGATGTTCTTAAGAGACAAAAAAGTTTACTTTAATATTACAAAAGGGTTTCTTGCAACTCCAAAAGTGTTACAAAACTATATAATTGATGTAAATCGAGATTGGTGTTTTTGATATATACATAAAATATGTTACCACCTTTTTCGTGCACCATTTCTACAACTAGCTTTGCTATCACTCAACACTATTACTTCTCTTTTGGTTTTTGTTCCTATGTATCTCTAAAAGGTAAAAAAAAAAAATAAAGGAAAGAAAGGTTGGTAAAAAAAAAGAAAGAAAAAAAGAAGAGGAATGAGCTCTAATAACCATTGATGTTTTTATGCGAGAACATTATTGAGGTCAAGTGATCAATTGAACGAATTAAGGGGACAAACATGACACATTAATGTACTTAAGAGACATAAAAATGATTTTAATATTACAAATGAGTTTCTTGCAACTCCAAAAGTGCTACAAAATTATATTGTTGATGTAAACCGAAAATGGCATTTTTTCACACTATAAAGTGATTAAACCACCTCTGGTTTCTTACATGTAGAGGAGCAAATTGAAACATGACTAAAACTCTCAAGTATGTTTATGCTTTGATCCTCTTCTTTTCCCTATTTCTTGTTGTAACCAATGGTGAGTGGTCCCTTTTCTCCTCCTTTTCAATTTTTCTTTTTTACCTTATAGATAAGCTTTCCTTTCGTTTTAATAACATTCTTTCATTTCAACTTTGCATCATACCAGCTGCTTACTGTGAGAATGATTTCGATTGTGAACACGTTTGTCCTCCCGACGAGGGTGGGATGTGCATTGTGTATGAGTGTTTCTGCTTTTAACAGTTAAGTTGTCATAATTTTACATTATTTATACTTTGTTGTACGTTTTAGTTTTTATGATAGTCTCAGAAGTATATCAGATTATATTATGCAAGTGATCTTACATATGTTCGCACCCAGGAGATATGGAGAGCTACAACTTTGCCAAATAATTATAAATATCTGTCTACTTTATTTAATAAAGGCAATATATCATTATGTAATAGTTTCTAAAGTAGTCATTTATTCTACTTTTGCATTTAGTATAAGAATAGTATGTAAAATAAAGTGAACTAGTATGTATTCAAAGAGCCACTGGAAGAGCCAAAGTTCAATCATCAGAAACAAATTCGATATAATATTGTTATATACTGAAATATGCATGATTGTTTAAGAGGAAAGATGATTGTTTTTATATAAAAAAAATACTATATATAGGAGGGATCGATTAATACCCAAGTATATCATTTTTGCTTTGCGCCCACTTTTAGCTTTGATTTTATTTTTATTAACGATGTAAAATCTTACTAAAGTTAAAATCATAGTCATCGTTCGATGAAAATAAAATCAACGACTAAAGATGTGTAAGTCAAAAATAATTATACAAATCTACCTGTATATGTGTTATATATATATATATATATATATATATAGCGAGAGAGAGAGAGAGAGAGAAAGAGTTATGATGACAGGGGAGTTCGCCCGAGAGTATGGCGAACTAGCCATCTGCGGTGATCCATCCAAGAGTTAGGTGGGTAGTGGCCCTCCGTGGTGATTCATACGAGAGTAAGCTGAATCGGCTATCCAAGGGGTCCACCCATGGGTTGGTGGACTTCCAACATTGGTGCTTGTTGGCCAATGTGGATATGTAACTCCAAAGTCGTCTTCCTAAGCTAGTTATGGATCCACATGCACGCATATGAAGTAGTGAAGTAACACTGCATCGCATAACATATTTTAATTGATATGATGTAATGAAATTGACATGTTAATTGTTGCCATGCTGTGATATTTTATGTGTTGTGTGAATATCTTACTCTTTATTCCATTACCGTTTATGTTTATACGTATAGTGTTTTACTCCCTATTTGTTGTTGTTGCTTGCATGTATCTTAGTTTATGCAGAGGATGATGAGCAGTCTGTTGAGGAGTGATTCCGAGGAGATCGTTTACTTGTAGTTCAGGACCTTTTATGTTTAGTTATTTTCCGATGTAAATCGATATTGGTTACCAGCTCTGATTATGTGACATCGGGGATTTGGGATTTATGTTTTATGTTTTGGTTTATGTTTTTTTAGGCAATTGCTATGTTACCTTGCTATGTTACCTTGTTTATGTTTCAGATCATGTGATACCTGATACCTCTTCAGTTTAAATTATTTTAGTGTATATTTCATATGTTTTATTTTGTATTTATCGTATGTGGGGTAGTGGATGTCACACGAGGTATGTACCACAGTAGGAAACAATTCCAAATAGATTACGATGGCAAGTAATATGATAGGTAAATTTATTTTTTAAAAATATTTAACTTGCAGCGGGAAAAGAGGAGAAATAAATTAATAGATTTTCAAGCGAGAAGGAAAAAAAATGACAGACAAATATATATTCTAAAATGGTTAACTTACACGGGAAAATAGGAGAAAAAAATAAAATAGATTTTTAAGAGAGAATAAAATAATAATATAATAGCTAAATATATTTTCTAAAAACGGTTAACTTGCCTGAGGAAAAGAGAAGAAACAAATCAATTTGATTTTCAAGAGAGAAGAAAAAAATAATATGATAGATAAATATATTTTATAAAAATAGTTGACTTGTACGAGAAAAGATGATAAATAAATCAAATGGATTTTCAAGAGATAATAAAAAAGTAATATGATAGATAAATATATTTTCTAATAATAGTTAACTCGCATCGGGGAAAGAGGATAAATAAAACTAAAAGATTTCCAAGAGAGAAAAAAAAAATATGATAGATGAATAAATTTTCTAAAAATGTTTATCTTACCTTGGGAAAGAGGATAAATAAATCAATTAGATTTTCATGAGAGAATAAAAATAATAATATTATAGATAAACATATTTTCTAAAAATGAGTAACTTACATGGTGGGAAAAGTAGAAATAAATCAAATAGATTTTGAAGCGAAAACATTTTTATGATTTTTTAAATGAAAGACTAAGGCATGCAAAGGCATCACAATAGAGAAGGTCATCCCAATTAGGTTGGCACCACCAGCCCTACCAATCATCTACAACACACCTAAATATTATTGAAAAATAAAAAAAAAATACAAAAAGACATAGGGGGGCATTAACCAAAACCCATGAAAGAATTAACAAAATCTAAAATTAGGAAGACCTTGTCTATTCCTAATGAAGTCATCCTTAATAAAATGAGGGGGGAGATCTCACCAATGAAAACCATGATTTGAAGATCCAAATGAGGCTAATTTGTTAGCGCAAGCATTACCTTCTCTAAAAATGTGAGCAACTGAAAATTGCATTTGAGAGGCAAACACCAAGCAGTTTCTCCATCTATATCTAAGTTTCCAAGGAATTGCCTTATTAGAATTAAAGGCTTACACTACTAGTTTAGAATCACTTTCCAACCACAACTTAGTCCAACCTTTGTTAAAAGCAATCTCAATAGCATTCATGGCTGCCACAAGCTCAGCTTGAAAAGCAAAGTTTATACCAATGTAAGTTGAAAAACAACCAAGAATAGCACCACTTGAATCACGAAATATACCACCACTAGCAGCATGACCTGGGGAGCCCTTAGCCGATCCATCAATGTTGCATTTTATCCAAGAACACTTTGGGGGGATACCAATCCACCTGCTTTATGGAAGGAGCCTTGCAGCACTGACCCGAGATTGAGAAATGCTTAAGAATATTAAACTCCTCTATTGAGGAAAACATGGAACTAGGAGATAAAGATCCCGATAGACTGGTAGCAGCTAAGATAGCACCAATAGCACTTGAATGAGTAATTGAAATGTTATTGAATCTGCTTTGATACCTGCAGCTCCAAATCATCCAAACCACATTGATGATGGCAGCCTTGATGACCAAATTAAGCTGTCTGCTCTAGTTTCTGTCCAGAAGAGAGAAGATTGCAGCAATTGAGGACAGATCTAAAGGACATTGCAGGGAGTGACTCAGCCATTGCCATAAATGGATTGAAAATTTACAATGTAAAAACAAATGCTCAATGGTTTCATCCAATTCCCCACATAAAGAGCACATTGAAACTAAGATAATACCTCTTTTCTAAGGCAATCATCAGTTGACATTTTTCTATGATATATCCTCCAAACTAAAAAAGACCTAGTAGGAGGAATATAGCTAGACCAAAGAACCTTACACCAATTCTGAGCTGCAGGAGTGTTGATAAACATAAAAGCCTCTTTAAGAGACAATGCACCCAAATCAGTGTTCTTTCCAAACCAGCTGATCTTTCACATCAGCACAAATTGGGATCACCAGCTTGCTAATGACTTCACAAAGATCAGGGAACTTTGCACATAATTCTGGGGGAAGCAACCAAGAGCCATGACTTGTGAAATCATGAACATTTGCCTGAAGGGAATCATGAAGATTAGAAGGCAAATGAATGGCATCTACAATAGGATGATCTAGCCAACTATCTTTCAAAAAATTAATGCTTTTTCCATCCCCAATAATCCAAGAAGTATTGTCATAAACTAAGCACAAGAATTTTCTAAGTCCAGGCCAAATGGATGACTTACAGTATGAAGTAGGATATTTTCTGTTTTTGAGAAATCTAGCTCTCAAGAAGGCTGCCCAGTATTCATTTGCTGAAACAACTTCCCAGGTTAGCTTTAGCAAGGCAGAGTCATTAATGGCTCGGATTGATCTTAGGCCAAGGCCACCTTCCTTTAGAGGAGTGCACATATTCTTCCAAGCAACTGTGACAAGCTTTTTAGAATGAATATCCCTAGACCAAACAAAGTTTCTAATCCATCTATCAATAGACTTAAGTAAAGAAACAGGCCAAGAGTATATGTGGAAGCCATATACAACATGCCATTAATAATTGAATTCACAAGCTGCACTCTACCCATAATGGAGAGAAGAGAGCCTTTCCAAACACTTAATTTGGCCTTGATCCGATCTGCAATAGGCTGAAAGTGAGACGCTTTAGGTTTCCCCTTGAAGATTGGAACACCAAGGTAAATGAAAGGCATACTACCTGCAGGAAAGCCAATAATGGATTTTAATTCCTGCAATCTTCTCGCTTATCAAAAAAAAAAAAAATTCCTGCAATCTTCTGGAAGAAACTGAGCCTGCAAAGAACCTACATTTCCCAATGCTAAGATGCTGACCAGAAATTGCAGCATAGTCATCAAATAAAGACATCAAAGTGGATAAGTTCTTTTTAGTTCCCTTGCAAAAAATCTGAACATCATCAGCATATAGGACATGAGAAGGAGTTTGGAACCCCCTAGGACTTGCCATAGACATAAGCTGCTTAGAGTTTACTAAAAGATCAATGCTCTTGCTTAAAACATCTTATGCTAGGCAAAAAAGAAGAGGAGATAGTGGATCGCCTTGTCTATTACCTCTCTTAATGGATATATAGCCGACATCATGACCATTAACCATAAAAGAAAGTCTAGCTGATTTAAGGATTGTGAGGATCCAATTGCAGAACTTCGAATCAAAACCAAAAGCATCAAGCACTTTAAGAAGGAAAACCCAATCCAAAGTGTCAAAACCCTTTTTTATATCAAACTTCAAAGCCACATTGCCACCAAAAGATTTAGAGTCTAAAAGGTTGATTGCTTCAGAGGCAGTATAAATGCATTCAGATATGTGCCTATTCTTAATAAAACCTTTTTGCTGAATAAAGACAATCTTGGGAGCAATTAAAGCTAACCTGTCAGCTAGAATCTTGGTTATGATCTTGAATTGAAAATTTGCAAGCGAAATAGGCCTATAATCTTCAATTTTTACAGCCTCAGGGAACTTTGGAATAAGAGCCAGAGAATTAGAATTCTTCCCAGGAAGCAACTAGTCTTGAGTAAAGAATTGCAAAACTGATCTATGAACATCTTCACAAACAATTTCCTTGAAAAATTGGTAGAAGCAGCCCCCGAAACCATCTGGACCAGGAGAACCAGAACCATTCTAAAAAACTGCTGTCTTTGCCTCTTCCATAGAAGGAAGGTTAGTTAACATGCAATTGTTCACATTGTAGACCAATTTGGGGATGGCTCTTTCAATCAAACCATAATCAGAACACTCATTCTCAGAAGCATAGAGGTTAGAATAGAAATCAAGAACATGTTGCTATATATCAGCTTGAGAATCAATCACAAGATCATCCTTTTTCAAAACTGTCATCTGCTTTGTAGTATGTTTAACTTTGGCCATTTTATGAAAAAATGCAGTATTTCTATCTCCTTTTTTTTTTTTTTTTTGATACAAATATTTCTATCTCCTTTTGTATACCAGTTGTACTGACTTTTCTGCTTCCAAAAGTCCTCCCCATAAGACAAAGCTTTTTGCAATTCAATTTGTGCTTGATTTTCCTGCACTTGAAGGGAATCCGAATAGCCAACATCCTGAATTTGTTGCTGCTCCTGAATTTGTTGCTGCACAAAATTCAGATCAGAGAAGGCCTTTTCAACATTTTGAGTAACATTCCCAAAAATGTTTTTATTCCAGATTTTCAATTCTGCTTTCAACAATCTCAGCTTCTGAGCTAAGATAAACATGGGGGCAGCCATTAACTTGCCTAGACTAAACCTCTTTAACAAGCCTACCACAATCAATATGATCACACCACATGCTAAAGAATTTAAATGAGGAAGGCTTAGGTACATAACCTTTGTCAAGAGATAAAAGGACTGGGAAATGATCAGATTTGTTTCTAGTTAGAGTGGTGCAGGAAATTTTGTCCCAAAAGGCTATGAAATTATCATTTACAACCTATCAAGCCTAAGTTCAGTATAAGCATTCCCACTTCTCCTATTGCACCAAGTGAACTGAGCTCCTTTTGTCTGAACATGAGTTAACTTGTTGGCATTAGACCAGTTGCTGAAATCTTCACAAGATTGCTTCAAAGGCAAAGAGCCTCCTCTCTTCTCATGAGCCCCCAAGACAACATTGAAGTCTCCAATGAAAATCCAAGGACAAGAGTAATTGCTGGTTAGAGAGGACAATTCATGCCAAAGTTGTTTCCTACCCAAGTAAGTTGTAGAGGCATAGATACCTGAGATTCAAATCTGCTGGTTCTCCCAAACCACCAAGAAAGAGCAGTGCTGGACAGAAACTGATATTGAAGCAGGACAAATACTTTCAGAGCATAAACACCAGAAACTTGGAATTTTGTTGTTTCTTTCATTAAACATAAAAGATTTCAGTCCTAAAGCCTTCCAGAAAGTAGGAGAAATACTAAAGAACTCCACCCAATGTTCTGCAATGAGAACCAAGTGAGGCTTATGCTAATTACACAGTTTTTTCAGAATTAGTCTAGATTCAGCATTACCTAGACCTCTGATGTTCCAGAAAAGGATCTTCATCATGCAAAGTTTCTAGGACCAGCCCTAGATCGGGTGTTACCATCCACTTTCATGGGATAAATTGTAGCATTTTTTCTATTCTTTTTAAGCTTCTTTTTCTGAGATTTCGACAACACATGAGTGAAACCAGCATTAGCCTTATCTACCACAGCATTTTTAACCTGATTTAAAACTTCATTATCAGCATGGTCCTGAAATTCATTATCAGTTTGATCAGCCCAGAACTTTGACACAATTCTCATGTCATTCCTTGCAGCATCCGATAACAGATTTTTGGAGGTAAATTCCACTCTTTCAACCTGTTCTGGAGAACATCTATTACCCACTGAAGCTTGAAGATGCAGAGAATCCAGAGGAGACTTTTGAGAATCAGAAGCTTAGTCAATCTTATGATTTTGAATCACATTTTGAGGGCCACCCGAAACTAAGGATTCATCAAAAACAGTTTCAACGGAATCTGAAGCCTCATCAACAAAAATTGCTGCAGCCGCATCCTTTTGCTGATTTTCAGCATCATTAATAATGCGATTATCTTGAACTATTTGTTCAAGAACATGAGGCACAGAATCAATATACAGTGGGGTCAAAGTTTATTACTCTGAAACCGGTTGATAATGAAGCTGAATGGTTGCAAAAACTTCTTAGAAAATATTTTATTATGAGTTAAACTAACTCCTTATGTGTTTATTTGTGATTGTCAAGCGGCAATAGTGACTATATTTTGTAATTGAAAATAGAGACAAACGTATGTGTTATAATTTTGGAAAGTAAGCTACTAAATTACGAGGCCTTGTGAAGTCAAAAAGGAATTTGATCGATTTTCTAACAAAGCAAAAAACAATAGTGAGTAAAACATCGAGGGGGATGAGACTTGAGCCAATGTGAAATTAACGGTGATGGTAACCCAACCTTCGTGATTGGAGATGCCATGAAGAAGGTTCATCTGGGTAAAAACAAACCACTTGTTAGTTCTGCTAGTACTAATAATTTTATCGCTTCCTATGGTGTGAGAAGTGCTAGAGTGTATTTATTGAGAGGATGAGATGAAAGCTTTCAATGAATTACATATCCCTCGTGAGTGGGTATAAAGTGCAGTATATTGTATACACTTCATGAAATCACCTATATGAGTGTCAAGTGGGGCCGCTTGTATGAGATTATGGCATAATCTCCAGAGCACTAATGAATTACCAGGCGCGCGCATAGCCTATTATGGCAAAACAGCGTAATAGCAAGAATTGTGGTGCTGTAATATGATGGTAGACCTCTAACATACACAAAAGTGTTTTAGTTTATAAAAGTTTACTTCACCAGCTCACTTGTATGGTATGCCTATCAGTCTAGGTTTGGTTTATAGTCCAAAAGATACGAGATTCAAAGCGTTAACATCCATGTGATCAACTATATTTTTTATTAATTCTTCTTGCAAATTATTTTGAAATATGTGGGGGGTTGTTGGATATTTTATTTCAATGTTTCAAAATAATTTAATATTTTAAAAAATTAAATTCATTATTTATTATAATTTATTTCCTCTAATATTTTCTTCCATATTTTAATTTGCTTTTATTAATCATTAATACATTTTAATGATTTTGATTATATTGTCTGATGACCTTTAGTTTTTAATGTGCCATTTATGCCTCTTAATATTTCTTAATTATTTGATCAAATCATTAGAATAAAAAAGGTGGTGCTTCATGAGGTGGTTGAACGTCTGTTTATTACCATTTGTACCTATATATGAAGAAGAAAATCATTCTTCTTTATTTGTTTTGTTTTAAAGTTGGGCAGTAGTTGTTAAAGAGTACTGAATTTTTCCTTCTTTTTCATTTTTTTTTACAAATTCTGGTTGTGAAAGTTTTTAACAGTGGTGTTTTTAAACATATTTTCTTCCTTTTTTTTTTTGAGTGAGTTGATACAATTCTTGCTGTTTTTGTGTATCTAGATTATTTTGGAAGAGTCTATTAAATCCCGAAGATATTCGCATTATTATTATCATTGTGACGAAATAATCCTTAAGGACAATGTTATGTACACGTCTCAGACTATAAACATTATTTTATCTATTTACTTTTATTGATGTTCTTCATCTTTTTTTCTATTTTCTAACAAAACAATCTCAACAAACAACCATCACTAATACAAATCTCAAAAAACTAGAAATTTGCATTAGAAAGTTTCTTGTCATTAAAAATTAAGTTCAAAACGGTTTTTGACTCAACAAATATGAATCATAAAATTGTTGTGAATGAGAAAATTGAATAAATCATGCAAGTCCTAATTTTGATGGGAATTAAATTGAATCCTATGATATTTTCAAGTTATGCATAAAATATGTTGCCACCCTTTCGTGCATCATTCTTACAACTAGCTTTGCTATCAGCCTATCATCCAACACTATTATTTCTCTTTTGCGCTTTTGTTCCTATGTGTCACAAAAAGGTAAAAAAAAAAAAAAAAAGACATAAAAAAGAAAGAAAGAAAGGTTGGTAAAAAAAAGGAATGAATTTTGATCAATTGAGTGAATTAGGGGGACAAATATGACACATTAATGTACTTAAGAGACATAAAAATGATTTTAATATTACAAATGAGTTTCTTGCAACTCCAAAAGTGCTACAAAATTATATTGTTGTTGTAAACCGAAAATGGCATTTTTTCACACTATAAAGTGATTAAACCACATCTGGTTTCTTACATGTAGAGGAGCAAATTAAAACATGACTAAAACTCTCAACTATGTTTATGCTTTGATCCTCTTCTTTTCCCTATTTCTTGTTGTAACCAATGGTGAGTGGACCCTTTTCTCCTCCTTTTCAATTTTTCTTTTTTTACCTTATAGATAAGCTTTCCTTCTGTTTTAATAACATTATTTCATTTCAACTTTACATCATACCAGCTGTTTACTGTGAGAATGATGCCGATTGTGAACACTTTTGTCCTCCTGGCGAGCATGGGATGTGCATTATGAATGAATGTTACTGCTTTTAATAGTTAAGTTGTCATAATTTTACATTATTTATATTTCGCTGTATGTTATATTTTTTATGATAGTCTCAGAAGTGTATCAGATTATATTATGCAAGTGATCTTACATATGTTTGCCCCTAGAAGATATGGAGAGCTACAACTTTGCCAAATAATTATAAATATCTATCTACTTTAATTAATAAAGGCAATATATGATTATGTAATAGTCTCTCAAGTAGTCATTTATTCTACTCTTGCATTTAGTATAAGAATGGTATGTAAAATAAAGCTAACAAATATTAGTATGTATTCAAAGAGCCATTGGAAGAGCTAAAGTTCAATCATCGGAAACAAATTCGATATAATATTGTTATATACTGAATGATTAAGAGTGATTAAGAGGAAAGATGATTGTTTTTATATAAAATATTATATATAGGAGGGATCGATTTACACCAAAGAAAATCATTTTTTTGCTTTATACCCACTTTTAGCTTTGATTTTATTTTTATTAACGATGTAAAATCTTACTAAAGTTAAAATCACAGTCATCGTTAGATGAAAATAAATCAACGACTAAAGATGTGTAAGTCAAAAATAGTTACGTAATATATATATATATATATATATATATATATATATAGAGAGAGAGAGAGAGAGAGAGAGAGAGGGAGGGAGGGGGGGAGAGAGGTGTAATGAACTTTTTGATCCCTATATTTTAGGTGAGTTTTGGTTATAGTCCCTGACAATTTAAAAATGTTGGTTTTAGTCCCTATATTATTTCAAAACATTGGTTTTGGTCCCCACCTGTTTCTCTGCATATCCTGAGTATCTTCCAATAACAACTCCAAGACTCAATTCCAACTCTTCTTTATCACTTGCTCAACCACTGCAAAAGCTAAGGGAAAATATTCATCATTTGGGTCCCTATAAACTGCTATCAGTAGTTGCCCGTCGTACATTATTTTTAGGTGGCAGCCTTCAACCCTGACGAATGGCCTACAACCAGCTATAAAACCCTTTTTGCAGCCTTCGAGACACATATAGAAACTTCCAAACCTAGGTTGCAAATTAGGACTAAGCCTATCTAACTCTAGGGACTAAAACCAATGTTTTGAAATTGTCAGGGACCAAAACATTGCAAAAAAATGATAGGGACCAAAACCAAAACTCACCTAAAGTGTAGGGACCAAAAAGTTTTGAATTATTTATTGTATGTATGGAATGTTTTAATTTGTTGGTTTGAATTTGATACTACGTTTTAATTTCTTATTTCAAAAGGATGTGACTAATCAATGTAATAATAGCATATGAGAATCAAATTAGATGCAAATATTACTGATTTGGAAATAAACCTAAAGTATTAATGCAAATATTTTTTTTTAAATCAAAACCATTACAAATGCTAACAATTCTAATGCTAACAATTGAATCAGACTAATTATTTCCATAATTTCCATATGAGCTGGAATTACCATAATTAGTTATGCATTTTCCATATTTTCTATTTTCTACAATATGCATTGATACTGCTCGCAAAAAGTATTAAAATGTTTCCCTTTTTTATTCACCAAATTTTTTCCCCTTTTGAAACAATACAAATATAATTTTTCAGAATCCATCAGAATCAATATTTGAATCTTCGTTTCTGATTTGCCTATCATAGTATTAATTTGGTCCTTCTATTTCGTTTTTGTCAGCATTAATATGTATACAAAATTATATTCAAATCATTTCTCTTTAATTCTCTAATTCAAGTTGTATTCAAATAATTCCCATTAAAATATATACAATATAATATTCAAATCATTTCCTTTTAATTCTCTTTAGCCGTTTGATTCAAATTATATTCAAAAAATTTCCATTTAACCAAGTGGTTGAGTGCAAGTGGTTAACGCACTGCTACTTAAGGACGGACCGTTCGGGCTCTACCCGAGTTTGATCCTTGGATATGCAACAACTCTTGGTCAGGCTTTAAAAACCACGTGGCCGACTCGGAGATTAGTTCCATAGCGAGTTCAAAGGATCTAAGCCGTGAGGATACTTCGAGGGCTCACTCGATCCCAAGGACTAATTAGGGAGAGTACCAAACCAAAAAAAATAATTTCCATTTGAGTTTGTTTGTTGTTGTCACTCACACTAATAGGCTAGATGGTGGCCATTAATTATGTCACTCACCGAGTTAGATAAACCATTTTGTTGCAGTAGATAAATCTTTCTTTATGACTTTCTTAATTTAATTAATATTGAATTTGTTTGGCATTGTTTATATTTGATTACCATTATAAAACCAATTATATTTAATTGCCGATACTATTGGATTGGCATTTCTTTGTATTATTGGCCATTTGATTGGCATTTTGTATTTTTTATAAGCTGGCATTTTGTAATTTAATTTAATTAATATTTCTTTAAAAACATATGTAGCATTAAATTTTCAGAGAAGAAGTACAATATTAAGATAGTGGAAGAAGAAATGGTTAGTGATGTAACACCCTGATTTTCACTATTTTGTTTTAATAGCGGTATATAAACACATAAATGTTTATATTTTTATCCGAGACTTAGAAAATGATTTTGGATAAATCAAAGTCATATTTGTACTCTACTTTATTGTAGAGAGTTACGGTTAAATTTTGGGTTGAAAATTCAAATGAAACCCGGTCTGTGTTTTTACTAACAGTAAAATTTTACTGATCAGAAAACCTAATTTTGACTAGTGAACGAAATGGTTAGGTTTTATATCAATTTTCCAATGACTTTGGTTATTTTGAAAATTTTTACTTAAAAGTGAAATAATATATATTATTCTGGCAATATACTAAATCGGGTGAATGACGGAGCTGAATACGGGATTGTCGGGACTCGCTAACGGATAAATCACAAGTCATTCCAAGATGACTTATGTAGGTGAGTCATGCAGGTGACTCACTATTTTAATCATGACATTAGAGGTAAAAAGGCCATTATGTCCTTAGTTGTTCTTAAAATGTCAAAATTGCCCTAAGTGAAATTACACCTTTGTCCTCAAATGAAAAACAAATTGGACCTCCTTGCCGTCCATTTCCATGGCCCAAGACCCCCCACTTAGGCCATTTCACTCATTTTCATCAACTTCATCTTCTTCCTTAAGATTTCTTTCATTTTCTCTAAGTTAGCCATAACCAAATTTGTGAAGAAACCACTTGAATCCTTGTCATTTTTCAACATCCAAGAGGTATACCATACTCATATCACTCAATCAATATCATGTTCTTCATTCAATTTCTTGATTCAAGGCCATGATCATCATGTTTCATTCTAGGGTTTTTATGTTAAAAAATTTCTAGAAAATCATAGAAGAATCCTATGATCATGAAACCAATTTCTATGAACTTGTCATCATCTCTATGTTTGGTATTCAAGAGTACTTGGTAGATCAGGGGGAGTTAGAGTCTCATCCTGCACCAGTCGATCATGTTCTAGAGGCAGCACCCGTGACACCTCCGGCACCTGTCGTACCTATTCCAGAGGTAGATGAGGTGGTGGAGGAGGATCCGGAGAAGGACTTGGAGATGGAGCTCGAGTATCACCCACTATCACGGTCTCCCCAATGGACATCATTAGTATAGACCAACTGTAGGAGTTGATTCCATTTTTGGGTAGTGATCTTGATAGCCTTTTATTCTGGCTACTAAGAGCCATTGCGTTTTTGAGATGTGGTTCCAGACAATCACTATGTGCTTAGATATGTTTTTATTTCTTTACTTTGTTTATCTGTAAGAATGGTCTATCCTTATAAAGGCCCTGTGAAAAACTGATGATGTTGTAGTATGTATAAAGTTATGATGCATATATATATATATATATATATATGTGTGTGTGTGTGTGTGTGTGTGTGTGTGTGTGTGTGTGTGTGTGTGTGTGTGTGAAATACTTAATAACTATTATTTTCCAAAAGTAACCAGCAAATCATTTTAAAGTTTTATTTTTCCGCAACGAGTGACCATGTGATGTCCCAAGAAGGGATGTCACAAGTGATGATTTATGAATATATTGGGTAAATACCAAATGTTAAAAATAATATGGTGGATAGATATATTTTCCAAGAATGAGAAAAATAATCAAAATATTTTCAAGAAATAAGATTTTTTCCATATGGTAGATAATTATATTTTCTAAAAATGGTTAACTTACATGAGCAAAAGATGAGAACCAATTCAAATATATTTTCAAGAGATAATAATAATAATAATAATAATAATAATAATAATAATAATAATAATAATAATAATAATACAAAAATATATTTTCTAAAAATAGTTAACTTCACAGGAAAAAGAGAAAAATAAATCAAATAGATTATCAAGAGGAAAGAAAAAAATAATATGATAGAAGGTAATTGAACCAAGGTGTGACACCCCATTTTTCATCTACATGCTTATATGTGTTTGTTTTATTTAATATAGGCAAAATAGGTAAATTAGAATTATACGTTTATTTTATTTTTCACATTGGTCCTATATGTTTTTTATTTTTCAAATTTGTCCTACACGTTATGTTCTGTTTTCACATTAGTCTTTTCCTTCAATTTTGACCTACCGTCATCAATTTTGATGCCATGTATCGGACTAAGGGGATAGCCACATCAGATCAAAATTGACGGCGTTAGGTCCAAAATTGACGGAAATGACTAATGTGAAAACAGAACGTAATGTATAGGACCAATTCGAAAAATAAAACACTTATAAGACCAATGTGAAAAATAAAATAAACGTGTAGGATCAATTTACCTATTTTGCTTTTAATATATGTTCCCAATAGTTGATATGTTGTGCTAGATTGTTAGGAGAGTGTTTTAGGAAAGCTAGAATGGGGTGAAGGGGAATTTTCTGGTCAAAAATCCATTCCTGACATATGACCATGGTCGTGCTCATGTGCACCACGACCCCGTGCTCAAGGGTGTGATCCAGTGGCTTTGCGAGCCACGAGCACAGCCCCGTGCTTAATTGAGCATGACCATGACGGAAAATCAAGCATTTGACAAGGTTTTTGTAGACCCTATGCTCCTTTAAGCACGACTCCCTGCTCGGTATTGAGAATGACTGTGCACAAGGTGAGCACGACCTTGTGCTCGGGGTCTGACAACACAAAAACGCTGGGTTGGGAGGGTTACAAGCCATAACCCTCACCTTGACACTTTTTCACAATCCTTGTGCGACAGAAACCCTCTCCTCTCTTTTCTTGAATTGAGAGTAAGCCGTACATTAGTGTCAACTAAGGTAATCTTGTAAACTCTTTATTTATCTCTTTTTGTTTTCTTGATTTGGAGATTAATTGTTCTTCCCTTTTTTATGTTCTTGACCAAGGAGTGTTGAACTTGTCGAGCCGTTCGAGGGAGTCAAGTTTAGAGTTCGCTCTAGTTAACCATAGATTAAGATCGTCACGCCAGGTATGGGGAAAAGGAATTAGTATGAACGTATAGATTTGGGGTAGCACAAGATGAGGGTTACCCATGACCCTTTTGTGTGATATATGTCTTAATTGATGTTTGACTACAAATTATTATTGTTGATATGTGAATGAGTATGTATGTTTATATGATTCGTATGATTTTGGTATGACGTATGTGTAATATTGATGACAATGATTGTATGTCATTAGTAAATGCATTGTACTGCAATGCCGTGAAATAATGAGTTGTCGTCGTTATTAAAAATACGTTAATTAAGACTTAGGGATGTATTGAGTCTAAGACTAAAAATCAGTAGTTAATGTTCATAAGACATGAAGATAGCAAAGAGTGTAACATCCCGATTTTTTGACTTTCTAATATCGATAAAAATTATATAAATGATTATATTTTTATCCGAGACTTAGAAAATAATTTTGGATAAACCAAGATCATATCCTTACTCTACTTAATTGTAGAGAGTTACGATTAAATTTTAGGTTGAAAATTCAAACGAAACCCGGTTTGTGATTTCACTGATAGTAGAATTTTACTAACTTGTAAACGAAAAATTTAGAATTTATATTTAATTTCTAATGACTCTGGTCATTTAGAAATATTTCACTTACAAAGTGGAATAATTTTTTTTTATTTCTGGACGTTATGTTTAATCGGGTAAACGACGAAGCCGTATACGAGATTTTTGGACTGCTAAAGGTTGATCCTCAAATTTTCAAGAAGATTCTAAAAGGTTTTAAGAGTCAAAAATGGTAGGAAAGTGGGTCCTACAAGTCATAATGATGTTGGATGTGAAATGACCAAAATGCCCTTAACTTGTTTTTAATTCCAATTAGGTCCCTAAATGCAATTACTCTTGTATCCTTAATGAACAATTTTGGACCCCTAACTCCCCTCAAAGTTCACGGCCAAGGCAGCATTTAGAGGCCAACTTCATTTCATTCTTACCACTTCATCATCTTCTCAAAACTTCTACCACTTTCTCTAACTTTCTCAATTTTTCTCTAAAACTCCATAACCAAAGCTTGTGAAGAAACCACTTGATTTCTTGCTCTTCTTCAACATCCAAGAGTTAAATCATGTTCCTCATCAAGAATAAACCCTATGTTCTTCAATCATTTTCTTGATTCAAGTTTTATTCATATAGTTCCATTCTAGGGTTCATAACTTTGAAAATCTCTAGAAAATTGTAGAAAAATCATTTTAATGTGAAACTAATTTCTATGATCCTTATATGTTCTCTATTTTCATCATCTAAGAGCATGTGAGCAAAATCATTTTCCTTCCTATTTATCAATGCTTGACCGAATCTAGGACAAAAGGAGCAAACGAGGTTTTGTTCAATTTTTAACTTAGATGAAGTTAGATCTAAGCTATTTAAGGGTTCTATGTTTCTAATCCTCAACTAATCTTAAGTTTCATCAAGTTTTATTTATTTCAAGTCTTAGATCTATTTCTTCAAATATCAAGCAAAAATGTTTAGAAAAATGTTTGATGAATTATGACTATTGTTTTCATTCCTTTGATACCTATACTTTTATTATCCAAAAGCTTGAAATCAAAAGAAACTCTTAGCCCTATTTTTTTCATCATGGCCGAAACCCTAACTATATTGGTTAGGTGAGTTTGGATTCAAAATCCTTGTCAAGTGATCATTGATTACATCTTTATTATGCTTAAGGATCATTAATCCAAGCTTGTTAATTTTCGGAATCTCTAGCCTATTTAAATTATGTAGGCCGAACCCTTATCATGAGTGATTAGGGGGTTTAGTTGTTTGATTGTTATTAATTGTGTGATGATTTGTTGTGAAGGATAAATCTGTGATTAATTGATTTAAGCTGTACGAAGGAGGCCGAATTCAAATCGGAAAATCATTCGTGAAACGATCACTTGAATCTTCAAGAGGTAAGGGGAGCTTACCTGAGGGATTTTTATCGATAACCCTATGTGATTAGTGTTTGTAATATTTATCTGTATTGGTTGTGGTTGGTTTGAAATTGTTTGATGCTGTTATGTGATCTGTAACACCCCCTTGGGCATTACTATATAAACACGTGCGGAAATAAATTAAAACTTTATTTGCTGGTTGCTTTCGGAAAATTTATTTACTTTAGGTCAGAAAACTCGGTTGTAAAAATTTTCTCTCTGAAATACTTCAGCAAAGTGATATACCCAACAACAAAGTAACAATCACATTAAACTTAATAATACACATAAACTGGGTTTGTTCATAAATCAGGCCACCACAACATATAAGTTTTCTTGAAATTATTTCCATACTGAGAAATTACAAACCATACCAAGGATTGCAGAATCCCCTAAACCAAATTTCTCAAAATTACATAACGAAAGGAAAAATCCTAAGCTGGTCACTCTATAAAACATCGACTGGATCTCACCACTGTTACCAATCTCTGCAAAGCTCGGGATTAGTATCCCCAATTGAAGTTAAGACTTCCTCTACACCATCCACTACCAATACCAAGGTACAGCGGCAAAAACGAGTAAAACCTGATATATTGTAAGGGTGAGACACCAATATATGAATATAAGCACGATAACTACATGCGTGACACACAAAACAACATGTAGTCATAAAAAGTCATACAGCATAAACTTCTCGGAATAACAAGTAATTTACCAACGGGTTTCATCCCCAAGCAGTCATTTTCCTTTATAAAAGAAATTAATGACACTACACAGTTCAACATCTAACCTTATATCTAATCTCCCGAAGATTCACTCACCAAATAAATGAGCTGATCAGGCTCTTGAATGGCACATTGTCCAAACTCTTGGTACAATGGTCAACAACATAATGACACATTATCCGAACTCCTGGCACAATGGTCAACAAAGCAAATGGCACATAGCCCAAACATCCCGGCACGATGGTCAACAAAACAAATGGCACATCGCCCAAACATCCCGGCACGGTGGTCAACAAATCAAATGGCACATCGTACATGAAGGCACAATGGTCAACTCTAAATGGCACATTGACCATTAAGGCACAATGGTCAACTCTGAAACATGAATATCACCATGATACCATGACTAACAAATACCCTATAACATGAATATCCTCAAGATATCATGACTAACAAATAAACTATAACATGAATATCATCAAGATACCATGACTAACAGATAAATTATAACATGAATATCATCCAGATATCATGACTAACAAATAAACCGTTTTACAAAACTCACTTACAGAAAATCCTTTCTGTCATAACTCTGTTATAAAAAGACAACCCATATTGAAATTCATTTTCTTTTGGAAACCCTTCTTTCCGAAATAACGTCTAATCTTCGTAAAATCATTTCTCAAACTCTAGTTCTAAAAAAAAAATGATCTTAAAACTATATACATGTGTGAATGATTACTGCTGTTTTTAAGAATGCGTTCCGTAATTATTTTTGGAATTCACCGTCTTTTCGCATTTTAAAAACGTTTTATGTCAAAACATGCTCTTTTCCACTTAAATAATTTTCTAAAATCATGATTAAGTTATTTTCGAAGATTAATTTCATAAAATAACTTTTTATAATATATTGGATTTATCCACCTAAAAATTAACGGTACAAAAATAATTTCACGGTTACGTCCTCACTGTAACTCATAGTTCACTGTTACACCGATAAATCATTAAAATAATGATATTTTAAACTTTTTCTCATTTTCAACCAACCAAAAACCTAAACAATATTATATTACTATTTTGCATCAATTAAAATTCATTATCCCATAAAAACTTTTTAACACTCTGAACCTCATTACTAATTAAGCACTGACCACTGTCAGGCTTCTCAATCCACAAACAACATCAACGTTTCATCAACAATATTATAACAATTCACCCAGGCAGATCATGCTTCAAAAACATTGTAATACATAACTGCAAATAAATAATTAACCGTAGATAACAAACACCACAACCATCAATCAAGTAGTACAAGTCACACAATAGATCACACATATAATTATCGGGAAAAATCCCTCAAGTAAGCTCCCCTTACCTCTTGAAGTTACAGATTTCCTCTCGAAGTTTTCGTTCCGATTCGTTTCTGATTCCTCCTCACAATTTAGTACAATCCACAACAATTATCCTTCATAGTAAATCACAACAACAAATTAACAATCAAACAACTAAATATACCTATGTTCCTACATGATGAGTTCGGCCATGACTAGCTAAATTAGTTAGAGATCTCAAAGTTTAACAAACTCTTGGATCAATGATCCTTAAGTATAAGAGATACATAATAAATTGTCACTTGACAAAGATTGGATCAAAAACTCCTCTAACTCAAATAGTTAGGGTTTCGGTCTTGACATAAAAATTGGCTTAGACATTGATTTGATTTTCCAATCTTTTGGATTCAATAACACTAGGTATTAAAGAGATGATTTCAAGTATGACATGACAAAAATTGAAACAAAACTTCTTTTCCATTAAACCTATAGTTTCGGCCTCACTCATTAAATTAGGCTAGGGATTTTCATTTGAACACAACAACTTGGAGTCAACATGGATATGAACTAAAGGATTGAATCATGTATAACTTAACACAAAAAATGAAGCAAAACTCCTCCACCCACACAACTGTAGGTTTCGCGTGAGGAGGACATTTTTGTTTGATACATAGGCTTGGATTCCACATGGATATATACTAGAAAGATAAGAAACAAGATCATTTATAAAGAATATGGACAAAAACATTTCCTCCCACCTCATGTATAGGTTCGGCCCTAGCAAAATAATTGAGGAGGAAAACTTTGTTTACAATAATCTCTTGGATTATGATAGTAGAGATGATAATAGGAACCTAGAAATTGGTTTCACATTTTTAGGATTTTTCTATGATTTTCTAGAGGATTTCAAACTTTCTAGATCTAGAAATTGAAAATTATGAACAAAGCTTTAGATCATGAAAATACATGAAGAACATATAGTTAAATGATGATGAGGATCATGGATTACCGCTTGGAACTTGAAAAATGGCAAAGGATGAGCAAGTTGCTTCACAAACCAAGCTGATGGAGTTAGAGAGAAAATGGAAGAATGGAGAAGTTTGGAGAAGATGAATGAAACTTGGAGAAGGAGATGGCATCATCTAAATTGATGAAGCAATCCTCATGGGCCTTGGGCTTGGGCCTTGTGAAAATGGGCTTGGGGAAGTCCAATTCATACACTTGATTTTCAATATAAAAATGTTGAAAACATAACAAAGGCATAGGAAAGTTAAGAGTAGAAATTTGCCTCATGCAAAATGAATTCATGACCATGATATTGGGCCTCAAAAGCTGCAGCCCAACATGGTTTGGAAGAGCCAAAAAATGTTCTACTTTACTTAGTGTATCATAGAAATTAGTTTAGGGACCAAAATGAAATTAATAGAAAGTTTAAGGACCAAAATGCAAATTCAACTTAAATTGTCATCATGATGCCATGTGCACCATTAATGCATTCACATGGTGACTCATCATGTGTGACTCATTGATATTATTCGTTAGCGGATCCCGGAAATCCCGTAATCTGCTCCGCTGTTTCCCCGATTCAATATAACGCCCGAATAAAATATAATATTTCACTTTTTAGTGAAATATTTCAAAATAACCAAAATTTTTGGAAATGAGATATAAAATCTATTCATTTCGTTCTCGGGTCAAAATTAGGTTTTTTGATCAGTAAAATCTTACTGTCAGTGAAAACGCAGACCGGTTTTCGTCTGAATTTTCATTCCAAAACTTCCCTGTAACCTTATCAAAATAAGTATGACAGGGAAATGACTTTAGTTTATCCAAAGTCATTTTATAAATCTCGGATAAAAATATAACCATTTATATAATTATTACCGATATTAGAAAGTCGAAAAATCGGGATGTTACATGATCTGTGTTTATTTATTGGAAGTTACGTATTTTAGTATGATTAATGCATATTATAAATTGTATTACTTGCTATAACATTGATGAGGATTATTTATTGATGTTGATTGTTGGTTGAGAAGCCTGACTGTGATCTGTGCTCAACTAATTATCAAGATAAAAGCTTTAAGAAGCTTCATAAAGAACAATCAATGTTTAATTGAGAAATATTAGAATATGATATTGATTAATATTTTAATTGAGGAAAATAAAAAATACTTGAAAATACTTTGGTGCTGCTAGTTTTTGTGAAAGAAGGTTCCAAATAATACACTAAGTTATTATGAGAAATGAAAAATCAAATTTTGGCTCAAACCATTTTAAAAATGTTAGATGACAGTTAAATCTGGACAATATCTATGGAAAGTATTCTTCTAAAACAACAGTGCCTATTTTAAAACGAGTTTTAGTCTTAAAGGACTTCTTTTGGAAGAATAAAGTTTCAGAAAAAGATTTTCAGCAAAAGTGGACTTCCTAACAAAGTGACGGTTTTAAAAACGAATTTCAAATAGAAAGGATTTTCTGTCAATGTGTTTTGTCCAGCGAGGCTAAATCCGACAACATGGATAAGTTGCGGAGATTTTGTTTTGGATTTGTTTTTCACAGAACGAAAAACAACGTAAATAACAAAACATGAATCTAGTGACCGAGACGTCGGGAAACTAGCATTCTCACGATGTTATGGACTTAATGTCCTGTGGACGTTGTGTCTACTTCATGATGTACTTCACGGTGTAAAAACGTTGTTAAACGGTGTAAGATATAATTTTCTACTACTACGAACCTAAGACTAGTGCACAGGTCTAGGGTTTCGTGAATGAGCACCCGGGCTTTGTGTCCTGTGTTAATAATGAGAGATTTGAAAATGATGAATATTACGGAGGGTCGAAGGCCTTTGAGCTTCGGCAAGGAAAGATTGAATACAGAGAAAAGTGACGAGAATAAAACATTTTTATTCCATGCACTACAAAAAAAGTCGTGTTTAGCGACCGACAAAATCGGTCGCTATTCCATGAAATTCAGTGGCTATCAGTTTTAGCAACCGATTCTCATCGGTCACTATACCCCCAGTCGCAAATTGTTTAGAGACTGATTTTTCAAACCAGTCGCTATTAGCGACCGAATAATTCGGTCACTAATTCATAAAAATCGGTCGCTAAATTGGTTTTCAACACCTGTTATGTGACCAATTTTAGCGACCGAAAATTCGATCGCTAATTCGGTTGCTAAATTGGTCACTGATTCAAAAAAAATCAGTCACTAAATTGGTCCCCAAAACTTGTTCTAGGAACCAATTTAGTGACTGATTTCATTAAAAAAAACATATAACAAACCAAATGTTTTGAAATAAATGAAAAATAACTTCTTTTAAGTTGTCATAATAATGTTATTTACAAACAAGAACTTCCATAAAAATCAATTAAATATCACACTAGTAATATGCACACTCTCAGTCATAACTCAGTGTCAACTCACTTTATTAACAAGTGCTGAAAGTGGTTTGTGCTCATGCTCTGATTTCCCACTCAATAGTACATATATGATCTGCAAGCAGGAAAAGAAAAGGCAGCCACCCAATGTTTCATAACTAATACACTTTCTGGAAATAGAAAAGCTTTTATGCATGTTCAACAAACAAAAAACTCCTTTGTTGGAGACAGAGCAAAAACTAAAGTAACATCAAAATGAAGCCCAAGTTCAAGCACTACAAAATATGTGGAGTTCAATAAATATAGTAATAAATAAAGCCCCTAAAAACAAACTGCAATGTTAAGATATTCCTCTATATCATAGCAATAGCATCACATATATCATCAATCATATTCATGCTAAACAAGTCTATATAAAGCTAGAGATTAAATTGTTAAAGTTGATTTACACAAGATTCAATCACCAACTAAACCCCATGGCTTAAATTTTGAAATTTTCAACTATACTCTTTCCAAAGCAAGACTTTTATCTCCTCAAACTCAATCAGCATAAAGAGAAACTTCAAAATCAAATACAAGTTAAGATCCAACAAGCTAAACTAACACAGAGACAGTTGCATGCACTAAGATTTGGGCAAAAGCAATATAAGCAGGTTACTTCATAGCTTAGGCATCAATAGTCATATGTATCACCTGAGAGTTATGAATGATGACGAGTTATGCTGATAAGTGTACCTACCTGACGAGTTATGCAGACGTCCCCACGGTGTTTTATGTGGATGCCTTACAGGGTAAGGTATTTCATGCTACAGTGTTTCATTGTGCCTTGATGGACAATGAAGTCCATATGCTTTGGTTATTGTGCCTATCACTGTGCCAGGAGTTTTGGGCAGTGCTGTGGATAAACACGGTGTGCCTTATTTGGCAATCGAGCCTGATCAGCTCATTTTTACATGGTGTTGGGATCTCCGGAGATTAGGAAAAAGTTGGACGGTGATATTGAAGTGTTCATGCATCTTGTTTTCAAACTAACGATGATCGGGCATGAAACCCTTTGCTAAATTATTTGTTTATTAATGAGATTTATGTTGTTATGATTATACATGTCTATATGCTGTTTTGTGGGTCGCACATGTTGTTATCGTGTTAAATCCATATATTGGCGTCTCACCCTCACAAATATATCAGGTTTATCTGGTTCTACCGTGTATCTTGGTATACTAGTACAAAGGGTGCAAAGGAGTTCACTAAGTCACTCGGAGACTTAGGTTCCTGGATGCTTGAAGAAGTATCTGTTCGTAGGGAGGACCACTGGGGACTTTCAGATGATGTCTTGTAGAGCGACCAGCTTAGGAGTCTTAGTTGGGTGGTATATATTTAAAAAAAAAGAAGGGGTATTTAACTGTGGTGTTGTAAGTTAATCTCTGGTTTAATTTTCTTCTTTTGAAAGTTGAAACTCTTTGAAATAAAAATTGTATGCTGTGAAGACATTGTTGTCCATATGGCCTTACTATTTAATGTATGTATCATGGTTACCGAGAGTTTTCTGCAACAGAAAATTTTACACCCGAGTTTTCTAACCTAAAATAAATAAATTTTTTCGAAAGTAACCAGCAAATTACTTTTTAATTTATTTCTGCACGTATTAAGAAGTAATGCCTAAGGGGGTGTTACAAAGAGGGGTGAGGTTAATGCCAGTGGGATAGTAAAGGACATTTAGGAATGATCTCGAGTGTTTTAGGAGAACTTGTGAGGCTCCTTAGAATAAAGAACAATGCTGTCAATTCAGGCACGTTCTGCTAGACGTATATGTCTTGCTCACAAGGAGCGGCCTGACAACCAGGAGACTTGTGTTTTTCGAAATAAATAAAAAATTAAGTAATATTACATGTGATGCATATACTTACAAAGGAATTATTTTATACTAAGCGCCTGGACTACCCGAGGAGTATAAAAGTTAATTCATTTATTTATACCAATAGTTGTGTTTTGAAATAAATAAATAAAAATAATGTTGCATGTGATGCATATACTTACAAAGGAATTAATTTATACTAAGCATCTGGACTACCCGGGGAGTATAAAAGTTAATTCATTTATTTATGCCAATAGGAATGACCTGACAACCAGGTAACTATATGGTGTTAAATTTTATTTTAAAGTTGTATGTGATACAAAACTTTATCTATCTTTAAATATTTATACATGCATGAGAAACGACTTGCTACCAAGGGGCTCATCCATATATATTTTAAGAGATTTTTTTTAATTCCACTAAGAGAAATAAATATTTATGAAACTACCTTAATAGTAATGTAGTTAGTGGAAATATTATGAAAGTTTGTTCTAATGTTTTCTTTTTTAGATTTCTCAATATGTCTTCTCTATCACTGCGCTGCATTCTTGATGCCAGCAAACTGGTTGGAGCCAATTATGATGATTGGTACCACAACTTAAGAATTGTTCTTATGGATGAAAAACTTATCGATGTGTGTAATATCCCGACTTCCACCAGGATACTACTAAGTAATAATATATAAACCTGATATAGCATATAGAATGATAGTTGAACATAGAAAATTTTGAAACTAAGTGAAACATTTTTACAAGATATTTTTTGTAGAATTGAAAATAGTATTGGGACAGGTTAAAACAAACAGGCATTTCACCCCTAATTTACGATTTAATCTCATATAAACATTGACTCCTAGTAAGACTCCAACTCTGATCCGGCTGTGAAAACTAGCGTATCTTGGGACACTATTGGGTGACTGCCAAGCAATCTCCGGAACTTGCTTATCAGTTTCCAATATGTACCTGTTATCTGAAACCATGAAGGAGCCTAGTGAGAAATAAATCTCAATGAGTTCCTGCTTCAAGCAAAAACATGTGAATGATCAATATGTTCCCTCTTTAAGAAAATGAATCTAAGCATAGGCATTTTAAGTATAAAAACATTTACTAGGTACCTCAAGTGTGAGTGGACTTAAGGCACGCATAGTTTAAATTGGTTGATATGGCAGTCAGAGCTCTATGACAACAATTAGGCGTCCCTTAATTGCTAGTACCATATCCTAGCCTCCAAAAATGAAGGACTTACAAAAACATCTCACCCACATAGATATTGTGGCCTTAACTAATGGCTAGAATAGTTTTGAAACCTTAAGTTTCACTAAACATAGACCATTTTAAATTTTAATGCCAAGCTATGATTCATTTTCTTATACATCTTCTCAAATGGAAGTCAAATGTATTAAATATTCATCAACCATACCAAGATGATAACTTCATTAAACATGCACAAAATGCAAAGAGTGAAGACATAGCACAAATGGAAATGTCACACCTTCATATTACAATTCATACCAACCAAATCACCATGCAACAACCACTAAGTTAGATCATACAGCCACAAGAGCACCATATCAATTGCAGATATACATATTATTCATGGTTGGACAGAATTAAAACACATGGAATCTATTCCACACAAATCAAGTACCCATATGCTCACAGTTATGTAAACAGAATTTGTAGCAACTTGGAACTGGGTTTTCTCCACAAAAACTATTAGAACTTCCAGAGCCTAAATTGTAACCAAATAAGTCTAATTTCTATTAAAACAGGAGTTAACTCAATCCAATATTCGTACGATTTACTACAATTTAAATACTACAACAGTATCAGTCCAGAGTTTGCAGTATGAACAGCAACTTGCATGTATTTTTCTACTTCGATACTTAATGAAATTGAACCATTCCATAGCCCATTTCGAAGGAAAACGAGTCTAGTTTCCAATGGTACAAAAATCACTTCGAAACAAGCCCTGTAGAGGAATTTATGGATGAAATACTAACAGGGGTGCATACGGGTTTGAAAGATTTTTACAGCCCCTTGTCAATTTTTCATCAAAATCAACCTCTAATCAACATGCAATCAAAACCCAGTTGTTAAAAATCATATATCAGTTCAAAACAAGCATTCTACAGAAGAAATTTAAACATTTAACAAGTAATTGGGATTTATGGTTACCCAATGTTACGAACAACAAGAACTCATATGATTGAAGCTAGAAAATGAAGACTTGGTTGTTATGGAAGCAAAGTTGTAAATGTTGATCTCCCTAGGATTCCTCCCTAATCTGATTCTATTTCCCCTTTTTGGTCTTCAAATGCAGCTGCTCTTATCTCTCAAGGAAAAGGAAAATGGTGTAGGTCTCATGGTAGTTATGGAAGGAATGGAGAAAAGGGAGTGATGGGGGTGTTGTTGTTGGTTGGGCAGAATTTGTGAGGGAGGAAAAGGGGGGAGAAGAGTTGTGTTCTGTTGAGAGAGGAATGGAATGAACTACTCAGTCCCCCCTCTTCCTAACCTAGCCGAAATGGAGGAGAAAAGAGGAATATGTGGGGTTGTTTCTTTTGGTCTTATTGAATGAAGGGAAAAACAAGGGTGCCTAACCTTGTTGTGGCTGAAAATTAGAGGGAGAAGGGAGGGGATTGGTTCGCCTATGGGGGTTGGTTTTCCTTGAAAAGCATTGGTCACTTAGGGGATTTTAGATTAGAGGTGGATAAGTTGGCTTAAAATAAATGGGTGTGTGTATGATAAATAAATAAATAAAAAATATTTCTATTTCATTTAAAATCACAAATAATTAACTTCATTAAATCAATCAACCATAAAATTTCACATTTATGAAATATAAAAGAATCCAAACACACCCATAGTAGAATTAAAATGGAAAGACTACAATACCCTTGGAAAAGGATATTACAATGTGATCGATAAGCCTGCCATAACTGCCCATACCGACAAAGAAAATGCTGAAACAACCAAGGCTTATATGAAAAGTACTTGAAAGAGTGTCTCAGTGCTAAATGCATTATTTTGGCATCTATGAGTTCTGAACTTCAAAGGCGCCATGAGGATATGGATCCGCCTGTAATCATTGAACATCTTAAGAAGATGTATGGTGGACAAAGCAGGACAACTAGGTATCAGTTGTCCAAAACTTTGTTTAGGTCCTCATTGACTGCAGGTTCTCCAGTTGGGCCCCATGTTCTAAAGATGATTGATCTTATTGAACAACTTGAGAAGTTGGGGTGCAAATTTGTTAAAGAGCTTTCTTAAGATTTGATCTTGCGGTCCCTTCCTGATTCATTTTCACAATTCATTGTTAATTTGAACATGAATAAAATGAGTTGTGAACTTCATGAGATGCTTAATATTTTGATTAATTATGAGAATCTGGTTGCGTCTGAGAAGAAGGACAGAACTGCTATGATGTTTGGTAAATCCTTCAAAAAGAAGGGTAAGGGTAAGTATAAGTTAAAAACGAAACCCCTCGGAGCTAAATTAAAGGTGGTGTGATAAAACCTAAGGTTAAAGAGGGTAAGCCTTACAAGTCTAGTGCTAAATGTTTCTTCTGTAAGGAGAAAGGTCATTGGAAAAGAAATTGCAAGAAGTTTCTTACTTCTCTGAAAGAAAGGAAACAAGGTGAGACTTTAATGAAAAATGTTTTCATGATTTCTTTAAATGTTACTGATTCTTTAATGTGGGTATTAGATACCAATAGTAGCTTTAACATATGCAATATGTTACAGGGACTACGAATTAGTAAAAGGTTAAAGAAATGAGAAATAAATCTTCAAGTAAGGAATAGAGCAAATGTTATGGCCCTACCTGTAGGATCAATTTCTTTAATAATACCTACCGACAAAACTTTAACGTTGGAGAGGTTTTTTTATGTTCTGAAATTTGTTTCGAACATTATTTCAATTACTATGTTGGACAAGCATGGTTTTTTGTATTGTTTTCAATAGTAACATTTACTCAATTTATCATAATGATGATTTATATGTGAATGGTTATATCCAACATGGTATTTATGTCTTACCTTATGTGAATGCAAAATCATGTATGCATGTTTCTAGTCTTAAAAGAGAAAGAAATGATCAAGTAAATCGTACAGACCTTTGGCATTGTAAGTGACACCCTCTACCCCGCATGTTATATTAAACATTTAAGTAGAGAGGTAATATAACATGCATTTATTTTGTAAAATAAAAACTCGATAAAAGATACCACATTGTAACATCTCAACGCGGAAAGAAACATAGTTTTAAAAAGAAATAAAACGTAAACAAAACATAAACATAACCTAACCCCGATGTCACATACAGAGCTGGTATAACCGTTCCGGAATAATTCCTCGGAAAACAAACTGAAACTAAAGAAAACTAACAACTATAAAACTAAGCATCCTGACTAAAGTTGCGGCTCCTCAGAGTCACTCCTCCACTGGCTGCTCACCGTCCTCTGCATAAAAGATACATGCCAACAACAGAAAAAGAGAAACGGGGAGTAAGAAAACAAGGAAACACATCGGTATGGATGTAGTTAAGCAAGATAAACATACATCATAGCATGGCATAGCGATATACAACATATAACACCAACATACATATATAACATAACAACATGCTATCTCAACCAACATATGCTATGAGGTTCAACACTACTCCGCTATTCCGTTATGCAAGTGAATCCAAACTATCTCAAGAAGGCAACTTCGGAGTTACATATCCACATTGGCCAAAAAGCACCAACGCTGGCAGTTCACCAAACCATGGGTGAACCGCTTGGATAGCCGACGCACCATACCTAGGATGTGCCACCACGGGGGTGCACGGTTCACAAAAACTTGGGTAAACCACCCGCGGACGACCAGATCGCCATACTCTAGGACGACCTCCCCTATGTTTATCTTCCCCCACTATCAACTTCGATGCGTGATGCATGAGCACAACAACAAACAAGGCAACCACCTCCTTTGCTTGGGCCAATAAGCACCCCAAGACTTATCACCAAATTCAGCATCAACACCCTGACCCTTATGGGTCAAGGACCCCTTGGCCAAAAAGCACCAAGGTTCAACTCATCAACACCTCGACCAAAAAGCATCGAGGCCACTTTGGCCAAAAAGCACCAAAGCATATCAACGTGTGGTAACCCATTGGGCATTGGCTTAACCAACTTCTTATTCTTATCTCATCTTAACTAGTCTTTAATTAAGTTATCTAACTGTCTTCATTCGATTGGTGTATTATTTCATTAATGGGGACATTTAGGGTGAAACACCCCTTTAATTCCTTCAATTCATGTTCTGACCAGTAGGGGGACACGGGCATGGTCACCCTAGCACGGTCATGCTGCCACTTAGGTGGAGCACGATCGTGCTCACTGTCCTGCACGGTCGTGCTCAATGCGTGGCCATCTTCCATAATTCAACTGGGAGCACGGGCGTGCTCCCTGTTCAGCACGGTCATGCTCCTGGAGCCAGCCGTACTGTTCTGAGCAGATTCAACTTGTGTTCTTGGAGCCAAAACTCCCTAACACTCTCAAATCAGATCCTAGGGTCCTTTGGCTAATCCATTTGACATCAAACCTCACCTCTCACTAACGGTTCATGTCTTATGAAATATTGGAGAATTAATCCCTTTATTCTTAAGTTAATTAAGAGTCCCATTTAACCAATTAGGGTCCTATTAACCATTCAATATAACAACAACATTCAGCCAATCAACATCATCAAACAACAGAATTCATAACATAGAGCTTATTACACAGTAATTGGCATATAATCTCATAAACATGACCAATAGGCATATAACAGGCATATCAACCACTAGTAACAATCATAGCAATTAACTATACATAACAGACAGACTCATAACTCAACAACATTAATAGCAATTAATCCAATTGAACATAATATCAATTATAACATGGCATTAACAACTATTAATAACAACAGGGCTATGTCTTACGCTACCCCCTTGCTTAATGTATACATTATCCTTCTCCCCATACCTGGTATGAAGAATCCGGTAGTGACAACTCAACGATGAACCAACGCGTCCCTCGAACGGCTCAGTTAACTTTCTAAGTCCTGGTCAAGCAGAAAAGGGAAACCATTAATCCCCAATTCAAGAAGAAGAAAGGAGATTAACAAAAATGGATGACAAGGTGCACGAATTTTACCTTTTCTAAATTCCCAACAGCAAGCACAACGAACCCCTATTCGTAGCGATGTTCTCTTATCAAGAAGCTTTGAAGAACGGTGCAAGAACGGGTTCCTTTGAGGGGGTTTTAGAGAGAAAAGGGTTAGGAATTTAAAGGGGAGTCAATGGAGGCTGATATAGAGTGGTTTAGATATATAACATTCGGTTAAGGTCGGTTTATGCACAATTGGGCTTAATTATAGCCCAAAACACATTTTTGGATCTACACGGTTCGCGGGACGAACAAATATTGAGTAAATATACCTACTAAAAAACCGAATTGGCCAAAACACATAAAATAATACTTGTATATAATTCTCTTAGCTTTCCAACGCATCAAAGATCACCTCAATCGGACATCTTGAACTCAAGATATGGCCAAAACGGTGAAACAGATTACTAGGACTCTAAAAGGATTGAACCTTTCTAAGGCTAAATTTCCCCAAACATGAACTTAGACATCAAGAACAAGCATAACAAGTATATATAAACATATATAAGCTAAGACTAACACATATTAACATTTATTAACGTAGGGTGAAATTCAGGGTGTTACAATTCCACCCCCTTATAAAAATTTCGTCCGCGAAATTTCTACTCATCTCGATTAAAAAGGTGCGGGTATGCTTCCATCATCTTGCTCTCCAGCTCCCATGTAGCACTTTCCTCAGTAGCCCCTCTCCAAACAACTTTGACCAAAGGAATCTCCTTGCCTCTTAGCTGCTTTACCCTCCGATCCTCAACTCGAAGGGGTAGTACCTCAAAAGTCAAGTTCTCTTTTAATTGTATGGTATCGAGTACTATCACATGACTAGGGTCATGAATGTACTTTCTGACTTGAGACACATGAAAGACACTATGAAGATTGGATAAGAATGGTGGTAAGGCTATTTGGTAGGCGACTTCGCTGACTTTTTTCAGAATTTGCTAAGGACCAACGAATCTAAGAGTAAGTTTCTTCGTTTTCATCACTCTACCAACCCCAGTTGTCGGGGTAACTCTCAAGAACACATGGTCACCTTCCTGGAATTCGAGCGCCTTTCTCCTTTTGAATGGTAGCTCTTTCACCTACTCTGTGCCACTTTCGTATTTTCCTGAATCATCCTCACTTTTTCCTGGTTTCTTGCACTATCTCAGGTCCTAACACAATACTATCACCAGGCCCACTCCAACACAAGGGTGTCCTACATCACCTCCCATAAAAAGCTTCATAAGGTGTCATCCCAATACTGGAATGAAAACTATTGTTGTAGGTGAACTCTATCAAGGGCAAAAACTTGTCCCAACTACCAGACTGTTCTAACACACAAGCTTTAAGCAAGTCCTCTAAGGACTAGATGGTTCTCTCAGACTGACCATCAGTCTGTGGGTGATAAGTTGAACTTAGCCTAAGCTTGGTCCCTAAAGCCTCATGCAAACTATTCCAAAACCTAGAGGTAAACCTCAGGTCTCTATCTGACACTATGCTAAAGGGTACACCATGTAACCTAACTATCTCTTTGATGCACAACTGGGCCAACTTTTCCAAAGGGTATTCCATGTTCATAGGGATGAAATGGACGGACTTAGTCAGTCTATCCACAACAACCCATATAGCCTCAAAACTAGCTGGAGCCCTAGGGAGTCCAAACACAAAATCCATAGAGATACTGTCTCATTTCCATTCTGGGATACTTAACGGTTGCAGCTTCCCTGTTGGTTTATGGTGTTCTATCTTAGTCTTTTGGCAGACTAAACACGCATACACAAACTAAGCCACATCTTTCTTCATCCTAGGCCACCAAAACATATGCTTAAGGTCCTGATACATCTTAGTGGCACCTGGGTGCACACTCAGTCGACTCCTATGTCCTTCTTCAAGGATCAACTTTCTAAGCTCCAGGACGTCTGGTATACAGACTCTATATTTGAACCTCAAGACTCCATGATTTCCTTTCTTAAAACTAAGGATTCTACCCTGAGCAAGCAACTCTCTCTGGTCTAAGAGAAACTGGTCTATCTTTGAGAAAACATAAGCTCCGATCAACTGATCCATAAGATCATCAATCCTAGGGAGGGGACTCTGATTCTTAATGGTCAACTTGTTGAGATGTCGATAGTCGACACACAACCTCATACTGCCATCTTTCTTCTTTAATAGCAACACTGGTGCTCCCCATGGGGATACGCTAGGCCTAATAAACTGCTTCTGGATAAGATCCTCTATTTGTTTCTTCAACTCAGCTAGCTCTAGAGGAGACATTCTATAGGGTGCTATGGATATTGGCCCGGTGCCAGACACTAAATCTATGGTGAACTCAACATCTCTCTCAGGGGGCAAGTTATAAACATCCCCCGGGAACACTTCAAGAAATTCCCGCACAACAAGCACACTTCCGACATCAGGAGGGCTCTCTACTTCCATGGAAAACAACATCATGAACACTTGGGCCTCGTCTTTCGTCGAAGCTTTAACTTGGTTGGCAAATAAAAAGATTGGATCCTTAGACTCCACAAGAGTTCCAAAAACTATGGTTTTATCAAAACAATTCAAAAGGATGTGGTTGGAAGATAACTAGTCCATGCCAAGGATAACACAAGGTCCTTTAAATGTAAGCATACAAAATTTACAATAAAAGTTTTACCATCAATGAAGATATGACAGTCATTGCATGTATGAGAAGTAAGAACAGGCTTGTTTGTAGGTGTGGAAACAACCAAATCATGCTCAAGAAAGGTAACAGGCAATTTAAGACTATTGACCCTATCATGCGATATAAACGAATGTGTAGCACCCGAATCATACAATACAGTTAAAGGAGTTCCATAAATTAAGCACATACCTTGAATCAAGTCATCAGACTCGGAGGCCTCAGCTCCACTAATAGTAAAGACTCTTCCAATAGTCTTCAGTCTATTAGCCCGAGACTGCTGACTGTTGCTAGCACTTGGAGGCTCTGACTTCGCTCCTCCACAATCCTGACTGATGTGGCCAGACTTGCCACACCTAAAGCAGATGACGTCTGATTCCTTGCACTGGGTAGTGAAGTGATCCTGTGTGCCTCACTTGCCGCATCTCATGGGCCTAGGGGCATTAGAGTTACCACACCTAGACCTATCATAAGAGAACTGTGGCTTCCTGCCACTCTGTTTGAAATCCCGACAGGTTGGAGCGTAATGCTGCTTGTCCTTGTCCTTTTGCTCGGTCTTCTTGTTGCCCTGACTATCTGAATTCCTGAAACTAGCCACTCTGGACTCCTCAAAGATCCTACACTTTTTCACCAAGGTCGGGAAGTGTGACACCCTTCTACCCCGCATGTTATTATAAAACATTTACTTAAAAGAGGTAATATAAAACATGCCTTTATTTGATTAAGATAATTACTTGGATAAAAAGGTTTCACATCTCAAGGAAAACAACGCGGAAATAACATAGTTTTAAAACAATAAAACATAAACAAGACAGATAAGGAAAAACCCAACCCCGATGTCACATACAGAGCTGGTATAACTAAAATCTGGATACATCACGGAAACAAACTGAAATAACTGAAAACAACTAACAACTAACAACTATAGCTAAGCATCCTAACTAGAGTAGCGGCTCCTCAGAGTCACTCCTCCACTTGGTGCTCATTGTCCTCTGCATAGGGAAAATACATGCAACAACAGAAACAGGAAAACAGGGAGTAAGAAATAATGTAAACACAACGGCATGGGAATAGGGAATAAGATGAACATACATCATATCAGGCATAGCATCAACGTCATATAACATCATACATCATAATACAAGTCAACAGTCAAAAGATGCTATGCGATGCAACACTACTCCGCTACTCCGTCAATGCATGTGGATCCAGCTAACTCAGGATGCTACTTCGGAGACACATATCCGTATTGGCCATAAAAGCACCAACACCGGCAGTCCACTAACTAGTGGACCCCATGGATAGCCTACGTATCATAACGGATACGACACCTCGGACGCGTACGGTTTCACCATAGCAGGGTGAACACCCGAGACTTGGGCCAGATCACATAACGGTGACCTCCCCTATGTAGACATCCCCCCCTCAACAACAACTCCAACGTATGAATGCGTGAGCACAACAACACACAAGTCAACCACCTCCTTTGCTTGGGCCAAAAAGCACCCAAGACTTATCACCAACATCAACATCAACACCTTAGACCCAAACCATGGGGTCAAGGCCCCCTTGGCCAAAAAGCACCAAGGTCCAACTTAACAACACCTCGACCAAAAAGCATCGAGGTTACTTTGGCCTAAAAGCACCAAAGCGTAACAACATGCGGTAACCCATAAGGAACCGACTTAACCATCTTATCGTCTTTAAACATCTTAATTAATATAATTAAGTTATCTAATATTCATCATTTCATTGGTGCATTATCATAACGGTAACATCATCATCAATAACATATCCAATCAATGTGATCAACATAATCCATGTCATAACAACAACATTCATAATCATGGGTATTCATACCAATTCAACCAAAACTCATGGCATAAGACAATTCAATAGGCATACCACATCATGAACAACTCAACAATTATAACAAATAGACATACCAATTAATCCAATTAAATATATAAACAGTTCAGTCATACAACCAGGTAGATCATGGCATCAATAACATTATAACAACAATAAACGGGGCTATGGGAACCCCTCATCTTATGCTATTCCCTAGCCTAGTGTATACATTATTCTTCTCCCATACCTGATATGCGGTTCGCGATTCAAAAGAAGAAAGAAGATCCACTAGGGTCTCGTCTCACTAGCGCTTGTCTACGACTTCAAGAACACCAAAGAGACACTTTGGTTCAACTCTAAGATCAAGAAATCAAAAGGAAGAGATCAAGAACTTGAAGGAAAGAACACAAGGGACAAGGTGCACGAATTTTACCTTTTCTAAAGTCCCAAACAGCAAGCACAACGAACCCCTATCTGTAGCGATGTTCTCCTATCAAGAAGCAGTAAAGAACGGTGCAAGAACGGGTTCCCTAGAGAGAGTTTTAGGGAGAAAAACCATAAGGATTCAAAGAGGAAGGAGGGAGGCAGTTTTCTCAGTGTTGGGGTCGTGTAAACTAGGTTAAGCTCGAGTCTAATGGTATATATATGAGTTTGGGTCATAACGGGTTCCTATTTCAGCCCAAACTGTATACTGTTCGGTATTTTGACCATAACTTGAGTTACAAGTTTCCGATTGAGGCGTTCTAGGCGTCTTTAGAAAGCTCAGAGAAATATCTACAAATTAATGTCTAATGATCGAATCCTAAATCGGACTCTAAGATGGTCAAAAGTTCGATGGAAGTTTAGCGACAGATTTGGTAGTTATTCCTAGATAGGATCCTTAGGAGATTATGATAAGATCTTAAGATATAAACAAAAAGATGATGATTCTATATTGATAAGGAGTCAAATCTGAATGGTTGAGGGCTAAAATCTAAAAATAACACTATCTCTATTTAAATATTAAATCACACGATATCTTATCATATCATTCTTAATCGTTTATTATTAATAAAAACACATATTATACAAAATCAAACATTAAGAGACACAATCTATATTAATCCAAATAATCATATATTAAAACACATATTATCATATGTAATATATGTAATAAAAATACTATAACACTAAAAACAACAACAACAACAACAACAACAACAATAATAATAATAATAATAACAACAACTAGGCATCCATAGTAACATAATCCCTTATACGAAAATCGGGGTGTTACAATTCCACCCCCCTTATAAAAATTTCGTCCTCGAAATTTCTATCACCTTGATTGGTTAAACTTTCACCAATTAGGCACATAACCTCGGATCAAGTCCTCGAACTCGGAGAGTCCAACCAAACCAAAAGAACTAAGGGTTCTTAACACTAAAGCATCATTAACTATAATTATTATACATAATTCAAACAAAAACACACGGAAGACTCGCAATAGACTCATACCACGTCCGGACAGGGTCGAACTGCTCTGATACCACTAAATGTGACACCCTTCTACCCCGCATGTTATTATAAAACATTTACTTAAAAGAGGTAATATAAAACATGCCTTTATTTGATTAAGATAATTACTTGGATAAAAAGGTTTCACATCTCAAGGAAAACAACGCGGAAATAACATAGTTTTAAAACAATAAAACATAAACAAGACAGATAAGGAAAAACCCAACCCCGATGTCACATACAGAGCTGGTATAACTAAAATCTGGATACATCACGGAAACAAACTGAAATAACTTAAAACAACTAACAACTAACAACTATAGCTAAGCATCCTAACTAGAGTAGCGGCTCCTCAGAGTCACTCCTCCACTTGGTGCTCATTGTCCTCTGCATAGGGAAAATACATGCAACAACAGAAACAGGAAAACAGGGAGTAAGAAATCATGTAAACACAACGGCATGGGAATAGGGAATAAGATGAACATACATCATATCAGGCATAGCATCAACGTCATATAACATCATACATCATAATACAAGTCAACAGTCAAAAGATGCTATGCGATGCAACACTACTCCGCTACTCCGTCAATGCATGTGGATCCAGCTAACTCAGGATGCTACTTCGGAGACACATATCCGTATTGGCCATAAAAGCACCAACACCGGCAGTCCACTAACTAGTGGACCCCATGGATAGCCTACGTATCATAACGGATACGACACCTCGGACGCGTACGGTTTCACCATAGCAGGGTGAACACCCGAGACTTGGGCCAGATCACATAACGGTGACCTCCCCTATGTAGACATCCCCCCCTCAACAACAACTCCAACGTATGAATGCGTGAGCACAACAACACACAAGTCAACCACCTCCTTTGCTTGGGCCAAAAAGCACCCAAGACTTATCACCAACATCAACATCAACACCTTA
This sequence comes from Echinosophora koreensis, assembly GCA_035048595.1. Lineage (NCBI taxonomy): Eukaryota > Viridiplantae > Streptophyta > Magnoliopsida > Fabales > Fabaceae > Echinosophora > Echinosophora koreensis. The sequence continues at coordinate 2,265,555 of JAPCYP010000046.1, forward strand.
GACCCAAACCATGGGGTCAAGGCCCCCTTGGCCAAAAAGCACCAAGGTCCAACTTAACAACACCTCGACCAAAAAGCATCGAGGTTACTTTGGCCTAAAAGCACCAAAGCGTAACAACATGCGGTAACCCATAAGGAACCGACTTAACCATCTTATCGTCTTTAAACATCTTAATTAATATAATTAAGTTATCTAATATTCATCATTTCATTGGTGCATTATCATAACGGTAACATCATCATCAATAACATATCCAATCAATGTGATCAACATAATCCATGTCATAACAACAACATTCATAATCATGGGTATTCATACCAATTCAACCAAAACTCATGGCATAAGACAATTCAATAGGCATACCACATCATGAACAACTCAACAATTATAACAAATAGACATACCAATTAATCCAATTAAATATATAAACAGTTCAGTCATACAACCAGGTAGATCATGGCATCAATAACATTATAACAACAATAAACGGGGCTATGGGAACCCCTCATCTTATGCTATTCCCTAGCCTAGTGTATACATTATTCTTCTCCCATACCTGATATGCGGTTCGCGATTCAAAAGAAGAAAGAAGATCCACTAGGGTCTCGTCTCACTAGCGCTTGTCTACGACTTCAAGAACACCAAAGAGACACTTTGGTTCAACTCTAAGATCAAGAAATCAAAAGGAAGAGATCAAGAACTTGAAGGAAAGAACACAAGGGACAAGGTGCACGAATTTTACCTTTTCTAAAGTCCCAAACAGCAAGCACAACGAACCCCTATCTGTAGCGATGTTCTCCTATCAAGAAGCAGTAAAGAACGGTGCAAGAACGGGTTCCCTAGAGAGAGTTTTAGGGAGAAAAACCATAAGGATTCAAAGAGGAAGGAGGGAGGCAGTTTTCTCAGTGTTGGGGTCGTGTAAACTAGGTTTAGCTCGAGTCTAATGGTATATATATGAGTTTGGGTCATAACGGGTTCCTATTTCAGCCCAAACTGTATACTGTTCGGTATTTTGACCATAACTTGAGTTACAAGTTTCCGATTGAGGCGTTCTAGGCGTCTTTAGAAATCTCAGAGAAATATCTACAAATTAATGTCTAATGATCGAATCCTAAATCGGACTCTAAGATGGTCAAAAGTTCGATGGAAGTTTAGCGACAGATTTGGTAGTTATTCCTAGATAGGATCCTTAGGAGATTATGATAAGATCTTAAGATATAAACAAAAAGATGATGATTCTATATTGATAAGGAGTCAAATCTGAATGGTTGAGGGCTAAAATCTAAAAATAACACTATCTCTATTTAAATATTAAATCACACGATATCTTATCATATCATTCTTAATCGTTTATTATTAATAAAAACACATATTATACAAAATCAAACATTAAGAGACACAATCTATATTAATCCAAATAATCATATATTAAAACACATATTATCATATGTAATATATGTAATAAAAATACTATAACACTAAAAACAACAACAACAACAACAACAACAACAACAACAATAATAATAATAATAACAACAACTAGGCATCCATAGTAACATAATCCCTTATACGAAAATCGGGGTGTTACAGGAAGACTCTGATCTCCTGGAAACTGATCGCCTGCTTGATCTTCTGAAGAAGGCCATCCTCAAACTTGACACACTTTGAACGATCATCGACCATAACCTGATACGGTGTGTAATACCTAACCAGCTCCTCAAACTTTGCCGCATACTCTCCCACTGATATATTTCCCTGTTTCAGCCCCAAGAATTCCATCTCATTCTTGTCACAGACATCCGTAGGAAAATACTTCTCCAAGAACCTGTCTCTAAAAAGCCCATGTAACCGCCGTACCCTCAGTCACCATCCTCTGATGGCAGTTCTCCTACCAATGCTCAACCTCCTCAGTGAGCATAAACGTGGCAAAGATAACCCGCTGTTGATCATTGAAGTCCATGGCTTGGAAGATCTTCTCTATCTCCCTCATCCACAACAGAGCACCCTTGGGGTCAAAAACTCCTATAAAAGATGGCAGATTGTTCCGTTGGAACTTGTCAAGACCCTGAAACTCAGTCGGTCCTCCGTTGTTGTTGTTCTGAACTTGTCTGATCGCATTGGCAAGGAATGCCAACGCATCAGCGATTGCCTGATCATTCCTGCCTCTTCCTGCCATTAGTTCCTGTACATGTCCAAAACAACCATTAAATACAGATAACTTAAGCAGGAAAAAGCTACAGGCCCCAACTATAAGCATCATTGTCTATAACAAGTATAGACAATTCAAACAAGAACATATAACAGACTCACAACAGACTCATACCATGGTCTGATAGAGCAGACATGGTCTGATACCACTAAATGTGACACCCTCTACCCCGCATGTTATATAAAACATTTAAATAAAGAGGTAATACAAAAACATGCATTTATTTCGTAAAATAAAAATAGGATAAAAGATACCAGATTGTAACATCTCAACGCGGAAAGAAACATAGTTTTAAAAAGAAATAAAACGTAAACAAAGGATAACCATAACCCAACCGCGATGTTACATATAGAGCTGGTATAACCGTTCCAAAACAATTTCTCGGAAAACAAACTGAAACTAAAGCAAACTAAAAACTATAAAACTAAGCATCCTAACTAGAGTCGTAGCTCCTCAGAGTCACTCCTCCACTGACTGCTCACCATCCTTTGCATAAAAGATACATGCCAACAACAGAAAAAGAGAAACGGGGAGTAAGAAAACATGTAAACACATCTGCATGGAAGTAGTTAAGCAAGATGAACATACATCATAGCATGACATAGCGATATACAACATATAACATCAACATACATATATAACATAACAACATGCTATCTCAACCAACATATGTTATGCGGTGCAACACTACTGCGCTACTCCGTTATGCATGTAGATCCAAACTATCTCAGGAAGGCAACTTCGGAGTTACATATCCACACTACCCAAAAACAACCAATGCCGGTAGTTCACCAAAACATGGATGAACCCCTTGGATAGTCAACGCACCATACCTAGGATACGCCACCACGGGAGCGCACGATTCACCAAACCTTGGGTAAACCACCCGCGGATGGCCAGATCGCCGTACTCTAGGATGACCTCCCCTATGTTGATCTTCCCCCACTATCAACTTCGATGTGTGATGCATGAGCACAACATCAAACAAGCCAACCATCTCCTTTGCTTGGGCCAATAAGCACCCAACACTTATCACCAAATTCAGCATCAACACCCTGACCCTTATGGGTCAAGGCCCCCTTGGCCAAAAAGCACCAAGGTTTAACTCATCAACACCTCGACCAAAAAGCATCAAGACCACTTTGGCCAAAAAGCACCAAAGCATATCATCGTGCTGTAACCCATTGAGCACCGGCTTAACCAACTTGTTATTCTTATCTCATCTTAACTAGTCTTTAATTAAGTTATTTAACTGTCTTCATTCGATTGGTGTATTATTTCATTACTTAATGGGGACATTTGGGGTGAAACACCCCTTTAATTCCTTTAATTCACATTCTGACCAGCAGGGGGAGCACGGGCGTGCTCACCCCAGCACGGTCATGCTGCCACTTAGGTGGAGCACGGTCATGCTCACTGTCCTGCACGGTCGTGCTCAATGCGCGGCCATCTTCCAGAATTCAACTGGGAGCACGGGCGTGCTCCCTGTTTAGCATGGTCGTGCTCCTGGAGCCAGCCATACTGTTCTGGCAGATTCAACTTGTGTTCTTGGAGCCAAAACTCTCTAACACTCTCAAATCAGATCCTAGGCTCCTTTGGCTAATCCATTTGGCATCAAACCTCACCTCTTACTAACGGTTCATGTCTTGTGCAATATTGGAGAATTAATCCCTTAATTCTTAAGTTAATTAAGAGTCATATTTAACCAATTAAGGTCTTATTAACTATTTAATATAACAACAACATTCAGCCAATCATCATCATCAAACAACAAAATCCATGACATAGAGCATATTACACAGTAATTGGCATACAGTCTCATAAACAGTTTACAACAATGACCAATAGGCATATAACAGGCATATCAACCACTATAACAATCATAACAATTAACTATACATAACAGACAGACTCATAACTCGACAACATTAATAGCAAATTAATCCAATTGAACATAATATCAATTATAACATGGCAATAACAACTATTAACAACAACGGCGCTATGGGAACCCCCCATCTTACGCAACCCCCTTGCCTAATTTATACACTATTCTTCTCCCCATACCTGGTATGAAGAATCCGGTAGTGACAACTCAACGATGAACCGCGTCCCTCGAACGGCTCAGTTAGCTTTCCAAGCCTTGGTCAAGCAAAAAAGGGAAACCATTAATCCTCCATTCAAGAAGAAGAAAGGAGATTAACAAAAAGGGATGACAAGGTGCATGAATTTTACCTTTTCTAAAGTCCCAAACAGCAAGCACAACGAACCCCTATTCGTAGCGATATGTTCCTATCAAGAAGCAGTGAAGAACGGTGCAAGAATGGGTTCCTTTGAGAGAGTTTTAGAGAGAAAAGGGTTAGGAATTCAAAGGGGAGTGAATAGAGGCTGATATAGGGTGGTTTAGATATATAACATTAGGTTAGGGTCGGTTTATGCACAGTTGGGCTTAATTATAACCCAAAACACGTTTCTAGATCTATACGGTTCGCGGGACGAACAAAGATTGATGATCGAGACCTACTAAACAACCGAATTGGCCAAAACACATAAAATAAGACTTGTATATAATTCTCTCTTAGCTTTTCAATGCATCAAAGATCACCTTAATTGGACATCTATAACTTAAGATATGGCTAAAACGGTGAAACAGGTTACTAGGACTCTAAAAAGATTGAACCTTTCTAAGGCTAAATTTCCCCAAACATGAACTTAGACATCAAGAACAAGCATAACAAGTATATATAAACATATATAAGCTAAGGGTAACACATATTAACATTTATTAACGTAGGATGAAATTCAGGGCGCTATATTGTATACTTGGTCATACAAGAGAGAAAATAATTAACAAGTTACACAAGGAAGGTTACCTTGGCCATTATGATTATGAATCATGTGAATCATATATGACTTGTGAATCTTATCTCAAAGGAAAAATAACCAAATGTCCATTTACCAAAAGTGGAGAAAGAGCTTCTAAATTATTGGGTCTAATCCATACAGATGTTTGTGGGCCCATGAGAATTCAAGCCAAAGGAGGATATTCCTATTTTATCACCTCCACTGATGATATGTCAAGATATGGTGTTGTGTATCTTATGAAACACAAATTCGAGTCATTTGAAATGTTCAAAAGATTCCATAGTGTAGTTGAGAAGCAACTTGGTAAGAGTATCAAGGTACTTAGATCTGATAGAGGAGGGGAATATCTTAGTAACCTTTTCCTTGATTATCTGGAAAAAAAATGGAATTCAATCACAATGGACACCTCCAGAGACATCACTACACAATGGTGTGTCCAAAGGAAGGAATCGAACCTTATTAGATATGGTAAGATCCATGAAGGGGTTCACCGATCTTTCAAAGTATTTATAGGGCCATGCTTTAGAAACAACAACATACTTGTTAAATAAATTTCCCACAAAGTCAATCTCTATAACACCATATGAGATATGGAAAAGGCCATAAGCCTAGTCTCAAGCACATTAGAGTTTGGGGATGTCCGGCCTATGTTAAGAGATTACAAACAGACAAACTTGATGCAAGGTTTGATAAGTGTAGATTCATTGGGTATCCCAAGGAAACAATGGGGTATTATTTCTATCACTCCTCTGACCACAAAGTGTTTGTGGCAAGAGGAGCAGCCTTTTTAGAAAAGGAATTTCTTTTAGAAGGAAGTCATGGTGAAGAAATAGAACTAGATGAAGTTCAATAAACCAATGAAATGACACAGGCTCAAGAATCTCAGATGCAAGTTGAGGGACCTTTGCTGGATATTCTAAAGTTGACATGAAGGTCATCACCTATGGTGGTTAAGGTTCAAGAGCAAGTTAATGAACCAGTTTTAGAACATATTCGACAACAAGTAGATCCAGTACAAGGTAAATCAGTTGCAAATGAATCTCTTAGAAGGTCTAGTCGTGCACCAAATAAATTAAATTTATTCGTGCAATACATTGTGTCGAATGAGGTTGGTCATAATGATGATGACCCTAGAACCTATGAAGAGACCATGCAGAGTTCTGACTACAAGAAATGGCAAGAAGCCATGGAATCTGAAATGGAATCCATGACGATCAACAAAGTATGGACTTTAGTTGAAACTTCAAAGGATATAAACCTATTGGTTGTAAATGGGTTTTCAAGAAAAAGATTGGAGTGGATGGGAAGGTAGAGACTTATAAAGCCCGTATTGTTGCCAAGGGATACCACCAAAAGGAAGGAGTCGATTATGATGAAACTTTCTCTCCCGTGGCAATGCTCAAATCAATTCGGATTCTACTTGCTATAGCAACATACTATGATTATGAAATATGGCGAATGGATATGAAAAATGACTTTCCTAAATGGTGAGGTCAACGAGGAAGTGTACATGACACAACCCGATGGTTTCGTATCTTCGTCAGATCATGATAAAGTTTGCAAGCTACAACGATCCATTTATGGATCAAAGCAAGCTTCAAGAAGTTAGAACATCTGATTCAATAAGACAATCGAAAAATTCGATTTTGTTAAGTGTGAAGAGGAACCTTGTGTCTACAAAAATTTAGTGGGAGCACAATTATTTTCTTAGTGTTGTATGTTGATGACATATCGCTCATAGGAAATGGCGTACCAACATTACAAAGTACAAAGATTTGGGAGAAGCAACTTATATTTTTTGGGAATAAATATTTATAGAGATAGATCTAAAAGATTGCTTGGTCTCTCACAATCTTTGTACATTGATACCATCTTAAAGAGGTGTAACATGGAAAATTCCAAAAGTGGCTATCTGCCAATGGTTACAGGAATCTCTCTCAGTAGGGAGGATAGACCTAAAACCTTTGAAAAGAGAGAGCGCGTGAATGGAATACCATATGCAAGTGCATGTGGGAGACATTGAGATTCAAAAGGTTGATGCAAAAGAAAATGTTGTGACCCAACCACTAAAGTACTTGGTCTACAAGTGTTTGACGAGCACAAGTGGGAATCAGGAATGAAACACATGAGAGATTGGCTCCAGTGCAAGTGGAAGATTGTTGGAGAATAATTGGTATGCCCTAGATCCAATTATTATGTAATTTTTAGAATGCATTGTAATGATTTTATTTGGATAAAATAACTTGGCATTCTACTGAGTTTGGTTTTATTTGTCATATTCATTAATTGGTTATTTAATTGATAAGACAAAGTCCTTAATTAAATTTAGACACTTGTCATCATGATAGAGATCATGTCAATGGGAGGCAAGCATTTTATAATTTAATTTAACGTATATAATCTTGATCGTGGGATTATTAAGAATAGGACATTAATAATCCTGAAAGATCAATATATATGTGATAGTCTCTACTGGATAGAGATTAATAGATCTCATTTATTAATTCATATATATAGATGATGCATATAGAGATATGGTCATTGAATTGACTCAATTGAGAAATCCTAATGGTTTATATTACTGTTAAATTGTCAATAGGATATTCTTTTGAAGGATATAGTGTAAATGTTTCCTTTGACCTGAGATTATCATAGTAATTAACAAGTTACTTGCTATACTTTGATTCCGGACACCTAATGCCTTAGTGTGATAGTTGAATGGATATTGGGTATGACTAAGTACTTGTAGAATTAATGATATATCAAGAAGGAATCCATCAACTCTTGGTAATGAGTTTGAGCTCTATGATTATAACAACAAATTTAGACCTTGGCCAAGGCAATTGAATGAATGAAGAAATGAGTTTCTTAAATCATTCACTATTTGGTTATAAAATATAAAAGAGGTTACTATTTAGAGTTTGACATTTATACCATACTCTAATGTTAACTCAGAGCTGGAACGATGGAAGGAAATATTGCATTATTCTTCTTGTGGTTCTTGAAGAGTAAAATATATTACTTCATTCTATCAGGTCATTAAGGAGTGTTGCTAGATGCCAACCTTGATTAGTATTTTAGTTGTGACTAATTTACTACCGGCTTAGTATTGAACCTGTGGGGTCACACACTAACGAGTGTTCTAATCTCTGCTAAAGAATTATTTTATTATTTGATAATTAAATTGGAGAATTTAATTTAGTCAAATAAATAAAAAATTTCTAAAGTGGAATATTATTATATTGGCTTACTTGCACTTTTAATCTCTCAACTTTAACACATGTGTGATTTTAGTCCCCCACTTTATTTTGGAGGAAATTTGATCCTCTAATTTTTAAAAAATTGCAAATTTGGTCCCTTATCAATAATCTAATAAAATACTCCTACATGGCATGTCCAATTGGCATTCATTTTATTAAAATAATAGAGTAATTAAATAAAAATACCCAGCTGGCATTTATTATTTTAAAATAAAATAAAAATTTAATGACCCTCTCCTCCTTCGCTAGGTGCTTTTGCCCCCCCCCCCCCCCCCCCCCCCACCCCCACCCCCCCACCCCCCCACCCCCCCATCACCAAGGACCGTCGCCGCATGTGCTAGTCCTGAGCTTTGCTCCTCTTAAAAACTGGCCCTATCGAGACTGATAATATCATTGTCCATGAATCATTTGAGTTGACAGTTGACACAACTGAAGGATGTATCCATTACACCACCTAAGCTCCTTGGTCCATATAAGCATGAGCATTTGCATTTCTGGGTAAGATTGTGACCTTCAGCGCAAAACAATAGTTTCAGTGCGAGTTTGTAGGACTCATTCACCTTTTCCTATAAGATACGTAGATAACCACTAAAATTTTTCAATGCCTCATCAAATCTATATCTGTTATGAAAATCAGGAAATATAAGTAAAAGAACAATTAAACTTAAAAAAAAAAATGGGCATGAAGCAATTGAAGCCCTGCCCATGAAGCAAGGACCCAACACCCACCAATCTCAAGCAAGGAAGATGCTTGCAACAAACTTGTAAAAAGTTATACGGTTGCTTTGTTTCTTAACGAAACAACAATGGTGGTATCGCAGGTGGTGGAGGGTGGCGATCCTTGGTGGTGGTGGAAGGGCGAAAGCACCTAGGGAAGGAGAAGAGGGTCATTTTTTTATTTTAATATAAAAAATGCCAGCTGGGTAATATTATTTGACTATTTTATTATTTTAATAAAATGAATATCAATTGGACATGTCATGTAGGAATATTTCATTAGATTATTGATGAAGGGACCAAATTTGCAACTTTTTAAAAATTAGAGGACCAAATGTCTTCCAAAATAAAGTGGGGGACTAAAATCACACGTCCTAAAATAGGGAATTAAAAGTGCAATTAAGTCTAATATATTCTATGCTAGCACTAAGAATATAAATAATATATAAATCTAGCATATTTGATTTATTTAGAATAAATAAAATTAAGGTTTAAATATGTTTTTGGTCCCTACAAAGTTCATCAATTTTGGTTTTGGTCCCTGTGAAATTTTTCTTAGGTTTTCATCCCTGTAATCTCAAAATTTTTGCAAATAGTTCCCACCGTCATCTTTTTCCGTTATCTAGTACTCATGGGTATCGAGGTAATTTATTTTACTGTACGACTTGCTGTAAAATTTGGTCATAAAATGAAAATAAAATCATATATTAGGGACATAAGGTTAAAATTGCTAAATTCCTTCATTTTGTATGATATCTAGTACCTAGGGGGTAACGAGGTAATTTCTCGTTTTTATCCGACTTGCTCCAAAATTTGGCTAGAAAGTATAAATAAAATCATACATTAGGGTCATAGGGTTAAAATTGACAAATTTTTCATCTAGTATGATTTATAGTACTCAGGGGTAACAATAGGGACTATTTACAAAATTTTCGAAAATACAGGGACGAAATCCTAAGAATTTTTTTTACAAGGACTAAAACCAAAATTGGTGAACTTTCCAGGGACTAAAAGCTTATTTAAACCTAAAATTAATAACTTGCTGACTTGGTCAATCTTGTTTCTAGTGCTACAAGTTTGCAATAGAAAGAAACAGATAGATAAGTTTGGTTGGTTTGTTAATAGGATAAAGTGATGAAACAGGAAAAAAAAAAAAACGGATATGATCAAATCCTAATCCTACCAAAGTAGGATGATGGTTCCTATTTGATAGGGATAGTAGTTGTTAGTGAACTCTACATAAAGCTTCCAGCTCTACGTTGATTACATACACTTACCCCTGTCTTTTCTTTTTCGTCATTGACATCTTGCTTTGATTTTTTTAGTTCCACTCATCAAAGGGTTGATACCAGTGATTGGCCTCGGTGTGGATACACGTAGAGTCTTCACACAATTGAAGAAATTTTATGATTCAAGAACTCATATCCAGGTCATGTTTTTGAAACTTTATTGTTGTAGTATATTTTGAACACAAAATAGATCCAGTTTTTTCCGCTGCATGTGTTATGAACACTGATTTCAACTATCACTTATATTTTATGGATGCTTTATGCATGCCTAGATTGCATTTTCCACATCCTCGTGTTGGTTAGTAACTTGTACATATATTTTGTTATTGCAGATGTTGAACATGAACTAAAAATTTAGTCGCAGACTTGGTTGCTGTTATTAAGATGTTTCGCAGCTCTGCTAGAATTGTGCAGTATTGTTCAGCCTCGTGGTCCCCAAGATAAAACAGCACACCATATGTGTAGGTTCTACTTACACAAATGAGAACCACCAAACTAACCCCCCAACACACACTTTACTACTCAAAAAACAAAAAGGGGACAAAGTTTTTGAACAATATCTAAACTGTAGTACCAGTGTTCTCCTCCTCAATACTGAGTAGAACCACATTTTTTATAACATGAAAACCATAGCCATTCACTTAAAGAGTATTAAAAATCATTAAAACATATTAAATGGCTTCTCAATGGCTAAAAAAGTTCAGAAACACGTACATCAATGTACTAAAGTAGTACATCAATGTACTACAATATTTTTGGATACAAACTGTAACACCCCCTCGGCGCTACATCTAAACTCGATGCGGAAAACATAAATAATAAAATAAAATTTGCTGGTTGCTTTTGGAAAATAATTTAGGTATATAATTATGTTTCGAAAATGCGGGTAAATTTTTTTTTCCCTCGCGATACGAATATTTACAAACGTCAAGGCAAGAAGGTAAAATCATAATACATACATCACAATATAAACCTCTTCATAATCAGTAAAAAAAATTTCTCACCGAGGCGTGCATGTTTTCAAAATAGCCGTAACAAACCATAATAAAATACTTAGAAAAGACTCCAAAACCTTTACACCCAAAAGACTCCACATCCGGTCAAACCTAGAGATGTCCGTTGGGAAATTCTCCAACATGATCCCCATCATCGAATACCTCCAAAACAAGGCGTCGTAGCTCACTCCAGTAAGTAGTACGAAAGAGAAACTGGGTCGTGCCCTCGACAGTTCACACATTATCATTGCAAGCATCATAACCTTCGATCGAACCTCAGGGTCTCATAGTGATCTGGAATATCGTTGAGACAAAACTGTACACGTATCCACAAATGCCACAAGACAATCCACGTGTACATAGCAAAGGTGAGATACTCATAATAGGAGTTTATCATCATAATCACATACTTGACACAACCAAAACAAGACAGCAAGTAATCACAGTATTTCATATATATCAACTTGAAAGGAAAACCCAATTTTCATATAACAAAATAATCCTCTTAAGGGATTTTCCATTCCATCAATCAATATGTTTTTCCAAGAATGCATGATACTTCAAATATCACTATATATTCCTTAATCTCCGAAGATCTTAACTTCCCTTCTTCGAGCAGTATAGGCCGCAATAACCGCATAACACAATTGTTCGCATGAGGTCGGCCTCTCAATTTAGGTCCGAACTCCAATTGTTCAAGGGTATCACGTCAACACCTAAATAATATTAAATAGTTCTCTATTGAGTACATCCTGTGTTGGGCAGCCGATTACCACGACTCGAGGTTGCAAGACCCCGGCCTTCTGTGGCATTCGAACCCAGATGTCCTTAAAGTCCTTTCTTGGTCTGTAACTATCCAATTTATCAATCCACTTATAGATTGTAGCTCGTCAACGTAATGACATGTCTGCCAGTTCATGCATGTAAAATAGTTGGTTTGCTGTTTTCTTTTTCGTTCGTTCTTTCTTGTCGAGGCTCAAAGCACATGACTAAAGGCATAAAGCCCAATTCATTCTCAACACAGAACCGAGTGCTCAATCATGAAACCCTAGACCGATGCACCAGTTCTAGGTTCGCAGATATGGGACACAAAGTCAAGTGTGTCAATTGGGACTTGACCCCGCGACACATAGGACATAAAGTCCAAGTACTTACTCATAGGTACTCTAGCCCGATGTCTCGGTTGCTAGGTCCTCAGCATTTTCGTTTTCAACACCATTTTCGTTCTGTGAAAGCAAATACTAAAACAAAAATCCGAAACTCGTTAAAGTTCATCGGAATTATTTTCGCTCTTTTAAAACATGTTGTAGAAAATCTTTTCCGTTAAAAATTCATTTCTAAAACGTTAAATCATTAAAAACCATTTTAAAATCTTTTGGCTTGGAATAAAGACTTTAACATAATTTTCGCCACAATGGCATATTTTTCTAAGCTTTTTCATCTGAATCAAACTTTTTGTAAAACAAAAGACTTTTCCCTTGATAACATCGAAATATTTTAGACACTTGACTTTTTATTTTTGAAATATTTAGGGAAAATAAAGATAATTCGATTTTTCACTGCTTGTCCTCACTAACATTCATTCTTTAAAAATTATTCCAAAATCGTTTGAAATCTTTTAGATTCTTAAACTGTTTAATAACAGGGTCCTTAGCTTATATTTTTATAACATCTTCCGCTTGTGAGAAAACTGAAAATCTCATTACTTTTCTAATTAAATTTTTTAATGACTTAATTTATCATTATCAAGCTATGACCAGTGTCATGCTCTCATATAGACAACATTCCAATATTCCATATAATCATATAGACAGTTACAACATTTATTCATTAATAGTTAAGTAAAACAACATATTTTCATCAAACATTACAAATATAGACATAACCAAACAAATACTTTAAGCATGAGGTAAGCTCCCCTTACCTCTTGGAGAAAAATATTTTATCTTGATTTAAAGCCTTCAATTCCTTTCCTTTCCATCACATAAGATCACTACAACAATCTTACATGCAACCTTCAACCAAAGCAACATAAATCAAGTTAATAAAAACAAAACCCATTTTTGTACAAACCCCTAGGGGGTTCGGCCAAGGAATTAAAAAGGGGTTAGGGATTTTCATTTTTTTCAATCTTTTAAAGACAAGATGTTAGGGTCTTAGATAGTAGAGAAAAATTGTCATAATTCACAAATTCCATTTCTATGATTTTCTAGAAATATTTCCATGAAAGCCAATGAAAATGGAAACTTGAACTAAGTTCATGGAAATGAAAGGAATCATGGAGGGAAAATGATGAGATGATCTTAGATCATGTAGTCATACCTCTAGAACCCGGGTTCGATTCCTGGTGGTTGTAAAATAATGTTTGGCCATTGGAAGCCACGCCCCGCGAATAGTGATTAGTCCTTCGTTGACAGCATTGGGATACACTGGGTTTAGACCAAAAAATATATTCATACCTCTAGATGAAGAGAAATGGAGAAGAACTTGAAGAACACTTAAGAACTTTGGAGGTTTTTGGTGAAGAACTTGAGTTTTTTTATGAACAAAGTGAGTGAAATGTGGCAAATGAAATGGGTTTGGTGTTTTTAGGGGGGCTGCACGAAATTAGAGAGATATTTTGGGGTCCAAAATATCTTGGGATACATTGGGAATTTTTTGGATAAGTTAAGGGTAATTTGGACATTTTGTATGGATATCTAGATATTTTCTAAAAGTGTAATCATTACATGGTGACTCATGGTGTGACTCACCATGGTGACTCACCTATGTGAGTTGTCAAGATGACTCACTGACCCTATCCTCTCGGCTTATCTCTGCAGTTCCATATCCGGCTCCGCCGTTTACCCGATTTCGGTTTTTCGCACGATTTCTTCGAAAATTCGTCCGAATAAAATAAAATATTTTATTTTTGTACGAAAATTTTCAAAATAGACCATATCACTAAATAGTGATAAAATCTAAGATTTTTCAGTTCCAGGTCAAATTAGGGTTTTCTTACCGATACAAATTGTACTGTCAGTAAAAACGCAGACCGGGTTCCGTTTGAATTTTGAACCCAAAATTTAACCATACCCTCCTACAATATAATAGATTCTAGATATGATTTTGTTTTATCCAAAATCATTTTTCTGGGTGACAGGTAAAAAAAAAAAAAACAAATATATCGTTACCGGTAATAGAGCGTAGATAAAAAGCAGGTGTTACAATTTTAATATTACGAAAGGGTTTCTCGCAACTCTAAAAGTGTTACAAAACTATATAGTTGATGTAAATCGTGATTGGTGTTTTTTTACACTATAAAGTGGTCTAGCCATTTTTGGTTTGTTACACAAGGATGAGGAAAAACATGGCTGAAACTCTGAAAATTGTGAATACTAATAAATATGAATTGTAAAATTGTTGTAAATGAAAATATTGAATAAATCATAGTAGTCCTTAATTTGATGAGAATTAATTTGGATCCTATGAGAATTTTTATTTATGCATAAAATATGTTACCACCTTTTTCATGCACCATTTCTACAACTAGCTTTACTATCACTCAACACTATTATTTCTCTTTTTGCTTTTGTTCCTATATATCTCAAAAGGGTAAAAAAAGACCTAAAAAAGAAAGAAAGGTCGGTAAAAAAAATGAATAATGAGGTCCAATGACCATCAATGTTTTGAGGTCAAGTGATCAATTAAGCGATTTCAGGGGACGAACATGACACATTAATATACTTAAGAGACATAAAAATGATTTTAATATTACAAATGAGTTTCTTGCAACTCCAAAAGTGCTACAAAATTATATTGTTGACGTAAAGCGAAAATGACATTTTTTTCACACTTTAAAGTGATTTAACCACCTATGGTTTGTAACATGTAGAGGAGCAAAAACATGGTTGAAAATCTCAAGTATGTTCTTGCTTTTATCCTCTTCTTTTCCCTATTTCTTGTTGTAACCAATGGTGAGTGGGCCCTTATCTCCTCCTTTTCAATTTTTCTTTTTTACTTTATAGATAACTTTCCTTATTTTTTAATAACATTCTTTCCTTTCCACTTTACATCATGGCAGGTGTTTACTGTACGTGTGATGACGATTGTGTGCTTGCTTGTCCTCCTGACACGCGTGAGATGTGCATTCTGAATGAGTGTTACTGCTTTTAACAATTAAGTTGTTATGATTTTACATTATTTATATTTTTCTGACCTTTTAGTTTTTATGATAGTCTCAGAAGTGTATCAAATTATATTATGCAGGTGATCTTAATTACATATGTTTGCCCCTAGAAGATATGGAGAGCTACAAATTTTCTAAACAGTTATAAATATTTAATTTACTTTAATTAATAAAGGCAATATGATAATGTAATAGTTTCTAAAGTAGTCATTTATTCTACTTTTGCATTTAGTATAAGAATGGCATGTAAAATAAAGTAAACAAATATTAGTATGTATTCAAAGAGCCATTGGAAGTGCTAAAGTTCAATGATCGGAAACACATTCGATATAATATAGTTATATACTGAAATATGCATGATTGATTAAGAGGAAAGATGATTGTTTTTGCATGTGCTTATATGTTGAGTTTGGTTATTTTAAGATCCAGCTGATCTACAAGGGAGAGATTAAGAGACAAAACACTAAGAATGCACTTTTTTTTTATATATAAAAATACTATATATAGGAGGTATCAATTTATACCAAAGCAAACCATTTTTGCCATATACCCACTTTTAGTTTTGAATTTTTTTTAATCTAACGATGTAAAATATTACTAAAGTTAAAATCACAATCTTCATTGGACGAAAATAAGATCAACGACTAAAAATGTGTAAGTCAATAATAGTTTATGTAAACGGACCCCTCCTCGTGAGTGTGTGTGTGTGTGTGTGTGTGTGTGTGTGTGTATAGAAGGTATCAATTTCTTTTTTTGGTAAACAAGAGGTATCAATTTATACCAAAGTAAACCATTTTTGCCATATACCCACTTATAGTTGTTGATTTTTTTTTAATCTAACGATGTAGAATATCACTAAAGTTAAAATCACAATCTTCATTGGACGAAAATAAGATCAACGACTAAAAATGTGTAAGTCAAAATTAGTTTATGTAAACAGACCCCTCCTTGTGAGTGTGTATGTAAGTCAAAAATATTTTTTATAAACTGACAATGTAAAGTTTTTAAATTGTCAATCAATCACACATCATCTCATTTGTGACTTTTAAGGTAATTACTATAAAAATAAAACATTGTTAATGATGTAACAATATATGATTGATATATTATAGAATAAAAACTCTTTACAATTTACACTAAGAATGTGTTGTCATTAAATCCAATATTCAGCAGGTTTTTGGTGTTTAAAATCTCTGTAATGCACCTGCAAGCCACAAAATGCAAGACAAAAAAAAAATTTAGGTGATGATGGTGACACCCTTATCCTTTTTTTTTATTCGGCTAAGAGTCTCAGATGAGGACCTCAACACTCCATGTAATCCGCAAAACATAATCCCAAAATAACAATGTTTTAAAAATGCTCTTCTCCACAAAATTCAAGAAGAAATAAAAACAAAATTTTAAGGGTTAGTTTGGTTTACATTTTATTTCCTATTTTCATTTTATATTTTTTTGAAAATTGTTTTCGTATTTGAATTTTGAATAATTTGAAAATATGTTCGTTTTGACTTCCTGATTTCTATTTTCAAATTTTAAAAATATTGAAAATGCATTTGGTTTAACCATTTTCAATTTTTCTTGCCACTATGTTTTCAATTTTTTCCAGTTTTCATTTTTTATATTTTTAGTGAAAATGCTAGAAATGACTTTTTTTATTTTTAGTTTTGGGCCATATTTTAAAAATATTTTTAAAGAAATGTTTTAAAAAAAAACTAACCAAACATTTTTTTACAAGTATGCACTCACTTATAAAGTGCTTTATTACAACTAACTTCACTTAACAGCTAGTAACAAACCCTAACAAACGCTAACTACCACTTTAACTAGCACATTACATATTCTGAATTACATTTCACAACACACCCCCTATAATTCAGAATCACTCAATGACACAACACCTAGCATATCCCTTAGCTATAAAAATCTATCCACCTTCAGTGGCTTAGTCAGTACATCAGCAATCTGATTTTCAGATTTGCAAAACACCACTCCAAGCTTCCCTTTGTTCACCTAATCATGAATAAAATGGAATCTAGTCTCTATGTGCTTACTCTTGCCATGTGAGACTTGATTCTTTGCAAGATTGATAGCTGATATGTTATCAATGAGTATTTGTATAGGGCTTTGAACATCTATTTTAATTTCCTGAGCTAGGGAATCAACAGTTCTTGGCAAGCAGCCTAGGATGCTGCAATGTATTCGGCTTCACAACTGGACAATGCCACCATTGGCTTTTCTTGGAACACCAAGAGATTGGTGCACCAATTAGGAACTTGAACAAATATCCAGTAGTACTCTTCCTCTCGACTTGATCTCCCCACCAATCAAAATCTGAGTATCCAAGCAAGTCATTTTGCTGCTGATTTGACCCTTTAGGAAATAGTACACCACAATCTAATGACCCTTTTAGATATCTCGGGATTCTTTTAGCAGCTACCAAATGGGAGAGCCTAGGATCATCCATGAATCGACTGGCTAATCCAACTCCAAAGGTGATATCGGGTCTGCTGTTACACAAGTACCTCAGTGACCCTATAACATGTTTGAATAGAGTTGCATCTACAGAGGCTTCATTATCACATTTATGCACTCCACTGGTGTTGATGCTGAATTGAAGCTGATCATATTGAACCTTTTCAATACATCTAGAGTATACTTCTTCTGGTGAAGCAGTATGCCTTTCTTGGTAACCATAAACTCCATTCCCAAGAAAGAGGTTAACATACCCAGATCAGTCATATCAAATTCAAACCGCATAGTTGCTTTGAACTCACCTATTTCCTTGAGATTATTTCCTGTTACAAAGAGATCATCCACATACAAGCAGATCAGCAATATATTGGATTTAGTCCTCATCCTTGTATACACACCATGTTCAACAGCACATTTGAAAAAGCCTTGCTACAGAAGGAAGGAGTTTATCCTCTTATTTCAAGCCCTTGGTGCTTGCTTTAAGCCATATAGGGCCTTCTTTAGTCTATACACTTTGTTTCTGCTTCCTTCAATGATAAAACCAGGTGGCTGTGACACATACACCTCTTCCTCAAGTAGCCCATTTAGAAAAGCTGATTTTACATCAAGCTGAAACAGTGTCCATCCCCTGCTACTTGCTAGTGCTGTGACCAGTCTTATGGTTTCAAGCCTAGCAACTGGAGCAAAAACCTCTGAGTAGTCAAGACCAGTCTTTTGTAGAAACCTGTTTGCCACTAATCTGGCTTTATGTTTGGCAATTGACCATCTGGCTTCAATTTTACCTTGTAGATCCACTTGACAGCAATTGGTTGCTTATTATAAGGTAAATTGACCAGCTCCCAGGTCTGGTTCCTCTCAATTGCTCTAATCTCCTCTTTCGTAGCTTCTTGCCAAACCTCCTCCTTCATAACATCTTCCTAACTGATTGGCTCTGCATCAGCTAGTAGGGCAAAATGCATCATCTCTTCCTCAGCAGTTACTGCACTATGAGTGTACATTTCATAGTCAGAAAACTTGGCTGGTAATTGTCTTGCTCTCTGTGGTCTCTAATTGTGTGTTTCAGTTGGACTGGACTCTTCTCCACTGGTCTGATTGTAGTCAAACAGAACTAAAATAGTTGGACCGGAAGTGCTGCACTGATTCTTCCAATCCCATACTCTAGATTCATCAACCACCACATCTCTGTTGATTGCAATTTTATGAGTAAGAGGGTTAAACAGCTAGCCTGTATGCACCTGTAGGATGATATCCTACTAAAATCACAGCTTCACTCTTGTCTTGTAGCTTCTTCCTCTTCTCATCAGATACATGCTTGAAGCATAGTGAGCCAAACATCCTGAGATGCTTTACTGAAGGTTTCCTGCTGCTCCAAACTTCTTCTGGAACATGAGACTCTAACTTCTTGGTTGGACACTTGTTCAGAATATAGGCGGCTGTGTGACAGCTTCTCCCCAAAATGAGTGTGGCAATCCCTTCTCTTTCATCATGCTCCTGGCCATATTCAACACTGTCCTATTCCTTCTTTCAGCAAATCCATTGTGTTGTGGTGTGTAAGGAGCAGTAACCCCATGCTGGATTCCATGATTAACACAGAAATCCTCAAAAGAGTTTGAGATATACTCTCCTCCTCCATCTGTCCTTAGCGCCTTTATTGATTTTCCACTTTGTTTCTCAACCATCCTTTTAAACTTTTGAAACACATCATATACTTCATTCTTTGTTTTGATTAAAAATAACCAAAGCATTCTATTGAATTCATCAACAAAGGTAATGAAGTATTTGTTACCTCCAAAGGACAACAATTCAAAAGTGCCACACACATCTGAATGCACAACACTCGGCACCTCACTTGCTCTCATTGGCAGCTGAGACTTGAAGGAGTGAACCTTGGAAGGCCTATCACCATCTGTTTCACTGCAAGATCTTGAATGTTCTTGAAATTCAAGTGTCCAAGCCTTGCATGCCATAGCCAATTATCATCATCTGTTGTTGCAGCAGCTAAGCATTGAACCTCGGCTGCTTTTATATTTGCTTGGAATGTTCTGCTCTTGGATAAAGGAGCTTTCAATATTCTCCTCTGACAAGAATCAAACAACTCCAAACAGTCTTGATGCATCATCACCATGAATCCCTTCTCAACTAGTTGACCAAGACTCAACAGGTTACACTTCATTTCTGTCACATAAAGAACACTATCCACTACTGCAAACCTCCCATCTGATCTTCTGATTGCCACATTCCCAACTCCTTTGGCTTCCACTGTTCTGTTATCAGTAAATCTGATCTTGCTGGTTTTTGTATCATCAAAATCAGTCAACCACTCTCTGTGACAAGTCATGTGGTTTGAGCATCCTGTATCCAGAAAAGTAGACATCTAACCCTAACAAGAGAGGATTTAGCTAGACATGGTAGAAGAAATAATATAATAAAATAAAATAAACAAGATAAAAAATTCAAACTCCACGAAGAGAACAAAAGGTGCAAATCCTCTTCATGCTGCTGCTCTTTGTATCTCGTCCAGTCCTCCCCATTTCGGTGCGGCACTCTTGGTGCGCCCCTCCTTCTTTGTTCCTCCAATTCTAATTATCTTCCTTTTTCATTCCCAACATCGTGGGCCTTGGATCCTCTATTAGCCAAATCCAACAACACTTTTTCCTTTTGAAATTTAACATGGGTCACATGAACTTTTCTTTCGGGTCTTGATTTTCATACAACCTATTATTCATCCTCCCACCTCTTCCTTCCAAATTTTTTTTCTTCACTTTCCCTAAATGCCCACAACCTCACCCACCCCACCTTGTCCTCTAACCCACAAGTCACAACCCACTTCTACTCACCCCATCTGCCTCGTCCCATTCCTCCCACCCCACGACCATGACCCAGACACACCGAGTGACAACAGCAAACGGTGGACAGCGGCAGAGAAGGCAAAGCCAGCGGGGAGGATGAGATAGTGGCGGCAGCGAGACAGGCGGGGGACGACGGAAACATATGAAAACAGAGGGAAGAAAACTGAAAATTGGACCATTCCTTATTTAAATACTGAAAATTGGGGTGATCTCATTGATTAAGCCTAAGAAGATATTCCAAATTGGCACCAAGGTCTTTGAAGAAGCTGTCCCAAAGAGGTTTTGACATATTTATAGTGTCACCACAATGCCATTGGTGTCGCGACTACCATGGCACCACCACTTCAAATCACAACGCCACGACTGATTTATGGCAACAAAACTATATAATGTGGTTTGAGAATGGCTATTGGGATAAGGAACATACCTGCAGAGATGCCATCATATATGCTTTTCGGAAAAAACAAAGTTATGTATTCTAACTAATTTTTTTAACTTAACACATGCAGAAACTCAGTTTCTACGTGTGTTAAAAAAACTCTTATTAGATACCATCTCTGGAAAATGTGGGACTTGGGTTTTTCCCAATACATCTCCGTCGATAACATGGTAGGTGGCCCAACAATGGATCTAGGATAGCTTTGATCCCATATTGGATTTTGGGCCTAACTCAATCCCAAATGTTAGCTCATAGGATGAGGATTGCCCACTACTTATAAACTCTTATTAGATACTTTCTCTAGTCAATGTGGGACTTGGGTTTTTCCCAATGTCATCCAACACTATTATTTCTCTTTTGTGCTTTTGTTCCTATATGTCACAAAAAGGTAAAAAAAAAAAAAAAAGGACTTAAAAAAGAAAAAGAAAAAGAAAGAAAGGTGGGTAAAAAAAGGAATTATTTTTTATGACTAGCAACATTTTATGTGAGAACCTGAACCTTACTGAGGCCAAAGGATCAGTTGACTGAGTTAAAGGGAGAAACATGGCATATTGATGTACTTAAGAGACAAAAAAGTTTATTTTAATATTACGAAAGGGTTTCTTGCAACTCCAAAAGTGTTACGAATCTATATAATTGATGTAAATCGAGATTGGTGTTTTTTTACTTTATAAAGTGGTTTAACCATTTTTGGTTTATTACACAAGGATGAGGAAAAACATGGCTGGAATTCTCAAAATTGTTAATACTAATTAATATGAATCGTTAAATTGTTGTAAATGAGAATATTGAATAAATCATAGTAGTCCTTAATTAATTTGATGTGAATTAATTTTGATCCTATGATAATTTTTTATTTATGCATAAAATATGTTGCCACATTTTTCATGCACCATATCTACAACTAGCTTTGCTATCACTCATCCCTATTATTTCTCTTTTGGCTCTTGTTCCTATGCATCTCAAAAAGGTAAAAAAAAAAAAAGGACCTAAAAAAGGAGAGAAAGGTTGGTAAAAAAAAAAAAGGAGCAATGAGCTCCGATGACCAGCAATGTTTTTATGCGAGAACCTTATTGAGGTCAAGTGATTAATTGAGAGAATTAAGGGGACAGATATGACACATTAATGTACTTAAGAGACATAACATGATTTTAATATTATAAATGAGTTTCTTGCAAGTCCAAAAATGCTACAAAATTATATTGTTGATGTAAACCAAAAATGACATTTTTTTTTTTTTACACTATAAAGTGATTAAACCACCTCTGGTTAGTTACATGTAGACGAGCAAAAACATGGCCGAAACTCTCAAGTATGTCTATGCTTTGATCATCTTCTTTTCCATATTTTTTGTTGTAACCAATGGTAAGTGGACGCTTTTCTCCTCCTTTTCAATTTTTTCTTTTTTTTTACCTTTTATAGATAAGCTTTCCTTCTGTTTTAATAACATTCTTTGATTTCCACTTTACATCATAGCAGGTGTTTTCTGTCGGAATGATGAAGATTGTGAAGGCGTTTGTCATCTTGGCTTGCATGATATGTGCTTTGGGAATCAATGTCACTGCATGTTGCGGGGGTGGGGTAGCTCAAGTGGTAAGAGCTAAAGGTTTAAGGTGTTGGAGGTCTAAGGTTCAAACCTTGGCAAAGGAGGAAAATTAACAACTAACATACTAATATATTAATATTTGCCTATCAAAATAAATGTCACTGCTTGTTATGATAGTCTCAGAAGTGTATCAGATTATATTATGCAAATGATCTTACATATATTTGCCTCTAGAAGATATGGAGAGCTACAACTTTGCTAAATAATTATAAATATTATAACTTTTTTTGTGTATTTATAAATATTATATCTACTTTAATTAATAAAGGCAATATGATTATGTAATAGTTTCTAAAGTAGTCATTTATTCTACTTTTGCATTTAGTATAAGAATGGTATGCAAAATAAAGTGAGCAAATATCAGTATGTATTCAAAGAGCCATTGGAAGTGCTAAAGTTCAATGATCGGAATTAAATTTGATATAATATTGTGATATACTGAAATATGCATGATTGATTAAGAGGAAAGATTATAAAAGGTCATCATAAGATGACATAGCCCAATTGAAGATAGGGCAAATCCAAGGTTGCTGACCGTAACGGGTCAGCTCAAAAATTTCCGCTCTCCTAGGGTTTCTTAGGGACTAAGTGGCGGCTATTCCCGGGTTCTTCCTATTTTTCTCATCCAGTATTGGATCTTTCCCTAGGTTTATCCTGGTTCTTTCTTCCTTCCGGTGACTATTACCATCTTCTTCTCCCCTCCACCTTATCCGTTTTTCTTTTCTCTTCTCCTACCAAAATGGACAAGTGGAAAACTGAACCTTTGTCGACGGAGGAGGAACTAAGGATTACGGTTGATGATTCTGAGACCTTCGAGGAAGAGAACTTTCGAAGATCCCTTGTGGGAAAGCTCTGGTCTGATAAGCCCTACAACACAAGGGCTTTTAAACAGATGATCGTGGAAGCATGGAGGCTGAAGAATCCGGTCGAGACTAAAGAGCTGGGAAAGAACCTCTACTTGTTTAGGTTCACAACCAACAGAGATGTGGAGAATGTACTAAAAGTGGGCTCCTGGAGTTTTGATAGGAACCTCATAATCCTGAAGCGCGTCTCTGATGCGAAAACAACCATCGGAGATGGAGATGCACACTGGATCCTTCTGGGCTAGGGTGTATGATTTACCATTGAAGCTCTGTACGAAATCAATGGCAAGGAGATTGGGGGAGTTAATGGGATCCTTTGAGGAAGCAGATAATAAGGATTGCAACAGACTGGGCAAGTTTCTTCGCATTAAGGTGGAACTGGACCTCTGGAAACCGTTGAAAAGGGGGACTGTTGTGAGATATCAAGGAAAGGATCTACGAGTTTACTTCAGGTACGAAAGTTTACCCACTTTCTGCTTTGCTTGTGGCAGATTAGGGCACCAACTTAAGGACTGTGAGGATGCTCATGATTCTAATGACGAAGAAGGGTATGAAGGTGTGGAAGAAAGGGAGCTACCATTTGGACCTTGACTAAGGGCTTCACCGCTGCCAAAGTTCACACCCGACCAGAGATGTGACAGTAGCTCCAGTAACTGTAGCAAAAGCCTCTTTGCTTGCTCCAGTATCAGTAAGATTGAAACTCTGGGGAAGGTGAGGGTGGAAACAGAGGTGGAACAACCTGTGCAACCAAAAGAGAAAGAACAAATCCAACATGAGCAGACTGAGGTGGTCAGGAATGTTGAGACTACCACACGAGAAATTGAAAGGGTGGCAGAATCTTTGGGTTCCTTCGACCTTACCCCAAAAGGGCCAACTTTAGAGAACAAGGCTGAATCCAGTTCCAGTAAGCAGAAGACATGGAGCAGACAGAAGAAGGTCAAGGGAAAGGGGAACCAAAGCAAAACAAAAGAGTTGAAGGGGTTGGGGAAGAGGCAATTAGTGGATGTTGTGGTTGCAGATGGCTCAATAGAGGATATAAGGGGGGGATGGCAAGAAGAGGCAGGTGGTGAAAATGGATGTTGATGTACAAAATGTAGAGGTGGTGTTGGAGACCCGACACTGCCTACAATAATGAAATCCATCAGTTGGAATTGTCGGGAGTTGGGGAACCCTCATACAATTCGACCCTTGTTAAGGCTTATCCGTTTGGAAAATCCCCACCTAGTTTATCTCATGGAGACTAGGTTAAAGGAGAGTGACATGGATAGGCTGCGAGTTAGGTGTGGTTTCAACTCGGGACTATCAATTGATTGCAATGGTCATGGAAGGGAGAGGGCAGGAGGTGTTGCTCTTATGTGGAATGATAACCTTGATGTATCCATTACTTCATATTATCTCAACCATATTATGGGCAGGGTGAAGGATGAAGAGTGTGAAGAGTCTTGGTTCTTCTCTAGTATTTATGGCTTCCCAGATGAAGCTCAAAGGAAGAAGACTTGGCTTTTGATCAGGGAGTTAGCTTCAAGTGCCTCGAGTAATTGGATTTGTTTTGGTGACATTAATGATACAATGTCACTGGTTGAAAAGAAAGAAGGCAATCCTAGAAGTCTTGAGCAACTTAACTTGGGGAGGAATTTTATGGTGGACTGTGGGATACAAGACTTGGGTTTCTAGGGTCACCCCTTTACATAGTCTAATGGCAGGCAAGGTAAGGATCAAATCCAATGCAGGTTGGACAGAGCTCTTGCAAATGAGAATTTCATCTCCAGGTTCAGTCCTATCAAAGTATCCCATCTACCTCGGTTCGGGTCAGATCATTCTCCCTTGAGAATTAGTATCGAGGATCATAACCAGGTTGTTGCCAGGAAAAGGCCTCACCTTTTTCATTTTGAAGAATGGTGGGCAAAGGAACCTGGGTGTGAAGACTTGGTGAAGAGGATATGGAACAGCTCTAATCTGCAATGTGAGGGAAGACTTGCATCTCTCCAAGCTTTGGATGAGGAATTTAAGGAGCTGAGGACTAATGAGGTCAGGAAGGATATTATCCGGGCTGAAACAAAACTTAAAGATAATTCCTTGTGGTTGGAGGATCCTGACAGGATGAGAAGATCCAAGGAACTGGATAAGAGGCACGCAGAGCTGCTGCAAGCCGAGGAGACCTTGTGGAGGCAAAGGAGTAGGGCGATCTGGTTAAGGGAAGGGGATAAAAATACAAAACTCTTTCATGGGAAGGCTAACCAGAGGAGGAAAGTGAATGAAATCAAGAAGCTAAAGGATGAGGCAGGAGTTTGGGGGCATGGCAGAGAGAATGTGGAAAGAATTATGTTAAGCTACTTCACAGACCTCTTTTCATCTTCAAATCCTAATGGGGTTGAACAATGTTGTAGGGCAATTCAAAAGAAGCTAACAGAGGAGCATTTGGGTTGGTGTAATCAGAATTTCACTTGTGGGGAAATTACAAGGCCATTAATCAAATGCACCCCCTCAAGGCACCTGGCCCAAATGGCATTCCAACTTTGTTCTATCAGCGGTATTGGCATATTGTAGGGTCAGACATTCAAAAATTAGTGCTGGAAATTCTTAATGATGGAAGGTCCCCAACATCCATCAATAAGACATATATTGCTCTTATCCCCAAGTGTAATACTCCGAACTCTCCAAAACAGTTTAGGCCAATCAGTTTGTGCAATGTGGCAATGAAAATTGTCACCAAAGTAATTGCTAACATAGTGAAATGATTCCTTCCTGAATTTGTGGATGAAGAACAAAGTACTTTTGTTAAAGGGAGGCTCATCACTGATAATGCTCTAATAGCAATGGAGTGTTTTCATTGGCTTAAAAAGAAGGCAAAAGGGAAGAAGGGGATGATGGCTGTTAAACTGGACATGGCAAAAGCCTATGACCGGATGGAGTGGCCTTTCATTGAGTCAATGCTGTTGGCAACAGGTTTTCCTGACAAGTTAACTTCACTGATAATATGTCTTGCATCTCCTTGGTGTCCTACCAAGTTCTTATTAATGGCCAACCAAGTCATAGTTTCACCCTTGAATGTGGTTTAAGACAAGGTGATCCACTTTCACTATACATTTTCATTTTGTGTGCTAATGCCCTTTCTGGTTTGTTACACAAAGAAAGCTCTTAGAAAAACATTCATGGGATCCAAGTTGCTAGGAGAGCCCCCAAGATCACCCATCTATTTTTTGCAGATGATAGCATCCTTTTTGCAAGAGCAAACCTCAAGGAAGCTGAAGCCATTACTCGGATTCTTGACATTTACCAGCAGGCCTCGGGTCAATTGGTGAACTTGGACAAATCAAAAGTTTCATATAGTCGAAATGTGCCTACCAATGTGCAAGAAATGGTCTGTAACAGGATGGAAACAAAGACTATGACTTCTCTTTCAAGATACCTCGGTCTCCCAGTAGTGTTTGGAAGGTCCAATAAAGAGTGTTCTCTTTTGTTCAAGACCGGGTTTGGAAGAAGCTGAAGGGTTGGAAAGAGAAGTAAGAGCAAGGAAAAAGACACTCATCAAGTCTGTAGCTCAGGCAATCCCTAACTACATTATGAGCTGTTACAAAATCGCAGAGGGTTGCTGCCATGATATTGAAGCCCTGATTGCAAAATTCTGGTGGGGTTCTGATGATCTCTCTAGGAAGGTTCACTGGATGAGTTGGGAGAGAATGGGTAGAGCAAAGAGTAGAGGTGGCATGGGGTTCATAGGGTTTTCTGAATTTAATAGAGCCATCTTGGGCAAGCAATGTTGGAGGCTCATTTCAGATGACAACACCCTAATGGCCAAGGTTTTCAAGAACAGGTACTGCCCAAGGAGCAGCTTTTTGGAAGCAACTTCAGGCTACCAACCAAGCTATGCTTGGAGGAGTATGCTTCAGGCTAAAGAGGTTATGGAACTGGGCTCAAGATGGTTGATTGGAGATGGGCAGAAAGTGGGTATTTGGTTCGACAGATGGCTGGCTGAACAGACAAATTTCAGGATCTGGTCCCAAGCTACAAACCTACCAGCAGATGCCAAAGTCTGCGAGTTGATTGATCCAACAACAAAATAATGGAAAAGGGATGTTGTTTTCTACAACTTCAGCACTTTTGAAGCTCAACAGATCATCAACATCCTTTTGTCTTGGAGACTCCCACAAGACAAGTTAATTTGGCACTAGGAAAGGGATGGCAATTACTCAGTTCGATCTGCATATCACCTTCTCTGTGACAATAAGAATAAGGGAATGCCCGAAACTTCTGAAATGCAAAATCAGGGCTTATGGAAGGAGATATGGAAGGCCCCTGTGCCCAACAGTGTTAGGAATTTTCTTTGGAGATATATCCTCCCAACTAGAACTTGGAAAGCTAGAAACCAAGTGGTGTTCAACAAAGG
Source organism: Echinosophora koreensis (assembly GCA_035048595.1). Classification (NCBI taxonomy): domain Eukaryota; kingdom Viridiplantae; phylum Streptophyta; class Magnoliopsida; order Fabales; family Fabaceae; genus Echinosophora; species Echinosophora koreensis. Next base: position 2,293,674 of record JAPCYP010000046.1, read on the forward strand.
TGACTTCAACCCTATAGTTATTGCTAGCTCAATTGCTAAATTCATTAAAGACTATAACCTAGTTAACAGGGTTGGGGGAGACACTGCTGTACAGAAACCTGCGGAAAAATGGGAGGCTCCTGATGCAAACACCATTAAACTTAATGTTGATGCAGGTTGTTTTGATGATGGTAAAACCTGTTGGGGCATGCTGACAAGGGATTCAGATGGGAGAGTGCTCTTTGCTGCAGCAAAAAGGGAAGAAGTGAAGGTTAATCCTATGCTGGCTGAGGCTCTTGGTTTCAGATGGTGCCTCTCTTGGGCTAAAGACCGGAATTTTGATAATCTTATCATTGAATCTGATGCAGATATGGTTGTTAGGTGCCTTCATGGTCAGGCTTCGATAGCTAGTATTGAGAATATTGTCTTTGATTGTAGGGATTTGTTATCCCAAATGCTTAACACTAGAGTTCTTAGTATTAGAAGAGCTAGGAATGTAGTAGCTCATGGCTTGGTGGGGGTTGCTAGAAACTTAGGATCCAAAATATGGCTGGGGAATGCCCCAGTACCTGTTTCTCTTATCATCTGTAATGAGCTTCCTGTTTTCTGTTGAATGATATATTTCCAGTAAAAAAAAAAAAAGATTAAGAGGAATTTTTATTTTTATTTTGCGTATGCTTATATGTTGAGTTTGATTATTTTAAGATCCAACAGATCTACAAGGGAGAGATTAAGAGAAAATACTGATCGATTTATACCAAATTAAATCATTTGTGCTTTATATCCACTTTTAGTTGTTGATTTTATTTTTATCTAACAGTCTAAAATATTACTAAAGTTAAAATCACAATCATCATTAGATGAAAATAAGATCAACGTCTAAAGATGTGTAAGTCAAAAATAGTTTATGTAAACCGACCCCTCCTCGTGAGTATATGTGTTATACATACATACATACATACATACATACATACATACATACATACATATATATATATATATATTCCCTACATTTTCGGTGAGTTTTGGTTTTAGTCCCTGATCGTTTTTTTTCCAATGGTTTTGGTCTCTGACAATTTAAAAATGTTGGTTTTAGTCCCTGTATTATTTTAAAACATTAGTTTTGGTCCCCACATGTTGCTCTGCATATCACCAGTATCTTCCAATAACAAATCCAAGACCCACCTCCAACTCTTCTTTATCAACTGCTTAACCACTGCAAAAGCTAAGGAAAAGTATTGATCATTTAGGTCCCTATCAACTGGCATTAGTAGTTGTCCACCGTACTTTGTTTTTGGGTGGCAGCCATCAGCCCAGATGAGTGGCCTACAACCAACTATAAAACCCCTTTTGTAGCCTCCGAAACACATAGAAACTTCCAAACCTAGGTTGTAAATTAGGATTAGGCCCATCTAACTCCAGGGACTAAAACCAATGTTCTGAAATTGTCAGGGACCAAAACCATTTCAAAAATATTTTAGGGACCAAAACCAAACTCACCTAAAATGTAGGGACCAAAAAGTTCATTAAACTATATATATATATATATTACTTTTTATAATCTATCAACATAAAGTTTTTAAAATTGTCAGTCAATCAATCACACATCATCTCATATGTGACTTTTAAGGTACTTACTATAAAAGTCAAACATTCTTAACGATGTGATAATATATGATTGATTATAGTATAAAAACTCTTTACAATTTACACTAAGAGTACATTGTAATTAAATCTAATATTCAACGGGGTTTTTCATGTTTAGAATCTCTATAATGCATCTACGAGTCACAAAAATGCAAGAGAAAAAAAAAATGAGGTGATGATGGTGACACCCCTCTCCTTTTTTTTTTTCTTGTAAAAAAAATGCTCTTCTCCACAAAATTCCAGGAGGAAAAAAAAAAGATTTTAAGGGTTTGTTTAGTTTACATTTTTATTTTATATATATATATTAGACTTTGATCTCGTGCCCGCATGGGGCAAATCATAAATGTTTTATTTTGTTTTTTCATATTTGTATGAAAATAAAAAACATATGATAACAACACGTGAAAACTAACACATAACAAATTTTTCTTGCATAGGGAATTGCTTTGTATTATTTATAAAAGATAGATATAGATAGATAGATTATATATCATTATGGAGATGTAGTTATTAAAAAAACTATAAGTTAGTGCTAATTATGATATACATGTTAGTAATTTAAAATATGCTTCAATTTTCAAAAAGAAATTAAGAGCATGGTGACGTATATTTTTTATGTTACAATATAATGTTACATATATTCTTTCTTAATTAAATTAATTTTTTTTAATAATCACAAAGATACCAGTCAAGATGCAACATTATTACCAATTAATAGTGTCATTATATGTCGAATGTAAATCATATCGATGGGCATTAGTTACACCTGCATTTTTTGTTTTTTGTTTTTTTTGTTTTTGTTTATTGTCTCATTTTTCTATGATAATAAATTCCAAAATTTATAAGATCAAAATAATTGAAAAATAAATGGAGACAAAGTTATTAAAATCACATGCCTCGGTATAGTCTTTGATATCTTCCAGTGTATTTCTCTTATTTGCATTGAGCAAGTCTTCTTCAATCGAAATCTTTGGAGAACAACTTTTTTGACTTAGAACTCTTTGTCAAAGATTATTATTTTCGAGAACCCTTTCATGACATAAATACATTATTGAGTACCAAATAAAAAATAAAATAGTTATAATATATTGACCAAACTTGTTGGCAATCCCACCTTTTTTTTCCTTTAAATTTTCAGCTTCTTCAACCACAAGATTGAAGATAAGCTTGGTTGACTGCATGACATTTTGAAGACTAACATTCCCTACAATCATTTTGACAGATTAGGTAATATAGGTTAAATTTACTTATAGCATTTGATATAAGAGGTTCCAGTAAACCAAAATGTACCTTTGTAAGTCTTCACCTTCGCGCCTTGAATAACAATGACTGAGTTGATGGCATTTCCCAAATCCATAAAGGCGTTGAAAGCAAATCAACGTGGCGGTTGGAATTAAACTTAAAAGTAAACATTAGAATTGAAATTATCTTTTTTTATATCAAAATTTGTATTTATTATACCTTTTAAATCAAATATCAAATTTGAAATTAAATCTATAAACAAATAATTATTGTAGATAAGATGTTACAGCGTTACTTGTTTTATAAAAAAAGATAAAAAGAGATAAGGTAAGTACTTAGAGTCAATTATTTTTTAAAGGAAGAACTATATATATTAGGATAGCGGTTGGAAAACTTACCCAAAACAAAACAAAATGGATAAGATTGAAGCAGAACAGAAAGATTTACTATACTGAAAATTAAAATTGGAATAAAGTAAATAAATATTTACGTAACTAACATAAAATGCATTTAAAATTAGTCATTCAAATGCTAACAAAAAGTCATTTAGCTAACAAAAAAAAATAGTCATTCAAATAAGTTTAAATACATTTATGAATTTATGACTTATTTAAAAAGTGAGATTTGATATATTTATTTAAATTTTAATTTTAATTCACTTAATTTCAATTTAATTTCAATTTGATTTCAACTTTGATAAGATTTACGTAAATACATATTGTATGACATTAAATTTGAAATTAAATTTGAAATAAATTAAATAATTAGATAAGATTAGTTACATTTAAACTTTAAATTTCAATTTCAATTTCGGCAATTTTCATTCAATTTTTATTTCTAGTGTGTTATTTTTTGTTAAGGTTATAAATACAATAATAAATCAAAAAATTGTAGTGTTGACACTTGACACATAACACATGACAACATTTCATGTATATGGAAGATGACTCATGGCAAAACTATATTGTATAGGGGATAGAATTGTATTGTTTATAGATAGATTTTTTAAAATTGTTTTCATTTTTAAATTTTGAATAATTTGAAAATATGTTCATTTTGACTTCATGATTTCTATTTTCAAATTTTAAAAATATTGAAAATGTGTTTGGTTTAATCATTTTCAATTTGCTTTACCTCTATGTTTTCATTTTTTCCTGTTTTCATTTTTTAAATTTTCAGTGAAAATGCTGGAAATTACTTTTTTTATTTTTTACTTTTGGACCATATTTTAAAAATATTTTTTAAGAAAATGTTTTCAAAAAACTAGCCAAGAATTTTTATTTTCAATGAAAATAAAAATAGGAAATATGCATTCCAAAATAAGTACTTTTTAGTTGTTTTCTCTCAACCTTGAGAGTCCTGTTTTCTCTCAACCTTGAGAGTTTGGTTTTCCTTTTGTCCGTTCCATGGCTGTTAACCTAGAAGGGCTATCCCTAGTGGATGAGGATGTGGAGGGGGTGGCATTTGTTAGGGAGGAAGGTGGTCCGGCGGTGGGGCTGAATTTTGACCTGTGCCTTATTGGAAGATTCCTAACAGATAGGATGCTCAGGGTGGATGCTGTGAAGGAGGTGTTGCCTAAGGTTTGGAGACTTGGAAGAGGTGTTACAATCACTGAAACAGGGAAGGGCTATTTCTATTTCAATTCAACCATAGGCTGGATCTGGAGAGGGTGGCTGAAGGAGGTCCTTGGAGCTTTGATAATAATTTGCTGGTGTTAATTAGGAAGGGCTCGGCTAGGAGTTGAACTGTCCAATGTGGCTCTTTTCCATATAGCTTTCTGGGTGCAGGTTCATGACTTGCACCTGGGTTTTATGATCTTAACTGTTGGTACTCGCCTCGGGAATTATATAGGCACGTTCGTGGAGTATAATCAATCTAACAATACTGGATTGTGGAGGAAGTACATGCAATTGAGGGTGCTGCTGGATGTACATGTGCCATTGAAGAAGGCGTGGAAGGTGAAGTTGCAGGGTGGTGAATGGTTTACTGTGATGTTCAAATATGAAAAACTGGGTACATTTTGTTTCTTATGTGGGTTGTTAGGGCACAGTGATAACTTCTGTGACTTAAGATTCACAATGGAAAATGATGATGGCAGTAGAGGGTGGGGTGCGGAATTAAGGGTGGAGAACAGAAGGCAAAGTGGTGGCGGTGGCGGCGGTCGTTGGGCGAGGGAGTATGGGGATGTTCATGCTGCACCGATCCATGAGGAAGTGCCCAACCGTAACGTTGATTCTCGCAAGTTCCAATCTGGAAGGAGTGATTCGTGGGATTTGGGATTTGGTGCTGATATGGAAGTTACGAATTTTCAAAATGCTGGCAATGTGGATATGCATGGGTCACGCAGTGATATGGGAACTTTGAATTTAAATAGGCATGTGCTCAATAAAGGTAAATATGTTGTTACCGTGTTTGAAGGTGCTACTATCATGCATGCAAATTTGGTGGACCCTCACGTGAGATTGTACCAGTTAATGATGAGGAGCTGTACGGAGACAGGAAAAGGAGGAGAGAGGGTGGGGGTGATGCACAAAATTCTAATGATACTCTTGCTATTACTTCTGATGTTTTCCTTAATTTTTTATCGGTGGGTCCTGGACCCCAGGCCTACCGGGAGCAATGACAGCCCTTAGCTGGAACTGTCGAGGCCTAGGTCACCTGAGGGCAGTTCCAACTTTAAAGAACCTAATCCGGACTTACAAACCGGAATTTTTTTTTCTGTTTGAGACTTTAGTGAATGCTAATAAAGTTGAGGAGGTTAGGAGGAGAATTGGTTTTGATGGTTGCTTTGCTGTGGATAAGGAGGGGCGTAGCGGTGGTGTTGCTTTTTTCTGGCGGAATTCTTTAAAGTGTGAGGCTACTAGTTTTTCTCTTCATCATGTGGATGTTTTGGTTGATGATGCGAGGCTTGGTAAGTGGTGTATTACTGGTTTTTATGGCTTTCAGGATAGAGCTCGCCGAAGAGAGTCTTGGGCGCTGTTGAGGAATCTAGCTAATGTTTCTCAATTGCCTTGGTGTGTTATTGGAGATTTTAATGATTTATTGTCGTTGGAGGATAAGTTGGGCTCAGTTGATCATCCGAATTATCTTTTTTCTGGGTTTAGGGAGGCGGTTCAGGATGCAGCCTTATTTGATGTTATGTTGGAAGGTTATCCTTTTACTTGGAGTGCTAGAAAATGAACATCTAGAGCTGTTGAAGAAAGGTTAGAAAGAGACATGGCAAATCGTGGGTGGCTTGATCTTTTTCCCCAGGTCCGGTTGCTCAATCTCTAAGCTCCAATCTCGGATCACACACCCATTTGTCTTCAATGTGTGTCTTCGTCAGTGCCAGTTCATCGTAAGGGGTTTCGGTTTGAAAACTCTTGGACTCTGGAGCGTGATTTTATGGAAGTTGTGCGCAAGGGCTGGTTGCATGGGAGGGAGGAAGATATTGTTTCTAGGCTGAGTTTTTGTGCCAAATGCTTGCATGCATGGGGAAAGCATTTGAGAGTTAATTTTAAGAATGATATTGCTGATTGCATGCGGCTCCTAGAAGTGTTACAAGAAAGGCGTGATGAGGAGGGGGTTGCTCGGTTTAGAGAAGCCAAGGAGAGGATGGTTAATCTGTTAGTCCAGGAGGAAAGTTTTTGGAGGCAGAGGGCTAAAGCTTTTTGGCTTAAGGAGGGTGATCTCAACACTCGTTTTTTTCATGCTACTGCTACCTCTAGGGCCAAAGTGAATAAAATCCAGAAATTACGTGATGATGAGGACACCGTAACTGATGATTTTGAGAAGGTAAAGAATATTGCTAGGAGCTACTTTGAGAAGCTGTTTACTCATCGGGTTGGAGTTTTTGATCCAGTTTTGGAAGCTCTTGAGCTGAGGATTTCTCCTGAGGATAATGAGGTATTGACTAGTCCTTTTACTCGTTTGGAATTTTCTACTGCTCTTAGTGAAATGCATGTTGATAAAGCTCCAGGTCCAGATGGCTTTAACCCGGGTTTCTTTAAAAATTCCTGGGATGTTTGTGGTGATGAGATTTTTTATGCCTGCTGTTTATGGTTGGATAGGGGTGTTTTTTCCTAGTTCAATCAATGATACTAATATTTCTCTTATTCCGAAGGTTGATAATCCAGAATCTATGAAGGATTGGTGTCCTATCTCCCTTTGTAATGTTGTTTATAAAATCCTGTCAAAGGTTCTGGCTAATAGATTGAAACAGGTTCTTCACAAGTGTGTGTCTCTTGCTCAGTCTGCTTTTGTGCTTGGTCGTTCTATTCTTGATAATGCAATGTTGGCTGTTGAGATAATCCACTTTATGAAGAGCAAAACTAAGGGCAAAGTTGGAGAAGTGGCTCTTAAGATTGCTATGAGTAAGGCTTATATGATCGTGTTGACTGGGGTTACTTGAGGGCGGTTATGAGGAGGTTAGGCTTTTCTGAGAAGTGGGTGGAGTGGATTATGATGTGTGTGGAGTCTGTTAATTATTCTGTCTTGGTTAATCATGTTCTTGTTAGCCCTATTTGCCCTGGTAGAGGGTTAAGGCAAGGTGATCCTCTCTCTCCGTATTTATTTATTTTGTGCTCTGAAGGTCTTACTGCTCTCATTGATAAAGCTGAGAGGAGAGGTGATTTGCATGGAGTTAAGGTTTGTAGGGGTGCCCCGATTATTTCTCATTTTCTATTTGCAGATGATTGTTTTCTTTTTTTCAAGGCGAAGAATTGTTAAGCCTTGGCTATGAAAAATATTTACCTGTTTATGAGGAAGCTTTGGGACAGGAAATTAATTTTCAGAAATCTGAGATTTTCTATAGCAGAAATGTGGTGGAAGACTCCCGGGTGTTTATTGCTTCTCTTTTAGGGGTCTATATTTGCTTGGGCACGGGCAAATATTTGGGCCTCCCCTCGATGATTGGTAGAAGTAAAAAAAGCCTTATTTAAATTTATTAAAGATCGGTTTGGAAGAAAATTAATTCGTGGGGTGGTCGATCTTTATCGAAGGCAGGTAAGGAGGTGATGATCAAATCGGTTCTCCAATCAATTCCTACACACTTCATGAGTATCTCCCTTATTCCTCCTTATTTGGGTGATGAGATTTAGAAGCTTATGAATTCTTTTTGGTGGGGTGGTGGTGGAAGGAATAATAGTGGGATCAATTGGCTTTATTGGGATAAGTTGGCTATGCACAAACAGGATGGTGGTATGGGCTTTAGGAATCTTTATACTTTCAATGTGACTCTTCTTGGTAAACAAGGTTGGAGGATTTTGTCTAGTCCTAACTCCCTTGTGGCTAAGTTATTCAAAGCTAAATATTTTCCACATTGTGATTTTCTTGAAGCCAATATAGGATATAATCCCAGTTATGTTTGGAGGAGTTTGTGTGAAGCTAGGGTAGTTTTGAAGGAAGGATTGAGGTGGAGAATTGGTGGCGGTACTAGCATTAATGTGTGGAAGGATGTGTGGACTAGAGACTCTCTCCCTCTAATCCCGAAGGCCAATAGCAATGTGGATCCTTCCCTTCGGGTGTGTGATCTTTGGGTAATTGGGTCCAAGGCTTGGAATGTGGAGCTTGTTGAGGAGATTATGAGTCCTTCTTCTGCAGCTATAGCTCTAAATACTCCTTTATTTTTGGCGGTGCATGATGACAAGATTCTTTGGTGGCCGGACCGTAAGGGGAATTACACTGAGGTCCGCTTATAGATTGTGCTTGGATAGGGTGCTGGATGTTAATCACTTGAAAGTTGTTGGTAACTGGAAGGCTGTGTGGGAGCTTAAAGTTCCTCCGAAAGTGAGGAATTTTTTGTGGAGAGTAGCGCGTGATGTTCTTCCTACTAGATCCAATCTTCAGAGCTGAGGCGTGCAGTGCCCCAGTTTTTGCCCGTGGTGTGAAAGGAATATCGAAAATAGTTGGCATATTTTCACCTCATGTGAGATTAGTGAAGCTGTGTGGAGGAAAGTTGGCTTGTGGGGCAAGATCTTCCCTCTTTTGGATGTGGCGAACAACTTCTGTGAGCTATTTTTCATGCTCTCTGCACAGCTGTCCAATGATGATATGATTGTTTGGGCTATGTCACTGTGGAGTATTTGGACTAGTAGAAATATGAAGGTTTGGGATGAGAAGGTTGAATGCACAGAGGCCATTGTTTTGTGCGACTCTTCCCTGTTGCATGAGTGGCAGCTTGCGCGAGGTCTAGGGGCTGGTTTTTTGTGGGAGCAGTGTTGTGCCTGATAGCTCCTTGTTGCGCTGGAAGAGACCTCCTGAGTGCTTTGTGAAGTGCAATATAGATGCATCATTTTTTCCAGCTAGCAATCAGGTGGAGATTGGCATATGTCTCAGGAATGAGTTTGGCCACTTCTTGGGAGCTAGAACTCAGTGGTTTAGTTCGGTTATTGATGTTCACATGGGTGGGGCAGCTGGCTATATTTTGTTATCAATTGGATGAGAGCTTAGTCTTCAGAGGATTATTTTTTAGCTTGATTCCAAGTTGGTAGTTCATAACATGAATTCCCAGTGTGATGATGGCACTGAATTTGGAGCTATTATTTTTTCTTGTAAGGATTTACTTTCTTTTGTCTTTCAAAACTCTCGTGTTGAGTTTTCTAGGAGACAAGCTAATATGGTTGTTCATACCTTAGGGTGGCCATTTCCTATGTTAGTCCTCATTTCTTTCATGATGCCCCAACATGTATTGACTCTATGATTATTAATGAGATGCAGTGATCTTTTCTTGTCAAAAAAAAGAAAAAGAAAAAACAGGCCCTAAAGGATGTTGATACATTAACAGACCCCAGTTTCAATTTTTGAAAAAGAAACTAAAGAAATTGGTCTTATGTCAGCAAAAAGTTCTACCTGATGACACATTTTAAACTTCTCCCCTATAGAAATGTGCATTTTTGTTTTCTCCTTTCTTCTCCATTGTTTTTGTTAATTAGTTTTCCATTTTCTAGAGTGTGTTGATGGTACTGACATTCTATGGACCATTCGACCTTGTTTTGTATATGTCAATTTTGTAAACAACATATGTGGTCTAGGCAATAAAAGAAACGAAACTTCTTACCTGTTTCTTTATCTTAACTTAATGCAGTCTTTTCCACAAACGTTGCTATCAAAATGGTCCAGCATTTAATGAAACGTGAAAGGCGTCGAGACAAATTATTATATATCAATCAAATTCACAAATAACACTGGCAAAATGATTGGCTAATGGTAAAGTACAGATTATTCTCAATGTTAACATGAAAATAACACTTTTCGAAATAATTATTTTGGAAGCTGTGTATGAGGAGCTTTCCCTCAACGTGATTTTGCCTTTGCAAAATCTAAAACAAACAAAGCCGGAGTCATCAAGTAATGGATGGAGGATTGATACTCCACAAAATCCAATCATTAATTGATTAATTGATTAAAAAATTGAAAGATTAAAAATGAATAAATCAATTACTGAAAAGTAGTTAGAAGATGGGTCCTCCATAAAATACGAGAGGACTTGAACATTGCCTAAATGATTAACCAGTTGGTAATTCAGGACTCCTAGCTACAATAAGTTCCATTGAAAAGAGAGATAAGAGAATAGACTTCTAATTAATTATCAGCCAATGATCAAATTCTGACATTATATTGGGATTTTGGCCGGTAGTTCAAGAAACAAGTGTGTTATTTGAACACAAAAATGGGACAACAATTTTCGACAACAATTTGCATGGTTAACACAGTTCAAATACGTAATTAATTATGTTCTGTAGATGGTTAATGGATATAACAAGGTGTCGCAACTCATTAATCACCCGTTGTACGTAATTAACCACAATTTTGAACGTATATTTCAAAGCATTTTGCTTCCAACGTACTACACTCTATTTTAACACAACTCCATTTTACTTTGATGTGGAATTGAACTTAATTAACTAATCATTAAGAATAAGCACGTCAAAGATTAACTCGTTTTTTCTTGATGATAGACACTGTGACTCTGCAATTATATATACATTAGGAATCAATGGATAAAACATCTTTATAGTGAACAAAAGTGTAAGGTGAGAAAGTAACGATGCATCACCCTTGATTAGTTAAAGTACATTGAGATCTCAACTCAGTTTAACTAATCAAGGGTGGATACACATTTACTTTTAAAGACAGCTGTTAAGACTGCTTTATATCCCTAACACTACCTTAATAACATACTGTGAGTTCCTTCATTACATAAATTTACCAGAGGGAAAACCACAGATAATATGTTCTTATTAAATACTTAAAGAAACCACTTATTCATTACTTCTCATCCATTCATTTGGAAATCCAGAAACAGGAACCAAAAACACAGGATGATGTAGATATTTCTCAAGGAAAAAAAGCAGAACAAATGGGGAAAATAGGTTCTTACAATGTCCAAGTAAAATTCAAAGTTCAAACAAACAACAAATGCCCTTCTTGTAAAGTTCAAATTTAGAAGCCTGGGGGCTTGTAGGCAATGAAACTGATGCACTGCACTTGGCGTTTGTTGTCAAATCCAATGATACGGATGAATGCATTGGGGTATGCCTTCTTGGCTTCCTCAAGCTCCTTCAACACCTGAGATGCATCAGTGCACCCAAACATAGGCAGCTTCCACATGGTCCAGTATCTTCCATCATAGTATCCTGGTGACCTGTGGTTCTCACGGTAGACAAAGCCATGCTATATACACACACACACCAAGTCAAACAAACAGATTAACCATCAAAGTTCAAAGAGCAATGCTAGCATCACACTCCTCTTAAGTCTTAACACACTCTCTATTATTGGGTGGATTTCACGTGGAGCCACGTGTTTTGGTGGGTCTCACATTAAATCCATCCAATAATAGAGAGTGTATTGAAGATCGATGATTGTAATAAAGAGCATTTTCTTAGCATTTCTCAAGTTGAAAACTAAGATAAAAGAAAACTAGCAAAAAAGAAAAAATAAAGGAAGGGTTTGCAAGTAAATAATTAATGACCTCCAACTCAAATTCCAAGCAAGGAACCCATCCACTCTTAAGAAGGTAATCTACTTCCTTTGTCAAAGACTCAACGGAGAGTGGTGGCAGGTAGGAAAGAGTCTCGAACTTCTTCAAGCCAAGTGGTGGCCACACCTATTAGTATGCACAAGATTGAGTAAAGGGGTTATAAACAGTCAACAACTAGTGCATCTTTGCCATTGACTCCAATGTTATATGTCTATATTAGTAACCCTCTGTTGAATATAAATATGTAAAATTCAGTTTCATTTAGATGCATCTATGTATATGGTGCTATCTAGGATCAAAGTATAAGGATAGTTTTGTTTTCGATATATTGTTTTCATTTTCTATTATCGGAAATAATTACTAAGATGCACATTGTTTTTATTTTGTTTTTAAAATTTTGTACAGGAAACACTAAATGTTTTATCTGTTTATTATAGAAATCTTTGAAAACAGAGAATAAAATGATAATAATGTGACATTTTTGTATTTATTAATAAAAGTAGAAAATGATTACATGAAATTGGAAAGAAAGCAAACAAACCATGCATATGCAGAAAATGAAGTAGAATCAATTGTGCATATGTAAGGTCATCCAAGGGTGCAAGTGTGTGTGGCATTATGCACGTGGAGCCATGTTACCTGCATGCATTGCACTCTTCCACCATTGTTTGCAACGGAGGTAATGTCATTGTTGGCTTTTCTGGTAACTGGGAAGGCAGCAGTGGACTTGAGGCCGGTGAATGGAGCCACCATGCTGGCCTGTGCCGGAGAGGCGCGGTTAACGGTGTTCACAGCGGGGGAGGAAATCATAGAGGCCATTTCTTTCTTCCTTCTTAGTTCTGTAACTCACAACTTCGGCTGCCAGAGTTGCTAAGTTTCTGCCTATATATAATGGTTTAAATTTGGATATTTCTGATTCAATAATCTGATTGGTTGCTGTCAAATTTCAACCGTTGGATAGTATAAGTGATGGCATTACAGCATATTGGCCACACAGAGTATAAATTTTTTGAATGCTTGCCTTATCATTATGAACCACTATGGCAGTGCCACGTGGATGAAGTCCCATTATCTTATCTCTTCCTGAGAAGAACATGAAAGTGTGGTACTAGTTAAGTTGATTGGTTCTCCTCTATGAATTGCATTGTGACCATCCCTTCTTCACAGATATCTGTCATGCATTGTATTGGTTGGTTAAGTCAAATATAACCTTCGTTGCTTTTCAGCCTTGGATTAAAGTAGTATGTAATCTCATAATCCACTAATATTTGGATACTTGTGCTTTTAGTTTAATAACTAAGAAAAAAAAAACAACAATAAAATCTATTTATCAAAATTTTATTGAATGACAATGTAAAATTCTTTTATACTTTCAGTGCATAAAAATTAAACTCTTCAGTCTTTGGCTCCTTAGGGAAGGTAAAGGTAAAAATTTTAAAAATTCATGCTGGGAAGGAAACAATTGAAAGAACCCTCTAAACAGATGATCTCTTATCCCTTTTGTTTGGTAGTTGAGAATGTGCTTCTGTCTTCACCATTAGATGTGAAAATCCTTTCTATTCTCAAAATTTTTGTAGTTTATTATAGATTTGGTTTCAGGCCACAGAAGCAAAGTAGATAAGCAAAATGTGAATATAAGAAGGCTGAAATGATGAAATGATGGAGCTCCTTATCATTCATGATTGGTTAATGTACAAACATATATGTTTAAAACATCAAGACCCACAAGTTTTTATGCCCATCTAAACTGGTGGACTCCAGCAAATCATATAATAGCAAACCATAAAATAGCCTTTTATGCTAAAAGTGCTGAAGTCGTGCATTTTTAGAGCTGACAGATTTTAACCCTTTAATCTGACGAATTGAGATGACTACAGCCAAGGATATGGATAAGGGGGGAATTTGCAATGGAATTTGACAACTGAACTGTTTCTATAATGAGAATTGCACCTCTCTTATCAAATTCTCAATTAGACACAACAAGATGCATACACACATATCACATATGTCTATACAGACATAATAAGTGCTAGCAATTATACTCTTTTATACACTTGGACCATATCTCATACTCTCCTTAAAATATGATTTAGAAAAGGAAAAAAAAATGGGGGGGGGGGGGGGGGGGGGAGAAGTGTGTAACATATAACCCAATAAGAGAAAGTCTGTTCAAAAGAGAGTGAGAAAAATGTTTTGGTAACATTTCTATTATCTCACATGAATTCTAGTTTTGTTTCAAGAAGGAATGTTTTCGATTTCCTTTCTGATGAGCTATAACCCTGCTTTGCTGTAGCATTGTCTGCTTGCAAGAATATTTCTTATCTACAGCATTCTATTGTATCCAACTCAGCGAGATGACTACATCTCTAACCCAAAAGACAGTAACAAAGCACATAAAGAGGTACTACTAGGCTTCAGAAGATGCATGATCAGGAAGAAAATATCAAAAGATATTATCCTGGTTACTTCCCCACGCCATGAATCCTTCCAAAAAGAACAGCTGGGTTCCATCATCCCTTCAATCTTCTTTCTAAGAAAACCACATACCCACAAAGCTTACCTTCCCCCTTCTTCAGAACCTCCTAACCTAATGAAGTCTTCATTCAACCAAAACCCGCGCCACTGTTGGCAATGAAGCCAGCATCTCAACTGCAAGTCTTTGACTGGTGTAATGACACAAATTGCCTTTCCACTCCCCATGTCCACAACACTATACACACTTTTCTATCAAGCTCAACTTTTTCTTCAAAAGACTACTTTCTTTCAACTTACTAACATGTGACAGAACAAGAGTGCCTCTGTTGATTCCATTAAGAATGCTAAATAATGAGGATTCACTGTTTTCATTTTGCTTTGTGCTTCCTTCCCTCATCAAGCCTTCAATTCAAGAATGCACAATCCATTACTAAAGACATTCTCAACAATTTAAAAATTCAAATCCGGCATGAAGGATAACCTTTTGCCAGAACTAAGTAACATGAAGATGCTAATAATCATTCTATCTGGATGGAAATTTAATCATAAGGGGGGAAAACAGCTACGAGGACAAAAAACCATAACCTTGTTGATCCAAAAGCACCTTATTAATACTATCTTATTAACATGCCTGCTTAACTGAGATTTTTGAAAGCAGACATGAATGAACCTCCTTCAGCAACAACTACCAACTTGCTAGTACCTTAGAATTCAACAAGATATAGTTAAAAGTGCATGATGTTGTTGGAAAAAAAAAAAAACTACTATTAAGGTAGAGTTTCAATATCTCTTGAAAGCGCTCTTAAGCAGCTTTGAGAAATGAATTTTTTTTATTGCAATAATCCAGTGCCTGGTTCTGTAAACCTAGTCCAATTGTGATCCTCTTGAAGAACCCAAAATAGTCAGGGCTAGCAGCAAAATTTTACTTTATTTCTTCTCCTTATCTGTGCACCTTTAAGCTTTGTTTGGGAGGCGAGGAAGAAAAGGGAAGGGATCAAGGGGAATTGGAGGATAAAGGAAGAAAGGAAAATGAAGGGTAATTCCTTATTTTTGTTTGGAGTTATAAATTTATAAGACAAGGGAAATGGAGGATTAGTTAATATTACTTTTATAGAAAACTAGTAGGCCCTTTTGTAATCAAGCTATCATTCTGGTGGAGATCAATGTCGCTAGTATTTATTTAATACTTCTTTTGGATACGTTCATGAAAACTCATTGGGACTTTTAGTTCTCACTCAACGAGACATTAACAAACTGGTTTTCCCAGCATGTGTGTAGATTTCACTTTTGCTGTATAAATAGATTGGTAATACTCTCTAATCTATTTCCCTTGGGCTGCAACAACAAGAATGTTATCCATCTATTCGGTTCATGTCTCTCTTCTAGTCTCAGACATAATTCCTAAACGAAGTATCTTCTTAATACAATTTCAATACAAAGAAAACGAACCATTTTTAGATAAATAAATAAATAAAAAGGCTGCAAAGTTAATTGAAGCTAGAAAACAGTAAACACACAATTGCAGAAGTCCAGCAAGCACTATTACAAGACTAAGAATGACAATTGCAAAAGGGGTTCAACAACCATCTCAAACCATAGGTATGGCTTTTTCAATATAAACACATAGTGAATGAACAAGATTCCCGTCTTGGTGATTATTAATAACCCACCCCAACCAGTCCTAAGCTTCTTGAGCATGGAGTATGTTGACAGGCTAATGACATCCAAACAGTTTAAAGCTAGAGTTTGTTGACAGTTTATGATCCCGGTGAGTTCCTGGAGCAAATTTAAATTAAGTAATGAATACAAGGATTTAAATTTGATGGAGTAAACACAACATATTGAAGGTATCAAGAAATTCAAACAGAAGAACAAATGACTATCTCTAAGACAACAGAGCAGTAAATTGTTCAGGCAGAATCATAATTAAATGCTTAACACGGTTTTCTACGTATTAGCAGTATATTAGCAAAGTTCACCATTAAAAGCCTCCCATAAATTATAGATTAAAAAAGAAAAGAAAAAAGAAGGCACATTTCATCTGTGCGACATTTTTACAAATTCACCAAACAACCAGAACAAGAAAATGGGGGAAAGATTAATGATCCAAGTTGCATAATAATCATGGAAAAAATGTAATCTGACAGTGCACTAGAACAAAGTTATAAAGTGCTCAGTTACGAGAAATTCTACACTAGGGTAAAAATCTCCATGCACATATACTAGTGAATCAGTAAGTTCCTATATTAGTAACTAAAAGACAGGCCTCTCCCCATATGCAAGCATAAAAGGAACTGAAAGACAATATAATATATACTTATATCAGTATGTGTAAAAGAAACAATATATACCTATATTAATATGTACAAAATAAACAAAGTTAAGAACATATCAATGTAATGCAATCAAGCTCACCTATGAGGTAATCATGGTGCAGAAGCCACCTGGTTACCTAAGTCCAATCAAATGGGCAGTATGATGAATTGATGATTCCCAAGTGTATTAAGGAGAGGAATGGGTTAAGCTTAAATAAGGGAAACAACTCCCCATTTGCTCTACTTAAATATTAAACTAACTCCTTGGAGAAATCACAAGCAATGCTCATACTAATCCAAATGGGAAGTAAGTGCTTTCCTCACCAACATTCTTCATTCATTCATTCAAAATGGAGGATGGATGGGAACGAAAAAAAAAAAAAAAAAAGAAGGGGGAAAATAAACACAAAGGAAATGACATTGTCATCTAACTGTTATTTCTTTTCCTTATATTTAAAATGTTATGAACAAGAATGAAACAGCACCTATGAACCCAGGACAGTGATTATTTCCAATTCTGATATCATCCAATTTAGTTGTTTTTTTTATTTATTAAAAAAAAAAAAATTCAACTCTACCCCTCACAGTTTCACTTCCAAAACCAATCAAGACCTAAACTATCATCACGAACCATGCATTATGCCTTAACACAAAAAGAAACACAATCCCAAGTAAAAATCAATCAACAATTAAGCTACAAAAACAAATAATTAAGAAACTAAAAAAGTATTAAAAATTAAGTGATAATAAATTCAATATTACATCTTTAGCTTCCAATTTCAACTCAACGTGCGATGCTGTGCCAAGAAATCGCCGCTTTACGTTTGTTCCTATTTTCCCACACATCGCTATTCCTTTTCCAATTCCGAACCTGCAACCCTTCCTCTCCTCTAACACGCGACGCAAAGAAATCCGGCTTCGCCGCCGCCACCGCGATCCTCGGCAACCCTAAAGGAAGCGATTGAGCTTCAGACACAGCTCCTCCCTTCGCCTTGGGCGAGAACGCAGAGAACAAAACGTCCCTGGCGGCGGTTTCCGCTGGCGGCAGCATCGAATACAACGACAACGCGCCGCGAATGTTGGTTTCGGCCGAGGGTTCGACTTCGAGGAACTTCCGTGGCGGAGTTGCGGCGGAGCCTACCGGCGTGGCGTGGCGGCGAGGATGTGGAGGCTGGATGCCGTGGAGCCAGCGGATGAGAGCGATGTTGGAGGAGCGGTTAGGGTCGTACTCGATCCTCTCGACGACGCCCATGGAAGAAGAAGCGTTTCGTTTGAGATCGACGGTTCGTTGCAAGCGCTTCGCGCCGCCGCCTCTGTGGAAGGAAGTGATTCGGCCGGAGGAATTCCGGCCGGCGGTTTTTCCGGTTCCGAAGGTGAATTGCCGAAGCGATCTTTTCACGGCTGACATTTTTTTTGTTATAGCTAAAGAAGCCGCCAAGTTCGATGTTTAAGTTGTTACCTTCTGCTTAGGGTTCTATGCTGCATTGCTGGTAGTCACCCGGGTTCTCTTTTTTAGATTAATTAAATTAAATTAAATAAAGAATTAATGCATAATTATTTTTTATAATTACAATAATTATTTATCACATGAGGTATATTTTTATAGAGTAATCATATTTGGACATAAAAATGGTGTCCAACATCGTAGAAAAGTATTATTCTCCACTTATTTATTGTTTTCTTCAATCTCAAAACACTCATAAGCTCTACGGTGTCTATACAAGATGACCAAATTGTATGACCAAATATCTTTACTCATTTTTAAAATGCTATTCCTCAAGAATGTTTGGGATGGCTTAAATTTTTAGATTTAAGTTGTTTTATCGTTAAAAAGATGTTTTCAAAATAATCTAAATTGTTTGGCATTTTACTTAAATTTGTAAAAAGATTTTTTTTTTGAGAAAAAAATTGTTTTATGCCATCTAATTTATTTTAACTTAAGATTGTTGTAATTTGATTATTTTTCATTCTCAAAGCTCTTTTCCCTATTTATCCATACAAAACCAACTTCTAAATAAATATTATTAAATTATACAAATAACTCCATATCTTTTTTCGTAATTTACTATATAAAAGTGATTTTTTTGTATCACTCAAACAAAATAAATTACCTTAAATTCGATTTTCAGCAAAAATACCCAAACAAAAACAAATTCTGATTATAATCGATTATCAACATAATCTATTTTTTTCAACATTTCCAAACACACTCTTAGTCTTGGAATTTCATATGCTTTTTCGAATTTCAGACTTCATCCACCCTACATTTCTTTTAAATTTTCTTTATTACCAAAATACCCTTAAAAGTAAAAAAATTTAACTATCGACAACTAAATGTCGGAACATATTTTTTTCCAGAATTTTGACCTACCAACAATTAGTTGCTAGAATAAAAAACAATTAGTCTTTGAAAACTAATTGCCGGGTTATATTTGTTCAAATTTGTGTGTTTTCAACACTTAGCTGCCGGACAATAAAACGAAGTATTCCGGCAGGGCAACTAATTGTCAGAAACACAAAAACTTGGAGGAAAAAAAAAAATAATCCAGCAATTAATTGCTAGAATCATGATTCGGGCGATTAATTTTCAGAAGATGCGAAGAGGGGTGAAAGTGATAGAATTTTTTTTAATTTAAGGGTATTTGGTAATAAAAAAGTTTTAAAAGATTTGTGGAGGTGGATGGAGCATTTATAGGGTGTAGGTAGCAGCACCCAACACCAAAACATGGAGAGAGAGAAAAAAAACGCTGAATTACAAACAAGAATTCAGCCCAGTACGTGAATTTGACCCCGCGAGATAAAAGGAACATACTTCACGGCATATACAAAGAAGTGAAAGAACGCACAAACCCACCCCATCCAGTCAAACTGCCAAAACAACATGCAGCTAGATCTTTTTTGTATCAGATTGCTGCCATTATTTCTGGGCCCGTTGGGCTTCTCTAATTTAAACAATGTTTAAGAAAACTAGGGAGAAAAAACCTCATTTAAAAAATACTTACAAATTTCCTGAAAAAAACTTATAAATATATTTTTATTTAAGGTTAAATATGTTTTTTATCCCTATAAAATTTTTAAAATCTGATTTAATTCGGTCTCTATAAAAAATTTATTCGTTTTTAATTCCTATATTTAATAAAAGTACTGTGTTTTTAGTCCCTCGTCAGGGATTAAAAACACAACTTTTGTGTTTTTTAGGGACTAGAAACACTACAAGAAAAAATGGTTTTAGCGAGGGCCAAAGGCCGTCGCAAAACTCAAAATCCGTCGCAAAATTACTGTTTGTGACGGCTTTGCGACGGCCGAAAATCCGTCGCATATAGGGTCGTCGCAAAAGTTTTGCGACGGCTATTTGTTAATGGCCGTCGCAAATTTGCGACGGCCTAGCCGTCGCTAAATTTCGCTGATTTGCGAAGGCTAGGCCGTCGCAAATGGCCGTCGCAAAAAACTAAGATTAGCGACGGCCAGGCCGTCTCAAAAATCAATTATTTAGCGACGGCTGGACCGTCGCAAAGTACTGAAATTAGCGACGGCCAGGCCGTCGCAAATCATCATATTAAAAAATTAATTTTTATTATTTTTATTATTATAAATATTAATTATTTTTAATCATTTATTTAATATAAAGTTCATAATTAATATAGATTTTTTTCTTAATTATAATTTTCTACTAATATAAATAAATAATAATTTTAAATGATAATAAATGAATAATAATTTAAACAATAAATGAAATCTAATCATAACGAAACTTAAAAAACCAAATTCTTTTAACAAAGTGTACGTACATTATAAAGAAACTAATAATTGTTTTGACAAAGTACGTACATCATAGTGCGTACATCATACAAAATAACCATAAAGAATCTAATAATCCTCTCTATAACCCCTCAACAAGTCTGTAAAGGATCGACCCTCCTCATCATCGATCTGCTGATGACCCTCAGGCTGGGACGAAGGTGGTTGGGACGACGGCTGCTGCGGCTGAGGGGTGCTGTGAAGGTGCTGGTCCTGCTGCGACTGTGGCTGATAGGTGCTGGCTCCAAAACGCATCATCAGCTCTCTTTGTGTAGCTGCCATCATATTTAGCTGTTCCATAATCTGTCGATTGATCGCCTCCTGAGTTGCCAGTCTTTGCCGCATCTCGACCATCTCCACAGACTCCTGAGACTGGCGGGTCCTACTAGACGATGCTCGACTCTGCTGAGTGAAGACGCTAGAGCACCCGCGTTGATAGTTGCTAGAGAGGTCTCCCATATCGTAAATGCGCCCCTTTTTCTTACCGCCAGCAACCTCGACCCATGTCTGCAACTCCACTTGGGCTTCCACCTCTGGGTCAAGTGTGGTAGGGGAAGATGAGGCTGTCTGAGACCGAACCTGGGATAACCTAGCTTGATACTCCTCCTGTCATTAAAATTAACGCACATCATCATACTTTGTTAATTATAAAATAAAAATAAATACCAATAAAGAGATGTGTAAATCACCTGAGTGCGTCTAGAGCGCTCATCTACATAGTCGCCGGTATCCTTCCTAGTATGAGTACGAGCATGAAGCTCATTCAGCTTTGCGGGACGGCGTAAATCCCTGGCCTACAGCAAAAAAACTTGTTAATATTTAAATTTAAACATTCTAAATATAAACGAAATTTAAATGAATCCACAAATATGATATTTGAAGTTACAAGGCGTCGAGCGTGCTCTGGATGACTGATGCTGCCGCCAGTGTGCAGGCTCCCACCCTTTTCCGAGGCCCTGTTGAGCTTGGCCTGGGCGGATAATTTCTTATATGCAGGTGTAGCCCAATAAGCACATAGCTCCTCCCAAATGGGTGGGAAACACCAGTCTGGACGTTCTCCCTTTGACCGTTGTCTCTGCATCAACCTTGAAAGACATTTACTAGCTTTGTGATGAAAATTTTGCTCAACTTGATCATGATGTTCTACTCTCCAAGCAGCCTTCTCCTGTAAATTTCGAGAATATAATGTTTTTTTATGATAATAATAAATTAAAGAAACATTAAAAATAACTAAAAAATGGAACTAAATTCAAATGTACAAAAATACCTTAAAAGCCGTAAAGAATCGAGCCCGATCTTCGTCCTGCAGCTCACCCCAATTTTTCCAGGCCCGATCAAATTGAGATGTGACCGCATATTTGACACAATCAGCAGATTTCCTCGACGGAAGGAACCTTAACAATAAAACATGGAGAACAATTAAATACACATACATATAAACTCAACAATAAAATAAGATTATTTGAAAAGTTTCTTACCCTCTACCGATCGGGGTAATAATAAGTCGGCCGTCAGACATATACTCGACGATGTCCTCCTCATCATCTGATATAGGCGATGTATATCCATGACTCTCCTCGTCGTCCATGGGCAAATCCACCCCTGGTGCATTTGGCTGTCCAGAACTCTCTCCATGGGTATGAGTCGGAAACCCTGGGGTAGGCATCATCGTGATGCCAATGGGGGTCTCCATGAACTGAGTAGATGGAGCATCAGGTCGGTAGGGAGGTGTCGGAACATAGTCAGGCATAAGTGTGGGTGGTGGACGTGGTGTAGGAGCAACAGGTGGGGGTGGGGGTGCCATATCATGTGTAGGCAAAGATGTTGGTGGAGGGCGTGGTGGAGCAGATGTAGATGGGAGGGACACGAATCCTTCATCGACCATCCGTGTCACGATACGGGGTCGACCACGACGGCGTGCCCCTCCGGTAGATGCCTTACCCTTTCCCTTATCAGCCATTTCTATAGTGAAAAATGTTACTAATAAAATAAAAATAATCTTCATCGTCACCAAAACACAAATTTGCACATGATGGAGATTGATGCTAATAATAATTAACTTAAAGTAACCAAAAACACAAATTTGCAAATATTGAAACATGATGCTAATAATGATTAACTTAAAAGTTATGATAACGACAATACAACTTAATACAAAATATATCACTAAAGTAAATAAGCTAATTATTATTCAGAATTTGAGCCAGTGTCATATTCAAAGTCATCTTCATCTTCTGCAGCTTCTTCCTCTTCATCATCTTCCGTAGAGTCGGCTTCTTCAACATCTTCATTCGGAATGACTTGATTTGATGTGAAGATGAAGGCGTCCACTTCTTCCCCTACAACTTGTGTGTCTAGTAAACAAGGGATTGGTTCAACTTCAATTGCTTCATTTGCATGTGACATTTCATCCGTTTGATATGGCTCTTCCAACTCTGAAACATCCACTTCAATGCGACCCCTTGGTTTTGTCTTGATTGCAACACACCAACCTTGTTTGTCCCTGTGCGTTGCTGGATAAGGAACATAGTATACTTGCCTCACATTATGTGCCATGATAAACGGATCAAAGAAGTGATATTTTCTCCTCATTTGGATGTCCACAATATTATATTTTTTATCCACTTTAGTGCCTTGACTAGATGGATCGAACCACTTACAATAAAACAATACTATTTTCTTAGGATAATCTAAATAACGATACGACAACTCATACATGTGTTGTATCACACCATAAAAGTCGTCTGCACCTCCGCCTGACTCACCCTTTACGTAAACACCACTATTTATTGTTGTTTTGTCTTCTGTCCATGATTGAGTATGAAATTTGTATCCATTCACAAAGTAAGTGTGCCATTCTTTGACAATTGTTAGAGGACCATCAGCCATGTTTCGTAAGTGTTGATTAATGACTGTAGGTGCCTCACTGTAAACCTATTCACAGAGTTGACAATAAGTTTTTTATCTACATACATTTGAGTGAATAACATAATGATAGTTCGATATAATACTTACTTGTTGCTTAAACCATATTGGAAAATCTGCATGAGTACGAGCAGATGCATCTCGGTTGCTTATGTTTTGAGATGACAAGAATGCACTGAACATATATGGATATAAGTTATGACAATTAACATATGCTATCGAAGGAATAAAAATTATAAACATATACGTACTCATGATATGGTTTAACCTCGGCACAATTGATCAATACATGAACATGAGCCGAGTTCCACTCTTCCTGCGTTAAATAATGTGTCAACTCCTTTCCAGAATGACGACCGGGAAGGCAAAAAACTGATAAGGTTCTGGGTAGTCTTCCACTTTCATTTTCCATTTCATTCCTTCTAATTGTTGGCGACAAAACCATGTGTTTGAAATAATGAGAGCAGAAATGAGTTGTCTCACGATGCAAGTAAGACGCACAGATCGAACCTTCAACCCTAGCCTTATTTTTCACTGAGCGTTTTGACTCGCCCATGAATCTATTGAAAAAATGATGATGTTATTATTAATTAACTAACATGCATGGAAAAGGCTAAATAGTATAGATACTTATATTACCTTTCAAATGGATACATCCACCTGTATTGAACTGGACCACCAAGTCTGGCTTCATATGCAAGATGAATTGGATGATGCTCCATTGAATCAAAGAAGCCAGGGGGGAATATTCTCTCCAACTTGCACAGTATAAGTGGAATGTTTTGTTCCATCATGATCAGATCGTCTTCCTTCAAAGTTGTAGAACACAAGTCCTTGAAGAATTGGCTTATTTCAGTGAGAGCATTGATTACATGGGGTGGAAGCGAACTGAAGGCGATGGGAAGTAAGCATTCCATAAACACATGACAGTCATGGCTTTTCATCCCATGCAACTTACATCTGATAACATCAGCACATCTTGCCAAGTTGGAAGAATAACCATCAGGCATCCTGAGCTCCTTTATCCATTAACAAACTAACCTTGCTTCCTGGATAGTCAAAGTATAATTGGCCTTTGGCTTGTACATCTTCCCATTAGCCTGATGTCTCAGCTCCAAATCCGGTCTCCTGCAGTACAACTTTAAGTCCATTCCAGCCTTATCGTTGTCTTTGGTCTTGCCACGCACGTTCATAACAGTGTTGAAAATGTTGTCAAAGAAGTTTTTTTCAATGTGCATTACATCAAGATTGTGCCTCAATAAATTATCTTTCCAATATGGAAGATCCCAAAAAATACTTCTCTTCGTCCAATTATGCCACTGCCCATAACCATCTAATCGGGAAACCCCGGCTTCAGTGACTTTTGGCAAGTCCCTGACTCTACTCCAAATCTGTTCTGGTGTCAACCTCGGAGGCGGTCCATCTGTTTCAACAACCCCCTTCCTGAAGGCATTCTTATTCCTTCGAAATTGATGATCGTTCGATAAGAACCTCCGATGAGAGTCAAACCAAGACGACTTCCCCCCGTACTTTAAGGTAAATGCCTTTGTATGCTCCATACAATGCGGGCATGCAAACTTCCCATGCGTCCCCCAGCCAGACAACATGCCATACGCAGGGAAGTCATTAATTGTCCACATCAACGCTGCCCTCATTAAAAAATTTTGTTTCCGAGAAATGTCGTACGTCAAAACACCATTCCACAACCTCTTCAGATCATCAATCAAAGGTTGTAAGTATACATCAATGCCAGCCTTTGGATTAGACGGACCCGGAATCAGACAAGTCAAGAACATATATGGCTTTGACATACACATTTCAGGAGGAAGATTGTAAGGGGTAACAATAACGGGCCAACATGAATAAGGCGAGGCTGAGGCTTGGATATATGGGGTAAAGCCATCCGAGCATAACCCCAGTCGTACACTGCGAGGATCCGCTGCAAAATCCGGATGCACCCGATCAAAGTGCTTCCATGCTTCACCATCAGAAGGATGGCGTAACACTCCGGCTTTCCTCTTATTCACATGGTGCCAAGTCATTTTTCCAGCAGTCTGCATCGATGCAAACATCCTCTGTAATCTAGGAATGATTGACAAGTAGAACATCGACTTTACCGGAACTGGTTTCAGATTACTTCTACTTCCGGTGCGCTGACGATACCTTGGCGCGTGACAAAATTTGCACGATACCAATGAGCCATCATTTCTGTCGAAATCATTATCGTAAAATATCATGCATCCATTCTCACAACAGTCAATCCTCTTGGACTCCAATCCCAACTTGGACACTAACCTCTTCGCATCATAATAATTGTTGGGTAATCCTCCTTTGAAAGGCGTCCCGGCCAAAACCATTTTGGCAATGAAATCCAAGCCCAACTCGGGTATGTTCCAATTGGACTTGGCAGACAACAGTTGAACACACATCGATAACCTCGAGTCGGGGGACCCTTCCCACAAAGGCTTATTTGTCTCTGTTAGGAGATTA
This sequence comes from Echinosophora koreensis, assembly GCA_035048595.1. Classification (NCBI taxonomy): domain Eukaryota; kingdom Viridiplantae; phylum Streptophyta; class Magnoliopsida; order Fabales; family Fabaceae; genus Echinosophora; species Echinosophora koreensis. The sequence goes on from JAPCYP010000046.1 coordinate 2,319,507, forward strand.
TAAAATTTTTGCGCTTCAGGATTAGGGGGCTCTTCTGTATTATTTGACTCAAACGACCCGGGCATCATGAGAGCGTCACACACCATCTCCTGCATCGAAACAAAATGATCTTCATATCCAACTTCTGCACCACTACCTGAACCACCAGTGCAGTTCTCGTCAATGCCAAAATTAAATTGCGGCATTTCTTCTCCATGGTTTGTCCAAATCCAGTAATTAGACCTGAACCCAACTTTATACAGGTGGAGCCTCACATCGTCTAAACTCTTAATCCGTGTACAGTCACACTTCACACAAGGACATCTAATCACCCCCCCCATTGTTATAGGTATCTTGCTGACTTGCCTTAGTAATAAATTCCTCAACACCATCTAAAAAAGATTGTTTCAACCCCCCTCTGCGTGGATAAACCCTATCATACATCCAAGTACGATTCGAAGGAACAAATTCCATCCTCTGCATTTGACCCAAAAAAAGATAACTATATTGAAAAACATATATCCGAGATAAAAATAACTTATTATAGTGCGGATAATTACTTAGCTTTCATTTTATTACTTATTGTCACAAACCAAAAAAAGGATCCAAAACATTAATATTTCAATGTATACTAAAGAAATAATCCAAGGATGATCACATTATTTCTTTTTCATAGATTTCTCTTGTTACTTACATTTCTGCCAACATAACAAAAAAGAAAATCGATAACTTAATCGATGGTACCCATCTAAATACAATTCTACCACTTAATTTCATAATACCAAAGGGATGTTAATGAGTTTGAACACCTTGTCACCAATATTTGATTCTTCTATATACATTTGAACACTAACAGAACTAACTACAAATGAAATACGAAACAAAAATGTACACACTACAAAAAAAAACCAAAAATTATAACAATATGCATTGTTTATTAAATTCATTTTTTTTTTTACTGAATTTATTAAATTGTTTATTAATATAACAATGTACCATCTTTTATGAATTGATAATTTACTAACATTTTTATTTAGAATTTGAAATCATTCATATATTTGACTATGAGTTTTTTTTTTGCTTGAACTTTATAATAGTTTGTATAAAACTGTTTATGTTTAGAAGTTATTTTAAAGTTTGATTTTTATTAATAACGTAATTCTTTACATTGAGTGTCACAATTGGATCCTTTATAGTTCACTCCAATAATGAATTAAAGATGCAGTCAAAATGAGAATTAAAAACGTAAATTAGTGCCAATTATCAAAAATTATTTATGAATTTTAATAAACGCCAATATTGATCCAAACTTCAAAACCAAATAAGATTTAAGGCAATAAAAAATTGTTACCAAAACATACCTCAATTGTTGATTTGTATGCTATAACCTCTTTGATATTTTAATAGGCAGCGCAGAAGTTTCATTAGTAAATACTACTATTTTTTTTCCTTTTTCATTCTTTAAAGCTTTTAAAAATATATTCATAATATGGGTAAAAATCTGCATAATTAACAAATTAAGTCCCAGCTCAATACTTATTTTTGTCGTTTATCTAACCATATAAACTCTGCTTGAATTTAGCAAGTTACTGAGAAGAGATAAAGCCAGAGAATGGCAATAGCTACAGCACTTAATTGAGTTTAGAAACAAAACATAGTACACATAACACATAATTTCCGTGGCTAATAATGTTGAATAGAAAATTTCTACCAAATAAATGATTTTTTCCCCTCAATATATTCAAGGGGAAATGGATGTCTTGGACTAAAAGAACCATAGTCAACTTATTTCGATGTGGATATTGTGAAGAGCGTTTTGAACAACATAACAAAACTTATTCATTTGCTTGACATTAGACATATTTTTTAATCCCTATGATGAAGGAACGAAAATGAAAGTAAAAAAACATGTGATATATACCAAATCATTATTTATTTCAAAAGATAGAACCCTGTATCACACAAGTTTCACACTCATTTTCATCACTATTTACAACAACTTTGACATACATGCATGACATTTCCAAACAATATATAAATAGCAATTTCAACACAAATTCAATTAAGATAAAACAAAGACAACAAATTGAAACAAACCTGGGAGCAAAAGGGAACTGGGACGTGGTGGTATGTGGTGGTCCGGTGGTGGTGCGAGGTTACTGAAATTTTTTTAAAACAATTAAAATGAATCACAGTGAGAAACATAAGGACAAAGAAAGTGAGTCTAAAAAAGAAGGACTTACATTTGCCGGAAATGTAGTGGTTTGTAGCCGGAATGGTCACCGGAAATGGAAGAGGCTGCTCACAAGGAAAGGGGAGGAGGCGCTGCTCATCCAGAAACGGCGCTGCGTGCCTGCGTGTGTGAAGTGGGGAAGGGGAGAGGGAGGGTTCGGGTTGTATAGATGATGGGCTTTTGCGACGGCCCGCGACGGTCCAAGCCGTCGCTAATATGCGGTCCTCCCTTAGTGACGGCCTTAGCCGTCGCAAACTTTATTGACGGCTTTGGCCGTCGCAAACTCATTATTTAATGACGGCCTAGGCCGTCGCAAATTTTAGAGACGGTCCTGGCCGTCGCAAATTGGGCGCCATTTTTTCAAACCATTTCGCGTGAATATTAGCGACGGTTATTTGCGAGGGTGTCACAGAAAGCCGTCGCAAAACATTAATATGCATCCAGCTCCCTTTGCGACGGCTAAAGCCGTCACAAAAATCCATTTTAGCGACGCCAACAGAGCCGACGCAAATAATCCGCTGCAAATTTCAAATTTTCTTGTAGTGAAAGGAATAAATTTTTGTAGGATCAAAATCAAATTTTATCAATTTTATAGAGATCAAAAACATATTTAACCCTTTAATTTATAAAAAAAAAATACCTAACAGGAAAAGGAAATGGCAAAATCACAAATTTTATCTAGAGGTGTTCATTGGTTCGGATCGACCCGATGAACCCGAAAATCCGAACCGAATCAATTAAATTGGTTTATTTTTTTGGGTGCTTAGATCCGAACCAAACCCGATGGTAATTGGTTCGGTTCTCTGATCCAAGAATTTTAGAACCAAACCGAATCAATTACTATATTTTAATATTTTTATATATTTTTTAATATTTCATTATTTATTATATTTCACTATTTATATATATTTTATTTTTTATAATTTTATAATTTAATATTTACTATATTTTATTTTTTATATATGTGATTTAATAATTTATTTTTTAAATATTTATAAAAAAATAATATTTATTATTTCCAGGTTCGATCCGAACTAACTCGTCCTTGATTGATTTGGTTTGGTTCGGATTTCTAACAAAAAAATTACAAATCCGAACCGAACCAATTGATTTTGATTTGTTCGAATTTGTTTTTCATGCAAATTCGAATCAAACCAACCCGTGAACACTCCTAATTTTATCCATACGAATAAGGTATCTTTTGCATAATGCTGTCACTTGATTGAGACCTTTGGTACAGGGAGAGAGGTACGATCTTGGCAATGTGTTACACCAAATTCCATCGACCCATCTTATAGTAGAATCTCATGGCTGACTCTTTGGCACACATGCTCCAAGTCAAGCTCTCATCCCCAACAATGAAGTGCCCATCCACTTGCCCACTTTATGTGCGAAATATGGTGCCAATTAATCACTGTTGACAAGTATCATAATTTCTTGTTTGTCTCATCATCATATATGTTTACGTATTTTCATTTTCCATTTTATCCCTAGAATTAGAAGGATATATATTGGGGCGGTCACTACTCACCAGCATGGTTTTGGGTTACTAAGTGGCTTGTCAATTCAATGGGACTTTATCAAAAACTCATCAAGGGGCATTTCCCTTACTACCATGATCCTTTTTGATCCGTCACTTGCAGAATCTGAGTGCTCCAGCTATGTCTATGAGATGCAACCCAACAACTTGCAGCATGTTTGTTTAAAATTATTTCCACCAGAAACGCTCAAAATCGACGTCTCGATGCAATTTTTTTCTAAAGCTCCACATTGGAGCTTTCTCTTAATTTGCATTGGAATGCGTAGTTGCGTTAAGATAAATCTTAAACAAACAGAGGCATGCACGGATGGCTCAATATAGGGGTCATTTTGATATGCGAGTAAAAATGAACATACAATAAATATTTGAATTCTTTAAATATGTTGTCAAGAATTCGATTTTTGCTGTGCATGTGAAAAATATTTTGTTGAAAGAAATAAAACATATTGTGATGATTTTTATTTGGAAAGGAATTAGTCGATTAGTCTCCGGTTATCATCCAAAAATATACTTGATACACACAAAAAGAAAAAGGTAAAATTAAGCATAATCATGCTTTATCTATTTTTGTAATTTTCTCTAACTTCAAACATTCTCATTTTCTCTCCTTTTTTTTTTCATTACAAATTAAATTCTTTTTAATTACCACGTATTGTTTCATATTTTTAATTTGAAAAAAGAACAAAACATGGCAAAACTCCGTGGTTAATTCCCACCAACGCATTACAAAATGCTTCAAACACGTAATCCATTCATGTATTTCCAATACCATGCTTGAGTCAAACACTCAATTGGCCCCTCCTACAGTGTTATCTACCATTACCAAGATTAATTGGAAAGCAAATGCAAATCGCCTAGAATCCGATATGATAAGGGTAATGGGTTTCTCCAAATCAATTATTATACACTGCACGTTTTTATTTTCAACTGTGTAGCAAATTGGTTTGAAAACTACGGGACTGTCCTTTCCCTGTGGATTCTGTTGGACTGATTCTGATGGGTCCTATTATTTCCGCTGACTTTGTAGAGCTTCCAATAATTTCCTTACTCTTTTTTTGTAGGAACTCATTGTAATTATGGCCTTTGTCTCTCCAGCAGGTCTACAGAGTATCTCACAAACTTAGATCTTTTAGATCCGATATGGGACTAATCTCTGCTCGGATGCTTAGTCACAGTTAAGGTTCTTCGCCCCTCCCCTAAGATGTATTCTGTGGGGATCGAACACAGATCCTCCCTCACTAACTCAGCATGCGCAACCAACTAAGCTACACCTATTGGGTCCTCACTCTTTCCTTTTAAGGAATGATTATTTAACTTTTTTTATAAGGGGACAAAATGTTTACCATAAAAAATTTGCTGGGTTGGATTAAGTCGTTGGCCATCAAGTTGATAGGCTACTCCCAAGATAATTAGAAGACCTTGTAAAGATTAAAACACTTTTAGTAGGTCTGATCAAATTATTACTAGCCTGTTTGGTTTTATGGTAATTTTTCCAGAATCACGTTCCAAGTGGTAGAATGGTGATTTTTTTAACATCTAACGTGGAAGCTAATTATACTTTGAGCACCTGTTTGGTTCCATGGTTGAAACAACCAAACTCACTTTTGCAATTATCAAAAATGGGTTTGACCATTTTTGAAAATGTACTTTAGAAACAATATAGAGGGACAAGTTGTACTTCAAATTGGTCTAATAAATATCACAATTTGTCTCAAAAAAAATGTAAATAGAAACGATAAAAGTTAAATATAGGAAACCACTTGAGCGAGTGTGGCCGGCAGCCCCTTGGGCAAAGGTCATTCATTTTGAAGAGATCGACAGATGCTCAAGACTCAAGTACGTTTGAGTCTTGAGCATGTCCAAAGTTTAAAAGTCCTGACTGCTCTCAAATATGGAAGGAGGGGAAACAAGCCGTAACTCTTAAAACTCTTGAGCATCTCTATAGCTTCTAGTCTTTTGGCAATGCCCAATCGAACCACTCAGGTGAGGATATCACAAACCCACAATCTCTTCTGGATTTTATAGGAGCGTTTGTCCACTATTTCAAACTAACATTCAATATTCTATTTTTGAGAATTGATGATTTTGATAAACTACTTGTTCATGTAACTTTGGTTAATCACGATAGTTGAATATCATTTTTATTTTTATTTTTGCATAGATTTAGAAGGGTGTATTGGATTGAGATTTCAAAGGATTTTAATGGACTTTTTTATGATAAAAAAGTCTTGTGGTATTCAATCAAGATTTTTAAGTAATTTAAATAAGTTTGGTGGTATTCAATCAAGACAATCAGGATTTTTTAAAGAGAGAATCTAAATCTAGTGGTATTCAATCATGACTTTTTACAAGTAATAAAAAGTCCTCTGGTATTCAAAAATTTCCTGATTTTGATGGATTGTTTTTTTAAGATGGATTTCGTGAGACTTTATGTGACTTTTTAGTGATTTTTTAGTAACAAAAAGTCTCACCTCAACACATGAGATTTCTCAGGATTCTTCATTCTTATTTCTCTTCACCATATGCCTTCACCTCTCTCCCTCTCTCTCTCCTCCCTCCCTCAATTTCTCTTCTTTCTCCCACTCTCTCCTCCATCCCTCCCTCCCTCCATCTCTCTCCTTTCTCCCCCTCCCTCCCATCTCCCCACACGGTTGTCATTCAACCCAACATAAGTTACCAAACAACTTTTAGAGTGTGTTTGTTATAGATTATTTGACGAAAGAAAACACTTTTTTAAATTGAAAAAAAAAATCATTTATAACGAGTTTGATTGTATTTGTTTAAGCTTTTCATTAAAATCATTTTTAAGGTTAAAATCAGACGCTACAAGATTTTGCAGGTAATGGTAATGACCCTCAAAATAGAAATTAATTGTTCAATCTTCGCCATGCATCCTTGAGGAATGTTATCTAGAAGATATTTGATATTTTTAAAATGCTATTCACAATTTTTAAGTTAGCGCCTCCATTTCTATTTATAACACAAGCAGCATGTGTAGCACTATATAAGTTCCTTTGTAAAGAATGTTGCTCTGATGAACTTACAATTGAACCAATAGACAAATCTTTATCTTCAATATGATCACCAGCTAATGTAGACAATAATTTTGAACCTACTGTTCAAACCCAAGAGCGGGAATGAGAAGATGTTAATGCATGGAGGCTAGTATAGCTTTAGATATGTGGAGAAATGCAACTTAGGAGGACATGAAGTTACATCAATTTGACTAATAATTAAAAGATTAGAAAAATTGTATTGAGTTTTACTTTTTATTTATTTATTATATTATTCATTTCTTTGTTACTTTTTTCATTGGCTCTTATAACTTTGAATGTTTGCTAAAAATTCATGTTTTCCTTTCAAATCTTATAAATTCATATAATCCATTCAAATCTTATAAAGTCTTATGATATAAATCATTTAAAATCCACACATGAGAATCTTGATTATAAGAATCTTTTAAAAAAAGTCTTTTAAAATCTTATAAGTCATTACATTTCTATATAATTTTTTAAAATCCGCAAGGCTTTTTTAAACCAAAATAATCTTTTACAATCTCAATCCAATACACCCTTACTCTTCATTTAACTTCATAATGTTCGTGAACTGTTTTAAATTCATAACTTATTGGTAGATAGTGTTTTTATTTTATTTTGAAATACGAAAAAATAGTGATTCCTTAAGGAAGCATTATTAAAGTAGATATCCCTTGAATATTTTAATAAATTTGGAAATAATCATTTTAAAGAAGACTTTATCTAATTTTGATGAGCAATTATCATTTTAAAAAAGTGAAAAACTCACTTTTTTTACTGAAGAACTCATTTTATTTTCTGATAAAAATTAAAATATATATTTGAATATCTTTTTCAAATTTGAACATCACTGTAACATTTCTTGCTACAAGCTTTCATTCTTTTGTCCTTTAGCATATGCCGAGGAATAGAATCCTCAGGAAAGGTATTATTATAAAATAAATTAATGGAACTAACTTCATTGTAAAATTATTGAATCTATAATCTATAATGCCGGGTCGAGAATGGGATATGTAATAACACCCACGATTCTGAGATATCTTTTCACACATGAAATGCTATTAACTTTATGCCCCCCCCCCCCCCCCCCCCCCCCCCCCCCCCCCCCCCCCCCTTTTTTTTTTAGATTCTGAAGTGAAATATTTTCTTTTAGAAGAAACATAAAACGAGGAATCATCTCTTTCCATATAGCAAACATATAAACTTATTGTGTGTTTTATACCAATGCATAATATTGCTTAAAGCTCACCTCATGCCTAGGAAAAAAAACCAAAAAGTAGTCAGATAGCATGATTATCAATAAATCATTTTATGTTTCCATTTGAAGGATAAACAAGATTTATAGTTTAATATTCCGAAGCATGTTTAATGTAGGGACTATACCTATACGTTGAAAGGCAAAGTCGTCGAACGAGGCATTGATTAGATAATTAATAATGGTCATCCAGCTAATCAAGCAAGCATGTAACAAAGGAAAGATAGAGTTCGGATTTGAATATGAATTCAATAATAATATTCTAAGAAGAAAACAATGTGTTTGGGCATGTGGATTAATTTTTTTAGTCTGTCCTTTTGAACTGTGAGGCATTTGTTGGTCATCAGTACACAGAAGGCTACATATTCTTAAGGTTTTGTGATGATGAGAGTGTGGAGGAAGATGATGGTGTGGTGGGGCAGATATTAATGGTGGAGCATGATTTGATATTTGATAATAAACAAATTACATTAAACAAATATAATAATATGTAAAAGTAGCTAGAGGCTTATCTTCTTCGACTCCAAGGCCTTTACAGAAAGAGCTGAATAGAGCTAGTCTCATAAAAAAATTTACATGAAGGCTTCTAACATTATTGATGAGTAGCCTGTGAGAATATAGAGATTTGAAGCAGTGCTACTAATTATGTGCTGATGTTTGTTTCACTTCCTGAAAGTGATCAATTTTTCGTCTATCTACAAAATGCTTTTTACAAATGAGATGTTAACCTATAGACTTGAGAGTTTATAATTATAATTTGTCCTACGTGAGATCATGCTTCCCTCATGCATTATTTAATTTTGTTAGATTTCATGCTAAAACTGATAAGTGAAGTGGCCCAATAGATATTTAAACCACGTCCCGGGATTTGAGGCAGGTGATGCGGGACTTCCAACACCTTTCTTCCACAGGAGCCTGACAGAACAGGCGATACACGGGAAGGTACACTGGAAGATTGCCATAACAGGCGACAACCGACAGAGATAAGCTCTGGCTCTGATACCATGTTAGATTCCATCATAAATTGAGGCGGGTGATATGAGACTTCGATAAATTTTATAAAATTATTCCTCCATTAATTTTTAGGAAAGTGGCTAAATATATGAAAAACAGTTACATTATTATATTTTATTCTTGACTCAATAATAAGTTGTTCCTCTAACCTTTTGCTTGTTAAAAAAAAAAATTTGTGTTTTAAGAATGTGAGAATAATAAATCTTGATTATACAATCATGTATACAAGAATGATCAATACTAAAATTTGTTTAGTGATCACATGACAACTTAAAAAGTTATATGCATTCATCTTTTAATCTTAATTGACTATTTAAATGAGATTTATCGTTTTCACATTCTTAAAATTATACAACATGTTCTCACTTAATATGGTCTAACACCCTATTAAGGCCTTTTTGGCTTTGGAGTTATAAGGTTTATGTGTTGGTTTGAGGGAGGGACGTAGGGTTTGGAGGTATAAGGATGTTTTGTAATGGCAAATTCTTGAGTACAAAATTTGGGGGGGACCACTAGATTGCTAGCCAAAATAATGTACTTAAAATTCATAATTATTCATACATAATTTTATCACTCAAATATATACAGTGAGTAAACATCCAATATCTAAAATCCTAACAAGTATCTGCTCATCTTGCAATGGTGCAATGCACACAAGAGGGATTAGGAAACTTGAAGTGGATGTACAAAGAAGAATAAACATAGTTGTAGTAAGCCTTAAAGATGTTGACTTGCATATAATCCCATTTTGATGGAGTTGTTTATCTATTTGAATGTTTTTTAAATCAACGGGGTCAAATAATAATGTTTATAAAACAAAATATATGATAGCTTGTAAGCTTTAAATGTAATATATGTTGTATAAATTATTTTGAGAATGTTATGCAAAAATTTTTATATTAAAAAATTGGGGGTGGGGGGGTGGGTGGATTTGGGGAGAGCCATGCTCCAATTAAGGTCTGCCCATGAGGTTATGGGTTTAACTCCCCTACTAATATAATATGTTAATTACTAACATTTGCCTATAAAAAAAATATTTTTGTTAAACCTATTTAACAAACTAATGCTTAAATTTAATTAATCTGTAGCTATTTTTTTTAGTCTAACTAAAATTTCAAAATTATTTTTTAAAAAATGATCATTCTAAAATCTGGTGCAATATAAAGGTTAATATAATTATTAAAAAAAAAAATGACTTTTCTTTGTAGAGGTGCTCTAGTGCTACCACAACGTACGTGACATGCTAACGTTGCCTTGTTGGGCTACATGGGCTTCTTTGGGAATCAGAAATGTTTCCTGGACAGCATCGACAACTATACGGGACAATCTGTATAATTGTACAGTGTAGTGTTACTGTGCTGTACTGTAAGACACTGTAGTGCTACATTGTTCTTTTTTTTTATTTAATTTCGAAATTTAAAAAAAAAATGCATTTTTTTTTGTTCTAACATTTTTTAAGTATGTGCAAATATCTGGCTAATCAGGTATAAATATCTGGTGAATTCAGTTCATTATCTGGTTAATGGGTTTTTTTTTTTGAGAAATAAAATTTTGGTTAAGTATGTGCAAATATCTGGTGAATCAGGTACAAATATCTGGTGAATTCGGTTCATTATCTGGTTAATGGGTTTTTTTGAGAAATAAATTTTTTGGTTAAGTACAAATATCTGGTTAATCAGGTACAAATATCCGGTGAATCACGTTCATTATCTGGTTAATGGGTTTTGTTGAGAAATAAAATTTTGGTTAAGTATGTGCAAATACCTGATTAATTTGGTACAAATATCTGGTTAATTCGGTTCATTATCTGGTTAATGGGTTTTTTTATAAATAAAATTTTGGATAAGTATGTGCAAATATCTGGTTAATCGGGTACAAATATCTGGTGAATTCGGTTCATTATCTGGTTAATGGGTTTTGTTGAGAAATAAAGTTTTTGGTTAAGTATGTACAAATATCTGGTGAATTCAGTTCATTATCTAGTTAATGGGTTTTTTGGTTAAGTATATGCAAATATCTGGTGAATTCGGTTCATTATCTGGTTAATGGGTTTTTTTAGAAATAGATATTTTTTTAAAAAGGTCAACATTTGTTAAAAATAAATAAATAAAAATATAACACTACTATAACACTACAGTAACATTACAGTACACTACAGGACAAAAAGTTGTCCCCTATAATTGTCCAGCCGGTTGTCCAAATAACGCTGCTCGGTGGGAATAGCCTAGTCCATGCACAGTTCAAGTCCCAAGGTGGGACTTGGCAGTAGATATCTCCAATTGACTAAGTCAACTTCCTGAATACTTTGCCACCTATTAGGACAAGAAATTGAATCTCTAACCTGTATGGAACGTTTTTACATGCTTCCTTAGATATAAAGATGGTTTTGTTATTTGTTAGTAACCATTTAAGGCAATGATTAAAATCTAAAAAAATATTATTCTATTAAAAAAATAAATACATCATTTTAATATATTAAATAAATAAATTTATATCACTTTTCAATAAAAAATTATGCACAATTCATCTGCATTAGATATGAAACAGTGTCAGAAAGAAATGATGGTTGCAATAAAAGAATGATAAAAACCAAGTAGTGGGAGAAGCAGGATCGAGGACTGGTGGAAGCAGATGATAAGGTGGCTGAGAAAAAAACCCTTTTAAAGCTCCAAAATGGAGATACTGACCCTACCTTAATTAGTTTTTGTCACGCACAACTTGGCTTATTTTTTTCATTGTGGAAAGTAGGGCACTTCGTTAAATCATCTAAGATTCTAAATAGTGAGAGAAATATATTATAAGAACCAGATAATTATTCCAAAGTATGGCTTTCGTTCAAAAGCTTATCTGAACAGCTGGCTTTTTTATCTGGATAGTGCAATTTCTTTTACAAATTATCAAAATGGTGTAAGTTGAAAAGATTTTACCTGATTGAGGTAAGTCTTACATGGCATATACGACTTCAAAGTCGTATATGCCGTGTACGACTTCACTTTTTGGTTTTTATTATAAAATAATAGAAGTCATACTTGGTATGTACGACTTCTTTTGCAATTGTTGAGGGAGAGAAACAGAAGTCGTACATAGTAAATACGACTTCTATTATTTTATAATAAAGTCAACAAGTGAAGTCGTACATGGTATATACGACGTCGTATATGCCATGTACATGACATATACGACTTATCCCAATCAGGTAAAATCTTTTCAACTTATACCATTTTGGAAATTTGCAAAAAAAAAAAATTGCACTATCCAGGTCAAAAAGTCGAACAGCTCCTCCAATTTATTTATTTATCTTATGTTACACAAAAATGTTATTTGTACATTTAGATAAAATATAATTTGGTTAATGGTATACAAATTTTGGTTAATAATATAGGTATATGGTTGACAAATTGTTAATATTGACGGATTTGTGGTTAATAATATACTTACTTTGATTAATGTTGCCAATATGTCTTATATTCAAATAAAATTGCTTTATGTTACATCTAAGTACTAGTCATTGACCTACACTAACACAATTTTTATATTAAAGAGATAAATATGTGTGCTTTCATTCAAGGTTTAATTCTAATCCTTGCAATCATTATTTCATCCCTATCTCTTTATTGTAAAAAAAAAAGTTGCAAATGAAATAAAGAATTGCAAGAATTCTCATCAAGATCAAGATGATCACAACTCACTACCCGCATCACACAAGACAAAAACACTCTCTCAAAACTCACAATTCTCCAAAATTGAGGATGCAAAAACTCAAGGCTCCAAGGGCTTCAAACAAACTTGAACTCCATACTTGGGCTTAATTGTGAGGACAACAACAGGGGCATGACGGTAATTCTCAGAAATGGTGAAGCTAAACCGAGAGATCAACATGGATAATATAATCTTAGCTTCCATCAAGGCAAATGCTTGTCCAACACAATTTCTAGGGCCAGAAGCAAATGGTAAAAAACGGCCAGGAATGAATGACTTTGAAGTGAATCTCTCGGGGTTGAACTCATTTGCATCTTTGCCCCATAACTTTTCACTATGATGAATAGCCAGCACAGGAATCCAAATTGATAAGCCTTTAGGGATATAAAGGTCACCCAACAATATGTCTTCAAAGGCCATTCTAGGGAGCACAGATGCAGGGGGATACAGCCTCAATGACTCGTTGATTACCATATGCAACTGCAAAATCAAATAAAATAATAATTTTAGTTAGTATATGTTTGATTTTGTTCAAAAAAAAAATGTTTGATTTATAATTGAGAAGCTACAAACATATGTTTAAAGTAAAATATCTATAAAATTCCTCTTGGGCAAACGCATTTTTAGATATTGGACAATCCAAAAATATTTTCGTCGGTAAATGTTACTATTTTTTTTTTTTTTTGGTTGCAATTATAATATACACTTTAAGTAATGCTGAACCTTTGACCATCTTTTGGAAACTCTGCTAGGCTTTGATTGAATATACTAATAGTTCGTCCTGTACTGTTTGGTTCACGTGATTTTTATATTTGGTCTTCCTAGCTCTCTATGAATTGAAGAAAAACTCGAAAATCCTTGAAGTGGGTAGCCATAAACATTGCCATTGAATAGAATGAGGTCAACTCATTTTCATTTCTATTATAATTAGAAGAAAAATACAAATGTAAAAGTCACAAAGATTGACCTACAAGGTGGTGCTAAAGTGGTTAGTAGCTTGTGTCCTTTAATCATATATTCAGGATTCGAATCTTGGTGATGGGAATAGAGTTTCATCTGTAGGTAGAGGAGTTGTTCCTTAATCGATATTTTACATCATCAAGAGATTAGTCCTACGGCTATCGACAATGGGATATCCTGGTTCCATCCCGGAAAAAAAGCCACGAAGATTGATGATATGCGCATGATTTTTTTTTCTTCGATGATTTTTTTTTTTATATTTTTAAAAAGTATGGCTGTAACGTTATTCAAAAAATCAATTAATAGCTTTAACTTTTGTGCGCTTGGATCCTCTCAAGAGAAAGATAACCATTAGAAAAATTCTTGAAAATAACACCAACTATCGGCGCACGAGTGCAAAGATAATAGTTAAATAAATTATTTTTTGTTTGTTTCTTTATACAAAGATATTGGGGTTAGAATAAAATATTTATAAACTGTCCTTTCTAAACATCGTGCTAATAATAACTTAAAGGCCCTGGGATCTTTAGTTTTATTAGTATATTTGGCTTTTGGCTAAGAAACTAACTGCAGCTTAAACTTATGCAACACTAATTATTAACGGAAATGTTAATTATATTATTATATTAATTGTATGGACCATTGATCTATTTGTGTTTAATGACCCATTTAAAGTTTTCCTAAAACTGAATTGTGCTCGGTTTTAAATGCAATTATTATGTAGGTTCTATATAGAGTAACTGATTAGTAGTACTTTTTTTTTACGGTAACTGATTAATACTTGACACCACTAAAGTAAGATAATATATGAAAACCAAACAACCAATACAAGAAAAATAGATGTGTATCATCCCCTAAAGTCACTTCAAATGATCACGCTCTCCCTCTATTTTTAAGTGACATACAAGATGGTTTCCACGGTCCATTATCATCATGGAGAGGAGAGCTATGTAGCATTATATTTTTATATTAATTAATATAAGATATTTTAATCGATATTTTTTACTTTTTGTAAATTTTTGAATCGATACATGTGAATAACCATAGCAATTAAATAAATGATAGTATTCTTTTGATGTCTAAAATGATTAAAGTACGATGTCTTTATTTTAATTTAGAAATTTTGTTTTTATGTCAATATTATAATATTTTATATTTTAATTTTTAAAATTTATTGTATTAAAAGAATATGTATAAGAATTTATTAATAAAAATATAATATGTGTAGCATGTATTACATATGCCTTGTTCCTATTAAAAAATAACACCCCAAGCACATAGAGAAAAGGTATTGTCCTTAATATATTAGTACTGATACTATCTTGCATCTGTCTCCAAAGTTATATAGTTGTGCATCACCCAAGTGACAAAATGTGGCTCATTCATTTTTTCACTTGGGTTAGTCAATCTATCAAAAGGTGAGGATTAGAATATGAGTTGAAAAGTTAACTAACCCAAGTAGTAAAATGAATGGACTAGATTGTGCTACTTGGATGGTACATCACCGTACAATCTTGGTGAGTATTGTACCATAGCCTTTGTATATTTACTTCTACTGTTTTGGAAAGATAAAGAAAATGTGAAGTAAACTAGAAGACAGTTAAAAGAAAAAGTGATTTAATACTCACAAGAGTGAGCTTGGAGAGTTGATCCACAGAGGGAATGCCCCCATTACAGACCCTCTTAACCTCAGCTCTGACTTTATCTTGCCAAAGTGGATTGCTGGCTAACAACATAACTGTCCAACTGAGTAACAAGGCAGTGGTTTCATGTCCAGCAAAGAAAAATGTCTTGCATTCATCCATAACTAGCTGCAGATTTAAGCTATTTCCATTCCCTTTCTTCTTCTGAATCTGATCATTCAGCAGCATACCCAATAAATCATTCCCATAAGAATTGCTTCTACCAATCTCCACACAATCTTTCCTGCTTTGTATTATCTCCATCAACAGAGTCTCCACTTCCATCTTTAAAGACTTTATCTCTCTATTATACTTGCTTGGAAAAAACCTATACATACAAATAATTGAACTCTATTTGATCTTGACATCAAATAAAAATAAAAACACAAAGGAGACAAAGACAAAGACAAATGCTTGTAGATAAAAAAAAGCAAAGATGGAATAAGACCGACATGACTATAATGCAAATGATGGCATAAGAAATAAGAATGTGATTATTAGAAAATTGCATCAAATACTTGCTGATAAAAAAGTAAAGAATCCACCAAAGTGAAACACTGACACATTTTGATCACACACACATTGAAACATACATAAACATAAACATAAACATATATAATATATAGAATTTAATAATTACACATACTCAAAAATGAAAAATAAGGAAAATAAAATAAAGGGTGATTTAGAATTTTAGACAATAGTCATAAATAACTCAAATACCTGCTTCCAGGAAAGCATAGATGACGACTTGCTTGAGCACAACGACTCTGCAACACTGTGAGGAGGTGGAATATTTTCTTACCCTTTTGGTAACTTGTACCAAACTCAGTTCTAGAGATAATATCTGCAGCAAGTTTGGTCATATACTCACTAATCTCCACTTCAGTTTGGCCACACTCTAACGCATTTTGTAGTGATTGGAGCATCTCCTTAGTGCATTCCACCATATTTCCAGCATAACCCTGTATATAATTGTGCATAAAAAAATTTAAGACCAACCAATTGTAACCATTATAATTCACAACCATAACAATCTATGATATCCAATAACAATCAAGGTTTTAAATAAAGGTCTGCGATCGTAATCGGGGTCGCAAAGTATTGATTTTAAAGGTCTCCAAAACCGAAATGTGACTACAATTGCAGCCATATTTTCCCGCAATTGTCTGCGATTGCAACAAACGAAACGCAACCACGATCGCGACCTCGAAAAATATATTGATAGGTGTCATGATAAGTATCAATATCTCAGTACCTTAAGCCTGTCTCCCATGAATGCAGGGGCAACGATGTGACGTTGGTGGTACCAATCTTCACCATTTGCCATCAATAGTCCTTCCCCAATGAAATGCTTGGAACCTTGTCTTTGCTGCCAGGATTTCCCAGATACAGTGCTGTATTTTGCAAGAAACTCTTTGATCAATTCAGTTTCTGTTAGGCACAACCTTGGCTCTATACCATTCCAATATAAAAATCTCTTTCCTGCATAATCAAATTATTATTTAGCATGTCAAATATATTAAGGAAATAATATGAGAAATTTGATATATATGTATGTCTTGTGAATGAAAAAAATTAAAATAGGCGGTGAGAGAATTTTGTCCCCTTAAATGGGTCTTATCAGGTTTATACGGAATAGTCAGAATACAATGCGATTTCCAGATACCGAGCGTCTCAGACCAAAAATTACGTATGTATTAGATTAACATACCATATTGGCTAGACCAGAGAAGAAAATGTGGCAGAAGACGGCCAACAATGTCATGGCTTATGGTTTTCATGTCTTGGGAGGTGGCTTTTGAAACAAAGGAAGCCATGTCTAAGATGTTGCCAGTGAAGAACCGCGGTTTCGGGCCACGGACACCTTGCATCTCCATGATTTTCTTGATGCGTAGTGGGGTGAGCCAGTAACATGAGAGGGAGTCATAGACCAGTTTAAGTAGCAGAGTCACTAGTATGGCCAAAAGGGTTGTGAGGACCACCATAGCCATGGTGGTAATATAAGGGTATATATAAATATATTGGTGGGTTTGAGAAGTGAAGGTGGCTGTTTTGTAAGATTATAAGAGTTATAAACTCCAAGATATGGGATGGGAATTTGATGCGAGACTGAACCTATATATAGTGGGAATTTGATGGCAATCCCTTCATTTTTTATAGAAACTGGCTAGTGAGTTATTATAATCAGGTAGTGTTTAAGCCTACCATTTGGTCGGTTCCGTTTGGATAACACAGCTTACAATTTATTAGAATTTCTCTATTCATATAAGTGATTTTATGTGTAAAAAAAATGTTTTAATAAACTTAAATAAATAACTTATCGACTTCAAAAATCTGTTTTTAGCTTATTTTGATAAGTCAATCTATTTAGCTTATTGAAAAACACTATCCATATTTTATAGATTTTAAAAGTACTTTTTCGAATTTGTACTCAAATACTAAATAACTTAATTTAAATGAAGTTTATGGCATAAATATGTTTTACATAAGTCTTTTTATATCAATACTTAAATAAGTTGTTTATCCAAACGAGAATTCAGTGGTTAATGGCATTGTGATCTATATGATCTTGATCATGACGTAAGCTCGAACCAAGCTAGAAAAGAATTTATACGGCTCTATATATGCATCACGCTAGTCTTCTATAGGAGTTCATTTGTTGAATTTGTTGCAAACTTAAAATTGTTTCCAGATTAGTCTCATTTGACGCGCAAATTGTCATGAAAATATCCTTTACTGTTTAACTAGAAAAGTTCTGAATTCCCTTATCGACATAGGACGGTGTAGTGTGTACAAAAATGAGAAAATGTTACAGGTCCCTAGAATATTGCACATAGTCAAAGAGAATATAAAATGGGACAAAAAAAATTGTACGTAAGCTTAGGAATTAATATGAATTAATAAAAAAAATATATATTGATTTGTCAAGTATAATACTATGGGAGTTTATGATCACAACTCTACATATACAAGCTAACCTTGCCTTGCCCGATTAGATCCAACATGCTTGATAGTGTTACCGCTAGGATCATTTCAAGTTGGATAAACTTGCACTTAATCAAGATTAAGCCAACATGAATTGGCACGTCCGGCCATTCCTTCAGTTCATACACATTGCGGATTGGATTCTCGGATTTTTCCAATTAGTATGTGATATGTAAGGTCACTAGGGTGGATTCAATTCTCAGTTAGTAGACAATGTGTAAAATATTATAAATCTTTATTGAGATTGGTAGTCTTCCCTAACATTACAAGAGGACCTGTACCAAAAAAAAAAAAAAAGTAAAACAGGGAATAACAGGAGCTGTGCTGTGAATTAAATAAGTCTAGCTAGTTGTGATTCATTTGTAGGGATGACAATTTGTATCTATGAACAGGGATCCCCGTGGGGACTGCCTGTTTGGGGCCCCATGGGGGAAGATTTTTTCCCCGCGGAGATGGGGATGGTGGAGAAAATCCCCTGAAGGCAATATGGGGACCAGGAGCATACCCCCCGCCCTGTGGGGACCCCGTCCCCGAGAATCTTACAAAAATACCCTTGATACACACACATATGTATAAACCTATTTTTGTATATATATATATATATATATATAATTTTATTAAATTCATAAAACAAATTTAAAGTATATCTCATTTAAAGATCGGAAGTTGCAGCCTTAAACACAACGATCAAATTTGTTACTTTATTTAATTAAATCCTTTTACAATTTTTAGTAAATTCTTGAAAGCACAAAAGGGCTGAGGGTTATGGAATTTGAAAAGCTGGTGTAAAAAAAGGAATCAAACATCTTCGACGACACTGGCAACAATAAGGTAGGATTGAGTGAATTTAATGCAATCTAAAAGGGGATTGCAATAAGATAAGTATTGAAAACGACGAATTTATGGTTTTGGCCTGGACCAGTTATCCTTTTGAGGTCCCCATGGGGATCCATGAGGAGGTGGGCAATGTGGATGGGGGAGAAATATTCCCCTAGACGGGGAATGGGGATGGTGATGGGGAGGAATATAGGGGATGGGGATGGGGAGCGGGAGGATACTCCCCGCCCCCACTCCGTCCCATTGATATCCCTATTCATTTGCACAGTTCTTTTTTCTTTTTTTCTTTTTTTGTTGATATTCATTTGCACAGTTCTAATGTAACAATCTTTTCACATAAATGTGACATATTCAGTTTTTATGTCACATAAATAGGCCAAAGTAAGTAACCTTTTGAAGAAATAATTGAAGAATGGCAGAGTTTTGATATTGTTGAAATTTTAAGATAATAATTAAAGGAAAATCGAATTATTGGTCAAAATATTCCACTATAATTTAATTTTTATATTTTATTGCAGGTGGTAGTTTTTTTTTTTTTTAATAATAAAGAGGTGTTATCTTTAAAATAAATCAACTAAAAGATTTTGTTTTTTATAGGCAAATACTAGTATGTTAGTTGTCTTATTAGTTTTTCTCCGGGTATGAAGTTAATACAAATACACATTAAAAAAGAGATAAATCAACAAGTGAAATTTCAATCCAAATTCTGACTTTCCAAGTCCAAATTGTTTAATTACAGATTCAATAACCAGTTCTAATAATGTCAACATTGAACTATATTAACTGTAATATATAAGAGCCCCTAACCTAGGTGAATTGGGTTTGAACTGGAGCACCCAACCCCCAAACAAACCAGACAAAAAGTACCTTCTTTTTTTTTTTTTTTAAAAAGGTAGAACAATGAATTGGCAGATTTCCGAAAACCGATTTTACGCTGGTTTAACTGGTTTTTAAATGGTAAGACCTTTTCTTCGATTCTCTAATCCGATCAAGACCGGGGAGGTATCCGGTTGATGATTTGACTCATTGTATCGATCCGATTGAACCAATTTTAAAACATTGATTTGATTAGTGATTATTTTTATATTTATTATTAAATTGTCATCATTTAACAAATGTTTGATAATTCTCCTTGATGACCAATTCACCAATACCCATCAGGTATAATAGAAATTCCCCCATTGCTTAAATATCATTGAATTGCTCTAAGAAAAAATCGATGTTCTCTCTTTTACAATTATTGTATCAACAATTCAACCGGAATGTGAACCAAATTGGCTATAAATAATTAAATATATATACATGTTCCTATATATGTTGATCTGGGAAAGCAAAATTTCTAAAGTACTTTTAAAATGTGAAAGACAACTACTGTTGATCTTCACATAGAAAAGTGTTCAACCGTTCATTGCACCCAATGAGAGATAGCTAGCTACTACTTACCAGCTTCAGCGAGAGCCAGCAAATATGGCAGGTTTTGTTCCAAGTCTGCTACCTCCCCAAATCAATGGAGAAAGCTGGCTTTTCAGCTAATAAAGAAGAGTGAAGTTAGTCATGCATGCACATTTACTCTCTCTGTTAAATCAATGTATAATTTTATTTTGGGGAATGTTAAGCTATTTTTTAAAAAATAAGATATTTAGATGACTTGTAAAGTATTTTTTTTAATTAATTATTAGGTTTTTTCCAATATTTATCATGAAATTGATATTTATAAAGTGTTCGAAACTTAAATTAAGGTGTCTTTGAAAGAGCTTATAGAGAATTTATCGGATCTAAAAGTTTAAGTGAAAAAATTTCTCCACATCTATTTGGTCTTTCTATTAGACAACAGCTGAATGAAAAAATAATTCTGAAGTAATTAAACCACATTCAAAGAGAATATCTTTATAGACTTTTTCCCAACAAAATGTGCAATCACTTAAATAAGCATAAAAGGTAAACAGTAAAAATTCGATGGTAACCAACCAAGGGTATTTCTACTCCATAAGGAAGAGAACGCAAGTTTGAATCCTGGTGGCACACACCCTAGTTGAAAGTTGCGAAAATCAAGGGTTAATTCCCCAAGCAGCTGATGAGGATTATTCTCATAATCGATCTAAAGGGTTGAAGCTTGTGGGGATGCCCTGGAATGCCATTGGGAAACCAAAGGCTCTGATTAATGTAATTCATAAAAAATAATTGATGGTAAAACTGAAAACAACAGGATCACACAGATAGATCTAATTTAAACCACTACGTGTAATGCTCTTCTGAATAGATCCTAGAATTGTAGTTCAACGCTAGCAGCTTTCCACCATATGCTTCTTTGCATGCTTAGCTTTACAACTCATGACCAACAATACTGCAGTCTGTTTAAGTTTTATTAATGCTGCCGTAGTATGCAAGCTGTAGTTTATGGCATAGATACTGTTTTCTGCCCACATAAATCTAAGCTTCTTTGTCTTATTCGAGTGAGGATTTTTTGCCGTCCCTTTTAATTGTGTATATAGGGATTCCTGTATTATGTTATATGGTCTTCTTATTTCTTTTCTCTGTTAGCCTTGGGTCTATTTGAGAGCATTATATTATAGATATATAATACCTTGCTTCAAATTTTGGTTTTCCGTTGGTATATTGGCAAGCACTACGATAAAATGCACTTTTAGTGGCAATTATTATGATTTTTAGCGGCAATAATAATAGCTGCTAAAACTTTTACCAGCAATGATCAATTAGCCGACGTATCCAGTGTCGCTAAAAGCTTTCCCTACAATTGTAAATAGTGCTGGTAAAGACCCAATTAATTGCCGCTAAACGTCAAGAGTTATAGTGGCAATTATTGCCGACAATTTTAATTGCTGCTAAATGTAATTTTTTGAATCGACTTCTACATCAATTTGCCAGCTATATTTATTGCCGCTAAAAGTTCTACTTGGTTTTGCGTAGCAAGTACTATTCCCAGTAAATATTAAGATTATTTATCACTTGAGTTATGCATAACTTAATTAAAAAAAAAGGTTTTAACGATAATAATATTTGCTTGTAAAAAAATTAAACAAAATATATTTCATTAACCCACAACAAAAAATAATAACTATCAAGTGTTAATTAACTACAAAAATGTCAACAACAAAAGATAAAAAGTACACTATCTGAATCTAATAACTAATGTCATTTTAAGTCTAGTAACCAGTATAATCATATAGTCGAGGTACAAAACAATAGGCAAATTCATATACATTTCTTCAACTCAATCATAATGAAATTTTCTGTAGCCAAATTTCTGAAAATCCTAATGTGTGACCTGAAATGGTAAAAAAGAAAAAAATATCATTTAGATATAGTTCATCAAAGTAAATTTGAAAATAACAATAAATATTCATGTTTACTAAGTAGGCTAATATATAATCTAAAAAGGATGATCGGCACTACAAACAACACCATTCTATGTAAAACCACTCGGAAGCCTCTGTCTTTCAATTGCAAACCAAGAATTCCAGTATCTGCAGATAATGAAAAGAAACAAAAGTGATAACTAATACTTTTGCATTTAGAGACATCCTGTACTCTATTATATATATAAATTATACGGTTTATCAAAAAAAGAAAGAAACAAAAGTAGTTGTAGACGTGGATCAACACATCAACGCATATGACATAAAATCCAATTTTCACAAGTTAGCAAAATTTGGAACTTTTTATATATAATTGAAACACAGATACTATATATATATATAAATCAAAACAGAGTCAGCTTGCATATAACTAGCTCAAAAGTCAGAGTTGGACTCTTTTCTGCATACTCCTTCATGACAGCCTGAAGACAAAATGAAAACATGACATGAACCATGTCACAAGTGAACAAATGAAAACATGACGTATAAACTAGTTTCTGTGTTCTGCCATGGTAGTGCTATGACTTTTGCATTCTTAAACTTGACAAAAGTTGGGAGGCCATTAAGGCACGTAATAAAAATAACTGCATATTAAGCATGATCTATTATGAGTCCTTATGTTCTAAAGTCGAAGATATGCCTTTGACATTTTGTGTGAAACTGACCTATTGATCAAACAATAAAAGGATTAAAGGAAGGGATTGTCTAGATAAAGTGATAACTTTTTCTGGTTAATTGAAGTTACATACTAATGATAGATACGTATTACTTTATAATAAAATTTGAACATTGAACATCAAGTATTCTTTATGCCAGAAGAACATTTTGTTAGTCTATATGGCACATTGTTTGACAATGCATTTGTAAATTATTTGACTCCTCTTGCATCAAAGCACAAGTTCGTTTATTGTCTAAATTGCACTTTCTCTTTTCTTATGTATATTTAGAAGCAGATGAATGAATTTCACCAAAGAACAATATTGCATGGATACCGAATTGTTTATCCCATGCACCGGTTTGGCTCTAGCATATATCCTCTATTTAGATATAGTCTTCACCATAGTTTTGAGGTGTTGTCAACCTTGTTGGTATTTTCCCTCTTGGTTGAATTTTTACCTTGTTCTATTGGTTTCCTCTCTTTGATGTAAATGAGTTCAGAATATCCTTTGTACTTTATCAATATATTTTTGCTTATCAAAAAAAAAAATTGGTTACTACTATGCTAGATCAACTTAAGAGCTTGTTTGGGAAAGCTGAAAAAAAAATTTATTCTGGTAATCTGTTTTCAAATAATCGATTATTGTGATAATCGATTATAATCAGAATCTGTTTGTGTTTAGGTATATTTGCTGAAAAGTGATTTTAAGATAATCTATTTCTTTTGGGTGGTGCAAAAATAATCACTTAAACATAGTAAATTACGAAAAAGGGTATGAAGATATTTGTTTATAATATTTGTTTTTCTTTTTACATTAGATTTTTTTTATACCTTGTCATCAAAATTTTATCTAGTTTATAAAAAAAATTAAGGCTTAAATAAGCTTTTAGTCCCTGAAAAGTTCACCAATTTTGGTTTTAGTCCTTGTAAAAAAAAATCTTAGGATTTTGTCCCTGTATTTTCGAAAATTTTGTAAATAGTCCCTATTGTTACCCCTGGGTACTAGAAATCATACTAGATAAATAATTTTGTCAATTTTAACCCTACGGCCCTAATGTATGATTTTATTTCTACTTTCTAGCCAATTTTTGGAGCAAGTCGGACAAGAACGAGAAATTACTTCGGTACCCTCTGAGTACTAGATATCATACAAAATGAAGGAATTTAGCAATTTTAACCTTATGTCCCAAATATATGATTTTATTTCTATTTTATGGTCAAATTTTACAGCAAGTCGGACAGTAAAATAAAATTATCTCGATACCCATGAGTACTAGATAACGGAAAAAGATGACGGTAGGGATTATTTGCAAAATTTGTGAGATTACAGGGACGAAAACCTAAGAAAAAATTTCACAGGGACCAAAACCAAATTTGATGAACTTTGCAGGGACCAAAAACTTATTTAAATAAAAAATTAATAAAACTTTTAACTTTTTTTTCATGATTATGAAAAACATGTGAAAATATATTATTTTTACAATAGTCAAATACTCCATTTTTTTAATATATATTTCTTTTCTATACTCATATATATACACCATTGCTCTTTCTCATAAATGCTATTTTTTTCACACATTAAAAAACATGCGCTGACAACATATTTCTTTTATATACTCATATATACACCATTCTAATGTTTCCCATAAATGCTAATTTTTGTCACACATTAAAAAATATGGGCTGGCAACTGCTATAATATGAAAGGACCATTAGGGGAGAGGAGGAGGTTATCGGGTGAAAGTTGTGAATAATCTGAAAAAATTTAAGCAAACAGCTGAGGACTTCAGCTGGTTCCAAAACAGCTGATTTGGGTGCTAAAGAGTTTTTTTAAGAAATAATCTTTTTTTCTCAAACATAATAATTATTTGACAAAACAGCTGAAACCTCTCAAAACAGCTGAATGGGAAAGAATTAATCTTTCCCAAACAAGCTCTTATGATGAAAGTTTTATAAATACTAATAGTTAATAAGTTTTTTTACTGCTGAGCTTAAAGTAAGGGTTTGAACCGCCTTATGAGTGTTTCTTTATTTATTTTTAAATGGAGTAGCCTTTATTTGAATACTAATAGTTAATAAGTTTTTTTTACTGCTGAGCTTAAAGTAAGGGTTTGAACCGTCTTATGAGTGTTTCTTTATTTATTTTTAAATGAAGTAGCCTTTATTTGAATAAGAGCGTGACTAATAATAATGATGTAAGTGACGTTAATGCATATGCAGATGAGTCGACCTAGAGAACATTTTCATGTAATTCAAATTGCTTTTGAATGCATGCACTACAGCCAGCCCCGTATATGTGGATTAAGAACCCTCCACGAACCAAACTTAATCAAGCCTTGCAAATTTCCCTAATGAGAATCGAAGACCATTTTGTCTAGCTTTGGATATGTTCTATCAAGATGCATGCACTAGCAAACAGTGGGGATTGGCATGGCGGTGCGCGAAAAGTATTCGTGATTATAGTAAATTTGTTCGATAAGGAACTTAAGGGAATGGGAAACAAGGTACAATTATTAGATATGGTTGTAGTTTGAAAACGGGTTTATTATTGTAAAAAATGTCATCCTTGACGGAAATGGCTTAAAGAGAATCAAATATGCTCATGATTAAAGTATAAGTTTTTCATGGTATAAAAGTGAGAAGTTACTCAGCACCAAAAAAAAAAAAAGTGAGTAGTTATTGTTGACTGAATTCATGTGGAAAAGGATAGGAGACATTGTCCCATGTGGAAGTTGGAGTCCTTAACAGGGACACGTGTCGTAAACAATGAAGATTAATTTGCCTTTTCTTTTATATAAGCAAAATGATAGTATATTAGTTTTTTCTCATTTGTTAGGGTTTGAACCTTGGATCTCCAACTCCTTCAATAACTTAAATTCTTAGCTTAAGCCAGTTGAGCTACCCCAGCCCCCAATATGGAAATTGACAGTCCTTAACAGGGACACATGTCTTATACAATGAAGATTAATTTGTTTTTTTTATAGGCAAAATGTTAGTATGTTAGTTGTTAGTTTTTTCTCATTTGCTAAGATTACTTCTAACTCCTTCAATACCTTAAACCCTCGGCTCAAATCAGCTGAGCTACCCCAACCCCACCCCAATGAAGATTAATTTGCCATCTCATACCACATCTTGTCCTCATCAATATCATTATTTTGTTATATAAGTTAAAATTTCATGTAATATTAAAAAAATAAAATATATGGTAAAATGATATTGATGAGATATAATATGATACTAGAAAATGAGACAACAAATTTTCATCTGTTGCAAATGAACAAAGATCATATATTCCATTTTGATGTACTATAAGTCCCCACCAATATATAATATGCCACATAAGTTACATTTTTTTTTAGAATATATGATAATATATTATTGGTGGGAGTAAAATGTGATACGCCAAAATGAGATAGGTGATCGGTGTAAGTTGCAAACCCAATTAAATGCAGAAGATACTATGAGTAGCTCTATCCAGCTGCCCGTACATCTCGATGATAGTATAGGTGCTCGTGTTGGAAAAATTATTAATATAGAATTAACATAACAACAAATAAAAATAAGCATCAATTAAAGATGCAACTAAATAAAGTAAAATAAATATAAATCAACTTACCGGTTTTGGCTGAGACGTATAAAGCATCAAGCTTAAGAATATTTCGCCACCACTAATAGATTATCCGGTGTAGTTGATATCAAGGTTAGTACTCTCCAAGATACAACTATCACTTCTTGCTAGAACTACTACACGTGAAATAGCCAGGACATATATATAACTGTTTGGATGCTCAAGAGAACAAGAGACCCAACTAATTTCACAACTTAAGATTTCCCTCTTATATCCCATAAAGCCACTAAAAGCATAACAAGAATTGATGTGTATAACTCCAGCTCCTCCTTCCTGACAACTTCAGTTGTTCAATTTAAAGAAGTGCAGTGGTAAGTCTATCAAAAATAAAAAATAAAAACCGTTTGCCTTCCTCCGGAGATAGAGAAAAAATAGGTGCTAAAAAATTGGAAGAAGTGGATAAGTGGTTTTATCCGAAAGAAACATAGAATAGAGTCAATAGAATGAGTCAAACTAAAAATATAAGACCATTATTATTATATTAATATTTGCCTTTAAAATAAATAACCAAAAAATAAATATTAATATAACTCGTACGTCTCAGACAGGGATATATCAGAGAAATCTTGCACATTCTCTTGGTGTATGTTTTTCTTTGCAATTTCCTTTTTCCTCCATCATTTAAATGGAAAGACACAAAACGTGGCATTTCTTTTACATAATATTTGGTTGGAGGGATTTGGAGGGGAGGGGAGGAGAGGGGAAGGGAAAGATTTTTTTAAATCTATCTTGGTTCAATTTTTTGAGGGGAGGGGAGGGGAGCAAAATCCCTCCTTAAGTGAGTTTTAGCTCCCCTCCAATATTGAGGGATTTGGAGGGGAGGGGAGGGGAGGGATTTTAAAGTATTTTATATATAATGACTAAAATATCCCCATTTGTCTATTTTTAAATAAATAATATAAGAGTTAAAAAGTAAATTTGTTTTAAAATCATTCCCCTCCTCTCCTGAACCAAACATGAAAGTGTTATTTCCCCTCCCCTCCTCTCAACCAAACACAATGTCAAATTAAAATCCCTCCCCTCCCCTCCTTTGAACCAAACACACTATTTGCACATGATTACCAAATATTTACATGTTTGTGGAAAATGATTGTAAGCTTTATGATGACCCATTAATCATATAAAGAACGGAATTAACCAGATATTTGCATGTGATTAATCAAATATTTACATGGTTATGGAAAATAAGCTTCAGATGACCCATTAATTATATAATGAACTGAATTATTCAAATATTTACACATGATTAACCAAATATTTAGGTATCGCTGAAGGTATCCCAAATGGGGTGTTCAAATAACACTACTGTTTCTTTTAAGGGTATGAAAGATTAAAGAGACCCTTTTATTCTTAGCCAAAGAAAATCAAGAGACCCTTTTATCTGATTATTGTTATGCCTTTTCTTAGTGACATACCTACTGTTTGACCTATTTAAAGGTTTGTTTGGGACGACATGATGATTCAGGATTGATAGGAGCATGTGTTTTTTTGTTTTGTTTTTTTAACAAAATAGGAGCATGTGTTGATAAAACATGAGTTGTGTTATTTCAACATGAATTTTAAGTATTGTATCTGATACTGTATGTGTTTCTTTCTATCTCTAACTTACTTTTTATCATCTTTATATACACGTATATCGAAAATACTTCAAAAAACAAAGGGGACACCCCCAATTTTGTGTTCACTTAGAATTTGGGTTTGAGTCTAACTCAATCCTAAAAGCTACTTTGTAGGGTGAGGGTTGCCCCTTACTTATAAGCACTCTTGAGATCATATCATTATTCAATGTGGGACTCCAACACACCGCCTTCACACCCAGGACCGGACATCTGTGGGTGGCCCAACGGATCTAGGATAGGATCTGATATCATTTTAGAATTTGGGTTTGGGCCTAACTCAACCCCAAAAGCTAGCTTGTCGGGTGAGGATTGCCCCTTACTTATAAGCACTTTTCATATCATATCACTATCCAATGTGGGACTCCGGCATGTTCAAAAGCCTTTCCCCATAAAACATAGGACTTAAACCGTATAATACTTGCTTCTCATGCAAATTCATAATTGAATAACTATGTAATACATGATTATTTTTCATTTTTTCTAAATGGTATATGGGTCTTAAGATGCAATATACCAAAAATGTATACTCATTCATGATTAATTTTCATTTTTGGTATATGGTATTTATTGGGAAAAACCCAAGTCCCACATTGACTAGAGATAGTATCTAATAAGTAGTGGGCAATCCTCATCCCATAAGTTAGCTTTTGGGGTTGAGTCAGGCCCAAAATGTTTTTTTTTGAACAAGCAAAAGGTATATTAATCCGAGTACTAGAGGTACTCAAAACCCATATACAAAAGACCAATAGAACCACAAAGTATAGAAAGCAAGTGTTAAATTTACACTAGCTCGATACACTTTTTAGGATCTATGCACCAATCAGAAAAAGAATAAGGTACATGTTTAGCTTTAGCTAAGAACCATCTCCATGAAGTCACTTTAATTCTATCCAAAATGCAAATAAAATCTGGTCTTTTTCCATTAAACACTATACCATTTCTCAACACCCAAATACTCCAAACCACCACATGCCACACCATAACCCAATGACAGACCTGCCCTTTCTTGCTTCCAGCTTCGACAAACTCAACAAAGAAAGGTAAAATCTGCACCTGATTACTATTACACATTCTCATCCAACCAAAAACTGAAGCCCATAGTTGGGAAGTAAACGGACAGCTCAAAAATAGATGCTCAGCATTCTCCAAAATACCATCACACAGTACACAGTTTAAATCAGCAATATCATGCAAAATCTTCCTATGAAACAGATTTTTCCTAGTCGGAATTCTATCCAAGAGCAATTGCCATGAAAACACAATTACCTTCAAAGGAGCACTACTTTTCCACAAAGCTTTGAAAGCCTTTACCTCTATATCCAGCAACGAACCTGCTTGTGAGACTCTCCCAACCAGAAAGTCATAAGTTGTTCTTACATTGTAGCTCCCTGAGGGATGATTCAACCAACTCCAACAATCATCTTTCTTTTGCAAGGAAACTGCAAGCACCAGATTCTGAAATTCCTGCAACATGTTTTCTTCCCACACAAAAGGATTCCTCCTCCATTTGAAATCCCAGACCCATTCCTCATTATCCCATCTTCCAAATTCATCTACCATATTACATTGTAGAGATGAGATAGCATACAGTCTCGGATATATTTGTTTTAAGGTAGTTCCACCTAACCAAACATCATCCCAAAAAGAAACAGTTGACCCACATCCTACAATTTTCCTACACCCATCCTCCAACCAATCACCCTCCCCTTCCCCACAGTTCCCAACTAAGCAAAGGTCTTTCCACCACACCGAGGCTAATCTACTAACCCCACTCTCTCCCAAATTTGGTTTAGGATTTTCCCCCAACCCATATTTTTGTTTAACCACTGTAACCCAAAGAGCCTCCTTTTCCACCAAAAGTCTCCAAAGCCATTTGCCTAACAAGCTTAAGTTGAAAAGATCTATATTTTTAACACCTAAACCTCCCAATTCCTTTGGTTTACAAACATCTACCCACTTCACCCAAGGGATTTTTTTCCCTTCCATTGCCCCCCCCCCCCCCCCCCCACAAAAACTTCCTCTGTATTCCTACCACAGCCTTTCTAACTCTCAACGGCATCCTCATGAAAGACAAAAAGTAAATAGGTATACTATTAAGAACCGAGTTAAGTAAAACAACTCTACCTCCCATTGACAAGAACTTATTCCTCCATGAACCCAACCTCTTTTCTAAAGATCGAAGCAATGCCTCCCAGGCCCAAAATCTAATATGGTATCATAGCTATCCTAGATCCATTGTTGTGTCACACCATGTTATACACGCACCAAGCCCAAAAGTACTGGGCGTGAGGGGTGTATTGGGAAAAACCTAAGTCTCATTGACTAGAGATAATATCTAATAAGAGTTTATAGGTAGTAGGCAATCATCATCCTATGAGCTAGCTTTTGAGATTGAGTCAGACCCAAAATCTAATAGTATTTGGGTCTAGGGCCAGTTCAAGAGCGAGTGAGGCCTAAAACAAACTTTAAGTTAGACCTTTTTATTTTAAGTGAGAAACTTTATCTAGATCAGATTCTGCTTTAAGTTGAGCCTTCTTATGAATATGTCTGACCTTTTTGCTTTATAAAAAGTAAGAGTAAATATTTTTTTTGCCGGTAGGTCTAAAGCTAAGACATTAGTAACTTCACCTTTGAGCCGGCCATGTCTAGGTCTTAGGATGCATTGAATTGGAAACCCTTCATCGCCTCTTCTCTCTTTTCATTCATTCAGTTCATTGTAATACATGGTACGTAATATGTAGTCCTGCCCTCCTTTGCATATTTTATTTAAGAAATTTGGATGCTCTAGAAGCTTAAAGATTGAGGATAACCAATATATTTATGGTAATTGGTGATTAGCCAAAAGAAATCTAGCTGAAAATCTCTTGGGCAAGATAGAGAGAGAAGGAAGTGACGAACATATGTAGGTATGTTATGGTCTCCCAACCTTAATTTGTTATTGTAATTCGTTATACTCTTTTGTAACCCCATAAAATAAAAATAAGTTAACACATGCCTCTTAATTATTTGATTTTTTTTTTGTGTGAAAATAATGTGATCTTTGCTACCATACAAAAATTACCTATACATAATAAAAGGGAAAACTAAAAGAAATAAACAAGAAAAAAATACTTAATTTTTATATTATATATTTTGGATTCGTTTAGTAGCAAGATAGGATAATTAAGGACAAATAAGACAAGAGAATTTGATAAGTGTAGGAATATATATATATATATATATATATATATATGTGTGTGTGTGTGTGTGTGTGTGTGTGTGTGGACATATCCAGTGAGAAAGGGGATTTTTATGTGAGAGTGAGAGGGACTCATAACAGCCCTTAGATAAAAATCAATGGCTTAAGTCTAAACATGTCTTTTTAAAATTATCGCATGATTATTAACTAACTTTTAATTTTGACCATTCATATGTGATTTAATGGTTTAGATTTATTTTCTTTTTTCATATATTAAAATGATCCTTCCTTGTAACAAAAAAATAAAAATAAAATTGATCCTTCCTCTCACTTGATACATTTGTGTGTGTGTGTGTTTTTTTTTTTCCATGAGTGTGTCTAGCACCTATGTATCCCTGATTACTGCTTATATTGGACTTACGGTGGATTCTAGGGTGAAGTATCTTAATAGATGCCTCACCCATGAAGCACTATTTTTTATCATTGGATATAATAATAAAATATTTAATGGTCCAGATTTATTTGTCCAAAAACAAAAGTAAAAATACCCTTTTAGCCTTCACCCTCCCCATCTCACCTTTAGTCCATCCTCCCCTCACCCCTTCCTCTGCCACCGTCCAATATTCCCACCAGAATTCCAGAAATCTAACTCCAGACAACAATCAAAATCAATGAAACCAGAAGGTAAAATCAATTAGATCAGAAACTTTAATTAAACAATAATCATGCATATTACAATCAAAACAAGAGCATGTGACATAATTGTTCTTGGCCGAACTGAGAAAAAGATGATTGTGCCATGCTGAAAGAATATAGGTCCCAACCAAAATCTTTTTCTTTTCTAAGTGAATAAGGTCCAAAATCTTCTGAAAATCATAAGTAGAGTATATGGGACGATGGAGACACGGTGAACTACATCACAATGACCATCACCAACAACATCACCGCAACATTAATTCGGAAGAAAAACCCACAATACTCAGAACAAAAATCACTAGATTCCAGAAATGAACACCAGAACAAGAACAAAAAATGTGAACAAGAAGAACTTAATCAAATGAAATTAATCTTAGAAGTCAAAACAAACAATCAAACTAAATGAACATTTTTTTTTTTTTTTTTTTTGATAAAGAGAAGAGGAGGGTGCTTCAGATCTGTCTTCATGGTGTTTCAGATCTACTTCATGGTGCTTCAGATTTGTCTTAATGGTGCTTCAGATATGCTTCATGGAGTCGGTGGATCTAATCCAACGAGGGTGCAACTCAATGGTGGAAGAGAAGACCGCGTGCGGCGGTGCGGAGCGCAGAGGAGATGGCGATGCACGAAGGAGATGGCGGCTCGCGGAGGAGATGGCGGCGTGCGGAGTTAACCTGGACTGGTGAAACAGAGTGCAGCAGAGAAGAGAAGTGATGACGGCACAGAGAGAGAAACGATGGCGCGTGAAGGAGATGAACAAGGGGGACGACGCAGTGGTGGGGTGACCGGCCGGATAACAGAACGGTGCAACGACGAGGACTT
Source organism: Echinosophora koreensis (assembly GCA_035048595.1). Lineage (NCBI taxonomy): Eukaryota > Viridiplantae > Streptophyta > Magnoliopsida > Fabales > Fabaceae > Echinosophora > Echinosophora koreensis. The sequence continues at coordinate 2,352,707 of JAPCYP010000046.1, forward strand.
GCGTGCGGCGGGTGGTGGTCGGTGGGGTGGTGGAGTGATAGTACCGAGGATATGGAAAATGTGTTGACAAGGGTATAAATGAGTTTTTACATGATTATTTAGTGGTTCATGGGTGAGGCACCTATTAAGGTACTTCACCTTAGAATCCACCAGGACTTACAAGTTACAACATTAGGCTTTAAATTGAATCCATAAAACACATAGCATGTTTTTTGTGACCATTTTTGCATGTTCCTATCACTGAATACATATCCATAAAAAAGGGGAACCTGTCGATAAAGCTGGTAAATGATGAATTATTACTTATTAGTCAAATGTTTAAACAAGGATGATGGATATCATAATGGTACCAAAATATGTAAGTGATGTAGTTGGACAACATGAGCCATTAATATTTGTCCCCCAACCCATGTTAGGTGCGAAACACTGTAGCGCACTTTGCGCCATAAGGAAGGGGTTAAGTCCAAATTTCAACATGAGCCAATTCTTTTTACCAAACAAGTCTCTCATAACTTTTAACAAGCAGACCAACTTTAAGCTCCGATTTTTGGGTCCAAAAGCCTTACCTACCGACATCAAGGTTGGCATCCAATTTGTAGAATGCCATAACTGTGCAATCAGCCTCCTGCAATAGGCATTTCTTCAATTGGGGGAATTTTGTAAAAAAAATGTGCCACTAGTACATTATTTGCTATATGCTTTTCTTTTGGGGTTTTCTGCTTGTTTAAGAAAGTATAGATACCACTTTTGATGACCATTTTCCACGTTATATAGACTTGAAAACAAGCTAGAGACTTATACTGGGAGGTCATATATTATCTTTTCAACTAAATTTGTATATATTACTCAGTTAATCAATGTGTTAGGTGACGCAAAAATTAAATTTGCCTCCTGTAAAAATATATTAGAACCGTAAACAGTAGGGTGCATTACAAATGGAGCATGCAAAATTCACATTGTCAACAAATGGGGACCATGTACATCATGGAAAAAAAATGAATTTAACCACCTAACAAGAGTAATGTGCTTGTGCTGATACATATGGAAGCAGGGGCGGAGCCAGAAAATTTCGATGAGGGGGGCCAAAATCTAATTTACATAACATGAAATAGTAATAAAAAATAAGTTTAATTAATTTTTATACAGTGTCAGTGTAATTTTTTTTACGCAAATATCTAATGATATCTTGACAAATCAGCATAATTGTTATTTCTCTCTCGTAATTATTAAAATAAAAACACACATATCAAAATGTTAGTGGATGTCAGTGTAAATCTTTTTACACTGACAATATATACTACTTTAATTCATAAAAAATTAATTAATATATAAAAACAAATTATATGATACAAATTTCATAATAACTTAATATAATATAAATTACTCGAATAGATTTATATCTAAAACATTCACTTCTTCAATTGTACACACGACATTTCATAGAGTAAAAAATTATCTATTATCATATGTGGTCTATTTTTATCAATTTCTTTTTTTAATGTAAACAATTGTATCTATCTTAGAATTCTAAAAAAATATAATTTAAGTGTTTGAAATTGTACTTATTTTAATTAAATTTGAGCCAATCATTTTTTATAAGAGTTAATTGTTTTATATATATATATATAAGATGACAACATGGGGAGGGGGGGCCATGGCATCCCTTGGTCCCCCCCTCCCTCCGCCCCTGTATGGAAGCTCATTATAGTATCAAGGTTAGTTTGAATGTGTTGTTCATTAAGCTGATTGAAATTTGAATATGAATTTACATATAATATAAAGAGCAATGTTAGCAATATATCTTTACCATGCTCCTTCCAACGTATTACTTATTATTGCATGGATTTCATGTGAGACTCGCTGAATAGAAGGTAGGCACACCTAATTTAGTGGATCTCACGTTAAATCCACTCGATAGTAAAAAGTGTGTTGAAGAGATTATGTTAAGTTTGGATGAAAGGTGAAAGATGGACGCTTTTATTATGAGTGTTCATATCCAAACCGATCCAAAAGAAAACTGAAAACTGATTCAAAAAAACGGAAAATCGAACAAAACCGATGTTTATTGGATTTTTTTGGATCTTGTTTTGTGAGAACCGATCGGATCAGATCGGATTTTGGATTTCTTTTCTTAAACCGAATCAATCCAAACCAAACCGCATATATATATATATTCTATTTTTTGCATTATTGGTTTTTTCCCTAATAATACTAGAATGGTAGCCGTGCTATCGCACGGGACTTGTTGGTTTTTTACGAACATTTTAAAATGATTGTTGTATACAGTAATAAGTTATTCTCACAATATAAAGTTTTATACAGTGTCAACCAATCAAAAATTAAGATATAGATGACTTTTTAAGGTAGTTAGCATCAGAGTCGAAGAATTTAATGATGTGTCAATTTTTAATTGATTGACGGTGTAAAAAAATCTTTACACTGTCAGTGCATACAAATTAAATCCTATACAAAATTCATCAACATAGTTCATGAACATAAGAAGGTATGTTGAGATTAATGTTGAAAGTAGTGGTAAAATCGTTTCCATGTATCATAATCAAAAAATGCAATAACCACTTGAGAATAACAATAAGGAATTAAAGCTACTTTTATCAACAACAAAAAAAAAAGAAGATATTAAAGCTACAAAAAAAATGAGAATAGCAACCATAAATATTTGACATGAAAAACACAATCCTTTTTATGCATTCAATTTACATATTTGCTAACAAATGATTACAAATAATGACTATACATAAAAATTTACTAATATATAACTTTATACAACATAAAAGTAATAATAGGACACATGAGAAGAGTTAGGATGTAGTTTTTAAGTTAATAATATTTTTGATTCAAAATAAAATTGAAACATCATAAAAATTAAAAGTAAGACTAACAAAAGTAAAAAGGAATAATTCTAGCATAAAAATGTAAGGACTAACTACTTATAATTTTTCATTAGCTCGTATGAAGTAAACTTATTAAAATAATTTTAACTGTTTGAGTTTTGTTGTACATTTTAAAATGGATATCTTAAAATTGGATTTAATTGGTATGTATTGTCAGTGTAAAAAAATTTATACTGTCAATCAATCAATAACTGATATATCATAAAAGAATGTTTGACTTTTTTCCTTAGCTCATTAATACCTTAAAAGTCACACATATCATGATTTCTAGTTAGTTGGTAGTGTATAAAACTTTACACTAACAGTACATAACATTTAATTTTTTAAAAATCTTACACTTCATAGTGATATATTGTACTTGTGTGATATAAATATTTATCATTTTGATTTATTCTTTTATATACTTTCAAGTTTTAATTTTCATGTAATTCAAATATTTAATATTTTACATTATATCAGTTCAAATTTTTTTTTACGTAATATATAATTTAATAGCATTATTATTTGTAAGTAAACTATATAAAAATCTAAATATAACTATTCAATTTATCATTAATATGTTTATGATAAAAAAGTTTCTTGTTATACTATGTAGGTATTAATGAACATATATGTGTGAGAAAGTAAAAATTGCTATTATTTAAAGAAATGGACAATTAGTACATTTTTATCTAAAAAAACTTTTATTTTAATTGCTTAAAGGCTATTTTACTTTGATTGGTAAAAAAAAAATTTAAAACTTTTTAAATACTAGGAGTATTAAATTACTGGATAATATATAAATGGATTAAAATAATTTTAAAATTAATCAATAAGTTTTATATTAATGTAAAAAAAATTTATATATAAATCAAGTGGAATACGATGCAGGAAATATCAAATTTCTATGATAGTATTGGTAAAAAAAATAATGTGATATTAGTAAGAGTTTAACTGGTATACACGGTTAGTGTAAAGTTTTTTTATACTGTCAACTAATAATAAATCATCATGTCATTGAAAATCTTTGATTTTTATCCAAATCACCTTAAAAGTCATTCATGCTATGATTTATGATTGACTGACAGTATAAAAAATTTTATACTGATAGTGTATACTAATTAAACTCTAAAAGTAATATGTGAAACTTGATAAATAATAGTCAATAGAATAGAAGCTAGAGATTGGCAAGTAGATATTTTTTTGGGTTTAATGGAAAATGGAAAACTAAAACTAACCGTCCAACACTGCTAGTGGAGAAGCAACGCTTATGTCTGGAACCTTCTTTTAATTAGTCACAATTTGAACTTAAAAAAAAAATTAGTAATTAGTAAATTGAATGAACAGTAAAAAGTTATTGAGAACCTTCTTTTAATTAATAATAATTAGTCAGAATTTGAACTTAAAAGAAAATGTTAGTAAATTGACATGTGACATGAACAGTAAAAGGTTATTGAGTTTTAAGGTAGACTATATAGAATACTAGTTTGATTTAACATAACTTTTTTACTATTTCTATGTTCCAAACATAAAAAAAGATGTTAAAAAAGATGTTATGGAACTAGTTGATGATGAATATTTATTTATTTTGTACATATTTTATGAAATTATTACATGAATATATAAACAACTATATATACATGTTTAATATTTTGTTCAATTTAGCTTGTAATCTTGATTATTTGATGTAATATAAATAAGTAATTTTGTGTCGGTACAAACTGAATAAACCGAACCGATCCAAACAGCATTTAATCGGATCGGATCGGATTTTTTTAAGGAAGTCATCCAAACCAAACTAACCGCATGTTTTTTTTATCTTTGGATCGAATGACTTTTTGCCTCAAAGCCGATCCAAACCGAACCATGAACATCCCTAGCTTTTATGAAGAAAACTTCATGTCTCCTCGTTACATTGCTCATTGTTGCAAAACAATTTCACGTTTTTTGGTCTATGGTTTAATAAAACCGAAATACAACTTCTCAAGTGGGTTAGGCCCAACCAAACAACCGAAATACAAATGTTTCGTTTTTTCAATTTAATTGGGTAGTCCAGCTTTCTTTTTATCTTTGACCCTTCACATTTGAGTTACTTTACCAAGTTTAGTTTGAGATTTTAATTCTCTATTCCTCATGGTCCAAAGGCAAAGGGGAAGCTTCCTTTGCTTGGTGAGAAGCCAAGTTGAAATTCGATGTAATTACACTTTGTTAGGTTATTGGGATCATCACCCATTAAACTCAATTCTAACAACTCTAATTAAATTGATCACTTTATTAACAATAATTTTTTAGACTCAATTAAACCAGTTGTAAATCTTTAAATTTAATAACTAGTACTTCCTTGTTCTTTTTCTTTGGCAATTTAAGGTTTTTACATATAGATTAAGAAATCACTAATATGTTTATATTTGTACCAAAATACCCTTATTTCTGTCATTAATTATTTACAAATTCCAACTACATTTATTCCATATTCCATTAGTCATTTATGTACTTGGAAGGTTTTGTGTATTTTCAAGGCATTTCAATTTAATTCTATTATAAGGGTATTTATGAAGAAAAAAAATGGTCAAATATGTGTTGGGTTTATAAAACACCCATTGTTTTGGAACAAAAACAAATAGCTAAAATTATCAAAGAAAAAGAACGGAGGGAGTACTTCACTTAGGCTATTTAGAACCTCCCCAGTAGTAAGTATTCAAATTTGATTAGGCCAACTATAAAATATGCATTAATCATTAGTATATCTCTTGTTTAGAGTTCATTTAGAACTGCCCTTAGCAAAATACCACACACACGCACAAAACATATATACTGAAATAATACGACTCAGAACTTGATAACTATACAAGTTGATGATGCCCATGAATAACTTGAACATATCTCAGCATCTTTAAATCAATGAGTAATATGAAAAAGCTTCACAACTGTAAACAATATTTTGCTTTTGAAGGAGTAATGTCAGATAATTACAACAGTCCTAACTCATAAGGTATTGGACCAACTGGTCTCATCAATTACTATATATATGATCTTCAACAGCCAAAGTAGCATCTTTTGATCTTATTAAGGTTCCACTCATTGCATCTATGATAGAGGTGTGAAACATGGACCAATCAAATTGCACATAGATGCAATCTACAAGATAGAGACACACATCTACCAAAGAAATCACATCGTTTTTAGTTTGAATTTGAGTGGGCAAATTGCCCTTCCAAAGTGCTTATGTACCATGAAAGCACAAGAGTTGCATCAAGAACAATAATCAAATCAATACCAATCAATTTATAATACAGATATACTTTTTATCCAGATCATATTACAGTTGTCAATTGGTGGTAGAGTGGTGTTGATCAACTCTGTTTTATCCAGTTTGCCGGTATACTTTTTCTCATTTTTTAAAGCGCCTAAAAAGGTAATACAATATCTTATTACTATCCAGAGAAATTTTCTTTGGGGAGGTTTGAGTGATAAACAAAAAGTGTGCTGGATTAGTTGGGAAAAAGTATGCAAACCGAAGTCAATGGGCGGGCTTGGGGTTAAAAATCTGGAAGTTTTTAATTGGAGTCTTTTAGCAAAGTGGAAGTGGAAATGTCTTAATGATTATAATGCTATTTGGTATAACCTTCTCTCTCATAGGTATGGTCCCTTAAATTCTGGTGTCCTAGATGGGTACAGTACAGCAAGACACTCTTCTTTATGGTGGAGGGACTTGATTTCTTTAAATACTGTATGGTTTTCTAATATGGTGAAACCAAAACTTGGTAATGGGGATATTGTTAGATTTTGGGAAGATCAGTGGTTGGGCTCTATTTCCTTTAAGGATGTTTATCCTAATTTGTATCAGCTTGCAATTGATCATCATATTTTTGTAGCTAATGCTGGTGAATGGCATGAAAATGAATGGAGGTGGTCTTGGTCCTGGAGACGTATTTTATCTATAGATGAGGAAATTGCTCTTGCTGATTTGAATCTTTGTTTATTTGATGTTACACCTGTGGTGTCTATGACGGATAGGTGGATTTGGCTGCCTAATTCTTCGGGTGTTTTTTGTACAAAATCGGCTTATTTTAGTTTGCTTCAAAGTAATGGTGAGGATGATGGTTTGAATCAAAATCTTTCTATGGCCTTTAGAAGAGTATGAAGAACTGCTATTCCATCAAAGGTAGCTGTATTTGTTTGGCGCTTATTACAGGATCGACTCCCTACTAGGGAGGCTTTGATACGTCAAGGTATTATTCTTGATTCCCATAATGATTGCTGTGTTTTCTGCTTCCAACATGTGGAGACGGTGGATCATCTGTTTTGTTCTTGTGTGGTTTCTTATGATATCTGGAGATCAGTTTTTAATTGGTTGGGCATTTCTGGTGTGTGGCTTGATAATGTATTGGGAAACTTCTTGGCACATAGGATCCCTATTAAGGGCAAGCATGCTGGGAAGTTGTCTCATCTTATTTGGTGCGCTGTTGTATGGACACTTTGGCTGGCCAGAAATAGAATTATTTTCCAGAATGGTTGTGTAGATTGCAATGCATTATTGGCGCAGGTGAAAACTATCTCATGGAATTGGTTCATTTACAGGGAGGGTAGAAGTTCAGGGAGGGCTTTTTCGGACTGGTGTTTAAATCCAGTTTTATGTTGTTCTTCTGTCTAATGTCTTGTATTTGACTCTTTTGTGGTTTAGAGTATTTCTTATACTCCTTGGTTTTTAATAATATTTTTATTTGCTGATCAAAATAAATAAATAAATAAATAATTTATAATACAGATATCATGGACGTCAGCTTTTCAAATGGCAAAATTCTTTCTTCATCGGACACTCACTTTCCAATATTATGATATCATTGTTGAACAAGGAAAAACCAAACTCTATATGGACGTTGGACACACACGTATAGACACTTAATTCCAAGTTCCAATAATGTATTAATAAAAATACTAACATTAATACACTAACATTTGCCAATCAAAAAAAAAAGAATGTTCACTTATAATTCAAGCATGAAAAATAAAACTCATCATCAACACAACCAAGCTTCCACAGTTAACACCCTACCAACTGATTCATGTCACTTAAACATTGACCACAAGTTATAACCAATCCTACCAAGAAAAACCAAAATCAAACATGGAAAACAGTTTTTATCCAGATTTATGAGCAGAGGAAGGATAAAAAAAAGAGTTATAAGAGGCTACCGACAAATAATAAACCTTTTAACAGTAGAAAAATTCAATGAAATTATGCAAAAATAGAAAGACGAAAAAAAGACATAGGATAAGTTCGATTCAGATTCATACAAAAAATTTGTCAAAATCCGATCCAATCAGTTTTGGAAATTTTTAAAAGGATCGGATCCTAAATTACCTTAAATACGATCCAATCAGATCCAATTACCTCCACTTATAATGAGATTAGTATTAGGTAAAACTGGAGTTAAAATTTTTATAAATTAGTCTTCTATGTAAAATTGCATTCAAAACTTAAATAAAAAAATTTCACTCTCATTTTATCTTATACCTAACCGACCCTTAGGTTATATTTGAATATTTAATTATCGGTGAAATGCATTAGATTAAATGGGATAAAATGTAATAAAGCGGAATCAAATGGAATAAAATTATCATACTATTATTTGGATAGTTTGTAATTGAACAAAATAAAATAGAGTGAATAATAAATCGGTTCCATCTGACTCTATCCGATATCCAAATTTGGGAGGAAAAAATGGAAATATTGGATGAAAAATTCCAATCCATCATGTTTCATTTCATTCTATCATATTTTAAATAATCCAAATAAAAGAATCTAGTATCATTCCATTACATTTTATTTTGTTTATCCATTTCAATCCATCTAAACATACCCTTAATCATTTATTTTGATGTATGGTTATGAGAGATTCTTCTCATCTCTCCTAATAATTTATTCATGTGATATATCCTTCACGTTTTGAGGACTAGTATATTCTTTGCTTGTTAATCCCACTTGCCCTTTAACTTGTTTTAGAGCTTTCTAATGAAATAAAAGTAAGTACTTTTCTTCCGAAAGAGAAAAAGAATTTAGAATCTTGTATTCGGAAAAAAGGAGAAAATTTTCCTTATTATATATAAATTATATATTATATTCTTAAACATTAAAATTAAAATTATATAAATTATTAAATATTTATGAAATAAAAATAAACTCTCAATAAGTATTTAGCAATAAAGAAGAAAGCCCGAGTAAAGTAAAATATAATCCTTAAAAAAATTAAAAAAATATAATTATAAACTAATACTATATAATAATATATTTCAAAATGTAACAAAGTGTCAATTAACTCAATTGATGGACATCTAATTTCTGGTTTTTACTGCAATCTTGGGGTGTTTACATCTATTTTTGTGGAACTCTGGGGGTCGGTGTATGGTCTAAAATTGGCTAGGGGCTTAAACCTTAGGGTTGGGGTAGCAGAACTTGATTCAGAGGTAGTTATGAATATGATTTGATCGAAGCAATCCAACTGTTTGTTTCTAAAGTTCTTACTTGAAGAGGCGATTCAGATCGTGGATTCTCCATATTGGTCTTGCTCTATTGTTCATGTGTTTCGAGAAGCAATTAGGGGTGCGGACTTCTTAGCTAAATGGTCATTCCGAAGGTTTCAACTGCACTTTGATTTCGGACATTCTTGCCCAGCTGAAATTGATCGTTGAAAAGGATGTTAAGGGAGTTGCTCTCCCAAGAATAATTAACTAGTTGCCCGTTTTCTTTTTTTTCTTTCCCATGTAGCAAAAATAAATAAATAAAGAGTATACTCTAAATTAATATATAGCTATGATTATTATTATTTTTTATAGAAATCTTTGTCCTAAAAAGAAAAGGACTTAATTGAAAAGAAATTAATGATTAATGAATTTTATAGAAATAACTATCAATTGAGATTAGTGTTTCCATTAAATAAATAAAAAAAGATTAGTGTTTGGCCCGTGTTCCGAAAGTGCATATGTGCTTGCCAATTTGGGCTGCAGCCTGCAGGCTTGCAAATTGACTGGTCTTCTACAAGTGTTAAGCAGAGATGAAGATATATTGTCTTATTTTATTATAACGTATCATATCTCCAATAAATTACTAATATCATCTTGTCATATATTTTATCATTTTAATATTACATATTACATGAAAGTTTAACTGATATGACAAGATAATAGTAGTAAAAACATGATCTGATGTAACAAAATGAGACAACAAATCCTCGCTAGTTAAGCAGATATATTGATCTCTGATTACACAAATTAATTTCCATGTAATTTTTTTCCTTTTGGGCTCAGGCCCGTTGTTCAAAAAAAAAAAAAAAAAACTTCACAACGTTACTCCACCGTGGTCATGTTCGCACCTGATAACTCGCGGTGTTGTTGCTAACTTGCTATGCCTATATAAGCGAAACGAAGTATAACGCTCAAGAGTTCCAAACTTTTGCTGATTTTGTTTCATTCACTTTTCCCCCAAAACAAAATCAAATCAAACTACTTCCTTCCGCCGTGTGCGGTGCTTAACGGTGTTCGGAGTCTCGCCGGGAAATTGGAAGATGAAGATTAACGTCAAGACTCTCAAAGGGACTCACTTTGAGATCGAAGTGAAACCCGAAGACACGGTAATGGCTATAAAGCTGCTTCTTCGCAATCCTAATTATTCGGATAAAATAATTATTTTTTCTCCGACTTTTTTTTAGGTTTATGTTTTTCTGTAATTTACGCGATGCTGGATGAGTTGGTTGAAGGTTTACATGTGTTAAATGTAATTGAGTATTTGAATTTAACTTTTTTTGATTAATTTTTATTTTAGGTTGTGGATTGTAAAAATTATCAATTTGTTGTTATACATTTTTTTTTTTGTGGTAACTTTGTCAGCTTGTTGAAGGTTCATACTTTACATGTGTGTGAAATGCAATTGAGTGTTTGAATTACAACTTTTTTGGAAAAATTATTTATTCGTTTTTTTTTTTTTTTTGGGTTTGTCGATTGTTAATGTTAGGTTGCTGATGTGAAGAGAAATATAGAAGCAGCACAAGGTGCTGATGTTTACCCTTCTGCACAACAAATGCTGATTCATCAGGGGAAAGTGCTTAAAGATGCCACAACCCTGGAGGAAAATCAAGTTGCTGAGAATAGTTTTGTGGTGATCATGTTAAGCAAGGTGATGTTGTTATTTGCTTAGCGCTATTATCTGCAATCATGGTTTTAACTCTAAGAGTGTTTTTGAATTGGGGTATTTTGTGTTCAAAACAAGGTTTTAAATCGCAGTTGCAGTTGCTTACTGTCACGGTTGAGTTGCTGCCATTGTGGCTTGACGTAGCCAATTGCTGTTAACGCGGTTTGCAATTACGGCCCGATGTGGTTGTGTGGCTGCTGCAACACCCGCAACTGTAATGTTGCGACCACATCATGTGATGTGGTCTGCATTTCAGAATCCTGGTTCAGAACAAAAAAAATACTTTTATAATAATAATCAAAACCAAACATGCCCTAAGTTTTTGAAGTTATTGGGAAAGCTAGAAAGCAGGATACTCCATAATGTTGTCTGCCATGCCATATTAGTGTTGGATACGTATCACATTCTTTGTAATTTTATTTTTTTTAACTTCTTTTAAACTTGTAATTTTTTAGAAATGCCTTATCCTTGTATCGTATCGGGTCATCTCTGATACGACTCCATATTTGGAGAGGAATACTTGTGTGGAATGTGATAGAAAATGTTTTACTTTTTGCTTGTTGTTGTGTGGTAGAAGGTGGGAGCTTTAATTCGCTTTATGGGTGCCCAAAATTGTTGGGTTGGAGTGCAAATGAACTGTAATCCACTTCCAACCTTCCCACATTATTTTATGGTGCCAAGAAAATGTGAGACTTGTCATGCGAAAGTTGTCAATCACTATTGTCTTTTTGAAATTGCTTGATGTCCGTCCATAGGCGGTGATGGATGCATTGGAAGGAGGGATAAAAATTATTTGTTGCTATCCCTTCCTTGAAAAAGTGGGAGCAAAATAAATGAGGGGCATGTTTAAAGATTGCTAATTTGTAGTGTCATATCCATTGGCTTACTTCTAAAATGTCTCTGGTGATCCGCCCATTGCAGAATAAGGGATAAAAATTATGTCCATAGGTGGTGATGGATGCATTGGAAGGAGGGATAAAAATTATTTGTTGCTATCCCTTCCTTGAAAAAGTGGGAGCAAAATAAATGAGGGGCATGTTTAAAGATTGCTAATATGTAGTGTTATATCCATTGGCTTAATTCTAAAATGTCTGTGGTGATCCGCCCATTGCAGAATAAGGTATCATCAAGTGGAACATCAACTGCTTCATCTGCACCCACAAACTTGGTGAGTTCAAAATTCGCGTTTTAACATTTTCTTCATATATATTTTCATTTGTATTGGTGCACAAGAAAGTGAGACTCTTCATGTGAAAGTTGTCAATCACTACTATCTATTTGAAATTGCTTGATGTCCATAGGCAGCGATGGATGCATTGGAAGGAGGGATAAAAAATTATTGTTGCTATCCCTTCCTTGAAAAAGTGAGAGCAAAAGAAATGAGGGACATGTTTAAAGATTGCTAATTTGTAGTGTTATCCATTGGCTTACTTCTAAAATGTTTGTGGTGATCTGCCCATAGCAGAATAAGGTATCATCAAGTGGAACATCAACTGCTTCATCTGTACCCACAAACCTGGTGAGTTCAAAATTTACTTTTTCACATTTTCTTCATATTTATTTTCATTTGTATTGGTGCACTCTCATACATTTAAGTTACCTTGTCGACACTATTCACTTTGATGAAGTTCTTTATAAAACATAGAACTTGATGCATTTATTGCCTCTGCATTTGGATAGATATGACAATGGTTTCAAGTATTCTTGTTTTTTGTCTAGTGTCTCAATGTGCATGTGTGTACATGCTCGTGTAGGAATTTTTGTGTAGTTGTATCATCAATTTCTCATTTTCTAGTGATTATCTTTATAATCTTTATGTGAAGCCTCTATACAGAAGAGTGTTTGTTTGTTTGGTCCAACAGATATTGGATGTAGACAGTATTTTTTGTTGAAATGTCACAGCGACATATTAATACTCAAATTTTATTTTTTTTATATTATTTATAGTATCTTCTTCAAAATTTCAGTTTTACATGATTAGTTAGGTTTTGTTTTGACTCCACCTGTTGACCACATCAAAGTACTAAAGTCTGCTGTTTACTTTTACTTGCTATGTACATGTTTAGGCAGCCCAACCTGCAATTTCTTTACCTCCCACTTCATTGCCATCTTCAACATCTCAATCTCCTGCTTCGGCTTTAGGACAGTGAGTTCATATTTATTTACCTTGCTTGAAAGTTTCAACATGATATCTTTTGAGTTTTTATGTAAAATTCTTTTATTTCTCACTTTTTCTTTGCAGGGGAGAATCCAATACTGAGCAATCTCCTGTTGTAACTCCTCCCACTACGTGAGTATTTGGCATTTTCTCTATTGTGGGTTTTAACAGCTCTTCTGTACTCAAATATAGTTGAAAATTTGTAGCAACCTTGAAGTCGCACCAGCTGAGCTCTCCTTCGTAATAAATGTCTTATTATTACCAGATCATAATCATAATATCTTAAATTTTAAGTCTCTCTCTCTATATATATATATAGAGAGAGAGAGGGGGGAGACTTGTTTGTTTCTTTCTTGTACGCTAAATAATTTGAAGAGTTGAGTTCTATTTGTTGGTGCTATCTATTATGATGGTGTGATCTTAAATACAGTTTTTGTATATTCTGGTTATTGCAGTGCAGTGTCCAGCATCTATGGCCAAGCAGCATCAGATCCCATTGCAGGAAGTAATTTAGAATCAACCATTCAACAGATTCTAGAAATGGGGGGTGGAAGTTGGGATCGGGATACTGTTACCCGTGCTCTTCGTGCTGCTTTTAACAATCCTGAAAGGGCTGTTGAGTATCTCTATTCTGTAAGTCTTTGCAAAACATTGGCTTCTTTCTGATGTAAGGTAGGATGTTTGGGCTGTTAGATTGGTAGCTTGTTATCTGTTGGATGCTCTTTTTTAGAGACTAAACTGCTACCTGCTTCGTTTGAAATTTGATTGTTGTACTGCCCCAATGAATAATGCCTACCTAACTTGTGCTTCTAGTCAACTATGTCATCTTGTGGCAGTACAGTTTTAAGGATATATCTCTACAAATTTACATGCCTTTGGCATTAGATTTGCTGCCATGGTCTCTTCAAGAATCAAGATTCCTTCAGTTAACATAAAACTTGGAATGTTAAAGTATTGAGTAGTTACTAACATTTCAAAACTACTACCCCCCCACCCCCCTTCTCTCTCAAACCCCTTTTTTTCTCGAAAAGCAAACCTATTACTTATAAATATTGTTGTGACTATTTGTTTCTTTTTTTCATTTTAATAATAATTTTTTCATATGTATTACGAAAACTCAAATAGGAAGGTGGATTGACTTGCCTAAGGTGCTATTTTGAGAGCAGGCATATTAGTCGAGCATTCAATTTTATTTTATTCTATGGGAAAAAGTTTTACCTAACTTTTGGTACTTAGCTTGAGCTTGAGGTTGACATTAAATAAGTATGCATTTTAAGAAAGATGCTTCTTATATATAGTGCATAAAATGTTCAGGAATGGAATAGTGTGACGATAATAGAGATTTGGAAATAAATATCAGTGGAAGCAGATTATGATAAATATTTGAGTATTGAACACATGCCTTTTTTGTTATGGAAATGAACCGAAGCTATTGTTATTCTTATTTTTTCAATGGTACAAAAGAGGGGCCATGCTTTATTCAAAAGAAAGAAAACTGCTTGGAGGCAGCAAATTATGTTTAGAACTGTTGTATGTTTTTGCAATACATGACTTGAAATACTTAATCAGATCGTGTCATAAAGTATACTTGATTGTTTTTATGTGTATTTGGAGTGTACTTCAATGGCTATAGTTTCGTATTTACTTCTTATACTTAGAAATTAAGACAGAATGTAATTGTGTGTCAATAATATAGTTTTGTTTACATGAGGTGTCTTTTTTTTCCCTGAAAAATTGATGCAAAGATCATCTGTTAGGGCATTCCTGAACAAGCTGAAGTACCGGCAGTAGTCAGATCCCCTACTGTTGGGCAGGCACCAAACCCTTCAGAACAGGCTCCACAACCAGCTGTATCTACTGGTGGGCCTAACACTGACCCACTCAATCTGTTTCCCCAGGTATTTACTTTCCATGCAGTAAATTTTAACAACATGGGATGGAATAATGACAATGTTTTTGAATCAGGGTATTCCTGATATGGGTGCAGGTGACTTGGATTTCTTACGAAACAGTCCACAGGTAGCCTAATTTTGTTTTCTATATCGGTGCTAGGTCGCATTTTAAATCTATTTATGTATGCATCTAAAAATCTTGTTCTAACATTTCAGTTCCAAACTTTGAGAGCGATGGTGCAAGCAAACCCCCAAATTTTGCAGGTATTATTGCTAACATGTAGACCCAGTTACTACAATTGTCAATTAGGACCTCACTAATTTAAAGGACATCATGAATCTTTTTCTTTTTTTCCATTTCAGCCCATGCTTCAGGAACTGGGAAAACAAAATCCACACCTAATGGAGCTCATCCAAGAGCATCAAGCTGACTTCTTACGCCTTATAAATGAACCTGAAGGAGAAGAGTATGATGACTTATTTTAAGTTTGTTGCATTTTTTCTTATTTTATGTTGTGTGAACTGTTTGATGAGCTCCTAATTAACTCCATACCTTTTTCATTGACGGATAAGATAATTCAGAATTATATATGGATGATGAAAGTTTAGAAGGATACTCTTGAATTAAATTTGTTCTAAAAGAATACACAACACAAACATATATAGGGCCACCTTGTGTCTCTTGACACTTTGAAGAGTCTTACTCCTAATAAAGCTTAGCCCTTGACCTTGATTATAGTTACAATGGATAAAAATAAACCATAATTAGTGCACTGGAGACATAATATCTGGGATTTTATGAGAATTCAACCTACAAGTTTTTTTCATTTGTGTAAGACTGATTTTGACACATACTAATGTCAAAGGATCCTAACCGTATATAGGGAGGGAGAAGGATTGAAAATATTAAAGTTCAGCAATATCCTTTTGCTTTGACACTTGGAGGGTTTTTGAAAATATAATTTTAAGACCTGTACTTGCTACTTAGAGAAAGGGGAGGTTGCGGGGAGGTAGGACAAAAGGTTTTGGCTTTATAAGACATTTAGAATTTGATTCAAGCTATTGTGTTGTAATTGGATGACCAGGAACCCACAGGGTCAGTTGGCTTCTGCATTGCCTCAGACCATTACTATCACTCCAGAAGAGCAAGAGGCCATTCAACGGGTGAGCTATTGACAATACTGTCCTTTCAGTTGCTTTATGTTTGACTTATTGTTATTTTGCTGCATTTGCTTTATGATGGCATTCTTGGTATTGTCACCCAATTATTGAATTGCCAGTTTCTAGAAGTTTTTTATCTGAAAGCTGCATGTCGTTTTCATTATATATAGTAGCAGAAAACACATCCAACACATCCAATTGAAGTGTCTGGAATGATTTTCGCTTTCTGCCTGATTATAGGACCATGAAGTGGTGATTTAATGTGTACCTATCTCATGCACTATGCCCTGCTTAGGCTTCATGTTATGTTCCTAAAGTCTGTTACAACTTGTGCTGGAAAAGTGTGGTTTATTTGGGGGATAAGAAAATGAGAAACCAAATCATCTAGATGCATTAATTAATCTTAACACACACACACACACACAATGTAAGTGTAAAACGAAAATCCAACTTTATTGTATGCATGACAGTATGCATGACAGTCTTATCCCCTTTCATGTCCAAACACTAAATGCAATTCATAAATAAGTTACCCCCCTTCCCTTTTGTTCCTTGAAAACATAACTGACCCAGAAAATTTGGCAGCTTGAGGATATGGGATTTGATCGAGATCTTGTGTTGGAGGTGTTCTTTGCATGCAATAAAAACGAGGATCTGGCAGCCAACTATCTTTTGGATCACCAAAATGAATTTGAAGACTAGTCAAATTCCAATTCATCTTATCCAACTATGATCTTTTCATGTGTCTGGCATTTTTCTATGCTGGTTGTGTCATTTGTTTTTCTGAACTCTTTCCAAAGTGCCAATGTTAATATTTGTTTTATTGTCCTCGGAACCGTAGCATATGTAGTTTGTTCACACCATTGGCGAGAAAACAGAATTGTGTTGGGCAAGAAGACCATAGCTTCCTTTATTCTTCAGCCCTGTTTTTTCAGTTAATTTTTTTTTTATGACTGTTTATTATTTACATTTTTCTCTTTAGGTGAAACAGAAGGTAGAAACTTCAAAACATCGAATCCCATGATTGTTATTTTAATCTTCAGATTTAAACATTTTAGCCGATGAAATTATCTCTTTCAGCAGGTGAATTATGTTCAGATAACATCTAGCTTCGTCATACATATCCTATAGCATGACTTACAAAACAAAGAAATGAATAATGCTTTCATGAAAGGATAGAGCTAAGGTTTAATTAAACTTCCTTGATCAATAGCAGCAATGGCTCAAATCCGTACTGTTAAGCTGAATTATCTTCATTTTTTTTGGTAAAAAATTTTTAGACTAGTTTGTTCTTTTAAAGCAAAAATGATTTTTTTTTTATAGTTTATTAATATTTTATTATTACAAAACCTTTAAGAAAAAGTTGACAGTAAAGTACATAAAAGACTTTATTAGCTACAATGTATAAATTCTACATTTTATGCTTCAAACCCTTGCTTGCTCTATCAATGCTTAAATAGCAGCAATCGTATGGAACCCAGGTCCAAGTACAAGGCTGGGGCGTCACTCGGTGAAACACCTTGCAAAAACGTTAGCCTATGTTTAGATATTGATGGAATAGGGTGATAAGTAATGGAGTGAGATGATAAAAAGTTTTAACTCGTTGTTTGGGAGTTTCTTAAGTAACGGAGTAGAGTTATTAAGAATAATAATGTAAACCATTTTATTATACTCAAACCTTCTAGTTTTTTTTTTATATCTACCAAAAAAAAAAAAAACCTTCTAGTTTTTATGCCCTCCAAATTGGAGAGTTTGAAATCTCCCTCTATTTTCTCATTAAATTTTTAGACAATAGAGTGAATTGTTTTTACCTTTTCATTTCACTCCATTAATACCAACTTCATTACTAAGCACGTCACTACAACTCTTTCAAAACTTCCAAACATAACCTTAAGTTGCATTTAGCTACGTCGAGTTTTGAATTAGGTCAGGTCAGACCTTAAAAAAATTAATCTATATCAAGCTAATAGACCAGGCTCGGACCTTAAGAATGCAACACAAGTCATGTCTCAAAGTCTAATCCGAGGCAATGATAGTTCTCATCATTTTACCCAAAATAGAAAAAGTAAAAGAACTTTCATCCCACACTTACGCTTTGTTTAGATTAATGATAAAGAATGAAATTGTATAAAATGGAGTTGTATGGGTTAAAAATAAGGATGGAATGGAATGATATTGGGCAAAACCCATTACATCTTTATTCACTTCATCCCATTTTTACTTTCCCTCCAAATTGGGGGATTGGAAAGAGACTTATACTTTGTTATAATTAATCCTTATCACTGCATTCATTCTATTACTATTTCAAACAATGAAATGGAATAAAGGTTCCACACCCTTGTTTGGACGTTTATGGTATAATGAAAGAAAATCTTCATTTCATTATTTGAAATAGTAAAAGAATGAATGCATTGACAAGGATTAATTATAATAAAATAATAGCCTAAGCAAAACTGAATAGGAAAAAACTTAAAAACAGTTCTTTAGCTACTGTTCCTACTATTCCTCACTGAAAATATACCATAATTATTACAATCTGTCTCAAAAAATACACTTTTTTAATGAAAATAATTGCATTTGTATATAGAACAGTACCAACTGTATACATATTACTTTACCTAAGTTTAGTCCAATTGAATATTGGGAGCTTACCAGAAACATGCTAAATTACTAAACACGTATCTTTTGGTTTGTCATTTATTGACTGGGTTTCCTGGGTAAATGACTCCACATATTATGTTAGGAAAAATAACCCATTTGAGTTAAAGATTGTCTGAAATTACACAAGCTAAACAAAGAACAATTCCGCAATGTTTCTAATCAGAAGTAAATCTGCATCAAATCCAATCACCACTCAGCTTGAAATCTTTCTACCAAGTCACTTCAAAGAAGGCAGAATGGTTTGCACTTCAGCATGCAATTTAGTAAGTACTTGCTCCAAAAATTCCCAAGACTAACCAACATAAAACTTATTTTGATACATCATTATGCATCTTCTATAGACCAGTGGCTACGCATAAATGTGATACTCTGAAGAAACTACTATTCTTATGAGGCTACTTTGAACATAAAACTAGATTCTATTGACCAAGTAACGCAAGCCCCAATCAATACAAATGTCGAAGTGTAAGAGACTCAATGATGCCCTGCAGCAGCTTCGAGTATCTTCCTCTCAAGATCAGCTTCATCAATCCAAATCGAACTTTGTCTATGCAATAACTCTTTTTTCTCTTTCTTCTTCTCACCATGCATTTTGACTTTCATCCTCCAGTTTTCAAGTTTCTCTGCTCTTTCTTTTAACTGATAAAAAATGAGAAATCAATCAAACGACAATAAGCTAAATTTAGATTAAATGCAAGAAATTTAACTGAAAAACATGAAACAAACACTGAGCAGCAAGTTTATCAAAATTTCTCTTAAACACAATAAAACAAGAAACTAGTTCCAATTGCATAACTGACTTGGAAGGTAATTTGCAATATAAATTAAAGATGCATCAATTGGCAGATAATTGCAGTACAAAGACCAAATAAATATCAACAGCCTTGCCTAAGAAATTATATATTAGAAATGTTGCTTAGATAATGAACGATGGCCAACAAACTCAATGATTCACATTAAATGTTTCATTAAAACCTCATGTGACCCTCCTTGTCTCTCACCCAGGCACCTTTGTTTTTTGGATTTCTTTTTCTGATCTTCACTCAAAACCAGAACCATGGGAGAAAGAGGAGAAAAGCCCAGATTATGTAACTTAGTTGTTGCATGGACATGAAAACAAGGTGGCATCGTCTGCAGTTGCAATGACCCTCGTGGTTGATGACACTGGTAGTGGTGCTACAGAGGTTCAACTGGTTTAAATATATAGGAGACTTACTGTAAGAACTAGAAAGGAAGGATGGAAGTGACAAACCACCTTGAGGAAATGACACAAGTGGAACATTAGAAATTTCTAAATCTTGAAGGGCATTAAGGATGTACATCCGTTCTGGAGGTGATCTAAGTTTCCACAATTGATGACCTTAGTTCCATTGGGTTAGAAGTGGAGAATCCACTTTGTGGAATAGATTCAGATTAGAACAGCTACTAGTTCTCAATATTACAATAATAAACAAACTCTAGGCAAAAAGTCTCATAATCTAGGATGGGAATTGATTTAAGATTGGGACAACTCCAGATGTGAAGATATTTGAGCATAGGGAAGCAGCATAACCGAAAGCACCTAAGGGAGTCACAACCGTCCCATATCATTAAATCTTCCAAATGAACTATAATTTCCCCAAGCTTCATCAGGTAGGAAATCCAAATTCTTACATTCTAAAACTAGTAGTGTAAGTAAAATATGCATACTTTCAGTTGGGAAGCATGAGAGAGATGGAATTTAATTGAATAAAAGGCATGGAGATAGTTGTTGCTAAGAACCATTCTAGGAAAAGATGTCAGTCAATCACCTTTTTCAATCATGACACAGGATAGCAAGGACTGTGAATCACTCTCAAGGATCAGCAATAAATTCTGACCCCCATCAATAGTAGTCAAACTTTTAGTCTTATCCTATTCATTAATTTGTTACTGAGAAGATAGGGGAAGTCATGCTTATCACAAACATCTAAGGTGAAATGCCAGATGACTTTCCATAGGGTACATTAGAAATGGTCCAATCTTTGTACTTTGAACTTTTGGATGTGCTAAACAGGAGTATAGGATGAAAGTGAAAATGATTTCAGCACAAATGTTACTGACATAGACCTAAAATCTCTATATATCTCTCCCTTACGCACTCTTAATTCCAACAAACCCAAAAACCAGGGGGGGCCATAGATTAATAGTACAGTGATGGTTAAGCATGATCATGTGCAACTACAACAATATTCCTATATATCCAAATGCTGCTGCAAAAATTGCATTAGCATTGTTGAAAAACAGTATAGTTTTAAGCAATAGGTTGCCACTATTGTTCCCAAAAGAAACTAAAAGAGAGCCATCAAGAGGGCCTTAAAAGTCTTCTATAAAATGGGAGCCCAGAAGTAAGTAGAAACTTAAGCCACAATAAGCTAACTTCTTCCTATCTTCCTTCCCTTCTTCCTTCTTACCATCCCTTCGCATACCATGAAACTTTAGGCCTGAAAAGCTCAAGTCAAAGCTCTTAAACCAGTTGAACCTCTGCACCTCAAGTCAAAGATCTTATTTTGAACCAATAATTATTATTTAATCCTCTTACCTCTCACAATAAATCATCCCTCTAACATGATACATCCCTTATTGTGATATTTCCATTTATACTGGTAAAAAAACAAGGAGTACGCGAATGTCTCTGTGAAGTATCTGACAAATACGTGTCCAACACAAACACAACTATTTTGAAATGTATGTGCATCATAGCAGATATATATATATATAAAAGATTGCCCATTATTATGGAAACAGTAATGTTATTTGCCCATTAATCACCTATAAATATTTGGTTAATTCAGTTCATTATATGATTAATGAGCTTATTTTCCATAACCATATAAATATTTGGTTAATCACATGGAAATATCTGATTAATTCAGTTCTGTATATGATTAATGGGTCATCATGAATTAACCAAATATTTACACGTGATTAACCATATAATGAAACAAAAACATCAATAAGCCAAACACAAAACAAGATTAAAAAAAAAAAAAAAAAAAAAAAACATACGAGGGTTTGGCGAAACTGTTGCTGTGCAATCTGGCGCTCTTGGGCTCTGAGTTTAGCGGCCTCGGCTTTGAGCTTCCGGCGCTCTTCGTTTGCGAGCCTGAGTGCTTCCCTGCGAGCCTCATCCTTGCGCTGCTTCTCCAACGCCATAAGCTCCATTTCCCGAATGTATTCCTTGCGAACCTCCTTCACCTGCTTCGCGTATTCCCTCCTCAGATGCGCCAGCTTCGCCTCTGCTTCCTTTGGGTCCTTCGGAGCCTGCCAGCTCCCAAGGAATGAACTGGGTTCGACGAATTTGTGGTTCACGCGGTGGTTGTTGTGGTGCGAGGGCTTTGCAGAAGTGGCGAATGAACGGAACAGGGCCTGACGGGTCGCCATTGTTGAAGGGAGAACTCGCGCGGTGGAGAAGAAGGACGCGCGCGACGTCGTGCGGTGGCGATGGAAAACCAGAGAGGGGGAGAGAAGCGCAAGAGTTGAATTGGAATTTTAGGGTTAGGGGACAATTTTTTTTTGTTCAGGTGGCGTAAAAATTTTTTTTTTAGAAAGTAAAAAAAAATTTGATAAAACTTTCTTTAAAATAAAATAAATAGATAATACATTTATTAAAATTAGAGTAAAAGCCCATTTTGGTCCCTGAGAAATTTTGACGGTACACAATTGGTCCCTGAGAAAAATAAATTGATCCATTAGTCCCCCAGAAATTCAAACGTTGGTCACGTTAGTACCTGACCAGATTTCCGTCCATGGGGCTCCGTTATCCTGCTGAGCTGGCCGTTACTGTGCATATGTGGACTCTTCCAAATTTACACGCTGGAAATTGTTTTAATGTTAATACTTGATAGACATTTTACTAAGCAAAACGATGTCGTATAGCCCCATTATGGTGGAGGGAAAATTTGAAAGAAATGGGACAAATTGGTCCGTGATTCGTTTTGAAGCCCCCTTTAACAAATTCCTTTCTTCTTCTTCTTCTTATAGCAGCACATTGAAACCCTAAAGCACCGCACTCCAGGAAGAAGACCTCCATTGTTGTAGCTGACTGGGTGAGATGAAAATGCAAAGTTATGAGGGATCTGGGAGTTCTAATATCGGGACCAATCCACGTGCCATTAGTTGGGATGGGAGTCGCCCTAGTGTTGCAACCGAATCAAGTTTTCCTCCTCCTCTTTGTGATTGTCAGATAAAAGCTGAAATCTTCATCTCAAAAACTGATAGAAACCCCAACAGACCATTCTATGGGTGTCCTTATTTCAAGGTAATTCAAAACCCCGATTTTGCTGGTTTTTATGTTCCTGTACTTAGTTACAGACATGTTTGATTTTGATTTCTGCAGGAGCGAGGTAGGAGACGCTATTGCAAATTCTTTGTGTGGCTGGATGAATACATAAGGAAATGCATGGAAGAGAGAGCGGAAGAGTTGGAACAACTCAGATTTTATCAACTGGAGAGAGATATGGAAGACTTGAGAAATAAGTTGAATGAGCTCATGAAATGGAAAAAATGTGTTGAACTCATAGGGGTTGTTATGCTAGTTGTGGTTATAGGTATTTGCATGGGGAAGTAGGCAATGTGCAATGGTCTGTTTTTTTAATGAGGAAGTAGGCAATGTGCAATGGTTTGTTTTTGTAATTCTGTGTGTTGAATGAAGTTAGGCAATGTGGAGCATTGTGCTTTGTAATGACATGTTATGAATGAAATGAAGTGTGTCTTGTTATTAATGTGAGTAAGGATTTCTTGATTATTTGAGTCAAAAGGATAAGGCAATGAGGAAAATGTTCCAATTGTACCATAGATAACCATTCATAACCATTGTCAAGAACAACCACAAAACCATTGTCAAGAACAACCACAAAAGTACCAAAAAAGGAAATTACATAATAATTGTCAACAACATCCAAAAAGACAAGAGTACTATGGGTGTCACAGTAGGACCCCACAAAATTACACACAAATTCATTATAAATAAATTAGCAAAAAATGACCATTATCCTTGACAAACAAAAAGTTCCCATCCAGTCTAGTTCATTCATTGCTTTTTGTTGGTTGGTGGTGGTGGTGGTGGCCTGTATCCTGGGGTAGGAATGAACTTGAAAAGCCTCTCCGCTGTCCCCGTTGTGGCTACCATCAAAGTCTCTGCTGACACAGATTCAGGTGCTGATACAGTCCTTGGTGACCTGTAAGGCCTGACTGGTGGGGCTGGTGGTCTTATAGATTGCATACCAACACCTGAAACTGGGGTGGGAGTGAATGGAGGTGGTGTTACTGGTGGTGGGCTGCGTCCACTTAGTGATTGTGGCCTGACAGGGGGTGGTCGGACAGCTGGTGGGTGTGGAGGTGATGGGGGTTGCTCATTGAAAGCTTGCCAATCCTGAAATGCACCATAACTATGTCAGTAACCATAAGGCAAAATCAGGTAAGTATCATTTATTAGTAGACCATTTTGGTCCCTAAATTAAAATATTCGACTCTAATAAATCCCCAACATTTATAAATGACATCAAAATGGTCGTTGCGATATTGTCATACACTTACATTACTCTACATGGTTTGTGGCTGGTTAGAATCTGCAATGTTGCCTGTCACTTGCACAGACTGAGGCTGGCTGACTTGTCCTTCATCATGACTCTGAAAAAAAAAAAAAAAACAGAGAAGACATTGGACTACATGTTGAACAAACAATAAAACTCACAAGTTATGTCTGTTTTGATTTACCTGTGACAAGTTATCTGGTTGAGGCTGGGATTGTGACAAAGCAACCTCTTCCTAATTGGTTTTTTTTAGCTTTAGTTTTCTTTGGGGGCCTTTCAATAGCAGGGCCTTTGCATGTTTTTTCATAATGGCCAGATTGTCCACATTTCTTGCAAGTGACCGAATAGGTCTTTTTGGCTTTATGCTGCTGGCTACTAGGTGCTTCTTCAGAGTGTGCATCCTTTCTCCTATGTTTTTTTGCCCTTCCGATAGGCCTTTTCAATTTTGGGGGACATGGCCTAGTTTGTTCAGTCTCAGTCCAGAACTCTTGGCTTGGCACTGGTTGGATGAAATGTTCATATGTTGCATTGAGTGCATCCTTTGTCAGCCACTGATGCACATAATCTTCAGGCCTTTCATTCTTCAAAGCTATTGTAGCAATGGCATGAGCACATGGCATTCCAGTCAGTTGCCACTGTTGACAAGTGCAAGTTCGAAGGGTTAGGCTCACTCCAACCTTTGTCCTATGTTTGTGTACCTCAAACTTCTCATTTTCTGGATCACCTGTCCAGGTAGGTGTCCACATGTTGCTATCCACCTTCAGAGTATCAATCATTTTCTGTTGTACTGATGGCAACCTCCCTCTGTATGATCCAATCATTCTCTTGTGGGAACCCATCCTCCTCATTAGGTAACACCTAAGCTCCTCCAACATTGTCAGTATTGGCTTCTCTCTATACTTGACAATTTTGCTGTTCCAGACCTCACACATGTTGTTAGTGATATTGTCCAACTTTGGCCAATGACTAAAGTATGCCTTTACCCAACAACTTGGATCAAGGTTGTTTAGATAGCTCCAGGCTCTTTCATTTAGTCCTTTCAATCTCAATATATGAGCCTTAAACTTTGGTTCTGTTGTGGACCTGGCACACTCCCATACAAAACCGCGCAATGCTCTATCTTTCCATTGCTTGATGAAGTTCTTCCAAATATGAAGCACACAGTTCCTATGATGTGCACCAGGCATCACCTCTCTCAATGCTGGGACCAGACCCTGTCAATATCACACATGGACAGTTTGTTAGAAGCAAAAATACAGTAATAAATACCCATATCGGTCCCAACTAAGTCCCTGACAAAATAATATCAGACCCAATTAAGTCCCTGACAAAATAATATCGGGCCCAACTTAGTCCCTGATGCATAAAACATACAGCAAACAAGCACCTCATGCATAACACATACAACACAGACTTGCACATCATGCATTAACACATGCAACACAGACTTGCACCTCATGCATAACACATACAAGACAGACTTGCACCTCAATATAACACCTACAACACAGACTTGCACCTCATTATAACACATACAACACAGACTTGCACTAAATGCACCATGCAGTCAAAACAGTAAATTAAAATGCATCAAAAATGAAGTTACGAATGTTAGGAATGTTACCTTTTGCTGGTCAGAGATGAAGTTCCAGCCATTTCTGACATGGCAACCTATGTCAGCCTCCAATAGTGATAGAAACCATTTCCAGTTATCCTTGGTCTCGGAGTCCACAACCGCGTAGGCGATAACATAAAATTGGTTGTTGGCATCTTGTCCAACTGCTGACAAGAGTTGCCCACCATAATATCCTTTTAAGAAACAACCATCAAGGCCTATGAATGGCCTGCAACCACTTTTGAACCCTTGCTTGCAATAGCCTCCAAACATATGTACAGCCTTTGAAATATTGGAGGGTCCGGGGGAATGGGCACGGCATCCATCTTGCATGTGGATCTAGGATTACTTATGATCAACTCATTCAAATAATCCCATAATCGACCATATTGGTCCTTTTCACTCCCTTCAACAGCAAGTCTTGCCTTCCTCAATGCCCTTGCTATTTTTTTGTCATTCACGTGTACCATATAATCCTCCTTCATGATATCATATGCATCTTTCCTTCTAAGTTCTGGTTGGGTCAATAGTCGTTGCGCTAACTTCTGTGCCACCCAATCCCTATCGACTGCCTTATTTTGAAAGACTCTACAACATGTGTGTTCTTCAACAAATGTCTTCACTTCATAAATGTCTTTCTTGCTGTTCCAAGCACAATAAAACTTCCAGTTGCAATCTGTTTCCTTGCACACAGCCCTCACCCTTAACTTATCGTTCTTCTTCCATTTGAATTCCCTACCAAGGTTGATGTTATAGTCTTTCACAGCATTCTTGAACAGGTCTAAGTTTTCAAATTCCATATAAAGTTCCAAGTGAACTTGGCCAAAAGGAGCTGAGTCTTTGAAGATAGGAACGACTTGCCTCGACGAAGCCTCGTCATCAGTTGACACTGGGGTATGCATATATTCAGAGTAGGAAGCATAACCTGCCTCCTCAAAGGATGCCACATCATCTTCTTCTCCACTTGAAGTACCACTAGAAGTACCACCAAGTGAACTATCAGGAGCCACCCTTTTCTTCCCCTTCTGTTTTGGTTTCCCTGTTGCCTTCTGCTTACCCTTATTATTTGCCTTCCCTGTTGCCTTCTTCTCAACGCCCTTTGCTTTCTTATTCCCCTTCACTGGCCTGGATTCATCACTGTTATCTTCAACACAAATTGCTGGGGGAGAATCCTCCGTAACAACATCATCAGCAACATCAGTACCTTTATGCTTCTCTGTCTCTTGACCACCCAATACACCAATGTCAAAGTACAAATGCATAACAAACCTATCACTGTTTACCCCCTTGGTCAATGCCACCTCGCACATTTCATTGATTTCACTATCCCCATTAATGACTCGCAAACCAGAGTTGAAGTCCCCATGATCTGGATGCAACCAGTACATGCTCTTGAAGTCTGCAGTTGCAAACTCTTTGTACAGCTTGACTAAGTCAAAGTAATTGACCAGATCTACATCAATTCGTTCAAGTTTGTCAACTTTGCCCTCAAAGTACCTTAATACCCCTTTTTTGTCTGTTGCAAGCCTGCCACCCGTGTGATATATGAGGTAGATCCAAAACATCTGTAAAATAAGGACCAAAATTACCACAATATCAGTTTCCTAGGGACCAAATGGTGTTAACCCCCAGATGCACCCACGCAATGTCCCTAAACCCCTGAATGACACCCGCATGTAGCAAAAAGAAAGCATGAAAATGAGGGACCACAAGAACGAAAAAGAGGGCCCACAAAATCGAAACAAACCCTACCAAACAAACCCTACTTAACATCATATTCTCTAAAAAAAATTTAACAACATATCACATTAGAGTAGATATTCAAATATAAACATAATTTTTTTTAAAAAAACGTATAAATAAGATAAACACTAGCAATACTCTCTCTAATACTTTTTTTTCCCTAATACTCTCCCTCTTATTGGTTAAAATTCATGTGGGTCTTACAAAATTCAAGTGAGACTTACATGAATTAATAGGACCCATTTTGAAAATAGTGGGATTGACATGATTTTCAAAGTGTTAGAGTGTGTTGGTAGCACTCCTCAAGCGTATAATAGATATATTTATAAAAAAAAAATGTTATTAAGTTAGATCCGCCAAGTCTCAACTTCTAGAATTTGGCTCCTCTAAAGTGAGCAAAAATATAAAGTGAGAAAGTAATGATGTATCAACCATTGATTAGATAAAATGGGTTCGAGGGTGGATACACTCTCCATTATAATACATATTCAAATATAAATAATTTTAAAACCACTTTACATCATAACTCTCTCTTTACACATTTTTGCTCACTTTAGAGGAGCTTTATCCCAAATTCTAAATCATACACCTCAAGAATCATCCAAATTTTAGGGTGAGAATGTAACAAGTCTCTCACCGTGGGCAAGAGCTCTTCTGAAAAAAAATATTTTCCCGTCCTTCATTCACCACGCCTATGCCGTCAGCTACCTCATTGCCCTCCCTCATTCCAATGGTGTTGTCGTTGTTGGTATCATTGCTCGACGACAAGAATATTCTCTCACCTCCATTCAATTTTTTCGTTTTTCATTCGTTTTCCAAGTAAACAGATGTTGGAGTTGATCTGAGCGGCTAACATGTCCTGCACTCATAAATTTGAGGGACCAAGTGGTTAATTTATTTTTTCTGGGACGAAAAGTGTACCCATGACCTTTTTAGAGACCACATTGGGCCTTTAGTCTTAAATTAAATAAAAATATGTAATGCAAATCGCAATTTTATAGAAATAACTTAAGTTTATAGGTATTTTTTAAAAAACTAATAATTTGATTCATATACGTGACACTGATTTTGAATTGGACTCCTATACGCGATTTTTTTTTTAAATAGTCCTCATATGTGCTATTTTTAATTCGGTCATCGCTATTTATTGATGTAATAACATCGTTTGTTAGAGTTAAAATATAGAGACCAAATTGTCACATGTAGAGACCTAATTAAAACAAAAATTGAATTGGATCTCCTACGTGTGACAATCATTAAGAATTTGATCTCTACATATACAAGTATTTCAAATTTAATCCTTATAATTTGACGGTGTTATAATATCAATAATTCAAAATCAGTATACATATGGGTACCCAATTTCATTTTTTTTTTTACGTACATGGACTAAGATGGCATTTAGAAGAGCTTATTTAAGCTCCATTTAACTTATCTTATGCCATAAGCTCTTATGCAGGGTGTTTGACAGAGTTTATAAAAATATCTTATGCCATCTCATAAGGAGTTTTAGGCTTATTTTCATAAGTTAGTGAGAGAAGCTTATGGGTATTTTTAAAAGGAGCTTATGTGGATGTCCGTGTTTTTCACCCATCTATACTAGGGATGTTCGCGGATTGGATTGGATCATTTTTGAGCTAAAAAGTCATTCGATTCAATGATGAAAACAACGTGCGGTTTGGATTGGATCGGTTTGCTTCCTTAAAAATATATGATCCGATCCAATCCAATCAAATACGATTTGGATTGGATTGGATAATTCGGTTTTTGCAATACTTTATTTTTTTTTCTTATATCGACTGTCCTTGCTACTTATTTAATAGTGAACAAAGGATAATCTTAATTTTAATTTGGGAGTTTGAGAAAAAATAATTATTGATATTTTTTAACACGTTCTTTTATGTTAATTCTCTATATCTACTCTCATTTATCCTATTTTTTTCCTTGAATCGACTAAAGATAAATTGTAACTAATTATTTTTCAAACAAACTTAATTGATTTCTTATTTTTCATGTTTACTCAATCAAGTATATATATGTTATGCATCAAAAACTTTTATCAAAATATAACTTAAAGACATTAATATTTATTCTAAATAGTCTCATATATGTCATTCCAACAAAAATATTAAAGAGAATAAGGGATATAAAAGTATTAAAAACAATGTTTAAGTATGAGCAGTACTATAACTTCAAAAATAATAGTATATGTATATAATAGATCGGTTTGGATTGGATTTCACTATAATATCCAAAATCCGATCCGATCTAATAAAAAAATTGCGGTTTTTTCGGTTTTCGATTTATTCGGTTTTCGATTCTGTTTTTGCAGTTTGCATCGGTTGATGAACACCCCTCGTCAATACCCACTGACCCCTCTCTTTCTTTTTTCGTTATTTTTTTTCCTTCACATCTCTCTGTGCTTCTGTTCTGACCCCTTCGATACCCACACTGACTCTTATCAGAAGCAGTGACAGAGGAACCCTACCAGTGCGACCGCCGCCACCACCTGCTGTCGTGCGCCGTCCTCCTCCATTAGAAAGATATTTTTTCTCTCCCTTTCCATTTCCTTCCCCCTCTCCGTCTAACGCCTAAAACTATTGATAGTAGTGAGATTTTTTACACAGTGAATGAAACAGAAATTTCCTCTCTATGGTCTATGGACCTAGTTCAGAAGGGTTTTAGCTATGCTCCCTTCAGTTTAGTCACAGATAAATGTATGAGACTTCAGAATCTATAGTGCTCGCAAAAAATTCGAGATGCAAATAACTCAGTTTGGATGATAATGTTTTTTAATTGAGCGATATTTCTTTGCAAGAGTTCAGCTTCCCAGGGGCACAATAGCATCATGTACATTATTAATTAATTGCTGGTAATGTTAAAAAAACCAATACTTCAAATTATTTGTTAAATTTACATTTTTATTGTAATTTTAAAATGTTTATAAGTGCTTATATAGTAATATATCCAAACGCATTAATTTTGTATAAGTGCTTTTCGAAGTGTGCATCCAAACGCACATGCTTATTGAATTTAAGGGTTTATGACGTAAACTCTTATGCAATAAGGTCTTATGCGATAAGTACTTAGTTAAGTTATTTATCGAAACATGGTGTAAATTCGAAATTAGTATCATCTATAACGATGAAACTATGAGTGTACCCAAGTTTAAATGATGAATAAGATAATTATGTGGTGGTCACTTAATCGTGATCGTCCCTTAAAGGTTAGTCTCATGAGAGATAACTACAAAAGTGCATAATCAGAAACTAAACTATGCAATCAACCTTGTAAAAAATGTCAATTAGAGACGTTTGGCACTCAACTTTACTGCTAATCACCAATATCAAATTCAATTGTCCTTAAAAATTAAAATTAAAATTAAAATATGATTGAATTGGTAAACTAAAAGATGACGAAATGAAATTGACAGTTTACAATAATAACACATTATTTAAGCATCATTTACATATCTCCGTAAATTTATATATTTACATATGAAGACTAAAAAAATAACAATGGAACCTTCTTTTATCCCTTCCCCCCTCGGTTCCAATAACATAAATAAAAGTTTGAGACTTTCAAAATCAAGTAAAAGTATATATACAGATTTACACCCAAAAAAAAGTATATATACAGGCAATTTATATACTTTAACTAATTTCTTATGTAAGATGATATAAAAAATGAACTTTTATTTATAAATATGGATGATAATTCTTTTTGAAGTTTGTATATGGAGTAACCCATCCGTTTCTCGCCCATAATTTTTTTGTATAGTCAAGATTTATATACTTTGCGGACTACTATCACCACGAATCTTACATAACATCAACTTATTAACTTAAACCCTTGTGTCTATAAAGTGAATATAAACTATAAATAACAATTTCGAAGCAATTATTCCCGGTGATGACTAACATGAGATATAACTTATTTCAATTTTTTTTTATAAGAAAAAAATTTAGGGTGAGAGGATGATGCCTCAGTCCAAGCAAGGTAAACATTCGGGCTCTATGAACACTTACAAAGGATTTACATTTGCCTCACCTCAAGGAGACTAGTGGGTGCTCGAACCTACAGTCTATCAGATATGAGACTCTATCATACTCCGCTAGACCAACCCTTTATGATTATATAACTTATTTCCTTTGTACAACAATGACCGCCACCACTCACCAGGTGATATCTTGACAGACAGGTGCATCCTCATGGCGGCTATAGTCATTTCTTTCGATTTTCCTTGGCCTTCTTAGAACCGCGTAATAAAATAGCATTAATACACTGCTCAAATTTTCAACTTTTGGTAAACACATAGGGGAGCTTTACCAAACCAACTCTTCCAGTCTTCCTACAACTTCATCAACCAAATAATAATAGGATAAAAATAAAGATTTAATTTGTTTATCAATGTAAAGATTTTGAACTTTCAAACTAGTTGTAAGAGAAGTGGTCTTATCTCACTCGACATTATGATGACCTTTTCATGGCCCCCATGCCAATAAAATATGTGCCTTACTGAAAGCTCCATGTAACGAGTTAGTCAAAGAAATTATGAATGTTTCAATACTTTATGATATAGAAGGAAGCGGCTAAGAGCTACCCCAGCTGAGGTTAGCTTGGGCCAATTCAAAAATCAAGAATGAGTTCTAACCATAAGGTAGTATTCGTTACAAATTTTAAAAAAATATTCCCGGGAATGTTGGTATGAGATAAAAGTTTATGATATTTGGTACAAATTTGAAAAATTTATTCTCAGGTATAAAAAATGTCTGGCAATAAAATTAGTGAATAATAGTTAGAAATTTGGGAAAACTCTATTATCATTTGTGAATGTGGGAAAGAAATATTCATGGGAATATGATTCCCGTGAATGTAATTTGTCTGGGAATAAAACATTCCGGTAACCAAATATTCATAGTCATATTTATGGTGCTGGGAAAAGGTTATTGAATAAAGTCAAATTTTGATCCCTTATCTTACTACAGCACTTTTTCTTATATAAGAGTCTTTGATCATAAACTCCTCCATTTCCCACCCTTTGTGGATACATACATAAATAACACATTTGTTGATAGTAGTTGAAGTGGAAATATGGGTTTGCTTGGAAAAAGCTTCACTTCCAAGTTCAAAACCATAACCAAACTTGCTGTTTCTAGGATTGCTATCTTGAAGAACCAGCACAAAGCTAGATGCTCCTATGCTAGGTCTGATGTTGCTCAACTCTTGAACCTTGGTTACCATGATCGTGCTCTACTTCGTGTAAGCACCAAAACTACTTACTCTTCTCATAAGTCACAACTCTTTTCTCTCTCTCTCTCTCAAGCAAACATTGAATTTATCTTCTACTTAACAGGTGGAGCAATGGATAACAGAACAAAACATGTTGGACGTATTTGTTATGATAGAAAACTGTTGCAATTTCCTGAGAGAAAGAGCCGAAGTACTAGACAAGAAGTTAGTTTTCTTATCTGAACTCTTTTATGGTAGTTGGGTGAGTCTTAGGCACCAAACTGAAGTGGTGATTAGTTGCTTAGGTCGAGTAAACAACTTATTTAAGCGCTTATACAAAAAAACCTTATGTGAAAAGTTTTATGTAATAAGTTTTTTTAAAATTAAGTTATTTAATATTTGAATACATACTTGAAGAATAGCTTTTAAAATCTACAGTTGTCCTGTAAAACATATAAAACAACTTTAGCATGAGTGACTTTTCAAGAAGCTCAAAAAATCGACTTCATAAAATAAGCTAAAAATTGTTTTTGTAGGATTAACCAGTTACTTATTTAAGCTTACCCAATATATATATATATATATATATATATATATATATATATAAACATCTGGTAGTAGAAAAACTCCAATAAGCTATAGCTATGCTATCCAAACAAACGGGACTTTGACATGAATTTAACTATCCTAATTTACTGATTAGATTTTAAAAAAATGACACAGGGAGTGCCCTCATGAGCTAGAGGAAGAAACATCCAGCCTTATCTATGCATCCTCAAGGTGTGGAGAATTTCCAGAACTGCACAAGATAAGAGAGCTTTTCACATCAAAATTTGGGAAAGAATTTGCAGATCATGCTGTTGAGCTGCACAAAAATAATAGAGTGAACTCTAAGGTACTTCTGCTTAGATCTCATGAGATCTCATTTCAAGAGAATCATCACAGTATTCTGATCACTTTTCTTTGTCTTGTCTATTATTTAGATGATTCAAAAGCTTACATCAAGACGCCCAACCATGGAAATTAGAATGAAATCGCTAAAGAAAATTGCTGCAGAAATTGGAGTTACTTTGCATTTGGAGCAGGACCCTATGTTGAAAAACATGGTAAGAAAACCATGTCCCACAGAGAACTAACAACTTGCACTAATTAAAAACAAACATTTCAAAAACAACAGCAATAATAACAAAGCCTTTTTTCATTAACTGGGTCGGCTTCATAAATCAAACGATATCCGGATAAAAAAGAAGGATTGCCTTAGGCAGTTAACAGCAAACATAAAAATTTATTAAATCGTGATGGTGCTTAAAAAACTTTCATGATGAACACTTTTTTTCTTCTACTATTGCAGAACAAATTGAATTTTGACCAGGGGCTACATGAACTGGAAACCAGAAAATGGAGTAGTATTGATGATCCTAGGCATAAGGAAAATAACCAAGAAGATCCTGAAAATTTAATCCAGGAAAGGAAGGGGTACAAGGAAGCAGTTGCTGCTGTTCAAGAAGCTTTGGAATCAGCATCTTTTGGGATAGAAATCACTGAACAATCAAATCATGGAGCTGCTCTTGACAAGGTGCATGTGCATCCCATGGTGAGCTCTAGTTATAAACCAGAGGATGAAGTTATTTCAAAAAGCAACCGGGTTTTTTATCTTAAAGAATTGGAAGGGAGAGCCAAAGAAATCACAAAACAATTTGCATGGGAAGAATCTTATTTAAGTCAAAATCCAAGAGATAATATTCAAGCATCAGGGAATACAGAGTTAGTTTCCAGTGAACATGTGGAGGAAGATACAAACAGACCCGGCAATATGCTTGATGAGTTGGACTCAGCTAAGAGCTTGCTCATGGATAATGATCACAAAAGTCAGTCTGATGCAGCTGCAGAGAATGAACACTTCTGTGAAGAGAGAAACCACCCTTCTTGCCGAGCTAAAAGATGGAATCCACAGAGGTCTCAAGTTGACCCCACTGTAACTCCTATAGTAAGAAGACCTGTGATGGGAAGTTCAGGTGGAACTTATTTTTCAAAGCAGATACATACGCATCATGAACATGTGGACTGGAAGATGATGTCAGTGAGGACCAGACAAAGATAAACAAAAAATTGTGGATTATTCAGATTATATGAATTTCTTTTCTTCTTCCTTTCTTATTGTTCTTCATATGTGAATGTGAACAAAAAGTGAAACTTCAAAAAAAATATTTAGCACTTGAAATTAGAAAGAAAAAAAAAATTGGTTGTACAAATTTAAGGATGAGGATATGTAAAAACTAAAAACCAATCCAGGGTCTTACTGGCAACATTTTGAAGGCAATTCTATTGCCATATATGGTTACCCTTTAGCACAATACCAGTGTAACAATTTAGCTTCCCTTACACCCCCAAGCCTGTTCTCCTTATGAATGTATGTCTTACCTAGCTAGAAAGGCAACATGTAGAAAACAGAAGTTGCCATATGTCAAGAAAGCAATGTTCGAGGGGCAAACCATTACTCATTTGTTTGAACTTTATGGAGACAATCCATGGTAGATTTATGTTTACCCCAACAATAGTGAAACTCAGGATGACCAGTGATCTCAAATAATCACAAACCTAGATTATGGATGGTAGCAAAAGGGATATTGAAATTTGAAAATCAGAATACAACCACCACCAAAGCGTTTTCACACTAGGTGATAAATTTGAAAATCAGAATAAATCGCTAATTAATGATCTTATTGCAAAAATTTGCCAGTGCTTGCTGTTAAATGTTTCAGTGAGTGTAACACTTGTAAACAATCTGCTGATAAGAAAGTGCTTGATCTGAAAATAGGTATCAAGGAATGATGAAGATCATTACCCTCGGTACCTAACACTGTGTTAACAATATGCATTTAACAAAAATTGTTCAAATTTATATTCTACTAAGGTGTAGAAGAGTTCTTGGATTAGTTAAGTACATGTGCATGGGTAGTTTTGATCTCAACATTGATTCATGTTGCTGAACAAGAGAATAAGAACCAATAGAATGAACATATTGGAGCAACCAAATTTGCCTAATTTTTCATTGAGTATGAAGTTACTCACAACTCTCAAGTCTCTGCAAGCAACAAAAATTTAGAAATAGGTCCTGCATCTCATCAAAATATTTGAGCAGTACATAGATGAATAAAGTCATGTGCAGAGTGAATAGTATATGCAACTCCATGGTTCCCAATGACAACATCACCAGTAAAATACAACCCAGGATGCAATTTCCCTTCAAAACTAATAAGACGGTAATTCAAAGAACATACTCCTGAGTCAGACAATGCATGACAAAGTCCAAGTTTATTCTTGTCTTACTTAAGATCAGATGTTTCTAGATATTTCAAGATTTGTACTATTGTGTTCTCCAAATGCTACAGATTACTATACACAATTTCACCTTATGTTTCTCAATCAGTGATCTCAATATCTCAAGTTAATTTTTCAACCAAAAGGCTAATCCTTCATAGTGATATTAAGCACTGACACAATCACCAAGATGGTTTGAAACCAAGCTTTCGTTACTTAAAAAGTTCAGTGATAAAACTATGGTACACAAACACAGTAATGATTCATCTAAAAGAATTGGGCACTTGTCAGGTATACAAAGCAATAAAAAAAGCTCAACTGCAATGCAATGCAGTACAACAGACCAAATATAACATTAAAAGGAGAACATCCTATTGACACAAAACATTAAAAAACAAAAAGGGTTTGAGATATCCTACATCGAAGGTTACGCCAAGTTGCCGCCACTCTGCTGCCACAAATTGATGATATCAGTAGCTTGATTGAGAAGAATAATCATTTGCTTCTGGGATATCCAAGGCTTGCTCTCAAGTAACTCCCTGAGCTCCTCCCAAGCATCTTTCCTAGGCCAAAAGTAATAAGGGCTCAGGGGAATGGTGCCATGCCCTGGTATCATTTGGTCAAGTGCAATACCAATGTTCTTCTCCATCCAAATGAACTTCAACACAAGTCTTGGCTTGTCTGTTGGCTTCACAACCACTCCAAGCTTCTAAAAATAAACAACAATGAAAAGAAACATAAGAGAATATTCATTTTTTTTTGAAGAAAAGCTTAAATTAGAGAAAGAAAAAGGCTTTTCAAAATTTAAAATGGAGTAATGCTATGCAGCCAGCAAAATTTAGCAACACAAAATTCAGCTACATCAAAGACCCTCAAAAAAAAAAATATATATTCCTGGCTTTATAGCATTTTTTTAAATGCCACATATTATCCTAAAATATGGTAAGGTTGTGCTGTCCTATGACCTGGAGGTTATGGATTCAAATCCTGAAAACAGCCTCTCCGCTTGTGGGGGTAAGGTTACTTACATCTACCCTCCCCAAAACCCATCAGATGGGAGCCTCGTGCACTAGGCCGCCACATTATCCTGGAATTTCTGGACCCCATGTTCTAATTGGAATTACAAAGAACATAAATACATAAATAATCAATTCTGGGTTGCCTTCAATTAGGTTCATTATCCCTTCATTCAGCATTAAGAAGAAAAAAAAACACACTTTCCAATTCATCATTAAAAAAAAAACACATGAAAGTGATAAAGGATGAATAAACCTCAGCCTGGGGAGGGGATTCAGAAGAAGCGTCATTCAAAGGGGCCTCTTGTTGTTCTTCTTCAGAAGTTTCTGCTGCTGCAGAAGAAGCTCTGAGCCTAAAACTTGTGGGTGTTGAAGAAGTTAGAGAGAGAGAAAGGTGTGAGTGTGGGGAGAATGAGAAGGGTTTGAATTTGATGGGTGGAAGTGGAAGAGTGAGTTTTTGGGATGAAAAGGTTAGAGGCTTTTGAAAGGGAAGGAGGTTAAATGGGTGAAGCGCCGTAGAGGTAGACATAGATAACATCATCATCTTTTCTTTTGTTTATGAGTGAGAGAGTCACAGACACAGCAAGCAAAGTTAAAGTGAACTGAATAATAATAATAAGAAGAAGAATATAGATAAGGAAGTGGACCCGTACCCGACTCAGTTTACTCTGTTTCCTTCGGGTACCCGCTAACCAAAACAGCAATGTTTTTTAAGGAATTTTTGTGCTTTTTTTTTTTTTTTTTAAAATAAGTTTTTGGTCCCTACAAAATTCATCAACTTTAGTTTTGGTTGCTGTGAAATTTTTTCTTAAGTTTTCGTCACTGTAATCTCAAAATTTTTGCAAATAGTCCCTACCGTAATCTTTTTTCGTTATCTAGTACTCATCGATATTGAGGTAATTTTATTTTACTGTCTGACTTGCTATAAAATTTGGCCATAAAATAGAAACAAAATCATACATTAAGGACATAAGGTTAAAATTGCTAAATTCCTTCATTTTGTATGATATCTAGTACTCAGGGGGTATCGAGGTAATTTCTCGTTCTTATCCGACTTGCTCCAAAATTTGATTAGAAAGTAGAAATAAAAATCATACATTAGGGTCATAGGGTTAAAATTGACAAATTTTTTCATCTAGTATGATTTGTAGTACTCAGGGTAACAATAGGGACTATTTACATAATTTTTGAAAATATATGGACGAAATCCCAAGAATTTTTTTTACAAAGACTAAAACCAAAATTGGTAAACTTTTCAGGGACTAAAAGCTTATTTAAACCGCTTTTTTTTTCACCAATATTCCTAAAAACAAAGCTGTGAAACTAATGGGTTGGAGTTAATCCTTGGGTCGGTTAATTGTTAGATAAAAGTCTCTTCAAAGTTCAAAATGACTCCAGAATTCGAATTCATGTCATTGTAAATTTCGTCTAACGTATAGTCCATTTTCATCGCGACCAACCACTTTTGGATCTCAAGGATGTCTGGTGTGGGGAATTATGGAAATGTTTTTATGTTTTTAAGAAAACGATTTTGAATATAGTTTTTCATTTTTCTGAAAATATGTTTGTTTGTCTTTTTTTTTTTTTTTTTGAGAATTATCCAGTCCGAACAGCATTTAGAATACTTTCAAATATATGGCTAAACATAAACTATTTTTTAGTAACACTTTAATGAAGGAAAAAACATTCTTTAAGGCCAAAGAGCCACAAAGCTTAGACACTCGACTCAATTAGGAGGCAAGCATCTTGTTTGTGAAGAATTTGATGTTACTAACAAAAAAACCAAAAACATTAAAGAATAAGAGGAAATTATCCTGTCTCACATTACCTCATTCAGCAACAATGTACACAATTAGGAAAAAACCACAATCCAAAAGACCAAAGAATGGAAAGGGATGCCTTTCCCCCCTCTTCCTTTGGGGCATCAAACATAAATATACAGCATAAATAGAACCTGAGCTTAAGGGGCATTATCCCCAAACTCCCATACACCATAAAATAGTAGCACCTTTTCTTACATATTATCCCAGCTTTGTTTATCATCAAAATATTTCAATAAAGACCGAAATAGAATCTCAATACAGTTGCCCTACCACTCAGTTATCGTACACAAAGCTGGTTGCAACTTACTAACTACTAGATTCAATATCATGTTTTAATATTCTCTTGCTGATAAAAAAACTTGATCCTAAACCAAAATAGTGAATACACCCAAAGTACAGTTTTTCTTCCACAAGCAATCGGCATGCGATGCTTGCATCACCCTCTTACTTGCTCTTGTCTGCTTCGAACTTATCTATTGCTGTTTGCAGTTCATCTGTACCTCCAACAGCTCTCATGGTGTAGAAGTACACCCCAAAGACAAAAGCTGTCAAACCCCCAGCAACTACCAAATTCTTTGTTTTCGGTGGAAGGCTCCTATATCCTAAAATCCCAGCCATCTTGGTGAATGCTGAAAGATAGAAACAGTGAGCACAATGTCACACTTAATATCCAAACGAATCAAGTACAGATAAGATAAAAAAGAGATTAGTTCCTAGTGATAGTCCTAAAACACGATGAAAAGCAAGAAGAATAGAAGTGTAAAAAGAAAGTAGTGTCGTAGTGGAACATATAAATTGAAATCAAACTTTGATAAATGGTGTTGCTATTAATCTCCTTGCTCCCTTTTTAAGTTTTAAGAACCCAAATCCCATCAGCTCAACTAGAGTGAGTAGTTTAGAAACTAAGCAAACTAAT
This sequence comes from Echinosophora koreensis, assembly GCA_035048595.1. Lineage (NCBI taxonomy): Eukaryota > Viridiplantae > Streptophyta > Magnoliopsida > Fabales > Fabaceae > Echinosophora > Echinosophora koreensis. Next base: position 2,392,876 of record JAPCYP010000046.1, read on the forward strand.
GCAGATTTATTTCATGCTACGTATCATGTAAACTCAAAAAACAGTGCAGGTAATTTACCAATGAACTTAGAAAGCAAAGCTACAAAAACAAACTACCCTTTTGGAAAACAACTCTATTATTTGTACAACTAAAATCGACATCAGCACCGAGGCGACGCCACAACACCCACACTCACATTTGCATACGATATGTCTACTCCAGCTCAAAATACGAGATACCTCAATATTCACCTACACTCATATCAGTCTACAGTGTCTATACGGATGTTTCATTTCAGGTGTTCAAAAGAAATTTTCCTTTGGAAAAACACAACACATGAAAGACTGAGTAACTAACAAAGCCAGTGCACATATAACAAAAACTTGTGAGAAAGTCAAGGTATAAATGCAGAGGTCACAACATTTGTTATAAATACCCAAAAATGATTCCAAGAGGAAATAACAGTATCAAATGAAATAATCAACAAGTTAGCATGGGAAGAAATAAAAAACCTAATAAATCAATTCACAAACCACAATAGTAGCTAATAGCAATTAACTAATGTAAATAAAAAGATACAAAACCCAATTAATCAGAAAAATATTTCCTTAAACCCTCTTGTTTTTCTGATTTTTGGTGTTGATTGTCATTTCATTTCATTTTCAAAACTTACAAGTTATAATAATACAGAAACAAGCAAGACTTTTTCATACTAATCTGTTGGTGGAAAAAAAATACTCAACTTAATCTCTATTAATACTACCCAAAACACAAAATGAAACCCTTTTTTTTTTCCTTTTCCTTCACGGAGAAGTGTTACCAAGACGCTCTTTTTAAAACTCTCTCCAACACATTCTTAATTATTGGGTGAATTTCACGTAAAATTTATGACGCCACATAAAATTGATTCAATAACAAAAAGTGTGTTGTGAGAATTGCAAAGCTATTCTTTGCGAAGACACCTAAGATCACTTTCAAGCTCACCACCAGAAAACCCCAAATGTCTTATGCTTCTCGTTTGAAATCAACTAAACCAAAAGACAACCACCCACCATCATAATCTCAAAACCCAACAATAACTTTTTTGGAGCGGTATTCTGATCTTTTGTGATAGGATTTGGAACCAAAAGAATAAAAGGTGAATTGGGACTTAACTCAAGCATTTCCATTCAATTTGTTACAATAGATAAGCAAAGGGGTTTTGAGAAAAATGAGCATAGTTGTTGTTGATGTCATCATCATCATTATTATGTGATTTTCTATTGAAAAGAGATTGGTATGCAATTGTTTTGTTGCTTGAAACAAAAGGATCAAAGAAGATTAACAGCTTACCAATAAGAAGTAGGCAGCGGAGGTGAAACCAGCTGTGGTTGCAGCTTGCGGCACAGCCGGGGAGAAACAGGAACTATGAATGGAGTGTCAATTGGGCTCTCCACCCTTTTGTTTTGAGCATGAGTTATTTTTTCCCCTTAATTTATAATTTGAATAAATTTATTGTAAAAAAAAAAAGGTTAAACAAAAATAAATGTTCTTTTCTAAAAAGAAATATATACTTTTTGTTTAACTCTAATAAGTGAAATGAATTATATTGTTATTTAATTTCATTTTGAAAAGGAAAGATCATATATTTAAAATCATAACAATACATTAAACTTCGAAAAAAACCGATATACTAAACTAATCCATTCAACTTTTTTCCAACATTTGATAACATCTATTTCATCATATCAATCATATAATTCAAACTAAAAGATTCATTTAATTATATTATGTTTCATCTCTTGGAAACATACAGATTGATCTCTTATATTACCCTATAATGGTGTGGCTCAAGTCATAAGCAAGCTGAAATTCAATGAGCCTAGATTTTGCCTACAATATTTAGAGACTGAGTCCTATTTGAAAGGAAAAGGTTCTCATAAAGTGGTAAAATTAAAGCCTATCTACCCTTAATAAAAGTACATTGAAGTATTAATTCATTGGAAATAACGAACCAAAAAAAAAAAGTTTGTATTGAAAAATGATATATTTAATATTTGGAGAAGTGAAATACTTAATTTCCCGATAAAAACTTGTTTTTTATTATTCCTTAACACATGACGCTTAATTCATTAAAATTTGATGATCGCTTTAGTGATAAGTTAACCTGAAAAAAAGCTTTGTTGCATTTGAAAATGGTTTGTGAGATGATACACGGTAAAAATGAAAAACAAAACATCATCGCTAATACTTTTATCATATCATTATACTGATTTACATTTATATCATGTATGTAATTTTTTGTAAATAAATAATAATAATCAGAGGAAGTTGCTTATTATTGGCTATAAATGCACTAACAAAGGTCTAAATTTACAACAAAAATCTGCATCAATCTGATTCAAAGCCACTCCTATTAGACCTCGAGAAACTGTATTAGTGGATCTCCTTGACACCTCTTAAAGTTCCCACCAAAAATCAGGAGTCCAAGACTTTTAAGACCATGCCTCAATATGATATTTACCACACTTTTCTAATGCCCTAATCCACCTTACTGCAGCTTCCCTTGAAACCTCATTTTCTTTGGATACAATTTCCTCAAAAGCTGATGTTACATCTGTAGGCATTTTAGTTGAAGAACCTGCTATATAAACAGCAGCCCCCTCAGCTAGTAGGTTCCAGATCATTTGGCTGTGCTCCCTCATCTTATGTTGAACATAAACCTTCTGGGGTTGGTCTCTTGAGAAAGCAACATAGAAACCTCCACCCTTTGCTTCTGAAAGTACCCCATTGTTCTGTGAATGAGACAACCAGAAGTCTCGGTACAAAAAGTCAACATCTTCATTCCTACAGCCAAAGAAGAAAATAATTGGAGCAGTGGAATTAGTTTTACTTTGCATTGCTCTTTCCTCCACAAATCCGCGGAAAGGTGCACATCCTGTCCCAGGTCCAACGAGTATGAGGGGAAGTGACGGTGATGGTTTAGGAAGGGAACCTTTATGGAACCATGCTGGAACATAGACGGCTGCTTAAAACAAAAACAAAGTAATAAATGAAGTACACAAACAGGTAAAATGATGGTTAGTTCACTAAAATAACTGCGATAAGTGGCTCATTTTGTGAACATACCATCTTGGGGATCTAACTCAGCTAGCCATGAGGAGCATAGTCCTTTTTTCTTCCTCTTGTAAGGTGTTGTCCAGGACACCACATTTACAGTCAAGTGTACTTGATTGGGGTGAGCTGATTGAGAAGAAGATATGGAGAATGCTCTTGTTTTCAGTGGAGGAACCAATTGGACTAGCCACTCAAATGGCATTTGTACAGAAGGAAAATCCTCTAACACCTTTTTTTAAATAAAAAAAAACCAACAGATATATGCTTAAGTTTGATACCATGAAATGGACAAAAAACAAAAGCAGATAATCAAGGAAAATCTAAATAATTTTTATTAACCACCAAGAGCATATATCTGCCATTCTATTAAGCACTAACATTTTTTTCAGCATGTTTATTTGAGTCAGAGTATAAGAACCACCTAGCTTTTTAATTATTGTTTCTTCAATTCTTTTCCATTTATGGACCAGTTTGGCTTCCTTTAATTTCAAAATATAGCCTTAATTCCCCACTTTCTTGCATGCCAAACAAATAAGAAACTGACATCAGGAAGAAAAAAGTCCATATTAATTAAGTTAGAAGATTTCAGTCCATAAAAATAACAATGAAGTCACTCAAAGCAAAATCATGTATGATGTACAATTCATTGACCTTACCTCAAGAACAGTTCTCCTTTCCTTCTGATTGTATTGGTACAGGTCATCTCTTCCTTCAGGTGAAGCAAAATACTGGAGTCTTTCCCTCTCATGTTCAGCTGTTGCAAAAAAGCTCATGACCTGGAACATCAAATTATTGTAAGTTAGATTCTAATGCAGAAAGTTGCAGGCATGTAAAAAAGCATTTTACAAGACTTATGCAGAAGCTAAAAATATCCAAAATGATGTCCACTTTTTACCGTGCTTCTTTCCTGTCTCAATATTTAAGAAATCATCATACATCGGAACAAAATTATATGATATACCATTATGTATTACATACTGTAGAGGAAAGATAGAAGTACCATGCCCAAGCATTGAGCTAAGGAATGAAGGGCAGTGCAGGAAAAAAGAGGAATAAGGACTCTAGTGTTGTAGAATAGAGGGTATAACAAGTTTTTCATAAATTAGCACACACATAAAAGTGACCAATAGATCAGATTTATAGATTAAATTTCAGTCACTGTCTTTAGATATTGATATGTGCCAATTGCAGAAGATGGCCAGATGTCTTTTTCTCTCCACAGCCAAGATGCACCATTAGCCTTTCTACTTGCTTAATATTAAGATTGCTGTACTGGGACCTGAGGGTTATTGGCCGACTATACTTCTGCTGGACCCGGATTCGCTCCAGCGGCAGGACGCTCCTGCCGCTCCTCCCAACCGTTGGATCATCCCTACACACATCCCAACACCTGCTCCCTCCCTCCAAACAGCAGCCTCACCATCGGATTCCGCAGGAGCAGCGCAGGAGCAGCCCTTGAGCAGGAGCGGATCCATTCTGACTTCTGCTATGCCTTTAGGAAAGTTGGACATTCACGATCTCTCTATGATAATCTTGTCCTCAGGAAACTTATCATTATAGTCCATAAAATAAACTTTCAACCATGCTGCTATTCTGAATTTGAATATAGTCCTTATCATGACTTGCTCCTAATTCCCATCAGTCTCTTCATTATTATGAGTGCCTTTACTTCCCTGTTCCTCCTACAAAGTGTTCTTTTGGTCCTATATTTCTCCACGATCGTAATTTTCAGGCTCAAACCCAACTTTAGAGTAAGTAATGAAGGTTCAAACTCAACAATAAGATGTCATTAGGGAGACCACATTCTCACAGCCCCCAGCCCCCCTTCCGTTTTTTTTTTTGCTTTTTTTGTTTTTTTTTACTTTCTAGGGAAACTTACATTGCTGTGAAGTTGTCCGATCAGTTGTTTATTACTTACCAAATGTAGTTCAAAGTAGATGTTTTACATATTTTTGTCATGATTGCCTTTAATAGGTTAAATTATTATGAAAGAAAAACACATAATAATAAATAAAAAAGAGAGAGACAGTGTAATTGGATTGTTAGCAACAACAATAAAAAATTTAACAGCTTAATGTTTATTAACATTACTTGGCCCATTGTGTGGATTTCTGTTGGATTCCATAACGCAACCAACTTGAACATTTTATTAACTCATTGAATCATCTCATCCACGGTGAAAAACTTCAAATCAAAAGAAAGGGAAAAACATAAAAATTGAACTCAATCAGGTAATTCTCTTTTGAAATGCTATCATAAAAGGACAGTCAAAACATATTGCATCTTGCCTCAAAGAAATACCGTCGAGGGGAAGCTGAAGCTACATCCATTGTCAATTCCACAAAAGTTCTTAATTTTACAGGGGCTTTCGAGTCATGTGCACTGCAATCATCCATTTCTCTGGGATTAACCTGGAATTTAGGAGTTGGCATAGTAGTTGATTAAATGTGTCAAATAGCATATGAAGGATGCATTTATATATGGACATGAGGCAGCATAGTGTCAGCTTAACGCTGAGCAAGGTAGAAGAACCTCATTATATAGAACAATTACAATATTATCTAATCTTAAAAGACTTACGGTGATTAAGGAATCAGGATCCAAGTTACAACGTTGTATGAAAGCATCAACGGCAGCCAAATCTTGACCAGGGAGAATTTCAAGGACATCACCAACATCATATTCAATAGCCTGAAGAACCCATAGTGCATCTTTTAATTAAAATGAGGAGGATGAATAACCTTGTAGCTATTTTACCACACGATGAAAAAATAGAGTTCGAAGCAATGTGTAATGTGTTCTTAACATATAAAAATGTCATGCAAAAATAATTAAAAGGTATACATATATACAACAAGATTAAAGAAGACATAGGAAAGCTTACACGTGAAACAAATTCAAATTCAAAATGACGAACATCTTTTCCACAGTTTGACCTGGTCAAAGGAAGATTCTTTACCTGCATGATCAGAATCAAATAAATTGAGGCACACAATAGACAATGGTGTCTTGGTGGTAGATAAATCAGTATATAAGGAGAATGCTCATTTTCACAAAACTTTGTGAAAAAAACTCACGAATGATAAGTCGGGAGTTAGTTGCCGTAACCACACAACGGGAATTATTTTCTTTTTGAAGATTTATTTATTATATTTTGATAAAAGAACAATGCTTCAGTTATTCATGAATCATCCCGTGAATTCTGTTCGTAGGGCATAGCAGTTCTCATATATTAAATATAAAGACTTAGAGTCTTATACAAACCAACGGATATGCAAGAATCAAGAACAAACCTTTGTCGGTCTCTGCCACCCTTTTTATCAGGGGTCCCCTATCAGAGTCCCAACAAATATATATATCATAACCCATCTGTAAAGTCAGACTATTCATGCATGCTTTTCTAGATAGATTATTACAAAAATAACATCCCTTGTGCTACTCTTAATGGAAAAAAGCACTACAATACTACATATCAAATGTCTTATTCTTACATCAAAAGAGCTGATGAATTGATCTATTAACTACGCAGGTAGGGCAGGGCAGTGCATCCATATAGATGGACAATGCCCGCCCAACTGGTTATTGATAATAACTGCTACAGAGTACTGACTGTCAGGCACAGTTATCAATACTGGATCGTGGTGCGTAGCAGCCGACTCTAAGCAGGATAGCGGATAGTGGCAAGGCCGCTATACCAAAGATTATAGGTATTTGACAAATAATTTATACTATACACACATAACTGCTCAAAAAAAAAAAATCGCCCAAAATTAAAGGCATCAACATACTTAATAATCAAAAGTCATACTAAGCCTCTAAGGAATTAAGAGGATAAAAAAAAAAAAAAACAGAAGTTACAGAAGAGCAGGAGAATTTCCACTAGGTACAAGGGAGCACAAAAAGAGGCCACTGTGCCAAGAACCTCGCCTCTGACCGCTAGAATGTCACTGGGCTTGCCAGAAAATGGCCATCCTTGGCCAGAAAAGCAATGGGCTTCCAGAAAGAGAAGCTTTGGGAGGACAAAACAGAAAGTGGGAGTGGCAAAAATGAACGAATAATGGGTTTCTGACCCTAAAGCATCTGACTCAAAAAAGGAGAAGAAATGTCTAAAATGTTGACATAAAAACGGGGAAACGGCTATAAATGGGGCAAAGTCAGGATTTCAATCCCGCATCAGATAGAAACTGTGATGGACCGCACATGGCATTGCGGACAGGCTGTGCAATGTGATTCAACAGCGTGATAGCACCACGATCACATGCGATCAATAACTATGCTGTCAGCCTCATCAGAATTGTATATCCTAAATATAGCAATCCTTACAAGTTACAACTACGCAATGATAAAGTGTCTTATACAATACCATCTTAAGAAAGCCGTCAGGCCTACTTCTGTCGGAAGATGATTTCCCAGGATGCATTGAACAAGCACTCCCAGTTTGAATATCGAGACACGTTAAATCTGAAAGAATCACATGTTAATTTAGTTAAATATATTAAGATCAACTAAAGATTTCTTATGTAATGGGGGTAAACTAACAAGTCCAAATCAAAATCAAACCATTACAAATACATACAGCTCACCTAGAATGAGTTATGCGTAGTACTGAGAATATCAAAGCAAAATTTTACACCAAAAAAAAAAAAACAAAGAAAGAAAGTGCATTTAAATATTAGATTATTATAAATAATAAATAAAAAGAAGGTTAAGGTGTTTGCCCAAATATGACAAGAATCAAGATGCTCTTTGAAGATTGAGACCCAAAAACTTCAAAGACTTTATCATAGTCCCATCAATTCAAACACACAACTATCCCACATCCAACAACTTGTCATAGACATCAGAAATTGGATATGTCATAAAGTAATAAAACCGAAGGTATCTAGCAATTTTGTGCTAGTTCATTACTTAATATGCAACGTCTTATTACCTAAGCATGTGATATGCATCCGATTCAATTCATACAGGTGGTAAATTGTAAACAACAAAAGCAATATACAAATAAAGACTGCCTGAGTGGTCACACAATAATTGCAAATGGAACATTGCAAGTCATCCAAGGATTTAATGAGTTTGGGATACCTGAAGCAGTAGAAAAATGTGACTCAACATTCTCAATGTTGTGATATGTGATTTGGACTTTGGGTTGATCAATCAATACTGTATCTTGAATCACAACATCAGGACCATTCGGGAAGAATTCTGGTTTAACCATATTTAACATTCTCCACAGAGAAGACATCCAAGGATCCAGAGAACCTTCATAGCTACAAAGAATTATACAATCTTTAGTCACTTAAAAAAATTGTACATCACAGTATACAAGGAAGAAGAAGAAAAGATTAATTTTGATCAAAATAAAAGAATTTAATTTAAAAAGAAAATAAAAGACAACTACAAAGCATAAGGTATCCATTGAGTATAATGGAGTTCTCCGTGGCTGGTAGTTAACAAACTCTAACACAGAAATCTTAAAGGTATATTCATATCTTCCAAAGACCTTGGTCCATGTTTCTGCCATTGTGACCTTATAAGTTAAAGAATAAAGACAACTAGTAGCAGTGACAACTCTAGTTCAATGATTGAAATAATCTGTTAGAATACATGGTCCTGGACTGGGCAAGAATAATGGGCAGCCCATAGATCAATTATTGGACCCAAGTTCTAGGCTGCCCAAAGTGTGGAAAGTTTATACTACAGGGAAAGGTGGGGCGTCAGGTAGGGCTGAGTAGTGTAGGAGGCAGTTTCCTAATGTTAGTGGCAGTTATTACTAATGGTGTCACAGTTTCCTAATGTTAGTAGTAATTATTATTAATGTGGCAGCTATTTTGTATGTGTGAGACTGGTTAGAGAGGGATATACGCATTAGGCAGAGTAAGGAGTTGGCATTCTGGACTTTCTGTGTTTTAGAGTGGAGCAGATAAAATTCTCTGTAGGAACCGAAGAATGGAGTGTGGATATGCAGAAGATTCACACAAAAGACACTCAACAGATGTTATGATAAAATACAAGTTTATTTGCTACAGATGTAACAGATCCTCTACGACCTGTCGACCTATTGGCTATTAGAAATGTAAGCAACAAAGAATTGGCAAGACGAGAAAGCTCACAAAAGTAGCTTTAAGTGTCAGATTGTAAAATTAAGTAAAGCTACTTTTTCTCTTTTGGAAAAATCAAAGGAGCAAAAATCTCTCCTTGACTTTAGTAGCCTCTCGAAATATAACATCTGCTTGACGAACGGTCAAAGAAAAAGGAGCTCAGATGTAAATTGAGCCTCTGTCATTCATAATTTTTTAAATCACCCAGAGAACAGAGAAGAAAAACAATTCGTTTCTTTTTGAGAGGTCTTCTCCTAATTTATGTAGACAGATATGCATTATCCTACGTCGAGCGAGTGTCATTGTTCTCTCCTTGTATTAAGAGAAGTAATAATATCTTTCTCATAAAAGAAGTTATTCATTTCTTGACAATATTTTGTACCAATTAGTATACTCTCAACTCTATATTTTAGTCGAGCATATCTCTTGAACATAGAGTCATATCATATATAGATATCATCATTTTACTCCCAGTGACATTATGTTTTCTAATAAAGAAGGCATCTATCTATCAAAGAACAGAAAGAATATTCTCACACCTGAATGAATTTCATCTATTAAAAAAATTGAATACTCGACTAGTGCATTCTAGGTAAACCAATAATCCAATCACACTTTCATATTTGCCAAGCATAATGGTATATGTTTCAATCAAATCAAGCAGAACTTTCTAAATTGACAGCATAATCTATAATCATACCCTGAAGGGTGCTGATCATCTCCCAAACCTTTTTCTAAAATAGCTGTTCCTCCAAGGGCCATTAATCTCTTGTCCAGCTTCTTTGCAACAAACTGCAACCATTCACATGTATGGTTTTATCCAAAACATCAAACTAAAGAAAATGAACAGATCTGCCAAGACAAGACAGTAAAAATTGGTTGATCCATATGGTATCAAATTACTAAGCTGAAGCCCTTTTCAACATTATCCAGTCTCTAGTTTGCTCAAATAATTCAATAGTGGTTAAAGAATTCAAGATGTTCATAGTCAACAAATGATGCAGCAGTCATAACTCATAAGTATTACTTGAAATACTTTATCTAACAATAAAACACAACTTTTCAAACACAAACATGTAAGAATAAATATTTCCCTAAGCCAATAATTAACATGATTACATTGTACTTCGGGTAACTAGAATCACCCAAACCGAAAACAGCATAAAGAACCCCTTTCAGCCAGTAATTACTCAGGTTTCTCTGAAGAAGAAACCTCCAAAAGACCTGCATAGGAAAAAGAAGAATCAGAAAACAAAATAGTAAACATCCTCAAATCAATCATGCCATAAATGTAATTTAAAAACAAAAAATAAATAACAAATAAAACACTAACCTTCATGGTATCAGGTGTATCACCCTGGCCAGTGGTAGAAACCACAAAAATCACAGCCTCCTCCAACGATAACAAACTCTGTGTACAAGCAACCAACATTGAATTTAATTTTAAATCATCATTAGCAAAAAAATTTGCAACTTCCATTTCCATTCTCAAAAGAACACTTTTGCCAAACTAACAGTTCACGACAGCAGAATGAAATCACACATTAAGTTGCAACCATTTCAGTCCCTCAACTTTTACACACTCATCATATTAGTACCAGATTTTGGAAAATTATCATTTTAGCCCCTCAAATTGTAAATACCAGTTAAATTAGTCTCTGAAATTATGATCTATCAGTCAAGTAGTTCCATAAATCCATGAACTAATATGACTTGTGCATACAATTTCATATAATAATAGGCTAAATTAGTTTTTTTGTCCCTTAAGCTATTTTTTAGGTTCATTTTGGTCCCTTATGTATGAAACGTTACACAATCTGGCCCCTTCCATCACTCTCTGTCTGTGACGATGTTACCAACGTCCTACGTTTAGGGACCAAAATGAATCTACTTAGAATGTTGAGAGACTAAAATAAGGTAGCGTTTGGAAGAGCTTATTTAAGCTCCTTTTGACTTATCTGATGACATAAGCTCTTATGTAGTGTGTTTGGCAGAACTTATAAAAGTAACTTATGTCATCCCATAAGGAGTTTTTGACTTATTTTCATAAGTCATTGGAACAAGCTTATGGAATTTTAACAAGTGCTTATGACCCCTCCGTGTTTTCCCCCTTCGAATCCTCTCCTGCCCCTTTCTTCATAAGCTCTTATGACATAAGCTCTCATGCGATAAGGTCTTATGTGATAAGCTCTTAATTAAGTTGTTTACCCAAACGCACCCTAAATCTCCTTAAAACTTGGAGGGACCAAAATAAATCTACTTAAAACATAAAAGGACCATGTCAACTATTGTTAATGGCCATGTAGGACGTTGTTAATGTTGTCACAGACATAAGTGATGGAAGGGACCAGGTTGCGTAAAGTTTCGTACATAAGGGACCAAAATGAATCTAAAAAATAACTTATGGGAAGAGGGAAAAAAACGAATTTAGCCTACAATAATATGATGGATACTTACAAATTGAGGTTCATATATGATGGTTTTGCAATAAAATAAAGAAGAAAACTCACAGGGTCATATTGGTCAACAGAGAGGATGTGGACGGGGCAAGCTCTTCGTTCAGCTTCGCGAGCAAGACGCTCAGCTGCATCCAATGCATTGCCGGTCTGAGTGGCATACAGTATCAAAAGCTTCTTACGCCGCTCTTGCATTTGCTGCATGCCTTCCAACAATTGAAAATATAAGAGACTCAATTGGTGCTACTTCGCTTAAAATGATTTGGGAGTAGCTGAGTGAAGAAATAAGAGACGAATTAGAATAGGGAAAAGGAGAGTTCTGACCTGTCTTGGACGGAGGGAGGAAGCGCTGCTAGGAGGACGGCGGATGACGGACAGAAGCGCCGCCGGAGAGATGTGCTCTGCTAGAGTTTAAACAGAGGGTAACGAGGACTACTAGGAGAGAGTGGGACGGTGGGTAAAGAAAGAGCAAGCTAAAAGAAAGGGGAAAAAACGAGAGAAAGAGTTTTTTTTTTTTTTTTTTTGATATATAAAGTTTATGTGAGTTGAGTAGGGGGCTCACCAGGCTAGGGCAAGCCTCAGGACTCAGAGAGTGCTTACAGAGGTACTTATAGATTATCCACCAACGAGGTCCTCACATCGGCAGTGAGATTCGAATAAAGGTAATAGAATCAATTTTATGATTAGATATATTTATGACAAAATAGATAGATTGGTGCTATACTTTTTTTACTTCACATCGGTCATGTAAGTTTTTTTTTTTTTAAAATTTTGGTCGTACACGTTACATTTTGTTTTTACTTTAGTATTTTCTGTCAATTTCGACCTAATGCCGTCAGTTTTGACTTAATGTGGCTATCACGTTAGTCTGACACGTAGCTTCTGATCTGACTCCGTAAGTTTGAAATTGATGGAAATGACTAACGTGGAAACAGAGCGTAACATGTTCTTATAGGACCGACGTGAAAAGAAAAGAAAAAGTATAGAACCAATTTACCTTTTTTTCATATATTTGTTAAAAAGCTATTTGAAGATAATAAAATTTGGATGATCAATGATGTAAAAAAATTATTTTATATATTAAATTTCAAAAAAGAAATAAGATTATTTATAGATTAATAACATGTGTTTGATAGTTAATTGTATATATAGAGGTGAAATAGGAAATGAAGATTAGTTTTCAAATAATGAGATTGTTAAATAATCTTAATATTTGTATTATTTGAATATCAAAATGAGATAACAAAATTCATCAACAATTTTTATGGTTAATGTAGTTTAAAAATGTTAAACATAGTTAATGAAGTGTTGAGTTTGATTAATGGATATACTAACATATCACAACTTATTAACCATCAACTGAACTTCATTAATCATGATTTTGAACATCATTAATCACAATTATCAAGTGTTCAAACATAACCCTTCAGGTGTTCAAACAAGTGATTTAAGTTTAGCAAAATAGGTTGGTAGAATTCCATGTGTTGCATGTGGAAGCTGAAATTATTTCTTGGTTTGTTCACACTACATGGAACCTCTATTAATAAAGCATGTTTCATTCGTTTGATTGAAGTACAAGAATTTGTAGGATTTTTTAGTGATAAAGTGAGGGGTTTTCATCTTTCATAGACTAATCCAACAGGCGCTTGATTTTCAAGGATCAAAGTAGAAGTTTAGTCGATATTATAATTATTTTTTATATAGTGTAATATTTTTCTCTGTTTGTATTATAATTTTTTCCTCAATATTAATAGTTTTAATTTTCACATTAAAATTTGGTGTTTTTTTTTTTTTTTTTTAAAAAGATCCCAATTAACTCATGCTAACATTTGAGAAATGTTATTTGAACATCAAAATGGGATAATAAAATTCGACAACAATTTTCATGGTTAATACAATTCAAAAATATGGTTAATAAAGTGGTGAGTTTGGTTAATGGATATATTAAGGTATCACAACTCATTAATCATAATTCACTGAAAATTATTAATCACGATTTTGAATGTCATTAACCATGATTTTCTGGTCTTCAAATATAAATATAGATTATATTTGAACACCTGATAATTGTGGTTAGTAACATTCAAAATCGTGTCCAATGACATTCAATTGATGGTTAATGAGTTGCAACATCTTACTATATTCATTAACCAAACTCAATATTTTATTAATCATATTTTTTAACTGCATTAATCAATAATCATGGAAATCGTTGTCTCGTTTTGTTAGCTGGTTTTGATGTTCAAATATAACAAAACCTTCTATATATGATATCAATATTGGTGAAAGGTGCTTATGCTATCCGCGTTGCTCCCGTAGGGGTCCTATGGCACAATCACATCCTTCTTGCAAAGCATCATTTCTCCTAAAGAAGTCATCTGACCCTTATTCTTTTCTGAAGAACCCCCCGGTCAGATTAGAATATGGTTGGTTAAAGACAATTTCTAAAAGAAAGAATAAAGATACTCACAAACAAGGACCACCCATTTTATGAATGTTTGTATTCTGGCTGCTTACCTTCCATTTTCTTTGCAATTCCTATGTGCTTTTGACCCATTACAATGAAACTTTCACGTGGATATGTATATAGTTAGAGCGAGACTTCAGGCATGATGGAAGAGATTTTATTTAAGCCCATATAATATGAATTTATGAACTCATAATATAATCAAAGAGATTTTATTTAGGCCTTATAATTTTTTTTTAATCCCCTATATATCTTGTAATTATTTATCAATTTAGTTCCCTGTCACACTTCCATTACAAACTCTACAGTGATTACAAATAAGTCACTTAAAACACATTTGGATCCACCTCCAATTTTCCAAAAGCACCGCTTCAATGACATTGTTGTAATTTTTTTTTTCTTTTTTTTTTTTTGATAATTTAAAAATTCCATTAAATCAGTCTACGTTAAGCATCAAAGTGAAACACTCTCCCCACCTTCTAGGAAGGGTTGAAGAGGAACACCCTATCATGTGCTCAAAGATAGACACAAAAATTACATCAGTCTAAAAGATCAAAAATCTGTACATCCATAAGCATATCAGTAAACTAACTCTTCTTATGTAATGTGAAAGTTACGAGGGACAACATTGGGTTTGTTTGAATTTACGTTTAAAAGAACATTCAACGAAAAACATAGTTTTCAATGCACAAACATGAAAACATCAATTTGTTGCTTTCACAGAAACAAAGGTTTGAGTCCATTCTAACGTAAATCCAAATATACATTTCCACGTCTGTGTCAATGAGAAAGTAGAAACATACACAGGCTTAGTGATGGTGTGATTATGATATGGTAATAATAACATAGCACAATCGATTAGCAACACATATTCACAAGAGGATGACTGAATTATGATAAGATCATAATTATATTAATACGAGGGATCAAATTGAAAAAGAAAATTAAAAAAAATAGAAACTGAGAAAGGCTTGTATTTTTTCTGTATTCTGCTATAAAGGTAATTTTCTATTACAAACTGGAATATTATTTTAGAGTGTGTTTGTTACAGATTATGAGATGAAAAAATCACATTTTTAAGTAAAAAATCATTTTTAATGAGTTTAGGTGTGTTTGTTTAAGCTTTTCATAAAAATGTTTTTTTAAAAAAAAAAAATTTTAAGGTTAAAATGAAAAGCTACTTTTATTAGCTTTTGGAAAAAAAATACTAACCATTTTAAAAATAAAAAAATAAATTGTGATTGTAAACAAACACAAAACAGCTCTTGCTTTTTTTTAAAATCTCTAAAAGATAATCTCTAAATTATTGAATATCAAAATCACTTTATTTTTAATCCGTAACAAAGAGGCTATTAATCACCTGAAACAAACAAACTAAACCAGTTACACAAATAATGCCTATCCGACCCAGTTTGAGTTTTTACAAATACAGTAAGACTCTTGTACATCCTTGTACATGGATATTAAAAGTTGAAAAAAAATGGTACCATAATTACCATTGTACTATTCTAACCAATCATCATGCATATTCTACAACACTATATATAAAATTGTAGACTGATATCTCTGAACTCTTAACAGAAAACAACACACCCCTTATGCATAACAGAAGTTACTACTGGTTCAGGAAGTTGCTGATGTGAGATATCATTTCTTGTGTCCGAGTATGGGAAAGCTGATAATTATGCAGCACTTGGAATGCATGGCCTACCCCTTTATAGATAACTGTTTCAACCCTTTTCCCTGCTTTCACCAAAGTGTTTGACAAATCCAAATTTCTGTCTTTGAGTATATCCATTTCTGAAACACATACCATAATGGAAGGAAGCCTCAGATCCCTCAACTTGGCTTGTGCAAGAAGAGGGTTGCAATAAGGGTGGTCACGGTTAGCACCAATAGGAAGTGCCAAACGCCAATAAGTATCAGAAACTGATAGAGTTAATGCTGAATTTGGTGGCTGATGATAATGCTTCTCAGAGAAAGTTCTTTCCTCTCCTCCAAAAAAAGGTTGGATCAAAACAACACCCTTTAGAGTCAATGGATTAAGAATGGTTTTTGATCCTGATCCTAGCCTTGTGGCCACAATATTGTAAGCTATGTTGGCACCAGCACTATCACCAGCTAGAAAAATGCATGATAAGTTGCAATGACTCAACCACCATTTTTGCACACTACTTGATGAGGCATTTTGTGCTTCTCTTTTCACCCACATGAGAGCATTGAAACCATCATCATATGCAGTTGGAAGACGGTTCTCAGGTGCTAGTTTGTAGTCTATAGAGACAATGACACAACTTGCTTTGGAAGCAAGGTTGGTCAAGAACTCATGGTAACACTTCCAAGCAGCTGAGCCAACACAGAATCCACCACCATGGAAGTAAACAAGCAAAGGAAGAAGCTTGGTGTGAGTGTGAAGACTGATTGATGGCACATAAATACGTGCCCATAAGTTGGTGTCTTTGTTGATTATAACATCTCTTGATGTCACACCACGTTCTGATGATGTTGCTGTTGTGCATGAGACATTAGGCACAATTGGGAGCCTTTCAACATGGCCATTTCTGTGAACTCTTATGAGTCCTTCAATTTCTTCTGTGATGAAATCACGTTGGTGATGAGTGTTGTTGCTTACTTGTTGGTTATGACCAAGTGAAATGGTAGCCATTGTAATATCGACTCTCTTTGAAAGGAATTATGAAACTTTTCTTTGTGATATGGCATAATGGTGCTATGGTTAACTCCTTTTTATAGAGATAAAAAGGCTGGGTGTCTAGGCCAATGAGAAAGCTTCCAATTGTTGAGAAGAAGTTTTCCATGCTCTGAATTTGTACAACAAGTGGTGAGGCTCATTCACCATGTGAAAAATTCTAATAGAATATTCTGGTTTGAATTGAGTTAGAAAGGTTTGAATTGAGTTAGAAAGGGAATCTTTACTTTTTCATTTTCTGTTTTCAGAAATAATAATCTATCATCTTTGTTCATTACGTCTCCTTTTTTAAATATTTGTGCAGGAAACATTGAAAACAATTTTTTTTCTGTGTTCACTGTTTCATGTACAAATCTTTGAAAATAGGAAACAAAATGAAAACAACGTGACAGTTTTATAATTATTTTAAAAAACAGGAAACTGGAAACAAAACAAATAGATCCTTGATATTTTTACTCTCTTTTTTTTTAATCTAAGTGGAGGCTCATAAGAAGCCTTACATGGGGAGGGGATACGGAAGAAGGGAAAGAGAAATAAGCGAAGCGCATTGATGAGTTTGAACTCGTGCGCTCATGATTCATGTCTCGAAGTTTAACAAACCAAGCTGACTCAAGAAAATATAATTTTTACTCTTTTTGATTCCAACTAGATTTCCATTTTCTTGTCCTATAAAATTATTATGTGAAATCCTTTATTTCTTAACCACGCTCTTAAAGCACACAAAAAATGCAGCATGAACTTAACATAGCGAATCTGATTGAATGATTGAATGTTCAGGATAAGGATTATTCTCATGATCTTATCTAGTATATGTGAATGCAGCATTTCACGTGATACTTTTGTAATAAGCATGAGGAGTATAACAACTTGCACAGCCATTATGAGCTTTAAATTCTGTTACTTTGTTCTGTTTATAAGCAGGAAAAAATTATATGGAGTCATAGACATTCTTTTCTGTTTGAGATTTTGATAATCCATAAAGTGAATTGAACTAGGACGGGACGGTTGCTCCTGGCCGGTTAATCCCTCTGCAATATTCTTTTGTTTCTTTGTTCATAAGTACAAATTATACTCTCTGATTGATCTTCAATATTGGTATGTCACATGCATAAATACCAATGTAAGCTTATCCAATCAACGAAATCAATCAATCAACCTCTTGAACAAGTTGATGTCTAGGTCTAGTCCACAATTAAGATATAACTAGAATAATGTTCGGTTTGCTCCCGGGTTCGATTCTTAGGATGCGGTGTTAAAATAATGTTTGGCCAGCGGAAGCCACGTCCCACGAACAATATTTAGTCCTTCGCTAACAGTGTTGGGATATACTAGGTTTAGAACCGAAAAATAAAAAGATAACTAGAATTCCTTCATGACACAAGAACAAAGGCTTGTAAATTTCAAGCTCCATGCATAACCATAAATATATGGGGTATCTGCATTTTTTCTTTTTTTCTTTTTTTAAAATCTTTCAAATACGATATGAAACAAAATTTGATTAAAAAAAAAGAGCCTACTATCTTAGACAATTTACACATTCTTCTTGTATGATAATTAGACTATATGAAAACTTCCTCTCGTTTTTTTTCAAAGTGATAATACTCATAGATAATACATATTTAAAAATGTAGATTGTGTATGTAAATATTTTACTATTATAAACGTCCTTTCAAAAAAATTAAAAGGATAAAAGTAAACATGAAACAGTTTACGTTTATTTGAGAGAGAGTAAGGATAATTTTGTCTTTTTGGGTAATATGTTCATGGGACAAAAAGTTGTCTCATGATTTGGCAAGGGACAAAATTTTGGGTTTTTGTCCGGTTCTTCACCCTTTTTTTGTCCTGTTCCACTACCAGTTTTCAAATCAAACATGGAATAATTATTTTTGTTTTGTCCAGTCCCTTAGTTTTTTTTTTTTCTCCCAAATCAAACGCACTATTAGTGTCTATTTGGTTAAGATTCGGGACAACCTAGAATCAATTCTGGAAGCAAAAACAATTGTTAATAGAATTGAAAGTTATTGTTCTTGTGTTTGGGTGGCAAAATCGTTGTGGATAAAATTGATTTTGGGTTTGTATAATTGATTTTGATGGAAGCAAGAATTCCTAACTTTTGCGTTGAAAAAATCAATTCTAGGTGTGTAACCCACAAAATTCTTTATATTTAGATATCAAAAGTGATTTTACTTTTATCATTCAAACGAAATCAATTCTTTTGAACTTACTTTTAAAATATCATTATTAAACACAAATTAATTTTTTAAAATCAATTTTTTTCTAATAATAATTCTTCATAGTCAATTCTACCAAAATCTAAAACAAATGATCCTATACTTAATTGACCTGAATGGACCATAGACACCTAGAGTACTGAAATAAAAGGATATTCCTCCAATTCCAAGTACATGCTAATGGACAGTTAACTTTATTCTTTAGATATCCCATATCTGTTTACAAATATGCTTTCGAGTCCTCTTAGATCTTCATATTCTAATTTTCGATTTCATTTCTTTCTTATTTCCTTGAAAATTGAAAAGAGACAAAACAATTTATTTTATTGAACCAACATGATATGGCACGGTTGGTAGATAACCGGGTCCATTAAACATGTGGTCAGGGATTTGATTCATGGCTCATGTGTATAGAAAATCATCTGTTGGGAGATGTCAGCTTCCAGATACCCAGGTTCACCCAAAAAATTTATTCTATTGAGAAAAAAGGAAAGAAGGAAAAAAAACCACTTCGGTCTTTAAATTATTTTAGAACACCATATCTTATATGTTGATTTTACTACTAAATTATAAGATTTAATTAGTATGTGGTGTCAGTAAAAAAATTATATAATCAACCAATTATAAATTGATACATATCATTAAAAATATTTACATGATTTTTATTATAATTACCTTAAATGTCATATATAATATGATTTGTGATTATACATGATTAATTGAAAGATTAAACTCTAAGTTTTAGACTATCCATGCTAGTGTCTAGCTGGGCATTGTAAAGAGATGACTATTTGCTGACTAACCCCACTTTCTTTTTTCATGAAATGGAAGCAGAGAGAGTGGTAGTTTTGATCCCTTACAACCAATATTGTTGGGATTAAACATGATGGTAGACACCCAACCTCCACAAAGGCTTTCCCTTAGTATGGACCAACCAAATCTCACCATTTAGATATGGATCCTACCTCCATTTGGAATGCAAGGGGTGCAGGACTTCATCAATTAGGTCATATATAATAGGACAAAACTTAAGATATAATTCCGTAGATATATTAGGTGTTGTTTTCCAATGATAATAGGATATGTGTAATAACCCATCAATGAAAATTTAATATGTACAACGGTTGTTACACATGTCCTATTATTGCTATTGAAAAACAACACCTAATGTATCTAATTATCTATATATAAAATTATACTAAGTTTTGTCCTAAATAATATATGCATGCACCAAACAATATTTGTGGGGCTTCTATGACTTGAACCACTGGTTATGGGTGTTGAACAGCAGGCAATAGCTCAAAATGGCGACAACGCCCATACCTGAGTGAAGTAGAGATCTTCTCTATTTTTTTGTCTCTATTTCCCTTCAATTTAGGAGAGAGATAGACACAAAGGAGAGATTTGTATTTCAAACTTTTGTTATCATTTAAGAAAAATTAAATAATTAAAAAGCTTTTGTGTCTATCTCTCTCCTAAATGGAAGGGAAATTGAGAGAGAGGAAATGGAGAGGATCTTTACTCGCCTAGTGAGAATAGGAAGCATAGTTCCCTACAAGAGTAAAAATCACAGGCTGGACACCAAAACCAGTTGTGGACTTTGGGTAAAGGTCTTAGGTGGTTGATGGTCGGGGAAACAAAACCTTTTTTTTTTTTTTTGTAGCTGCAACCTAAACCAAAGCAAGTGCCCTACAAAAGACAAATTTAAGAGTATTAAGGTCTTGCTAACTAGCCCTATGCTGGTTAGCATTTACCTTATATATATTTTAAGAGTTTAATTTCTATACACAGTTAGTATAAAACATTTTTACATAGGCTTCCAATAGTATCTCGATAAATCAGTATTATTGTTATTTCTCTCTCTCAGTTATGAAAATAAAAACACATGTCAAAATATCAGTACGTGGATGTCAGTGTAAAACGTTTTATACTGACAATACTTACTACTTTAATTCATATTTTAAAATATAATAACATATTATGAGATATTCTTCTAATATTTTAATATAGCCTCAATCAATACGAACACCATTGAGCTAGGTGATGACCAGGGAAGGGAAGGCCAACGCTATAACGACAACTACATGCTGCACACAATCAATGTTGGAAAAATATTTTTCAAAATAATTTGTTTTAAAAGATTTTAAATATATCTTTAATTATTATTTATTACAATTAATATTTTACAACAATCAAAAGCGTGACACAAATTAGTCAAAGAATCGCTTTGGATCCATTCCAGCGGTGCAACCAAATTTTTTATACACATACTGCATGTGGTAGTCATGAGTATTGGAAGTCTTTACATGCATCTAACGATCCAAATAAATAATACATCCATTAAATGGTTGATGTTTTGCCGGAGAGAGACTGAAGAGGAGCTATTGCAAAGGATCCAAGTCGGTGAACTATTAGAGATGAAATATGCATATTAATCTTGTGATCTAGAATAGCTCCAACGAGAGAGTGAGAGCTACATCGGCACAACCTATAGGCAAAATTGTTTCCCTTTCCTTCTATTATCAAGGTATCATTTTTTACATTTGCTTGTATATAAAAAATATCATAATATCTTCTAACCTTGTAAGGAGACGTGTCTTTCTCTTCCCCCACTCTTTTTTTTTTTTTTTTGTACCATAAAAATATGACAATATGAAAAATAAAACATACTTATTTGGAATTATAACTTTTGTTGAAAGTTATTTTTACTCTGCTTGTTGTTTTCACCTTTTGACTTTCTAAGCCAACTAATTATTTATATTATAAAATTGAAAATACGTAATTTTCTTAATTTGCGATTTGTTTGGCAACTAACAATCAACTTTTACTAAAAAAAATAGCGGGGGATCAGCCTCATGCGTGATTGGTTGGCAACCCAACAACGTGAATCGCTAGTTGGCAGTTAGCACTATTTTTTTAAGCCAAAAATGTATTGAATCGAGTATAATGGATACCTGAAGCAGTACACAATGTAACAATGTCAATCACTGCCTGTAAAATTCTACATATTCTTTATATTAAGATAAGCAGATCAATTATATAACATGGATTCCATTATAAAAGTTGATACATCCCTTAGACCCTTAGATTTAACCAACAATAGTGCTAATAACTATTAACTAGTGGATGGTACACATGTTAAATAATTAGTGCGGAAGCACAAAATTTTTGTATCATGCTTTTTGTTTCGTGTATATTGCATGATTTAAGATAAGCTAAGCAGATAAGACAAGGAACTAGAGCTGGGTATATGGGCCTGGGCCCGCGGACGATCCGTTTAACCCGTGATCCGTGCGAGTTAGGACCATACAAATTGTAGGCTCGTTTAAATGCGGGCTTATTTAGCCCGGTCCATTTAACCCGCGGTTTATACGGGTTCGGTCCGCGGGTTAGCGGGCCAACCCGCGGGCCAAAAATATTAATGCAAAATATAGGTTCATATATGAATATATTATGCATATTATAATAAAAAAATAATTATTATATGCAAGTGACTATTTATTTGGGATGTCGTCTGTGCAATTGATCCTTATTTGCAAGCTTAAATATTTAATTAAACCCTATAACCAAATTAAACCATATATAAGCTATTGTGAGCTAATTTGAACTTCTCAGGTTAGTTAAAATTGAGTAAATTTTGCAAGTATTACTACTTTTGGTAAATTTTCTTTATATGATTTTGGATATTTAGGAACCATGCTTCTAATAAATTTTTTAAAAAATAATTAATTTTTTTATAAAAAACAAATTTTCAATTTTAAATGAGTCCGCGGGCCGGCCCGTTAACCCGCGGGTTAGGTGGGCCGGACGCGGACTAGAGAAAATGTAGGCCCGTTAGCTACGCGGGCCAACCCGGTCCAACCCGTTTAACTGCGGGTAAATGCGGGCTGGGCTTAAACGGACCGGGCTGGCCCGTATACCCAGCTCTACAAGGAACAAACTTATATGTCCACTTTAAGGAAATTTTCCATATCATAAATATGCTACATTTGTATCTTCTAATTTGTCGCCATCTATTGTAAAAAAAAAAAAAAAAAAATTTGTCGGCATGTTTACTCCATTTATGTACACAGGGTCACCGCCCATTATCTCTCGAATCAAATTAAGGTGACGGATTTCACCAACTTTTTTCAAAATTTGCGGTTTAACCGAAAGTAACTAACTAAAGGATTGCGTCAAAAAAAAAAAAAACTAAGGGATTTAGATCCTTTTACTGTTTTTTTTTTAAAAAAAAACAAACAGAATCAATTATATTGGAAAAAAAATCAGACAAAATTTTTAAGATGTAACTAATGAACCAAGTGGTTGAGTGCAAGTAGTTAACGTATTGCTATTTAAAGACGAATCGTTCTGGCTCTATCCGAGTTCGATCCTTAGGTATGTAACAATCCTTGGTCAGGTTTTACTAACCGCGCGGCCGACTCGGAGATTAGTCCCATAACGTGTCCACTGGATCTAAGCCGTGAGGATACTTCGAGGGCTCACTCGATCCCAAGGACTCATTAGAGTGAGTATCAAACCAAAAAAATTGTAACTAATGAACCCTATAATCAATCATGATGGGTTCATACATGCTAAACATTATATCTATATCTCTCTTGATCTCAAAGAAGAGGATTCATTTTCCTAAACTACATAATGCTTCTCTTAATTATTACTATATAACGAGATATAATGTCATTATTACAAGTATTGTGTATGTTTTGTCAGAAAATTGGCCAAGTGTGCTCAGATCAACCTTGGTGACCAACATGTGGTTGATTCAAGTGGTAAATGGCTTGGACACCTTAAGCAAGATGTCAAGGGTTCGAATCCTGGCTCTTGTGTATGGAGAAAACCTGGTTGGGAGGGAAGAACCCACCTTGTGTGTCCAACAAGTTTCCCAATAGATATTAGTCACTGCTAACGGCGGTGGATACTTCGTACCTATATTCATGGTTATATAAAATATATATATATATATATATATATATATATCAACCTTGGTGTGGAAATTAAAAGTTTCAATATTCAATAGGTCCCATTTTGGAAGATTATATACCAAGAATCTAAATCTCTCATGCAATTAAATCACTTGACGTCGTGGAGCTTCATGATCCACTGAACCAAGTCGTAGACATACTCATAGAGAAGTAGCTCAACAATTTCAATCTTTATACTAGATAATGAGGCGCCCACTTACATAAGTTTCAGGATGATAAAAGTCAACATTCTTCCCTTCCCCAAATCCATAAGAGCCTGTCAAGTTTCAAATCCCATTGATATGCAAAAGGGTTTCCATCTTTATTCTTTAGGTTGATTATTCCCTCTTTCAATCCTTCTTTTTGACCATCTCCATCCATACGTGTACACATTAAACCACTGAAATAGTACTGAAAGGGATCAAGCTCCCCTTTGACCTAAAGTGTCCCTTTCTTCTCGCATCAGATTAATGCTCTAGGTTCTGTTCAATTTATCTAGGATGGAGATAATTTTGTAATCTCTAATTAATTATATGAAAGACAAATTACTTTGATGACATTGACCACGACAAAGAAGCTTACAAAATTGTTACTTTCTTTAAAAAAAAAAAAAGTTGTCACATTTAGGTTCCGTTTTGATAACACGGCTTACAATTTATTAGATATTCCCTCTTCATATAAGTGTTTTTGTCTAAAACAAAAAGAATAAATAATAATAATCTTTGGATAAACTTGAATAAGTAACTTATCAACTTTAAAAAACTATTTTAAAGTTATTTTGGAAAGTTAATTTTTTTAGCTTATTGGAAAATCAAGCGTCAAAGTTTATGCAAAAAGTTATTTTGCATATTTTATAGATAGATCTAAAAACACATATCGAGTTGTATCCAAACATTAAATAACTTAATTTAAAAGAACTTATGGCATAAATAAGCGCTTAAATAAACTGATTACCCACTCATGTGACATGTTGTTACTCAGCGACGTTGTTATAAGGTTGAACAACCATGTGCTGCCAATTAACCCCAGTCTTCCTTCATGATATTTGTTGCTCTCTCCTGTGGACGTAAGTCACATGTGTGGCCGAACCACTAAATCCTGGTGTTCTTCTTTTACTGTTTTTCTTCCATTTTCGTTTTGTCTTTGTTCAAGACGATTTGCATTGTCCTTGTGTTTTGTTATTATTGCTTGGTGTTGTGCTATATGTTCTTTTAGTGCATTGTTTGTTCTTGCATAGTTGTTGGCTTGGTTTGTTTCATTAACACAACAAGTGGCATCATCTATGAGAAAAACACGAAGCAGGGCTGTGAGGAGCAAAGGGAGCAAGAACAAAGAAGGAATAATCGATTACCATAATTGATTACTGTGCGAATCAAGAATGAAGCAAGAAAGGTAAAATAATGGAGTGATTTGTGAGAAATGGAAAAAGGTGTATAGAAGTAGAAATAACAATCTTGGGGTAGTTCTTGGAGGTACCCTGTGGAAGACATGGAAGGCA
Organism: Echinosophora koreensis; assembly: GCA_035048595.1. Classification (NCBI taxonomy): domain Eukaryota; kingdom Viridiplantae; phylum Streptophyta; class Magnoliopsida; order Fabales; family Fabaceae; genus Echinosophora; species Echinosophora koreensis. The sequence continues at coordinate 2,418,370 of JAPCYP010000046.1, forward strand.
AGAATAAGAGGCAAGATTGAGGGTGTTTCTATTGTAAAGCACTTTGTATCTTTATTATCAAAATAGGGAGAAGATTTGTTGCTCTCTCCCACAGACATAGGTCACATGTGTAGCTGAAGTGCTGAACCACTAAATCATGGTGTTCTTCTTTTATTATTTTTCTTCCATTTTCATTTTGTCTTTGTTCAATTTTTTTTTTTTTTTTACGCAAGGTGATCCTGTCACCATAATTCATTGATAAAAAGAAGAAAAACAAAAGAAAAAAAATCATGGGAGAGCATAAACCAAAACACATGCAAAGGAAACAGAGTCATTTAAATCTAGCATTAGGATTTCTATTCTTCCTCAGATTATATTTCTGAGACTTAGACATAACTACTATGAAATCAGAATCAACTTCAGCAGCATTATCGTTATTAAGCTGCTCTACTAAGAGAGAGTCATTCTCTAGGTCATCTCCATCCCTATTTCCAAAAAAATTAGCAAGTATCTACATACCATGAGAAACATTGGGATGCATAGGGGTTGAATTAGTCTCAGGAGTCTCAAGATTCTTACCAATAATTGTTAAATCACATGTAGCCCTGGAATCGTGCATCGGAGTCGGAGTATTCTTGGTTGAAGAGTCAAAAATAGCTGCAACAAAAGTTGAGATCTGTGGAATGCAATTTGAGACATGATTAGGAGACTCGTCATAAATGGTCTCAACCGAATCATTGTCATTCAAATTATCACCTAAAGATGTATCAACCTATTCATTGTCTTCATCCGGTTTTTGCTCCAGAACCTTAACTGAAACATTGTCAATCAAAATTCCATCTGATGATGTATCAATCTGACCATCAACTGGTTTTTGCTCTGGAACCTTAGGAACATAAGCTTGCTTAGTCTTCTGCACCAAATGCGGACCATTATGCATCACGTTCTCCTTGCCAAATTTACAAGTCGAAGTCAAGTGCCCAATTGATTTACAGTGAGAACAAAAAGAAGGAAGCTACTCATATTCGATACTGACATGAAATACAAAACATTCACACTTCAACCATAATCTCCTTGAGCAACTTCCTTGTTAGATCAACATCCACTAAAACTCGAGCATAGTAACTATATGCCCTAGTATGGGTAGCTTCATCCAAACTTATTGGAGTACCTAAACCGCCTTCAATTTCAAACAATAATTTCGAGCGCCAATATTGCTGTAGCAAGCCATGAATTCTAATCCAGCATTGAGCATGTGATTGTTTCTGCTTATTAGGAATAAAATCTGGAGACCACTGAAAAAGACGCAATAGCCATGGTTGAAGGTTCCATGACCCAACAGTCAAGACACTACGCAAATCCTTTTGAGAAGCAAAACTAAATTCATAGAATCATTTTCCCAACGGAATCATTGCCATTGACCCAAAGGCTTCCATAGTTTTGAAATTTTGTCAGGTAAGTCGGAGATCTTTACAAGGATATCACCCTTCAACAACAAGCGGCCATGAAGATTGTTTTAGTAACATTCCAACCCTATTTGATATTCATCCTCAGATATTTTGATAAAGACAGAGTCTTCCTTCACGTACGGCCGAGGAAGCTGACTAATCTGAATGTCAAACGAATCATTCAGGGGCTGAGCAAAAGATTTTCGCTGTGGAAAATGTGAAGCTTTCGAAGGAGATTCCGGATTGAGAAATGCCCAAGGACAAGCCATTAGACAACTGTCACAATCCAAATCAAGGAGAGAAAGCCAACGCAAAACTCAAAACACAAAGACCAGGAACAGAAGGGGACGATGGAGAAGGAAGCGGCGAACGACGGAGAAGGATGCAGCGGGCGGCGGACGAGGATGTGGCGGAGCTGGGTCCACTGCCCAGAGACAACGATGGTGAGATTGGTGCCCACAGACCACAGACGACAGAGGCAAAGTGACGACGCTATATTTCTTATACTGGCGGTGGCGATAGGTTAGAGAGCGCAATGGACCCGAGAGAGAGAAAATCTCATCTCGTCATGCCGATTTCTTAGTTTACAAACAATCTCATTTTACAAATATTTTATTTTTCAAAAAGTTAATTTAACTGTTGTCTTTGTTCAAGTTGATTTGCACTGTTCTTGTGTTTTGTTATTCTTGCTTAGTGTTGTGCTCTATGTTCTTTAAGTGCATTGTTTTTTCTTGCAAAGTTGCTAGCTTGGTTTCTTTCATTGTTTATAGAGGTGTTTTGTGACCCAAAAACCCAACATTATTATATGGCAACAACAATGAGGGAATTGATGGTGGTGACACTAGAAGACAACATATAAAAAGAAGAAGAAGAAGAAAAAAAAAAGAAGAAGAAGTAAGATGCTATACCTTTGATTGCCTTCTCTAAATTTCATCCTTCCACTTTTTATATGTATGATTACTAGCTAATAATAGATGGAAGATCCATCTTCCATAAAATATGGAGGACTTGAGTAGCAACTTTGTAATGTTTGTAAAAGCAATAAGTGTTTTCAAAATGCACTTTTCGTCCCTCAGCTTAATCACCTTGTCGAATAGTCCCTTCATTTTTTTTGTGTGTGCCAAATACAGTCCTCTTATAATTTCAAACTTGCAAAGCATCCTCTCATCACCATCTTATCTAAAGACTAATGGATGGTGTCTACATGCTAATGCTCGATGCCACGCGGCAAAGCAAATAATATAATAATATTTAAAAAAATTGAATTAATAAAAATAATATTTAATAAAATATTTATTAATAAAAATAAATGTTTAATAAAAATAATTTTGAATAATTATGAAACTTTTGCATGCAATATAAATGAGAGAAACAAGTGAAAAATTAGAAACCTCTTGTTAATTAGGGTTTTCATTTACAAACCATTAGTTGGAAGTATGGGTTTGGTGAGAAATTGAGGAAGTCCGTACAAACCTTCATGAAAAACTTTGTTCTTGTGCAAACAATGACTCCCCTTCATAAAGAATCTTGTCTAGACACGACCCTAGGACTATAAGAGGACGATATGGGTTTCGATCATAGAGACCCACGATATTGGGGAGGGACAAAAGCCCAACTACACATTCAAGTAAGTGATTCTGCTTTGTTTATTAACTTTTTCATTAGCATGATTTTCTTAGTTGTTTGTTTCTCATTTGTTTGTTGTTTGTTTGTGATTTTATCCATCATTCTTCAATTTATATATTATTGTTTGTGGTGATTGATCCCTGAATGTTATTTTCCATGTCTTAATGTTGGGGTGGGGTCTATGTATAACCAATAAGTTAGCTGTTATAAGTTTGTTTGACCAAAGTATAGGTGTTTGGTAAACAAACTTATCTCATTAGCTTAATTATAGCTTATGTTCATAATCTATTTTATTTATCTTATCAACTTTTTCTCATTTTTACCCTTATTAGTTTAACGAATTCCTATTTTACCCGAGCCCTACGTTATAAAATAAAATTGATATAAAATATTATATAAACATGCCATTTCATTTATATCATCCAATAAAAATATTTAAAAATAAAATAAAATTTAAAATCAATATTCCTATTATAAAGATTTACTTAGACTAAAAAATATCTAACAATCCTATAAACATTACCTTTTATATCATTTTATATTTTATATTTTTATTTTTTACACTTGGTCTACCAAGAACTTCAAATTCAATCAGCTAGCTTTTTAGCTATCAACTATCAACTAGAAGCTAACTTATCAGCTATTTTTACCAAACAAAACCTTAATAATATAGTTTGCTATTACAAGTTTGAGCACAATTTTGTTGTTATCATAATTAGAACAGTGTTATGAGCTTCAACATATTTTGGTTTGAGCAGTTACAAAGGTTAAGCAAAATTGGAATTGAATTTGGTAAAGCAAAGTTGAGAACTTCAACAAATCATAACCGAATACACAAACTTCAACTTAACATTGCAATTACTCATTTGCTGCCACTTACAAAGTTGATGCTACATCCTTGATATCAATAATACTAATTAAATAATGCAACTACACATCATGAACTACACATTATTCCTTCTCTAAGTTTTGAAAATTACAATGATGACCCAAGACCTGATTGGAAACCAAAATAAATATTTCTCTTTCATCTTCAACTCATCAACCTTCCTCTATAATGCTCTATTAATCTTCTTCTCCATTTCATTAACTTCAAGGTCATGTCCAAAGAAGTTACAACCCCTTTTATTGCCTTACAAGAGTAGCATAAACCGTATTAAGTGTGGATCAACGCCATTCATTACAAAAAAAGCCTCTTACCGACGAATAAAAGCAGTCGAAAATGCCAAAAACCATCGAATACCGTGTTTCTGATGGCTTTCCGATGGATCCAAATCCGTTGATAATAAGTTTCGTTGGTAATGGTTACCAACGGAATTGGGTTCTCAGTCGGTAGATGAAATATCCATCGGTAATTACTTGGGCAGGCTGCTTCATTACCGACGGAAAAAGGCGTCAGTAATTCCCTCAATGCCTTACTGAGGGCCTTTTCGTTGGTAATGGAGGCCCTCGGTAATCTTTAAAAGATTACCGAGGGACTTTTCAGTCGGAAATCACATTCAATTTTTTGTTTTAAATTAAAATAAATGAAAAATTTAATTTTTATTTAATCAAATCTAAATTAATTTATTTTATACATTATATAAAATTTAAATTTAAACTAAAAATAAAATTTTAACTTTAATTAAATTAAAATTAAATTAAAATTAAAATAAATAAAAACATAAAAATACAATATCCATACAATGTAAATAAATCCGTACAAAACCCTACAGCTACCAAAACCCTACAACTACCAAAACCCTAGAAGTGTAAATATCCTAATAATCGCTATAATAACCATCATGCTTGTCCTCACGGGTGGAGGCAAGGTGATCCGGCGTCAGATGATCATCAGGTTGCCGTCGAGACGACATACAGCCATCTAACTGCTGCTCAGGAACGTCAGTAGTAGTGGTAGAAGGCTGGCCGGCATGGAGCACGCCTGTAGAACGGTGTGCCTCTCAGGTGGGAGCACCTCGAACACAGCTTCGACCACCTACGAGAGCCTGTTGCCTCATGCACTTGTTTTCCTCCCTTTGCTGATGCACCTCCTGTCTCAGCTGTCACACCTCCTCAGTGTCTTGTGATCCAGAAGATGCACCCTCTCAATGTGTCAAGGAAACCCCCCCCCCCCCCCCCGGGCGGTAGGTACGAGCTAGGCTCCCGGTACCGTAAATCTGCCCCTTCTTCTTCCCGCCGGCCACATCAACCCACACTGGGTCTCAAGTCTCTTTGCCTCGGTGGGATCAAGCTGGGAGGGATCCGAGGCACCAATGCAAGAGACAGCCTTAGATGCTACTTGAGTAAACCTGACAGAGAACTCCTCCTATTATCAATTATGCAAAAACATTATATTATTAAATTATAATAATTAATAAATAAATAAATCAACAAATAAAATGATATAATTTTTGCTCACAGCCTGCCTGGACCTCTCGCCAGTCTCCCTGCGTATATGGGTCTACGTAAGACCTCAGGGAGATGAATCGACCGACCAAGTGCTCCTGCTGCAAACGGCACACAAATGACAATAATCTCTTAACTACTGATGGAATCCATGCTCGTCGGTAAAAAGTCGTCGGCAATGGACTATTTTCTTGTAGGGATTTTTGTTTGCAATAGGAAAAAAGCCAAACATAGAACTTACCCGAACCACAACCATAAAAATGACATCTAGGGTTGTTGGTTGTCCAGGAGGTTATTAATGGAGCTTCTGCTCCACACTTGCGTCTATGTCTTCTTATATGGATATGGAATCAATGGATGTTTATTAGATTTTTTTAATCCCTTTTTTGTTAAAACCAATTGGATTGGATCAATTTTTCAGATTCATTTTTTGAAATCGAACCAAACCAAACCAAACTTAACCATATGTATAAAATTTAATGTATATTTATTGTACTTTTTACATTTTTTTTCATTTGTGATTTTTCCTAATCATACTTATTAGTTTGATGTGACATAAATTTTTACTATTTTAATGTTCCCAATATAAAACTGATACTTGTTAGCTCGTAACATTTTAATTTTTAGCGTGTTGTATCTGTTAATGTTATTTAGACTTATTTTTTAGTTATTATGCTGATAAAAATTGAATCATCCAATTCAATCTAGACCTCTTTTTAATCTCACTCGATTATTCAAATTTGATATTTGATATAGAAATTAATCCAATTCAAGTCGAACTTAAAGTTTTTGTTATTGTTGGATCAGATGACTTGTTGGTTAAAAATCGATCTTAACTGATTCACAATCACCCCTACTACCAACTGAGGTTGGCGTGAGTGGTTAAAGGCCTCTCGCCCCTTAACCAAGGTCTCGGGTTTGAGCCTTGGGTATGGAAAAAACCTCAGCTGGGAGGGATGCCACCCATCGAGGTGCCGAACAAACTCCCGCCGGAGATTAGTCCCCGTCTCAGATTGACGGTGGGATACTCCTCGAAGTAGATCGAAAAAACAATCACCCCTACTGGATAAACCTTACGCTTTCATTTTACAATTGTATTCTTTTGTTCAATTCAGCTGAGCCTGATCCAAGAATTTTATTAGAAAAGCTAACAAATATGCTGATAAGTTAGCTAACATTGGTTGTGAGCTCACGACACACTTAGTGATTTTTGAGCAACCTCCTGCGAGTTCAGCACATGTCTTGCTTGTTGATGTAACGAGAGTTTCAACTCCTCGACTTATTTATTTGTAATATCTTTTTTGGGCTATAGCCCCATTATTTATTAAAAAAAAAAAGACCTTATAAACGACAATGCATATTTGTGAGTGGCGTCATAACGCGAAGGATCATCCTGCCGTCCAACAGATCGCGAGAGCGAGTTCCAGAAACCCCTAAAAGATAAAACCCAATTCTCTTCTCTCTAGAGCTGACAATTTTAGTCCAGCCCGATGGGCTCACCCGAACGACCCACATTTTTAGGCCGAGCCGGGTTCATAGAATAGTAGTCCGAAAAAATTCGGGCCTGTTTGGTCCGACCCAATTAGCCCAATGGGTCAGGTGGGTTCGGGCCGGGCTGGGCCGAGTATTTTAGGGATATTCAAATATTTTTGAAAAATTGTGGTGTAAAAAATAACACCCCTTAAGTATTTAACTCATTAGGCCATTATACATGTTTGGCCCAGTCCATTACACCTCGATCTTCTTTCTTGAGTCTGCCCCATTCGTCCCCTAGGGCAACAAAACCCTCTTTGTCATCACTGTCGTGCTAATACCCACGCCACCGCTGCTCCTGCTTCCCCTTGCTCGTGCCGTCGTGCGCCACAGCTCCATCTCCGTCGTGCGCTCCAGCTTCTGCTCCATTTTTATTGTGACCTTTGGTTTGGTTCTCTCTCAACTCTCTCTCACACAAACACACACTCTATCTCTTACTCTACGCAGAAAAGGAAAAACAACGATGTCTGTGCGAGTGCTGAACCCTAACGCCGAAGTGCTGAACAAATCGGCGGCACTTCACATGAACATCAACGCCGCCAAAGGCTTGCAAGACGTTCTCAAAACCAATCTCGGTCCCAAAGGAACCATCAAAATGTTAGTTAACAACTCTTCTTCTTTTCACTCTTCATTTCCTTTTTTGCCCCTCTCACTTTCTTCTCTTTCAGGCTCGTTGGTGGCGCTGGTGACATTAAACTCACTAAAGATGGAAACACTCTCTTGAAAGAAATGGTAACCTCTTTTTTATTTTATTTTTTATTTTTTTTAAATCGTGATCTATAGTTACAAGTACATGAAAACTGTCACGATGATTTTTTTTCTTTTCATTTTGTAAAATATTAATTGAAAATGTTTTGTTTTGTCTTTGTTTTGTTTTTTGTTTTTGTGGCTGCAGCAAATCCAGAATCCGACTGCTATAATGATTGCGAGGACGGCTGTGGCACAGGATGACATTAGCGGAGATGGCACGACATCGACCGTTATCTTCATCGGCGAACTCATGAAACAATCGGAGCGATACATCGATGAAGGTTAACGAGTTTTGGTTGCTTATTATAGTTGTTATAATTCTGAATGAATGATAGGTAGCAATGAAAATGAAGTATAAAATGTACCTATTGTGATTTCTGTTAGGTAGGGTTTGTTAGATATATCAGAAGGATGGAACAGAATATATGAGTTCTGTTTTATGTTAGGTCAATTTTATAAATAGATTAGGGCATGAGATTAAAAAGCAGAACATTTTGGTTTCACTGAAAGAGTGGAACCAAAGAGAACAGAGTAGATGGTCCGGTAAAATCATGATCCAGCTTTCATCTTGGTAGTTTTACAGTTTTACTTCCCCATCCCAAACTGAAATATATGAATTACCATTAGAATCGTTATGCTTTAGCAATTATTCGAAAATATAGTTCTTTAGGGAGAGATTGAGAGAAGAGGGGAAATGCAAGTAGGGTGATGGTAAGATATCCTACAAAACAGAAAAAGACTGGAGAGCCAAAACGTGTAAGAACTCAAGAATGTCACGAGGCTGCACAATCTCTGTGTGTGGTCAACAAGAGCAGTCCCATTGAAACAAACATGAACTGTACATCAAAGAGGGGTGATAAATGTAATCCTATCCCATAATGGGTTTAGGTTCAAAGAGACATCCTGAACCTTGATTCTGTTTTTTTTCCTTTTCATCTTTCCTTCACGCATGTTAAGACTTAAGATGATATATGAATATTCTAGGTATGCATCCACGTATGTTGGTTGATGGTTTTGAGATTGCAAAAAGAGCAATACTGCAATTCCTTGAAAAGTTTAAGACTCCTGTTGTGATGGGTGATGACCCTGACAAAGAGATTCTCAAGATGGTAGCAAGAACCACCCTGAGGACAAAGGTAAATCTTATTTTATCTTTGTTTTAGATGTCATTTGACAACTAGCTTCTCAACATAGTTATCACTAAACATTATATTCTTATTATTTTTTATTTTCTTGTCTTTTGCAGTTGTATGAGGGACTCGCAGATCAATTGACTGATATAATTGTTAATGCGGTGAGTATGCATTGACATGTTAACATTTATTTTGAATTGTTGTAAATATGAAATTTTAGTTTACATATTTTGTTTGGTTATTTGAATAAGTTGATTTTGCTTTTTGTTTGAACTTTTACAACTGGATCTCATTGTGAATTTTGGTTTTGATATGATAGGTTTTATGCATCCGAAAGCCTGAGGAAGCAATTGATCTGTTTATGGTGGAGATTATGCACATGCGGCACAAGTTTGATGTTGACACACGCTTGGTATGATTTTTAACCATAGCCTTTCATTGCTGACGAGATTTTGTCATCTGTAATTCTGTATATTATTTTGATAATTATTTCTAGTGTAAATACATGTATACATCTAGGATGTTATTGCTTTTCCATCATTATGTATGCCTAAAAATTAAAATTCTTATTTCTTAGCTTAATATTGCTCTAGTGAAAGTTAGGATATGATATGAAATCAACTTAATTGACCAGGGGGTTCCTTTTCTAATTATAGTAACTAACTGACTACTGACCATTTAAGACTTTGGTTTTTCTTTGGCTAAAACCATTTTCCTGATCTGCATTCACTGAAAACCAATCAGATTTCACTCTTGCTAAATGCAGAATTGAAATCCAGTAAATGCACAACAGTATCATAGTAAAAGGGAAGTTGTTTATTTATTGTGATCAAATGCAGTTTTGCTTGTGCTGAAAGCACTTTGTAAATAGTTTTTTGTCTTATTGGTGCGTTTTTGGATTTGTAATGGAACTGAACAACTCTCCTACAACAATGATTAGTTTTTAGGAGTTTCCTTTCTTTGTTTCTTTTTCTCATTTTGTTTTAACTTTGTCGAGGATATATTATCCTCCAATCTTTTCTACTTTTATCTCTTTCTTTCTCTATTAAAATTTTCTTCTTATTGTTAAAAATGGAGAAGCTATTCAAACATAAAAAAGGTACTTCTTAGTTCAAGCACAAAAAACTTTTAACTATTCATAAAAGTTCTTTTTTAATAAAAAGCTCATATAAGAAAGGCCTTTTCTTAAAATCTCGTCCAAACCTGCTCAATAAGGTAATCATGTTTTTCACTCCTCTCTACATTCATTCCTGGCAAGCAAAGGTCAAAATAATTATCAATCTCAGTTTCCCTCCTCTACCAAATATCAACAATTATATGTTAAAACTGTCGTATCCCTCTCCATTTCCCGTCTCCTGCCAAGCGTACATTTCTTCACTTCCATTTGCTGTATATTCAGTGTCCATCTCATACTCCCAGATAGTGTGTTGATGTTGGACCAGAGGCTTAGGGTTGTTAAAAGGAGTTTTCAACCCGACCATTTTTCAATTCAACCTCTAAACAACTGTCTGGATTTTCGGAGTCTCCCATACGAGATCCAACTTTATCTCCAGGCAGGTTTCTCACTTCTTGTGTAAGTTGTACCGACATTCTTCATAACTTGATATCTCTTGGAATTGAAGATTAGGAACTCTTGCTCTACATGTATAACTGATACAGATTGCATCTGGCTCTATTACCAAATTGATGTAGGATAAGATGCCAAGGGTTTAATCTGTAGCAGTCTAGACTGGAGATCCAAAACACAACCAAAGTGAATATCTCATGATTAGAAACCAATGAAAATAGAAAAAAAGCTTCTCTTATCTATAGAATCTGAACTTGTAAATAAATTATAAATACAGTGCCTGTACTACTGTAGCATAGATAATATTCATCATCTACAATAGCACAAACAGCAACCCATATTTAACTACAATTAATCTCTTTGTTGTACATCACTTGTAATTATAGTTCACTCTATGTACTAGGTTTACCTGTGCAGTTTACCAGAGTACTCTTGCAATCAATCAGTTCATCTATGTTTTTTTTTCCCCTAGGTTGATGGTCTTGTCCTTGATCACGGTTCTAGGCACCCTGACATGAAGCGACGTGCGGAGAACTGCTATATCTTGACGTGTAATGTGTCTTTGGAATATGAGAAGAGGTAATCAAGCTCTTATTTGTCAATTTCTTCTCTCTCTCTCTAGGGAGATAATGGCTGTCAGTTTGTTTGTTTTCACCTGTTGTTTTTAAGACATGTCAGTGCATTTCAAGTTTCAAGGCATTATCATACTTAATCCTGATTGCATGGACACAAGCAAGCTGTTATAGAAGAGTGGATTATGTTGAAATGAATGTATGAACCTTTTAGTTATCCTCATTCAGTTAAATACAATTATGGGAAAAAATTGAATTTTAGATGTCATGCTACTGATGACCACATGGTGTTGGTTCTACTCAGCTGGTCTCCATTTGGTGATTTCATGGTTTCTTCTCTTCAGAAACTATATATTGTATAGGAAAATGAGTATACTCGCATGAAATATTCCCGTTAGTGTGACTCGTATGTTTTCTGTCTTACTAAGAATTAAGAAAGCCTTTGTTTACCTGAAAGGCTGAAACAAATCAAGCATTAATGTTGATCTATATCGGCAAATTAGGTACTGTCACTTAAAACGTCTTGCCCATTAATGACTTTTATGTTTACTCTTCCTTTCAAAAAGGCTTTTTCAGATGTGAGACCTATCCAAACTCATTAGTTTATATGGGAAACCTATTTCTGCATTTCCTTATCATTGCTGGCTTTATAATGATTAATATAATAATTTCTACTCAAACGTTTGTTTAACTGTTATGTCACTTTAGTCAATACTGTATCCATTATCTGGTTTTTCTGTGTCAGGTGTCAGACCTATCTGAACTCATTAGTTTCCTTATATAGTTGGATATAGTCCATGAGACTAATGAAGTCATTTCTCCTCTCAGTGAAATAAATGCAGGTTTCTTCTACTCAAATGCAGAACAGAGAGAGGCTATGGTTGCAGCTGAAAGGCGTCAGGTTGATGAAAGAGTTAAAAAAATCATTGAACTGAAGAATAAGGTAGAGAAGATTTTCTCTTTTATGTGTTGATTCTTGCTGTTCCTTTATAGTCATAAGTTTTGGCCTGTGCTTTATTGCCATTGTAGTTGTTTTATCTCACTGCTCTTGTCAAATGGCTTATGGCTTCCATACTTACTATCTATGCAGGTTTGTTCTGATAATGATAGCAATTTTGTTGTCATCAATCAAAAAGGAATTGATCCACCATCGCTGGACCTGCTTGCAAGGGAAGGAGTAAGTAACGTACCATTATGTTCAAAAAGTTCTTTAAAATTTTAGTATTGTGAAGATGGCTACTCTGTGTATAAATATTCTTTCGAACTTGATCATGCACTGGGTTCCATGTGGAGATGTAAAGTTTCTACAAGTTAATTGATAGGCACTTGATGGTTAAAATAGTATATGTGAAAGGGAGACACTAGTTAGTTTGACAGGGTGTATGTTAGTTAGTTGACAGGCTGTGATTAACTATCACTAACTGTCGGCAAAACCTGTTATGAATGTCGGAAACGTATTTCAAAATGCATAGAAACTCTTGTAATTGGGGCTTGAGCCCAACTCAACTCCACAAAACCGGCTTGTAAGATGAGGATTGCCCAAGCCTTATAAGTACTAGTTAGGCTATATCTCTAAGCGATGTGGGACTAAACACACCGACTAACACCCATGAGAATGAAGATTCCCGAGGCTGCAATGAAGGCAACCCAAAGTTGCCGCAATTAAGGCAGCTTTCCAATAGAAACATATATTGAAATTCATTGTTGTATCCAATGCACCACAGGAGTCTGATCAGTTTGTTTTGTAATTATTCGATGATGGTAGTTTTTGTTGAAGACTACTTGTCTGTTTATTTTGCAAGAAGCCTTATAGTTGAACTCTTTGGGTGTCATTTTTTGTAAACCTTACTGTCTTCGCTTTATAAGGAATGTTTGTCAAACCTGATTGTTCTGAATTGCTTTCAAATGCCATCCAATGTGTCTCCTAATTAAAAAATCACTGCAACTGTTGGAATACCCCCTGGCATCAATTGCATTTTGCTATTGTATTATGAACTCATTAGCTGACATCTGTTACTTTTTCCTTATCATATTCTATCTGCTGATGTTTTTTTTTTTGTCTTTTTAGATAATTGCCCTTCGTAGAGCAAAGAGGAGAAACATGGAAAGGTTGGTTTTGGCCTGTGGAGGAGAAGCAGTAAACTCAGTAGATGATTTGACTCCTGAGTGTCTTGGTTGGGCAGGATTGGTATATGAGCATGTCCTTGGTGAAGAGAAATATACATTTGTGGAAAATGTGAAAAATCCGTTTTCCTGCACAATCTTGATTAAAGGTACCTTGTCCTTGCATCCATATCAAGTATGTCAAGTGGATTCTTCTGTACTATGATTTTTGCATGATATTTGCTGTACATCATTTGAACAAACCTTGTGTCATTTTATTGCCACTGCTCACTGGGGGATTTAAGTTTAGATAATCTGCAATGCTGTCATAATGGTACAGGTCCTAATGACCACACAATAGCTCAGATTAAAGATGCTGTTCGTGATGGTTTGAGGGCAGTCAAGAATACCATTGAAGATGAATCTGTTGTCTTGGTAAGACCTTTTTGTTAAATTAATCTATAAATTATTTTGATACCTATCTTGTAGAATTTTTCTCTTTCTATCATGTGTGTGCTCATTTTATCAAGTTACTCTAATTTTGTGCTAATTTACTTAATGAAAAGAATTCTTGGCTGTTCTGTAAAATGCAGATAAGATGGTTTAGCCATAGTACAAAATAAGTCTGGTTTCGGAGTTATGAAGGTTGGCAATGACATGGTTGTGATATGTTCCAGAAAATATTCAATCAAATAGGAAGTCTTTGTATGGCTGAATAAGAATTTCTGGGCCTAGCAATTGCACCATGGTTTGGAGAAGTATTGCACTTCCGATTTAAAATGTGGAATGATTAATGTAGAATTTGGCATGTTTTCAAATTTCAGCAAGTCCTTAACTGAGCTATATCAAAACATGTGCCGGAATCATTGATCTCACACTTTTGCAATAATGTGCACAAGTACTAATTGGGACAAAAAGAATTTGCTTTACATATGTTTAGGTGAAATGATTTTGGTTTGTTCCCACAGTTGATTGAATAATTTTAAAGAGTTACATCTATGCCTATAAATATTTGAGCTCCAAGTTGAATCCACTTCAAGTAGATAAATACTTAATAATGGAAAAGAAAGCAGTTCAACTGCGAGTACATTGGATATAAGCAATTATGCTACTAACTTTTTGTTACTCTCTATAATTTATACATCCTCCGATACCAGAACTTAAGTTTGCACCTTCTGTTATGGTGATTGTGATTGACTTGACATGCATAATGCATTTCGTTGCCCATTTTCAGGGTGCTGGTGCATTTGAAGTTGCTGCTAGACAATATCTGATAAACGAAGTTAAGAAAACTGTTCAAGGGGTAATAAAATGTCTCAGGTTTTCCATTTTTTTTTCCTGCTCTTTAATTGTCAGTTACGTATTTCATCACCAATTTTTCTAACCTTGAAACAGCGTGCACAACTTGGTGTTGAAGCCTTTGCTGATGCACTTCTTGTGGTGCCTAAGACACTTGCTGAGAACTCTGGGCTTGACACCCAAGATGTGATTATTGCCCTTAAGGTATGGTTTCCTTGAATTTATTGCACTTGTCTTCACTCCCCTATTGTGATTTTATAGATGTTCATATAAAGTAGGAGACAGATTGACATTTATCATTATATACTTGCGGAATGCTGTTTCAGGGAGAGCATGACAGAGGGAATATTGTGGGATTGAGCCAACACACAGGAGAACCTATAGACCCTCAAATGGAGGGTATTTTTGACAACTACTCTGTGAAGCGCCAAATCATAAACTCAGGGTATGGTTGAGCATTCACTATTTGACTCCATCAATGAGCTTCTCTTCCCGTCCTCCCACCCCTTCCTTTTTCTGCTTTGGTTTTGGAACTATGATCATGAAAACACTAGAATCATGTTATTACTGCAGGTGGGCTAGGGTTTGGTGGCTTTGGGTTTTTTTTTAACCTGACCTACTCGTGATAGTGGTGGGTTGGGTTGGGTTTTTCTTTTCTTTTCTCCAGACCCGTACCAAGCCAACCTGTACATTAATGGGTTGGGTTGAACTTGTGGGGTTAACATAACATAAAAAAATTCTTGCGAAAAGAGCTAAATATTAAAGGACTTGAGTCCCTTTCACTTGACAAACACACGGTGGTGATCCTGCTAGAATTTAATATTAAAAGAGAGAAGATTTAAAACTGAAAAGGGATATGCATAAATAGATTAGAAGAGAATCTGAGTTGAATACTAATAAACAAAGAAAATCTGAATTTCAAATGTAAAAAAATATATATATTAAGAATGACACTTGTCATTCTTTTAGGGAGAGTAGCTCAAGTAATTAAGCTACTCAATTATTTGTAATCTAATTTGATATAGGGGGTGGATGTATTGCATTTTTAAACTTCATCAGGATGGGCAGCCTTCATAAGATTTACTACATTTGCACCAAAGTAATAAGTTTTATATGGTTTGGATTGGTTACAATTACATAGTTACATGTCTTTTCTGTGTACATGCTCTACAGGCCTGTTATAGCATCTCAGTTGCTATTGGTGGATGAAGTGATTCGTGCGGGACGTAACATGCGGAAGCCAACTTAGATGTTCTTCCTTACCTGAAGCTTCTCTTTTGAATTGGGTGTGCCATGAACTACTTCATTTCCTCGATGTCAAGAGAGGTACTATGCCTGAAGCATTCATTGGGATTGTTTTGACTCGTTTTAATCTGCTCTGGAGCTGCTTAGTGCTTACCTTGAAAATGAACTGTTGTTTGTTTGTTCTTCCTTTTTTTGCCCTCTCTGAAGGACTTTGTAATATAGGTCTACTATGTCTGAATTTTGGGTCATTATTCATTTTGAAATTTGTAAGCATAATTTATTTCGTTGATCTAGTTGAAAGTGCGCTTTACCTTTGAAAGTTGTTTTTGTTTTATATCACGAGGACCAAATTTCAAATCCTTTATTTATGTTTTAGACCGGGGCATTGTTTTTACAAGATGGCATCGTCTTGGTATATTTCTGTTATGTCAGAGGCATTGTTCACAAGGAAATTTTCATTTTTGGTCCATGGTGCATGAGCTGCACATGATGGAAAATGCACTCTCAGTCTCGTTGCCTACGGAAGTTCTCAGCAATGCAGTGCACTGCACCCCATTTCTGGAGTCAGCTTTATGTTTCTCATCGTATTCTGCGGCAACTTACAAACCTACCTATTACTGCTAATGAGTATAGTGAGAATTTAAAATTTAGCTGGGGGTGTTTTCTTTTAATTCGTTTAAATCATTCCAAACAAAAAGAATGACAGTAACTGAATTATCGCCAAATTCCTTTTATTGCAAAATTTTCAAAATTTTGAAATGCTTCATCTAAACACAGGTTAAAGGTAAGATAGATGCTCTAGGTTTCGGTTAAAAAAGGCATGCTGAAAAGGGTGGTGACTAGTGATCATTGGTTGGGCATGCTCAAAGGGGCTGAGTTATGATTTGTACATTGCTTTCACCGAGTGAAACTAGTTTAATATGCAATTGAGACTCGAGCACTAGCATATTTGGCTCAAGTACCCATTAAAAAGATTAGAATAACAACCACCAGATGGGTTGGCAAGATATATAAAATGACATTGCTATATTATATCATAAATCAAGTTCACAGAAAATCCAGTTAGTTTTAAGTCTTTTCTAATGATTCTTGCATGGTCTTTCTCCCTTTTTTTTTTTTTTTTGATATAAAATCTTTGTTTTTCTTTATCTCTACTTATTGGACCATTTTTCATATGATCTACTCGTCTTACCATAGTTTCTAAAGATCTCACGAGACATGGTCAAACCACTTAAAAGGCAAGATTTTACATCTTTTTGTTAATAGGTGTTATTCCTATTTTATCTCCAATGCATTTATCCTATCTTGTGTATTTCACTCACTCATCTCACGCAACTTCTCTAAAACACTCAGCTTACACTCCCGTTTTTCTTTTAATTACTTGTTTTCCTTCGGAATCCTTCTTAAATCGATTTATCACTTAGACGTTAGTTGTAGTAGTGGATTGATACCTGATACTCAATTTTTGTGTGAAAAATTCTTATCATCACTTTATTACTTTTGCAATTGGTATATTTACCAAATTAATCAGAGACGAGGGCAGAAAAGAATTCAATCTTAACATGCATGGAGCCTAAACAAAGTAACCATGACCTTGGACTTTGTTTTCTAATAAAGTCACTCAAATTCCTTCAAATACTCAAAAAAATCCACACAGCATGAGTATGCAAAACTCATAATTCATACAAGGAGTTCTTTCATTTATGTTCAACTAATCCATATTTCAGAAAAATTTACAATCGCATCATGCATCAGAGCATATTGATAAATGTTTCTGGCATTTCCATTGTCATTTAAATCAACAGTCTAGATTCTAGCAGAGACCTCCCCACCGTGTTGAAGCATGTACTCTTTCTTCATTTCCTCCAAAACCGCATCATTAGTGCTGTAAAAGAATAGAACAAAGAAAAGAAAAATAAATTCCACATTTATAGCCACACAGCTCCCGAGCTCCATCACTGCATTTCCAACCTTTTAGAACATATGAATTTGAAAATATAGATATGATAATCAAGCTGAGATAATGCCAGGATTAGTGCTAAGGGCAACTTCAATTCACATGATAATTATTCCATTTACCAAAAATTAATGCTGATATTGACCTATATTTTCCCTGCTTTGTCAGACAGAAAATGAAGAATTTATAAGGTTTTCTTACATCCTGGAATAAATGCAATCTGAACTGAAAAAATGATTTGATAGAAAGTGTTGAGGTCCAACATCAACTAGAGATATAGCCAAAGTAGTCCTTATAAGACTTGGACAATCCTCACCTCCAGAACTAGCTTTTGGGATTGAGTTAAGCCTAAAACGCATATTCTAAAAGAGTAAATAAGAAAAAATAACAGAAAGCTCCCTTCGCCAGAAAAGAGGAAAAATGGCCTAGAACTAGTTATATTATAAAGAACAACATGTATAGATGTTAACTTCTGTGTTTCAATATTTTCAAAATTGATAAAAATGAAAAAAATAAGTATATACGATTTCAGCAAAGTGAGGCACACATTGACTTACACAAAAGAAGTCATGTAAGTCAGATCAGGCCTAGACTCTCGCGTAAAAAGAGACTACATATAACTACTAAAAGAATGGGAATCTCAGTCGTAATCCACACTGACGCATAACCTTAAGCAATAGACACTAAAAGTTGCAAGATATATATACACCTAAAATCAGTTACAAAAGGACTTTCAGCCCCATGTGCAAAACAGAGTGTGCAAATAAGGAAGTTAGTTTCTTTCCATTTCACCTAGTTTGTAAAACTACTTGTCCTGCCCTCATAAGCATCTGTTAAAATATGCAGTTTTACTAATGTGGTTTAATGTTAGCGGACTGCTCAGGTTGAAAATTAATGATAACTGTTAATCCGAAAAGACTTTTTGAAAACAGATCTAACACTATATCCAATGGACCAATACATATGCACAGAAGTTTGATTTTTGTTGAATTGAGTGAAATGAATAAAAAATGAAAAAAAAAGTATATTTATATAGTGTTGATGTTCATTTCAGATGTACAAATAATAGTGCTCTTATCAATCAGTCAAAAGAAAATTTTCCCATATTCATTTCCCCTATTCCCCCAAGCAATATCCTCATGTCATTAGCTTTAAATACAAATTTTTTGACCATGCCATTTGGTACAACTATGACAAGGTCCCACATGCAGCATCATTCCTGCTTGAGCCTGGGTGACCGACAAACACAGTATCTTTACATATCTCGTGATCTTGTCGGAGCAAGAGAATAACTAGACGCAAAACAAGTTCAGAAATATCTGTAATTTTAATCAGATAATGCTTGGCATGACGAAATTACACACCGTATCTAAATGTCTTTCCTTCATGGTTTGGCCGATATAGATTTGAAAATATATCAAAGCACCAAGAAATAGAAAACACCTTACCTCGGAAGGAACAACAAAGTCTACAATGCTTTGCACCACTGCCAAATAAAACTTATATTCAACAAGGAACTATTGCAATGCCCTCTATGATCTCACATGGAATAACTGTTATTAAGAAGTTCAACCTTTATCATTTTACAAAGGCCATGAACTAGTAAGTGTTTTAATCATTTTATACAACTAAATTGTACAAGAACACAGTGGCAACAACTCAACTCTACTTGTTCTGAGAAAATGCTCAGGGCAGTCAATATTTTATTAAGTGATGATGCATTTCTTGTACCAGGCATTTACCATTTGGTAATTGGTATACACACAAAGAAAGCCAAGGGGGCAAAAACTGATGAACAGCCATATATACTGAAGTCCCTGGAGGGAACCTCTACTCTTTAGATTGAGTGCAGTCCATATTAGCATAGGGGCGGGGCACAAACGATAACAAGAATAATTACATCTAATAAATAGACTTTGACTCATAACTAGACCAATGCATCTTTGTTTTCTCGCTACTTCCTTAAGGCTCTATTTGTAATGTAATCTATCCCATTCAACACAGGCGACAAGCATTAAAGGGGTGTTCGCCCCGAGTCAGATATCGAATAGAAAATCATGCTTTGTTTGAATTCTTTCTCCCATGCCTTTCTTCTAACTTATAGGAGTATCCGGTGAGAATAGTATGTTAGTATGAGAGGTTCAGAGGAATAACTCTTTAACCATTACATTATACAGGAATAGTCTTTAAGTGAGGGTGAGCATAGGTGCAACGGCCTTGTGACTTAAAGGTCAAGAGCTCAAATCCTAGAAACAACTTCTCCACTTGTAGGGGTAATACATTATCCCTGATCCCACCAGTAGGAACCTTGTGCACTGGGAAAATGGATTCCCTATAGTAAAAAAATCACACATTCACGCATTAATGCACCATTGGATCAATTATTGGAAGTGTTTGAAAAAGCTTAAGATTGATCCAACGGTATATTAATTCGTGAATGTGTGAATGCGCGGGTTTTATAATTGTGGGAAATCCGGATTTTGTGCATTGGGCTGCTCTTTTTTAGTCTTTAAGTGATCACATCACTACTGACTAACTTTTAATCTTAACTACCCATGTATGGTTTACAGGCTCAAATCTGCTCCTCGCCTACCACAATAAACTACAACTCTCTCTAGATAGGCCGATATTATATATTGTAGAAAATTCATCATTTTCCACCAAAAGACTGAAATGTTAAAAGAAAACTGGAGTAAGAGGAATGAATGAGCTCACAATTGATGAAGACAATCGTTCAATTCTTTAGCTTGTTTGCGACACTGCCAAACAACAGAGAGAGTTCTCCCCGAAGCGCATTGAGCGTACTTAGAAGTGTAATAATCACATTCTTTTAGTGCCTTCTGCTTCATTTTGCTGCGTAAAGCTGCGAATTAAAATTTATCATCATATTCATACATGAGATCACATTCATTTTGCTCATTATTTTTATTTATTTATCTCTTTTAATTAATTATAATATTGTATAAGGAAAAAAGATGATGATGAACAAGAATAGTAGAATGAATGAATACCTTCTTCTACTTTCTTCTTGACGTGGTTTTCGCGTGCCTCTTGTACGTATCCCATTCAGATTCTTCTTCAACTTCAACTTCTCAATTTAGTTCCAGACGCAGTAGCTGCAATGGAATGGAAGATGTTTAGTGTGCTCTGAATCGGACTGGGCCGGTGGCATATTTTTAAGCTTTCAGGCCCAGTCTAGCCCAAAAATAAAAGTTTTTTAGAGTTAAAATGAAAAGCAACTTTAATTAGTTTTGAAAAAAAAAAAATCAGTTTTTATAACTAACTACTGTTTAAAAAAATGATTTTTTTATTGTAAATCAACACAAATCTGTTTCTGCTTTTCTTTAAAATCTCTAAAAATAATCACTAAATTATTTTGTATCAAAATCATTTATTTTTTAATCCTAAACAAACGGGCTCTTAACGGCATTGGTTAAGGAAACCAAAAAAACAAAAGTTTATTAGTAAACTAAGTTCAACCCTTTTTAAGATATGAAATATATCAAGTTCCAATGATAAATTTCTTTTTTTAGATCTTTAACCAATGCCCTTATGCAGGGCCGTGTAACCCTATTGGCAAGCAAGTCATTCGTGTTGCCTATGAATGAGTTTTTTTTTTTTTTTGTCTAGCAGAGGCTTACTATGATAAATTTTCTTGATGAACTTGAACTGCGGCATGGCTTTACTTTATAACCTTGTACCTTTTTCTACACCAAAAGCATTAGAATTTCAATAGAATCATGTTATTTGTACAATAAATTTTGACTTCTTTTTGAATGTGTTATTAAATCAAAGTTGTTTGGAAAATCGTTGGGATTTGTTGTGCAAATCATATTTTTGTTTTCAGTATATCTAAATGGTCCTCCATTCTTATCTCCATTTGCCTAAGAATGGTGGATTTGGAATGCTATTACAGATTCTTACCCCTAAATGCTTGGAGCAATAACTTGAATGTCTCAGATGAAACATAATTTTTAGATGAACGCAAGGTATGGATTGACTTCATTACTTCAATTTTTTATAGTAGAAGCTATAAGTGACACTTCTCCAATGACACTGAGAAAAATTATTAGATAAGCACAATTCTACATAGGAGAAATGAGATGTATAGCCTGCATTTTTTGTTTATTATCTAAAAATTTGGTGGTTGGTTAAGATCAATCTGTTTATTTGGTTTCTACTTGTTTTCACCAACTAAATTAGATTTAGATTTTAAGATTGCAGGCATAATTTTAGCAACTGATTTGACTAGTTCAACAATTTATTTTCAACCTATTTAAGAGTGCTAGCTTTCTGTTCATTCTTATTTATTCACTTCCATGAAATCTGTCCCACTATTCAGACATTGGTAAATAGAAGTGATTCAAATCACCAGCAGCTGAGTTACATACACAATAAATAGCTCCCAATGAAACTAGATCCTTTTGACATATTTCTTATCTTTGCAAAAAGGAAAGGAAATGATTTTAAAAAGTAATTTTATGTGAGTCCAAGCTCAATCAAACACAAAGTTCTGATAATCAAAAGCTTAGTCTCAGGATTTCTGCATGGAGATGGTTTTGCAGATTAATTTATGTAAGAAGTTATATATTGGGTCATCCATTCATACATACTTGTTTTCAAATCATCTCACAAGACAAATGTCACAAAAGAAAGTTTAGAAACTCAAAAAACAAGAGAGGTACATGCAGCAAGGAATCTCATACATAAGGAATACTAATAATAGAATGCATAGATATCTAATAACAGAATCTCATACATAAGGAACACTAATCAGCATATATCCAAATAAAGTCACAACTTACTCAAACAAGCATAAAAGAACGAGTTTGCAAAGCAAATATTAACACTGCAGATAAACAATAAGTATAATATAAACTCAATAAATTACAAAGAATAAAATAATGAGGTTTCTAGTAGAACTATACCATTCAGGAACAAGCTAAATCAAAAGTTGTATGCTTGAAATATTAGTTTTTTTTTTTTTGGTAGAAAGTCTAATCCATATAAATCTCAATACCCAAACTGAAACTTATACAATGATGATGAGGGTTGCATCTCAGCATCTCACACTTCAACTCAATCATAGTCTTCAAAATCAAAATAAAATCAGCAGAAAAAATTAAATCACAGCAATAAACTATAGAATACAGTAGATGAAGTTGTAGCACATAAGCTGCAAAATCAAAATTTACTTCTCTAATGTTGTTGTCACGCCGCATCCGTTGAGAACTTCTGATCCTTAAACTCTTGCTATGCTGTGAAATGTGGAGAAATAACAGCAACCCACATTGAGTTCTCAGTTGTATAATGTCAGTGACTCAGTTTTGAATTCAATATTATCAAGTATTTGTGGCTACTTGTGGATTGAACCATGACTTCCTCTGTTTTAGAAAACCACCAATCCACAATAGCATTCTACACCATTGTTTACTTATCAATTCATATCATTGTTTACTTCAAGGATATCACTGTGTGACAATTTGGAGAAAAGATATTTGTATCTATCATGTTATATGATTCCTTTTTGTCTGGCAGACATATATGTCTGTGTGTACAAGTGCATGCATGTGATCAAATAATAATGTGAGTTTTGGTATATTGGGCTATAGTTATACTGGAAAGTAACCTTTATGAAAATTGTTAAGTATATTTGTTTCTCTTATTAAATATACTGCCTCAAGAAAAAGTGAAGAAATTTGAAAAGGACCAAAGGGAATGGAAGCTTGGTGACCAAACCAACTAAGAAGATGGAGATAGAAGACAAGTCAAAGAAACTTGGTGGGCTGTTTGCCGAGTTGAACTTAGGGACATCTCTAAAAATGCTGCTGATAAACTCCTACGACTTTGTCAGGCCTTAGACAATGGTGATTTTGCTACTGCCCTAACAATTCAGGTAAAGCAATTACAAATTATTATATTTACATAATTGTGTTGATAACACCAATCATATTTTCATTTTAGCAGTTTTGTTGCAGCAACGACTTTCTCACAGTCAAAAGTTCTGTCTCAGGCTAATTTCAGCCTGGGTTATATATTGGTTCACAAGCATTCAAACATATTTATTTTCGACGCATCTCACAATACAAATGTCAAAAGACTTGAGTCTTTAGAAACTCAAAAGAAGAGAGATACATGCAGCAAGGAAGTTTTTTCTAATCTTTGGAAAGGAATATAGTTTTTTTTTAACTTGCTACAAAGTGATAAACAGTAAACAGTAAAAGGTTTTTTTTCCTATTGTTTTTGTTGTGTGAAACAATTCTCTCTTTATGGATGACCTCTCCTATTTCTCTTTATAGTGGATGCTTCCTGCTCCAGTCAACCAGCTGCTGAAGTGATTCAAATAACCAGCGGTTGAGTTACATACACAAAAGAAATAGCTCCCCATGAAATTAGAACCTCTTGATGTATGTCTTATTTTTGCAAAAAAAGAAAGGAAATGATTTTAAATAGTAATTTTATGTGAGCCCAAGATCAATCAAACACAATGTTCTGACAATCAAAAGTTTAGTCTCAGGCTAAAATCTGCCTGAAGATAGTTTTGTAGATCAATTTATGCAAGGAGTTATACATTGGGACAACCATTCATACATACTTATTTTCATATCATCTCACAAGACAAATGTCACACAGAGGGTTTAGGACCTCAAAGAAGAGAGGTACATGCAGCAAGGAAGTTTATGAGCTAGAAAAGCTTTAATCTATGGAGAGGAACATAGATTTTTTTATTTTTTTTTTATTTGCTACAAACTGATAAACAGTAAACAGTAAAAGGATTTTTTTTTCCTGTATCTTTTGTTGTCTGAAACAATACTCTCTTTATGGATGGCCTCTAATAAATAGGGGATGCTTCCTGCTCCAGTCAACCAGCTGCTGCTTCTTTTTCTTCTTGAAGAGAAATGGCAAGCTGAATCAAATATGTGTATGCTCTATGCAGGCCTTACCATGGACATCCCTATTAACAACAAAAGAACAAAAATGAACAATGGCTTGCAACATACAAATTTCACCAATATCAGAATAAAATCTAATGTCAACCAGGATCAACTATATCATATCAAAAATGAAATTTTTTATTTAATCCCCAACCTTGATGGACCAGTCAGGACAAGGAATTTTATTTTCGTTCCTAGTAATTTGAGTTTGTCATAAACATGTTCTCATGTTATCTTTTATGGCAGTAGAGAGAAACATCTCAATACAGTAGCCAACAAAATCAAAGAATCAGATCAAGTTATTTTCTTTCACAAAACCTAACTTGATTTTGGAAGTTTCAGATCATTTTATAGGTTATATAAATCACACAACATCAAAGTTTAAATAAAACAAGAACAACAAGGGTAGAAGCAGAGGAACGCGTGATACTTTGTAAAATGAGAAAAGGATAAGCATAAAAGCATACTTCTAACAATCATTACTGACTAAACTCTATTTTTAACCCCAAAAAATAATAGCAATCAAAGATATCTGATATGACTAAAAGTATTCTAGAAAAGTCTCAATCTAACACAAATTACAGCATCAGTGACTCTTGGAATGGTAGTTGCAGCAAAAAAATAGCTTAAACATATACAAAATTGAATAGGCAGATAACATTAAATCCTATTTGTTCCAATTATTTAGGCTTCATGTTGCAAAAACTAACAAAGCAAATGACATCTTAGTTTTCATTTACATCAACATACACAGGCAGGGATTGATATTTAGTTGTTTTTGAGAATTGTTATTACAAGTCTCAGACCCATCTTGTCTCCAGTAGTGATGAGGAGGTCTGTTTGACACACGGTTCATATGAACCTCGTAGATTACTGTGAATTTCCAATATTATGGATCTCCTACATTATACACACATACAATCCCTTAGCCAGTGACATGAAAGAAAAGGGTACCTGAAACGAGAGTGCAGTGCTTCCTTCCCTTGAAACACGACTCATATTTGCATCACTTTTCCATTTATGTCTAAGACAGGGATGTGAGCAATGTTGGACCAATGTACTCCTCTCTGACTTTCATACCTTTTTTCTAACAGAGGGCAGCTCCAGATGTCCAGTATCTTTAGAGAGGAAGGCAACTGGTCTTCTTCTGGCAAGGACTCAAGCATTGGACATTTCACAAACCCAAGTATTTCCAAAGAGGAGAGGTGTCGAAGCCCATTTCCTTCTAAGGATTTCGTATGAGAGAGATTAGAGATACACAGATTAGAAATAGGCAACAATCGTCCCTCCAACATCTCCAACATGGCATTAACAATATCATCACCTCCAATAGTCAAATGTGAAAGAGCAGTGAGGCGTTGGAGACCCCACTCAGTGATACCCTGAGGCGGCAGTCTCGGGGAGTGAATACCAAATGATCGTAATTTGGGAGGCAGTGTAAAGAATGGTGGAAACTCCAGCTCTGGAATTCCGAAGAGATTCAAGATGGTGAGGGAGTCCATCCGTTGAGGCAGTGATCTAAGTGCTTTACAGTCGGAGACGTGAAGTGTTTGGAGGGTTGACGGGAGAAGGGAAGAACTTTCTGAAATGCAAATGGATTCCAGACTGCTACAACCCCGAATGAGGAGCCTTTCAAGCACAGGGAAACCATCCAAGGGAAAGGAAGTAAGTGCATCGCAGCTATTCCATATATCTAAATGCCGAAGCGATGTGTAATTCCTCCATGTTTCAGGAGGAAGGAATGCTAACTTCTTACACCTTCGAATTCTAAGTTTCTGCAAGGAAGTGGGTAGACCATCTTCTGGAAATGCAGTGAGAGACGGACAATAGTTGAGTTCTAAGCGAAGAAGACAAGAGCTGCTCACAATCATTTTAGGTAGCGAAGCACAGTGTCCCACCTCTACTTCCTGCAGCAGGCACGGAGTATCACTCTCAAGCAACGACCATTGGGTCCTTTTAGTAGACGATTTAGGAACCCGCAGATTAATATATATTTTTTTATTGACGAGAGCCAATGCAGAGTGGGTGGTGTTGCCAGCAGATGATCACAATCGGATATTTGAAGTTCCTCTATGGAAGAAAGATGGCTAGGCAAATGTCCCCTCAATTCAGGACACCCATCCAAAATCAGAGTTTTGAGACGAGGAAAAGGAAGTTCACCATTTTCAAAGGGGAGCCATTCCTTCCAATTTGGCATCTCCTCAAATTTGAGATACTCGAGAGATGGAAATGGTTGGACTTGGAACGGAGAAATGGAACCTCCTACTGCCATGCCATAGAACTCTCGGCCAATTGTATCCAACAATTTCATACCACTGACAGTAAGGTCTTTCAGACAAGGTAGCTGCCCAAGTGGTGGAAGTGTTATGCAATATTCACAATTAACAATGCAAACGGACACCATGTTAGAAAATGAAGAAGCTCCCAACCAGCTAGGAAAGCTTGTCCCACCATACGACTTGATGGTCAATTTCTTCAGGTTTGTTGATGGTTGCAACTCATCAATCACAGCTTTTTCTTTTTGTGTGTCTTCAGTTTGCTCGCCCCATTCTAGCACTAACTCCTCAATTTGTTTGTTCTTCAAGTTGGCATCATACGCCTCCATGGGATCAATGACATTATGCAGGTTCAAGATGGAAAGTTTTCCTTGTAGGTGAGGAAACTTCCTAAGCTCTCTGACACTTAACCCAGCTTCTTGCTTCTTGCCCACGATAAAAACAGATAGAGTTCGAAGGTTTTCTAGTCTAAGAATTTGCATTGGCAACTCCCTTATATTCGTCCCACTAATATCAAGGTGACGTAAATTAACCAACTTTCCAATGTGTAATGGCAATTCAGTGAGACCAGAACAGTTTGATAACATCAGGGTTTGCAGATTGTGAAGGTTACATGTTGTATCGGGCAAGCATGTGATGTTAGTGTAGGAGAGATCTAGATAACGCAACTGCACCATACTATCAACTGAATTAGGTGGTAGCATAGTGATGTTCGCATAACTAGATAATGATAACACTCGCAACCTTCCAAATGTTGGTAGCAAATCGTCAACCACCTTTCTTGACAAGTAACTTGTTTGCGGCCAGGGGCGAAGGGGTAGGAACGTCTGCAAGCATTTAAATTCGCAGCTAAACTTTTTGGAAATGTCATATCTTTCTTGCTTGTATGAAAAATGGCGAACATCTTTAGAGATTTTACCACATTCGAGCCTGCAACAACTTTTTCCAGATACCACTGTAGCTAAATCATTGACAAGGTCATGCATGACAAACTTTTTTCCACTAGCTTGTTGAATTAATGACTTGAATTAATGATCTGGATAACTTCAACTTTTTTTCTCTGCCATCCACAATAAAACCAATCGCTTTCTATCAAGTGGATAATCCTTCGGAAAAATTGAGCAATAGGCGAAACATCTTTTCAAATGAGAGGGAAGATATTGATAGCTCAAACGCAAAGCAGGTAAAATATCATCATTTGACAAATCCCAGATGTTGCTGTGCAGAATTGTAGTCCACTCCTTTTCATCTGCCTTTGAACGTAGAAGTCCTCCAAGTGTTTTAGCAGCTATCGGCAATCCGCCACACTTTTTTGCAATCTTCTTGCCAATTTCTTCTAGGTGTTTGTATTTACTACCATGACAATCTTCACTTCCAAATGCATGCTTTGAAAGTAAAGACCAGCAGTCTTCAACTGATAGAGGGTCTAATTTGTGAATAGAAAGGTATGTGTGACCTCTGCAACTTTTTCTTGGCGTGTTGTTATGATCACCTTGCTTCCAGCTTTTCCATCGACCAAAGGAGTTAGTAGCTCATCCCAATCATTATATTTGTCATTCCATAGGTCATCCATCACAAACAAAAATCTTTTATCCCTCAAGTTTTGCTTTAATTCAACTCGAAGAAAATCAAGATTATTAGTTTCATAAGTTCTTGAAGTGATTCAAGAAGTTTACAGAGTATCAAATCTATCTTCTGAGACGCAAGCCCAGGCTCTTAGATCAAAATGCTCTTGAACTTCTTTATTATTGTAAAGAAGTTGAGCAAGGGTCGTTTTACCGACACCACCCATGCCAAGAATTGTGACAACACCTATATTATTATTATTATTGCTGGTGCCATTGTCTGATAGCAACAGATTCATTAGTTTCTCTTGATCATCCTTCCTACCAACCATAACAGACTGATTTACCATTGAAGTTGTAGGTGTTCTACGTGAAACTCTCCCCCTTATAGTTTGCAAACCAAGAATATTTATCTGTTGTGCAAGAAGTTGCAGCCTTTGACACATATCCTTCATCTGGGAGTTGATATCTCGATACAAATTTTCAGAAGTAGATGAAAGGAAGTTCCAGACCTGACCGGTGATCTTTCCAGCTTCAGTATTCTCCACCTTGCATCGCAGGGAATCGGTGCTGATTTGGTCGAGTAAATCCTCTGCATCAAAGATTGCATCTTTGAGCTGATCTAGCCATCGTTTGACTTCAGGGTCAATGATCTGCTTCTCCTCTGCATCATTGAGCACAACCGGAAGAGTCGGCAGTGTTGTTCCCAACTTCCCAATAGTGACTCGTTTTTGACTCAGTTCTCTCTGATGTAATCTCGAAGCTCTTTTGCACTAAGAGAGAAAGGGCTCCTCCCACCAAACTTGCCATCTCGCACTGAATGAAGGTATAGCTAAAAATTTGAAGGAAATACCGAGCTTGAAGATTGAAGGGTAGCTTGCAGGCTCCAGCTGAAAGACCGACTTTTAATGAAAAGTACTTTTTGAATGAGTGGTGGAGACACACACTACATAGCTGTCGCCTGGCAGGTACTGAAATAAGTTAAATGCTGAATTTATTGTTGATTGAAACAGACAGCACGCCAAGACTGACTTTTTATAAACACAATGGTAATGTTGATAACACCAATCAAATATTCTCACAGTCAAAAGTTCAGTCTCAGGCTATGAGGAATTAGTTGACATCAAGTAACTGGAATTAATGTTTAGACTGCACAATATCTTCACTTGTTTCTTGAACTATTCTAGTTTTTTAACAAGTCTAACTATATGCAACTATGTTGCTGGTTCCTCAAAGCTGAATAAAATTACACTTAATCCATATGTCAACATTTCATTTACTTACAAAAGGTCTAAATATTGCAGAAAATAAGAAATATCAAATATTGAACATGATCACGGGGTTAGCTGCTTAGCTGGTACTGGTAATACCCATGTGGCAAAAAAGAAGTCCAATTGCATAAAGGACTATTGCTAACCTGAACTAATATTTATTAAAAGGGCTTAGCTATAGAGCCCAAAAATCTGAAGCCTGACACAAACCAATCACCAGATAGCAATCTATCCCAATTGGATAACATTCATATTTTCCTTCACATTAGTTGGAGCCTAAACAATGCCAAACCACTGATAGAAACTATGCTGTATTGTCAAATATTTTCTAAATCTAAAAGGACTCGTTCATTTTGACCAAATTCTGTATCTTAACAATTTGAACAAGATATTATGGCATGTGGTGAAGATTGATTAGACTAGTTCTTAACTCATATCATAATAGTTAATCAACGCTTTGTTGGACTAGTTCTTATATTTCATTAGTCTCTAATTATTTCTCCTCTAAAAGACTCAAGAGTGACTTCTATGAATGAATACTACTATCTTGGATGATTGGTTAAAAGTTAAAGCACACGTTATACAGCTGGCAGACACTTCAATTAAAGGCTCCATTATTGTTGTTGATTGAAAATAACAGCACTGCCAAGACTGACTTTTACAAGAATGTATTGTTGCTGTCATCGGCACATGCACCCTCAAAAAAGAGATAAAGCTCCTTCTTTCTTTTTGGTTATATAATGATATTATGTAGATGGGTTTTACTTTTAAATGTAAAAAGAAAAATTTGTTACTAATATATTATTCATTTCACTACCACTTCACAATTGTCTTTGCTGCAAAGGGCACAGGAGACTGTATTTGAATGGCTTTTTTTTTTTTTTTTTTTAAATATAGTAACATTTTTCTTTGTCTGAAATGTTACCTTGAAGGACTATCTTCTCTGTGGAAGAGAGATGTCACTGTATGTGTAGTTCTAATATCTAAATAGTATGAACCATATTAAAAGTAGAAAAGGTGTGTGTCTATACTTTTTGTAGCACTGTGATGCTCATAATTGATCCTTCCTTGAATACTTGTGCTACCTATTCTCCTATTCTCCTTGCCATGTGCTTGCTCACAGGAAAAATTGATTAATACCAGCAGACATTTTTTTTTTTGGGGGTATGTGACTATGTGAGTGGACTATACAGGTGTACAGTCTTCCTTTGTGAGTGGAAAGAAAGTTGAATTAGTGGTAGCAAAAGTAGATCTTCGATCTTAATAGTAATAGTGACATGGCCCTCAATTTATTATGAGTTTGTGATTTTCTCAGTACTTTGTCTCATCTGGGTGGGTCAAGAAGCAAATCAAATCTTGAATTATGCATTTCACTGTCTCATCAAGTAACTTGAATTAATGTTTAGATTGCACAATATCTTCACTTGTTTCTTGAACTATTCAAGTTGTTTAACAGGTCTAGTTGGTGCTCACTACTAGAGTAAAAAGGGCTATTGCTAACCTGAACCAATATTTATTGAAAGGGCTTTGCTATAGAGCCCAAAAATCGGAAGCCCGATACAAACCAATCACCAGATAGCAATCTATCCCAATTGGATAACATTCATATTTTCCATCACATTGATTGGACCCTAAACAATGTCAAACCACTCATAGAAAATATGTCCTTTTGTCAAATATTTGCCAGATCTAAAAGGACTCATTCATTTTGAACAAGGTATTATGGCATGTGGTGAAGATTCATAATACTGTAACTCAGTTAATCAATGATTTGTTGGACTACCAGTCATGTGGCATTAGTATTATTTTAGCTTCAGCCCCATTTACAATTTCTTCTCCAAACCAATTGATATTAAGTGGAGTTGTCCAACAGAAATCTAAACCGCACCCCAGAATTTGAGGTCGGCGATGTAGGACTTCCAGTAGTTTCTTTATGTTGTTATGACATTTTCCTGGACTATTATAACAGGTCAAGCAGCTCTCTCTCAAGGCCTCTTTAGAAGGTGTGGAGAGGTGCCTACTGTGTTGTACCTGCTAGTATTCTAATGGATACTGCTATGACAGGAAAGAAAAGATCAATGCAGATTGTAGGGTCCTGCAGCTAGCAAACCTGGTTTTTTGAAGGGTGGAAAGAAAGAGGACATGAAGGGGTAAAGGTGTAGCAGTGGGGAGAAATAAAAGAAACAGGATGAGATGTTTATACCTGAAGCAAATGGGTAATGATGTCTTAAGCAGTATAGGATTTCTAATGCTATGAATGTATTTTGTTTCAGTTTTTTTGAAAGGGTCAGGAGAAGTCTGTAAAAGGTGTGAGTGTAAAATTAATGCTGGTGCAAAATCAAAAGGTGTTGTATAGGACTGAAAGGTGTTAAGATTGTTTTTATCTCCTGGTATTTGTACTGGTGTAGAAGATTGTTGTATTTTTCCTATCAAGCTTTGAGCACATGTTAGGATGAATGCTTTTCAACCCTTCCTAGAAGGTGGGGATTGTATCCATTTTGATGTTTAAGCTGGATTTTATCAATGAAATACTCAAACTATCAATTTTTTTTTTATGGATTTGCTTATTTTCAAAATTAGTAAATGAGCATTGATATGGTTCTTAACAATTAACAGAGAATATAATTATTTTAAACAACACACTTTATAACGATATATCATTTTTTAGAGTCATATATTAGTACACTTTGGATATTTTGGATATTTGAACTAAGTTTTTATTTATTTATTATTTCAGTCAATTAATGCTGCAAGTGAGCCAAATTCATCTTTTAATTAGAAGTGGAATTATTACAGACAAAAAATATAAACATAAGATAATATGTTTGTTTCATAATCGGCTGCATAATCAATAAAGCCAATTAAAAAATGTGGACCCACAATCTGCAAGGCTAAGCTTCATGCTCCTCCTAAGTACTCACCTTGTAACATTCCCACCAAGCAGAATGAGGGACTCAATTTGGAGGTGAAGTCCAAGGACAAGTATGAAGTTGTACTTAAGGCTAAGCCATTTGCTTGTGCTTATACACTATTTACTTTCCTTTTCCTCCAAACAAAAACAACAATAGGTAGAAAAGAGGGGGAAAAAGCTTTTTGAAGTTTAATATTCTTTTGTTTAATATATTATGCCATAGAGTATGTACCAAAAACACATGATATATGATGGAGTTAATTAGAGATGCTGATATAGAATAATAAGTAGTTGCAATGTAGCCATTTGGAGAAATAAACCAAAGAAAAGTTAACATAGAGTACTTGAAAATGTCAGTAAGGCCGGCTACTTCATTTAAAGCCTTAATTAAAATCAAAATGAAACCAATTGGATATTTTTTTATCCCTCACGAGTCATGACAACTCCCCTTTATACTCAATCCCACTATAAGTACTATGCATTTCATACAGCTTTTCTTAGTCATCACAGAAACAAAACTCTCCTCTCTTTCATTTAAATCATCCATTCCAGGAATACCAGTATCAGATCAGAAACATTTGGTGGAGGTGGATAACATTTTCCATCTACTCATGACCCCTAGTGGCAATGACCCCAGTCTTTTGCGACAAATTGCCACTGCATTGGTCATTCACTACAAAAGAAAAAAAAAATGTATTTTAGCACCACACTTGATCGATCGCTAAACATGAAAATTCGGTCGTTAAATATGGAAATTTAGTCGCTAAATAATATAACGACTGATTTAGCAACCACCAAACCGTTTAGCAAGTAGTTATTTAGCGACCACCAAATTCAGTCGCTATCACCAAATTTGGTTGTTAAATATGAAAATTCGATCGCTAAATCATTTTTTTTAGTGATTGTTCTAGTTTCTTTTAATGTGGGGGTGTGGCTGCTAATGGTTACTCTTACTATTCTCCTCCACCACCATCTTATGAGTACAAGTCACCTCCACCTTCATTATATCCTTCACCACTACCTCCATATGAGAACAAGTCACCACCACCCCCGCCACCATACACTTACAAGTCGCCTCCTCTACCAACAAAATCACCTCCGCCACCGATTTACATCTATGCTTCCCCACCACCACCTATCTACAAGTAATAAGCTTGGAATGGAGAACCACCAACCCTGATAAGTTATGTAGGTTAATAATCTATAATAAGATAAATATCTATTTGATTTACATATATAAATAAATCTTGAAGTATTGAATAGTTCCATTTTATTTCAGGTTCTGTTATTCATCGTGGAATAAAGTCAAGCTCCATAATTTGGACTAGATTTAAACATGCTATATGTCCAATTTCTTTGTATAAGAGTATGAATGGCTCATCTGACCTCTGAGCTACAGTCTTTATGATTCAGATGAGGTCGCTTCTATATTTCCTGTGCTTGCTAAGTTCAAATGAGGGACATAGCAAAACGAGGAATGAAGATTATTTGAAATGTATATGCCAATTGAAAGTGAAAAGTGTTCTTTGCTTTCAGAGAATTTTATTTTTTTTGCTTCTACGTAGATTAATATATATGGTTGTGCATGATTGCATATTGTTCCATTTTTTAATTATACCTTCTTGGGATGTTTGCAGTGAGAGTAGTATTTTTTTTTTTCTAACATGTGCAACTTTACACATGTTAAAAAGATTAAAAATAGAAATGTTATATTGAAATTTGCATATTCAATTTCTTGAAAGCCTAAAAGCTACATTTTTCCATACAACATTTCTATTTTATGATTCTTTAACATGTGCAAAGTTGCACCGGCTAGAAAAATCCTTAATATTAAAGGATCATATTAATTAGTGTTTGTACCCTGAATCTAGTAATGTCTCTCTGCGACAAGCATGTATGTAAGGTTTTACTGCAATTTCAAGTATCTCCAAAATGAAACATAGAAGGCTACCAAACCAATTTCAAATAACCAATTTGTGTGTTTAATTAATTAACAACCTGAAGTTATATTCTTTTGGGATTTCCATGTCGCTTACCAATAACAAATTAAAAAAAATTCGCAGGTATGAAAAAGTTACTAATATGCATGACCCTGCACTTAGATAGCTACAGATGCCAGACAAAACTGTTGTTATATTCTATCTTTTTAGTGATTCATGGAAATTGCAGTTAGACAACTGGTAACCATTGATATTTCTAATTTCTAGCCTTGACAAATGTTGAGAATGGAGAAAATGTACCTGAATGCCAATCATCCCTCTAGCTTTTCTTTCATATATTTTTTATAAGTTGCAGAACAATCTGGAAAAAAGAGATAGACTGAACCAAGAGGATTCATTTATCACTTTTTACACTCCACCAAGGTGATTTTAACTAAGGCTTTTTCAATACTGTGAATTATTTCATTATTAGATGTATGGAAATGTGATAGAATTTTAATAGAATGGAGCACATTATCCATCCATACAAAAAGTCATCCCTCAGCTTCATTTAGAAGATATATATTTTACATATGATGGATTTTGACATATAAGAAATCTAGTGGTAGTAATTAATCTGGATTTTTATATTTTATAGTCATAATCCTGAGGTTCATAAAACCTATAGATGCTTTTTGCATTCTTATATTTTGAATTGATCAGGTTCACATGCTGAGCTCACAAAGGATTTTGATGCAGCCTAGCCAACTCATAAGCTCATTAGACTGCAATGAATCAATGGTAGGAAATGACAAAGACAAGCCAAAAAGTATTGCAATTTTGGAAGATGATCAAGTCAACCAATCTATATATATAAGTCATAGTTGATCAGGAATTGGAAACATCCATCGTAGCTTCATTCTCAGCATCATGTAGTGTGCCAACAACTGGCTATTAAATCCAGCTTGTTGTAGTATAATAATTTCTATACTAAATTATATTTTTGTTCTCTTATCTTTATTTTAGATTTTAATTTGGTCCCTTTTTTAATTTTTGTTTCATTTTGGTCCCTTATTTTACAAAGTTATATCAATACGGTCCCTCTTTTATTTTTTGTTCTGAAATGGTCCCTCATTTTGCAAAAAATAAACCAATGTGGTCCATTTTTTCCGAAATGGTCCCTCTTTTTTTTCTTCGGAAATGGTCCCTATTTTGCAAAATTTATATCAACTTGGTCCTCATCGTACCACAATTTAAACGGAAAGAACCACATTAAACCTAAAATAAAGATATGGGATCAAAATGAAACAAAAAATAAAAGAAGAACTAAGTAAAAACCTAAAATAAAGATAAGAGACCAAAATTATAATTTAGCTAACTTATATATATATATATATATCTAATATTGTTAGGACGAATCTCGCAAAAAATAAAAACCACCTCTCTTTGGCGGTGCTACATACAGGCCTATAAATAGACATTGAGCATCAGTTGTAGGATGCACAATTCCAACAATTGCAATATAAACAGCAATTTTAAAAATCCCATTATCATCACGACTATCTTCTTCTATTTAACTTTCATTTTTATTTTCTAAAAATCTACTAAGAGCTAGTTCGGTCATATATACCGGACTTAGATGTGTTGGAAGACGTCCCATCAAGGCCGTGTAGCCCATAAGGCTGATAAGGCAACAGCCTTAGGCACAAAAGTTTTTGGCTTGTTACTATCCTGTTAAAGTTTTTTTTTTCCAGAAATGTTAATTGAACACAGAAAGTCGACACTATACGGTGTCAACCATATAGTGAGGGGCATTTTTGTAATTTTGTGTATTTTTCTTTTCTTCCACTCTTCGCTTAGTCTGAAAGAACTTCTCCCCTCTTTCTCACTTGACTCACTCCCTCTGCACTCTAACCCTTTCCTTTCCTCTTGCATTCGTGGAACGCTGCCACCCTCCAGCAAAGCCCAGCGCCAGCCACAACGTATACTTGTTTCATTCCCTCCTCCATTTCCTCGTTTCATTTCCGAAAAATTTGAACAGACTCTTCCCTTTTGTCTCACTCCACGCTTACTCCCTTGCTCCTTGCGTCTCCCATCGAAGCTCACTCGCGAACTCACTCCCTCATGGTGCTCGCTTGTGAAGTCGAAGACAGTGGTGAACTCACAACCCTCCTCCCACCATTGTTGAAGACGGTGGTGAACACTGTCTGAGATGCCTGCCATTGTTGAAGACGGTGGTCACTAGCTTCCTTTAAGCAAGGTTATTTGTCTATTTTCGGTATCAACTTCTGGGTCTCTCTCTGATTGAGAAACATTTTCCATTTTTGGCTTGTTTAGGGTTTATTAGCCATTTTTGTTGGTTATGGATGCTTGTGCATTTTAGGGGTTTTTGGCTCTGTTATATTGCTAATTCTTGTAGAATATTATAGAAGTCAATTCAGTTGTAATGGTTTCTTTTTGTAGATGATCAGATTTATGAAATCCTAAGTGTGAAACCTAAAGGCCCATAGGATTCTTAGTGAACTAGTTGGTTCTATACAGATGGGGTTCTTAGTTTTTAATCCTTATTCAACATGATCTCATGCATTTACCTGTTTCTTGTAAATTTTAAATTTATTGTTGATTGAGGAAGTAAATATTAGGAGAGTGTAACTAGGGAAATTCCTATTTTATTAAGTTGGAACTTATTCATTTCCTTGAAATTGTTTCTCTTTGTCTTCCATAATTTAGAGTTTTTGTGATACTGCGGTGTTTGTTGAATGGTTTAGTGTAATCCTCTTTCAAAGCTTTTCTTTGTACAGGGCTTCGCGTTTGTTGAGTAATTAGTTCATCTTTTGTTTGGATCAACATACTTGTGTTTATGGAATGGATAACCAGTAAGAAATATACATACTTGTGTTTCATGTTGATATAATACACTGGAATTTCTGCAGATGGTACTGGTTTTAACTTCAGCTAGTCCTTGAAAATATTGCTCTCATTCTCTATCCTTCCTTATGAGATGAATCCTACATGTACCATTTAATTAACTAAGAAAAAGAATTGCAGTGTGACTATAACAGAATTTAATGTGATTCTAACTTATCATGTGTTGGATCGTCTATAAACAGGTAACAAAAAAGCAAGGAATATGGCTGCATCAACAGATAATAATGTAAGGAAACTTCCTAAGTATTTGTATTTACCCGTGTGCGGTCTATTTACAATCAATTGACATTTCATTTAATGATACTTGGCAGGTTCATGTTAGGCATGCTTGTATGCCAGGAATCTTGATTGATGTTAACAAGGCACTTCCACAGGAGCATCGTGCACTATTGGAGACGACCCCATTCCGTTGGGTTAGTAAATTGTCTAAAGAACCCAAGATTTCAAGTGTCCTATTGTGGGAGCTTGTGAGAAGGTAGGATGAGGGTTACCGAGCATTCAAGGTTAGGGGTACGATGATCCCTTTTACCCCTACTGATGTATGTCTGGCTTTGGGACTTCCAGCCATAGGTGATCCTGTGGTAGGTGCAGAGGATGATCAGTGTTATCCACTGTCTATTTTTGAAGGGGCTGATGTGACCATAGAGGATATTCTTGACAAGATGCTCATGATTCACCGTAATGTGGGGGATTATTGTAGGGTTTACATACTCCTTGCTTTCGGAGTGTTTTACTTTGCGAGAACGGGCCGGTTGGTCTTCACAGATTATGCTTGGCTGCTGGATGACTTGGATGCCAGTCATAGCTTCAATTGGGCATGTGCAGTTCATGATTTCTTGGTTGAGAGTTTGAGCAAAGCTTTCATTGCCAGTGAGGAGGGGTCTGATAACTCTTAGAAATAAGAGTTATTACTATCCTTTTAGCTTTATCATTGTTATTGTTTTGATCAATTTTGGAAAAGAAATTCAAGTTTTGCCTTAATTCGTAAATATCTGTGTTGAATTGGTAAAATGCTGAAAAAGATGTTAAAACTGAATTATCTTTGCTGGCGGTTTGCTTGAGTTCTGAGCAGAATTTAGAAGTGAAATTACTGCAGGAGTTGCTCTGGAAGGTTATGGAATGCTACAGCGTTTGGAAGAGAATCACTACAAGACAAAAGAATTGTCAGCTCAGCACACCTTCACTACAGGACAAAGAACCTGCTGCGCTGTCCCAAAACGAGGAAAGAGAGAATGCAAGGCAGTAGCTGAGTGTACTTGGGAATTGGGCCAAGGATTATTTGAGTACTTGAATTATGTAATAGCCCAAGAGGGGAGGCATGAGAGAGAGAGAGAGAGTGTAGCCCTATTTTTGGGGGAGTAGTACAAATAGTGAAGGTGACCTTGCTTTTAGGTCAGCTGGTACTGTAGCAACCTGTACTGTGCAGCAGCTGTCAGCCTTTGTCCTCTCTGTAATTCCATTTTTTACTTTATGTCATTATTCTCCATTTTCCTGACTTGTTTTTATCTTTAAGCTCATTATGAGCTAATTCTCTTAAGTTAGGATTCTATGAATTTGTAATTAAACTGATGGATAATTCAATGCAATAGATGTTATTCATTTTCTTCTTCTCTGTTTGAAAGCTTAATTTCATTTTAGACTGATCAACTAATTTGGAATACTAGCTAATTGGGTTTGGAAAAACTTAATTAGTCGACTTGTTTAGAAGATAAAGATAGAGCAATTAATTGGAAAATTAATTGTGTTGAATGAGCTAGGAATAGCCTTCAAGTCTTTAAGTAGCTGGACGTATTTATCTGACAACTGAGGGAAATTTAGATGAACTTAGGAATAAGAAGCGTTTAATGAACTCAGTTTTACTGCTAGAAAGCAAACTTCATTTCTGGACTAAATGCTATAGCATCCTGAAGCATCAATTACCCTGAAGTTAAGATTACAAATGATTAGAATCCTAGCTGTTTCCATCTCTGTTCTAAAACACTCATTTATTGCTTTCATTAATTCCTGGCATTTATTAACTACTGCTCTGTCACCTAATTACTCCATTTACTTTACATGCTTAAAATTACTTTTTATTTTATTAAGCTAAGTAGAAAAAGTTATAACTAGAAGTGATATTCAATTCATTTAAATCCTCGTGGGAACGATCTTTACTCACTCTTTATTACTTGTTACGATTGTGTATACTTGCACATCACAACTTTTTGAACAACAGGGTCAAATGACCATCAAATATATCTGTGCGGATGTGCTCCCATCCTACAGGTATGTATTTTCGCATATGCTATATCACCATCTAATGATGTGTTAACAAAATTTTACAGCTACTAATGATTACAATCTTTATTGTAGATCTGGGCGATGAATCATATCTCTATTGGGCAAACACCTACCACTCATCTCGAGCACCCTTTCCCACGCATTTTGAATTGGCCAGTTGTTACATTGAGGAAGAAGAGAATGAAGGAAGAATTCATGAATAATAGGTACCAACCATACCATAGTTTCTATAATATGTTGAAATTTATATACACAATGTT
This sequence comes from Echinosophora koreensis, assembly GCA_035048595.1. NCBI lineage: Eukaryota > Viridiplantae > Streptophyta > Magnoliopsida > Fabales > Fabaceae > Echinosophora > Echinosophora koreensis. The sequence continues at coordinate 2,458,315 of JAPCYP010000046.1, forward strand.
CATTTGATGTGATTCTCATGTTTGCAGGTAATAGTTGCTTTAATAGCAACAGATGCTGAGCTTCAACAACACATTGTCCGGGATGCATTGCAGCGAGGCCAACAACACCAATATGTACATGTTGATGAATACCAGAAAGTGTTGGCGACTTATAGGGACCCTGAAGAGAAGAGTAGGGAGCAAAAAGAGAGGATCTTGGCTCTAGAGGCGGACGTTGCCATTTTGCAAGATGGTCCCCCTCGTCACCGATCAAACAGTTCCCTAGTAAATGAGTATGGGGGATGTTCTACTTTAGGTGGGCAAGATGCATCTCCTCTTCACCAAACTCCCCTAGCAGATATGTATGCTGACATGGGTGGTGTATGGTCTTTAGATGTTCAAATAGGTGCGCGGTTACTAAACGAGCGTTAGTTGCCTTTTTTGTGCTTATGTAGTTTTCTTGATGAGAGCACATTGAGAATCACTTTATATGCAGGTGACGAAATGGCAAGTTCTCCTCAGATGGTTACTCATGATGCTAATGTTGATCCTCCGGCAGCAGTGGTTGGTGGACCTATGGAAGCACACGTTGAAGTGCAAACTGGTAAGTAATGATTTGTGTATCCACAATATAAAAGTACTAATGTCATACTTAACACGAAAGCCTACTTACCATCTACAAATTTGACTGTTGTTTGCAGGTGAACATAATGCTAAGGGTGCTTCAAAGGATGGATCAAACATAACAACAAGGATTAGGGATATAGGATGTGACACCCTTCTACCCCGCATGTTATAAGCCATTTAATTTAAAAACAATTAAAAGAAAACATGCAATTATTATTGAAATAATTAAAACAATTGTCCATGGGTAGAAAAGTCCCACATGAACCGTTTACAACGCGGAAAAAGAAATGAGTTTTAAACATAACAAACCAATATAAATATAACCCAACCCCGATGTCACATACAGAGCTGGTATAACCGTTCTGGAATAAAATCCACGAAATTACAACTGAAACTAACAACTATGAAAACATAAACTAGCCCTACAATGAGTGGCTGCTCCTCAGAGTCACTCCTCTCCGGGCTGCTCGTCATCCTCTGCAATGTGCCAATCAGGCCAAACACAAACAACAAACATATATAGGGAGTAAGAGTCGTATAAACATATTAGCATGGAGACAGGCAGTAAAGTAAACAGCAAGCATAGCAACATCACATCAAACATCAACATCATCATCATCATTATGCTATGCAGTGCAATGCAGTCCTACTCCGCTAAACCATCAATGCATGTGGATCCACTAAACTCGGGATGAACGACTTCGGAGTTAAATATCTACATTGAGAATCTACTCAACGCCGGAGAATCTACTCCTTGGATAGCCAACGCATCAAACCAACGAATGCCTCGTCACGGGGGCGTTAGGAGAATCTACTCCAACCTTGGATGGCCGGATCGCCGTACTCTAGGACGATCTCCCCTATGTCGAACATCCCTAAACAACATCTCCGATGCAATGCGTATGCAACACAACAACAACGGCATCACCACCTCCATAACTCCAACGGAAACGACCGAAGGTAACAGCGGAATCAACCGCACTAACTTGCCTCGCGGAATCTACCTGAGGACTTAAGCCGAATCAACCGCAGTACCTGGGGCAAACTCTTGGCCACCAAGGTACACAGCAACATCAACACCTTTAAACCCAAACCACGGGGTCAAGGCTTCCTTGGCCAAAAAGCACCAAGGCACAACTCATCAGCTTGCGGCACCCAAAAGGGTATCGACTTAACATCTCACCATCTCATGACCTCTAATTATCTTTAGTAACATTAACCAAGTTGTCTAATCAGTTATTATCATTGGGGAATGGGGTTTAAAACCCCTTAAGTCCTTTAGTTCAGTTCTGTTTCAGTGGGTTGAGCACAGTCGTGCTCGTAACCCAGCACGATCGTGCTTAAGCACGTGAAGGGCATGCTCCCCTTTAAGTGAAGCACGGTCGTGCTTCTTAATAAGCACGATCGTGCTCAGCAGCACGGTCGTGCTCTTTGTTCTGCACGGCCATGCTAAGCAGCACGGCCTTTTACCCAGAATTCAACTGGGAGCACAGTCGTGCTCATCGCGCGACAGTGCTGTTCTGGGCAGGAACAGAGACTGAGTGTTTGTCCAATTTATAGGTTTTTACACCTATTAATCCTAAGTCCATTAACAGTGCGTTTTAAGGATTAATATACATCAACAACTCCAAAATCACATCAACCAATCAACAACCATTATTATCATCATACCAAACTCATAGGACAGCTATCATATTATTCATGAATACATCAACATATTCACATATTAGTATACAACGCATAACAGCAATTATCAGATTACCATACAAAACATTTAGACAACTAATACATACATAACATGCATCAACCGGGGTTATGGGAACCCCTTTACTTTACCCTAAACCCAAACATATGTAAATACTACCGTTCTCCCCATACCTGGATTGAAGGTAGCTCCCTAACAGCGTCCTAAACAGCAACCGATTCCTTTCTTAACAGCGACATTCACTCAAACCAGCCTTAAACAAATAGATTAAAACGGTGTTAGTTTCCCAACCATAAAACGAAAGGAAACTAAGGAAAGTAACGTAACGTTACCTATATACGAAGTGCAGATGGAACCACGTCCCCCTAGAGTCTCCAATACCCAAAACCACACTGAGTATGAAGGAAAAAGGGAAGAAGGGAGGTTACAGCCGTACTAGGGTTTTTAGTAACAAAGATGAAGTGTACGGCACAACCCTGAGTCTGCTCGACGTATATAGGCCCGGACTCGAGCACGGTCGTGCTCACCCTCGAGCACGGTCGTGCTCGACTTAACGTTACGAGACGCGGTCAACACGTTGAGCACGGGCGTGCTCATTGTTGAGCACGGTCGTGCTCACCTTAAAATCAGAAACACACTCCTGATTTTAAGTACGGGCGTGCTGGCTAATGAGCACGGGCGTGCTCATGTACCAGAAAGGGACTTTTAACCAAAAATCTCACTATGCCCTCGACCGATAAATCCAACTTAATAAACTTAGCTTAATTAAATTAATTCTGAAAAACAGGGTGTTACATAGGAGGCGGACCCAATCTTCTAGACTTGATTCCCCATATGGCAAGTCATATGGGAGAAAGAATAAGAAGACAACAAAAAAATAGTTTTTGATTAGGATATTTGAACATGATATATTGTGATGGTCATTGTTCTATGTAGTTGATGATTAGTATGTAAAGCAGCTCTTCGTAGACATGGAGTATTTAGTAATGCAGTTCTTGATTAACTTGGTAGACATGGAGTATTTAACCAGATAAATCAACTTAATTAACCAGATAATGAGAATGGGATGCATAGGACTTGAACTGTCAGGAATTACCATTAACCAGATAATGAGAAGCATTCATCAGATAAATGAACTTGATAAACCAGATAACTCTATGGAATGCCTAGTGTTCAAGTGTCAGGAATTGCCATTAACCAAATAATGAAAAACATTCACCAGATAAGTGAACTTGATTAACCAGATAACTCTATGGAATACCTAGGACTTGAACTGTCAGGAATTGCCATTAACCAGATAATGAGAAGTATTCACCAGATAAATGAACTTGATTAACCAGATAACTCTATGGAATGCCTAGGACTTGAACTGTCAGGAATTGCCATTAACTAGATAATGAGAAGCATTCCCCAGATAAATGAACTTGATTAACCAGATAATTCAAAGGGATGCCTAGGACGAATTGCCATTAAATAGATAATGAGAAGCATTCATCATATAAGTGAACATGATTAACCAAATAACTCTATGGAATACCTAGGACTTGAATTAAGTGTAAGGAATTGCCATTAACTAGATAATGAAAAGCATTCACCAGATAACTGAACTTGATAAACCAGATAACTCTATGGAATGCCTAGGACTTGAACTGTCAGGAATTGCCACTAACCAGATAATGAGAAGCAATCACCAGATAAACGAACTTGATTATCTAGATAACTCTATGGAATGCCTAGGATTGGAACTGTCAGGAATTGCCCTTAACCAGATAATGAGAAGCACTCACCAGATAAATGAACTTGACTAACCAGATAACTCTATGGAATGCCTAGGATTAAGTGTTAGGAATTGCCATTAACCAGATAATGAGAAGCATTTACCAGATAAATGAACTTGATTAACCAGATAATTCTATGGGATGCCTAGAACTTGAACTGTCAAGAATTGCCATTAACTAGATAATGAGAAGCATTCACCAGATAAATGAATTTGATTAACCAGATAATTCTATGGGATGCCTAGGACGAATTGCCATTAACCAGATAATGAGAAACATTCACTAGATAAGTGAACTTGATTAACCAAATAACTCTATGGAATACCTAGGACTTGAACAAAGTGTCAGGAATTGACATTAACCAGATAATGAGAAGCATTCACCAGATAAATGAACTTGATTAATCAGATAACTCTATAGAATGCCTAGGACTTGAACAAAGTGTCAGGAATTGCCATTAACAGAATAATGAGAAGCATTCACCAAATAGAACTTGATTAACCAGATAATTCAACGGGATGACTAGGACTAGGCTCAAGTGTCACGAATTGCCATTAACCAGATAATGAGAAGCATTCACCAGATAAGTGAACTTGATTAACCAGATAACTCTATGGAATACCTAGGACTTGGACTGTCAGGAATTGCAATTAACCAGATAATGAGAAGCATTCACCAGATAAATGAACTTGATTAACCAGAAAACTCTATGGAATACCTAGGATTAAGCGTCAGGAAATGCCAATAACCATATAATGAGAAGCATTCAGCAGATAAATGAACTTGATTAACCAGATAATTCTATGGGAAGTCCAGGACTTAAACTGTCAGGAATTGGCATTAACAAGATAATGAGAAACATTCACCAGATAAATGAATTTGATTAACCAGATAATTCTATGGGAAGTCCAGGACTTAAACTGTCAGGAATTGGCATTAACAAGATAATGAGAAACATTCACCAGATAAATGAATTTGATTAACCAGATAATTCTATGAGATGCCTAGGACGAATTGCCATTAACCAGATAATGAGAAGCATTCACCAGATAAGTGAACTTGATTAACCAGATAACTTTATGGAATTCCTAGGATTTGAACTAAGTGTCAGGAATTGCCATTAACCAGATAATGATAAGCATTCACCAGATAAATGAACTTGACTAACCAGATAACTGTATCGAATGCCTAGGACGAACAGTCAGGAATTGCCATTAACCAGATAATGAGAAGCATTCACCAGATAAATGAACTTGATTAACCAAATAATTCAATGGGATGCCTAGGACTTGGCTCAAGTGTCACGAGTTGCCATTAACCAGATAATGAGAAGCATTCACCAGATAAGTGAACTTGATTAACCAGACAACTCTATGGAATGCCCAGGACTCGAAATGTCAGGAATTGCCATTAACCAGATAATGAGAATCATTCACCCGATAAATGAACTTGATTAACCAGATAACTCTATGGAATGCCTAGGATTAAGTGTCAGGAATTGCCATTAACCAGATAATGAGAAGCATTCACCAGATAAATGAACTTGATTAACCAGATAATTCTATGGGATGCCCAGGACTTGAACTATCAGGATTTGCCATTAACCAGATAATGAGAAGCATTCACCAGATAAGTGAACTTGATTAACCAGATAACTCTATGGAATGCCTAGGACTCGAAATGTCAGGAATTGCCATTAACCAGATAATAAGAAGCATTCACCAGATAAATGAACTTGATTAACCAGATAATTCTATGGAATGCCTAGGATTAAGTGTCAGGAATTGCCATTAACCAGATAATGAGAAGCATTCACCAGATAAATGAACTTGATTAACCAGATAATTCTATGGGATGCCCAGGACTTGAACTATCAGGATTTGCCATTAACCAGATAATGAGAGGCATTCACCCGATAAATGAACTTGATTAACCAGATAATTCTATGAGATGCCTAGGGCGAATTACCATTAACCAGATAATGAGAAGTATTCACCATATAAATGAACTTGATTAAGCAGATAACTCTATGGAATGGCTAGGACTTGAACTCAGGAATTGCCATTAACCAGATAATGAGAAGCATTCACCAGATAAATGAACTTGATTAACCACATAACTCTATGGAATGCCTAGTGTTCAAGTGTCAGGAATTGCCATTAACCAGATAATGAGAAACATTCACCAGATAAGTGAACTTGATTAACCAGATAACTCTATAAAATACCTAGGACTTGAACTAAGTGTCAGGAATTGCCATTAACCAGATAATGAGAAGTATTCACCAGATAAATGAACTTGATTAACTAGATAACTCTATTGAATGCCTAGGACTTGAACTGTCAGGAATTGCCATTAACTAGATAATGAGAAGCATTCCCCAGATAATGAACTTGATTAACCAGATAATTCTAGGGGATGCCTAGGACGAATTGCCATTAAATAGATAATGAGAAGCATTCACCATATAAGTGAACATGATTAATCAAATAACTCTATGGAATACCTAGGACTTGAATTAAGTGTAAGGAATTGTCATTAACTAGATAATGAAAAGCATTCACCAGATAACTGAACTTTATTAACCAGATAACTCTATGGAATGCCTAGGACTTGAACTGTCAGGAATTGCCACTAACCAGATAATGAGAAGCAATCACCAGATAAACGAACTTGATTATCCAGATAACTCTATGGAATGCCTAGGACTTGAACTGTCAGGAATTGCCATTAACCAGATAATGAGAAGTATTCACCAGTTAAATGAACTTGATTAACCAGATAACTCTATGGAATGCCTAGGATTAAGTGTCAGGAATTGCCATTAACCAGATAATGAGAAGCATTTACCAGATAAATGAACTTGATTAACCAAATAATTCAATGGGATGCCTAGGACTTGAACTGTCAGGAATTGCCATTAACCAGATAACGTAACGCATTCACCAGATAAATGAATTTGATTAACCCGATAATTCTATGGAATACCTAGGACTTGAACTAAGTGTCAGGAATTGCCATTAACCAGATAATGAGAAGCATTCACCAGATAAAAAAACTTGATTAATCAGATAACTCTGTGGAATGCCTAGGACTTGAACAAAGTGTCAGGAATTGCCATTAACTAGATAATGAGAAGCATTCACAAAATAGAACTTGATTAACCAGATAATTCAACGGGATGACTGGGACTAGGCTCAAGTGTCACGAATTGCCATTAACCAGATAATGAGAAGCATTCACCAGATAAGTGAACTTGATTAACCAGATAACTCTATGGAATACCTAGGACTTGGACTGTCAGGAATTGCTATTAACCAGATAATGAGAAGCATTCACCAGATAAATGAACTTGATTAACCAGAAAACTCTATGGAATACCTAGGACTTGAACTAAGTGTCAGGAATTGCCATTAACCAGATAATGAGAAGCATTCACCAGATAAATGAACTTGATTAATCAGATAACTCTATGGAATGCCTTGGACTTGAACAAAGTGTCAGGAATTGCCATTAACCATATAATGAGAAGCATTCACAAAATAGAACTTGATTAACCTGATAATTCAACGGGATCTCTAGGACTAGGCTCAAATGTCACGAATTGCCATTAACCAGATAATGAGAAGCATTCACCAGATAAGTGAACTTGATTAACCAGATAACTCTATGGAATACCTAGGACTTGGACTGTCAGGAATTGCTATTAACCAGATAATGAGAATCATTCACCAGATAAATGAACTTGATTAACCAGAAAACTCTATGGAATACCTAGGACTTGAACTAAGTGTCAGGAATTGCCATTAACCAGATAATGAGAAGCATTCACCAGATAAATGAACTTGATTAATCAGATAACTCTATGGAATGCCTAGGACTTGAACAAAGTGTCAGGAATTGCCATTAACCATATAATGAGAAGCATTCACAAAATAGAACTTGATTAACCAGATAATTCAACGGGATGACTAGGACTAGGCTCAAATGTCACGAATTGCCATTAACCAGATAATGAGAAGCATTCACCAGATAAGTGAACTTGATTAACCAGATAACTCTATGGAATACCTAGGACTTGGACTGTCAGGAATTGCCATTAACCAGATAATGAGAAGCATTCCCCAGATAAGTGAACTTGATTAACCAGATAACTCTATGGAATGCCTAGGACTTGAACCAAGTGTCAGGAACTGCCATTAACCAGATAATGAGAAGCATTTCACCAGATAAATGAACTTGATTAACCAGATAATTCAACGGGATGCCTAGGACTAGGCTCAGCTGTCACGAATTGCCATTAACCAGATAATGAGAAGCATTCACCAGATAAGTGAACTTGATTAACCAGATAACTCTATGGAATACCTAGGACTTTTATTGTCAGGAATTGCCATTAACCAGATAATGAGAAGCATTCACCAGATAAGTGAACTTGATTAACCAGATAATTCATCTTGATTCACCAGATAATTGATGGGTCATGGAAGTCCATGTTTTAGGGTTTGGCATTAACCAGATAGGTGATGATGGGTCATGGAAGACACCAAGTCTTAGGATTTGACATTAACCAGATAGGTGAAATAGATTAACCAGATAATTGATTGGTCATGGAAGATACCATGTCTTAGGATCTGGCATTAACCAGATATGTGAACTTTATTAATCAAATAAGAAAATGGGAGACACCCAAGTCTCACTATTTTTCATTAACTGGATAATGAATAGCATTAACTAAATAGGTGAAGATATTAACCAGATAATTGATGGGTTGTGGAAATGGCTAAAGCATCACAATATACCATAAACCATATACAGAACTGAACTTATCGAGCAATTCTTGGTCATTAACCATGCAGCTTCCTTTGACATTTATACATGATCATTTACATAGGATTGTCTAAATATGTACACAACAAGTGGTGGTTTTGTCATGCAAACGTTATGTACCCGACCAACTTACATTAACTACATACACATAGTAAACGTTATGCACATCAAAAAATGACCCTAAAGCCTTTACAAGGCATTACAAGATAATTCTGATTTTTGTGCTGCAACCATGTCATGCAAAAAACTGACAAAAGTGATTTGCACCCGATCAACCTGCACAACCAATGTGTTCGTTAGTAAAGTGTTAAATACTAAAAAATGTGTCGGGTTGTTATTATGAGCACAATAAAGGACTGGTGAAGACCATACCATCATGCAAAAAATGTCTTGCTAATCTTCCAACCCATATAAATATGTGACACCCATATACCAAAATACACATGTCATTTGTCAAGACAACTAAATTCCAAATTGTGTCTAATCATCCAAATTTGTAGTGAACTGTGAGGACCCCATGAAGTCAATATCGGACGTTGTCAATAGGTCCACGAATGATATATTACCTCCAACCTGGACAACACCGTATAAGAAACTAAAATAATGGAGTTATTAACCATATAAATCTTAGCACAATTTACATACCTGTGAACTCGGATTAATATCATCTTTAAATGGTGAATCTAAACCCTTAAATACAAGCCTTGTAACTGTTGAATTTTGAAGAAACCAGTGACTATCTTCAAAAATGGACATTGACTGTATAGAAAAACAATCAACCAATCAACATAAATTTCCAACTCATCGTCCACAACTAGCACATGAATAGGCTAGAAACTCTAGAACACGGCATACAAATCCATCAAATTGCTAAAATTTAACCAACAACACATATTAAAACAAAGTCTACACATTAAGCACTATCTTATAATGGACACAAACCACGGTGCTTGCATCCAACAAATCTCCACCGGTGACAACCTCAAGAGATGATTCTACACGGATGTTGCTTCCACTCTGATTACCCACCAGTCCAATATTTGCCTCCTTCACATTAAGGTGAAACTTACAGTTTCAAGATATTTGGTTAACAGGGTTCAAATTACTGGTTAATCATGTGTTGTATATGGTTAATACAGAATTTTTGATGAAAAACACAGACCTTGGTCGTCTCTTTGTCTTCGGTATGCTCTGACCGCTTCCTGGCCTTCTTAACAACTTTTTCAACTACCCCTATTTTTCTATTTGTATGAGATCGTCCTTTACGTTTGACTCGCAATAGACTCCGAATGCGGGTAGCATGGTTTGGTAACTTAGATCTAAACTCATGTAGTCTTTCATGCAATTCCTTAGTTGCAACTTCAGACAACCTCGTAGAAATGTTTGCACAATTTATCAAATCTGTCCATCTGTGGCTTCAATTCCATCACACAGTAGCTAGTCTTAATATATGTGTGCTTCCTTCTAATATTTTTCTTCCATCTTGCTAAAACTTACTTATCGGGCATATTTTTAAGCCTCTCTCGAGTACACACACACACAGCACATGGTGACACAAAATGTAACACCCCTTTTTCGTAAATGTTTTTATAAAGCTAGTTTTATTATTTTTAAAAGTTTTGGTTAAGGACTAAGTGGGATTTTTAGCTTAAAAGTCCATTTCTGGTACATGAGCACGCCCGTGCTCATCAGCCAGCACGCTCGTACTTAAAGTCAGAAGCGTGTTTCTGATTTTAAGTTGAGCACGACCGTGCTCAATAGTGAGCACGCCCGTGCTCAATGTGCTGACTGCGTCTCGGTGACGCTATGTTGGGCACGACCGTGCTCAGGTGCAGCCTTTATAAAGTTGGCACAAAAACCGAGGGTGACGTGAAAACCTTACTTTCGTTGGCAGCCGTCACCAGTTTCGGCCAGAGCTATCTCCTTCTCTATTTCCTCTTCTTCCATTGCTATAGTGGAGTTTTGTGAACCGTTGGGGAAGCCCTGTGCATCCGTCTTGATTAGAGGTAATGGCTATTTTCTCTTTTCAATTTCTTCATGGTTTTTGGTTAGAGAAACTGACTAAGATTGCTTTTGATTATCTAAGGCTTGGCTTCGAAGTGAGCCGTTTGAGGATTCGAGACCGGATTACCATTGGGAACCGTCAGTAGAGCAACCTTCAATCTAGGTATGGGGAGAAGTGGATTGTATTTGTTAGGCAGTGGGGTAGTGTAAGGTAACGGGGTTCCCCATGACTCCGGAGTCATTGTATGTCTATTTGTTATTATGTCTCTGTTTGATAACATGGTTGTTTGAGTTAGTTCTGTTATGTGATAACATGTTTTAGTTGTTCTCGATGTCTGATGAATTATGCCTATGTTCATGTTGTTATGATTGATGATTTGGTTATGATGGTCTTGAATGATTGACTGAAATGATGGGTTACTGTTTTAAGATGTTAACTGATAAAATAGGCATAAAAATCATGTTAAGATAATGGGTTATTGAACCCTATAAATTGACCAAGAATCTGACTTAAATCCTGCCCAAAACAGCACTGTCACGCGATGAGCACGACCATGCTGAACAGGGAGCACGACCGTGCTCCTATTTGAATTCTGGAAAATGGCCGCGCTGTTCAGCATGGCAGTGCAGGTCAAACAGCACGACCGTGCTGCTAATGCTGAGTGTGAAGCACGACCATGCTTCACTTAAAAGGGCAGCACGCCCTCACGTGTCCAAGCACGACCGTGCTGGGGTTTAAGCACGACCGTGCTGACCCCTATTGGACAGAAACAGAATTAAAGGACTTAAGGGGTTTTAAACCCCATTCCCCTATGATGATAAGTTGAGATAATTAATCAAAGAGAAAGATTAGATAACCTGGTTATTAATTATATAAGATAATTAAGATAATCAGATGCTAAGTCGGTATCCGATGGATTACCGCACATTGATAAGTTGAAGTCTTGGGTGCTTATTGACCCAAGCATGTTGAGTTGAACCTTGGTGCTTATTGGCCAAGGGAGCCTTGACCCCACGGTTTGGGTCTAAGGTTACGTTGAATGTTGATGTTGAAGTCTTGGGAGCTTCATAGACTAAGCGAGGAGGTGGTTGTGATTGTTTGTTGTTGTGCCATTTGCATAGAGCATTGGAGTTGTAGATGGGGGAGGTTCGACAAAAGGGGGATCACCCGAGAGAACGGTGATCTGGCCATCCACGGTAGGTCACCCAAGGTTTGGTGACCGAGGCCCCCCGTGATGAGGCATCCACGGTTTGATGCGTTGGCTATCCATGAGGTTCACCCAAGGTTTGGTGAACTGCCGGTATTGGTGCTTTTATGGCCAATACGGATATGTAACTCCAAAATCGTTCATCTTGAGTTAGTTTGGATCCACATGCATAGTTGGAGTAGCGGAGTAGTTGATGCATTGCATAGCATAGCATGCTTGGTTGATATAGTACTGTTGGATGTTGATGTATGCTATGTGGTATGTTTACTTTGCTTACTATTCCCATGCTGTATATGTTTACATGAATCTTACTCCCTGTTATTGTTTGTGTTTGGCCTGATCGGCATTTACAGAGGATGACGAGCAGCCCGGAGAGGAGTGACTCTGAGGAGCCGCCACTCATTGTAGGGTTGTTTTTAAGTTTAGATAGTTTATTTCCAGTTGTATTCCGTGGATTTGTTCCCGGAACGGTTATACCAGCTCTGAATTGTGACATCGGGGTTGGGTTGTTTATTTAGTTATGTTTTTACTTGTTTGAACTTATTTTATTTTCCGCATTGTAAACGAGTTCATGTGGGACTTTTCTACCCATGGACAACTATTTTATTTAATTCAGTTAAATGCATGTTTTCCTTTTTAATTGTTTTATATTTAAATGCCTTATAACATGCGGGGTAGAAGGGTGTCACACAAAATATCTCTAAACTCAAACAACGAGCATTCACAAGAGACATCATGGTTTTCACGATTAACCACAACCATATATATACATTCTTTTGGTCTATCTCCAACTAAGACCTCCTCCAATACATGATAAGTAGCAAGGCAACCATCAACAGTCTTCAAAGAGGATGCACAATTCATCTTTGATCTAAACTCAACTTTGACCTCTTTAAACTTGGCATGAGTATACTCACATTGGAATTGCTTTTCAATTGACGAGTTTGACCCGCAGGGAATTGTTGTATCCATGCATTGAAAATCAGCTTGAAATTCCTTTTCGGCTCTACTCTTGAGAGCATTATCGTATTGCTTTACAAATTGATTCAGACTTATTGTTGAATTGATATATCCATCAAAGAAAGCATGTATACTCTCACTTCGCTGCGTTGTTGACATACCTGCCCAAGTACATACAAGTGCTTAATCATTAACCAGATAATGAATAGAAATAACCAAATAATTGCAAGTGATTGACTATATATTATAATGGGAGTAGAAAACTTCAGGATATCCCATTAACCAAATAATGAGCTGAGTTAACCACATATTTACAAGTCATTAACCATATATGAAAAATGCTGTAAAAAACAGTGAAATTTCAAAAGGACCCATTAACCAGATAATCAACAGGAGTAACCAAATAACTACAAGTGATTAGCCATATATCTGATAATGCATTCAGAAAACTACCGTAAGTATCAAGATACCTAATTGACCACATACCTGCCCAAAAATATTTCTTCAGCATGGTTGGTGCCCATCTATGACGTTCATTGTACAACCCACTCAACCAGTCATTCTGTCCAAGCTTAAATTTGTCAATGAAGGAAGACCATTTCTCTTCAAAATCAGCTGTTGTGATTGTATCATAAACAGCTGCTTTCATTGTAGACTTAATCCTCTTATATTCACCAAATCCACTAAGCTTTTCAGGAATTTTTTTCATTATATGCCTTAAGCACCACCTATGAGGAGTTGCAGGGAAGACTAACTCATTGGCATTTTGCATAGCCTTACATTAGTCAGTGACAATACCCACAGGGGCTTTTCCCAACATACAACGAAGCCATGATTGGAAAAGCCAGACAAATGACTCTGTGTCTTCTGCAGAAACGAGACCACACCAAGTAATGTTGATTGACCATGGTGATTCACACCAACAAACGCAGCAAAATGCATGTCATACTTATTGGTCAAATATGTTGTATCAAAAGTGACAACATCTCCAAAATATGCATAAGCAGCTCTACTTCTTGCATCAGCCCAAAACACATTCCTTACATGAAAATCATCATCCATATCTATGGCATAGAAGAAATCTTTACTTTGCTCCGTCATTCGAACAAATAACTTAGTAAGGCCTTGGCATCACCTTCTTTCCCAATCGCACACCTTTCTTTGTTGACATAATTCCTCAAATCTCTTTCACAAAATGGTATCTGCTCATGCCCTCCTACATCTGTAACGAGAGATTGGAAAGTCTTATTGATCCTCACTCCTGCATCATCATTTATTTGGATTGTTCTCTTTACATGGAGGTTCAATTTCTTGTTAGCCTTGAACAACCTTGCCTTTGTAGGGCTGATCTCGTGAGAATGGTTGGGTTCAAATGTTTTGATGTACCACAGTCCATCCTCTCCCAACTTAATAGTAATCTTTGCAGGACAATTTTTCGCCTTAGTCGGACGTGTCATCAACGTACATGGAATTTCCGACACTCGGGACCCCTCTCTTGAGCATGCTAGAATTAAGTAGCAAATCTGCCCATCCTCTCCTTTTCTTGATATTCTAATCTTCCAACCAAAACCTTTTTTTGAAGCATACTCACCATAAAATGATTTAACATCCTCCATGGAAGAAAAGCACATCCCTGTTGCAGGCTCCCACTTTTCTCGATCATCATTAACAATGTCAACTCCAGCAGCTTCACCATCATTACCACCACAGTCCACGAAATTATTTGAAGTATCCATGAATATCCAATTGGGGGTGCCACACTTAAATTGCACAAATTAGATCTTTCATTAGTTATGTCACAATTAAACCATGGATTTACAAGCTTATCGTATCAATTAATGTTGACAAACTAAAACTCACAAAATAAATATAAACCAGTGTCAGGAATTGCCATTAACCAGATAATGAGAAGCATTCACCAGATAAGTGAACTTGATTAACCAGATAATTCAATGGGATGCCTAGGACTTGAACTGTCACGAATTGCCATTAACCAGATAATGAAAGGAATTCACCAGATAAATGAACTTGATTAACCAGATAATGAACCGCAGTAACCAAACTTTTGCAAAAGATTCACCATTTATTTCTCGTGCACAGTAATCAAATGCTTTCATAGCAAGTGTCCTAATAGGGATTTTCATGGATTTTCACTCTAAAACCCACACTAGGGATTTTCATGGATTTTGACTCTAAAACCCATACTTATAATCCATACTTTGTAATTTAAGGAAAGGAGATAGGGAAGATAACTAACCAAAAGTTCAGCTGAAAGGAAAGAAGAAAACCATAAAAGGAGTTACCTTTGCTATGGAGAACCCACTTCACACCCTTTTCACTCACAAGTGCTGGGAGACCACACTTGTCTTCGTCACTGTGGCAGAGAGGAGAAAGGCACTCCTCCTAAGTGAGGAAAATGAAGACCTAGCTGTGTAAGTGAAAATGAAGTAATAGAACAAAGGAGAAGGGAGGGAAACGAAGAGATAGGCAAGCTATGGTGAAATATTGTGAAGAAACAAAAAGAAGTTACCTTGAAAAGAAGGAGATATAGTTGAGCTCAGTTGGTGGGTGTGATGAACTAGATGATGTGTTGCCTTTGTTCATTCAATTTGCAAATTCTACTGCCCACATATCCAAATCAACAAACCATTGATGGTGTGGAGAAATAAGGAAAGAAGGAAGAACAAAACAAAACAAAAAAAGAAGTTACCGACAAAGGAAGGAGGCTTAGGTGGTGGGTGTGATGAACTACACTTTAGCTTTGGTGAAAGGGGAAATAATTCTCTCTCCAAGCTGCTAACGTTGCTAAACCTGTCCACACCACATTCTGCATCAACTCACGTTGCTGATGGAGAAACCAGGACGGACGTGAAGCAAGGAGCAAGGAGTAAAGAAAGAGGGAAAGTAAAGGGGAAAAAAGAGGGAAACCACGCACGTGCGAAAACTTGAGAATATGTGAGTGCCGATGAGTGGCTTGTATTTTGGAATAGTGGATACAGTGTCAACTGTATAGTGTCGAATTTCTGTGTTCAATTAACATTTTTGTTTTTTTTTTTTTTGCTAAATATTATTTCCTATTATAACTTTTATTATGTGGGAAACTACAAATAATTATTAGTATAACGAGCATCAAGGTAGTATAGAACATTGCAAACTCATTGAACATAATAAAAAAAAATCACATGGTTGATGGTTTAAGAATAAACACCATTTATAGTCCACTCCACACAATCTATTATGCAGATAACCAATTAATATTTTGGCACGTTAAAAAGTAGTAAATTAGTTATTGGTTATCTTTTCAACGTTATGATAGTTATTCTTTTATCTATATATATTTTATAAAATTCTAATATTTTCACTCTAAATCTTCTTAACTCTCTAATTCTTTTATATTCTTTTGAAGACTTGAAGTGAAGTGTCAAAGTGGATATTTGATATCAATAATATTGTTGTTGTAGATAATATTAACGTACAATTATTTTCTTTTCCAAGTTCTGTCATTGCAAAATTTTTTTCTTATGTACTTTACAAAATTATTTTTTATATTGTTTTCCTATAACGGTTGCTACCGTCGAAAGAAGTTTTTCAAAATTAAAATTATTTTAATTCTATCCAAGATCAACAATATTTTACAAGATAGATTAAATGGATTAGTTATCTTATCTATTGAGAGTGAAATGTTAGAATTACTTTATTATAAGATTTTGATAAATGATTTTGTTGTTCTAAAGTCTAGAAAATTAATATGAAAATTGATAATTTATATTATAATAAGTCTCTTTAAAAATTTTGCCTTAAGCTCCGAAACTTCTTGACGCGGCCCTGCGTCCCATACTACCTGCCTCAAATCTTAGGGTGCAGTTTATATACTTGTCGGACAACTTCACTTAACACCAATTAGTTTATGTTGGAATCTAACACGATGTATTAAATAATTACTTCAAAAAACCTCCCTTGTATTCTAAACACTCCCAAAACTTTTCTATGCTATAGCTAATACTATTCAACCATCATCTATTGATGTCCTTGTTTTTATAGGTGAGAATTATGATTTTTGGAGCATATAAAAATGAAGACTTTTTTTTCTCCCAAGACTTGAAAATATAGAAAATAGAATTACTGCTCATGACATATTCAACTCTTACTACCGAAGAAAAAAAAAGTCAAAGGAAAACAAGTAGAAAGATTTGAGGGTGTTTATTTTGTAACAAATTGTGTCTGACATCATCTTTCCAAGATAATGGATGTTGCAACTGATGAAAATGCATGAAGTAGTCTACACAAGGAAGGAAGTGAAAAGGTACGCACTATTAAACTTCAGACTCTGGCTTAGCATAACAGAGGATATGGCTGTGCTGTTCCAAACACTCAAGGGTTTGTTCTCATGTTGGTTTAGAGCAGTGTAACAGACATACTGGATTTTGATTAGTTCAATCAGTATGGTAGTTATATTTTCTCTTTTTGGGTTAATTCTATTAATTACTTATAATCGGGTTTGAGTACCCCTTGTACTTGTATATATGCATACTTTGGCTTATCAAAAAAAAAAAAACTTCAAACTCTAAGACGGTAATTTGAATTAATGAAAATTAGGAGTCTGATCGTAAAAGAGTACTATTCCAAGATATAAGAAAAAGTAAATTAAATGAAAAACTACATGAATAATATTCTTGACAAGA
This sequence comes from Echinosophora koreensis, assembly GCA_035048595.1. Taxonomy (NCBI): domain Eukaryota; kingdom Viridiplantae; phylum Streptophyta; class Magnoliopsida; order Fabales; family Fabaceae; genus Echinosophora; species Echinosophora koreensis. Next base: position 2,476,088 of record JAPCYP010000046.1, read on the forward strand.
GAATTGTTGATAAAATTTGAATTTCTATTCTCCATAAGTATGATGCAATTGTAACTACGATTGAGCAAACAAAGGATCTATATACTTTATCGGTGACAAAACTAATGATATCTATTGAAATATACTAGCGAAGATTGTATAGGCATGATGAAGATACAATTGAAAAATGCCTTTCAATCAAAGCTCAATTTACGATATCAAAATAAAGGATAGTGAGGAAATAAAAATGATGTAGAAAATTCAAGAAATAAGGAGAATTTTAGAAATTTCTCTAGAATTAACTGAGATAAATATCCTCCATTGTAAGAAGACAAATCAAGTGGAGAAAGACTGTAGGCACTATGGAAAGCCACAATGTCAACACCGCAAGAAATTCTCTCTCACTATCTCCTTTAATTATGTTTATTTATTTATTTAGCGCTTTATCGTCATTTATTTATTATCACTTTTATTTTGAATTTGTTTCATATAACGCTTTAATTAAAAAAAAAAAGGGTTTTCAAACCTACACTTCACCTCCTTGTGTTTTGTAACACCTCCTTGGGTATTACTTTGTAACACGTGCGGAAATAAATTAAAAAGTTATTTGCTTGTTGCTTTCGGAAAATAACCTCTATAAGTTTTCACTAAGTCCAAAAATGGGGTAAAATTTTTCTTTCTGCGAAATACTTCAGAAAATGATATATACATGACAATAGTATAATTACATTATACTTACGTACAAACTGAATTTATTCGTAAACCACAAAATCACAACCTATGAGCTTTTCTGAAATTGTTTTTCATACACCTTACAAGGTGTTTCAAACCATCTATAATAACTTTCCCAAAAATACACAACCTAAAGAAAATCCTAAGCTGGTCGCTTTACAAGACATCTACTGGAAAGACCCCGTGGTCATTCCCAGACTGAAACCACTCTTCAAGTATTGGAACCCATGTTCCCGGGTGAGGCTAAGAACTTTTCTGCACCATCTACTTTCATGTATCAAGACACAAAAGCCAAACCCGAAAAACCTGATATATTATAAGGGTGATATGTCAATATATGAGTTTATAACGATAATCACATGCACGACATACAAAATTAGCACATAGACATATATCACCATAACAACATCAGATTCTCATAACTAAACAAGTAGTTTATCACTGGGTCTCATACCCGATCATCGTTATTTTAAAAATATGCATGACACTTTAACGTTCATTGTCTAACATTCACACCTAATCTCCGGAGATCCCAACGTCTTCAAAATGAGGTGATCAAACTCGATACATTGTCTCATTGGCTAGCTAAGCACAACAATAATACATCGTCTCATTGTCCATTTAAGCACAATGATATATATATCGTCTCATTGTCCATTTAAGCACAATGATACATATACATCGTCTCATTATCCATTCAAGCATAATGATATATACATCGTCTCATTATCCATTCAGGCATAATGATACCCCGTCACATGATACCTTTTCCATTAAGGTCTCACATTAAACAACGTCGGACACATCTGCCGTAAATGCAAATGTAAAACATTTTGTTCTCGTCATTTTCTTTTCGTTCATTATATTCTTGTCGAAGCTCAAAATGGCTTATGACTATTCATCGTCTCCAACGTCTTAAAATTCTCACCGTCTCATCATTTTCAACATCTTAAATTATCATCGTCTCATCATTTTCAACATCTTAAATTTCTCATCGTCACACGGATCAAAGATCTTCGTGTTTTTATTATAGAACACTGGTATCACGACGTCTCAGATACTGCGTTTATTTTTCAACGTGAACACCATCTTTTGTTTGTGAAACACAAATTCAAAACAAAATCTCCGCAACTTATCTAAGTTGACAGAATAACATCGTTGAGTAAAAATTCGTTTATAGAAAATCATTTCTAATTGAAAATTCCTTTATAACATCACCGGTTACTAAAAATTTAGTTTTCAGAAAGGAGACTCACTTGAGGCTCAAACTTGTTTAAAATACGTACTGCCGCTTTAGAAATACTTGTCGTCGATACTTTTCCAAACTGCCGTCGTTTAACCCTTTTCAAGGCATTTAAACCAAATATTAGCCTTTTCTACTTAAATCATTTTCTAAAATCATAATTAAGTTATTTTCGAAAAATAATTTCATAAAATAACTTTTTATAATATTCCGGAATTTCTTATGTAAAAATTAGCGGTAGAAAAATAATTTTACGGTTACATCCTCACTGTGACTCATAGTTCACTCTTACACCGATAAATCATTAAAATAATAATATTTTCGAAAATTTCTTACTTTCTCAAATAATTATTAAATCATAATATATTCAAATATTTCTCAATTAAATACTGAATATTACTCGTGAAGCTTCTTAAAGCTTTTATCTCGTTTAATTAATTGAGCACTGACAATTGTCAGGCTTCTCAAACAACAATCAACAACAACATCATATCAATATTCTCAGGCAGATCATGCATCACAACATCATATTATATCATTGCAGATAAACAATTTAAATGCAGATAAACTATCACAGATAAAAATAACACAACTTAAACTAATTCAAACAGACGAAACCAAACACCACAACCATAAATAAATATATAGACCAACAACAGATAGCACACGATTATAGGAAAAACTCCTCAAGTATTCTTCCCTTACCTCTTGAAGAACTTATCTCCCGATTTCTTTTTTCTCGAACGTACAGCAAATTCCGGTATCATGCATGATCCAACGTATAATTAATACACTTAACCTTCAACAAACAACAACCAAACAATTACAACCAAACAATTAAAATCACCTATTTCCTACATGAGGGTTTCGACCATGAGAGGGTTTTGTGGCTAAATATTTCTAAAATTCTTAAGTCTTTGGATTAGTGATCCTTAAGTACTTAAGACATAGGATTAGTGATTAATCAATAAAGATTGAATCAAAATCTTCCAAGTCCCTCAAAGTATAATTTCGGCCAAAGCATGAAAATAGAGCAAGAAATTTTGGTTTGATACAAGAACTTGGATTCAACATCAATACATATTAGAAAGATGAGATATATGATCACTTTCTAAAAATTGAACAAAAGTTCCTCCACCCACTTTTTATAGAATTCAGTTTTGACAAATTAAATGGGGAGGAAAACTTTGTTTGCAACAAACTCTTGGATTATGATAGTAGAGATGATAATAGGAACAAAGAAATTGGTTTCACATTTTTAGGATTTTTCTATGATTTTCTATGATTTATCAAAGTTAGGAACATCATGAAATAAGCTTCAAAACAAGAAATGAAATGAAAGAACAATAGCTTAAAGATGATGAGGAACATGAATCACCTCTTGGAATTTGAAAATGGGCAAGGAATCACCAAGTTGCTTCACAAATCAAGCTATGGAAGCTTAAGAGAAAAAAGAAGAATGGAGAACTTTGAAGAAGATTTGAGAAAGTGAGAGAATGAGCTAGAATGAACTTGACTCGTCAAGTTTGAGCCAAAGATGGGCTTGGGCAATTGGGCTTGAAGAAGTCCAAGTCCATTTACTAAGTTTTCAACATAAAAATGGCTAAGTCTTAACACTTGACAAAGGAAAGTTCAAGAGTACAAAATTGTATCATGAAAATGAATTCTTGGCCATGAGATTGGGCCTTTTGGGCGCAGCCCTTAATGGGTTTAGATGAGCTAAAATTGATTCACTTAACTTAGTGTATCATGGAAACTAATTTAGGGACCAAAATGAAATTAATAGAAAGTTTAAGGACCAAAATGCAAATTCAACTTAAATTGTCATCATGAGCTAGTAGAAAAATATGTGGTGAATAAGTGAGGAGAAGTGTGGCTGTTTTTGGACCATAAGAATTAACTGTGATTAAAATTTAACTCAACGTCGGTTAGGTTAAGCTTAGGGGTATTTTGGTCATTTCACTTGAAAATTCCCGATTACTAAAATTTAAGGCCGGACTCCTTGTCCTCTTTGCTACTGTCAATGAAAACGTAGAAAATGCAGACCGATTTTCGTCTGAATTTTCATTCCAAAATTTCTCCGTAACCTTATAAAAATAAGTATGACAGGGAAATGACCTTAGTTTATCCAAAGTCATTTTCTAAATCTCGGATAAGAATATAATCATTTATATAATTATTATCGATATTAGAAAGTCGGAAAATCGGGATGTTACATGTTTGGATTCACTTGTCTACTTAATGCTACGAGTGTATTGTTTTTATGGATCTAAGTTAACCAATATTATTACCTTTATACTAGACAATATTAAATTATGAGGATTATGTTATTTTCAACAAGTTTTTAGTTATGGTCTTTAAATTCCTATTTTTCTATAACTATTTTTTGTACCAAAATTGGTTGGTCATAGTGTAAGTAAATTGTTCCCTCAAGCGAACTTCACCTGCAAGGTCAGGGATTCGAATCTTCAAGTCGCCACTTTGGGGAAGACTTTATCTAACCATCACGTTCAGCCTGAGAGTTAGTCTCCTAGCTTTGAAAGAAGATGAAACAAATGCAGATAGAGAGGAAGGGAGGGAAGAGAATGGGAGAGATAGAGACGGGAAAAGAGAGAGAGGGAGGGAGGGAGAGAGAGAGGAAGATTCAGGCGAAGTTTTCCAGATCCCAGCGGTGTTTTCCAGCGAGAGTCAAACTTAACGGAAAGGACCAATTTGTTTAACGTTTGACAATTGATGGACTAATTTGAATATTTTTAAAATAGAGGGACAAAATTGAATATTTTATATCAAATTAGGGACCAAATAGTAATTTAACCTACTAAATAATATCAAGCTTACATAGAATGTACATATAATTGTTTATTCAATGATGTTTTTATTGAAAACTCGTTTGAGAAGAACTCATTCTAATTTGTATTTTTTTTTTTTAGAGTATCCTTTCATATGATAGGTGAGAGACTAATATCTTGAGGTACTGTCAGATGCCTAAACAGGGACCTTTTCCAATAATATCTCTCCTATACACATGAATCTAGAAATCGAACCCAGAATCACATGTTTGGGAGGGTGGAGTGGGATAGTTAGTAATGAAGTGTGATGGTTTAGGGTGGTAACTCGAACCACTCCATCCCACCCAAACCTCCAATTTTTATATCCTCCAAATTGGGGAGTTTGGATTTCTTTCATTAAACTTTCAAACAATAGAGTGATATACTTTTACCTCTCAACTCCATTCTATTACTAACCACTCCACTCCATCTCCTTGAAAACTCCCTAACATAACCTAAAGGATACAAGCCTCTTTCCCTTAGATCAACACATGTTAATAACTTGTCCTCAATTTATATATATATATATATATATATATATATATATATATATGTGGAGCAACTCAAGTGAGAGGAGTGTGTTATTATGAGAGATGAGAATAGTAAATCTGGACCTTTGGATCATACATGAATGATCAAGATTATAACATAAAGTCATGTGACTTTTTTAAGTGATCACATGACCACCCACCAACTTCTAATCATGACCATCCATGTATGGTTTAATGGTTTAGATTTGCTTCTCTCACTCTCACAATAAATATCACTCTCACCTGAGTCATCCTCATATATATATGTATATGCCAAAAAAAATATAAACACTTTACCCCTAAAAAAAGTCCTACACCAGTTAAAAGACATGGAGGGATTAGGGATGACAAAATTACCCTCACCCGCCGTCGAGACCGACATCACGACAGGATCGACAAGCTAAAAATTGTTTTGTTTTTAAAAAAAAAATTTAAACATGGAGACACCACCAACTTTATTTTAGTTAGGAAAAATTGGAAAACACAAAAGAAAATGGTCTGCATCCAAAAATTGGATCCGGGAGTCTGATTATGCACAGGGAAGGATGAAAGACTTAACCCCGTTACATCCATCTTCAAACGGTTACCCTCAATTGATTGTGCAACTTAGAGCCCGTTTGTTATTGCTTATTTTGTTAAAAAAATCATTTTTTTAATAATAAAATGATTTTTTTTATGTTTTTAGTGTGTTTGTTTTTGCTTCTGAAAATAATCAGAAGCAGAAAAAAATCATTTTTGGGGTTAAAATGAAAAGCAGATTTGAGTTGCTTCTGGAAAAAAAATCAGTTTTTCTAACTAACTACTTAAAAAAAATTGATTTTTATGATTGTAAACAAACACAAATCTGCTTCTGCTTTTTTAAAAATCTCTAATAATAATCTCTAAATTATTTTATAACAAAATCAATTATTTTTTAATCTTAAACAAACGGGTCCTTATTAATAATCTTTGGTAGCATCAGCCCAATTTAATGTAGTTTCTTGAATAAAGCCACAACCACTAGAAATTTCTCCACTCTTTAATGTTTTATTAGCTTTAAGGATTTGACTTTCTCTAAGAATCTCTCGGTGTTTAAATATATGAACTCCAACAACATTAGATAGTTTGTTAACCAAACCAAAAAACAAAACCAATTTCAACTTGGCTTTTGGTAACCATCACAAGTGCAATTGAAGTTGGTGAGCAAAGTAATGAACATTGGATGAAGAATTATTTCCTTTCAAGATCAAACTTTTGACCCCATTGAATTCACCTTCCATATTAATAGCCTCATCATATCCTTGTCCAAACACTCTTGACAAGCTTAAACCATGTTCTGCAAATATACATAGCACTTATATTTGAAACGTGAACAAGATCAAGAAATCGCTCAATGACATTTCCTTTTTTATCTGCACAACGTAAAACAACATACATTTGCTCCTTAATTGATATATATCGAGATTCATCAATTAAAACAGCAAAGGAAAACAGGCTCTTCTCCAATAGTTGATTGCATTTTCACAGTAACACAAGCAATTGGTAGGACCATGAGTCAACACTATATGGGTTTCAGGCATGATGGCAAGTTCTCCATTAAACCAGCTTATGGTTCCATCACTGCTCATATAAACCAGTCTCAGAGTCATAATTTCAGACTCATCTGGAGGTGGAAGGGCCTGCAGCAAATTCAGACCTTTCTCCAGCTAATTGCACACAATGCCTTGCTTACAAATGCTGTAAGGCAACACGGTCACCTAACACACAGTAACCAATGTCCTGTTTGTGATTCTGCTGCAGAAACTGTTTTTCATACACTTAGGGACTGCAGCAAATTGCATAGACTTTGGCTTTGTTTGGTTGAACCTTACCCAGAAGCTTGGCAAAGAAAAGGGCAGTCCTTGGAGCCTAAGTTTTGCTATGGCCACTGCTACTTTCTGCCACACTTGCAATCAGCATGTCTTTGAGCATCAAGTTTTGCAGTGCTGTCATGCCTTCAGCTTGGATGCATCCCCTCCTCCCCTACATCAAGGTTATACTGTTATCCAAGCAACCTAAGCTCACAGAATTAGTATGAGAAAATTCCACCTGTAATAACAGTAAAAAATGAGCATGTGATACACAATAGCAGCTGAGGTTGCATGTTCTGTAAGTAGAATTATACAATGCAGGCAAGTTAATGAACTAAAGCAAAAATCACATAAAGCCACCTTTTTTCTTAATATCATCAAGGACATTCCCCACAGTGCTCTGCTTTGGGAGTCTGATGGTGTGAATAACCACCTGAATAAACAATTTTTAAAAAACAGCTTATGAAAAAATAAAAAACTAGATGAAACCAGAAGAGAATCAGATCACTATACTCGCTTAATTCTTGGTAGCATGGTTTTCACCTTGTAATTCTGGCAGACAGATGTCAACTTGCCAAGTACTTCATAGTATTATATGTCCGAAGTCTGACATACAAGAAAGGAATAAGATGTTTTGTTTTTAAATAAGAGATGTTATGAAGGGTTGAACAATAACTACCTGATTGTAGTGAACCAGCATATCAGGTAAATTAAATGATCCACCCCTCAGTACTTAATAGGCCTTAGACAATGATGATTTTGCTACTGCCTGTCAAATTCAGGTAAAGCAATTGCAAATTATAATATTTACTAACACTTCTAATGATTATATTGAAGTAATAAGAAGAATCATACCTCACAGAAATTTGCACTTATTGTCCCAGAGATGGGACGCGGACTTTGAGACAGATTCTTCACATCAGAACCATGAGTCATGCCATTTGGACGACCAAGGAATGGGAGACCTACATAGCCAATTCCATGCTGCAGATGAGGGACACCAGTAATAAGCTAAAAGTGGAGACCTATCAAACTGATAATGCAGGCAAACTACCAAGATCTGAAAATGATGCACATACCATGTGAACAAGAATGACATGATAAACTATAGAATACAGTAGATGAAGTAGTGGCACATAAGCTGCAAAATCAAACTTTCAAATCAGAAACAGCAAATGCATGATGAAACACTAAATAATATTGATGCAGACAAGGATGAAAGCGAAAATAAACCAAAATTGAAGAGCAAAAGAGAAAAATATAAGAACAGATCTTACTTAAGGAGTTAAGCTGTATAAAATCCAAATAAGCCCTTCAAAGACTGACACATTTGGAAAACAGAACAACCAAATTGGACCTCATAACCTAAGTACATATAGCAAGTTAACAACCAAATTCCATATCTCCTCTCAAATCAATTGCAATCTCCACTTGTTGATCTTCAAGGTTTTAATTCAAAATCAAACCATGTTCATAGACTACTAAACAGTAAAGACTTAAAAAGGTAAATTCCTTGAGAGATAAAAAAACACAACGGAAGAAAAAAATATATCACCATTATATCATTGGGGTTTTGAAGGTTTCTTGAGGAAGATTTCTTCAATCCTGCTCCACTCTCCTGTAAGCATCAAATGCATTCAGCACCATATCCCTCCAAAAGGACAATAAAACATCAGAAATCAGAATAGTATGCAAGATTGTAAGCAGATGTACCTTCCACTATTGTCTATAAGCAGCTTGGCCTGTCAATTGCTGCCCACTTTTGTTGACATAAACCTGCAGTGAGAAGATAAAGAATCAGGTATTGATACATAATTACATATGATATGACAATATGTTTTTCACTATTAACAGGGGATTCAGGATAAATATATCAATAATTGCAACATTGCAAGAATGACTGTAGTTCGGTCTCACAAGCTCCTGAATTCGTGCAGAACCTGCTCTAGTTCAGCTTCAAGAACAGATACAACACCTACCTTTTGGTCAAAAAGTTTCAGGTGGCTGTAGATATGTGTGCCTTGGCGGATGTTTTCAGACACAAAAGATCCCACTTTGTTGCACCCTCCGTTTTAGTGTTGGAAAACTGAAAAGAAGGCACAGGCTGAAGAACACTTTAATTGTTTATTATTTGACTATTGGCAAGTAAAAGCGGGACAATTTTGAACTCTTTCCTCAGTCGAAAATTTGCTCATATGCCTGATATTTTAAATGCTACTTTCACCATGTGGTTTACATGAAATATGTGAGAAGTGTTTTATCCAAGCCATTCTACAAAACTCTACATTCATTCATAGCATGGATATGGAAATAGCATCATTTCACACAAAGCACGAACTTATGATAATCAAAACAAATATTTGGACAATTGATCAGGTAATGAGATCACCATGCAGTAAAGGGTACAATTCTAAGTTGCGTCTTTACACATATATGACCTTCACTCAATAACCTCAATTATGAAGATTTGTTAACACCTCTAATGACCATATTGAAGTAATAAGAAAAATCATACCTCACAGAAGTGTCACTCTTTGTCCTAGAGATGGAACGCGGACATTGAGATATATTCTTCACAACAGAACCATGAGTCATACCATTTGGACGACCAAGGAATGGGAGGCCTACATGGCCAATTCCATGCTGCAGATGAGTGACACCGGTAATAAGCTAAAAGTGGAGACCTATCAAACTGATAATGCAAGCAAACTACCAAGATTTGAAAATGATGCACATACCATGTGAACAAGAATGACACGACAATAACATGTATGGATGAAAATCAATTCTCTAATTCAACGGGAATGCATAAATATCTAATAACAGAATCTCATACATAAGGAACCAATGGGGTGTTGGTCAAGTGGAAGCAACTTGCCCCCATAAGGAGGAGAACCCGGGGAACCCAAGTTCGAATCCTTGTGGAGTCACTCCCATTGGAAGGCTGAGAACCAAGGGGTAAAATCCTGCTCAATCAGCGAAACCAGAGATTAGTCCCACAGTGGGCCCGAAGGGACTATGCCGTGGGGATACTCTGGTGGATCTACTCGGCCCAAAGGGCTATTTAGGGTGGGTTCTGAACAAAAAAAAAGAAAAAAAGAATCTCATACATAAGGAATTTTAAACAGCATATCCAAATAAAGTCATACCTTACTCACAAACAAGCTTCAAAGAATATGAGTTTGCAAAGCAAATATTAACACTGCAGATAAAAAAACAAGTATAATATGAACTCAATAAATTATCTAACAAAAATAAAATAATCAGGTTTCTAGTAGAACTACGTCAATCATGAACGAACTAAATCAAAAGTAGTATGCTTGAAATAATAGTTTTTTTTGGTAAAAAGTCTAATCCATAAATGTCAATACCCAAACTGAAACTTATACAATGATGATGAAGGTTGAATCTCAGTATCTCACACTTTAACCCAATCATAGACTTCAAAATAAAGCAACAATAAAATCAGCCTAAAAATTTAAACCACAGCAATAAACTATAGAATACAGTAGATGAAGTAGTTGCACATAAGCTGCAAAATCAAAATTTTAAATCAGAAACACAAAATGAAAACACTTAATAACATTGATGCATACAAGGATAAAAGCGAAAAGAAACAAAAAATGATGAACAAAACAGAAAAATATAATAACAGATCTTAGTTGAGGTGTAGAAAACCCAAATAAACCCTTTAAAGACTCACACATTTGGGAAAACAAAACAATCAAATTGGACCTCATAACCTAAACACATATAGTAAGTTAAACTAAATATTTGCAGGAATCATTTGCAAGACCAAAGCTGCAATTTATAGTAAAAATTATCAGGTATTTATTTTAACTCTGTTTTTTGATATTTTCATTTGCAGCAAAACATATCTTCTTGCTTCAATTGGAAATTAATCCTTCTAATATATGCTTGTTTCTTAGGAGGCAGTACCCACACAAGTGCAGCATGGTGTTTCTGAAATTACATATTCTGAAAATTATCAGCAGCCATATGATACTGGATATAGAGGAGGACATGGGGCTTCTAGCTCCACTTTATCAGCTGCTACTTCTTGAAGGGAAATGACAAGCTGAATCAAATATGTGTATGTACTATGCATGCCTTACCATGGACATCCCTATTAACAACAAAACAATGAAAATGAACATGATCTTGCGACATGCAACTTTCACCAATATCAGAATAAAATCTAATCTCAAACAGGATCAAGTATATAATTTCAAAAAATGAAACTGTTTATTTAATCCCCAACCTTGATTGAACCATTCAGGACAAGAAATTTTATTGTCACTTCCTGGTAATTTGAGTTTGTCATAAACATGTTCTCATGTTATCTTCTATGGCAGCAGAGAGAAACATCCCAATACAATAGCCAATAGAATCAAAGAATCAGAGCAAGTTCATTTCTTTCACAAAACCTAACTTTTGATTTTGGAAGTTTCAAATCATTTTCTAGGTTATATAAATCACAAAGCATCAAACTGTAAATAAAACCAGAACAAGGGTAGAAGCAGAGGAATGCATGAGACATTGTAAAATGAGAAAAGGAAATATTGTATTTACATTATTTATGCCAATAAATACAAGATTTGTTGGCTGTACGAGCAAGCCATACTTTGGACGAAACTTGGAAAGCTTTTCCTTTTGTTCTTTTACAAGGATAAGCATAAAAGCTTACTTCTAACAATCATTACTGACTAAAGTAAGTTTTTAACCCAAAAAATAATAACTAAGTACTGTAGAAAAGTATCAATCTAACACAAATGAAAGCATTGGTGTCTCTTGGAACGTTAGTTGCAGGAAAAAGCTAGCTCAAACAAATACAAAATTATTTAGGCCCAACGTGATTTGAAAACAGTTACACACAAAAGGCGCACAGTAAAATTGAGCAACTCTTGGGAGTGCAATGCTTCCTTCCCTGGAAACACTGCTCATATTGTCACTTTGTCATTTATTCTCAAGACAGGGATGTGAGCAATTTTGGGCCAATGTTCTCCTCTCTGACTTTCATACCTTTCTTTTAACAGAGGGCAATCCGAGATGCTCAGTATCTTTAGAGAGGAAGGCAACTGGTCTTCTGGCAAGGACTCAAGCATTGGACAATTACAAAACCCAAGTGTTTCTAGAGAGGAGAGGTGTCGAAGCCCATTTCCTTTTAAGGATTTCGTATGAGAGAGATCCGAGATAGACAGATACACTAGAGAAATAGGCAACAATCGTCCCTCCAACAGTGTCAAACCTCCTACTGCCATGACATACTAGAGTCAGCTAGTTTTGTATGTTTGTTTTCATTTTGGGCTTAGTCCCCAATAATTTAATCTGAAAAATAATCAACAATAATGACATAGATGTAACTCCACACTTGTATATCTTATGATAGAAGACTTCAAGTAACCTAAGGTCAGCATTAGTATGAGACAATTCCACCTGTATAATAACAGTAAAAATTGAGCATGAGATAGACAATAAAGTAATAAATAATAAAAAACATAAATTAAGGAAAAGTTGACAATGTTATATAAAAAAATATTCAACTTACACAACACTGCAATGATAACTGCATAAAACTGGCAAACTGTTTTTTTTTTTCCTCCTTCTGTTGAACTCAGATGAAGCCATGAATGCAAGTTCGATGCAGTTGAGGATGCAGTGTTTTGTAATAGAATTATACAATGCAGGCAAGTTAATGAACTAAAGCAAAACTCACACAAAGCCACCTTTATCTTAAGACCATCAATGACATTCCCCACAGTTCTCTGCTTTTGGAGTCTAATGGTGTGAATAACCACCTGAATAAACAACTTTTAAAAAACAGGTTACGAAAAAAAAATCTAGATGAACACCAGAAGAAAATCAGATCACTATACTCACTTCATTCTAGGTAGCATGGTGAAATGCAACTTTCAGAGTTTTCATAACTTGTAATTCTGGCAAGAGGGATGTCAAGTACTTCCTATAATATATCCGAAGTCTGACATACAAGAAAGGATTAGGATGTTTTGTGTTTAAATAAGAAATATTATGAAGGATTCAGCAATAACTACCTGATTGTTGTGAACTAGCATATCAGATAAATGTTAATAAATGGTTGCTCACTATAACCACACTTTGAGCATAGTTAAATAGTTAAGTGATTTATTGTTCCTAAACTCTGAATGTTTTTACAAGAATTCCTTTTTCATAATATTCCATCTTTTCCTTTTAAGGAAAAAAGAAGAAATTCAAGAAAAATCGTATTGGCATTGTGGAACTGATAAGAAGTGTAAAGTAGAGAGAAATTTTTTTTTTGATAAGCAAAGTAGAGAGAAATTGAATTCCCTTGTTAAGGAGAAAGCCTTGAAGGAGAGATAGATTTTGATCAATTTTCTTCTTCCTTTCTCATTCCATTCATTTAGATATATATAACAACCTGGATACAATATTACTTCCTAATAATAAGGGTTAAGCATCAAATCCAAACTAACTACTCATTCTAGAATATTCCTAACATAAGTAATTATGTGTCCATTTATTTAGACATAATCCTAATAATGGGCTGGTTCCTTTTGGGCTTGGCACTGAGGCCCATATCTTGTCTCGTATCAGGAACTTCCTCACTCAAGTATTTCTTCATTAATGCATTATGGTTGCAAAGAGAGATCTCAAAACTAATGTTTTTGCAAAGAGAGGTTTTTATTTTAACTCTGTTCTTTGATATTTTCATTTACTGAAAAACATATTTTCTTGCATCACTTGGAAATTATCCCTTTTAATGTATGCTTTTTGCTTAGGAGACGGTACCCACACAAGTGCAGCATGGTGTTTCTGAAATTGCATATTCTGAAAATTATCAGCAGCAGTATGATCCTGGATATAAAGGAGGATATGGTGCTCCTACTCCATATCAGAAACCCCAACAGCCTAATTTGTTCGATCCATCACTGACAACTCATGTTTCTCAAGTTCCCCAAGTATACCATGTCATGATATCAAGTTATATGTCAAATAAAAGGACCAGTTCCGGTCCATTGTGTTGGGATACAAAAACACTGGTTTTTTTAACCTGAGAGTTGATGATATTAAGATAAGGAGTCATTTTGGCTTCAAGTTTTGCTTGCTTTGACTATGCCTGAGCACCAAATGCCTATTGTCACAACATTGACCAGGTGATATTGCTTAGACAATGGTGATTTGGCTACTGCCCTAAAAATTCCGGTAAAACAATTGTAAGTTATACTTATAATATTAACATAATTGTGTTGATAACACCCATCAAATTTTCATTTTAGCTGTTTTGTTGCAGCTACAGCTTTCTCACAGTCAAAGTTTAGTCTCAGGCTAATTTCTACCTGGGTTATATATTGGGTCAAGCATTCATACATACTTATTTTCAATGCATCTCACAAGACAAATGTTACAGGAGTCTTTAAAAACTCAAAAAAGAAAAGAGACACATGCAGCAAGGAAGTTTCTGAGTTCATAAAGCTTTAATCTATGGAAAGGAATACATATTCTTTTACTTGCTACAAAATGATAAACAGTAAACAGTAAAAGGTTTTATTTTCTATATAGTGGATGCTTCAGCTCCAGTCAATCAGCTGCTGCTTCTTCTTCTTGAAGAGAAATGACAAGCTGAATCAAATATGTATATGCACTGCACAATGGACATCCCTATTGACAACAAAAGAACAAAAATGAGCAATGGCTTGCAACAAATAACTTTCACCAATATCAAAATAAAATCTATTCTCAACCAAGATCAACTATATAATTTCAAAAAATGAAACTGTTTATTTAATCCCAAACCTTGATTGCCCATTCAGGACAAGAAATTTTATTTTCATCTCCTGATAATTTTAGTTTGTCATGGCAGCAGAGAGAAACATCTCAATACAGTAGCCAATAGAATCAAAGAATCAGAACAAGTTCATTTATTTCACAAAACCTAACTTTTGATTTTGAAAGTTTCATATCATTTTCTAGGTTATATAAATCACAAGGCATCAAACTGTAAATAAAACAAGAACAAGGGTAGAAGCAGAGGAATGCATGAGACAATGTAAAATGAGAAAAAGAAATACTGTATTTACATTATTTATGCCAATAAATACAAGATTTGATGGCTGTACGAGCAAGCCATACTTTGGACCAAACTTAGAAAGCTTTTCTTTTTTCTTTTACAAGGATAAGCACAAAAGCTTGTTTCTAACAATCATTATTGACTAAAGTAAGTTTTTAATCCAAAAAAATAATAACAAAGTATTGTAAAAAAGTGTCAATCTAACACAAATCACAGCATCAGTGACTCTTGGAATGTTAGTCGCAGGAAAAAGCTAGCTAAAACAAATACAAAATTGAATAGGCAGAGAACATTAAATCCTATGCAGTGAGCAAGCTTCATTAAAATAGAGATCAATGAGATTTACATAGGAGACATTTATGTTATTCAAACAACTTGGGAGAATGTTTAGAAATTAGAAGCAATAACAAGGTGGATTCTTATTACTCTACGTGTTCCATTTATTAAGGCCCAGCGTGATTTGAAAATCCCAATTCTCAAGTAATCACGAGGAGTCATGCTTGACACACAGTTATACACAAAAGGCACACATTAAAATTGAGCAATTCTTGTTAGCTAGTGACGTAAAAGAAAAGGGTACCTGAAATGGGAGTGCAATGCTTCCTTCCCTTGAAACACTGCTCATATTGTCACTTCTCCATTTATTTGCAAGACAGGGATGTGAGCAATTTTGGACCAATGTTCTCCTCTCTGACTTTCATACCTTTCTTCTAACAGAGGGCATCTATTGATGGTCAGTATCTTTAGAGAGGAAGGCAACTGGTCTTCTGGCAAGGACTCAAGCATTGGACAACTAAAAAACCCAAGTGTTTCTAGATAGGAGAGGTGTCGAAGCCCATTTCCTTCTAAGGATTTCGTATGAGAGAGACTGCCGATATACAGTTTCACAAGAGAAATAGGCAACAATCGTCCCTCCAACATGGAATTAACAATATCATCACCTTTAATGATCAAAACTGAAAGAGAAGTGAGGCGTTGGAGACCCCACTCAGTGATACCCCGAGGCTGTAATCTCAAGGAGCCAATATCGAATGATCGTAATTTGGGAGGCACTGTAAAGAATGGTGGAAACTCCAGTTCTGGAAGTTCGAGGAGATACAACAAGGTGAGGGAGTCCATCCGTTGAGGCAGTGATCTAAGTGCTTCACAGTAGCGGACGACAAGTCTTTGGAGGGTTGACGGGAGAAGGGAAGAACTTTCTGAAATGCAAATGGATTCCAGACTGCTACAACCCTCAATATAAAGCCATTCGAGCGCAGGGAAACCATCCAAGGGAAAGGAGGTAAGTGCATCGCAGCTATCCCATATAGTTAAATCCCGAAGCGATGTGTAATTCCTCCATGTTTCAGGAGGAAGGAATGCTAACTTCTCACACCCACTAATTTCAAGTGTCTGCAAGGAAGTGGGTAGACCATCTTCTGGAAATGCAGTGAGAGACGGACAAGCATATATTTCTAAGAGTCGAAGACAAGAGCTGCTCACAATCATTTTAGGTAGCGAAGCACAGTATCTCATCTTTACTTCCTGCAGCAGGCACGGAGTATCACTCTCAAGCAACAACCATTGGGTCCTCTCGGTAGACGATTTAGAAACCCACTTATTAATACGTATTTTTTTTATTGACGAGAGCCAATGCAGAGTAGGTGGTGTTGCCAGCAGATGATCACAATTAGATATTTCAATTTCTTCTATGGAAGAAAGATGGCTTGGTAAATGTCCCCTCAGTTCAGGACACCCATCCAAAATCAGAGTTTTGAGATGAGGAAAAGGAAGTTCGCCACTTTCAAAAGGTAGCCATTCCTTCCAATTTGGCATCTCCTCAAATTTGAGATGCTCGAGAGATGGAAATGGTTGGAACGGAGAAATGGAACCTCCTACTGCCATGCCATAGAACTCATGGCCAATTGTATCCAACAATTTCATACCACTGACAGTAAGGTCTTTCAGACAAGGTAGCTGCCCCAGTGGTGGAAGTGCCATGCAATATTCACAATCACAGATGCAAAGGGACACCATGTTAGAAAACGAAGAATCTCCCAACCAACTAGGAAAACTTGTCCCACCATACGACTCGATGGTCAATTTCTTCAGGTTTACTGACGGTTGCAACTCTTCAATCACAGCTTTTTCTATTCGTGAGTCTTCAGTTTGCTTGCCCCATTCTAGTACTAACTTCTCAACTTGTTTGTTCTTCAAGTTGGCATCAGATGCCTCCATGGGATCAATGACATTATGCAAGTTCAAGATTGAAAGTTTTCCCTGTAAGTGAGGAAACTTCCTAAGCTTTCTGCCACTTAACCCAGCTCCTTGCTTTCCAACTACAAAAACAGATAGAGTTCGAAGGTTTTCTAGTCTAACAATTTGCATTGGCAACTCCCTTATCTTCGTCCGACTAATATCAAGGTGACGTAAATTAACCAATTTTCCAATGTGTGATGGCAATTCAGTGAGACCACCACAGTTTGATAAAAGCAAGGTTTGCAAATTGTAAAGGTTACATATTGTATCAGGCAAGCATTTGATTTTGGTGTAGGAGAGATCTAGATACCGCAACTGCACCAAACCGACAACTGAATTAGGTGGTAGCACAGTGATGTTTTCATACTTAGATAATGATAACACTCGCAACCTTCCGAGTGTTGGTAGCAAATCGTCAACCACCTTTCTAGACAAGAAATTATGCGTTTGCCACCGAGGGCCAAGGGATAGGAATGATCGCAAGCATTTGAACTGGTAGCTAAACTTCTTGGAAATGTCATATTGTTCTTGCTTATATGACAAATGGCGAACATCTTCGGAGATTTTACCACATTCAAGCCTGCAACAACTTCTTCCAGATACGATTGTAGCTAAATCATTGACAAGGTCGTGCATGACAAACTTTTTTCCACTAGCATAACCATCAGCTTGTTGAATTAATGATCTGGATAACAATTCAACAAAGTAGTCATCACCTACCTCCTCCGCTGCTTTCTCGCCTTGAGAAGAGAATGTTCAAGGAAGCCTTCTGCCATCCACAATAAAACCAATCGCTCTCTATCAAGTAGATAATCCTTCGGAAAAATTGAGCAATAAGCGAAACATCTTTTCAAATGAGAGGGAAGATATTGATAGCTCAAACGCAAAGCAGGTAAAATATCATCATTTGACAAATCCCAAATGTTGCTGTGCAGAATTGTAGTCCACTCCTTTTCATCTGCCTTTGAACGTAGAAGTCCTCCAAGTGTTTTAGCAGCTATCGGCAATCCGCCACACTTTTTTGCAATCTTCTTGCCAATTTCTTCTAGGTGTTTGTATTTACTACCATGACAATCTTCACTTCCAAATGCATGCTTTGAAAGTAAAGACCAGCAGTCTTCAACTGATAGAGGGTCTAATTTGTGAATAGGAAAGGTATGTGTGACCTCTGCAACTTCTTCTTGGCGTGTTGTTATGATCACCTTGCTTCCAGCTTTTCCATCGACCAAAGGAGTTAGTAGCTCATCCCAATCATTATATTTGTCATTCCATAGGTCATCCATCACAAACAAAAGTCTTTTATTCCTCAAGTTTTGCTTTAATTCAACTCGAAGAAAATCAAGATTATTAGTTTCATAAGCTCTTGATGTGACAGATTCAAGAAGAGTTTTGGTTACTCTCAAAATATCAAAATCTTGTGAGACGCAAGCCCAAGCTCTTAGATCAAAATGCTCTTGAACTTGTTTATTATTGTAAAGAAGTTGAGCAAGGGTGGTTTTACCAACACCACCCATGCCAAGAATTGTGACAACACCTATATTATTATTGTTGCTAGTGCCATTCTCTAACAGCAGCATATTCATTAGTTTCTCTTGATCATCCTTCCTACCAACCATAACAGACTGATTTACCATTGAACTTGAAGGCAATCTACGTGAAACTCTCCCACTTATTGTTTGCAAGCCAAGGATATCTCTCTGTTGTCCAAACAGTTGCAACCTTTGACACATATCCTTCATCTGGGAGTTGATCTCTCGACAGGAATTTTTAAAAGGAGATGAAAGGAAATTCCAGACCTGACCAGTGATCTTTCCAGCTTCAGTATTCTCCACCTTGCATCGCAGGGAATCGGTGCTGATTTGGTCGAGTAAATCCTCTGCATCAAAGATTGCATCTTTGAGCTGATCTAGCCACTGTTTGACAGCAGGGTTGGTGATCTGCTTCTCCTCTGCATCATCCAGCACAACCTGAAGAGTCAGCAATGTTGTTCCCAGCTCTCTCAATAGGGACTCATTCAACTTGGTGTTTGTAATGTAATCTCGCACCTCTTTTGAGGCTAATTTCTCTACTAAGGTTTGAACTGTTGCAGAGAGAAAGGCTCCTCCCACCAATGTTGCCATCTCGCACTGAATAAAGGTATAGCTAAAATTCAGAAGGAAATAGAGAGCTATGAAGATTGAAGGTTCACTTATCGCTTATCAGTGTAAATTGTAGAAGACTCAAGACTGACACTTTTATGAAAGAATACTTTGGATGATTGGTGCCTGAAAACACACGTTATAGTGTTATACAGCTGGAAGACACTTTAATTAAAGGCTCCATTATTGTTGATTGAAAACAACATGATCAGCACGCCAAGACTGACTTTTATTTTATGGTCCCCACGCCAAGATTCTCTTTAGTAAAACAACAATGCTAGCTCAGACTTCAAATCCATCCAGTGTGTTGAACGCTCAAGATTGAAGTATTTATAGATGAGATAAAGCTTTTTTAAAGTAAAAAGTAAGAGTATGCATTGTTACTTATGTTTATTTCTTTCAAATGTTGGTTTCAGGCGCTTCCATTTGTTGGATTTGCTGTGTCTATTATGCTTATGTATTACGCTAATAGTCACTGTTCTGCTTAAGGTGCGGATTCAAACTGTAATAAAAACTATGCAGAATTTTTTTTAAAAATTATATTTGTAATTATGACTGTGGAATAAAATGATGAAACTGACAGAAGTAATAGATAAAAATACTCTAGGATGCAGTTCTTTGGTTTTAATATATATATATATATATCTGAATGTTTATAATTTAATAATTTAATAATTATGTAGCACTGTAAATTTTATCATCCATCAAAGTTTCTTGAAATTCTTGCTTAGTATTGGAGAATTTATACTTAATTTGTAGTCTATAACTGTCTAATTGGCTATAACATCTTTGTTGCATCACTTACTTGGTTTTAGTGTCAGGTGGTGTTATCTCTCTTATACTTTAGACTACTAGCCTAACAAATAGTATCTTTAAATATGATCTGTTCTTTCATCACATATGAGTGGTGCTACCATATTAAATCTGTCTTTGCTGACCTCAGAGGTTCAGATATGTGGTCTGTCTTAATTCGCATTTTTGCTTACCACCAAAAAGTTTGACTGCATTCTTGTAGATGTATTGGAAATGAATGAATCATTTTCTCATTGATGAATTTGGGTGTAATACAGTTTATATACAAGTAAGCTCGAATAACAAACTAACTAACTTGTAACTAATTCTAACTGATCTAGTAACCGACTTGTAACTAACATTACAACTAACATGTATCCTAACAAGATGTGAGTCACATTTTCAGTGTGCTAACATCTCTAGAACTAATTATGCTTTGCATGTTGATTGGATGTACATTTTGGCCTTTGGTGCTGTTACTGCTGGGACTGTTATCTACTCTGGGTATGTATAGTCTCACTTTCTTCTTGTAAAATTGATGTTTCTGTTGGAAGGTTCTTTCAGGATTTCTCTAAAAATGTATGATTGCAAAACTCATTCAGCCAGTTCTAGCATGTTGTTACATAAGCTAACCTCTGAGTTGAATATCAATGACCGTTAACTATGTTATCCGTGATATTTATTCCCTAATTGTATTAACTCATTGTTAGTTAGTTAGAAAACTTACTTTGGCAGTTAGCATAGTTAGTTAGACAGCAGTTACAATCAAACAACAGTGGCAAAGTAGTCGTCGATCTCCTGTATAAATAGCAACTCTTGTAAGTGAACTAAATAGCTGATAATGTAGCTCAGCTATTTTATGTAATTTAGATTTATTGGTTTCTAATATCTGTTTGTGGTGGGATTACTTGCATGCCATTACAGTAATTTCAAAATGTTTTATGCTGATAGGATTGTAAAGCAGCATTTTCTGCAATCGAGATTCATTTGTTCATGATATTTGTTTGTAGGAGGGATTCTTTGCATGCTGATACAGTAGTTATAAAAATTATATATATGCATGCTCCATTGGCTCAAGGTCAAGGATAATTTCATTAGTCCATCGTCCTATATTACTAAGGTTTTGTCCAAAGTACTATCAGCCAGGCATCAGCTGTAGTGATTTAAGCTAGTGCCTACAAAAGCAAAAGTTAGAAATCCAGTATTCCTCTGATATATCTATAATAAACTAAGGTTGTTTCCCTATGGTGTTTCATCTTACTGTAGAGGTGACAAAGATGAGAATCATCAGCCTCCTAATGTTGCTGAGGAAGATCCTCACCCAAGAAAACAGGATGATGAGGAGGCCAACTCAGGAAATTATGCCAAAGGTACTGTGGCTGGAAGCTCAAAAACCTCGGTAGCTTAAAAAGTATAGACTTATAGAACCATAGAGGGAAAAAACAATAAGAGTCAACTCCAAAAACTGAGATTATTCCAAATTTACTTGTATTCACATGTCCCCGTGTTTTTTGTTTTATTCTTTTATTTCATTTAATAAATTAATAGTGCGCTACAGATGATAGATGAGATTTTTGGTACCAACCTTGTTAAAGTCTTATTGTGATGTGTTTGTATGCTGTTTTATTGCAAAAAACAACTTTTATTCACGGCTTCTTCAAGACTGCTGCAATCCGAGAAGCACACATTTTATTATGTTTTTGCCCCATGTCTATCAATAGTCAACTTTTTAGTCAGTGTATTGCTAATTATCTGATATTTTTCTTTACAGAAAGAAATTGATGAGAAAAGTAATTTAAAGAAAGAAAGTTTTGGAGACAAATTTGTAGTAACTCTCTGCTAACTCTGTTATCATCTGGCTCCATTTTATTTGGTGGAAAGTGTACCACGTTTGGGACATAGAATGATGGTTCTACTCATAGGAATGGAGGTATCATCATTTTCAGTTAATAAGTTTGGTAGCTTGTCAAATGGCGAACTGGTAAAGTCATTCTATTATGTGGCAATCAATGAGGAATAGAATTAAAATGTGATTTAAATGACTTGAATACTCTTCATCAGAAAAAAGAAGTTAACTTTTCTTTGAACATTTTCTTAATTACTTGAGATTTGAGATAACCAAAAAATATGAGTATTCATTGTTTTATTTGTGAGAAAATTTTAAAATGAGTACAGTATATTTTACATAAAATACTTCACACAAATTTTTTATAATGTTTTCTTTGCCGTATTTATGACACTAATTGTTAACCAAAAATTGATTTCATATTCTTTGGTTGATTTTTCAGCTTAGTCTCACGTTCTGCCTTGTCTTGATCATTTACTTGAGTGAACCTACGCAAGATTTGCATTCATCTTAGTAGTTAAATGTACCTGCAACAAAACAAAAACAACTAAAGTGAAAACAACCCACAAAGTACTCCCACCAAGCATATTAAGTAGTTAAGTACTGAGGGGTGGAATATTTAATTTCTCTGATATGCTGGTTCACTACAATCAAGTAGTTATTGTTCAACCCTTCATAATATGTCTTATTTTAAAACAAAGCATCCTATTCCTTTCTTGTATGTCAGACTTGGGATATATTATACTATGAATTACTGGACATCTCTCTTCCAGAATTACAAGGTATGAAAACTCTGAAAGTTGCATTTCACCATGCTACCAAGAATGAAGTGAGTATAGTGATCTGATTTTCTTCTAGTTTTCATCCAGATTTTTTTTTTCATTACCTGTTTCTTAAAAATTGTTTATTCAGGTGGTTATTCACACCATCAGACTCCCAAAGCAGAGCACTATGGGGAATGTCATTGATGATCTTAAGACAAAGGTGGCTTTGTGTGAGTTTTTCTTTAGTTCATTAACTTGCCTGCATTGTATAATTCTACTTACAGAGCACTGCACCCTCAACTGCATTGAACTTGCACTCTTGGCTTCATCTGAGTTCTACAGGGGGAAAAAAAAAAACAGTGAAGCTATGTTTGCCAGTTTATGCAGTTGCTATTGCAGTGCTGTTTAAGTAGCATTTATTTCTATATAAAGTTGTAAAATTTTCCTCAATTTATGATTTTTCTTATTTATTACTTTATTGTATATCAAATGCTCAGTTTCTAATGTTATTATACAAGTGGAATTGTCTCATACTTTTTGGCTTGTCTTTGTCATTTCCACCATTGATATATTGCAGTCTAATGAGCTTATGAGTTGTCTAGGCTGCATCAAAATCCTTTGTGAGCTCAGCATGTGAACCTGATCAATTCAAAATATAAGAATGCAAAAGGCATCTAGTTTTTATGAACCTCAGAATTACGACCATAAAATATAAAAATCCAGATTAATTACTGCCAGTAGATTTCTTATGTAAAACATCATATGTACAATATATATCTTCTAAAGGAAGCTGGGGGATGACTTTTCTTATGGATGGATAATGTGCTCCACCCTGTTCTATCACATTTCCATACATCTAATAATGTAATTAATTAATTGGAAAAAAAAATGCCTTAGTTAAAACTTAAAACCACCTTGATGGAGTATAAAAAGTCATAAATAAATCCTCTTGGTCCAGTCTACCTCATTTTTCCAGATTGTTCTGCAACTTATAAAAAATATATGAAAGAAAAGCTAGAGGGATAATTTATTTCATATACTGTCTAATTTTATAAAGAAAAGCCAGCTGTCTAACTGCAATTTCCATGAATCACCAAAAAGATAGAATATAAAAGCTGTTTTGTCTGCATCAGTAATTGTGTAAGTGCAAGGCATACATATTAGTAACTTTTTCTTACCTGCAGTTTTTTTTTAATATGCTATTGGTATTGGTAATGTTACTAAGCAGCTAACCACGTGATCATTTTCAATATTTGATATTTCTTATTTTCTGCAATATTTGGACCTCAGCACAACAAATATCAGTGAAATGCAAAATTCAAAACTTCATTTGCTTGTGAACCCACCCAGATGAGGGCTATGTCCTATGTCACTATTAACATCGAAGATCTATGTGTGGGTACACACAAATGTGCAATCGGTTTTTAATCCACAAACACAAAGGAAGACTTATATATAAACCTATTAGAGGATGGAAACTATATAGTCCATACACATAACCCAAAAAAAAAATGTCTACTGGTACTAATCAATTTTTCCTGTGAGCAAGCACATGGCTAGGAGAATAGGTAGCACAAGTATTCAAGGAAGGATCAATTATGAGCATCACAGTGCTACAAAAAGCTGGTTCCAACTTCAAATTATGTTTGCCAGTACAGACACACACCTTTTCTACTTCTAATATGTTTCATACTATTTAGATATTAGTACTACAGTGACATCTCTCTTCCACGGTTTTTTTTTTCACTGTGCCCTTTTTATAAAAAAATATGCACCACAATACCCTCCTTTGAGAATTATTATCCCAAATACCCTAGTTTTGATTTTAGGTGAGAAGTCTCACTTGCTAAACATGACTTCTCACCCTTCTTAACTTTTTTTTTTTTTTGCCTATTGAGAAGTCTCACTTACTAAACATGACTTCTCTTCTTGTTTTTTTTTTTTCGTTTTAAATTTTTTAATTAAGAAACTTGTTAATTAATTGATAACTTTGATTAATTAGGTTAGTTAAGTTAATTATAGTGTTGATTAGGATATTTAGAAGAAAAATTTTTATAAATAAAGATTAATTTTATGAATAAAAAACAATAATTAAATATATTATACATCAATTAATTAGCTGATTTTAATTTTTTTAATATAGTTATGTAGTGTGTTAATTATTCGGTTTACAAATAAAATATGTGATTAGAACACAAATTTGATAATTAAACACATTAAACATTAATATTGAGAAGCAATAGCCTAAATTAAAAGCAATAATGACGACCATAAATTAAAATCCTAACGCCATCAACACATAAAACTAATCGCGAAGGTGGTGTCTAGTTCCACAACGTGTTGGGCGTCTGTTACATGGTGGAAGTTGCCTGCGTTGTGGGACAGCTTCTTGATCCTCGTCACCGGCGGCTGGCTCGTCTTGCTGCACAGGGTCATTGAGATTTAAGTTTGATGCTGGCATTGACGAGTTATCAAATTGTTTGCTGGTATACGGCATCGAAGAACTACCAAACCCACTCATGTGGGGGAATGCTGGCTCTCCAAAGGAGTACATGTTCTCTATGTACCTTTGTCCCGACGCTGGTGTACTGAGGTCTGCACCGAATAGATTACTGACAAATTCGTCATCACTCGAGACGTATGAGAGTCGACGATTGCCGGTCCATTGTGGAGGGGGTTCTTGGTCTGGGATAGTGTTCACAAAAGATTCAGTTGGAGGTTGCTGGGCTTCAAGCTGCATTGTGTAGGCATCTGGGGGGCTTGGTTGACGTGGTGAGATTCGGCCGTCTATTCTGGGTAGGGCTGATCATCAACCCGGGACCCGTCCGAACCCGAGCTAACCGATTGTCATTTTTTTGAAATGGGTGGGTTCGGTCGGGTCGACGGGTTGATCGGGTGGAAAAATCGGATAAGAATGGGTACCATCGGGCGGGTTCGGTTCCGCATAATGTAACCCATCGATAACCGAACCCGACCGAACACTGTAATTTTTTTTGAAAATTTCATTTCCTTCTCTAGAGTTCCCTTCCCTGACCCTTGGTTCAACTTCAACAGACCCACACCACAAACCAGCTCCCTCACCTCTTCCCTCAGAACCGCACCTCCTCCCTCCCTCGCCGGCGGCCTTCTCCTTCCCCCAACCCGCACGACCACCAGATCTGCTAGCCAGAGCCAAGTCCCCAAGTCCTCCCTTCCCAACCAACTACCTAGCCGTGTTGTACCTTCTCTGAGCCGCACCTTTCTCTATCGTTTCTCCAGATTCGTGAAGACCCACACCGCCACGTGCCTCCACAGGTCCACCGCGTCAGAGTTCCGTGCCCCCACCGCGACGCGAATCCAGAGCTCCCCGGCGCGAATCCAGTGCCCCTCGCCACTCCACCCAACACAGATCCAGAGCTCCCCGACGCGAATCGTACTGTCTCCATTGGCCGGGCGCCATGAGCAGCACCTCTAGCCGATCAGCTCCGTGCAGTCGTGCACATGGTGGAGAGGGTGTCGTGAGAAGCCTCGAGGGAGAAGACGAGAATAGATCTCCCTCTGTTGTTTTATTTTTTCATTTTAGACTTTTTTTTTAGACTTAATTGGGCTCAAATTCAAATGGGCTTTTTTTTTAATAATAAGTAATTCTTGACCCGCAGCAAACCGCCCGAAACCACCCGCCACCCGACCAACCCGTTGTATATATCGGACGGAAATGGATTGTGTTTTTCTCTCATCAAACCCGAATGAACCCGACAATCCCAACCCGAAACCGCCCGATGCTCACCCCTAATTCTGGGCCTTTGACGCGTGCGTCAAAGGGTTTCAATTCTGCAAACCCGTTGTCCAGATCGATGGCACTTGGTTGTACGGAAAGTACAAGGGGACCCTCTTGATGGCAATTGGCCAGGATGGGAACAACAACATATTCCCCCTTGCCTTTGCCCTAGTCGAGGGGGAGACGACGGACGCCTGGTTTTTCTTCCTGCGGAACTTGCGAAGGCATGTTACCCCCCAAGCCAACCTCTGCTTGATTTCGGATAGGGCCGAATCAATCAAAAGTGCTTACAGGCGGCACGGTAGTGGATGGTTAGACCCTCCCTCGGTGCATGTGTACTGCATCCGTCACATCGCACAGAACTGGATGACGCGTTTCAAGAATAAGGCCCAGCGACAACAGGTGGTTAATATGGGTAAGTCCCGATTTCATTTAATTTTTAATTTATATTTGTCAAATTTTTCATTCAAACCTAACAACATGTTTTTCATTTTTTAGGATACGCCTTGACTCAACCGACCTTCAACTGGTACTATAGTAATCTAGAAGCAGACAACGCAGAGGGCGCTAGGTGGCTCAGTCGTATCCCTAAGGATAAATGGACTCAGGCGTGGGATGGAGGGCGTCGCTGGGGACATATGACAACCAATCTTGCAGAATGCATCAACGGCGTACTCAAGGGCGTCAGAAATCTTCCAATCACTGCGATTGTTAAGGCCACCTATTATAGATTGGCAAAAACCTTTGTTGAGAAGGGACGGAAGGCTGAAGCAATGATCCGAGCCGGGCATACATGGACCGAGATCCTCAACAACTCTGTGGACGCTGATCGTGCCATTGCCAACTCGCACTTTGTGCGTGAGTTTGATCGAGGAAGGAGTGCATTCTTGGTGGAAGAGATGGCAAACCAAATAGAGGGGCGAATTGGAGGCGTCTTCCGGCTGAACTTGGATCAGAAGTGGTGCGACTGTGGAAAATTTCAGGCAATGCACCTCCCCTGTTCGCATGTCCTTGCTGCTTGTGCACATGCGAGACTAGACTTGTATGACCAAGCGGCAGATGCGTACAGGTTGACACATGTGTCCAGCGTATACTGTGAAAATTTTGGGGTTGTCAGCAACGAGGCATACTGGCCACAATATGATGGCCTCACGGTGTGCCATAATCCCGAGCAGCGGAGGGATCGTAAGGGCCGTCCACGATCCTCTCGGATCCGTACTGAAATGGACATGAGGGAAGCCGGCCAGCCAAAAAGATGCTCTGTCTGTCGGATGCCAGGTCATAACAAGAACAGTTGCCCTAACCGTGCCGGAAGTTCTTCTCAGCCCTAGAAAATTTCATGTAACTTTTTTTTATGTATGGTCGCCCCTGTTACGTTTGTAATTCAACTTTTAAATCAATAAATTTACTTTGATAATCCGCTAATTAAATCTAAATTAACACCGTAGCCTAATTAATTAACTAGATATAACTAAATAATTAAAAAAAATGAAACCAGCTAATTTACCTATGTTTAATTGATGTATAATATATTTAATTACTGTTTTTTATTCATAAAATTAATCTTTATTTGTAAAAATTTCACTTCTAAATATCCTAATCAACACTATAATTAACTTAACTAACCTAATTAATCAAAGTTATCAATTAATTAACAAGTTTCTTAATTAAAAAATTTAAAACGAAAAAAAAAACAAGAAAAGAAGTCATGTTTAGTAAGTGAGACTTCTCAATAGACAAAAAAAAAATAAAAAATAAAGAAGGGTGAGAAGTCATGTTTAGCAAGTGAGACTTCTCACCTAAAATCAAAACTGGGGTATTTGGGATAATAATTCTCAAAGGAAGGTATTGTGGTGCATATTTTTTATAAAAGGGGTAGAGTGAAAAAAAAACCCTCTTCCACATAGAAGAAAGTCCTTCCTTCAAGTTAAAATTTCAGACAAAGAAATATGTTACTATATTTAAAAAAAAAAAAAAAAAGACATTTAAATACAGTCTCTTGTCCCCTTTGCAACAAAGACAATTGTGAAATGGTAGTCAAATGAATCATATATCAGGAACATTTTTTTCTTTTAACATTTAAAACCCATCTACATAATATCATTATATAATAAAAAAGAAAGGAGGAGCTTTGTCTCTTTTCTGAAGAAGACAGCAACAATAATATTTTATCGAAGTCAGTATTGGCTTGCGTACCATTAAAGTCAGTCTTGGCATGCTATTATTTTCAATCAACAATAATGGAGCCTTTAATTAATATATGTATTGCCAAGCCACTGCAACTGCAAGCTCTTTATACCTTATTCCACAGAATATTGTTTAATAAGATTCCATGCACTTCCGGTTTCAATTAACAATATTATTTTAGAGGGTGCTGATTCATGTTATTAGATGGCAACAATGTTATTTTATAAAAGTCAGTCTTGGCATGCTGATTCATGTTATTTTTAATCATCCTGAGCCTTTCGGGGGAGCCTTGAGTTCAATTTTGTTAACTTTGAGTTCCAAATCGGTCTCTTTGGGAAGTCCATCACCTATGTACCCTTTAAATATCACCTGCTTGTTTTCCACTTCTGCCATCGTTATTGTATTGATAATCATGCAATTCTGCACCACCAGAACTTTAGCTTCAGTTCAACAATGTTACAATTGAAGCAGCCAGCTACTTTTGAAGGGAAAATTAAGAATGTGATTGCAAGTGACAAAAAAATAAAATAAAATGCTTTGTATTTTTTTAGCCAACTACCAACGAAGGTATTAATAATTTTATTTCATGTACCTAACCTCTTCCCTGTCGACAACAGTAGTGGGAGTAGTAACCAATAATTTTGCTTTAGTAAGTAGTAACTGTGTCAAACACTCCCAAATTGATCCCTGGAAAATGACTTTTAATTCCTGAAAAATATAAATTACATATTTAGTTACTCAAATTTTCAAATGTGGGACACATTAGTTTATAAATTTAGTTCCGAAATCCATTTACTTGCTTACTAGTTGCATTAACCATCCTACTTGACCCGTTAGTGGTCTTGTGTGGCCTATGACGAATTTCAATCGTGAAAATTTAATGAAAAGTGAAAAAGGTTCATTATTTTCAAGTACTTAAATTTTAAAATTGTGGACGTTTTTCACTTTTTATTTGTTTCTCGTTGGTTCATTAAGCTGGGCGATATATATGCACACTTCTGTCATTAAGTTATATCACATGTTATTTATACAACAATATATCTCTACTCAAAAAAAAAAAAATCGTCAATTTCGTCTTAATGTCGTCAATTTTAACCTAATGTTAGTTTCTGTTTCCATGTTAGTCCTTTTCGTCAATTTCAACTTAATGTCGTCAATTTTAACCTGACGTGACTACCACGTTAATCTGATATGTGACTTTTGATTTGACTGTGTTTAGTCGAAATAGACGGAAAGGGTTAGCATGGAAACAGAATATAACATGTAGGATCAATCTGAAAAAAAAAATCTTATATGGTCGATGTGAAAATTAAAAGAAACGTATAGAACCAATCTACCCATTTTGCCAAGAAAATAACAGTATACACAATTATTGGGAAACAATTAGTGTCATTAATACGGCAAAGAAAACATTATAAAAAATTTGTGTGAAGTATTTTATGCAAAATATACTGTACTCATTTTAAAATTTTCTCACAAATAAAACAATGAATACTCATATTTTTTGGTTATCTCAATTCTCAAGTAATTAAGAAAATGTTCAAAGAAAAGTTAACTTCTTTTTTCTGTTGAAGAGTATTCAAGTCATTTAAATCACATTTTAATTCTATTCCTCATTGATTGCCACATAATAGAATGACTTTACCAGTTGGCCATTTGACAAGCTACCAAACTTATTTTTATCAAAAAAAGCTACCAAACTTATTAACCGAAAGATGATGCCTCCATTCCTATGAGTAAAACCATCATTCTATGTCCCAAACGTGGTACACTTTCTGTTGGAATTCAAGTGTGAGTGGTTAAGTCCCACATTGGTTAGGAATGAGCTAAATGAAGGATATATAAGAGATGTGACCCATATACGGTGTCTTGGTCTCTTGGTGGTCCTGGTCATTAGCCCATTGTTGCTCCCGATGCTCCCCGGACTCCCCAACAAGTGGTATCAGAGCCATGGTTTGGCCTGATGGGGGAGCAGGAGTGGATCCAGGTGTATTGGATCCTTGTATCGAAAGTCTTCCTGACCGCGGTGGAGTCAGGCGGCGTGTCCCGTTGGTTGGTAATGGCGGTACAAGTATAGTGATGTGGGAGACTCACACTTGAGGGGGAGATTGTTGGAATTCAAGTGTGAGTGGTTAAGTCCCACATTGGCTAGGAATGAGCTAAATGAAGGATATATAAGAGATGTGACCCATATACCTAATGCCTTAAGGTTTTGGGTGGAGATGTGGTGTCTTGGTCTCTTGGTGGTCCTGGTCATTAGCCCATTGTTGCTCCCGATGCTCCCCGGACTCCCCAACACTTTCCACCAAATAAAATGGAGCCAGATGATAACAGAGTTAGCAGAGAGTTACTACAAATTTGTCTCCAAAACTTTCTTTCTTTAAATTACTTTTCTCATCAATTTCATTCTGTAAAGAAAAATATCAGATAATTAGTAACACACTGACTAAAAAGTTGACTATTGATAGACATGGGGCAAAAACATAATAAAATGTGTGTTACTCGGATTGCAGCAGTCTTGAAGAAGCAGTGAATAAAAGTTTTTTTTTTATTAATAAAACAGCATACAAACGCATCACAATAAGACTTTAACAAGGTTGGTACCAAAAATCTCATCTATCATCTGTAGCGCACTATTAATTTATTAAATGAAATAAAGAATAAAACAAAAAACACAGGGACATGTGAATACAAGAAAATTTGGAATAATCTCTGTTTTTGGAGTTGACTCTTCCTTATTGTTTTTTCCCTCTATGGTTCTCTAAGTCTATACTTTTTTAAGCTACCGAGGTTTTTGAGCTTCCAGCCACAGTACCTTTGCCATAATTTCCTGAGTTGGCCTCCTCATCACCTGTTTTCTTGGGTGAGGATCTTCCTCAGCAACATTAGGAGGCTGCTGATTCTCATCGTTGTCACCTCTACAGTAAGATGAAACACCATAGGGAAACAACCTTAGTTTATTATAGATATATCAGATTTCTAACTTTTGCTTTTAGAGGCACTAGCTTAAATCACTACAGCTGATGCCTGGCTGATAGTACTTTGGACAAAACCTAATATAGGACTATGGACTAATGAAATTATCCTTGACCTTGAGCCAATGGAGCATGCATATATATAATTTTTATAACTACTGTATCAGCATGCAAAGAATCCCTCCTACAAACAAATATCATGAACAAATGAGTCTCGATTGTAGAAAATGCTGCTTTACAATCCCATCAGCATAAAACATTTTGAAATTACTGTAATGGCATTCAAGTAATCCCACAGGCCACCACAAACAGATATTAGAAACCAATAAATCTAAATTACATAAAATAGCTGAGCTACATTATCAGCATAGCACCCTGCTATTTAGTTCACTTACAAGAGTTGCTATTTATACAGGAGATCGACAACTACTTTGCCACTGTTGTTTGATTGTAACTGCTGTGTAACTAACTATGCTAACTGCCAAAGTAAGTTTTCTAACTAACAAACAATGAGTTAATACAATTAGGGAAAAAATATCACGGATAACATAGTTAATGGTCATTGATATTCATCTCAGAGGTTAGCTTATGTAACAACATGTTAGAACTGGCTGAATGAGTTTTGCAATCATACATTTTTGAGAAATCCTGAAAGAACCTTCCAACAGAAACATCAATTTTACAAGAAGAAAGTGAGACAATACATACCCAGAGTAGATAACAATCCCAGCAGTAACAGCACCAAAGGCCAAAATGTACATCCAATCAACATGCAAAGCATAATTAGTTCAAGAGATGTTAGCACACTGAAAATGTGACTCACATCTTGTTAGGATACATGTTAGTTGTAATGTTAGTTACAAGTCAGTTATTAGATCAGTTAGAATTAGTTACAAGTCAGTTAGTTTGTTATTCTAGCTTACTTGTATATAAACTGTATTACACCCAAATTCATCAATGAGAAAATGATTCATTCATTTCCAATACATCTACAAGAATGCAGTCAAACTTTTTGGTGGTAAGCAAAAATGCGAATTAAGACAGACCACATATCTGAACCTCTGAGGTCAGCAAAGACAGATTTAATATGGTAGCACCACTCATATGTGATGAAAGAACAGAGCATATTTAAAGATACTATTTGTTAGGCTAGTAGTCTAAAGTATAAGACAGATAACACCACCTGACACTTAAACCAAGTAAGTGATGCAACAAAGATGTTATAGCCAATTCGACAGTTATAGACTACAGAATAAATATAAATTCTCCAATACAAAGCAAGAATTTCAAGAAACTTGATGGATGATAAAATTTTCACAGTGCTACATAATAATTAAATTATAAACATTCAGATATAGATATATATATATATATATATATATATATTAATATATTAAAACCAAAGAACTGCATCCTAGAGTTTTTTATCTATTACTTCTGTCAGTTTCATCATTTTATTCCACAGTCATAATTACAAATATAATTTTTTTTTTTTAAAAAAGTCTGCATAGTTTTTATTACAGTTTGAATCCACACCTTAAGCAGAACAGTGACTATTAGAGTAATACATAAGCATAATAGACACAGCAAATCCAACAAATGGAAGCGC
This sequence comes from Echinosophora koreensis, assembly GCA_035048595.1. NCBI lineage: Eukaryota > Viridiplantae > Streptophyta > Magnoliopsida > Fabales > Fabaceae > Echinosophora > Echinosophora koreensis. The sequence goes on from JAPCYP010000046.1 coordinate 2,509,603, forward strand.
CTGAAACCAACATTTGAAAGAAATGAACATAAGTAATAATGCATTCTCTTACTTTTTACTTTAACTTACTTTAAAAAAGCTTTATCTCATCTATAAATACTTCAATCTTGAACGTTCAACACACTGGATGGATTTGAAGTCTTAGCTAGCATTGTTGTTTTACTAAAGAGAATCTTGGCATGGGGACCATAAAATAAAAGTCGGTCTTGGCGTGCTGATCATGTTGTTTTCAATCAACAACAATAATGGAGCCTTTAATTAAAGTGTCTTTCAGCTGTATAACACTATAACGTGTGTTTTCAGGCACCAATCATCCAAAGTATTCTTTCATAAAAGTGTCAGTCTTGAGTCTTTTAAAATTTACACAGATAAGCGATAAGTGAACCTTCAATCTTCATAGCTCTCTATTTCCTTCTGAATTTTAGCTATACCTTTATTCAGTGCGAGATGGCAACATTGGTGGGAGGAGCCTTTCTCTCTGCAACAGTTCAAACCTTAGTAGAGAAATTAGCCTCAAAAGAGTTGCGAGATTACATTACAAACACCAAGTTGAATGAGTCCCTATTGAGAGAGCTGGGAACAACATTGCTGACTCTTCAGGTTGTGCTGGATGATGCAGAGGAGAAGCAGATCACCAACCCTGCTGTCAAACAGTGGCTAGATCAGCTCAAAGATGCAATCTTTGATGCAGAGGATTTACTCGACCAAATCAACACCGATTCCCTGCGATGCAAGGTGGAGAATACTGAAGCTGGAAAGATCACTGGTCAGGTCTGGAACTTCCTTTCATCTCCTTTTAAAAACTCGTATCGAGATATCAACTCCCAGATGAAGGATATGTGTCAAAGGCTGCAACTTTTTGCACAACAAAGAGATATCCTTGGTTTGCAAACTATAAGTGGGAGAGTTTCACGTAGAATGGCTACAACTTCAATGGTAAATCAGTCTGTTATGGTTGGTAGGAAGGATTATCAAGAGAAACTAATGAGTCTGTTGCTATCAGACAATGGCACCAGCAATAATAATAATATAGGTGTTGTCACAATTCTTGGCATGGGTGGTGTTGGTAAAACGACCCTTGCTCAACTTCTTTACAATAATAAACAAGTTCAAGAGCATTTTGATCTAAGAGCCTGGGCTTGCGTCTTAGAAGATTTTGATATTCTGAGAGTAACCAAAACTCTTCTTGAATCTATCACTTCAAGAGCTTATGAAACCAATAATCTTGATTTTCTTCGAGTTGAATTAAAGCAAAACTTGAGGGATAAAAGATTTTTGTTTGTGATGGATGATCTATGGAATGACAAATATAATGATTGGGATGAGCTACTAACTCCTCTGGTTGATGGAAAATTTGCAAGTAAGGTGATCATAACAACACGCCAAGAAAAAGTTGCTGAGGTCACACATACCTCTCCTATTCACAAATTAGAACCTCTATCCGTTGAAGATTGTTGGTCTTTACTTTCAAAGCATGCATTTGGAAGTGAAGATTGTAATTGTAGTAAATACAAACACCTAGAAGAAATTGGCAAGAAGATTGCCAAAAAGTGTGGCGGACTGCCAATAGCTGCTAAAACACTTGGAGGACTTCTACGTTCAAAGGCAGATGCAAAGCATTGGACTACAATTCTGAGCAGCAACATTTGGGATTTACCAAATGATGATATTCTACCTGCTTTGCGTCTAAGCTATCAATATCTTCCCTCTCATTTGAAAAGATGTTTCGCGTATTGCTCAATTTTTCCGAAGGACCATTCACTTGACAAAAAGCAACTGGTTTTATTGTGGATGGCAGAAGGCTTCCTTGAAGATTCTCATGGCGAGAAAGCAGCAGAGGAGGTGGGTGATGACTACCTTGTTGAATTGTTATCCAGATCATTAATTCAACATGCTGGTGGAAAAAAGTTTGTCATGCATGACCTTGTCAATGATTTAGCTACAGTGGTATCTGGAAAAAGTTGTTGCAGGCTTGAATGTGGTGAAATCTCTGAAGATGTTCGTCATTTGTCATATAAGAAAGAACGATATGACATTTCTAAGAAGTTTAGCTACAAATTCAAACGCTTGCGAACCTTCCTACCCCTTGGCACTTGGTGGCAAAATGTTAATTTCCTGTCTAGAAAGGTTATTGACAATTTGCTACCCACACTCGGAATGTTGCGAGTGTTATCATTATCCCGCTATTCGAACATCACTGTGCTACCCAATTCAGTCGATTGTATGGTGCAATTGCGGTATCTAGATCTCAGCTACACTGAAATCAGATGCTTGCCTGATACAACATGTAACCTTTACAATTTGCAAACCTTGATTTTATCAAAATGTTATGGTCTCACTGAATTGCCATTACACATTGGGAAGTTGGTTAATTTACGTCACCTTGATATTAGTGGGACGAAGATATGGGAGTTGCAAAAGGAAATTGTTGGACTACAAAACCTTCGAACTCTAACTGTTTTTGTAGTGGGTAAGAAGCAAGAAGATGGGTTAAATGTCAGAGAGCTTAGGAAGTTTCCTCACCTACAGGGAAAACTTTCCATCTTGAACCTGCATAATGTTATTGATCCCATGGAGGCATCTGATGCCAACTTGAAGAACAAACAAGTTGAGGAGTTAGTGCTAGAATGGGGCAAGCAAACTGAAGACTCACGAATAGAAAAAGCTGTGATTGAAGAGTTGCAACCGTCAGTAAACCTGAAGAAACTGACCATCAAGTCGTATGGTGGGACAAGTTTTCCTAGTTGGTTGGGATATTCTTCGTTTTCTAACATGGTGTTTCTTTGCATCTGTGATTGTAAATATTGCATATCACTTCCACCACTTGGGCAGCTACCTTGTCTGAAAAATCTTACTATTAGTGGTATGCCATTGTTGGATACAATTGGTCAAGATTTCTATGGCATGGCAGCAGGAGGTTCGATTTCTACATTCCAACCATTTCCATCTCTCGAGTATCTGGTATTTGGGAAGATGCCAAATTGGAAGGAATGGCTCTCCTTTGATAGTGGTGAACTTCCTTTTCCTCGTCTCAAAACTCTGATTTTGGATGGGTGTCCTGAATTGAGGGGACATTTGCCTAGCCATCTTCCTTCCATAAAAAAAATATGTATCAATACGCGGGTTCCTAAATTGTCTACTAAAAGGACCCAATTGTCGTTGCTTGAGAGTGACACTCGGTGCCTGCTGCAGGAAGTAGAGGTGGGACACTGTGCTTCGCTACCTAAAATGATTGTGAGCAGCTCTTGTCTTCGACGCTTAGCACTTAATCATTGTCTGTCTCTCACTGCATTTCCAGAAGATGGTCTACCCACTTCCTTGCAGACACTTAGAATTGATGGGTGTAAGAATTTAGCATTCCTGCCTCCTGAAACATGGAGGAATTACATATCGCTTCGGGATTTAACTATATGGGATAGCTGCGATGCACTTACCTCCTTTCCCTTGGATGGTTTCCCTGTGCTCGAATTCCTCCTCATTTGGGGTTGTAGCAGTCTGGAATCCATTTGCATTTCAGAAAGTTCTTCCCTTCTCCCGTCAACCCTCCAAACACTTTATGTCTTCGACTGTAAAGCACTTAGATCACTGCCTCAACGGATGGACTCCCTCACCACGTTGTCTCTCTTTGGACTTCCAGAACTGGAGTTTCCACCATTCTTTACAGTGCCTCCCAAATTACGATCATTTCGTATTGACTCCCCGAGACTGCCTCCTCGGGGTATCACTGAGTGGGGTCTCCAACGCCTCACTGCTCTTTCACGTTTGGATATTAGAGGTGATGATATTGTTAATGCCACGTTGGAGGGACGGTTGTTGCCTATTTCTCTTGTGGAACTGTCTATCTCTACTCTCTCTCATACCAAATCCTTAGAAGGAAATGGGCTTCGACACCTCTCCTCTCTTGAAACACTTGAATTTAGGAATTTAGAAGACCAGTTGCCTTCCTCTCTAAAGATTGGTCACATCCCTGTCTTAGAAATAAATGGAAAAGTGATGCAAATAGGGGGCAGCACTGCACTCTCGTTTCAGGTACCCTTTTCTTTTATGTCAATGGCTAAGGGATTGTTTGTGTGTATAATGTAGGAGATCCATAATATTGGAAATTCACAGTAATCTACGAGGTTCATATAAACCGTGTGTCAAACAGACCTCCTCATCACTACTGGAGACAAGATGGGTCTGAGACTTGTAATAACAATTCTCAAAAACAACTAAATATCAATCCCTGCCTGTGTATGTTGATGTAAATGAAAACTAAGATGTCATTTGCTTTGTTAGTTTTTGCAACATGAAGCCTAAATATTTGGAACAAATAGGAGTAGAGTAACAAGAATCCACCTTGTTATTGCTTCTAATTTCTAAATAATGAAGTAGAGTAATAAGAATCCACCTTGTTAATCTCATTGACTTCTATTTTAATGAAGTGTGGTCACTGCATGGGATTTAATGTTCTCTGCCTATTCAATTTTGCATATGTTTTAGCTATTTTTTTTGCTGCAACTACCATTCCAAGAGTCACTGATGCTGTAATTTGTGTTAGATTGAGACTTTTCTAGAATACTTTTAGTCATATCAGATATCTTTGATTGCTATTATTTTTTGGGGTTAAAAATGGAGTTTAGTCAGTAATGATTGTTAGAAGTAGTCTTTTATGCTTATCCTTTTCTCATTTTACAAAGTCTCACGCGTTCCTCTGCTTCTACCCTTGTTGTTCTTGTTTTATTTAAACTTTGATGTTGTGTGATTTATATAACCTATAAAATGATCTGAAACTTCCAAAATCAAGTTAGGTTTTGTGAAAGAAAATAACTTGATCTGATTCTTTGATTTTGTTGGCTACTGTATTGAGATGTTTCTCTCTACTGCCATAAAAGATAACATGAGAACATGTTTATGACAAACTCAAATTACTAGGAACGAAATTAAAATTCCTTGTCCTGACTGGTCCATCAAGGTTGGGGATTAAATAAAAAATTTCATTTTTGAAATGATATAGTTGATCCTGGTTGACATTAGATTTTATTCTGATATTGGTGAAATTTGTATGTTGCAAGTCTTGTTCATTTTTGTTCTTTTGTTGTTAATTGGGATGTCCATGGTAAGGCCTGCATAGAGCATACACATATTTGATTCAGCTTGCCATTTCTCTTCAAGAAGAAGTAGCAACAGTTGATTGACTAGAGCTGGAAGCATCCCCTATTTATCATAAGCCATCCATAGAGAGAGTATTGTTTCAGACAACAAAAGACAGAGGGAAAAAACCTTTTACTGTTTACTGTTTATCAGTTTGTAGCAAATAAAAAAAACTATTTTTTTTTCCATAGATTAAAGCTTTGCTAGCTCATAAACTTCCTTGCTGCATGTACCTCTCTTCTTTGAGTTTCTAAACCCTCTTTGTGACATTTGTCTTGTGAGATGATTTGAAAATAAGTATGTAGGAATGGTTGACCCAATGTATAACTTCTTGCATAAATTGATCTACAAAACTATCTCCAGGCAGAAATTAGCTTGAGACTAAACTTTTGATTATCAGAACATTGTGTTTGATTGAGCTTGGGCTCACATAAAACCAATTTTTAAAATCATTTCCTTTCATTTTTTGCAAAAATAAGAGATATGTCAAATGCCTTGACTACCTAGTGGGACAAATTTCATGGAAAGAAAAAATAAAAATGAACAGAAATCTAGCACTGTTAAGTAGGGGGCAGCTTAGCTTCATCGAGAAGCTTCAGCACAACCCATTTCTTTTCTTTCTTTCTTTCAACAAAACCCCCCACCTCTATCGTATTCTCATCTCTCCCTCCCTCTTGTTTCATTCTTCTTCTTCCTTTTTGCTTCATTTTCCTTCCAATCTCAAGTAATATTGTAAGTTTATTGTATAAATCTTTAAGCTCTACCTCTTTGATTTTTTGGGAACTAAGTTGTGGTGATTTTTTGGGTTAGGAGTGGAGCTCTCTGGAGAAACTAAGGTACCTACCCCATGAAGTTGTGCATTTAGGCTCTCAGAGATCTGTCAGTTAGCACCTGTCTGCTTCCCTTGGAGTTGTTGGGAGTAGATTTGTTGTCTTCCCATATCTGTGAGTGGATGATAATCATTGTGGCATATTTTAAATATTTTATAATTGTTGTTTTTAATTATTTTGTAATGTTAGAATTATTTTAACAGTTATATTTGGGGAAACATACCTTTGGTGTTCATTTTAACTATTCCTAAATATTTTCATGTTGTGGTTTTTTTTTTTGTTAACTGATTTTGACTATACCTGAGAGTTGTATAGAACAATTATTTGACAAGTTGAACTTGAAATATGATACTGAGAAACTATTCTTGAAGAGATTGTTATAAACTGAAAATGATTTGAATGTTGTGTTTTGGGGAACCCATGTTAGAATCCCGTAACCGTTAGCGGGGGTAACGGTCTAGGTGCACCTAGTTATATTATTCCGGGAGGAGAGCGCTATCCGTTAGATGGAGCCGCCAGTGCACGGAAAGGGCTATCAACGAGATGGAGTCGCCCCCGACGAGATATGATTGATGTGACTTGAATGAGGATAGGGCTATCCGTTAGATGGAGCCGCCCCTAGGGGAGAGGCCACCCTTAGGAGGAGAGGGCTATCAGCGAGATGGAGCCGCCTCAGATTTTTGGTTCTCTCATGTATGACCCCACTGTGATTTAAAAAAATTTATTTGAACTTGTGTTTTGTTACCTTACTTATTCATTTATATTTTAACTCTTTAACTAGTTTTGGGTGTTAAGAAATGTTATTATTTAGAACATGCTAAATTTGCAAGTTTGATGATTTTTATATAAATCTTCATTGAAGTAACTTGATTTTATTATGCATATCCTAGTACGCTACTAAGTTTGAAAGAATATTTATTCGTGCGTTAGTATGTTTCCCTTCTAGTTCATGGTGGTTGTTATGCCCTCACTGAGTCTGTGTGACTCACCCTTCTTATTTTTCCATACAAATTCCCAGGTAGCTAAGTAGAGGCTGTTGACAGCTTCAGAACATCCAGACAGTGTCATTGTTTGGTAGGCCACCTTTCTTTTTGTTGGAGGCCCTTGATGTATTTTGACACTATTTACACTCTGCAGCTATATGGAACTAGTACTACATTCTTTTGGGTTGTATTAATGGTCTGAGATACCAAACTAGATGTATTTTGTATTACTGGACTTCTGAAATGAAAATATAAATATTTTCGCAGGTGTTTTTTTGTTTTGGGATGTTGGAATTACATAGGAGACTCTGTCAAAATTTTTATAAAAATTCTAGATTTTTATCAAATATGTTCTAAATTAGTAGGCTTGCCAGGCTAGGATTGTAAGCCTGTGCTCCGGTCACGGCTTAGGTTTTGGGTCGTGACAAAGTTGGTATCAGAGCTTAGGTTGTAGGTCCTAGTAGCTGCAGACATAGGGTGATAACAGAGTCTTGCTAGTAATTTGTGTACCCGAGCACAACTTACTTGCAAGGAGCTATTAACACCCTATGATGGTCCAAACATCTCTTCCAAAGTATGATTTAAATTCTTATTTCCTTTTGTTCCCTTGTCTTGTATTTGATTAACATTTCTTTTTAGGTGAGGATGCCACCAAAGACTAGGATTCCTGTTAGAAGGGAAACTTCTAATGAGTCTACTGCCCAACCTCAAGACCCTCCTCAAAGGGGTCGTGGTCGCGGCCGAGGCCGCAATAGAGGTAGACGTGGAGGAGCTATTGGTGGACGTGGATGGGGTGCTGGAGTGACTAATGTTGAGGTGCCTAGAGCAAGGCGAGGTAATCCAACAATGGCAGAGGTTGCAGCTGGCATACAGGGGTTACAACAGGTTGTACAACAACTTGTTGGAATTGTTGCTGGGCAGCAGCAACAAGGGACTCAACAGCAAGAAAACCTCGACCATCAACAAGAAGGTGAACAGGTAGAGCAACCGCCAGCAGCAACAGCTACAGGCATTGAGGTCATATTGGCAGAGTTTTTGAAGCTCAAGCCTCCTACTTTCTCTGCATCCAGTGCAAGTGAAGATCCGCAGAAATTTATTGATGGTTTGGAGAGGCTTTGGAGAGCTTTAGGTTGTTCAGAGACTAGAGCGGTGGAATTGGCATCATATCAGCTGGAGGGAGTGGCATATGATTGGTTTGACACGGTCTCACGTGGTAGACCAGTGGGTTCACCTCCGTTGGCATGGGGTGAATTTTCTCAGTTGTTCATGGCTCGTTTCCTTCCTGAGAGTGTCAGAGATGGATTAGCTTATGAATTCGAACGGTTGGAGCAAACTGAGGGTATGTCAGTCTCAGAATACAGTGCTCGTTTCACACAGCTTTCTAGGTATGCTCCCTATTCCATTACAGAGGAGGTACGAGTTAAGAGGTTTACCCGAGGATTGAGGGAGTACTTATTCAGGTCAGCGGTTGGGTCTAATTGTTCTACTTTTGCTGAGGTTTTAAGTTTGGCACTTCAGATTGAGCAGCGACAGAAAGAAAAGGGAAGTATTGTGCGAGACTCTCGTAAGAAACAGCGACTTGGAGGATCACAGAGTAGTCATCCTGGTGGTAGTAGTGGATTTATGCCCGATCATCAGGGGCAGCAGAGGGGAGTAACACAGAGGAGTGGTTCTAGTGTGCAGTCATCTAGTTCAGTGCAGAGTCGTAGATCAGATCACGCTTTGGGATCATCACGATATGGTACTGCTCAGATGCGTTGTCATACTTGTGGGAGATTTCACTCTGGGGTTTGTTTTGGAGATAGAGTTTGCTATCACTGTGGTCAGGCGGGCCACATTAAGAAGGATTGTCCTGTAGTTACGACACAGCCATCAGCCAGTCATGGATCGATACCAGCAGGAGTAGCTTTAGCATCTTCTCAAGCTCCTGCAGCACCAGCAAGGCAATTTGGGAGTTCTTTTGGTAGAGGTTCTGGAGTGGCACAGCAGGGTGGTAGAGGATCTGGCGGCAGAGGTCAGGGACAGGCAGGGAGAGGGCAAGCTCATGTTTTTGCTTTGACACGCCAGGATGCTCAAGCATCCAATGCAGTCGTTACAGGTATACTTTCTGTATGTTCCCAAGATGCTCGTGTCTTATTTGATCCTGGAGCTACACACTCTTTTGTTTCCTTGTTGTTTGCTTCTCGGTTGGGTGTATGTTCTTCCCGTCTAGATGATACCTTGGTGGTGGCTACACCTCTAGGAGAATTTTTGTTAGCTGATACTGTATACCGTTCTTGTGAGGCATCTATAGAGGGCCGAGCATTTTGGGCAGATCTGATTGCTTTGGATATGATTGATTTTGATGTGATTTTGGGCATGGATTGGCTAGCTGCACATTATGCTATCTTGGATTGTTATAACAAGGTAGTAAAATTTGAATTACCAGGAGAATTAGCCTTTTCATTTCAAGGAGACCGGACTTCGGCACCACATAATATAATCTCAGCTTTGGGAGCTAGCAGGTTACTAAGAAAAGGGTGTGAAGGATACTTAGCTTTTGTAAGAGATACATAAGCAGCTGAAGTGAAATTAGAAGAAATCCCGATAGTGTGTGAATTCCCTGATGATTTTCCTGAAGACCTTCCTGGTTTACCACCCGATAGGGAGATAGAGTTTTCTATAGACTTAATTCCTGGCACTCAACCAATCTCTATACCTCCTTATCGGATGGCTCCAGCAGAACTTAAGGAGTTGAGGGAGCAGTTGCAAGACCTTCTTGATAAGGGCTTTATTCGCCCAAGTTCTTCTCCTTGGGGAGCACCAATTTTGTTTGTAAAGAAGAAGGATGGATCTATGCGATTATGTGTGGACTATAGACAGTTGAATAAGGTGACAGTGAAGAATAAATATCCCTTACCTCGGATAGATGAGTTGTTTGATTAGCTGCAGGGATCCCAATGTTTTTCTAAGATTGATTTGCGATCTGGGTATCACCAGTTGAAGATTAAGAAGGAAGACATTCCAAAGACAGCTTTCCGGACTCGCTACGGGCACTATGAATTTTTGGTTATGTCCTTTGGACTCACTAATGCCCCAGCAACTTTTATGGATTTGATGAACCGGGTTTTTAAACCATTTTTGGATCGTTTTGTGATTGTGTTTATTGATGATATTATAGTTTATTCCAAGAGTAAAGAGGAGCATGAACAACACTTAAGGTTGGTTTTGCAAACCTTAAGGGAGAAGCAGTTATATGCTAAGTTCTCTAAATGTGAGTTTTGGTTGGATAGTGTGGCCTTCCTAGGGCATATTGTGTCCAAAGATGGGATAAGCGTTGATCCAGGAAAGGTGGAAGCAGTGCAAAATTGGCCTAGACCCACTACAGTGAAAGAGATTAGAAGTTTCCTTGGCTTGGCTGGTTGTTATCGTCGTTTTGTGAAGGATTTCTCTAAACTCGCTTCTCCATTGACTAGGCTGACTCAGAAGAAAGTAGAGTTTCAGTGGAGTGATGCATGTGAGGAGAGTTTTCAGAAATTGAAGGATTGCTTGACTTCGGCACCAGTTTTAGCTTTACCTTCGAGTGGTGGAGGTTATGCAGTTTATTGTGATGCTTCTAGAGTGGGTCTTGGTTGTGTGCTTATGCAGCATGGCAAAGTCATTGCCTATGCATCTAGGCAACTCAAGAGGAATGAACAAAATTATCCCACACATGATTTAGAAATGGCAGCAGTAGTGTTTGCTTTGAAGATTTGGAGGCATTATCTTTATGGCGAGACTTGTGAGATTTATACTGATTACAAGAGACTTAAATATATGTTCCTGCAGCGGGATTTGAATTTAAGACAAAGGAGGTGGATGGAGCTTCTGAAGGACTATAATTGTACAATCTTATATCATCCAGGCAAAGCGAATGTGGTTGCTGATGCTTTAAGTAGAAAATCCATGGGTAGTCTTGCTCACATAGCATAGGTAAAAAGGCCTATTGTTAAAGAATTCCAAGAATTGGTTGAAAGTGGCATACAATTTGAAATTACTCATCCGAGTTCATGGTTGGCTCATGTACAAATTCATTCTATATTGGTTGATGACATTAAGAAAGCTCAAAGTCAAGACCCACAACTGGTGAAAATGGTAGAGAATGTTAAAAATGGTGGAGTTTCAGAGTTCTCAGTCGATTCTGAGGGTGTTCTGCGGCTTGGAGCTCGTTTATGTGTGCCTAATGTGGATGACTTAAGAAATAAAATCTTAGAGGAAGCTCATCATTCTTCTTATACTATTCACCCTGGTTCTAATAAGATGTATCAAGATTTGCGAAAGTTTTATTGGTGGGAAGGAATGAAGAAAGATGTAGCGGAATTTGTTTCTAAGTGCTTAGTGTGTCAACAAGTGAAGGCTGAGCACCAAAAACCAGCAGGATTCCTGCAATCTATTGAGATACCTGAGTGGAAGTGGGAAGGTATTGCTATGGATTTTGTGACAGGGTTGCCTCGAACCTTAAAAGGTTATGACTCCTTGTGGGTGATTATAGATCGGTTAACTAAGTCTGCTCATTTCTTGCCTGTTAAAACCACTTACTCTGCAGCTCAGTATGCCAAGCTTTATTTGGATAAGATTGTCTCCTTGCATGGTGTACCGGTGTCTATTATCTCGAATCGAGGGGCTCAGTTTACTGCTAATTTTTGGAAGTCCTTTCAAACTGCTTTGGGAACTCGTTTGAATCTTAGTACGGCCTTTCATCCTCAAACTGACGGCCAATCTGAGAGAACTATACAAATATTAGAAGATATGCTTCGCGCTTGTGTTTTAGATCTTGGTAGGAGTTGGGATCAATATTTGCCTTTGATGGAGTTTGCATACAATAACAGTTATCAGTCTAGCATTCAGATGGCGCCATTTGAGGCTTTGTATGGTAGGCGATGTAGATCGCCAATAGGCTGGTTTGAAGTTGGAGAAGCTAAACTAGTGGGCCCAGATCTAATTCAGGATGCACTTGAGAAGGTTAAGTTGATCCGAGACCGTTTAGTTACAGCTCAAAGCAGACAAAAGTCTTATTCTGATCGAAGACGACGCCCATTAGAGTTTGCAGTTGGTGATCATGTGTTTTTACGCGTTTCTCCAATGAAGGGAGTGTTGAGGTTTGGCAAGAAGGGCAAGTTAAGTCCTAGATTCATTGGGCCATTTGAGATTTTGGATAAAGTTGGACCTGTAGCTTATCGTTTGGCTCTTCCTCCAGATCTATCCGGAGTTCACCCAGTATTTCATGTATCTATGCTGCGGAAATATTTGTATGATCCTTCTCACATAATTCACCACGAAGATGTACAGTTAGATGAACATTTGTCTTACACAGAGCAGCCCGTGGCTATCATAGATAAGCGAGTGAAGCGATTGCGATCTAAGGATATTGCGTCGGTAAAGGTTGTTTGGCGAGGGCCATCTGGTGAAGAAATGACTTGGGAACTCGAATCAATAATGTGTGAAAAGTATCCTCACTTGTTTGAAACCCAAGAAGGTTAGTAACGACTTTAAAATTCGAGGACGAATTTTTCTTAAGGGGGGAAGAATGAAACGCACCGTTCCATTTAAGTTTTTTTTTTTTTAAAAAAGATAAAAGGGGGCAGCTTAGCTTCATCGAGAAGCTTCAGCACAACCCATTTCTTTTCTTTCTTTCTTTCAACAAAACCTCCCCACCTCTACCGTATTCTCATCTCTCCCTCCCTCTTGTTTCATTCTTCTTCTTCCTTTTTGCTTCATTTTCCTTCCAATCTCAAGCAACATTGTAAGTTTATTGTATAAATCTTTAAGCTCTACCTCTTTGATTTTTTGGGAACTACGTTGTAGTGATTTTTTGGGTTAGGGGTGGAGCTCTCCGGAGAAACTAAGGTACCCACCCCATGAAGTTGTGCATTTAGGCTTTCAGAGATCTGTCAGTTAGCACCTGTCTGCTTCCCTTGGAGTTGTTAGGAGTAGATTTGTTGTCTTCCCATATCTGTGAGTGGATGATAATCATTGTGGCATATTTTAAATATTTTATAATTGTTGTTTTTAATTATTTTGTAATATTAGAATTATTTTAACAGTTATATTTGGGGAAACATACCTTTGGTGTTCATTTTAACTATTCCTAATTATTTTCATGTTGTGGTTTTTTTTTTTGTTAACTGATTTTGACTATACCTGAGAGTTGTATAGAGCAATTATTTGACAAGTTGAACTTGAAATATGAGACTGAGAAATTATTCTTGAAGAGATTGTTATAAACTGAAAATGATTTGAATGTTGTGTTTTGGGGAACCCATGTTAGAATCCCGTAACCGTTAGCGGGGGTAACGGTCTAGGTGCACCTAGTTATATTATTCCGGGAGGAGAGGGCTATCCGTTAGATAGAGCCGCTAGTGCACGGAAAGGGCTATCAACGAGATGGAGCCGCCCCCGACGAGATATGATTGATGTGACTTGAATGAGGAGAGGGTTATCCGTTAGATGGAGTCGCCCCTAGGGGAGAGGCCACCCTTAGGAGAAGAGGGCTATCAGCGAGATGGAGCCGCCTCAGATTTTTGGTTCTCTCATGTGTGACCCCACTGTGATTTAAAAAAATTTATTTGAACTTGTGTTTTGTTACCTTACTTATTCATTTATATTTTAACTCTTTAACTAGTTTTGGGTGTTAAGAAATGTTATTATTTGGAACATGCTAAATTTGCAAGTTTGATGATTTTTATATAAATGCTTCATTGAAGTAACTTGATTTTATTATGCATATCCTAGTACGCTACTAAGTTTGAAAGAATATTTATTCGTGTGTTAGTATCTTTCCCTTCTAATTCATGGTGGTTGTTATGCCCTCACTGAGTCTGTGTGACTCACCCTTCTTATTTTTCCATATAGATTCCCAGGTAGCTAAGTAGAGGCTGTTGACAGCTTCAAAACATCCAGACAGTGTCATTTTTTGGTAGGCCACCTTTCTTTTTGTTGGAGGCCCTTAATGTATTTTGACACTATTTACACTCTGCAGCTATAGGGAACTAGTACTACATTCTTTTGGGTTGTATTAATCGTCTGAGATACCAAACTAGATGTATTTTGTATTACTGAACTTCTGAAATGAAAATATAAATAGTTCCGCAGGTGTTTTTTTGTTTTGGGATGTTGGAATTACAGAGGAGACGCTGTCAAAATTTTTATAAAAATTCTAGATTTTTATCAAATATGTTCTAAATTAGTAGGCTTGCCAGACTAGGATTGTAAGCCTGTGCGCCGGTCACGGCTTAGGTTTTGGGTCGTGACATTGAACATAAACTGTTTAACTTGTCAAATCTGTTGCCAAACATTATGCCCTCAATCCTAAAATCTACGTCTAATTTAGTTGGTGAAAACCAATAAAAACCAAATAAACAGACTGATCTTAACCAACCACCAAATTTCCAGATAATAAATAAAAAATGCAGGCTACACATCTCATTTCTCCTATCTATCTGAGCAACAAAAAATAACATGAACTAAATTGTTTGAATCAATCAACAAGAGATTAAAAATGAAATATACGCATTGCTGCCAAAGTGAAATTAATGAAACCATTTCACATCTTGCCCAGTGCATTTAAGTAATATGACTCGACACAAGGCTATTTGAAACCACCTGTTACTCAAATACCAAAGAAGTGTCTATGAAGACTTGTGCTTATCTAATAATTTTTCTCAATGTCATTGAAGAAGTGTCACTTGGCTTATACAATGAAAAATCAAAGTAATGAAGTCAATCAATACCCTGAGTTCATCTAAAAATTATGTTTCATCTGAGACATAAGTTACTGCTCCAAGCATTTAGGGGTAAGAACCTGTAATGACATTCCAAATCCTCCTTTCTTGGGCAAAATGGAGGATCATTTAGGCATACTGAAAACAAAAATATTATTTGTACAACAAATCCTGACAGTTTTTCAAACATCTTTGATTTTTATAGCACATTCAAAAAGTCATCAAAATTTCTTGTACCAATAACATGATTCTAATGATCAATCTAATGTTTTTGGTGTAGAAAAAGGTACAAGGTTATAAAGTAAAGCCGTGCAGTTCAGGTTCATCCAGAAAATTTAACACAGTAAGCCTCTGCTAGACCAAAAAAAAAAAAAATTATTCATGGGCAATGTGAATGACTTGCTTTCCAATGTTTTTGCCATGGAAAGGACCAGCAAAAGCAGCTGGAGCACTTTCCAAGCCTTCATTCATGTCTTCAACATACAAAACATTTCCTTGCTTGTAGTAACTTGCAACATGTTCCAAAAAACGTGGGTATAAGTGCAAGTAATCACTTTGCAAGAAACCCTGCATTCTGATGCGCCTTATAATGAGATTGGCTAAGTTGTAAATCCCTTTGGGAGTATATAGGCTTTGTTGAGACACCATCCCACAAATGGCAATCCTACCATTAATCCTCATGTGAAGGAGTGCAGCATCAAGCATGTCCCCACGCACATTATCAAAGTAGATATCAATGCCTTGAGGAAAATACCTATCATGTGAGAAAGGAAAAATGATGTCCTAAGTTTTGATGGGAAGCCATGAAGGATAACAAGTGAGAAATTAATACTCATACAAGGAGCCTTATTTCTCAAACAATCGTTAACAACTCAAAGGTATATTAGGCTGTGACACACCTTTTTTGAGCTGCATCCAAGTCTACTTCTTCCTTGTAGTTAAAAGCTTCATCAGATCCAAGCTTATTCTTTAGAATTTCAACCTAATATGACAGATTCAATAAGCAACTCAACTAAATTCCAGTCCAAGTATTTGAGTATGTATCAGTTTGTGGCAATTATACAATACATTTCTTTTGCCAATTATACAATAAATAATAAGATTTAATTGATATACACTAACAGTGTAAAGATTTTTTACACAGTCAACCAATCAGAAATAGACATCTCATTAAAAATCTTTGACTCTTATCCTAACTACCTTAAAAGTCATCTATACCTTAGTTTTTGATTGGTTGACGGTGTAAAATACTTTACACTGGCAATGTATACCAATTAAACTCTACATAATAAATAAAATACTTTACACTGGCAATGTATACCGTCAAAAAGATTCATGTATAGTCATGCAATTAATTGCTTAGGGAATAAGTATTGTAATTAACTAGATTCTTGTACATGCACTTAAGAACTATCTATGGACATACAGAATATGATAGCAACTGCTATCAGTAAAATGTATAGTACTGTATTGAATTGCAAAGAAAGGAAGTACATAGAGCAAAAACTCCCCCCGAGCACAGAGAATGCTCTCCAGCCCCACTATTCTTTTACAAATTTCGTAATGATGCTCCCCTTCCTCTCTTTCCTATATAACTGCATTCTTATTTTATGTCTCTGTAACTAACTCTCCCTTTTCCTACCACTACTCCCTGCTTAAGGAAAGTCAAGGACCCTGATTGTTTTTGCGCCTATGGGTATAAACCAGAAATGGCTTAGAGACCTTGGGGACTATGGGGATTGGGTTCCTATCAATACCGCCTCCTGTAAATTCGGCCTTGTCCTCAAGGCAGAAGGAAGGAAATTGTTCTTTGATCACATGAGCCTCTTCTCCTACATGTGCCACGATCTGGAAGGGACCAAAATACCGGGGAGACAGCTTCGGTTTGATCCTTCTAGCTACAGAACTCTGCCTATGTGGCCTGGGTTTAATATAGACCCAATCCCCACAGCATATGCAACCTGCCTGCGATCGGTGTCTGCATACTTTTTCATAGTTTGTTGGGCCCTTTGGAGATGGAATTTCAACTGTCGAAATGCCTCATCCCTATCAATCATAACCCGTACCATGGAGTCTACAGAAGTCTCTCCATTCAAATAACGAACTATAGTTGGTGGAGGCCTGCCATACACTACTTCAAACGGTGTCTTTCTGGTGGCTGAATGTGATGAAGTGCTATACCAGAATTCTGCCCAGGAGAGCCAAAAATACCACTGTTTGGGCTGTTCAGAAGCAAAGCACTGCAGATAGGTTTCCAAGCATCTATTCACCACTTCCGTTTGTCCGTCCGTCTAAGGATGATAAGAGGTGCTCATACACAAAACTGTCCCTTGTCCCTTGTAGACGAAAGAGTTCCTTCCAAAATTTGCTCAAGAAAAGGGGATCACGATCACTAATAATTGATTTTGGGAACCCATGTAACTTGGCTCTCTCTACTTGGCAATCTTGATGCTACCGTTACTGCAAAGCCCTATAACTATGAAGTATGCAAAAAATTATAACTAAAAACACAATGTTCCAAACTTGCAGATCTTGCATGTTTACTAAGATGACAGATCATAGAAGTCATTCGAATATTTGTTTAAATGGAAAGATATTTTGTTAGCAGAAAATGGTAAGATCTTCTAAAATATACCGACCAAGTTATAAAGAAAACTTGCATTTTCCTACACAACATGCATGTTTCTGTTTCCGAAATTTGCATTATTTTTTTAATAAACAAGGGGTGCTAGACTGCTAGTGGACTACATTGAAACAAACTGTATAGAACTATTTGGGTGAAGTTATACTCATAGGGAGTTCTAGTAAAATTTTCGACTAATATCAATAATTAACTCCATATCTTATATCGGCCTCTTTTGATCAAATCTGACATATATATTCTTAAACATCATAGAAAACCCAATTTTCATACACAAAAACTGATATAAATCAAGGAGATGTTTGACTCCAAGTACAAACAGCCATATAATTGTATAGCCACAAAAGATGGAATTTAGCATTACCCACAAAGATGAAATTTCTCAAACACCTCATATGCTTTTTTTAGAATCAACATAATAATATACACAAACTACTTAGAATCAAATCTGACTTCCAAAATTAATCAGAGTAATATAAATCAAGCATAATGATAGGAATATACCAGTCGTAGACAACAAAGAACGAAGAAAATGCACTCAAATAAAATTAAAAATATATATATAGAAAATGTAGATTCAAGTGCAGAAAACTCACCTTAAATGTTGAGTGGCTTGTTGCGGTGTCAGATAATGAATTTATGGTGTCCATGGTGGAGAATTAGATGAAGCTGAGAGTGTGTTTCTTGAGATGGAAAGCAAGGGCTGGTTCCTGATGTGTATATTTATTTTGCATTCATCCATGGGTATGGTAAAAGCCATAATCTGCTTAAAGCTTTCACTCTACACAATGACATGATTTCAAGGGGTATAAAAACAAATTATGTTATTGTTAGCTAATAGCTAATAGCTAATAGCCAAAATCTACTAATCAGGTTCAGGCATGTTTCTTGATGAGGTAGCATACAATATTGTATCGAAAACATACAATTCCCTAGCAATTGCTTCTTCCTTTGTATTCTTTGAAGGGTCAATTTTAGAAGTATCTACCTGGTCATTCTCAGGTTCCAATTCCAAAGCATCCAGAGCATTATACAAGAAAAATAAATACATATTATAAAATAAGTCAACATAAATTAATCTCACACACCTCTGTCTACAAAAGAAAACAAATTCATTTTCTCATATTTGAAAAAGAAAACCAAATCAAACTGCACTTGTACGGTTGTACCTACACAAAATTTGTACTGAAATCTTGATTTTTTTGTACAGTAAAATCAACATTTGCAGGCCCACAGCCACAGCCTCAGCCTCGACAGCAATGACCCCACGCCATTGATACTATGAAAATATAAAATAAGTTTTCAAATAAAAACAAAGGATTACATATTTAAGATTTAAGAAATAAAAAAAATAATAGAGAAAATGAAAGAAGAAGTCATTACCTGGTAAAAATCAGCATAAGACAAGATAGAGAACCGCAGCTTAAGAGTTCCATTAGCCTAACAACACTGCTGACTCTTGAAGAGCATTACAATTTATAAAAAGTCAGTCTTGGCGTGCTGGTATTATTTCAGTACCTGCCAGGCGACAGCTATGTAGTGTGTGTCTCCACCACTCATTCAAAAAGTACTTTTCATTAAAAGTCAGTCTATCAGCTGGAGCCTGCAAGCTACCCTTCAATCTTCAAGCTATACCTCCAGTACTGATTCAACACTAGGAAAAGATGGCAAGTTTGGTGGGAGGAGCCTTTCTCTCTGCAACAGTTCAAACCTTGGTAGAGAAATTAGCCTCAAAAGAGTTGCGAGATTACATTACAAACACCAAGTTGAATGAGTCCCTATTGAGAGAGCTGGGAACAACATTGCTGACTCTTCAGGTTGTGCTGGATGATGCAGAGGAGAAGCAGATCACCAACCCTGCTGTCAAACAGTGGCTAGATCAGCTCAAAGATGCAATCTTTGATGCAGAGGATTTACTCGACCAAATCAACACCGATTCCCTGCGATGCAAGGTGGAGAATACTGAAGCTGGAAAGATCACTGGTCAGGTCTGGAACTTCCTTTCATCTCCTTTTAAAAACTCGTATCGAGATATCAACTCCCAGATGAAGGATATGTGTCAAAGGCTGCAACTTTTTGCACAACAAAGAGATATCCTTGGTTTGCAAACTATAAGTGGGAGAGTTTCACGTAGAATGCCTACAACTTCAATGGTAAATCAGTCTGTTATGGTTGGAAGGAAGGATGATCAACAGAAACTAATGAATCTGTTGCTATCAGACAATGGCACCAACAATAATAATAATATAGGTGTTGTCACAATTCTTGGCATGGGGGGTGTTGGTAAAACGACCCTTGCTCAACTTCTTTACAATAATAAAGAGGTTCAAGAGCACTTTGATCTAAGAGCCTGGGCTTGCGTCTCAGAAGATTTTGATATTCTGAGAGTAACCAAAACTCTTCTTGAATCTGTCACTTCAAGAGCTTACGAAACCAATAATCTTGAATTACTTCGAGTTGAATTAAAGCAAAACTTGAGGGACAAAAGATTTTTGTTTGTGATGGATGATCTATGGAATGACAAATATAATGATTGGGATGAGCTACTAACTCCTTTGGTCGATGGAAAATTTGGAAGTAAGGTGATCATAACAACACGCCAAGAAAAAGTTGCAGAGGTCATGCATACCTCTCCTATTCTCAAATTAGAACCTCTATCCGTTGAAGACTGTTGGTCTTTACTTTCAAAGCATGCATTTGGAAGTGAAGATTGTCATGGTAGTAAATACAAACACCTAGAAGAAATTGGCAAGAAGATTGCCAAAAAGTGTGGCGGATTGCCGATAGCTGCGAAAACACTTGGAGGACTTCTACGTTCAAAGGCGGAGGCAAAAGAGTGGACTACAATTCTAAAAAGCAACATTTGGGATTTACCAAATGATGATATTCTACCTGCTTTGCGTTTGAGCTATCAATATCTTCCCTCTCATTTGAAAAGATGTTTCGCCTATTGCTCAATTTTTCCGAAGGATTATCCACTTGACAGAAAGCAATTGGTTTTATTGTGGATGGCAGAAGGCTTCCTTGAACATTCTCAAGGTGAGAAAGCAGCGGAGGAGGTAGGTGATCACTACTTTGTTGAATTGTTATCCAGATCATTAATTCAACAAGCTGATGGTGATGCTAGTGGAAAAAAGTTTGTCATGCATGACCTTGTCAATGATTTAGCTACACTGGTATGTGGAAAAAGTTGTTGCAGGCTTGAATGTCGTGAAATCTCTGAAGATGTTCATCATATGTCATATAAGACAGAACAATATGACATTTCCAAGAAGTTTAGCTACAAATTCAAATGCTTGCGAACCTTCCTACCTCTTCGCCCCTGGCAGAAAACAAGTTACTTGTCAAGAAAGGTGATTGACGATTTGCTACCCACACTCGAAAGGTTGCGAGTGTTATCATTGTCTAATTATGAAAACATCACTATGCTACCACCCAATTCAGTTGCCGGTTTGGTGCAGTTGCGGTATCTAGATCTCTCCAAAACTGGAATCAAATGCTTGCCCGATACAACATGTAACCTTCACAATCTGCAAACCTTGATTTTATCAAACTGTTCTGGTCTCACTGAATTGCCATTACACATTGGAAAGTTGGTTAATTTACGTCACCTTGACATTAGTGGGACGAATATAAGGGAGTTGCCAATGCAAATTGTTAGACTTGAAAACCTTCGAACTCTAACTGTTTTTGTAGTGGGTAAGAAGCAAGAAGATGGGTTAAATGTCAGAGAGCTTAGGAAGTTTCCTCACCTACAGGGAAAACTTTCCATCTTGAACCTGCATAATGTCATTGATCCCATGGAGGCATCTAATGCCAACTTGAAGAACAAACAAGTTGAGGAGTTAGTGCTAGAATGGGGCAAGCAAACTGAAGACTCACGAATAGAAAAAGCTGTGATTGATGAGTTGCAACCGTCAGTAAACCTGAAGAAACTGACCATCAAGTCGTATGGTGGGACAAGTTTTCCTAGTTGGTTGGGAGATTCTTCGTTTTCTAACATGGTGTCCCTTTGCATCTATGATTGTGAATATTGCATATCACTTCCACCACTTGGGCAGCTACCTTGTTTGAAAAAGCTTACTATTAGTCGTATGCCATTGTTGGAGACAATTGGCCAAGAGTTCTATGGGATGGCAGTAGGAGGTTCGATTTCTCCATTCCAACCATTTCCATCTCTTGAGTATCTGGAATTTGGGAAGATGCGAAATTGGAAGGAATGGCTCTCCTTTGATAGTGGTGAACTTCCTTTTCCTCGTCTCAAAACTCTGATTTTGGATGGGTGTCCTGAATTGAGGGGACATTTGCCTGGCCATCTTTCTTCCATTGGGGAACTTGAAATATCTGATTGTGATCATCTGCTGGCAAAACCACCCACTCTGCATTGGCTCTCCTCAATAAAAAAAATATGTATTAATAAGTGGGTTCCTAAATCGTCTACCAAAAGGACCCAATGGTCGTTGCTTGAAAGTGATACTCGGTGCCTGCTGCAGAAAGTAGAGATGAGAAACTGTGCTTCGCTCCCTAAAATGATTGTGAGCAGCTCTTGTCTTCGACTCTTAGAACTATATGGTTGTCCGTCTCTCACTGCATTTCCAGAAGATGGTCTACCCACTTCGTTGCAGACACTTACAATTGAAGGGTGTGAGAAGTTAGCATTCCTTCCTCCTGAAACATGGAGGAATTACACATCGCTTCGGGATTTAACTATAAGAAATAGCTGCGATGCACTTACCTCCTTTCCCTTGGATGGTTTCCCTGCGCTCGAATCGCTTTATATTACGGGTTGTAGCAGTTTGGAATCCATTTGCATTTCAGAAAGTTCTTCCCTTCTCCCGTCAACCCTCCAAACACTTTGGGTCTTCGACTGTAAAGCACTTAGATCACTGCCTCAACGGATGGACTCCCTCGCCCACTTGTCTCTCTCCGGACTTCCAGAACTCGAGTTTCCACCATTCTTTACAGTGCCTCCCAAATTACGATCATTTCGTATTGACTCCCCGAGACTGCCGCCTCAGGGTATCACTGAGTGGAGTCTCCAACGCCTCACTGCTCTTTCACATTTGACTATTAAAGGTGATGATATTGTTAATGCCATGTTGGAGGGACGATTGTTGCCTATTTCTCTTGTGAAACTGTATATCTCTGATCTCTCTCATACGAAATCCTTAGAAGGAAATGGGCTTCGACACCTCTCCTCTTTGGAAACACTTAGGTTTCTGCATTGTCCAATGCTTGAGTCCTTGCCAGAAGACCAGTTGCCTTCCTCTCTAAGGATACTGCGCATCCGGGATTGCCCTCTGTTAGAAGAAAGGTATGAAAGTCAGAGAGGAGAACAATGCTCCAACATTGCTCACATCCCTGTCTTGGTAATAAATAGAAAAGTGATACGAATATGAGTCGTGTTTCAAGGGGAGGAAGCACTGCACTCTCGTTTCAGGTACCCTTTTCTTTTATGTCACTGGCTAAGGGATTGTTTGTGTGTATAATGTAGGAGATCCATAATATTGGAAATTCACAGTAATCTACGAGGTTCATATAAACCGTATGTCAAACAGACCTCCTCATCACTACTGGAGACAAGATGGGTCTGAGACTTGTAATAACAATTCTAAAAAACAACCAAATATCAATCTCTGCCTGTGTATATTGATGTAAATGAAAACTAAGATGTCATTTGCTTGTTAGTTTTTGCAACATGAAGCCTAAATAATTGGAACAAATAGAAGTAGAGTAGTAAGAATCCACCTTGTTATTGCTTCTAATTTCTAAATAATGAAGTAGAGTAATAAGAATCCACCTTGTTAATCTCATTGACTTCTATGCCTGGAGTTTAGTCATAATGAAGTGTGGTCACTGCATGGGATTTAATGTTCTCTGCCTATTCAATTTTATATATGTTTAAGCTATTTTTTTTGCTGCAACCACCATTCCAAGAGTCACTGATGCTGTAATTTGTGTTAGATTGAGACTTTTCCAGAATACTTTTAGTCATATCAGATATCTTTTGATTGCTATTATTTTTTGGGGTTAAAAATGGAGTTAAGTCAGTAATGATTGTTAGAAGTATGCTTTTATGCTTATCCTTTTCTCATTTTACAAAGTCTCACGCGTTCCTCTGCTTCTACCCTTGTTGTTCTTGTTTTATTTAAACTTTGATGTTGTGTGATTTATATAACCTATAAAATGATCTGAAACTTCCAAAATCAAGTTAGGTTTTGTGAAACAAAATAACTTGATCTGATTCTTTGATTTTGTTGGCTATTATATTGAGATGTTTCTCTCTACTGCCATAAAAGATAACATGAGAACATGTTTATGACAAACTCAAATTACTAGGAACTCCTGACTGGACCATCAAGGTTGGGGATTAAATAAAAAATTTCATTTTTGAAATGATATAGTTGATCCTGGTTGAGATTAGTGAAACGCACCGTTTCATTTAAGGCCAAAAAAAAAAATTGGGGGTTTGCTAGAAGCTTCACGACCAACTCCCCTTCATTTTCTTTTCCTGCGAACCCCACCCCTCTCAGCGCTTTCTCCCCCTCCTTGTTCTCTTGTTCACTCTCTTGTTTCATTTTCTTCTTCCTTTTGCTTCATTTTTCTTCCAATCTCAAGCAACATTATAAGTTTATTATATAGATCTTTAAGCTCTACCTCTTTGATTTTTGGGAACTAAGTTGTGGTGATTTTTTTTGGGTTAGGGGTGGAGCTCTCTGGAGAAACTAAGGTGCCCACCCCATGAAGTTGTGTATTTAGGCTCTCAGAGATCTGTCAGTTAGCATCTGTCTGCTTCGCTTGGAGTTGTTGAGAGTAGATTTGTTGTCTTCCCATATCTGTGAGTGGATGATAATCACTGTGACATATTTTAGATATTTTATACTCATTATTTTTGTTAACTTGTTATGTTAAAATTACTTTTACTACTATATTTGGGGAAACATGCCTTTGGTGTTCATTTTAATCATTCCTAAATATTGTTAAGGTTGTGGTTTCTCATTAAATGATTTTGATGATACCTGAGAGTTGTAAAGAGCAATTATTTGATAGCAGACAAACTTGAAATATGATAATGTGATTTTTTTTATTTTTCATTTTTGAAGAGCTGGATAAATGAAATGATTTGAGAATTTTAATTTGGGGAATCCATGTTAGAATCCCGTAACCGTTAGCGGGGGTAACGGTCTAGGTGCACCTAGTTATATTATTCCGGGAGGAGAGGGCTATCCGTTAGATGGAGCCGCCAGTGCACGGAGAGGGCTATCAACGAGATGGAGCCGCCCCCGATGAGATATGATTCATGTGACTTGATTGAGGAAAGGGCTATCCGTTAGATGGAGCCGCCCCTAAGGGAAAGGCCACCCTTAGGAGGAGAGGGCTATCAACGAGATGGAGCCACCTTATATTTTTTTTGGTTCTCTCATGTGTGACCCCATTGTGATTAAATTTTTTTAAAATTACTTTACTCGTTATTTCCATTTTTATCTCTTTAACCAGAATGAGTATTATAAATGTTATTATTTGTTATGTGTTGAATTTGCAAGTGTAAGGATTTTTATATACATGTATATACACTTCATGGAAGTTGTTTGATTTTTATTGTAACCATCTCCAGTATGTTTGGTATAAAGTTTGAAAGGATAACTATTCGTGCGTTAGTATGTTTCCCTTCTAGTTCATGGTGGTTGTTATGCCCTCACTGAGTCTGTGTGACTCACCCTTCTTATTTTTCCATACAGATTCCCAGGCAGCTGAGTAGTTAGCTGTTGACAGGTCAAGATTGTTAAGGCAGTGTCATTTTTTGGTAGGCCACCTTTCTTTTTGTTGGAGGCCCTTGATGTATTTTGACACAGTTTACACTCTGCAGCTATAGGGAACTAGTAATACATTCTTTCGAGCTGTATTAATGGTCTGAGATACCAAACTTGATGTATTTTGTATGACTGAACTTCTGAAATGAAAATATGAATATTTCAGCAGGTGTTTTTGTTTTGGGATGTTGGAATTACAGAGGAGACTCTGTCAAAATTTTTGTAAAATTTTCTAGATCTCTATCAAATATGTTCTAAATTGATAGGCTTGCCAGGCTAGGATTGTAAGCCTGTGCGCCGGTCACGGCTTAGGTTTTGGGTCGTGACAATTAGATTTTATTCTGATATTGGTGAAATTTGTATGTTGCAAGCCAGTGTTCATTTTTGTTCTTTTGTTGTTAATAGGGATGTCTATGGTAAGGCCTGCATAGAGCATACACATATTTGATTCAGCTTGCCATTTCTCTTCAAGAAGAAAAAGAAGCAGCAGCTGGTTGACTGGAGCAGGAAGTATCCACTATAAAGATAAATAGGAGAGGTCATCCATAAAGAGAGAATTGTTTCACACAACAAAAACAATAGGAAAAAAAACCTTTTACTGTTTACAGAGCAAGTTGAAAAAAACTATATTCCTTTCCAAAGATTAGAAAAAAGGCTTGCTTGCTGCATGTATCTCTCTTCTTTTGAGTTTCTAAAGACTCACGTCTTGTGACATTTGTATTGTGAGATGCGTTGAAAATAAGTATGTTTGAATGCTTGTGAACCAATATATAACCCAGGCTGAAATTAGCCTGAGACAGAACTTTTGACTGTGAGAAAGTCGTTGCTCCAACAAAACAACTAAAATGAAAATATGATTGGTGTTATCAACACAATTATGTAAATATAATAATTTGCAATTGCTTTACCTGAATTGTTAGGGCATAGAGCAGTTTAACCAATGCTCTTAACTTTCGAGTACATCAAGAAAATTTATCATTGTGACACCCTTCTACCCCGCATATTAAAAGCCAATTAAATTAAAACATTTAAAGGAAAACATGCAAATACTGGATAAAATAAACAATTGTCCATGGGTAGAAAAGTCCCACATGAACCGTTTACAACGCCGAAATTAAATAAGTTTTAAACAATAAAAACATAACCAACAAACCCAACCCCGATGTCACATACAGAGCTGGTATAACCGTTTCGGAATAAAATCCACGGAATTACAACTGAAACTAACAACTACGAAACATAAACTAGCCCTACGATGAGTGGCGGCTCCTCAGAGTCACTCCTCTCCGGGCTGCTCGTCATCCTCTGCAAGGTGCCAATCAGGCCAAACACAAACAACAAACATATATAGGGAGTAAGAATCGTATAAACATATTAGCATGGGGATAGGCAGTAAAGTAAACAGCAAGCATAGCAGCATCACATCAAACATCAACATCATCATTATGCTATGCAGTGCAATGCAGTCCTACTCCGCTAAACCATCAATGCATGTGGGTCCACTAAACTCGGGATGAACGACTTCGGAGTTACATATCCACATTGAGAATCTACTCAACGCCGGAGAATCTACTCCTTGGATAGCCAACGCATCAAACCAACGAATGCCTCGTTACGGGGGCGCTAGGAGAATCTACTCCAACCGTGGATGGCCGGATCGCCGTACTCTAGGACGATCTCCCCTATGTCGAACATCCCTAAACAACAACTCTGATGCAATGCGTATGCAACACAACAACAACACCACCTCCATAACTCCAACGGGATCGACCGAAGGTAACAGCGGGATCAACCGCACCAACTTGCCTCCCGGAATCTACCTGAGGACTTAAGCGGAATCAACCGCAGTACCTAGGGCAACTCTCGGCCACCAAGGTACGTAACAACAACACCTTAGACCCAAACCGTGGGGTCAAGGCCTCCTTGGCCAAAAAGCACCAAGGCACAACTCATCAGCTTGCGGCACCCCAAAGGGTATCGACTTAACATCTCACCATCTCATCATCTTTAATTATCTTTATCAACATTTACCAAGTTGTCTAATCAATTATCATCATGGGGAAGTGGGGTTTAAAACCCCTTAAGTCCTTTAATCTGGTTCTGTCACAGTGGGTTGAGCACGGTCGTGCTCGTAACCCAGCACGGTCGTGCTTAAGCACGTGAGGGGCGTGCTCCCCTGTAAGTGAAGCACGGTCGTGCTTCTTAATGAGCACGGTCGTGCTCAGCAGCACGATCGTGCTCTTTGTCCTGTATGGCCGCGCTCAACAGCGCGGCCATCTTCCCAGAATTCAACTGGGAGCACGGTCGTGCTCCCTGTTCAGCACGGTCGTGCTCAACGCGCGACAGTGCTGTTCTGGGCAGGAACAGAGACTAAAACTTAACCAACTTATCAAGGTTTTTACTCAATTAATCCTAACGTCAATCATTAGCATGTTTTCAGGCTTAACTCATCATCATAACATCAATCAACACAACCATGGCATCAACCCAGCAATAACATTATCATGTTAATAACAACGATAATAAGAGCAACCATAACCATATACAACATAACACCATCAACATAACAACCAGAAACATACATTAAACATCGCCTTACATCATGTAATCATCAAACATATTATCATGCAATCAAACCGAGGTTATGGGAACCCCTTTACTCTACCCTAACTCCGAGCCTATGATCATACTACCCTTCTCCCCATACCTGGATTGAAGGTAGCTCTTTCGGTGTCCTAAGCAACGAACCGGCTCTTCCCCTTTACAGCGACTTACACCGAACAAACCTACGAAACTAACACCGATGATCCAACAGTCTCCCAGAGCCTCCACTGTCCACCAAACTGCTCAAGAAGGAGGAAGAATGAAGAAACTCTGTTCTGGCCGCACACAAGGCTGCTGCACTCACCAAAAGTAGGGTTACACGTTAAACCCTCGAGTTCTGTTCACGTATATAACTTCCGGACCTGAGCACGGTCGTGCTCTCCCTTGAGCACGGTCGTGCTCCACTTACGTCACGAGATGCGGTCCACGCATTGAGCACGGGCGTGCTCCCTGTTGAGCACGGTCGTGCTCAACTTAAAATCAGAAACACGCTTCTGACTTTAAGCACGGGCTTGCTGGCTAATGAGCATGGGCGTGCTCATGTACCAAAAAGGGACTTTTAGCCAAAAATCCCACTAAGCCCTTAAACGATAACTCCAACTTAAACCAAACCAGCTTAATTAAAATAATTCTGAAAAACAGAGTGTTACAATCATAGTAAGCCTCTGCTAGACAAAAAAAAAAAAAAAACTCATTCATGAGCAACGCGAATGACTTGCTTGCCAATAGGGTTACACGGCCCTGCATAAGGGCATTGGTTAAAGATCTAAAAAAAGGAAAATTATCATTGAAACCTGATGTATTTCATATTTTAAAGAGGGTTACTTTTGTTTTTTTGGTTTCCTTAACCAATGCCCTTAACTTTTGAGTACATCAAGAAAATTTATCATAGTAAATTTATCATAGTAAGCCTCTGCTAAACCCAAAAAAAAAACTCATTCATGGGCAACGCAAATGACTTGCTTGCCAATAGGGTTACATGGCCCTGCATAAGGGCATTGGTTAAAGATCTAAAAAAATGGAAATTTATCATTGGAACTTGATGTATTTCATATTTTAAAGAGAGTTGAACTTAGTTTTCTAATAAACTTTTGTCTTTTTGGTTTCCTTAACCAATGCCCTTAAGAGCCCGTTAGTTTAGGATTAAAAAATAAATGATTTTGACACAAAATAATTTAGTGATTATTTTTAGAGATTTTAAAGAAAAGCAGAAACAGATTTGTGTTTATTTACAATAAAAAAAAATCATTTTTTTAAACAGTAGTTAGTTATAAAAACTGATTTTTTTCCAAAAGCTAATGAAAGTTGCTTTTCATTTTAATCCTGAAAATGTTTTTTTTTTTTTTCTGCTTTTCATTATTTTCAAAAGCAAAAACAAACACACTAAAAGTTTTAAAAAATGATTATTCAGTTAAAAAAATGATTTTCTTTAGCAAAATAAGCAATAACATTTTGTGTACATTGATTGACAATTTAAGATTTGTCTTTAATATATTCCTCACATTTAACATTTTGTGTTAAAATTAAGAAATACATTAAATCATATTAATTACTGATAAAAATGATATTATTTAATTAAGAAATACTATTTTTTTAATATAAACATTTTTCTTTTTAATTATGGGTCTAAGTCTAACCCCACAAGCCGTGTGCGTTGTAATCTTTGCTCTTTAGTCTTCACTTCAAGGCGAAAATCTTTAGGACCTTGCTATCTACACCCCTGTAATTTGGCATACACCCCCCACGTCTCCCGACATTTAAATGCCGGATTCAGAAACTATGTTTCCGGCATTTAATTGCCAGAAAATTCTTAAATTTTGAAAAAAAGTGTTTCCGACAATTAGATGCCGGATTCAGAGTTTCTAAATCCGGCATTTAAATGCCGGAAGGTGTCTGACAATTAGATGTCGGACACAGATTTTGAATCTAACATTTAAATGTCGGAAGGTGTGTAGGGGGTGGATGTATTTTCTGAATCCAGCATTTAAATGCCGGATTCAGAACGGGGGCAAATGCCAAATATGGGGAGTGTAGGTAGCAAGACCCAAATCTTTAACTACAGCAACTATGAAAGGGAAAGTGTTGTGATCTTCGTTGTTTGGGCATTTTATTTTTGGGCTGGACTGGGCCTGAAAGCATAAAAATAGGGACTTGTTGCCTATACTCCTACAATTTGGCATACACCCCCACACATCTCTCGTCATTTAAATGTCGGATTTAGAAACTATGTTTCCAGTATTTAATTACCTAGAAATTCTTAAAATTTGAAAAAAAAGCATTTCCGACGATTAGATACCGGATTCAGATTTCTGAATCCGGCATTTAAGGTGTCCGACAATTAGATGCCGGCAACATGATTTCTGAATCGGACATTTAAATACCGAAAGATGTGTGAGGGTGGATGCATTTTCTGAATCCGACATTTAAATGCCGGATTCAGAGTGGAGGTGGATGCCAAATATGGGGAGTACAGGTAGCAAGGCCCATAAAAATATGCCACCGGCCCAGTCCGATTCAGAGCACACAACACAGGTAACATCTTCCATTCCATTGCAGCTACTGCGTCTGCAACTAAATTGAGAAGTTGAATTTGAAGAAGAATCTGAATGGGATACGTACAAGAGGCACGCGAAAATCACGTCAAGAAGAAAGTAGAAGAAGGTATTCAGTCATTCTACTATTCTTATTCATCATCATCTTTTTTCTTTGTACAATATTATAATTAATAATTAAAAGAGGTAAATAAAAAAAATTAATTAGCAAAATGAATGTGATCTCATGTATGAATATGATGATAAATTTTAATTTGCAGCTTTACGCAGCAAAATGAAGCAGAAGGCACTAAAAGAATGTGATTATTACACTTCTAAGTACGCTCAATGCGCTTCGGGGGGAACTCTCTGTTGTTTGGCAGTGTTGCAAACAAGCTAAAGAATTGAACGATTGTCTTCATCAATTGTGAGCTCATTCATCCCTTTCACTTCAATTTTATTTTAACCTTTCAGTCTTTTGGTGAAAAATTATGAATTTCCTACAATATATAACAGGCTTAAATAAGCTTTTGGTCCCTGAAAAGTTCCCATTTTTTGGTTTTAGTCCTCTTACTTTTTTTTCATAGGTTTTCATTCCCACTTTTTTCAAAGTTTAGAAATTAGTCCCCACCGTCAACTCCCCTCCATTATCTGCTGATGTGGCTAACGGAATGCCACGTCAGCAATGTCACGTCATCCACGTGACATTAAGTTTACCACGTCAGCAGGGACTATTTCCAAAAAAATTGAAAATACAGGGACTAAAACAAAAATTTGTGAACTTTAGAGGGACTAAAAACTTATTTTAACAAAAAAACTATTCTCAAAGCAATCAAACTGGAATAAGAAATTACCCTGATACCCTTGAGTACTAAAAATCATACCAGATGAAGGGATTTGTCAATTTGAAACTTATGGCTCTAATGGATGATTTCTTTCTATTTTCTAGCCAAATTTTGGAGCAAGTCAGACAAAAATAAGTACCCTTCAGTACTAGATATATCATACAAAATGAAGGAATTTAGCAATTTTAACCATGTGGTCCATAATGTATGAATTTGTTTCTATTTTCTTGCCAAATTTCATAGCAAGTCGTACAGGAAAAAGAAATTATCTCGGTATCCCTGTACTAAAAATCATACCAGATGAAGGAATTTGACAATTTAAACCATGAGAAAACTTGGCTAGAAAATAGAAACAAATCATATATTAGAGCCATATGTTTCAAATTAATTTGTTGGAACCAAAGTGATTTTGGTTAAATAATCTCTTAATTTTTTATGTTAACAAAGAGGTTAAATTTGTATGGCAAAATTGTGTTAAAGGACTAACTCGTCTATTCTAGCTTACATAATTGTCCTAAGTATAGCTAGACGAGGAAACCGAGTATAAGTTTCTTAAAATAGCTTTAAGAGAATATTCAGGGATATCGAGGTAGTTTTCTATCCCAGTACGACTTGGTGTAAAAAATGGCTGGAAAATAGTTTTTTTTGTTAAAATAAGTTTTTAATCCCTCCAAAGTTTACAAATTTTGGTTTTAGTCCCTATATTTTCAATTTTTTTGGAAATAGTCCCTGCTGACGTGGAAAAGTTAATGCCATGTGGATGACGTGGCATTGCTGACGTGACCTCCGTTAGCCACGTCAGTAGATAACGGCGGAGAGTTGACGGCAGGGACTAATTCCTAAACTTTGGAAAAAGTGGGGATGAAAACCCATGAAAAAAAAAAGTAAGAGGACTAATACCAAAAAACAGGAACTTTTCAGGGCTAATAAAAACCCATGAGAGTAGTAGTTTATTGTGGTAAGTGGCAAGCGAATTCGGGCCAATAAACTATACATGGGTAGTTTTTTTTTTTTATATAGACAAATGTTAGTAAGTTAGTTGTTATGTTTGGTCTTTTTTTTTCCTTCCCCTTGCCAGGGTTTGAACCCGGTCCTTCAACTCCTTATACCCTTAGTTCAAACCAATTGAGCTACCCCACCCCCCTATACATGGGTAATTAAGATTGAAAGTTAGTCAGTGGTGATGGAATCACTTAAAGACTAAAAAAGAGCAGCCCCATGCACAGGATCCGGATTTCCTGCATTCAAAAACCATGCATTCACACATTCATGTATTAATACATTGTTGGATCAATCTTAAGCTTTTTCAAACACTTTCAATAATTGATCCAATAGTGCATTTATGCGTGAATGTGAGATATTTTGACTTTAGGGAATCCGTTTTCCCAGTGCATGAGGCTCCTACCAATGGGATCAGGGATAATGTATGTAGCCTTATCCCTACAAGCGGAGAAGCTATTTCTAGGATTGGAGTTCTTGACTTTCAGGTCACAAGGCCGTTGCACCAAGGCTCAGTGGCTCACCCTCACTTAAAGACTATTCCTGTATACTCTAATGGTTAAAGAGTTATTCCTCTGAACCTCTCATACTAACATACTATTCTCACCGGATACTCCTATAAGTTAGAAGAAAGGCTTGGGAGAAAGAATTCAAACAAAACGTGATTTTTTATTTGATATCTGACTCGGGGGAGAGCACCCCTTTTATGCCCGTTGCCTGTGTTGAACGGGATAGATTACATTACAAATAGAGCCTTAAGGAAGTGGCGAGAAAACAAAGATGGATTGGTCTAGTTATGAATCAAAGTGTATTTATTAGATGTAATTATTCTTGTTATTGTTTGTGCCCCGCCCCTATGCTAATAGGAGAGACGATGTTGCCTATTTCTCTAGTGGAACTGAGAATATGGAATCTATCTCATATGAAATCCTTAGAAGGAAATGGGCTTCGACACCTCTCCTCTCTAGAAACACTTTGGTTTTTTTATTGTCCAATGCTTGAGTCCTTGCTAGAAGACCAGTTGCCTTCCTCTCTAAAGATACTGCGCATCCGGGATTGCCCTCTGTTAGAAGAAAGGTATGAAAGTCAGAAAGGAGAACATTGGTCCAAAATTTTACATCTTTTTGTTAATAGGTGTTATTCCTATTTTATCTCCAATGCATTTATCCTATCTTGTGTATTTCACTCATCTCACGCAACTTCTCTAAAACACTCAGCTTACAC
Organism: Echinosophora koreensis; assembly: GCA_035048595.1. NCBI lineage: Eukaryota > Viridiplantae > Streptophyta > Magnoliopsida > Fabales > Fabaceae > Echinosophora > Echinosophora koreensis. The sequence goes on from JAPCYP010000046.1 coordinate 2,542,943, forward strand.
TCCCGTTTTTCTTTTAATTACTTGTTTTCCTTCGGAATCCTTCTTAAATCGATTTATCACTTAGACGTTAGTTGTAGTAGTGGATTGATACCTGATACTCAATTTTTGTGTGAAAAATTCTTATCATCACTTTATTACTTTTGCAATTGGTATATTTACCAAATTAATCAGAGACGAGGGCAGAAAAGAATTCAATCTTAACATGCATGGAGCCTAAACAAAGTAACCATGACCTTGGACTTTGTTTTCTAATAAAGTCACTCAAAATCCTCCAAATACTCAAAAAAATCCACACAGCATGAGTATGCAAAACTCATAATTCATACAAGGAGTTCTTTCATTTATGTTCAACTAATCCATATTTCAGAAAAATTTACAACCGCATCATGCATCAGAGCATATTGATAAATGTTTCTGGCATTTCCATTGTCATTTAAATCAACAGTCTAGATTCTAGCAGAGACCTCCCCACCGTGTTGAAGCATGTACTCTTTCTTCATTTCCTCCAAAACCGCATCATTAGTGCTGTAAAAGAATAGAACAAAGAAAAGAAAAATAAATTCCACATTTATAGCCACACAGCTCCCGAGCTCCATCACTGCATTTCCAACCTTTTAGAACATATGAATTTGAAAATATAGATATGATAATCAAGCTGAGATAATGCCAGGATTAGTGCTAAGGGCAACTTCAATTCACATGATAATTATTCCATTTACCAAAAATTAATGCTGATATTGACCTATATTTTCCCTGCTTTGTCAGACAGAAAATGAAGAATTTATAAGGTTTTCTTACATCCTGGAATAAATGCAATCTGAACTGAAAAAATGATTTGATAGAAAGTGTTGAGGTCCAACGTCGACTAGAGATATAGCCAAAGTAGCCCTTATAAGACTTGGACAATCCTCACCTCCAGAACTAGTTTTTGGGATTGAGTTAAGCCTAAAACGCATATTCTAAAAGAGTAAATAAGAAAAAACAACAGAAAGCTCCCTTCGCCAGAAAAGAAGAAAAATGGCCTAGAACTAGTTATATTATAAAGAACAACATGTATAGATGTTAACTTCTGTGTTTCAATATTTTCAAAATTGATAAAAATGAAAAAAATAAGTATATACGATTTCAGCAAAGTGAGGCACACATTGACTTACACAAAAGAAGTCATGTAAGTCAGATCAGGCCTAGACTCTCGCGTAAAAAGAGACTACATATAACTACTAAAAGAATGGGAATCTCAGTCGTAATCCACACTGACGCATAACCTTAAGCAATAGACACTAAAAGTTGCAAGATATATATACACCTAAAATCAGTTACAAAAGGACTTTCAGCCCCATGTGCAAAACAGAGTGTGCAAATAAGGAAGTTAGTTTCTTTCCATTTCACCTAGTTTGTAAAACTACTTGACCTGCCCTCATAAGCATCTGTTAAAATATGCAGTTTTACTAATGTGGATTAATGTTAGCGGACTGCTCAGGTTGAAAATTAATGATAACTGTTAATCCGAAAAGACTTTTTGAAAACAGATCTAACACTATATCCAATGGACCAATACATATGCACAGAAGTTTGATTTTTGTTGAATTGAGTGAAATGAATAAAAAATGGAAAAAAAAAGTATATTTATATAGTGTTGATGTTCATTTCAGATGTACAAATAATAGTGCTCTTATCAATCAGTCAAAAGAAAATTTTCCCATATTCATTTCCCCTATTCCCCCAAGCAATATCCTCATGTCATTAGCTTTAAATACAAATTTTTTGACCATGCCATTTGGTACAACTATGACAAGGTCCCACATGCAGCATCATTCCTGCTTGAGCCTGGGTGACCGACAAACACAGTATCTTTACATATCTCGTGATCTTGTCGGAGCAAGAGAATAACTAGGCGCAAAACAAGTTCAGAAATATCTGTAATTTTAATCAGATAATGCTTGGCATGACGAAATTACACACCGTATCTAAATGTCTTTCCTTCATGGTTTGGCCGATATAGATTTGAAAATATATCAAAGCACCAAGAAATAGAAAACACCTTACCTCGGAAGGAACAACAAAGTCTACAATGCTTTGCACCACTGCCAAATAAAACTTATATTCAACAAGGAACTATTGCAATGCCCTCTATGATCTCACATGGAATAACTGCTATTAAGAAGTTCAACCTTTATCATTTTACAAAGGCCATGAACTAGTAAGTGTTTTAATCATTTTATACAACTAAATTGTACAAGAACACAGTGGCAACAACTCAACTCTACTTGTTCTGAGAAAATGCTCAGGGCAGTCAATATTTTATTAAGTGATGATGCATTTCTTGTACCAGGCATTTACCATTTGGTAATTGGTATACACACAAAGAAAGCCAAGGGGGCAAAAACTGATGAACAGCCATATATACTGAAGTCCCTGGAGGGAACCTCTACTCCTTAGATTGAGTGCAGTCCATATTAGCATAGGGGCGGGGCACAAACGATAACAAGAATAATTATATCTAATAAATAGACTTTGACTCATAACTAGACCAATGCATCTTTGTTTTCTCGCTACTTCCTTAAGGCTCTATTTGTAATGTAATCTATCCCATTCAACACAGGCGACAAGCATAAAAGGGGTGTTCGCCCCGAGTCAGATATCGAATAGAAAATCACGCTTTGTTTGAATTCTTTCTCCCATGCCTTTCTTCTAACTTATAAGGAGTATCCGGTGAGAATATTATGTTAGTATGAGAGGTTCAGAGGAATAACTCTTTAACCATTAGAGTATACAGGAATAATCTTTAAGTGAGGGTGAGCATAGGTGCAACGGCCTTGTGACTTAAAGGTCAAGAGCTCAAATCCTAGAAATAACTTCTCCGCTTGTAGGGGTAAAATATTATCCCAGATCCCACCCGTAGGAGCCTCGTGCACTGGGAAAATGGATTCCCTAAAGTAAAAAAATCACACATTCACGCATTAATGCACCATCGGATCAATTATTGAAAGTGTTTGAAAATGCTTAAGATTGATCCAACGGTATATTAATTTGCGAATGTGTGAATGCGTGGGTTTTATAAATGCGGGAAATCCGGATTTTGTGCATTGGGCTGCTCTTTTTTAGTCTTTAAGTGATCACATCACTACTGACTAACTTTTAATCTTAACTACCCATGTATGGTTTACAGTCTCAAATCCGCTGCTCGCCTACCACAATAAACTACAACTCTCTCTAGATAGGCCGATATTATATATTGTAGAAAATTCATCATTTTCCACCAAAAGACTGAAAGGTTAAAAGAAAATTGAAGTGAAAGGAATGAATGAGCTCACAATTGATGAAGACAATCGTTCAATTCTTTAGCTTGTTTGCGACACTGCCAAACAACAGAGAGAGTTCTCCCCTACGCGCATTGAGCGTACTTAGAAGTGTAATAATCACATTCTTTTAGTGCCTTCTGCTTCATTTTGCTGCGTAAAGCTGTGAATTAAAATTTATCATCATATTCATACATGAGATCACATTCATTTTGCTAATTAATTTTTTTTTTTTATCTCTTTTAATTAATTATAATATTGTATAAGGAAAAAAGATGATGATGAACAAGAATAGTAGAATGAATGAATACCTTCTTCTACTTTCTTCTTGACGTGGTTTTCGCGTGCCTCTTGTACGTATCCCATTCAGATTCTTCTTCAACTTCAACTTCTCAATTTAGTTCCAGACGCAGTAGCTGCAATGGAATGGAAGATGTTTAGTGTGCTCTGAATCGGACTGGGCCGGTGGCATATTTTTAAGCTTTCAGGCCCAGTCTAGCCCAAAAATAAAAGTTTTTTAGGGTTAAAATGAAAAGCAACTTTAATTAGCTTTTGAAAAAAAAAAATCAGTTTTTATAACTAACTACTGTTTAAAAAAATGATTTTTTTATTGTAAATCAACACAAATCTGTTTCTGCTTTTCTTTAAAATCTCTAAAAATAATCACTAAATTATTTTGTATCAAAATCATTTATTTTTTAATCCTAAACAAACGGGCTCTTAACGGCATTGGTTAAGGAAACCAAAAAAACAAAAGTTTATTAGTAAACTAAGTTCAACCCTTTTAAAGATATGAAATATATCAAGTTCCAATGATAAATTTCTTTTTTTAGATCTTTAACCAATGCCCTTATGCAGGGCCGTGTAACCCTATTGGCAAGCAAGTCATTCGTGTTGCCTATGAATGAGTTTTTTTTTTTTTGTCTAGCAGAGGCTTACTATGATAAATTTTCTTGATGAACTTGAACTGCGGCATGGCTTTACTTTATAACCTTGTACCTTTTTCTACACCAAAAGCATTAGAATTTCAATAGAATCATGTTATTTGTACAATAAATTTTGACTTCTTTTTGAATGTGTTATTAAATCAAAGTTGTTCGGAAAATCGTTGGGATTTGTTGTGCAAATCATATTTTTGTTTTCAGTATATCTAAATGGTCCTCCATTCTTATCTCCATTTGCCTAAGAATGGTGGATTTGGAATGCTATTACAGATTCTTACCCCTAAATGCTTGGAGTAATAACTTGAATGTCTCAGATGAAACATAATTTTTAGATGAACGCTAGGTATGGATTGACTTCATTACTTCAATTTTTTATAGTAGAAGCTATAAGTGACACTTCTCCAATGACACTGAGAAAAATTATTAGATAAGCACAATTCTACATAGGAGAAATGAGATGTATAGCCTGCATTTTTTGTTTATTATCTAAAAATTTGGTGGTTGGTTAAGATCAATCTGTTTATTTGGTTTCTACTTGTTTTCACCAACTAAATTAGATTTAGATTTTAAGATTGCAGGGATAATTTTAGCAACTGATTTGACTAGTTCAACAATTTATTTTCAACCTATTTAAGAGTGCTAGCTTTCTCTTCATTCTTATTTATTCACTTCCATGAAATCTGTCCCACTATTCAGACATTGGTAAATAGAAGTGATTCAAATCACCAGCAGCTGAGTTACATACACAATAAATAGCTCCCAATGAAACTAGATCCTTTTGACATATTTCTTATCTTTGCAAAAAGGAAAGGAAATGATTTTAAAAAGTAATTTTATGTGAGTCCAAGCTCAATCAAACACAAAGTTCTGATAATCAAAAGCTTAGTCTCAGGATTTCTGCATGGAGATGGTTTTGTAGATTAATTTATGTAAGAAGTTATATATTGGGTCATCCATTCATACATACTTGTTTTCAAATCATCTCACAAGACAAATGTCACAAAAGAAAGTTTAGAAACTCAAAAAACAAGAGAGGTACATGCAGCAAGGAATCTCATACATAAGGAATACTAATAATAGAATGCATAGATATCTAATAACAGAATCTCATACATAAGGAACACTAATCAGCATATCCAAATAAAGTCACAACTTACTCAAACAAGCATAAAAGAACGAGTTTGCAAAGCAAATATTAACACTGCAGATAAACAATAAGTATAATATAAACTCAATAAATTACAAAGAATAAAATAATGAGGTTTCTAGTAGAACTATACCAATCAGGAACAAGATAAATCAAATGTTGTATGCTTGAAATATTAGTTTTTTTTTTTTGGTAGAAAGTCTAATCCATATAAATCTCAATACCCAAACTGAAACTTATACAATGATGATGAGGGTTGCATCTCACACTTCAACTCAATCATAGTCTTCAAAATCAAAATAAAATCAGCAGAAAAAATTAAACCACAGCAATAAACTATAGAATACAGTAGATGAAGTTGTAGCACATAAGCTGCAAAATCAAAATTTACTTCTCTAATGTTGTTGTCACGCCGCATCCGTTGAGAACTTCTGATCCTTAAACTCTTGCTATGCTGTGAAATGTGGAGAAATAACAGCAACCCACATTGAGTTCTCAGTTGTATAATGTCAGTGACTCAGTTTTGAATTCAATATTATCAAGTATTTGTGGCTACTTGTGGATTGAACCATGACTTGCTCTGTTTCAGAAAACCACCAATCCACAATAGCATTCTACACCATTGTTTACTTATCAATTCATATCATTGTTTACTTCAAGGATATCACTGTGTGACAATTTGGAGAAAAGATATTTGTATCTATCATGTCATATGATTCCTTTTTGTCTGGCAGACATATATGTCTGTGTGTACAAGTGCATGCATGTGATCAAATAATAATGTGAGTTTTGGTATATTGGGCTATAGTTATACTGGAAAGTAACCTTTATGAAAATTGTTAAGTATATTTGTTTCTCTTATTAAATATACTGCCTCAAGAAAAAGTGAAGAAATTTGAAAAGGACCAAAGGGAATGGAAGCTTGGTGACCAAACCAACTAAGAAGATGGAGATAGAAGACAAGTCAAAGAAACTTGGTGGGCTGTTTGCCGAGTTGAACTTAGGGACATCTCTAAAAATGCTGCTGATAAACTCCTACGACTTTGTCAGGCCTTAGACAATGGTGATTTTGCTACTGCCCTAACAATTCAGGTAAAGCAATTACTAATTATTATATTTACATAATTGTGTTGATAACACCAATCATATTTTCATTTTAGCAGTTTTGTTGCAGCAACGACTTTCTCACAGTCAAAAGTTCTGTCTCAGGCTAATTTCAGCCTGGGTTATATATTGGTTCACAAGCATTCAAACATATTTATTTTCAACGCATCTCACAATACAAATGTCAAAAGACTTGAGTCTTTAGAGACTCAAAAGAAGAGAGATACATGCAGCAAGGAAGTTTTTTCTAATCTTTGGAAAGGAATATAGTTTTTTTTAACTTGCTACAAAGTGATAAACAGTAAACAGTAAAAGGTTTTTTTTCCTATTGTTTTTGTTGTGTGAAACAATTCTCTCTTTATGGATGACCTCTCCTATTTCTCTTTATAGTGGATGCTTCCTGCTCCAGTCAACCAGCTGCTGAAGTGATTCAAATAACCAGCGGTTGAGTTACATACACAAAAGAAATAGCTCCCCATGAAATTAGAACCTCTTGATGTATGTCTTATTTTTGCAAAAAAAAGAAAGGAAATGATTTTAAATAGTAATTTTATGTGAGCCCAAGATCAATCAAACACAATGTTCTGACAATCAAAAGTTTAGTCTCAGGCTAAAATCTGCCTGAAGATAGTTTTGTAGATCAATTTATGCAAGGAGTTATACATTGGGACAACCATTCATACATACTTATTTTCATATCATCTCACAAGACAAATGTCACAAAGAGGGTTTAGGACCTCAAAGAAGAGAGGTACATGCAGCAAGGAAGTTTATGAGCTAGAAAAGCTTTAATCTATGGAGAGGAGCATAGATTTTTTTTTATTTGCTACAAACTGATAAACAGTAAACAGTAAAAGGATTTTTTTTTCCTATATCTTTTGTTGTCTGAAACAATACTCTCTTTATGGATGGCCTCTAATAAATAGGGGATGCTTCCTGCTCCAGTCAACCAGCTGCTGCTTCTTTTTCTTCTTGAAGAGAAATGGCAAGCTGAATCAAATATGTGTATGCTCTATGCAGGCCTTACCATGGACATCCCTATTAACAACAAAAGAACAAAAATGAACAATGGCTTGCAACATACAAATTTCACCAATATCAGAATAAAATCTAATGTCAACTAGGATCAACTATATCATTTCAAAAATGAAATTTTTTATTTAATCCCCAACCTTGATGGACCAGTCAGGACAAGGAATTTTAATTTCGTTCCTAGTAATTTGAGTTTGTCATAAACATGTTCTCATGTTATCTTTTATGGCAGTAGAGAGAAACATCTCAATACAGTAGCCAACAAAATCAAAGAATCAGATCAAGTTATTTTCTTTCACAAAACCTAACTTGATTTTGGAAGTTTCAGATCATTTTATAGGTTATATAAATCACACAACATCAAAGTTTAAATAAAACAAGAACAACAAGGGTAGTAGCAGAGGAACGCGTGATACTTTGTAAAATGAGAAAAGGATAAGCATAAAAGCATACTTCTAACAATCATTACTGACTAAACTCCATTTTTAACCCCAAAAAATAATAGCAATCAAAGATATCTGATATGACTAAAAGTATTCTAGAAAAGTCTCAATCTAACACAAATTACAGCATCAGTGACTCTTGGAATGGTAGTTGCAGCAAAAAAATAGCTTAAACATATACAAAATTGAATAGGCAGAGAACATTAAATCCTATTTGTTCCAATTATTTAGGCTTCATGTTGCAAAAACTAACAAAGCAAATGACATCTTAGTTTTCATTTACATCAACATACACAGGCAGGGATTGATATTTAGTTGTTTTTGAGAATTGTTATTACAAGTCTCAGACCCATCTTGTCTCCAGTAGTGATGAGGAGGTCTGTTTGACACACGGTTCATATGAACCTCGTAGATTACTGTGAATTTCCAATATTATGGATCTCCTACATTATACACACATACAATCCCTTAGCCAGTGACATGAAAGAAAAGGGTACCTGAAACGAGAGTGCAGTGCTTCCTTCCCTTGAAACACGACTCATATTTGCGAGGCTTTGTAATTTATTTCTAAGACAGGGATGTGAGCAATTTTGGAGCAATGTTCTCCTCTCTGACTTTCATACCTTTCTTCTAACAGAGGGCAGTTATTGATTGTCAGTATCTTTAGAGAGGAAGGCAACTGGTCTTCTGGCAAGGACTCAAGCATTGGACAATCATAAAACGAAAGTGTTTCTAGAGAGGAGAGGTGTCGAAGCCCATTTCCTTCTAAGGATTTCGTATGAGAGAGAGTAAAGATACTCAGTGTCACTAGAGAAATAGGCAACAATCGTCCCTCCAACATCTCCAACATGGCATTAACAATATCATCACCTAAAATAGTCAAATGTGAAAGAGCAGTGAGGCGTTGGAGACCCCACTCAGTGATACCCTGAGGCGGCAGTCTCAGGGAGCCAATACTAAATGATTGTAATTTGGGAGGCAGTGTAAAGAATGGTGGAAACTCCAGTTCTGGAATTCCTAAGAGATTCAAGATGGTGAGGGAGTCCATCTGTTGAGGCAGTGATCTAAGTGCTTGGTTGGTGAGGGAGTCCATCTGTTGAGGCAGTGATCTAAGTGCTTTACAGTCGAAGACCCAAAGTATTTGGAGGGTTGACGGGAGAAGGGAAGAACTTTCTGAAATGCAAATGGATTCCAGACTGCTACAACCCCTAATTTCAAGCCATTCGAGCGCAGGGAAACCATCCAAGGGAAAGGAGGTAAGTGCATCGCAGCTATACCTTATAACTAAATTCCGAAGCATTGTGTAGTTCCTCCATGTTTCAGGAGGCAAGAATGCTAAATTCCTACACCCATCAATTCTAAGTTCCTGCAAGGAAGTGGGTAGACCATCTTCTGGAAATGCAGTGAGAGACGGACAATCATTGAGTTCTAAGAGTCGAAGACAAGAGCTGCTCACGATCATTTTAGGTAGCGAAGCACAATATCTCATCACTAATTCCTGCAGCAGGCACGAAGTATCACTCTCAAGCAACGACCATTGGGTCCTTTCAGTAGACGATTCGCGATCCCACTTATTAATACGTATTTTTTTTATTGACGAGAGCCAATGCAGAGTAGGTGGTGTTGCCAGCAGATGATCACAATCAGATATTTCAATTTCTTCTATGGAAGAAAGATGGCTAGGCAAATGTCCCCTCAATTCAGGACACCCATCCAAAATCAGAGTTTTGAGACGAGGAAAAGGAAGTTCGCCACTTTCAAAAGGTAGCCATTCCTTCCAATTTGGCATCTCCTCAAATTTGAGATGCTCGAGAGATGGAAATGGTTGGAATGAAGAAATGGAACCTCCTACTGCCATGCCATAGAACTCTTGGCCAATTGTATCCAACAATGTCATACCACTGACAGTAAGGTCTTTCAGACAAGGTAGCTGCCCAAGTGGTGGAAGTGTTATGCAATATTCACAATTAACAATGCAAACGGACACCATGTTAGAAAATGAAGAAGCTCCCAACCAGCTAGGAAAGCTTGTCCCACCATACAACTTGATGGTCAGTTTCTTCAGGTTTACTGACGGTTGCAACTCTTCAATCACAGCTTTTTCTATTCGTGAGTCTTCAGTTTGCTCGCCCCATTCTAGCACTAACTCCTCAATTTGTTTATTCTTCAAGTTGGCATCAGACACCTCCATGGGATCAATGACATTATGCAGGTTCAAGATGGAAAGTTTTCCTTGTAGGTGAGGAAACTTCCTAAGCTCTCTGACACTTAACCCAGCTTCTTGCTTCTTGCCCACGATAAAAACAGATAGAGTTCGAAGGTTTTCTAGTCTAACAATTTGCATTGGCAACTCCCTTATATTCGTCCCACTAATATCAAGGTGACGTAAATTAACCAACTTTCCAATGTGTAATGGCAATTCAGTGAGACCAGAACAGTTTGATAACATCAGGGTTTGCAGATTGTGAAGGTTACATGTTGTATCGGGCAAGCATGTGATGTTAGTGTAGGAGAGATCTAGATAACGCAACTGCACCATACTATCAACTGAATTAGGTGGTAGCATAGTGATGTTCGCATAACTAGATAATGATAACACTCGCAACCTTCCAAATGTTGGTAGCAAATCGTCAACCACCTTTCTTGACAAGTAACTTGTTTGCGGCCAGGGGCGAAGGGGTAGGAACGTCTGCAAGCATTTAAATTCGCAGCTAAACTTTTTGGAAATGTCATATCTTTCTTGCTTGTATGAAAAATGGCGAACATCTTTAGAGATTTTACCACATTCGAGCCTGCAACAACTTTTTCCAGATACCACTGTAGCTAAATCATTGACAAGGTCATGCATGACAAACTTTTTTCCACTAGCATCAGCACTAGCTTGTTGAATTAATGATCTGGATAACAATTCAACAAAGTAGTCATCACCTACCTCCTCCACTGCTTTCTCGCCTTGGGAATTTTCAAGGAAGCCTTCTGCCATCCACAATAAAACCAATCGCTCTCTATCAAGTAGATAATCCTTCGGGAAAATTGAGCAATAAGCGAAACATCTTTTCAAATGAGAGGGAAGATGTTCATAGCTCAAACGCAAAGCAGGTAAAATATCATCATTTGGCAAATCCCAGATGTTGCTATTTAGATATGTAGTCCATACCTTTTCATCTGCCTTTGAACGTAGAAGTCCTCCAAGTGTTTTAGCAGCTATTGGCAATCCGCCACACTTTTTGGCAATCTTCTTGCCAATTTCCTCTAGGTGTTTGTATTTACTACCATGACAATCTTCACTTCCAAATGCATGCTTTGAAAGTAAAGACCAGCAGTCTTCAACTGATAGAGGGTCTAATTTGTGAATAGGAAAGGTTTGTGTGACCTCTGCAACTTTTTCTTGGCGTGTTGTTATGATCACCTTGCTTCCAGCTTTTCCATAGATCAAAGGAGTTTGTAGCTCATACCAATCACTATATTTGTCATTCCACAGGTCATCCATCACAAACAAAAATCTTTTACCCATCAAGTTTTGCTTTAATTCAACTCGAAGAAGATCAAGATTATCAGTTCCACAAGCTCTTGATGTGACAGATTCAAGAAGAGTTTTGGTTACTCTCAAAATATCAAAATCCTCTGAGACGCAAGCCCAGGCTCTTAGATCAAAATGCTCTTGAACTTCTTTATTATTGTATAGAAGTTGAGCAAGAGCCGTTTTACCAACGCCACCCATCCCAAGAATCGTGACGACACCTATATTATTAGTATTGCTGGTGCCATTGTCTGATAGCAGCATATTGGTTAGTTTCTCTTGATCATCCTTCCTACCAACCATAACAGACTGATTTACCATTGAAGTTGTAGGTGTTCTACGTGAAACTCTCCCCCTTATAGTTTGCAAACCAAGAATATTTATCTGTTGTGCAAGAAGTTGCAGCCTTTGACACATATCCTTCATCTGGGAGTTGATATCTCGATACAAATTTTCAGAAGTAGATGAAAGGAAGTTCCAGACCTGACCGGTGATCTTTCCAGCTTCAGTATTCTCCACCTTGCATCGCAGGGAATCGGTGCTGATTTGGTCGAGTAAATCCTCTGCATCAAAGATTGCATCTTTGAGCTGATCTAGCCATCGTTTGACTTCAGGGTCAATGATCTGCTTCTCCTCTGCATCATTGAGCACAACCTGAAGAGTCGGCAGTGTTGTTCCCAACTCTCTCAATAGAGACTCGTTGAACTTCCAGTTTCTGATGTAATCTCGAAGCTCTTTTGAGGCTAATTTCTCTACTAAGGTTTGAACAGTAGCAGAGAGAAAGACTCCTCCCACCAAACTTGCCATCTCGCACTGAATGAAGGTATAGCTAAAAATTTGAAGGAAATACCGAGCTTGAAGATTGAAGGGTAGCTTGCAGGCTCCAGCTGAAAGACCGACTTTTAATGAAAAGTACTTTTTGAATGAGTGGTGGAGACACACACTACATAGCTGTCGCCTGGCAGGTACTGAAATAAGTTAAATGCTGAATTTATTGTTGATTGAAACAGACAGCACGCCAAGACTGACTTTTTATAAACACAATGGTAATGTTGATAACACCAATCAAATATTCTCACAGTCAAAAGTTCAGTCTCAGGCTATGAGGAATTAGTTGACATCAAGGAACTGGAATTAATGTTTAGACTGCACAATATCTTCACTTGTTTCTTGAACTATTCTAGTTTTTTAACAAGTCTAACTATATGCAACTATGTTGCTGGTTCCTCAAAGCTGAATAAAATTACACTTAATCCATATGTCAACATTTCATTTACTTACAAAAGGTCTAAATATTGCAGAAAATAAGAAATATCAAATATTGAACATGATCACGGGGTTAGCTGCTTAGCTGGTACTGGTAATACCCATGTGGCAAAAAAGAAGTCCAATTGCATAAAGGACTATTGCTAACCTGAACTAATATTTATTAAAAGGGCTTAGCTATAGAGCCCAAAAATCTGAAGCCTGACACAAACCAATCACCAGATAGCAATCTATCCCAATTGGATAACATTCATATTTTCCTTCACATTAGTTGGAGCCTAAACAATGCCAAACCACTGATAGAAACTATGCTGTATTGTCAAATATTTTCTAAATCTAAAAGGACTCGTTCATTTTGACCAAATTCTGTATCTTAACAATTTGAACAAGATATTATGGCATGTGGTGAAGATTGATTAGACTAGTTCTTAACTCATATCATAATAGTTAATCAACGCTTTGTTGGACTAGTTCTTATATTTCATTAGTCTCTAATTATTTCCCCTCTAAAAGACTCAAGAGTGACTTCTATGAATGAATACTACTATCTTGGATGATTGGTTAAAAGTTAAAGCACACGTTATACAGCTGGCAGACACTTCAATTAAAGGCTCCATTATTGTTGTTGATTGAAAATAACAGCACTGCCAAGACTGACTTTTACAAGATTGTATTGTTGCTGTCATCGGCACATGCACCCTCAAAAAAGAGATAAAGCTCCTTCTTTCTTTTTGGTTATATAATGATATTATGTAGATGGGTTTTACTTTTAAATGTAAAAAGAAAAATTTGTTACTAATATATTATTCATTTCACTACCACTTCACAATTGTCTTTGCTGCAAAGGGCACAGGAGACTGTATTTGAATGGCTTTTTTTTTTTTTTTTTTTTTAAATATAGTAACATTTTTCTTTGTCTGAAATGTTACCTTGAAGGACTATCTTCTCTGTGGAAGAGAGATGTCACTGTATGTGTAGTTCTAATATCTAAATAGTATGAACCATATTAAAAGTAGAAAAGGTGTGTGTCTATACTTTTTGTAGCACTGTGATGCTCATAATTGATCCTTCCTTGAATACTTGTGCTACCTATTCTCCTTGCCATGTGCTTGCTCACAGGAAAAATTGATTAATACCAGCAGACATTTTTTTTTTTGGGGGTATGTGACTATGTGAGTGGACTATACAGGTGTACAGTCTTCCCTTGTGAGTGGAAAGAAAGTTGAATTAGTGGTAGCAAAAGTAGATCTTCGATCCTAATAGTAATAGTGACATAGCCCTCAATTTATTATGAGTTTGTGATTTTCTCAGTACTTTGTCTCATCTGGGTGGGTCAAGAAGCAAATCAAATCTTGAATTATGCATTTCACTGTCTCATCAAGTAACTTGAATTAATGTTTAGATTGCACAATATCTTCACTTGTTTCTTGAACTATTCAAGTTGTTTAACAGGTCTAGTTGGTGCTCACTACTAGAGTAAAAAGGGCTATTGCTAACCTGAACCAATATTTATTGAAAGGGCTTTGCTATAGAGCCCAAAAATCGGAAGCCCGATACAAACCAATCACCAGATAGCAATCTATCCCAATTGGATAACATTCATATTTTCCATCACATTGATTGGACCCTAAACAATGTCAAACCACTCATAGAAAATATGTCCTTTTGTCAAATATTTGCCAGATCTAAAAGGACTCATTCATTTTGAACAAGGTATTATGGCATGTGGTGAAGATTCATAATACTGTAACTCAGTTAATCAATGATTTGTTGGACTACCAGTCATGTGGCATTAGTATTATTTTAGCTTCAGCCCCATTTACAATTTCGTCTCCAAACCAATTGACATTAAGTGGAGTTGTCCAACAGAAATCTAAACCGCACCCCAGAATTTGAGGTCGGCGATGTAGGACTTCCAGTAGTTTCTTTATGTTGTTATGACATTTTCCTGGACTATTATAACAGGTCAAGCAGCTCTCTCTCAAGGCCTCTTTAGAAGGTGTGGAGAGGTGCCTACTGTGTTGTACCTGCTAGTATTCTAATGGATACTGCTATGACAGGAAAGAAAATATCAATGCAGATTGTAGGGTCCTGCAGCTAGCAAACCTGGTTTTTTGAAGGGTGGAAAGAAAGAGGACATGAAGGGGTAAAGGTGTAGCAGTGGGGAGAAATAAAAGAAACAGGATGAGATGTTTATACCTGAAGCAAATGGGTAATGATGTCTTAAGCAGTATAGGATTTCTAATGCTATGAATGTATTTTGTTTCAGTTTTTTTGAAAGGGTCAGGAGAAGTCTGTAAAAGGTGTGA
This sequence comes from Echinosophora koreensis, assembly GCA_035048595.1. NCBI lineage: Eukaryota > Viridiplantae > Streptophyta > Magnoliopsida > Fabales > Fabaceae > Echinosophora > Echinosophora koreensis. The sequence continues at coordinate 2,558,007 of JAPCYP010000046.1, forward strand.
GTGTAAAATTAATGCTGGTGCAAAATCAAAAGGTGTTGTATAGGACTGAAAGGTGTTAAGATTGTTTTTATCTCCTGGTATTTGTACTGGTGTAGAAGATTGTTGTATTTTTCCTATCAAGCTTTGAGCACATGTTAGGATGAATGCTTTTCAACCCTTCCTAGAAGGTGGGGATTGTATCCATTTTGATGTTTAAGCTGGATTTTATCAATGAAATACTCAAACTATCAATTTTTTTTTTATGGATTTGCTTATTTTCAAAATTAGTAAATGAGCATTGATATGGTTCTTAACAATTAACAGAGAATATAATTATTTTAAACAACACACTTTATAACGATATATCATTTTTTAGAGTCATATATTAGTACACTTTGGATATTTTGGATATTTGAACTAAGTTTTTATTTATTTATTATTTCAGTCAATTAATGCTGCAAGTGAGCCAAATTCATCTTTTAATTAGAAGTGGAATTATTACAGACAAAAAATATAAACATAAGATAATATGTTTGTTTCATAATCGGCTGCATAATCAATAAAGCCAATTAAAAAATGTGACAAAGGTAGTTTACCATGTTATTTTTTTTTCTTCAAAATTATGCTGCCTAGTATAATATGTTTGATTAAATTGATAGGTAATTAACGTTTGTTAATGATTTACGCATTATATACCACTACTGCATAACAGGTGCGATTGTGGAACTGAAATATAAAGCAGGGACAAAAAACATTAAGGCTTATGGTAAAACATTGAGGACTTTGACTATGTCAAATATGGACCCACAATCTGCAAGGCTAAGCTTCATGCTCCTCCTAAGTACTCACCTTGTAACATTCCCACCAAGCAGAATGAGGGAATCAATTTGGAGGTGAAGTCCAAGGACAAGTATGAAGTTGTACTTAAGGCTAAGCCATTTGCTTGTGCTTATACACTATTTACTTTCCTTTTCCTCCAAACAAAAACAACAATAGGTAGAAAAGAGGGGGAAAAAGCTTTTTGAAGTTTAATATTCTTTTGTTTAATATATTATGCCATAGAGTATGTACCAAAAACACATGATATATGATGGAGTTAATTAGAGATGCTGATATAGAATAATAAGTAGTTGCAATGTAGCCATTTGGAGAAATAAACCAAAGAAAAGTTAACATAGAGTACTTGAAAATGTCAGTAAGGCCGGCTACTTCATTTAAAGCCTTAATTAAAATCAAAATGAAACCAATTGGATATTTTTTCATCCCTCACGAGTCATGACAACTCCCCTTTATACTCAATCCCACTATAAGTACTATGCATTTCATACAGCTTTTCTTAGTCATCACAGAAACAAAACTCTCTTCTCTCTTTCATTTAAATCATCCATTCCAGGAATACCAGTATCAGATCAGAAACATTTGGTGGAGGTGGATAACATTTTCCATCTACTCATGACCCCTAGTGGCAATGACCCCAGTCTTTTGCGACAAATTGCCACTGCATTGGGGTGTTGTCTAAGGTGCACCACCCACCAAAGTGGTGCAGTGGTGCACTGCCCAAGTGGCAAATTCTGATTCATCCATTTTGCCACTTGGGTTAGTGAAGATGGGTTGGACTTGTCAACATTTTTTGTATAGTCAAAGTTGTATGTTTCTTGTATTTTGCATTCAAATACATTACCTACATGTATTTGCAGGTTCCATTTTTAATCAGAATAATAAAGATTTATCTATTGCTTTATTTTTTTGGTTTTTTTTATTTTTTATTTTTTTGTTGTTTGTTTGCATTTCTCTGTTCTGTGCTTGTCTCGTGGAGGAGATCGACATTCAGTAGCCCTGTCGACGACGACAGCGGAGGTCGTAGCAGCGAGGATGTTGAAGGGAGGGGGCTATGGATGACGGCGAGGATGCGGCAGTGAGGGGGGTGTTCGTTTTGAACCCAGATCTAAAATTTTTTTGCTCTTCTTCTCTGTTCTGCATTAGTCTTGTGGAGGCTAAATGACGCCGGATCTGGTGGGCGGAGGTTAGATGACAATAGATCTGGACAGTGATGTTCCTTCTGAGATGATATTCCATTATTTTTCCTACTGATAAACATGGAGTTTTTCTGGCTTCCTACGAAAAATTATAACTAAGGATCAAAGCAAAAGGGAATAGGACTGAGACTGAGATTGGGGATTGGGTTGGGAACGACAAGGGATAAGGAGTGGAAGTGGTCATTGATGGCGGCAAAGTTGGTGGTGTGGGGGTGGCAGACCCGAACAAGAAGCACAGGGGTGGTGGGAATGGCCTATTTTTGCAAATACAAATATAGTCTACCTAATTTTACAAATATAAGAATACAAGAATAATATTTATGGCTTTTGACCAAATATATTCTAGTGAATAGTTAACTATCCCAAGTGGCTTGTTGGATGGTCCACAACATGCCACTTGGGTGGTGCACCAATGCACCATTTTGGTGGGTGGTGCACCATAACCTTCACCCTGCATTGGTCATTCACTACAAAAGGAAAAAAAAATGTATTTTAGCACCACACTTAATCGATCGCTAAACATGAAAATTCGGTCGTTAAATATGGAAATTTAGTCGCTAAATAATATAACGACTGATTTAGCAACCACCAAACCGTTTAGCAAGTAGTTATTTAGCGACCACCAAATTCATTATATCCTTCACCACTACCTCCATATGAGAACAAGTCACCACCACCCCCGCCACCATACACTTACAAGTCGCCTCCTCTACCAACAAAATCACCTCCGCCACCGATTTACATCTATGCTTCCCCACCACCACCTATCTACAAGTAATAAGCTTGGAATGGAGAACCACCAACCCTGATAAGTTATGTAGGTTAATAATCTATAATAAGATAAATATCTATTTGATTTACATATATAAATAAATCTTGAAGTATTGAATAGTTCCATTTTATTTCAGGTTCTGTTATTCATCGTGGAATAAAGTCAAGCTCCATAATTTGGACTAGATTTAAACATGCTATATGTCCAATTTCTTTGTATAAGAGTATGAATGGCTCATCTGACCTCTGAGCTACAGTCTTTATGATTCAGATGAGGTCGCTTCTATATTTCCTGTGCTTGCTAAGTTCAAATGAGGGACATAGCAAAACGAGGAATGAAGATTATTTGAAATGTATATGCCAATTGAAAGTGAAAAGTGTTCTTTGCTTTCAGAGAATTTTATTTTTTTTGCTTCTACGTAGATTAATATATATGGTTGTGCATGATTGCATATTGTTCCATTTTTTAATTATACCTTCTTGGGATGTTTGCAGTGAGAGTAGTATTTTTTTTTCCCTAACATGTGTAACTTTACACATGTTAAAAAGATTAAAAATAGAAATGTTATATTGAAATTTGCATATTCAATTTCTTGAAAGCCTAAAAGCTACATTTTTCCATACAATATTTCTATTTTATGATTCTTTAACATGTGCAAAGTTGCACCGGCTAGAAAAATCCTTAATATTAAAGGATCATATTAATTAGTGTTTGTACCCTGAATCTAGTAATGTCTCTCTGCGACAAGCATGTATGTAAGGTTTTACTGCAATTTCAAGTATCTCCAAAATGAAACATAGAAGGCTACCAAACCAATTTCAAATAACCAATTTGTGTGTTTAATTAATTAACAACCTGAAGTTATATTCTTTTGGGATTTCCATGTCGCTTACCAATAACAAATTAAAAAAATTTCGCAGGTATGAAAAAGTTACTAATATGCATGACCCTGCACTTAGATTAGCTACAGATGCCAGACAAAACTGTTGTTATATTCTATCTTTTTAGTGATTCATGGAAATTGCAGTTAGACAACTGGTAACCATTGATATTTCTAATTTCTAGCCTTGACAAATGTTGAGAATGGAGAAAATGTACCTGAATGCCAATCATCCCTCTAGCTTTTCTTTCATATATTTTTTATAAGTTGCAGAACAATCTGGAAAAAAGAGATAGACTGAACCAAGAGGATTCATTTATCACTTTTTACACTCCACCAAGGTGATTTTAACTAAGGCTTTTTCAATACTGTGAATTATTTCATTATTAGATGTATGGAAATGTGATAGAATTTTAATAGAATGGAGCACATTATCCATCCATACAAAAAGTCATCCCTCAGCTTCATTTAGAAGATATATATTTTACATATGATGGATTTTGACATATAAGAAATCTAGTGGTAGTAATTAATCTGGATTTTTATATTTTATAGTCATAATCCTGAGGTTCATAAAACCTATAGATGCTTTTTGCATTCTTATATTTTGAATTGATCAGGTTCACATGCTGAGCTCACAAAGGATTTTGATGCAGCCTAGCCAACTCATAAGCTCATTAGACTGCAATGAATCAATGGTGGGAAATGACAAAGACAAGCCAAAAAGTATTGCAATTTTGGAAGATGATCAAGTCAACCAATCTATATATATATAAGTCATAGTTGATCAGGAATTGGAAACATCCATCGTAGCTTCATTCTCAGCATCATGTAGTGTGCCAACAACTGGCCTATTAAATCCAGCTTGTTGTAGTATAATAATTTCTATACTAAATTATATTTTTGTTCTCTTATCTTTATTTTAGATTTTGATTTGGTCCCTTTTTTAATTTTTGTTCCATTTTGGTCCCTTATTTTACAAAGTTATATCAATATGGTCCCTCTTTTATTTTTTGTTCCGAAATGATCCCTCATTTTGCAAAAAATAAACCAATGTGGTCCATTTTTTCCGAAATGGTCCCTCTTTTTTTTCTTCGGAAATGGTCCCTATTTTGCAAAATTTATATCAACTTGGTCCTCATCGTACCACAATTTAAACGGAAAGAACCACATTAAACCTAAAATAAAGATATGGGATCAAAATGGAACAAAAAATAAAAGAAGAACTAAGTAAAAACCTAAAATAAAGATAAGAGACCAAAATTATAATTTAGCTAACTTATATATATATATATATATATATATCTAATATTGTTAGGACGAATCTCGCAAAAAATAAAAACCACCTCTGTTTGGCGGTGCTACATACAGGCCTATAAATAGACATTGAGCATCAGTTGTAGGATGCACAATTCCAACAATTGCAATATAAACAGCAATTTTAAAAATCCCATTATCATCACGACTATCTTCTTCTATTTAACTTTCATTTTTATTTTCTAAAAATCTACTAAGAGCTAGTTCGGTCATATACCGGACTTAGATGTGTTGGAAGACGTCCCATCAGGGCCGTGTAGCCCATAAGGCTGATAAGGCAACAGCCTTAGGCACAAAAGTTTTTGGCTTGTTACTATCCTGTTAAAGTTTTTTTTTTTTTTTTTCAGAAATGTTAATTGAACACAGAAAGTCGACACTATACGGTGTCAACCATATAGTGAGGGGCATTTTCGTAATTTTGTGTATTTTTTTTTTCTTCCACTCTTCGCTTAGTCTGAAAGAACTTCTCCCCTCTTTCTCACTTGACTCACTCCCTCTGCACTCTAACCCTTTCCTTTCCTCTTGCATTCGTGGAACGCTGCCACCCTCCAGCAAAGCCCAGCGCCAGCCACAACGTATACTTGTTACATTCCCTCCTCCATTTCCTCGTTTCATTTCCGAAAAATTTGAACAGACTCTTCCCTTTTGTCTCACTCCACGCTTACTCCCTCGCTCCTTGCGTCTCCCATCGAAGCTCACTCGCGAACTCACTCCCTCATGGTGCTCGCTTGTGAAGTCGAAGACAGTGGTGAACTCACAACCCTCCTCCCACCATTGTTGAAGACGGTGGTGAACACTGTCTGAGATGCCTGCCATTGTTGAAGACGGTGGTCACTAGCTTCCTTTAAGCAAGGTTATTTGTCTATTTTCGGTATCAACTTCTGGGTCTCTCTCTGATTGAGAAACATTTTCCATTTTTGGCTTGTTTAGGGTTTATTAGCCATTTTTGTTGGTTATGGATGCTTGTGCATTTTAGGGGTTTTTGGCTCTGTTATATTGCTAATTCTTGTAGAATATTATAGAAGTCAATTCAGTTGTAATGGTTTCTTTTTGTAGATGATCAGATTTATGAAATCCTAAGTGTGAAACCTAAAGGCCCATAGGATTCTTAGTGAACTAGTTGGTTCTATACAGATGGGGTTCTTAGTTTTTAATCCTTATTCAACATGATCTCATGCATTTACCTGTTTCTTGTAAATTTTAAATTTATTGTTGATTGAGGAAGTAAATATTAGGAGAGTGTAACTAGGGAAATTCCTATTTTATTAAGTTGGAACTTATTCATTTCCTTGAAATTGTTTCTCTTTGTCTTCCATAATTTAGAGTTTTTGTGATACTGCTGTGTTTGTTGAATGGTTTAGTGTAATCCTCTTTCAAAGCTTTTCTTTGTACAGGGCTTCGCGTTTGTTGAGTAATTAGTTCATCTTTTGTTTGGATCAACATACTTGTGTTTATGGAATGGATAACCAGTAAGAAATATACATACTTGTGTTTCATGTTGATATAATACACTGGAATTTCTGCAGATGGTACTGGTTTTAACTTCAGCTAGTCCTTGAAAATATTGCTCTCATTCTCTATCCTTCCTTATGAGATGAATCCTACATGTACCATTTAATTAACTAAGAAAAAGAATTGCAGTGTGACTATAACAGAATTTAATGTGATTCTAACTTATCATGTGTTGGATCGTCTATAAACAGGTAACAAAAAAACAAGGAATATGGCTGCATCAACAGATAATAATGTAAGGAAACTTCCTAAGTATTTGTATTTACCCGTGTGCGGTCTATTTACAATTAATTGACATTTCATTTAATGATACTTGGCAGGTTCGTGTTAGGCATGCTTGTATGCCAGGAATCTTGATTGATGTTAACAAGGCACTTCCACAGGAGCATCGTGCACTATTGGAGACGACCCCATTCCGTTGGGTTAGTAAATTGTCTAAAGAACCCAAGATTTCAAGTGTCCTATTGTGGGAGCTTGTGAGAAGGTAGGATGAGGGTTACCGAGCATTCAAGGTTAGGGGTACGATGATCCCTTTTACCCCTACTGATGTATGTCTGGCTTTGGGACTTCCAGCCATAGGTGATCCTGTGGTAGGTGCAGAGGATGATCAGTGTTATCCACTGTCTATTTTTGAAGGGGCTGATGTGACCATAGAGGATATTCTTGACAAGATGCTCATGATTCACCGTAATGTGGGGGATTATTGTAGGGTTTACATACTCCTTGCTTTCGGAGTGTTTTACTTTGCGAGAACGGGCCGGTTGGTCTTCACAGATTATGCTTGGCTGCTGGATGACTTGGATGCCAGTCATAGCTTCAATTGGGCATGTGCAGTTCATGATTTCTTGGTTGAGAGTTTGAGCAAAGCTTTCATTGCCAGTGAGGAGGGGTCTGATAACTCTTAGAAATAAGAGTTATTACTATCCTTTTAGCTTTATCATTGTTATTGTTTTGATCAATTTTGGAAAAGAAATTCAAGTTTTGCCTTAATTCGTAAATATTTGTGTTGAATTGGTAAAATGCTGAAAAAGATGTTAAAACTGAATTATCTTTGCTGGCGGTTTGCTTGAGTTCTGAGCAGAATTTAGAAGTGAAATTACTGCAGGAGTTGCTCTGGAAGGTTATGGAATGCTACAGCGTTTGGAAGAGAATCACTACAAGACAAAAGAATTGTCAGCTCAGCACACCTTCACTACAGGACAAAGAACCTGCTGCGCTGTCCCAAAACGAGGAAAGAGAGAATGCAAGGCAGTAGCTGAGTGTACTTGGGAATTGGGCCAAGGATTATTTGAGTACTTGAATTATGTAATAGCCCAAGAGGGGAGGCATGAGAGAGAGAGAGAGAGTGTAACCCTATTTTTGGGGGAGTAGTACAAATAGTGAATGTGACCTTGCTTTTAGGTCAGCTGGTACTGTAGCAACCTGTACTGTGCAGCAGCCGTCAGCCTTTGTCCTCTCTGTAATTCCATTTTTTACTTTATGTCATTATTCTCCATTTTCCTGACTTGTTTTTATCTTTAAGCTCATTATGAGCTAATTCTCTTAAGTTAGGATTCTATGAATTTGTAATTAAACTGATGGATAATTCAATGCAATAGATGTTATTCATTTTCTTCTTCTCTGTTTGAAAGCTTAATTTCATTTTAGACTGATCAACTAATTTGGAATACTAGCTAATTGGGTTTGGAAAAACTTAATTAGTGGACTTGTTTAGAAGATAAAGATAGAGCAATTAATTGGAAAATTAATTGTGTTGAATGAGCAAGGAATAGCCTTCAAGTCTTTAAGTAGCTGGACGTATTTATCTGACAACTGAGGGAAATTAATATGAACTTAGGAATAAGAAGCGTTTAATGAACTCAGTTTTACTGCTAGAAAGCAAACTTCATTTCCTGGACTAAATGCTATAGCATCCTGAAGCATCAATTACCCTGAAGTTAAGATTACAAATGATTAGAATCCTAGCTGTTTCCATCTCTGTTCTAAAACACTCATTTATTGCTTTCATTAATTCCTGGCATTTATTAACTACTGCTCTGTCACCCAATTACTCCATTTACTTTACATGCTTAAAATTACTTTTTATTTTATTAAGCTAAGTAGAAAAAGTTACAACTAGAAGTGATATTCAATTCATTTAAATCCTCGTGGGAACGATCTTTACTCACTCTTTATTACTTGTTACGATTGTGTATACTTGCACATCACAACTTTTTGAACAACAGGGTCAAATGACCATCAAATATATCTGTGCGGATGTGCTCCCATCCTACAGGTATGTATTTTCGCATATGCTATATCACCATCTAATGATGTGTTAACAAAATTTTACAGCTACTAATGATTACAATCTTTATTGTAGATCTGGGCGATGAATCATATCTCTATTGGGCAAACACCTACCACTCATCTCGAGCACCCTTTCCCACGCATTTTGAATTGGCCAGTTGTTACATTGAGGAAGAAGAGAATGAAGGAAGCATTCATGAATAATAGGTACCAACCATACCATAATTTCTATAATATGTTGAAATTTATATACACAATGTTCATTTGATGTGATTCTCATGTTTGCAGGTAATAGTTGCTTTAATAGCAACAGATGCTGAGCTTCAACAACACATTGTCCGGGATGCATTGCAGCGGGGCCAACAACACCAATATGTACATGTTGATGAATACCAGAAAGTGTTGGCGACGCATAGGGACCCTGAAGAGAAGAGTAGGGAGCAAAAAGAGAGGATCTTGGCTCTAGAGGCGGACGTTGCCATTTTGCAAGATGGTCCCCCTCGTCACCGATCAAACAGTTCCCTAGTAAATGAGTATGGGGGATGTTCTACTTTAGGTGGGCAAGATGCATCTCCTCTTCACCAAACTCCCCTAGCAGATATGTATGCTGACATGGGTGGTGTATGGTCTTTAGATGTTCAAATAGGTGCGCGGTTACTAAACGAGCGTTAGTTGCCTTTTTTGTGCTTATGTAGTTTTCTTGATGAGAGCACATTGAGAATCACTTTATATGCAGGTGACGAAATGGCAAGTTCTCCTCAGATGGTTGCTCATGATGCTAATGTTGATCCTCCGGCAGCAGTGGTTGGTGGACCTATGGAAGCACACGTTGAAGTGCAAACTGGTAAGTAATGATTTGTGTATCCACAATATAAAAGTACTAATGTCATACTTAACACGAAAGCCTACTTACCATCTACAAATTTGACTGTTGTTTGCAGGTGAACATAATGCTAAGGGTGCTTCAAAGGATGGATCAAACATAACAACAAGGATTAGGGATATAGGATGTGACACCCTTCTACCCCGCATGTTATAAGCCATTTAATTTAAAAACAATTAAAAGAAAACATGCAATTATTATTGAAATAATTAAAACAATTGTCCATGGGTAGAAAAGTCCCACATGAACCGTTTACAACGCGGAAAAAGAAATGAGTTTTAAACATAACAAACCAATATAAATATAACCCAACCCCGATGTCACATACAGAGCTGGTATAACCGTTCCGGAATAAAATCCACGAAATTACAACTGAAACTAACAACTATGAAAACATAAACTAGCCCTACAATGAGTGGCGGCTCCTCAGAGTCACTCCTCTCCGGGCTGCTTGTCATCCTCTGCAATGTGCCAATCAGGCCAAACACAAACAACAAACATATATAGGGAGTAAGAGTCGTATAAACATATTAGCATGGAGACAGGCAGTAAAGTAAACAGCAAGCATAGCAACATCACATCAAACATCAACATCATCATCATCATTTTGCTATGCAGTGCAATGCAGTCCTACTCCGCTAAACCATCAATGCATGTGGATCCACTAAACTCGGGATGAACGACTTCAGAGTTAAATATCCACATTGAGAATCTACTCAACGCCGGAGAATCTACTCCTTGGATAGCCAACGCATCAAACCAACGAATGCCTCGTCACGGGGGCGTTAGGAGAATCTACTCTAACCTTGGATGGCCGGATCGCCGTACTCTAGGACGATCTCCCTTATGTCGAACATCCCTAAACAACATCTCCGATGCAATGCGTATGCAACACAACAACAACGGCATCACCACCTCCATAACTCCAACGGAAACGACCGAAGGTAACAGCGGAATCAACCGCACCAACTTGCCTCGCGGAATCTACCTGAGGACTTAAGCCGAATCAACCGCAGTACCTGGGGCAAACTCTTGGCCACCAAGGTACACAGCAACATCAACACCTTTAAACCCAAACCACGGGGTCAAGGCTTCCTTGGCCAAAAAGCACCAAGGCACAACTCATCAGCTTGCGGCACCCAAAAGGGTATCGACTTAACATCTCACCATCTCATGACCTCTAATTATCTTTAGTAACATTAACCAAGTTGTCTAATCAGTTATTATCATTGGGGAATGGGGTTTAAAAACCCCTTAAGTCCTTTAGTTCAGTTCTGTCTCAGTGGGTTGAGCACAGTCGTGCTCGTAACCCAGCACGGTCGTGCTTAAGCACGTGAAGGGCATGCTCCCCTTTAAGTGAAGCACGGTCGTGCTTCTTAATAAGCACGGTCGTGCTCAGCAGCAAGGTCGTGCTCTTTGTTCTGCACGGCCATGCTAAGCAGCACGGCCGTTTACCCAGAATTCAACTGGGAGCACGGTCGTGCTCATCGCGCGACAGTGCTGTTCTGGGCAGGAATAGAGACTGAGTTTTTGTCCAATTTATAGGTTTTTACACCTATTAATCCTAAGTCCATTAACAGTGCGTTTTAAGGATTAATATACATCAACAACTCCAAAATCACATCAACCAATCAACAACATGTCAACAACCATTATTATCATCATACCAAACTCATAGGACAGCTATCATATTATTCATGAATACATCAACATATTCACATATTAGTATACAACGCATAACAGCAATTATCAGATTACCATACAAAACATTTAGACAACTAATACATACATAACATGCATCAACCGGGGTTATGGGAACCCCTTTACTTTACCCTAAACCCAAACCTATGTAAATACTACCCTTCTCCCCATACCTGGATTGAAGGTAGCTCCCTAACAGCGTCCTAAATAGCAACCGATTCCTTTCTTAACAGCGACATTCACTCAAACCAGCCTTAAACAAATAGATTAAAACGGTGTTAGTTTCCCAACCATAAAACGAAAGGAAACTAAGGAAAGTAACGTAACGTTACCTATATACGAAGTGCAGATGGAACCACGTCCCCCTAGAGTCTCCAATACCCAAAACCACACTGAGTATGAAGGAAAAAGGGAAGAAGGGAGGTTACAGCCGTACTAGGGTTTTTAGTAACAAAGATGAAGTGTACGGCACAACCCTGAGTCTGCTCGACGTATATAGGCCCGGACTTGAGCACGGTCGTGCTCACCCTCGAGCACGGTCGTGCTCGACTTAACGTTACGAGACGCGGTCAACACGTTGAGCACGGGCGTGCTCATTGTTGAGCACGGTCGTGCTCACCTTAAAATCAGAAACACACTCCTGATTTTAAGTATGGGCGTGCTCATGTACCAGAAAGGGACTTTTAACCAAAAATCTCACTATGCCCTCGACCGATAAATCCAACTTAATAAACTCAGCTTAATTAAATTAATTCTGAAAAACAGGGTGTTACATAGGAGGCGGACCCAATCTTCTAGACTTGATTCCCCATATGGCAAGGCATATGGGAGAAAGAATAAGAAGACAACAATAAAATAGTTTTTGATTAGGATATTTGAACATGATATATTGTGATGGTCATTGTTCTATGTAGTTTATGATTAGTATGTAAAGCAGCTCTTCGTAGACATGGAGTATTTAGTAATGCAGTTCTTGATTAACTTGGTAGACATGGAGTATTTAACCAGATAAATCAACTTAATTAACCAGATAATGAGAATGGGATGCATAGGACTTGAACTGTCAGGAATTGCCATTAACCAAATAATGAGAAGCATTCACCAGATAAATGAACTTGATAAACCAGATAACTCTATGGAATGCCTAGTGTTCAAGTGTCAGGAATTGCCATTAACCAGATAATGAGAAACATTCACCAGATAAGTGAACTTGATTAACCAGATAACTCTATGGAATACCTAGGACTTGAACTAAGTGTCAGGAATTGCCATTAACCAGATAATGAGAAGTATTCACCAGATAAATGAACTTGATTAACCAGATAACTCTATGGAATGCCTAGGACTTGAACTGTCAGGAATTGCCATTAACTAGATAATGAGAAGCATTCCCCAGATAAATGAACTTGATTAACCAGATAATTCAAAGGGATGCCTAGGACGAATTGCCATTAAATAGATAATGAGAAGCATTCATCATATAAGTGAACATGATTAACCAAATAACTCTATGGAATACCTAGGACTTGAATTAAGTGTAAGGATTGCCATTAACTAGATAATGAAAAGCATTCACCAGATAACTGAACTTGATAAACCAGATAGCTCTATGGAATGCCTAGGACTTGAACTGTCAGGAATTGCCACTAACCAGATAATGAGAAGCAATCACCAGATAAACGAACTTGATTATCTAGATAACTCTATGGAATGCCTAGGACTGGAACAGTCAGGAATTGCCATTAACCAGATAATGAGAAGCACTCACCAGATAAATGAACTTGATTAACCAGATAACTCTATGGAATGCCTAGGATTAAGTGTTAGGAATTGCCATTAACCAGATAATGAGAAGCATTTACCAGATAAATGAACTTGATTAACCAGATAATTCTATGGGATGCCTAGGACTTGAACTGTCAAGAATTGCCATTAACTAGATAATGAGAAGCATTCACCAGATAAATGAATTTGATTAACCAGATAATTCTATGGGATGCCTAGGACGAATTGCCATTAACCAGATAATGAGAAACATTCACCAGATAAGTGAACTTGATTAACCAGATAACTCTATGGAATACCTAGGACTTGAACAAAGTGTCAGGAATTGACATTAACCAGATAATGAGAAGCATTCACCAGATAAATGAACTTGATTAATCAGATAACTCTATGGAATGCATAGGACTTGAACAAAGTGTCAGGAATTGCCATTAACAGAATAATGAGAAGCATTCACCAAATAGAACTTGATTAACCAGATAATTCAACGGGATGACTAGGACTAGGCTCAAGTATCACGAATTGCCATTAACCAGATAATGAGAAGCATTCACCAGATAAGTGAACTTGATTAACCAGATAACTCTATGGAATACCTAGGACTTGGACTGTCAGGAATTGCAATTAACCAGATAATGAGAAGCATTCACCAGATAAATGAACTTGATTAACCAGAAAACTCTATGGAATACCTAGGATTAAGCGTCAGGAATTGCCAATAACCATATAATGAGAAGCATTCAGCAGATAAATGAACTTGATTAACCAGATAATTCTATGGGAAGTCCAAGACTTGAACTGTCAGGAATTGCCATTAACAAGATAATGAGAAACATTCACCAGATAAATGAATTTGATTAACCAGATAATTCTATGGGATGCCTAGGACGAATTGCCATTAACCAGATAATGAGAAGCTTTCACCAGATAAGTGAACTTGATTAACCAGATAACTTTATGGAATTCCTAGGACTTGAACTAAGTGTCAGGAATTGCCATTAACCAGATAATGATAAGCATTCACCAGATAAATGAACTTGACTAACCAGATAACTGTATCGAATGCCTAGGACGAACTGTCAGGAATTGCCATTAACCAGATAATGAGAAGCATTCACCAGATAAATGAACTTGATTAACCAAATAATTCAATGGGATGCCTAGGACTTGGTTCAAGTGTCACGAGTTGCCATTAACCAGATAATGAGAAGCATTCACCAGATAAGTGAACTTGATTAACCAGACAACTCTATGGAATGCTCAGGACTCGAAATGTCAGGAATTGCCATTAACCAGATAATGAGAAGGATTCACCAGATAAATGAACTTGATTAACCAGATAACTCTATGGAATGCCTAGGATTAAGTGTCAGGAATTGCCATTAACCAGATAATGAGAAGCATTCACCAGATAAATGAATTTGATTAACTAGATAATTCTATGGGATGCCCAGGACTTGAACTATCAGGATTTGCCATTAACCAGATAATGAGAAGCATTCACCAGATAAGTGAACTTGATTAACCAGATAACTCTATGGAATGCCTAGGACTCGAAATGTCAGGAATTGCCATTAACCAGATAATGAGAAGCATTCACCAGATAAATGAACTTGATTAACCAGATAACTCTATGGAATGCCTAGGATTAAGTGTCAGGAATTGCCATTAACCAGATAATGAGAAGCATTCACCAGATAAATGAACTTGATTAACCAGATAATTCTATGGGATGCCCAGGACTTGAACTATCAGGATTTGCCATTAACCAGATAATGAGAGGCATTCACCAGAATATGAGTATTCATTGTTTTATTTGTGAGAAAATTTTAAAATGAGTACAGTATATTTTACATAAAATACTTCACACAAATTTTTTATAATGTTTTCTTTGCCGTATTTATGACACTAATTGTTTTCCAATAATTGTGTATACTGTTATTTTCTTGGCAAAATGGGTAGATTGGTTCTATACATTTCTTTTAATTTTCACATCGGCCATATAAGTTTTTTTTTTTTAGATTGATCCTACATGTTATATTCTGTTTCCACGCTAACCCTTTCCGTCAATTTCGACTAAACACAGTCAGATCAAAAGTCACATATCAGATTAACGTGATAGTCACGTCAGGTTAAAATTGATGACATTAAGTTGAAATTGACGAAAAGGACTAACATGAAAACAGAAACTAACATTAGGTTAAAATTGACGACATTAAGATGAAATTGATGATTTTTTTTTTTTGAGTAGAGATATATTGTTGTATAAATAACATGTGATATAACTTAATGACAGAAGTGTGCATATATATCGCCCAGCTTAATGAACCAATGAGAAACAAATAAAAAGTGAAAAACGTCCACAATTGTAAAATTTAAGTACTTGAAAATTATGAACCTTTTTCACTTTTCATTAAATTTTCACGACTGAAATTCGTCATAGGCTACACAAGACCACTAACGGGTCAAGTAGGATGGTTAATAAATGGATTTCGAAACTAAATTTATAAACTAATGTGTCCCGCATTTGAAAATTTGAGTAACTAAATATGTAATTTATATTTTTCAGGAATTAAAAGTCATTTTCCCGGGACCAATTTGGGAGTGTTTGGCACAGTTACTACTTACTAAAGCAAAATTATTGGTTACTACTCCCACTACTGTTGTCGACAGGGAAGAGGTTAGGTACATGAAATAAAATTATTAATACCTTCGTTGGTAGTTGGCTAAAAAAATACAAAGCATTTTATTTTATTTTTTTGTCACTTGCAATCACATTCTTAATTTTCCCTTCAAAAGTAACTGGCTGCTTCAATTGTAACATTGTTGAACTGAAGCTAAAGTTCTGGTGGTGCAGAATTGCATGATTATCAATACAATAACGATGGCAGAAGTGGAAAACAAGCAGGTGATATTTAAAGAGTACATAGATGATGGACTTCCCAAAGAGACCGATTTGGAACTCCAAGTCAACAAAATTGAACTCAAGGCTCCCCCCAAAGGCTCAGGATGATTAAAAATAACATGGATCAGCATGCCAAGACTGACTTTTATAAAATAACATTGTTGCCATCTAATAACATGAATCAGCACCCTCTAAAATAATATTGTTAATTGAAACCGGAAGTGCATGGAACCTTATTAAACAATATTCTGTGGAATAAGGTATAAGGATGGCCCCTTCCACCAAACTCAGCAGTCGCTTGGCAATACATATATTAATTAAAGGCTCCATTATTGTTGATTGAAAATAATAGCATGCCAAGACTGACTTTAATGGTACGCAAGCTAATACTGACTTCGATAAAATATTATTGTTGCTGTCTTCTTCAGAAAAGAGACAAAGCTCCTCCTTTCTTTTTGATTATATAATGATATTATGTAGATGGGTTTTAAATGTTAAAAGAAAAAAATGTTACTAATATATGATTCATTTGGCTACTATTTCACAATTGTCTTTGTTGCAAAGGGCACAAGAGACTGTATTTAAATGGCTTTATTTTTTTTAAAAAAATTTAGTAACATTTTTCTTTGTCTGAAATTTTAACTTGAAGGAAGGACTTTCTTCTCTGTGGAAGAGAGATGTCACTGTAGTACTAATATCTAAATAGTATGAAACATATTAGAAGTAGAAAAGGTGTGTGTCTGTACTGGGAAACATAATTTGAAGTTGGAACCAGCTTTTTGTAGCACTGTGATGCTCATAATTGATCCTTCCTTGAATACTTGTGCTACCTATTCTCCTAGCCATGTGCTTGCTCACAGGAAAAATTGATTAGTGCCAGTAGACAATTTTTTTTTGGGTTATGTGTATGGACAATATAGTTTCCATCCTCTAATAGGTTTATAAGTCTTCCTTTGTGGATTAAAACCCGATTGCACATTTGTGTGTACCCACACATAGAATTCAGTTAGTTTATTTGAGGGTTGGAGAGAAGGTTGAATTAGTGGTAGCAAAAGTAGATCTTCGATGTTTCATCTGGGTGGGTTGACAAGCAAATGAAGTTTTGAATTATGCATTTCACTGATATTTGTTGTGCTGAGGTCCAAATATTGCAGAAAATAAGAAATATCAAATATTGAAAATGATCACGTGGTTAGCTGCTTAGTAACATTACCAATACCCATAGCATATTAAAAAAAAAAATGCAGGTAAGAAAAAGTTACAAATATGTATGCCTTGCACTTAGACAATTACTGATGCAGACAAAACAGCTTTTATATTCTATCTTTGTGGTGATTCATGGAAATTGCAGTTAGACAGCTGGCTTTTCTTTATAAAATTAGACAGTATATGAAATAAATTATCCCTCTAGCTTTTCTTTCATATATTTTTTATAAGTTGCAGAACAATCTGGAAAAATGAGGTAGACTGGACCAAGAGGATTTATTTATAACTTTTTACACTCCACCAAGGTGGTTTTAAGTTTTAACTAAGGCATTTTTTTTTCCAATTAATTAATTACACTATTAGATGTATGGAAATGTGATAGAACATGGTGGAGCACATTATCCATCCATAAGAAAGGTCATCCCTCAGCTTCCTTTAGAAGATATATGTTTTACATATGACTGGCAGTAATTAATCTGGATTTTTATATTTTATGGTCGTAATTCTGAGGTTCATAAAAACTAGATGCCTTTTGCATTCTAATATTTTGAATTGATCAGGTTCACATGCTGAGCTCACAAAGGATTTTGATGCAGCCTAGACAACTCATAAGCTCATTAGACTGCAATATATCAATGGTGGAAATGACAAAGACAAGCCAAAAAGTATGAGACAATTCCACCTGTATAATAACATTAGAAACTGAGCATTTGATATACAATAAAGTAATAAATAAGAAAAATCATAAATTGAGGAAAATTTTACAACTTTATATCGAATAAATGCTACTTAAACAGCACTGCATAAACTGGCAAACATAACTTCACTGTTTTTTTTTTTTTCCTGTAGAACTCAGATGAAGCCAAGAGTGCAAGTTCAATGCAGTTGAGGATGCAGTGTTCTGTAAGTAGAATTATACAATGCAGGCAAGTTAATGAACTAAAGAAAAACTCACACAAAGCCACCTTTGTCTTAAGATCATCCATGACATTCCCCATAGTGCTCTGCTTTGGGAGTCTGATGGTGTGAATAACCACCTGAATAAACAATTTTTAAGAAACAGGTAATGAAAAAAAAATCTGGATGAAAACTAGAAGAAAATCAGATCACTATACCCACTTCATTCTTGGTAGCATGGCGAAATGCAACTTTCAGAGTTTTCATACCTTGTAATTCTGGAAGAGGGATGTCAAGTAATTCATAGTATGATATATCCCAAGTCTGACATACAAGAAAGGAATAGGATGCTTTGTTTTAAAATAAGTCATATTATGAAGGGTTGAACATTAACTACTTGATTGTAGTGAACCAGCATATCAGAGAAATTAAATGTTCCACCCCTCGGTACTTAACTACTTAATATGCTAGGTGGGTTGTTTTCACTTTAGTTGTTTTTGTTTTGTTGCAGGTAAAGAAGAATGCAAATCTTGCGTAGGTTCACTCAAGTAAATGATCAAGACAAGGCAGAACGTGAGACTAAGCTGAAAAATTACACATTTCATATTCTTTGGTTGATTTTGCACAATTTTCATGTGATCAACATTGGTGATCCTCTCATCAATATACACAACACAACTGATTTCTCTAGCTTCCTGGTGCAGGGATTTGGTTTTATGCGCCTCTACAATTTCTTGTAGTGTTTACTGCTTTCACATTGAGTGTCATCAAAGGCTGTTACTGGAGATAATTTTCAGGACATGATTTGAAAATTTTTAGCAGTTTTTATCCATCCAATATTTGTAATAATATGTAGAACAGTGTTTCTTTTATTTGTCTTTAAGCCGCTCTAAAATTTAGAGATGGTACCATGGTGTCACTGACAGTTGTTCTCATGCCAGTTAAAAAAGTGAATAATGTAACATCCTCTTATTCCCTTTTTAGGGTGCTCATTTTATTTCTCAGATTTTGTACATGTTTGTTGTTATTTCTTAAGAAGCATTGGTTTCCTCTAGTCATGGCCTAACCTATTTGTTTAATTTATGCAAGTTTGGTGGTGGCTTCTCACCATGTAAAATAATGATAAATTTATGTTTGGCTTAATTTTAATAGAGTAGCAAGGAGCAAACGAAACTATGTCAGCAAAAGTATCCGCCTGAATATGTGAGCCCAAGCTCAATCAAGCACAAAGTTCTCACAATCAAAAGTTCAGTCTCAGGCTAATTTCTCCCTGGACATAGTTTGTAGATCAATTTATGTAAGGAGTTAAATATTTGGTCAACCATTCATACATTCTTATTTCAATGCATCTCACAAGACAAATGTCACAAAAGATGCATTAGAAAGTAGAAAAAGATGCAGAAAGGAAGTTTCAGAGCTCATAAAACTTCAATCTATGGAAAGGAATATAAATTGTTTTCCTTGCTACAAGCTGATAAACAGTAAACAGTAAAATAGTTTTTGCTGTCTGAAACAATACTCTCTTTATGGATGGCCTCTCCAGTCAATCAGCTGCTGCTTCTTCTTCTTGAAGAGAAATGACAAGCTGAATCAAATATGTATATGCACTGAGCAGGCCTTACCATGGACATCCCTATTGACAACAAAAGAACAAAAATGAACAATGGCTTGCAACATACAACTTTCACCAATATCAGAATAAAATCTAATCTCAACCAAGATCAACTATATAATTTCAGAAAATGAAACTGTTTATTTAATCCCCAACCTTGATTAACCAATCAGGACAAGAAATTTTATTTTCACTTCCTGGTAATTTGAGTTTGTCATAAACATGTTCTCATGTTATCTTCTATGGCAGCAGAGAGAAACATCCCGATACAGTAGCCAACAGAATCAAAGAATCAGAGCAAGTTCATTTCTTTCACAAAACCTAACTTTTGATTTTGAAAGTTTCAGATCATTTTCTAGGTTATATAAATCACAAAGCATCAAACTGTAAATAAAACAAGAACAAGGGTAGAAGCAGAGGAATGCATGAGAATTTGTAAAAAGAGAAAAGGAAATACTGTATTTACATTATTTATGTCAATAAATACAAGATTTGATGGCTGTACGAGCTAGCCATACTTTGGACCAAACTTAGAAAGCTTTTCTTTTTTCTTTTACAAGGATAAGCACAAAAGCTTGTTTCTAACAATCATTACTGACTAAAGTAAGGTTTTAACCCAAAAAATAATAACAAAGTACTGTAGAAAAGTGTCAATCTAACACAAATGACAGCATTGGTGTCTCTTGGAACGTTAGTTGCAGGAAAAAGCTAGCTAAAACAAATACAAAATTATTTAGGCCCAACGTGATTTGAAAACAGTTATACACAAAAGGCACACAGTAAAATTGAGCTATTCTTGTTAGCTAGTGACGTAAAAGAAAAGGGTACCTGAAATGGGAGTGCAATGCTTCCTTCCCTGGAAACACTGCTCATATTGTCACGTTGCCATTTGTTTTCAAGACGGGGATGTGAGCAATTTTGGACCAATGTTCTCCTTTCTGACTTTCATACCTTTCTTCTAACAGAGGGCAATCCCGGATGCACAGTATCTTTAGAGAGGAAGGCAACTGGTCTTCTGGCAAGGACTCAAGCATTGGACAACTAAAAAACCCAAGTGTTTCTAGATAGGAGAGGTGTCGAAGCCCATTTCCTTCTAAGGATTTCGTATGAGATAGATTCCATATTCTCAGTTCCACTAGAGAAATAGGCAACAATCGTCCCTCCAACATGGCATTAACAATATCATCACCTACAATATCCAAATATGAAAGAGCAGTGAGGCGTTGGAGACCCCACTCAGTGATACCCTGAGGCGGCAGTCTCGGGGAGTCAATACCAAATGATCGTAATTTGGGAGGCAGTGTAAAGAATGGTGGAAACTCCAGTTCTGGAAGTCTGAAGAGAGACAACTTGGTGAGGGAGTCCATCTGTTGAGGCAGTGATCTAAGTGCTTTACAGTCGAAGACCCAAAGTGTTTGGAGGGTTGACGGGAGAAGGGAAGAATTTTCTGAAATGCAAATGGATTCCAGACTGCTACAACCCCTAATTTCAAGCGATTCAAGCACAGGGAAACCATCCAAGGGAAAGGAGGTAGGTGCATCACAGCTATCCACTATAGTTAAATCCCGAAGCATTGTGTAATTCCTCCATGTCTCAGGAGGAAGGAATGCTAACTTCTCACACCCATAAATTGTAAGTGTCTGCAAGGAAGTGGGTAGACCATCTTCTGGAAATGCAGTGAGAGACGGACAATCACGGAGTACTAAGAGTCGAAGACAAGAACTGCTCACAATCATTTTAGGTAGCGAAGCACAGTGTCCCACCTCTACTTCCTGCAGCAGGCACGGAGTATCACTCTCAAGCAACGACCATTGGGTCCTTTTAGTAGACGATTTAGGAACCCGCAGATTAATATATATTTTTTTTATTGACGAGAGCCAATGCAGAGTGGGTGGTGTTGCCAGCAGATGATCACAATCGGATATTTGAAGTTCCTCTATGGAAGAAAGATGGCTAGGCAAATGTCCCCTCAATTCAGGACACCCATCCAAAATCAGAGTTTTGAGACGAGGAAAAGGAAGTTCACCATTTTCAAAGGGGAGCCATTCCTTCCAATTTGGCATCTCCTCAAATTTGAGATACTCGAGAGATGGAAATGGTTGGAATGGAGAAATGGAACCTCCTACTTCCATGACATAATAGAACTCTTGGCCAATTGTATCCAACAATGTCATACCAATTACAGTAAGGTCTTTCAGACAAGGTAGCTGCCCAAGTGGTGGAAGTGATATGCAATATTCACAATCATAGATGCAAAGGGACACCATGTTAGAAAACGAAGAATCTCCCAACCAACTAGGAAAACTTGTCCCACCATACGACTTGATGGTCAGGTGCTTCAGGTTTGCTGACGGTTTCAACTCATCAATCACAGCTTTTTCTTTTTGTGTGTCTTCAGTTTGCTTGCCCCATTCTAGCTCTAACTCCTCAATTTGTTTGTTCTTCAAGTTGGCATCAGATGCCTCCATGGGATCAATGACATTATGCAGGTTCAAGATGGAAAGTTTTCCTTGTAGGTGAGGAAACTTCCTAAGCTCTCTAACACTTAACCCATCTTCTCGCTTCTTACCCACTACAAAAATAGTTAGAGTTCGAAGGTCTTTTAGTCCAACAATTTGCATTGGCAACTCCCTTATCTCCGTCCAACTAATATCAAGGTGACGTAAATTAATCAACTTTCCAATGTGTGATGGCAATTCAGTTAGACTATAACATCCTAATAAAATCAAGGTTTGCAAATTGTAAAGGTTACACATTGTATCGGGCAAGCCTTTGATTTTAGTGTAGGAGAGATCTAGATACCGCAACTGCAACAAATTGCCAACTGAATTGGGCAGCACGGTGATGCTCGCATACTTAGACAATGATAACACTCGCAACCTTCCGAGTGTGGGTAGCAAATCATCAACCACCTTTCTAGACAAGAAATTTGATGATATGTGGCCAAGGCTTAGGAAGGTTCGCAAGCATTTGAATTTGTAGCTAAACTTCTTGGAAATGTCGTACTTTTCTCGCTTATATGACAAATGACGAACATCTTCAGAGACTTCCCCACATTCAAGCCTGTAACAACTTTTTCCAGATACGATCGTAGCTAAATCATTAACAAGGTCATGCATGACAAACTTTTTTCCACTAGCATCACCATCAGCTTGTTGAATTAATGATCTGGATAACAATTCAACAAAGTAGTCATCACCCACCTCCTCTGCTGCTTTCTCGCCATGAGAATCTTCAAGGAAGCCTTCTGCCATCCACAATAAAACCAATTGCTTTTTGTCAAGTGAATGGTCCTTCGGAAAAATTGAGCAATACGCGAAACATCTTTTCAAATGAGAGGGAAGATATTGATAGCTTAGACGCAAAGCAGGTAGAATATCATCATTTGGTAAATCCCAGATGTTGCTGTTCAGAATTGTAGTCCACTCTTTTGCCTCCACCTTTGAATGTAGAAGTCCTCCAAGTGTTTTCGCAGCTATCGGCAATCCGCCACACTTTTTGGCAATCTTTTTACCAATTGCTTCTAGGTGTTGGTATTTACTACCATGAAAGTCTTCACTTCCAAATGCATGCTTTGAAAGTAAAGACCAACAATCTTCAACAGATAGAGGTTCTAATTTATGAATTGGAAAGGTACCTGTGACAACCTCTGCATCTTTTTCTTGGCGTGTTGTTACGATCACCTTACTTCCAACTTTTCCATCGAGCAAAAAAGTTAGTAGATGATCCCAATCATTATATTTGACATTCCATAGGTCATCCATCACAAGCAAAAATCTTTTATCCCTCAAGTTTTGCTTTAATTCAACTCGAAGCAATTCAAGATTATCAGTTCTTGAAGCTCCTCTTAAAGTGACAGATTCAAGAAGAGTTTTGGTTACTCTCAAAATATCAAAATCTTCTGAAACGCAAGTCCAGGCTCTTAGATCAAAATGCTCTTGAACTTCTTTATTATTGTAAAGAAGTTGAGCAAGGGTCGTTTTACCAACACCACCCATGCCAAGAATTGTGACAACGCCTATATTATTATTATTATTGCTAGTGCCATTGTCTGATAGCAGCATATTGGTTAGTTTCTCTTGATCATCCTTCCTACCAACCATAAGAGACTGATTTACGATTGAAGTTGTAGGTGTTCTACGTGAAACTCTCCCACTTATAGTTTGCAAACCAAGGATATTTATCTGTTGTGAAAACAGTTGCAGCCTTTGACACATATCCTTCATCTGGGAGTTTATCTCGCGATAGGAATTTTTAAAAGTAGATGAAAGGAGGTTCCAGACCTGACTAGTGATGTTTTCAGCTTCAGTATTCTCCACCTTGCATCGCAGGGAATCGGTGCTGATTTGGTCGAGTAAATCCTCTGCATCAAAGATTGCATCTTTGAGCTGATCTAGCCACTGTTTGACAGCAGGTTTGCTGATCTGCTTCTCCTCTGCATCATCCAGCACAACCTGAAGAGTCAGCAGCGTTGTTCCCAACTCTCTCAACAGAGACTCATTCAACTTGGTGTTTCTGATGTAATCTCGAAGCTCTTTTGAGGCTAATTTCTCTACTAAGGTTTGAACTGTTGCAGAGAGAAAGGCTCCTCCCACCAATGTTGCCATCTCGCACTGAATAAAGGTATAGCTAAAATTCAGAAGGAAATAGAGAGCTATGAAGATTGAAGGTTCACTTATCGCTTATCAGTGTAAATTGTAAGAGACTCAAGACTAACACTTTTATGAAAGAATACTTTGGATGATTGGTGCCTGAAAACACACGTTAGGGTGTTATACAGCTGAAAGACACTTTAATTAAAGGCTCCATTATTGTTGATTGAAAACAACATGATCAGCACGCCAAGACTGACTTTTATTTTATGGTCCCCACGCCAAGATTCTCTTTAGTAAAACAACAATGCTAGCTAAGAAGACTTCAAATCCATCCAGTGTGTTGAACGTTCAAGATTGAAGTATTTATAGATGAGATAAAGCTTTTTTAAAGTAAGTTAAAGTAAAAAGTAAGAGAATGCATTATTACTTATGTTCATTTCTTTCAAATGTTGGTTTCAGGCGCTTCCATTTGTTGGATTTGCTGTGTCTATTATGCTTATGTATTACTCTAATAGTCACTGTTCTGCTTAAGGTGGGGATTCAAACTGTAATAAAAACTATGCAGACTTTTTTTTTAAAATTATATTTGCAATTATGACTGTGGAATAAAATGATGAAACTGACAGAAGTAATAGATAAAAAACTCTTGGATGCAGTTCTTTGGCTTTAATATATATATATATATATATATATATATATATATATATATATATATATATATCTGAATGTTTATGATTTAATAATTTAATAATTATGCAGCACTGTGAAAATTTTATCATCCATGAAGTTTCTTGAAATTCTTGCTTAGTATTGGAGAATTTATACTTATTCTATAGTCTATAACTGTCTAATTGGCTATAACATCTTTGTTGCATCACCTATTTGGTTTAAGTGTCAGGTGGTGTTATCTCTCTTATACTTTAGACTACTAGCCTAACAAATAGTATCTTTAAATATGCTCTGTTCTTTCATCACATATGAGTGGTGCTACCATATTAAATCTGTCTTTGCTGACCTCAGAGGCTCAGACATGTGGTCTGTCTTAATTCGCATTTTTGCTTACCACCAAAAAGTTTGACTGCATTCTTGTAGATGTATTGGAAATGAATGAATCATTTTCTCATTGATGAATTTGGGTGTAATACAGTTTATATACAAGTAAGCTAGAATAACAAACTAACTGACTTGTAACTAATTCTAACTGATCTAATAACTGACTTGTAACTAACATTACAACTAACATGTATCCTAACAAGATACCATTTTCAGTGTGCTAACATCTCTAGAACTAATTATGCTTTCCATGTTGATTGGATGCACTTTTTGGCATTTGGTGCTGTTACTGTTGGGATTGTTATCTACTCTGGGAATGTATTGTCTCACTTCTTATAAAATTGATGTTTCTGTGGGAAGGTTCTTTCAGTATTTCTCTAAAAAATAATAGTTGCAAAACTCATTCAGCCAGTTCTAGCATGTTGTTGCATAAGCTAACCTCTGAGTTGAATATCAATGACCATCAACTATGCATTTAAACTAAAAGCATAGGCATCACTTGGCACCATGAGCATTGTCGATGGTGTTGGGGGTTTATGTTGATTTAGATGCATGCCCAGTATTGGAATTTGTGTTATACAGCAGCAGGGTAATCTGCTGATACTATAAGCTCAGCAATTTTATGTAAATTTAAATTTATTGGTTTCTAATATCTGTTTGTGGTGGGATTACTTGCATGTCATTACAGTAATTTCAAAATATTTCATGTTGATAGGGTTGTAAAACAGCATTTTCTGCAATAGAGATTCATTTGTTCATGATATTTGTTTGAATTAGGGATTCTTTACATGCTGATACAGTAGTTATCAAAAAGACCTATATGCATGCTCCATTGGCTCAAGGTCAAAATAATTTCATTAGTCCATAGTCCTATATTATTATGGTTTTGTCACAAGTACTATCAGCCAGGCATCAGCTGTAGTAGATTTAAGCTAATGCCTCTCAAAAGCAAAAGTTTGAATCTAGTATTCCTTTGATATATCTATAAAAAATTAAGGTTGTTTCCCTATGGTGTTTCATCTTACTGTAGAGGTGACAGATGAGAATCATCAGCCTCCTAATTTTGCTGAGGAAGATCCTCACCCAAGCAAACAGGATGAGGAGGCCAATTCAGGAATTTATGGCAAAGGTACTGTGGCTGGAAGCTCAAAAACCTGGGTAGCTTAATAAAGTATAGACTTAGAGATCCATAGAGGGGGAAAACAATAAGGAAGAGTCAACTCCAAAAACGGAGATTATTCCAAATTTACTTGTATTCACGTGTACCCATGTTTTTTGTTTTATTCTTTTTTTTTATTTAATAAATTAACAGTGTGCTGCAGATGATAGATGAGGTTTTTAGTACCAACCTTGTTAAAATCTTATTGTGATGCGTTTGTATTCACAGCTTCTTCAAGACTGCTGCAATCCGAGAAGCACACATTTGATTATGTTAATTTAGATTCTGTTTTTTCCCCATGTCTATCAATAGTCAACTTTTTAGTCAGTGTGTTACTAATTATCTGATATTTTTCTTTACAGAAAGAAATTGTTGAGAAGAAATTTAAAGAAAGAAAGTTTTGGAGACAAATTTGTAGTAACTCTCTGCTAACTCTGTTATCATCTGGCTCCATTTTATTCGGTGGAAAGTGTATCACGTTTGGGACATAGAATGATGGTTTTACTCATAGGAATGGTATGAGGTATCATCATTTTCGGTTAATAAAAAAAAATAAAATCAAATGACCAACTGGTAAAGTCATTCTATTATGTGGCAATCAATGATGGATAGAATTAAAATGTGATTTAAATGACTTGAATACTCTTCATCAGAAAAAAGAAGATAACTTTTCTTTGAACATTTTCTTAATTACTTGAGAATTGAGATAACCAAAAAATATGAGTATTCATTGTTTTATTTGTGAGAAAATTTTAAAATGCGTACAATATATTTTACATAAAATACTTCACACAAACTTTTTATAATGTTTTCTTTGTCGTATTTATGACACTAATTGTTTTCCAATAATTGTGTATAATGTTCTTTTCTTGGCAAAATAGGTAGATTGATGACCTACATTTCTTTTATTTTTCACACCGGTCATAGAAGTTTTTTTTTTTTTTTTTTTTTCCAGATTGATCCTACATGTTATATTCTATTTCCATGCTAACCCTTTCCGTCAATTTTGACCAAACACAGTCAGATCAAAAGTCACATGTTAGATTAACATGATAGTCGCGTCAAGTTAAAATTGACGATATTAGGTCTAAATTGACGAAAAGGACCAACATTAAAATAGAAACTAACATTAGGTTAAAATTGAAGATATTAAGATGAAATTGACGACAAATTTTTTTTTTTTTGAGTAGAGATATATTGTTGTATAAATAACACGTGATATAACTTAATGACTGAAGTGTGCATATATATATATATATATATATATATATATATATATATATATATCTCGCTCAGCTTAATGACCCAGTCAGACATGTTTTCTTGTGGTTTCTTCCTATGTGCCATGAAAAATGAGAATGTACTCTGCTATTGAATTGAACTAATAGGTTCAGTACTTCTAAATATAAATATAATTAACTTTTTGTTGTAAATGTTTTAACAAATTTTTTTTTTTTTACTGTGTTTAAGTATATTTCCATTCTATTAGTTCTCAAACCATATAAATATTATGGTGCATTTAACTAAATTAAAAAAATGATATATTTACTTTTTTTTATTTAATGACTAGATATATTTTAGAGTGAAGGTCGAAATTGCTCCCTGGAAAATTTTTGGGCCCACTTTTAGTTCCTAAAAAAATAAATTACCTATTTAGTCCCTTAAATTTTCAAACGTTAGGAACATTAGATTAAGTTTCGACATCTATTTACTTGTTTACGTGTCCCATTAACCATCTTACTTGTCCCGTTAGTGGTCCTGCGTGGCTTATAACAAATTTCATATGTGAAAAAAGAATAAAAAGTGAAAAACGTCCACAATTTTAAAATTCAAGTACCTGAAAATTATGAACCTTTTTCACTTTTCATCAAATTTTCAAGATTAAAATTCGTCATAGGCCATACAAAACCACTAATGGGTCAAATAGGATATTAATGCGACAAGTAGGCAAGGAAATGGATTTTGAAACTAAATTTAGGAACTAATGTATCCCACGTTTAAAAATTTGAATAATTAAATATGTAATTTATATTTTTCAGGGATTAAAATGGTACCAACATTTTCCAGGACCAATTTCGGAGTGTTTGACACAGTTACTACTTACCAAAGCAAAATTATTGGTTACTACTCCCACTACTGTTGTCGACAGGGAAGAGGTTAGGTGCATGAAATAAAATCATTAACACCTTCGTTGGTAGGTGGCTAAAACAAATACAAAGCATTTTATTTTTTTGTCACTTGCAACCACATCACATTCTTAATTTTCCCTTCAAAAGTAGCTGGCTGCTTCAGTTGTAACATTGTTAAACTGAAGCTAAAGTTCTGGTGGTGCAGAATTGCATGATTATCAATACAATAACGATGGCAGAAGTGGAAAACAAGCAGGTGATATTTAAAGAGTACATAGATGATGGACTTCCCAAAGAGACCGATTTGGAACTCAAAGTCAACAGAATTGAACTCAAGGCTCCCCCCAAAGGCTCAGCAGCACTTGTTGTCAAGAATCTTTATCTCTCTTGCGACCCTTACATGTGCCGTCGCATGAGAAATTTCCATGGATCTTATATTCACCCTTTTGTTCCTGGTCAGGTATGTATGTACTAGTAACTAAGAATAAATCTTGTTTGGGCACTTGTTTATTCAGTTCAACTAATAATAATGTTAAGGTAACTTTACAATAATCTTAGTAAGCCTTTTATTGTCAAAGTAATTTAGAGATTATTGAGTGTTTGGTTGGTTTTTGTATGAATGAATAAAATGGGTGAATGGCAATATTGTCAACTATGAGCTTATTAGGTGTAACTACATATGGTTTTAAAAAAAAAAAGTGATTTTTATTAGAGCACGTGTATATTTTGATGAAGGAAGGTCTTTGAAGGATTTGGGGTATCTAAAGTTATACACTCTGATGATCCAAATTTCAAGCCTGGTGATTTTATTTCCGGGATAACTGGTTGGGAAGAGTATAGCTTGATCCATAAAACTGAGCAGTTGAGAAAAATTCAGCCAGATGATGCTTTTCCTCTCTCCTTCCATGTGGGTCTTCTTGGTATGCCACTCTTACTCCTCTTGTTTAATATTATAGAGTCATACTTTTTTCTTTGTATTGGTTTCTGGGTTTCTGTTTAGGATTATTTTTCTGAATCCTGTTTCACAACTATATTGAAGAGATACAATTTTCAGTTCGGATTAGTTGTGACCTGAGTAAAACACCCACTTGAGTTGTGTTGAGATTTTTTTGAACTACTAGAACCAATGATTGTTTAGTTCAATCTATGCTTTTAAATCTAATAAAAATAGTAATGGATTTTTGACAGTAATCAAGTGTTTAATTTAAGTGCCGCTCCCTTCAGATTTTAAGTAGTTGAATTCAGGGTTTCTTTCAATCAAGTTGCTGAACGTTTTAGCCTTTCACTGATAAAATAGGATGGCACCATTTTGTGCTTTTTTTTCGGGGGGGATGGGAAGATTAAATTTCATTAATCTAAAACAAGAATATCCAAATGTGCGAGATTATAAATAGAGGCCATCTGAGCAAGTATTCATTCATGTAGCCCATTGATACAGGTTGGCTTAATTTTCCTTTAACATTCCCTGTTATGATCATACCAGATACCATGGAGGATTGTACAAAAAAGTTCTATCACATCCACTGAAGCTATACTCCATGGCCTGAAACCACTTTGACTTTCATTCACATCTAACTGCAAACCCAAAGGTGATGAGAACCACACCATTTGATCATGGCTACAATCTCATAAAGCGTGTTCTGTAGTTTCCTCTACCCCACACCACTGCAGTTGTGTCTGGTTTATGGGCAGCTTTGGAAGGCAAAACAATACTGTCTACCACTTGTTTGTTCCAATTCTTGAGATCCTGATCAATAGGATTTGAGACTCAATGAATTTTTGTTCACCCACCAAAAATTATTGATAGACTCAATGTGATAGCAAAGAGCCTTGGATAACAAAAAAGTCCCATTATGTAGGTCGGTATTGATTGAGCCGCTAATTTGATGAGGACCTCTTTCCCCACCTGAGACAGGCATCTTTCCTTCCACCCCTTGAGCTTCTTCCACGCCCAGTATTGGACGAAATCAAGTACCCATTGCTTGGATTTTACAACAAAAGTAGGGATACCTAGATATTTTGAATGACTCTCCACTACCTTTATCCCCCATCCATCCTTGAAAATCCATTTTCTGGTAGAAAGTATATTTTGGCTAAAGGAGAGTTCCGACTTGTCCAAATTAATCCGTTGGCCAGAAGAATGCTAGTAGCAGTCAAGAATACCACACACATCTAACTTCACTGTCAGTAGCTAAAATGAATAGAATGCTGTTGTCCACAAGAAAGAGGTGACTG
Organism: Echinosophora koreensis; assembly: GCA_035048595.1. Classification (NCBI taxonomy): domain Eukaryota; kingdom Viridiplantae; phylum Streptophyta; class Magnoliopsida; order Fabales; family Fabaceae; genus Echinosophora; species Echinosophora koreensis. Next base: position 2,588,952 of record JAPCYP010000046.1, read on the forward strand.
ATTTCTGGAGCCTCTCTAGCAATTTTAAGGTTATGGATATGTCTGTCCTGTTGGGCTTTGAGTAGGAGTCTTGAGAGTAGTTCCACACAAGATAAAAAGATAAGGTGATAGAGGATCACTTGCCTCAGAGTCTTTAGACCTCTAGCTGGTGTAAAGTTCTAGAAGCCGTTCCCATTGAGTAAGACAGAGTAAGATACAATACTAACACATTTCGCTATCGTGGTCATGACATTCAACCCGGTCATATATTACTTGGCACCTGTTTTTTCCTTCCTCATGTAATGAAATATATCGAAGGCAAAGAGTTCATTATCTGTAATGAATCTACCAGGCACAAAAGCAGTCAAGAAGGTGTCAAGAAAGGATGATAAAAGAATATCAAGCTTATTCACAATAGCTTTCATTACAATCTTAAAAATAACATTGCAAAGAGAAAATAGGTGTAAAATCTTTCGTATTTTGGCCTTTTAATCTTCAGAATTGAACAGATAACTGTATTATTTAAAGGTGCGGGGTCAGCATCATTCTTGAGAATATCAAGAACAATCAGTATGACGTTATTCTGTTAGACTGCTGAGGTAAGGAGGATAGGATAAAAATGTTAAACAATACTCACACAAAGAGGCTGCAAATAACAGAAAGACCTGTGAGAGGAGGAGAGGATTTTCACATGATTGGAGATAGAAAATGAGAGAGGAAGGAGTGTATATAAGAAAGGAATGAGGGCAGAGAGGAGATATGAGATAATTTTACTTATTGGGTGATTTTGGGTTGGCTGTAACAGGGAAATTCTTCTCTGATTTCAGTTGTGGAACCCTGTTATTTTCCTGCACTTTATCATTTCTGTAAGGATCAGAGCTCCATTTCCATTTACTTAATACAAATCTATTCAGTTTCTATCATATTCCCTACAACATGCCACATATTTTGGTAAAATAAAGCAAGCATATCGTCAGGTTTAGGCTTATACTATAGAAGGTTGCATTGATGTTGAGGGAATCTTTTAGATACTTTCTCAGATTTTATTTATTTATGTAAACTGAATAGGACAGGTGGATTGAAGTTTTCTTCTATGTGCAATTATCCATTTTATGACAGAATTGTTAAAACCTTGAATTTCTTCTTGCTGTGCAGGATTTATATTTTTCTTTTTTCTAATTTATGTATGGAAGTGGGGGTAAGACCTATTGAGGAAAATATGTTAGAATATCATCTTAGATGGTTTGACCATGTTAAAAGAAAGTTAATAGAAGCCCAAGTAAGAAGATTGAATAAGATGGATGATAACCCAGTAGTTAGAGGTTCAGGGAGTTGCAAAAAACTCAATTGAACTTAGATCAAAATGGCCTTTGAAGACTTGATTTATGACATGACACAATGATGTCATTTGATTCATGTAGCTGAGCCCGTCCAGTGGAAAAAATACTTTTCTTCTTCTTGTATCTACGAAAGTGGAACCCATTTTCCACTTTTTTTTTTTTTTGGATAAGCAAAAGAATTTCATTGATGAGAGCACTAGGTGTACTCAAACCATACAACAAAGAGAGAAATAGAGAAAATCTGCCAAATGAATTCGATTCTATACAATTGCAATCGATGGCACAATATAATAAATACACAGATTATAACAATACAGCAACCAGATAATTTGGCCCACCCTCATGAAGAAGAGATCTCGAACTTAAAAACTCGAAGCCACTGACAAAAAGCTACCTGCATAATTCACCAATTGAAAGTGTCTTGCATGGAATTAATTTCCAAACAGCAACCAGAGAAAGAGTCACAATTTCTGTCTCCACATTCTTTTACAATACTCCAAACAAGTTGCAGGATTAGTGTACCAATCCGTGTAAGAGAAGTGCACAGTTTTACCCGAGTAGAAACACCAATTCCAAGCTCTTATTCTAATTAAGTCAACCACCTTGTCAAACTCCAGCTTACTATTATTAAACAGAATTTCATTTCTATGAATCCATAACGACCATATTGTCGCGAACCAGATTTGCTGCCACCCTGAGTTAGAGAGGTGTTTAGCCAATAAACCAGCATGTTGAGTAAAATGTAGCTTCATGTTTACCGGAAGAACAACATCAATTCCTAGCCAATTATAAATGTGTAGCCAGACATTGTAAGAGAAAGGACAGGACAGCAGGAGATGTGCAGTATCCTCAGCTGCATTTTTACAAAAAGGACAAGACAAGGGAATGGGGTTAACAAGAATACCCCTCCTGATGAGATTTTTGGCAGTAGGAATTCTATCCTGATTTGCCCTCCAACAGAAAGCAACCAGTCTGAGAGGAGTGTTCTTATCCCAAAGTGACTTGTAAAAATTCTGCTCCAACAAAGGACCACCTGAGGTGATGACCCTATATGCTGTGTTTACCGTGTAGAAACCTGAACTATCGCCCATCCAAAGCCAAGAGTCATTAGTACTTTGGTTTAATGGTACAGAGAGTAAGGCTTGCATCAGGTTTTGCAACAGCTCAATCTCCCAATTAAAAAAATGCCCTGCGCCACTGCAGCCTCCAGTACCAGCTTCCATTGCTCCAAACACCTAGGTCATTGATCATAGCCTCCAAACACCAGCTTCCACTTGTATATCATGATATATCCAATTCACACATTTTGATCATAATTAATTCACCTTTCATTTCTGGTTTTGATTTTACAGGAATGCCAGGTTTTACTGCTTATGTAGGATTTTATGAGGTCTGCTCGCCGCTCAAAGGAGAATATGTTTTTATATCTGCAGCATCAGGTGCTGTAGGTCAGCTTGTTGGCCAACTTGCTAAGTTGCATGGGTGCTATGTGGTTGGAAGTGCTGGCTCAAAGGAAAAGGTCAGTTTCGCTTATTATTTATTGTATAAGGGACAAAAGAAATTTATCGAATAATAGACACACACAAAAATACTTGGAGTGGAATTTAGTTGAGTTGCTTATTGAATCTCTCATATTAGGTTGAAATTCTAAAGAATAAGCTTGGATTTGACAAAGCTTTTAACTACAAGGAAGAAGTAGACTTGGATGCAGCTCTAAAAAGGTGTGTCACAGCCTAATATACCTTTGAGTTGTTAACCGTTGTTTGAGAAATAAGGCTCTTTGTATAAGCATTAGTTTCTCACTTGTTATCCTTCATGGCTTCCCATAAAAACTTAGGACATCATTTTTCATGTCTCACATGACAGGTATTTTCCTCAAGGCATTGACATCTACTTTGATAATGTGGGCGGGGACATGCTTGATGCTGCACTCCTTAACATGAGGATTAATGGTAGGATTGGTATTTGTGGGATGGTGTCTCAACAAAGCCTATCTACTCCCAAAGGGATTCACAACTTAGCCAATCTCATTATAAGGCGCATCAGAATGCAGGGTTTCTTGCAAAGTGATTACTTGCACTTATACCCACGTTTTTTGGAACATGTTGCAAGTTACTACAAGCAAGGAAAGATTTTGTATGTTGAAGACATCAATGAAGGCTTGGAAAGTGCTCCAGCTGCTTTTGCTGGGCTTTTCCATGGCAAAAACGTCGGCAAGCAAGTCATTCGCGTTGCTGATGAATGAATTTTTTTTTTTGTCTACCAGAGGCTTTACTATGTTAAATTTTCTGGATGAACTTGAACTGTGGCATGGCTTGTACCTTTTTTCTACAGCAAAAACATTAGATTTTTCATTAGAATCATGTTATTTGTACAATAAATTTTGACAAATTTTTGGATGTGTTATAAAAATCACATTATGAATTATGAAATGCCCAGACATGGTCATTATAGGGAGATATATTAAAATAGTTTGATTAAATAAGAAATAAGAAAAATTATGGAGAAAATGAAATTGTACCAAAATATAATGAAATTATAATTTTATTAAAAAGAGTGAAGATAAACTTACAATGATATTGAATATGATTAAACTTTCATTCTCCTTGAAATACATAAGGACTTCCGAAAACTCAAAATACATGTGTTTACAAAAAAATTTAAAGCTATTCTTATACCAACCAAGCATTTGTGAATATGATGAATTAGCTTAATATTTCCTTAAAAGATGATACTTTTTATGTAAGAAATTCCTGATGATGAAGAGTTTTATTTCAAATTTATTAAGATTAGATTATTATTTGTAAACAGCCATACAAATAAAAATTCCAATATATGAATTTATACTCAGGTCAGGTGGATCAACTTGCTCAGGTGAATTTTTGTTCCATTATTTCCATCTCTAGCAGATAACAATCACAGCGCACAAAACAAACGATTGTAAGTGGCAACAATGTAAGCTGTGAAAGTGTACGAAGATCAACATGTTTATTATGCCTCCTCCAACAACCATAATATATAGATGAAATGAAAACCAATGTTGTATGAAGAACTATGTAATGATAGCTACTAGCTAGCAGGGTCGGACCTAAATAGAATTGAGAGTGTACCAATGCAGCTCCCGACTTTGAAATTTACCTCAAATTGTGAATTCCTAATCCAAGCTCTGATAAAGCTGCTACATGGGGGAAGACAGCCAAAGATATATATTAAAAAACCAAAGTAATGTCCAAAAAAGTTTACTAGCCCTCCTTAGTCATAGACTTGATCTCAGAGTCAGAGGCCACACTAACACAAACAAAAACCACCAATTACAAACTAACAATGAGTGTAACAAATATTATAGTTCCGTTTGAGAAATTTTACCTTACGAATTCAATTTTGTATTTTAGATTCAGAGACTGAAAATTAAGTTACCAGAAGCTCACTTGAATTTTGATTTTTATTGATGATTTATTGAATATAATGATTTATTGAATATTTAATATATATATATTTTTTAAAAAAGGGTAATTTCTTGAGAGAACGTGGGCTAATGGAAGATATCTATATTTCTATACTAATATGAATTAGAAATACCAGACATATACAAGTGACAAATAAAATAAGCTTAATTGCAGTTTTGGTCCCCTACTATTGGTCATGTGCAATTTTGGTCCATAAACATTTTTTCGTGCACATTTGGCCCCTATGTTTTCTTAATGTTGCAAATTTGGTCATTCTATTCAATGTTTGTCAAATTTTCAATGATCAATATAGTGGAACTACTCATCTAAGCATACAGTACCTCTTGTTGAGGTTCTGTCTCCTTTGTTTCTCCAATGATTTTCCCTCTCCTTTTCGGGACCTTTTTTTGTTTCACCACATGATCCTTTATCATAAAAGCTCAACAAGAGGTTCTATGTGCTTAGAGTAGTGGTTCCTCTATGTTGATCATTAGAAAAATTGACAAACATTAACAGAAGGATCAACTTTGCAACATCGAAAAAATAAGGGATCCAATGTGTAAGAAAAAAAGTTTAGAGACCAAAATTGCACATAACTAATAATAGAGTGACCAACACTGCAATTAAGTCAATAAAATATTATACATAAAAAATGTAAAACGAGTAAAAACATTAGAAATACGAGGAAACTGTGGATATAGATATATTGCCGAACCTGCACTTGTTGGGCCTAGGTTGGTAACTTGGATCCAGGATCTAAAATAAAATAAATAAGAACAGAAAACGAAAGTAAAGGATTTGTTGCAACCCTAGTTTTCGCCACTGCCCCCCATCCCCTCCGACCATCATCTCTGCGCCGCCCCCTCTCTCCATCTCTCGTCAGTCGTCCCTGCTCGTCGGCTCCACTCGAGTTCCTCTCCGGTAGTCGTCGTCGCGCGGCTCCTATCGAGTCCCTCCGCGAGCTCCGCCCTTCGCGTTCCCTCACCAGGTACTCTTCTTCTATTCCTCTTCTCTCATCTAATTCATTTGTTCAATCGAATCGGCCGAGATTTCTGTCTTAGAAGATTCTAGAAAATTTCACTCATTCGGATCCTTTTGGTATCGAATCGAATGGTGAGGTAGTAGTAAATTTTAGTTCTTAATATTTGATTGTACTTCAAAACACTCAAAATTCTCTTATTTTAATTTTTAATACTTGCAACTGTGATTAGTTTACATATATTTTTTGAGTCTCAACTGATTGCATTAGTTTTTCTTGAACTCGTGACTCTGAATCACTGGTACTGAAGAGTGTGATGTTGTTGCCAGCGACATATTGAAAAAGTTTTTTTTTTTTTTTTTCATGTCTTTCTTTTCAGATTTAGTCTGTGTTGCTCCTTTTCATGTTGAGGTGTCGGTGATGTTTGAGCTTTTTGTTTTCATTGCTTTAGGGTTTAGATAGGTATCTGACTATTTTTTATTCTCCATGCAGTTGGTTAGCAGGTATTCTGTTATTCTCCTTTGTTGACCAAGTTACACAACAAAATGGACGATTGGGGTAATGATTCTGCTTCATATGCATTTTTAACTGTCTTTTATTTTTAACTTTAGATACCGTCTTCAAAATTTTCTCCTCTCTTCTACCCCATTGTTACTCATCCTTCTCCTGTCTTTTATGTATTACAAAAAGTATGATAGTTGCTGCTAATTGATTTGTTAGGTTGGAGGATTGGAAAGCCTAACAAATTGCTAAGAAGTTATAATATTTTTCAATTGCTTCCTCTTACCTTTTATGATCACTTACATGTTTTTTCATTATGGCTTATGAGTGTGTTTTGGATTCTTGAAATCAGTAAAAAAATGGAAATTTAGAAACAAATTTGCTTGCTTGGAACTCATTATATATTGATTTACAAATCAATTTTGGTGTTTGGCACACAATAAAGATGAATTAAATTCATTGATTTAATAATTTTACTTTACTGCCTTTACTTAGAATAGTTAAAAGGCTAAACTAATAAGGACAAGAATGTCAATTCCGATATGAAAACTAAAATTAAGTCACATCAGCTCAAATCTAACCACGTTTGAGTAAATTTTCAAATTTAGTAAGTTACACAGCTAAAATCGGAAGATTTAACATCAAATAAATAAGTTCATGCTTTGTAACTTTACAAACAAAAGATCTCATTTATATATCAAACCAATTCTCAAATTTCGTGATTTCAATCACACTCTATGTATGAATCTGAAAGCCTATAAATATAATATAATAAAATTAATAATTCAATTGAAGTATACTATGTTTCTTCTATTGTATTTTGTATTGTTGTTAATCTGACAACTTTTTGTGTATTTGTTGCAGAGGAAGAGCAAATTGCACCTCTTGAAATTATATCAAAAGACCAACCTAAAAGTAAATGGGATGATGAAGATGTGGATGAAAATGATGTGAAGGAATCATGGGAGGATGAAGATGAGCCTGCTCCGGTATGAACAGTAACAATTATGTGCCTCAGGGGCATTGTTCAGTTACATGTGTATGCTTGTCTGTAATTTTTTTAAAAAGATGGACGTAACTCATTCATAGCTAGCCAATTACCTTCTAATTAGCTGATTACTTAGCATGCCCTTTTTACTACTACTGCAACGCCAATACAACCATTGTTGTTTTTAATCTTCTGAATTTTGTAGATTACAAAAATGTTGAAATTGCTATAGTTGTTGGTACATATTATGTATTTTTGCTTAAGTCTGCAATTATTTTTTTATCGCTGTTTTATCTGTGTTCCTTTAGAGGAAAATTGAAGGGGGAGGGCTCTTGTATATAAACATAAATGGTGTAAGTTGTTTAAGTTATATACTTCTAACAATTATTAGACTATTAGTACAATTAAATTTGAGTGTCATGATTGCTTTAAATAAAGTGATGCTGCATTTCTTGTAATTATAGTTTTGTAGTTTTTTCTTAGTTACTAATTGCCAGCTTTTTGCCAGGCACCTGCAGCACCTGCTTTAAAAACTACTGAAAAGGCTCCTAAAAAATCTTCTGAAAAAGCTACTGAAAAGAAGGGAAAGAAAGTAGAGCCAGTAAAGGAAGAAGCAGAACCATTGGATCCTGTGACTGAAAAACTTCGCCAACAAAGGTATATTGTTTTCCATCAAATTTGTTTACCCAGATGTTCCTTTTAGAATGTCTTGTTATAGGTACAGATATCGTAGATTATTAAACACTACACTAGAAGTAACAATGTGTAGGTTTGCCATGTATGTTGGTCAGGAAAATATGATCGTGTGCAGATTATAACAACTCCATAGCACTGAATCTTCTTGTTGTTAAGTTGCTTACATGTACTTTCTTATGATAACTTGGTGTTGGTTACATGACATGGTCCATCAATACCTTGTGTGTTGTTTAGCACAACTTCTCTTCGTTAGCACTAGATCTTCTTTGACTTCTTGAACATGTAGTACAGTGATTTTTAAGGTTTGCTTTTACTAGTCATGGTACTTACATGATGAGGTTTTTTTTTGTTGTTGGGGGAAACAACTATCACTAGACGTAGAAAAAAAGGTTGCGAAGGAGGGAAGATAATGGATTCCCAGAGCATGCATGATAGGGATTGAGACCTTCCATTTATACACGTCAAACCATTCCTTTTTAAACCAAAGGTTTTGTAGTATAGAAAATGTAGCATATCATAGAACTTTGCCTTCATTACTGCTGATATTAGAACATACTCCAAGAAGCCTGATCCAGGTTTATGGTTTGGAAAGTGTTGAGTGATGTGATAGGCATATTCATTCTCTATTCTTCATTGCAATTAAATTTGATGTTTAAATAATGACATTAATAAATGTCTTTACTAAATTATGTTTGTTATAGCTCTGAATGACTACATTTAAAAGAAGCAGATTGATAATTTAGAAAAGGCAGCTCTTGGCAGCTTACTTTTGTTTCTTATTTAATTTGCTCTCTTAATCACAGATTGATTGAAGAGGCAGACTTCAAGTCCACCAAGGAATTGTTTGGCGGGGCACATGAAGAAAAGAACATTGATACTTTTATACCGAAATCTGAGAGTGATTTCTTGGAGTATGCTGAGCTCATCTCACACAGGCTTAGGGTGTTTGAGGTGAGTTAGATACATGTGCTTCTCCCTTAAATATTTGTTGAATGGGCATATCCTAATTTTCTTATTGATGAATGCAGAAAAGTTATCATTATATGGGTTTACTAAAGGCAGTAATGAGATTATCAATGACTTCTTTGAAAGGAGCAGATGCAAAAGATATTGCATCTTCGATAACTGCCATTGCAAATGAAAAGATTAAAGCTGAGAAAGAAGCCAATGCTGGTAAAAAGAAGACAGGTAAAATTCGTTGATGATTAAGATCCTATGTTTCTTTTATATCTGCGTTTATTTCCTCTCTTTCTTTTCTTTTTTCTTGGGTGTTTTCAAGGATTTTGTTGTGTCTGTAGGTGGCAAGAAAAAGCAACTTAACGTTGACAAACCTGATGAGGATTTTGTTGCTGCTGATCGATATGATGCTCTTGATGATTTTGATTTCATGTGAAAATTTTGGTTCAGTTCCATTCAGATTCAGTCATGGGATTCAACTATTTCGACATCAGAAGTTGGGACAAGACCCTTCGGCATACATTTTGTTCAGAATTGATGAGTGCTGTCCTGTAATCTCTAATAAAGAGTTTGCATCAGTGTCTTTTATATATCATTGTCAATTTTGTCACCATGATTACATTGTCATCTGTTTACATATACTTGGACATTAGATTTTCGCTAGATGATTTATATAAGTTAAAAGTTTGAAAACAAAATAGCAACATTCGACATTACTTTTACCTTCGGTGAACTAATGTACTTGGATTGTAAGAATGGAGTTGGATTGTAAGAATGAAAGCTACTCTGGTAATGGAATACATAAAGGGTGTACCCGTCCAAAAAACCTGAGTGAGAAAGGTAGAAAGCAATAATGGAGTGGCCATATTGATTCAACTGGTCCTTTAGTTGCTTGGGAGAGCAGTTTTTTTTTTTAATTCTTTTAATTTGGTGTTAGGAGAAAAAAGGGTAGGGATGCAAGTAGGAGAAGGGGATGCAAATGTACTCTTATTCTACAGAAAAATAGTATTATAGAATAAAAAATAGTTTTTTGTTTGGAATGATCATAAAAAAAAAAAAAGGTTTCTGTTTGGATTTGAAAAAAAAAAAGCCAACAAATGTCTTTCTTGCATGGGACAACATACTTTCACTACTATTTCACTCAATAACTCTTTGATCATACCTTCACTGCAAATTTTACTTAATAATAACTATTCATTTATTGCCTCTATCTGAAGCTTCGCATATCAAGTGCAAACATCGTGTCGTACAAATACATATTTGTCAAGTAGAATGAGATTTACTGAAATCTGTACAACATTTGGATGTGCCAACAAATAATCAATAGTGTAGTCCAGGTCAGAAAATATTTTAGATATATTATTGCTATTTAAAATGATTTTCATATTGATAGTAAAATGTACAAAGAATTTAGAAGAATTTTTGCATGGTAAACAATTATTCGAAGTTATTTTTATTTTGTTTTATTGGTATGCTTTATACCAACATGATGTGACACAGTTGGTAGATAACTGGACTCCTTAAGCATGTGGTCAGGGGTTCGATTCCTGGCTCATGTGTATGAAAGAATATTTGTTGGAAGAGGTCAATCCTTTAAATGGATCTCAGTACCTCGAGGGATTAGTCTCTGGCTCTCAGCCGGAGGATACCTGGGTTTACCAAAAAAAAAAAAAAATTGGTATGCTTTATTACTTTTTAAACATAAAAATTAACAATATAAAGTTATTTTGATTGTGGTACTGTGAAATGCAAAATGCTCTTGAGATTCAATCACAATTTTGGTCTTCCAATTAAAACAGTCTTGAAGATGTCAATATCAATAGTGGTAACTAAAAAATTGTTTATATTTTGATTTTATTTTAACTTGCAGTATAAATTTTATTTATGTTTATATTTATTTATAAATTATATATTTTTTTGGGTACACTATAACATGATATTATTACTGTAATGCTATATATGTGTTTAAACTAACTAATCAAACATTACCATAACTATGGCCTTTAAAAATCACAAAAATCAACTATCAAACATACACGTCATATACAAGTGACAAAAATATATTATATACCAACAATAAAATTCACACAAGTAAAAGAAATAGAAATGCAGACAATCATTGATTATATACAAGTGGCAAATGAAATATTATACACAAAAGATATGGATAAAAACTAGTAAAAGCATTGATGTGTCTGTCTTGCCGCTAGTAATAATAATGGAAATGAAATGAGAAGGGGTGGAAGAAGAAGAGGGCATAGACAGAGTCAAAGGCGGAGAACGGAAATTATTGAATATTCATGAATTACAACCACCATTTGCTCCTTTTTTTTTTAATTATTATTACATTCGACACTTTTTTATAAATTATATTGGAGTTTTTTTAAAATATAAAATAAATTCTCTCATCATTATATTTATTAATTTTTAACAATTATATTATTATTAGAGTTTAATTTGATATACAAGGTTAATGTAAATGTTCCAAAAAAAAAAAAAAGTTAATGTAAATGTAAATGTTTTTTATGTTGTCAATCAATCAAAATTATATATGTCCAACTTTTAAGATAATTATGATAAGAGTAAAAAATATTAATAACATGTCTTTAGGATTGGCTTACAAGTTATAATGTAAAAATCTTTATAGTGCATACAATTAAATCCTTATTACTTACTCTATTTATAACATAAAATTCAATGAAAATTGGTGTGGTTTCGTTATTATTATTATTTTTTTTTGGCACCAAGGATATCCCTAGTCAATAATTAGAAACTAATCCCTTTTCAAACGTAGAGATCATAAAGGTGGGTTTTGTTTAACAAAGCATTTTTCATTCACACTACATGAATCGAACCCCTGACATCATATTTAAGGAACTCAGCTATCTACCAACTATGATAGGCGTTATTGATAGACAGCAGGGTTTCTTAAATCTTAAGTATGATGTCAAGGGATAATTAAATTAAAATAAACATAAGATAATGTACTATGCTTTTCAAAAATAGATAATGATGTTGGATCAATAATTGAGAAGACCAATTCAATCTCTTCCCTCCTGGGCCTATATAAGGAAGACTCTTCACTGGGCAGAGGCATCAGGAGAAATTTCAGGTTCTCATGTGTTAAAAATTGTTTCTAAAAATCTTGTAAACAAGTTGTATTCAAAGCTCTTTCCTTTTACCAGAATTTTTGGTATTTTAAGAAGTGAGAACTTTCTTCACTATTTTGCCTCATTGTAAGTTTTCAGTATTTCTTCTTTCTAACTTGTTACTATCATATTTCTTCAATAGATTTCATTATAATCACTCTTCTTTTCCATTATTTTGTCAAACTATTTTATATTCTAACTATAATAGTCCTGATAAATCTAAATCAACATTAAAAATGGATAATCTATTAAAGACTAAGGAGGAGTGAGTTCACTAGGAGAGGAGTAAAAATAAAAAAGCAGTTATTCCTTGTACTTCTACTCCCAAAGGGATTCACAACTTAGCCAATCTCATTATAAGGCGCATCAGAATGCAGGGTTTCTTGCAAAGTGATTACTTGCACTTATACCCACGTTTTTTGGAACATGTTGCAAGTTACTACAAGCAAGGAAAGATTTTGTATGTTGAAGACATCAATGAAGCTGCTTTTGCTGGGCTTTTCCATGGCAAAAACGTTGGCAAGCAAGTCATTCACGTTTCCGAGGAATGAGTTTTTTTTTGTCTACCAGAGGCTTACTATGTTAAATTTTCTGGATGAACTTGAACTGCTGCATGGCTTTACTTTATAACCATGTACCTTTTTCTACACCAAAAGCATTAGAATTTCACTAGAATCATGTTATTTGTACAATAAATTTTGACAAAATTTTGAATGTGTTATAAAAATCACATTATGAATTATGAATTGCCCAAACATGCTCATTATAGGTAGATATATTAAAATAGTTTGATTAAATAAGAAATAAGAAAATTTATGGAGAAAATGAAATTGTACCAAAATATAATGAAATTATAATTTTATTAATTTAGAAGTAATTTTGAAACTTACAATGATATTGTATATGATTAAACTTTCATTCTCCTTGAAATACAGAAGTACACGTGTTTACAAAAGATTTTAAAGCTATTCTTAACACATGAGAATCTAAATTTCTCTCTAATTTCTTCTGAACCTTTTGCCTAATGCGGAGCCTTCCTTGTATTTCTGAATGATTCTTCAGCATTATTGATCTGACACCATTGTTTTCCTTTTGAAAATTGTCACGTGATTGAATTATTTGCACTTTTGAAAAAGCATGCCCTTCAGTTTCTTCATAGTGGTCCTTTGGTTACTGTTGGACTTCATGCATGTCCTTGAATCACTAATGATCTTTGAATTATTGTCCTTTCTCTTGCTTTATTCAAATTGAGACTGTTGGAGCCTACTTCATCATTGTCTTGTGAATTGTCAGCTAATGAGGCAGACATTGCCTGTTGTAATCTCTTGTAAAATTCCTGTTTGAGAGGTGCTTCATGGTTGTGGCTAATTGGGCCACAATCTTTGATTGTTGATCAAGAAATAAAGCTTCTTGATTATCTGATTCAAATGTCTTATATTTCAGATGTTGGGGTTGAAACCAATCTTGAATTGTTTTTGGTTTAGATGATGACTAGGATTGAATTTGGTCACCTAAATAGATGACATCTGATTGAGGACCCAATTTTGTCAATCTGGAGGGAAAATATTTTGAGCAACTTGTAGTGGAGAATCTGTCTTCCACTCATTTTCCATTATGCAGACTGATATAGAGTCAGGTTTTTCTTTACACAATCAGTTGATAATGCTGGTCAGGAGGATGAAGTGGGGTTTGGAGATTTGGTAAGGGTATTTATGAGGCATAGTATAGAGGCATATTTATTTTGAGCAGGAAAAAAATGGACTTTGTTGACTCTCTCTCTCTTTTGGAGCAGAAGGTCATTGGGATATTGGGGTTGGTGAAACATATTGTACTATTGGACTGGTCAAGCGAATGTTGATCTTGCAACATATTGAATAAAGGGTCTTTGAGATATTGAAGCTGGTGAGTCATATTGAGCTAGTGATTGTTGTGATGTTGAGCTTGAGGCTCCCATTGGAGGTAATGTTGATCTTGCAAGTTGCAACATATTGAATAAGGTCTTTGAGTTCTTGAAGCTGGCGAGTCATATTGAGCTGATGATTGTTGTGATATTGAGCTTGATGTTGAACTTGAGGCTCCCACTGGAGACCCATATTGATCTTTACTCTTTTTTTTTTTTTCTCTGGCTAGGAAGTCAGGAAGATAATTTTGTTCTCCTTTGATGTATTGAATATCAAAATCAAAGCAAGATAGTAAAAAATGTCATGTGACAAAGCTATGCTTTAAAACTAGACTTTTTACATCTTTCTGTAAAACACTTGAAGCTGTTTTACAATCAGTTTTGACTTTTGAGTAAAAAATTTATATTGAATAAATCATCGTGGAATTTTTCAATGCATAAAACATTTGACAATTTTCTTTTTTTGATAGCTCTATAATTGAGCTAGAGGGTCAGTTTTGGCACAAGCCTTGTGACCTGAAGGTTTAAGTAACAGGTTATTGGTTGTTCTTTCGGTCATGTTATTTCTTGTAGTTATTGTAAAAATTCTTGTTTGTTGTCATATTCTTGCATTTTATCATTTATCTCTATAAGAATAGAGATTTGATCTTTAGTGATTATATATATATATATATATATAAATATATATATATATTTACACATTTAGAGATTGAACTAGTTTTAGTAGAATTGGCTTGCAAGCCATTCAAAATCACTACTCTCTGAATCTGAAGAATATTGATCTTTTGGCTTTACAGTTTCCTCCATAATGATCACTCTTCCACATTTGGAACATACTACGTTCCCTCTAGTTTTTTTCTTTTTTGCTCTAATTGCTTTGTCAGGCTTGCTTGTTTTAGGTTTAGGTTGTTGATCTTGGTGATGAGCATAGGATTTTCCAAAATTTCTGTTTTGAACATAAGGTTTACTCTTCTTTACCCTAGATTTTTGGCTAGGAGCTTTAATTTCTTCCATTTCCAATTGTTTGCAGAAAGTTCTTATATCTTTCCTAAATTGAGGATTATTTCTTATTTCATTTTGTATCTTAAAATCAAGACGTAATTTTGTTTCTGTTTTTTTAACAAAACAAGATAAATGACCATAGGTAAGAAGATCATAGGGTATTGAGCCATTAAATTGTTCCCTAATGTTTTCTTTTACCTTTTCAGCAAAGAATTCTGGTAATCCAGCAATAAATTTTTCTTTCCAGAAATAAACTCCACAATCACTTCTTTGATAGACTCTTGACAAAAACATGTCTTTGTACCATCTAAAATCACTTATAGTGGGACAATTTAGATTCATTAATTCAAAGCTGTTTCTTTCATATACGACATCTCTTTCATACTGAACATCAGGATAAGTCAGTTTTGGGTGAAAATTTTTTGCAGTGGGAAGAGGTCCTTTGTTAAATCTAGGGTTCTGGATTTCCAATGTTTCTGCTTCAGATTGTTCTATTTTTGTTTGATTATTAATAGTGGACTTTGACAATTTTCCATTACTTATGGCTAATTCCTCTAATCTTCTATTTATTTCTTCCAAAATAGAAACATTTTTTGATTGTAGTTGAGTAGTATTGGAGGAACTAGCAGTAGAAGAAGTGCAAGGAATAACTGCTTTTTTATTTTTACTCCTAGTGAACTCACTCCTGTTAGTCTTTAATAGACTATCCATTTTTAATGTTGATCTAGATTTATCGGGACTATTATAGGTAGAATATAAAATAGTTTGACAAAATAAAAGAAAGCAAAATAATGGAAAAGAAGAGTGATTATAATGAAAACTATTGAAGAAATATGATATAGTAACAAGTTACAAAGAAGAAATACTGAACACTTACAATGAGGCAAAATAGTGAAGAAAATTCTCACTTCTTGAAATACCAAAATTTCTGGAAAAAGGAAAGAGCTTTGAATACAGCTTGTTTACAAGATTTTTTTAGAAACTATTTTTAACACATGAGATGAGAACCTGAAATTTCTCTTGATGCCTCTGCCTAGTGAAGAGTCTTCCTTATATAGGCCCAGGAGGGAAGAGATTGAATTGGTCTTCTCAATTTATTTTTTGAAAAGCATAGTACATCATGGCTCCCACTATGAGCTGTCAGCATTGTTGGTCTGTGAGATTCCTTTTCTTTCGAATTATTGAATCACAGGGTATATCACTGCTCCTCTATGTTGCATCATAAAAAATGTAAATACACTGCAATATTATTGACATTTAGTAACATATGAAAAATGTTATTAAATTATCAAAAAAATGTTACTATTTACATTAGTAACATTTCCACAAGTGTTATATCTAAACCATGTTACTAAAAGATTTTAGTAATAATTTAACACATCATTAACAACATTTAAAAAATGTTATTAATTTACCCTTTTATAACATTTTATAAATGTTACTAATTTACCATTTTTTTGTAACATTTCAAAAATATTACTAATTACTTTTTTTGTAACATTTTATTAAAATGTTACTAATTACCTACCTTTTTGTGACATTTAAAAAATGTTACTAATTACTTTATTTTTGCAACATTAAAAAAATGTTACTATTATCTTTTGTAACATTTTAAAGATGTTATTCACTCTGAATCTTTACTTTAGATGATTATAACTGTCACGACCCAAAACCTAAGCCGTGACCGGCGCACAGGCTTACAATCCTAGCCTGGCAAGCCTATCAATTTAGAACATATTTGATAGAGATCTAGAAAATTTTACAAAAATTTTGACAGAGTCTCCTCTGTAATTCCAACATCCCAAAACAAAAACACCTGCTGAAATATTCATATTTTCATTTCAGAAGTTCAGTCATACAAAATACACCAAGTTTGGTATCTCAGACCATTAATACAGCTCAAAAGAATGTATTACTAGTTCCCTATAGCTGCAGAGTGTAAACTGTGTCAAAATACATCAAGGCCTTCAACAAAAAAAAATGTGGCCTACCAAAAAGAGCAACACTGCCTTAACAATCTTGACCTGTCAGCAGCTAACTACTCAGCTGCCTGGAAATCTGTATAGAAAAATAAGAAGGGCGAGTCACACAGACTCAGTGAGGGCATAACAACCATCATGAACTAGAAGGGAAACATACTAACGCACGAATAGTTATCCTTTCAAACTTTATACCAAACATACTGGAGATGGTTACAATAAAAATCAAACAACTTCCATGAAGTGTATATACATGTATATAAAAATCCTTACACTTGCAAATTCAACACATAACAAATAATAACATTTATAATACTCATTCTGGTTAAAGAGATAAAAATGGAAATAACGAGTAAAGTAATTTTTAAAAAAATTTAATCACAATGGGGTCACACATGAGAGAACCATAAAATATAAGGTGGCTCCATCTCGTTGATAGCCCTCTCCTCCTAAGGGTGGCCTTTCCCTTAGGGGCGGCTCCATCTAACGGATAGCCCTTTCCTCAATCAAGTCACATGAATCATATCTCATCGGGGGCGGCTCCATCTCGTTGATAGCCCTCTTCGTGCACTGGCGGCTCCATCTAACGGATAGCCCTCTCCTCCCGGAATAATATAACTAGGTGCACCTAGACCGTTACCCCCGCTAACGGTTACGGGATTCTAACATGGATTCCCCAAATTAAAATTCTCAAATCATTTCATTTATCCAGCTCTTCAAAAATAAAAAAAATCACATTATCATATTTCAAGTTTGTCTGCTATCAAATAATTGCTCTTTACAACTCTCAGGTATCATCAAAATCATTTAATGAGAAACCACAACCTTAACAATATTTAGGAATGATTAAAATGAACACCAAAGGCATGTTTCCCCAAATATAGTAGTAAAAGTAATTTTAACATAACAAGTTAAATTAAAATAATGAGTATAAAATATCTAAAATATGTCACAGTGATTATCATCCACTCACAGATATGGGAAGACATCAAATCTACACCCAACAACTCCAAGGGAAGCAACAGGTGCTAACTGACAGATCTCTGAGAGCCTAAATGCACAACTTCATGGGGTAGGTACCTTAGTTTCTCCAGAGAGCTCCACCCCTAACCCAAAAAAATCACCACAACTTAGTTCCCAAAAATCAAAGAGGTAGAGCTTAAAGATTTATACAATAAACTTACAATGTTGCTTGAGATTGGAAGGAAAATGAAGCAAAAAGGAAGAAGAAAAAGAGCCAAGGGAGAGGGAGAGACGTCAGAGAGGAAGAAGGGGAAAAAAAATGGGGGTGGGGGAAGCTTCTCGATGACCCCCCCTATTTGATCCCATTTTCATTTTTTTTTTAAATGAAACGGTGCGTTTCAATATTCTCCCCTTAAGAAAATTCGTCCTCGATTTTTTTTTTTTTTAAAGTAGTTACTAACCTTCTTGAGTTTCAAACAAGTGAGGATACTTTTCACGCATTATTGATTCGGGTTCCCAAGTCGTTTCTTCACCAGATGGCCCTCGCCAAACAACTTTTACTGACGCAATATCCTTAGATCGTAATCGCTTCACTCGCTTATCTATGATAGCCACAGGCTGCTCTGTGTAAGACAAATGTTCATCTAACTGTACGTCTTCATGGTGAATTATATGAGAAGGATCATATAAATATTTCCGAAGCATAGATACATGAAAAACTGGGTGAACTCCTGATAGATCTGGAGGAAGAGCCAAACGATAAGCTACGGGTCCAACTTTATCCAAAATCTCAAATGGCCCAATGAATCTAGGACTTAACTTGCCCTTCTTACCAAACCTCAACACTCCCTTCATTGGAGAAACGCGTAAAAACACATGATCACCAACTACAAACTCTAAAGGGCGTTGCCTTCGATCAGAATAAGACTTTTGTCTACTTTGAGCTGTAACTAAACGGTCTCGGATCAACTTAACCTTCTCAAGTGCATCCTGAATTAGATCTGGGCCCACTAGTTTAGCTTCTCCAACTTCAAACCAGCCTATTGGCGACCTACATCGCCTACCATACAAAGCCTCAAATGGTGCCATCTGAATGCTAGACTGATAACTGTTATTGTATGCAAACTCCATCAAAGGCAAATATTGATCCCAACTCCCACCAAGATCTAAAACACAAGCGCGAAGCATATCTTCTAATATTTGTATAGTTCTCTCAGATTGGCCGTCAGTTTGAGGATGGAAGGCCGTACAAAGATTCAAACGAGTTCCCAAAGCAGTTTGAGCAGACTTAGTTAACCGATCTATAATCACCCACACAGAGTCATAACCTTTTGAGGTTCGAGGCAAGCCTGTCACAAAATCCATAGCAATACCTTCCCACTTCCACTCAGGTATCTCAATAGATTGCAGCAATCCTGCTGGTTTTTGGTGCTCAGCCTTCACTTGTTGACACACTAAGCACTTAGAAACAAATTCCGCTACATCTTTCTTCATTCCTTCCCACTAATAAAACTTTCGCAAATCTTGATACATCTTATTAGAACCAGGGTGAATAGTATAAGAAGAATGATGAGCTTCCTCTAAGATTTTATTTCTTAAGTCATCCACATTAGGCACACATAAACGAGCTCCAAGCCGCAGAACACCCTCAGAATTGACCGAGAACTCTGAAACTCCACCATTTTTAACATTTTCTACCATTTTCACCAGTTGTGAGTCCTGACCTTGAGCTTTCTTAATGTCATCAACCAATATAGAACGAATTTGTACATGAGCCAACCATGAACTCAGATGAGTAATTTCAAATTGTATACCACTTTCAACAAATTCTTGGAATTCTTTAACAATAGGCCTTTTTACCTCTGCTATGTGAGCAAGACTACCCATGGACTTTCTACTTAAAGCATCAGCAACCACATTCGCTTTGCCTGGATGATATAAGATTGTACAATTATAGTCCTTCAGAAGCTCCATCCACCGCCTTTGTCTTAAATTCAAATCCCGCTGCTGGAAAATATATTTAAGGCTCTTGTGATCAGTATAAATCTCACAACTCTCGCCATAAAGATAATGCCTCCAAATCTTCAAAGCAAAAACTACTGCTGCCATTTCTAAATCATGTGTGGGATAGTTTTGTTCATGCCTCTTGAGTTGCCTAGATGCATAGGCAATGACTTTGCCATGCTGCATAAGCACACAACCAAGACCCACTCTAGAAGCATCACAATAAACTGCATAACCTCCACCACTCGAAGGTAAAGCTAAAACTGGTGCCGAAGTCAAGCAATCCTTCAATTTCTGAAAACTCTCCTCACATGCATCACTCCACTGAAACTCTACTTTCTTCTGAGTCAGCCTAGTCAATGGAGAAGCGAGTTTAGAGAAATCCTTCACAAAACGACGATAATAACCAGCCAAGCCAAGGAAACTTCTAATCTCTTTCACTGTAGTGGGTCTAGGCCAATTTTGCACTGCTTCCACCTTTCCTGGATCAACGCTTATCCCATCTTTGGACACAATATGCCCTAGGAAGGCCACACTATCCAACCAAAACTCACATTTGGAGAACTTAGCATATAACTGCTTCTCCCTTAAGGTTTGCAAAACCAACCTTAAGTGTTGTTCATGCTCCTCTTTACTCTTGGAATAAACTAGAATATCCTCAATAAACACAATCACAAAATGATCCAAAAATGGTTTAAAAACCCGGTTCATCAAATCCATAAAAGCTGCTGGGGCATTAGTGAGTCCAAAAGACATAACCAAAAATTCATAGTGCCCGTAGCGAGTCCGGAAAGCTGTCTTTGGAATGCCTTCCTTCTTAATCTTCAACTGGTGATACCCAGATCGCAAATCAATCTTAGAAAAACATTGGGATCCCTGCAGCTGATCAAACAACTCATCTATCCAAGGTAAGGGATATTTATTCTTCACTGTCACCTTATTCAACTGTCTATAGTCCACACATAATCGCATAGATCCATCCTTCTTCTTTACAAACAAAACTAGTGCTCCCCAAGGAGAAGAACTTGGGCGAATAAAGCCCTTATCAAGAAGATCTTGCAACTGCTCCCTCAACTCCTTAAGTTCTGTTGGAGCCATACGATAAGGAGGTATAGAGATTGGTTGAGTGCCAGGAATTAAGTCTATAGAAAACTCTATCTCCCTATCGGGTGGTAAACCAGGAAGGTCTTCAGGAAAAACATCAGGGAATTCACACACTACCTGGATTTCTTCTAATTTCACTTCAGCTGCTTGTGTATCTCTTACAAAAGCTAAATATCCTTCACACCCTTTTCTTAGTAACCTGCTAGCTCCCAAAGCTGATATTATATTATGTGGTACTGAAGTCCGCTCTCCCTGAAATGAAAAGGCTAATTCTCCTGGTAATTCAAATTTTACTACCTTGTTATAACAATCCAAGATAGCATAATGTGCAGCTAGCCAATCCATGCCCAAAATCACATCAAAATCAATCATATCCAAAGCAATCAGATCTGCCCAAAATTCTCGGCCCTCTATAGATACCTCACAAGAACGGTATACAGTATCAGCTAACAAAAATTCTCCTAGAGGTGTAGCCACAACCAAAGTATCATCTAGACGGGAAGAACATACACCCAACCGAGAAGCAAACAACAAGGAAACAAAAGAGTGTGTAGCTCCAGGATCAAATAAGACACGAGCATCTTGGGAACATACAGAAAGTATACCTGTAAGACTGCATTGGATGCCTGAGCATCCTGGCGTGTCAAAGCAAAAACACGAGCTTGCCCTCTCCCTGCCTGTCCCTGACCTCTGCCGCCAGATCCTCTACCACCCTGCTGTGCTGCTTCAGAACCTCCACCAAAAGAACTCCCAAATTGCCTTGCTGGTGCTGCAGGAGCTTGAGAAGATGCTAAAGCTACTCCTGCTGGTATCGATCCATGACTGGCTGATGGCTGTGTCGTAACTACAGGACAATCCTTCTTAATGTGACCCGCCTGACCACAATGATAGCAAACTCTATCTCCAAAACAAACCCCATAGTGAAATCTCCCGCAAGTATGACAACGCATCTGAGCAATACTATATCGTGATGATCCCAAAGCGTGATATGATCTACGACTCTGCACTGAACCAGAAGACTGCACACTAGAACCACTCCTCTGTGTTACTCCCCTCTCCTGCCCCTGATGATCGGGCATAAATCCACTACTACCACCAGGATGACTACTCTGTGATCCTCCAAGTCGCTGTTTCTTACGAGAGTCTCGCACAATACTTCCTTTTTAGTGTGCAGAAAGATAAGGGAAGTATTGTGCGAGACTCTCGTAAGAAACAACGACTTGGAGGATCACAGAGTAGTCATCCTGGTGGTAGTAGTGGATTTATGCCCGATCATCAGGGGCAGCAGAGGGGAGTAACACAGAGGAGTGGTTCTAGTGTGCAGTCTTCTGGTTCAGTGCAGAGTCGTAGATCAGATCACGCTTTGGGATCATCACGATATAGTATTGCTTAGATGCGTTGTCATACTTGTGGGAGATTTCACTATGGGGTTTGTTTTGGAGATAGAGTTTGCTATCATTGTGGTCAGGCGGGTCACATTAAGAAGGATTGTCCTGTAGTTACGACACAGCCATCAGCCAGTCATGGATCGATACCAGCAGGAGTAGCTTTAGCATCTTCTCAAGCTCCTGCAGCACCAGCAAGACAATTTGGGAGTTCTTTTGGTAGAGGTTCTGGAGCAGCACAGCAGGGTGGTAGAGGATCTGGCGGCAGAGGTCAGGGACAGGCAGGGAGAGGGCAAGCTCGTGTTTTTGCTTTGACACGCCAGGATGCTCAGGCATCCAATGCAGTCGTTACAGGTATACTTTCTGTATGTTCCCAAGATGCTCGTGTCTTATTTGATCCTGGAGCTACACACTCTTTTGTGTCCTTGTTGTTTGCTTCTCGGTTGGGTGTATGTTCTTCCCGTCTAGATGATACTTTGGTTGTGGCTACACCTCTAGGAGAATTTTTGTTAGCTGATACTGTATACCGTTCTTGTGAGGTATCTATAGAGGGTCGAGAATTTTGGGCAGATCTGATTGCTTTGGATATGATTGATTTTGATGTGATTTTGGGCATGGATTGGCTAGCTGCATATTATGCTATCTTGGATTGTTATAACAAGGTAGTAAAATATGAATTACCAGGAGAATTAGCCTTTTCATTTCAGGGAGAGCGGACTTCGGTACCACATAATATAATCTCAGCTTTGGGAGCTAGCAGGTTACTAAGAAGAGGGTGTGAAGGATATTTAGCTTTTGTAAGAGATACACAAGCAGCTGAAGTGAAATTAGAAGAAATCCCGGTAGTGTGTGAATTCCCTGATGTTTTTCCTGAAGACCTTCCTGGTTTACCACCCGATAGGGAGATAGAGTTTTCTATAGACTTAATTCCTGGCACTCAACCAATCTCTATACCTCCTTATCGTATGGCTCCAGCAGAACTTAAGGAGTTGATGGAGCAGTTGCAAGATCTTCTTGATAAGGGCTTTATTCGCCCAAGTTCTTCTCCTTGGGGAGCACTAGTTTTGTTTATAAAGAAGAAGGATGGATCTATGCGATTATGTGTGGACTATAGACAGTTGAATAAGGTGACAGTGAAGAATAAATATCCCTTACCTTGGATAGATGAGTTGTTTGATCAGCTGCAGGGATCCCAATGTTTTTCTAAGATTGATTTGCGATCTGGGTATCACCAGTTGAAGATTAAGAAGGAAGGCATTCCAAAGACAGCTTTCCGGACTCGCTACGGGCACTATGAATTTTTGGTTATGTCTTTTGGACTCACTAATGCCCCAGCAGCTTTTATGGATTTGATGAACCGGGTTTTTAAACCATTTTTGGATCATTTTGTGATTGTGTTTATTGAGGATATTCTAGTTTATTCCAAGAGTAAAGAGGAGCATGAACAACACTTAAGGTTGGTTTTGCAAACCTTAAGGGAGAAGCAGTTATATGCTAAGTTCTCCAAATGTGAGTTTTGGTTGGATAGTGTGGCCTTCCTAGGGCATATTGTGTCCAAAGATGGGATAAGCGTTGATCCAGGAAAGGTGGAAGCAGTGCAAAATTGGCCTAGACCCACTACAGTGAAAGAGATTAGAAGTTTCCTTGGCTTGGCTGGTTATTATCGTCGTTTTGTGAAGGATTTCTCTAAACTCGCTTCTCCATTGACTAGGCTGACTAAGAAGAAAGTAGAGTTTCAGTGGAGTGATGCATGTGAGGAGAGTTTTCAGAAATTGAAGGATTGCTTGACTTCGGCACCAGTTTTAGCTTTACCTTCGAGTGGTGGAGGTTATGCAGTTTATTGTGATGCTTCTAGAGTGGGTCTTGGTTGTGTGCTTATGCAGCATGGCAAAGTCATTGCCTATGCATCTAGGCAACTCAAGAGGCATGAACAAAACTATCCCACACATGATTTAGAAATGGCAGCAGTAGTTTTTGCTTTGAAGATTTGGAGGCATTATCTTTATGGTGAGAGTTGTGAGATTTATACTGATCACAAGAGCCTTAAATATATTTTCCAGCAGCGGGATTTGAATTTAAGACAAAGGAGGTGGATGGAGCTTCTGAAGGACTATAATTGTACAATCTTATATCATCCAGGCAAAGCGAATGTGGTTGCTGATGCTTTAAGTAGAAAGTCCATGGGTAGTCTTGCTCACATAGCAGAGGTAAAAAGGCCTATTGTTAAAGAATTCCAAGAATTTGTTGAAAGTGGTATACAATTTGAAATTACTCATCTGAGTTCATGGTTGGCTCATGTACAAATTCGTTCTATATTGGTTGATGACAGTAAGAAAGCTCAAGGTCAGGACCCACAACTGGTGAAAATGGTAGAAAATGTTAAAAATGGTGGAGTTTCAGAGTTCTCGGTCGATTCTGAGGGTGTTCTGCGGCTTGGAGCTCGTTTATGTGTGCCTAATGTGGATGACTTTAGAAATAAAATCTTAGAGGAAGCTCATCATTCTTCTTATACTATTCACCCTGGTTCTAATAAGATGTATCAAGATTTGCGAAAGTTTTATTGGTGGGAAGGAATGAAGAAAGATGTAGCGGAATTTGTTTCTAAGTGCTTAGTGTGTCAACAAGTGAAGGCTGAGCACCAAAAACCAGCAGGATTGCTGCAATCTATTGAGATACCTGAGTGGAAGTGGGAAGGTATTGCTATGGATTTTGTGACAGGCTTGCCTCGAACCTCAAAAGGTTATGACTCTGTGTGGGTGATTATAGATCGGTTAACTAAGTCTGTTCATTTCTTGCCTGTTAAAACCACTTACTCTGCAGCTCAGTATGCCAAGCTTTATTTGGATAAGATTGTCTCCTTGCATGGTGTACCGGTGTCTATTATCTCGGATCGAGGGGCTCAGTTTACTACTCATTTTTTGAAGTCCTTTCAAACTGCTTTGGGAACTCGTTTGAATCTTAGTACGGCCTTCCATCCTCAAACTGACGGCCAATCTGAGAGAACTATACAAATATTAGAAGATATGCTTCGCGCTTGTGTTTTAGATCTTGGTGGGAGTTGGGATCAATATTTGCCTTTGATGGAGTTTGCATACAATAACAGTTATCAGTCTAGCATTCAGATGGCACCATTTGAGGCTTTGTATGGTAGACGATAGATCGCCAATAGGCTGGTTTGAAGTTGGAGAAGCTAAACTAGTGGGCCCAGATCTAATTCAGGATGCACTTGAGAAGGTTAAGTTGATCCGAGATCGTTTAGTTACAGCTCAAAGTAGACAAAAGTCTTATTCTGATCGAAGGCGACGCCTTTTAGAGTTTGCAGTTGGTGATCATGTGTTTTTACGCGTTTCTCCAATGAAGGGAGTGTTGAGGTTTGGTAAGAAGGGCAAGTTAAGTCCTAGATTCATTGGGCCATTTGAGATTTTGGATAAAGTTGGACCCGTAGCTTATCGTTTGGCTCTTCCTCCAGATCTATCAGGAGTTCACCCAGTTTTTCATGTATCTATGCTTCGGAAATATTTATATGATCCTTCTCATATAATTCACCATGAAGACGTACAGTTACATGAACATTTGTCTTACACAGAGCAGCGCGTGGCTATCATAGATAAGCGAGTGAAGCGATTACGATCTAAGGATATTGCGTCAGTAAAAGTTGTTTGGCGAGGGCCATATGGTGAAGAAACGACTTAGGAACCCGAATCAATAATGCGTGAAAAGTATCCTCACTTGTTTGAAACCCAAGAAGGTTAGTAACGACTTTAAAAAAAATAAAATTCGAGGACGAATTTTCTTAAGGGGGGAAGATTGAAACACACCGTTTCATTTAAGGAATTAGGCCTTGTTTGGTTATAAGGAATTGAATTAATGGGTTTTGTGAATATTAAATTAATATAATAGTTAACTATGGTTAATAGTTAACTTAACTTGGTTTTGTTGCCAACCATGGTTAATAAACATGTGGCTCACATTATTTGAAAGGTGTGGCTGCTCCTAGTCCACACAAACTGACCATGGTTCCTTAACCATGGTTAAAATTTAACTCGACGGCGGTTAGGTTAAGCGTAGGAGTATTTTGGTCATTTCACTTGAAAATTCCCGATTACTGAAATTTAAGGCCGGACTCCTTGTCCTCTCTGCTACATTAATCCTTCCGAATACCTCAGCTCCATAATTGACTCCGTCGTTTGCCCGACATATTCTCCGACTTAGGTTTTACGCGTTTTCTTAACGATTACGTCCGAATAAAATAATAGTATTTCATTCCTAACGTATTTTTCCGAAATGTGGAAAATCGTTTGGGGCAAAATATAAAACCTAATGGTTTCGTTCACGAGTCAAAATTAGGATTCCTGATCAGTAAAATCTTACTGTCAGTGAAAACGCAGAAAACACAGACCGATTTTCGTCTGAATTTTCATTCCAAAATTTCCCCGTAACCTTATAAGGTTAGATGTTGAACTGTGTAGTGTCATTAATTTCTTTTATAAAGGAGAATGACTGCTTGGGGATGAAACCCATTGGTAAATTACTTTTTATTCCGAGAAGTTTATGCTGTATGACTTTATATGACTACATGTTGTTTTGTGTGTCACGTATGTAGTTATCGTGCTTATTTCCATATATTGGTGTCTCACCCTTACAATATATCAGGTTTTACTCCTTTTTGCCGCTGTACCTTGGTACTGGTAGTGGATGGTGCAGAGGAAGTCTTAACTTCAATCGGGGATACTAATCTTGATCCTTGAAGAGGTCGGTAATAGTGGTGAGAACTAAAGAGAGAGTGACCAGCTTAGGAGTCTTCTTTGTGTTGTATAATTCTTTTTGAGTAAATCGGTTTATTGGTTTTCGGAAGCTCTTGGTATGATTGGCAATTTTAGTATGAAAAACAATTTCAAGAACGCTTATATGTGGTGGTGGTTGAATTATGAACAAACCTAGTTTATGTGTATTGTTAAGTTTAATGTGATTTTTACTTTGATGTTGGGTGTATCACTTTGCTGAAGTATTCAGAGAGAAAAAATTTTACTCCCGAGTTTTCTGGCCTAAAGTAGATTAATTTTCCGAAAGCAACTAGCAAATAACTTTTTAATTTATTTCCGCACGTGTTACAAAGTAATGCCCAAGGGAGGGGGGGTGTTACACTTGATGCCAATCAGCTTGCTGAAGCTAATGAATTTGAGGACAGGATGAAGGAGCTTGAGAGTATGTGCAAGTTCGAGCTTTCTGGCATTCCTGCAGCACCTAGGGGTGTTCCTCAAATCACTGTTTGCTTTGATATCAATGCTAATGGTATCCTGAATGTCTCAGATGAGGACAAGAGTACTGGCCAGAAGAACAAGATGACCATCACTAATGACATTGAGAAGATGGTCCAGGAGGCAGAGAAGTACAAGGTTGAGGATGAGGAACACAAGAAGGTGGATGCAAAGAATGCTTTGGAGAACTGTGCTTACAACATGAGGAACACCATTAAAGATGAGAAGATTGCCTCCAAGCTTTCTGCTGATGACAAGAAGAAGATTGAGGGTGCAATCCAATGGTTGGATGGTAACCAGCTGGCTGAGGCAGATGAGTTTGAAGACAATATGAAGGAGCTTGAAAGTATCTGCAACCCAATCATTGCCAAGATGTACCAGGGTGCAGGTGCTCCTGACATGGCCAGCAGAATGGATGATGATGTCCCTCCATCTGGATCGGGCGATGCTTGCTCCATGATCAAGAAGTTGATTAAAAATTGTTTGATGATTTAGATGCGGTTGTGAATTTTCCTCTCAGGGTCTGATCAGTTTTTTTTCTGTTATCTTTTTTTAGACTATTGGCAAGCATTTTGATGTCTTCCCATCTGGGTTTGTCCAGATTTTGAATGCTGTCTCTGAATTGTTTAATCAGACTTTACCTGGATGGAAACTTTTATGTGGAAACTTTTATGTGGAAACTTTTACCTAAATGGAAACTTTTATGTGGAAACTTTTACCTAAATTGTTTCTGAATTGTTTATTCAGACTATACCTAGATGATTAAATAGTGGAAGTGGTGCTGGCCCCAAAATTGAGGAGGTTGATTGAGTGGACCGGTCTGGTGTTGGTAGAAAATGATGAAATGGCGTCTGTTACTTGTTTTGTGGTTGGGATGTGGGTATTGGGTAGTATAGAATTTTGATTTTACGAATTATGTTACTGTTTTCAATTTCCCATTTGTTGGATAATTCCGAACTTAGTTCTCTTAGTTCATTATTGTTCTGGATTATATAATTTTTGTATGCTTTTGCAATTGCTTTAAACAATCCACTATATTTCGGTTCACTTTATATAAGCATTTTCATTTCAAGGGTCCAGTATCTATATATAAATGTAGGCTTATAGACGTCAGTTTGGATTACCTGGCCACGGGAAATCAAACACTTGTAGATGATGCCTTTTCCTGGATGGTGTTATTGGCAAATATCAGGATTTTGGCATTATATAGAACCATTAATTTTGCTATGTGATAGTTCAGGTGTTAGCAAAATTAAATCCTCAAGGCCAGCAGACTTTTGTTAATGATTCTTTGGAGTCTTTGGAAAGGAGGAATGAAAGCATGTGGGAAGGAATTCAAGTCTCTCATCATCAAGTGGTTTCTAGAGCTGCTGCTTATTGAGTGGCAGTGGGCTAATAAAAAAAGCAACACAATCTGATATGGTCGAGAACAAAACGCAGCAGGGTATTACTTGGATTAAACCTCCACCAGGCACCTTCAAAGTAAATGTAGATGCTGCTTTTGATGATACTCTCAAGACGTGATGACCATGGAGTGTTGGTTGAGGCCCGTACTGCTCCAGTTCCTTCCTTGCTGCAGGTTCTGAGGGAGAACCGAACCAATGAACACCCCTATTTATACCATCTCGGATCTCCAATATCGTGATATCGATATCACAGACTTGAAAGAGAATCATCAACTATTGGGCTATCAAGGGTCGGGTGTATGAAATTCTTACATAATCGGATTTAACGAAACGGTCGACTCAGCTAGAATTCTGAAACCAGAAACTGCAGTTTTTAAAAACTTGTGAGTTGTGACCCCTCTATGCGATGTACTCGCAAAAATCCGTTTATCAAGTTTGCAGTGGAATAATAAAAAAGCCAGATTGGTATGAGCCCCTAGGTAATAATCAAAAAGATTAAGCAACTATGTAAGAGTTGGGAAGCAAAAATACCAGATCAATAAGTAACTACCTTGAACAGTTCTGATTGATAAAAAAAAAACATTAGTAAAAAAAATTAACGATACACATTAAGAATTTAAGATGCACACAGTCCCTTGAATGTGTGGCTATCATATTATGACAAAAAAAAAATTAAATAAAAAAGGATACCATTGCAGAGGAAAAGTCACTCATTTTTATTTTAGTCCATTGGAGCTTGAAACCTTTTTAATGACCTCCTCTTCCATTTCGACTAGTCGATGACAGAATGCTTCAACATTGTTTGCCTCTTCCTTGAACATGAACCTAAATTCTTTCCACTAGTAATGACCAATGCCATCCTTCAAAACTGGACTGGGAATTTAATGATAGAATCAACTTGCATATCTGTACTTAATCATGCATATCTGTAATTAATGTATATTATCCCACATATCTATAATTATCCTCTAAGGCAATCACGTAGAATCAGGGATTGTAGAGATTGTAGGCATATTTGTTGCTGTTTTGTTAAGAATCCTGGTGTATATATTGAGATGCTAGTATAATGAAAAGATCAACTCTTTTCTCTGCCAAATTCCAATATGGCATCAGAGCACCAAGAACCAAAGGATGAAAAGGCAGGGAATCAAGAGCAAGACCAAGGGAAGAGACGTTCTTCTCCTTATGACCTTACCTCAAGTGACAATCCTGGGAGTCTAATCACTCAGGTGCAGTTACGTGGCGAGAACTACGAGGAATGGGCACGTGCCATGAAGACATCCCTTCGTGCAAGAAGAAAATGGGGATTTATCGAAGGGACTATAGACAAACTGGAGAAAAAGACATCCGAGGAAGAAGACTGGTGGACAGTTCAATCCATGCTTGTGTCATGGATACTGAATACAGTAGAGCCGAATCTACGCTCTACAATATCCTATATGGAGAATGCACAAGATTTATGGAAAGACATCAAGAAGAGATTCTCGGTTGCAAATGGACCCAGAATACACCAATTGAAAACGGACCTAGCTGAATGTAAGCAAGCAGGGATGACTGTAGCGGCGTATTACGGGAAGCTGAAGGTATTATGGGATGAGCTCGCAAATTATGAGCAAATACCAGTGTGCAGTTGTGAAGGTTGCAAATGTGGAATAACCTCCAAACTTGAAAAACGCAGAGAGGAGGAACGAGTGCATCGATTTCTAATGGGGCTTGACGATACTATCTATGGGACGGTGCGTTCCAATCTCCTTGCTGCGGATCCACTACCATCACTGAACAGAGTTTATTCAACCATGATACAGGAGGAGCGAGTCAGAACTATCACGAGAACCAAAGAAGAGCGAGGAGAAGCGATGGGCCTTGCGGTGCAAGTTGGTGGCAAACATAGAGGACAAGGAGACTCAAAAGACAAGTCTGTATTTTGAACCAACTGTAACAGAAGTGGACATGATACCACCAATTGTTTCCAGCTGATTGGGTATCCTGATTGGTGGGGTGATAGATCAAAAAATGAAGCCAGAAGTGGTGAACGAGGTAGAGGCCAACATCGGGGAGGAGCAGGCCGAGGAAAGGGAGCTGCTGTTGTGCACGCCAATGCTGCACAAGTTGGTGCAAGTTTGTCTGAGGTTGAGAAGGCTGGGCTCACTGGGATAACCTGCGAACAGTGGCAAAGACTAATGGAGATATTGAACATTCATAAACCAGACATGACAGAGAAAATGACAGGTAAGTCATATAGCAACTTGTGGATACTAGACAGCGGGGCATCGAATCACATGACAGGGACCTTAGAAATCATGCGTGACTTACAAGACATACAAATCTGTCCTGTTGGTTTACCAAATGGACAACGCACTAGTGCAACTAAGGAAGGAGTTGCCTTGTTGGATGGAGGGATGAAGCTCCATAATGTTCTTTATGTTCCAAATCTCCAGTGCAATCTAATATCTCTCTCTCAACTGATGGATGACTTGGATTGTATTGTTCAGTTTGCTGATAAATTGTGTGTTGTGCAGGACCGCACCTCGAGGATGCTGATTGGAGCGAGTGAACGACGAGATGGGCTCTATTATTTCCGGACAGTTCGAGGAGTGCAAGCATGTAGAGCTACAGGAGTAAATCAACTTGAGTTGTGGCATCGGCAACTAGGACACCCTTCCCTAAAGATTACTCAACTAATATCTGGCACCAGTAAGAATAAAGAGCATGTGGTCTTGAATAAAAACTGTGATGTGTGTTTAAGAGCAAAGCAAACGCGAGAAATTTTTTCTCTAAGTGAACATGTAGCTAGTGAAGCATTTGAATTAATTCATTGTGATTTGTGGAGTCCATATAGAACTGCTTCATCTTGTGGTGCATTTTATTTTATGACAATTGTGGATGACTATTCTCGTGGTGTGTGGATTTACTTGATCGGTGATAAAAGAGAGGTTTCACAAACTCTTGTAAATTTCTTTGCTATGGTTAAAAGACAATTTGATAAGCAAGTAAAGATATTTAGGAGTGACAATGGAACGGAATTCATTTGCATGAAACATTATTTTAATGAACATGGGATTGTTTTTCAAACCTTGTGTGTTGGTACACCACAGCAAAATGGAAGAGTTGAGAGAAAACATAGACATATTCTTAACATAGCACGGGCTTTGCGATTCCAAGGTAATCTACCCATTGATTTTTGGGGTGAGTGTATTTTAACTGTAGGGTATTTACTGAACATGACTCCTTCTGCTATTTTGAATGGTAAAACCCCCTATGAGATGTTGCATGGACAAGCACCTTCACTTGAACATATACGAGTGTTTGGATGTCTTTGTTATGCACACAATCAAAATAGAAAAGGGGATAAATTTGCTAGTAAGAGCAGAAAATGTGTTTTTATTGGATATCTGTATGGAAAGAAAGGGTGGAAATTATTTGATCTTGAAAGCAAAGAACATATTGTCTCTCGAGATGTAGAGTTTATCGAAATTGAATATCCATTTGCTAAGAAGATTGACACTGTACCCGAGAGAAATTTAACTCCTGTGCTACATGATGAGGTCGTTGGACTTGATGAGGAACCGCTGGACAATGGTGAATTCTTGCTCTCAAACCATGGTGAACCCAGCTTAGATGACAGGGGGTGGAGAAGTTGAAATAGTGGATCAGTTTGTTTCCGAAATTCTGTTAGAGAATGAGCCCAAAATGAAAAGCCAACACTAGGGCGAGGACATAGACATAAAATTCCATCTACTAGACTGCAAGATTTTGTCACTCACACAATTCAGAAGATGAGCCCATTCAGCCATTCGTCCTCTCCACCGCCATCCTCAGGTACTCCTTATCCAATAACACATTATGTACAATTTGAGAAATTTTCCTTGGCACATCGTGCTTTTCTTGTAGATCTTGATCTTGATAAAGAACCTGTTACTTATGCTGAGGCAGTAAAAGATCTTAAATGGAGGGAAACCATGCAAAGCGAGATTCAAGCGCTTGAGAAGAATGGGACATGGTCCATTACTCATTTACCTCCAGGAAAGAAGGCACTTGGATGTAAATGGGTTTACAAAATTAAATGCAAATGTGATGGGACAGTAGAGAGATTTAAAGCTCGCTTGGTCATTCTTGGCAATCGCCAAGTTGAAGGGATAGATTACAATGAGACTTTTGCTCTTGTTGCTAAAATGGTAACTGTGCGAACTGTATTGGCAGTAGCTGCAACAAAGAATTGGGAATTGCATTAGATGGATGTCCATAATGCTTTTCTTCATGGGGATCTTCAAGAAGAAGTTTTTATGAAACCACCACCTGGTTTCCTTATCACGCAGCTTGGAATGGTATGTAAACTTCATGAATCTTTGTATGGGCTTAAACAAGCTCCACGGTGTTGGTTTGCCAAGATGTCCACTGCACTCAAAGCATATGGATTCAAACAATCATTGTATGATTATTCTTTGTTTGTTCTGCAGCGAGACACTTTCCTTGTGGTACTAGTTTATGTTGATGTTCTTATTATTTCTAGAAATGATCATACTGCCATTTCTGTGTTCAAAACCTATTTGCACACTTGTTTTCATATGAAGGATCTAGGGACTTTGAAATACTTTCTCGGGATAGAGGTTGCAAGATCACCCACTGGAATATTTCTTTGCCAAAGAAAGTATGCTTTGGACATAATTTCCGAAACGGGTCTGCTTGGCTCAAAACCTGCTCTTACTCCACTTGAGCAAAACCACCACTTGGCTCTTGCTACTGGAGAAGTTCTTACTCAACTTGAAAAATACCGGCGCTTGGTTGGTCGTCTTATCTACTTGTGCTTCACGAGACCAGAGCTCTCGTATTGTGTTCATATTTTAGCTCAGTTCATGCAGCAACCGAAGCAAGCACATTGGGAGGCTACTTTACGTGTAGTACACTACTTGAAAGGCAATCTTGGGCAAGGTGTTCTGCTGCGCCAAGACAGCTCTTTACAATTATATGGCTGGTGCGATTCAGATTGGGCTAGTTGTCCTTTGACTCGACGATCACTCACAGCGTGGTTTATTCTTCGTGGTGACTCACCCATCTCCTGGAAAACCAAGAAGCAACACACTGTTTCTAGATCCTCTGCTGAAGCAGAGTACCGGTCTATGGCTACCACCACCTGTGAGCTAAAGTGGCTCCGAGGCCTTCTCTCTAGCCTCGATATCTCTCATACTCAACCAATGCGACTTTACTGTGATAGTCAAGCTGCTCTTCACATTGCCAAAAATCATGTTTTTCACGAACGGACCAAGCACATATAAGTCGATTGTCACTTTATCCGAGATGAGATACTTAAAGGCCACATTTGTCCTATGTACGTGCCTACTAATACACAATTGGCTGACATTTTCACTAAGGCACTTGGGCGGTCTCAATCTCTCTCCTAGCTGGGCAAGGTTGGCATTCATAATCTTCATGCAAATGAGAGAATCAACTTGCATATCTGTGCTTAATCATGCATATCTGTAATTAATGTATATTATCCCACATATCTGTAATTATCCTCTAAGGCAATCATGTAGAATCAGGGATTGTAGTGATTGTAGGCATATTTGTTGCTGTTTTGTTAAGAATCCTGGTGTATATATTGAGATGCTAGTATAATGAAAAGACCAACTCTTTTCTCCGCCAAATTCCAATAGAATTTTCGCCAACATATCAAATCCCTTTCCATCAATGGACGTTATACATGCATCCTTGATACAACACCAGTAGATTAGTTAGATGTCCTGAAAGTTATATTACCAGAAGTTAAAAAAGCAATACTGATACAGTAAGATACTGGCTCTGGATGTGTATGCACGATAAAATTTGTTAAATGGTGAGGTGTAATCTGTGCAATCATGTTTATGAGTTATGACATCGGATGAGATGATACTATTTCATGATTTCAATGTTTGATTCACGGAACATGTTTAGTGCTCATCTCTTAAGGATGTGCTCAACCAGCAAACCAAAAGAAACTATAAGTTCCACCTAACAATCAAGAAGGATAGACATTTCAAAAAGTCGAGTGCCTGCTGTATAGGATATAGAACCAAAATGTTTTTAAATTCTACATAAAATATAACCAGTAACGTAACCCATCGATTTTCTGCTCCTACAATGCTATGTGACTCTCCATTGTCTAAACGATACTTTAAGAATGCAACAGATGAGCATTGACTAAATTATTGAGTAACCTAAAGCATTAATGTAGATTTGACCACACATAATCAAGAACATAATAATTGACCGAGGAATTTCATGCGGAAACGAGTATGAAGAATAATCAATTACCTTTGCATTGGCATTCATATGTAAACAAAACAAAAAAGCATGAGGGCTTTACGCCTAGCATTAATTTGGTTAATCCCATCAATTAACTTTGCTGAAAATGGTGCTACACAAGAAAAATACAAGAGATGTGAATATTGTGTTACATAAATGAGAGATATTGTTTTCATGCATCTTAAACCGGTCTTTACCTAATACATCAGCTTTGGGGATCCGGATTTGGTGCAGTTACAAAAGTGATTGCACCAAATCTGAACCCTTCAATTTTTTTTATACACATTAAAATATTAAATAAAAATCTTAAACATTATGTCCCAGCCTTTGGATTTTGTCTACTGCGTGAATGCGGGATTTTGCCCTCTGCATCAAATCCGGATCCCAGCTTTGGATGTTTCCATATCTTCAGCATCCACTTCAAAAGTGCCTCCATGCCCATCGATAAATGTGCAAGATCTGAGCAGTATACACTTACATTAGAAGGATCTGTAGGAGAATCAAGAAATATCCCTGATTTTATTCTCTTTGATTTTATCTTTATTACTCTGAATTTATTTTGTTTTATTTCCTTCCTTGAATATAGGAAGAGATTTTTTTTGATTTGTTTTACTTTTATTGTAATCTCTCTATAAAAGAGACTTTGTCTGTGAATGAAATACAACAATTGTTCCACTGCCTTATCTATATGGTATCAACAGCTCTAGGTTAGAGTTCTTTTCTCTCCTCTATGGCGGCACGTCCAAACTCATGGAAGCACGCCCTTACAGGCATTGTTGAAAACGGACACAGCAGCAGCGTGACAAGAGGCAGCTCAGGAGGCGCTGCCCCAGGTCGCACGGGTATGGGCGCAGCTGTAGGTGGCGCCGACGGTGCAATAAAGCTTTCTCACTTGATACATTCCCTATATATATATATCAAATTTACTTAAATATCCTTTGTGATATAAGTATAATATATATAATTATAAGATATATAATTAGTTATTATAATATATATTATACTGTAACATAATATAATATTATAAGATTGATAGGATAGGGCCAGTAAGATATGGTAAGCTAATCGTGTTGCTTATCCTATCCTTCTAATTAATTAAAATTCTTATCCAGTTGGTAAGGATTTAGCTCATAACTCACAAGGTTTGAGTTCAAATCCCACTATCGATGTGAGGACCTCGTTGGTGGGTAATCTGTAAGTACCTCTGTAAGCGCTCTTTGAGCCTTGAGGCCTGCCCTGACCCTGGTGAGCCCCCGGGACCCAACTCATCTAAACTTTTTATCACCAAAAAAAAATTTCTTATCCTGTAGGGGGTAGCTAGGTTAGAAACAAGCATGATAGGATAGAAAATTTGTTTCTCATCTAACCCTTACCCCCTAACCATAACCATTTAAGTTCCAT
Organism: Echinosophora koreensis; assembly: GCA_035048595.1. Lineage (NCBI taxonomy): Eukaryota > Viridiplantae > Streptophyta > Magnoliopsida > Fabales > Fabaceae > Echinosophora > Echinosophora koreensis. The sequence continues at coordinate 2,625,671 of JAPCYP010000046.1, forward strand.
GTCGTAAGACGGCGACAACGTGGGTGAGTACAGTTTCAACAATATGGCGATGCTTTCTCGACAACGTGACTTAGCACTTGGCAACTTTCGTTTAGCCAAAACAGTATATATCAATTTTGGGACTTCTTTCTCAATTTTTATGGAGCCTCTTTCTGTCTGTCTAACGAAAGCTCAAATTTGAAAATTCACTCATAACAAGGGCATGAGCACTCGAATTCAAACAAAATGTGCAATATAACAATAAGTCAGTACTTAGTAGCAGGGTATGACATGCAATTCATTAGGCTATCACATTTTGCTCCGCAAATAGTCGTGACTGAACAAATGAGGTTGGATTGATTTGTGAATGTCCCAAAAAATCACCTATTCTGAGAAGTGACTATCACCATAGGAATAACTTATGACCAAGCTATTAAGCAGTCATGACACATTGATAAAGGGAACTTAAAAAGGGCAAAGTTAATCACCTATTCCGAGAAGTGACTATCACCATAGGAATAACTTATCACCATACTCTTGCCGCTAATCATGGATTTAGAAGTGCCTGTCAAAGTTAAGGCCAAGGTAGGATATTCAGCTATACTAAATATTATGGTACCCACAATACTGTTTGCTATCAGCTTGAGTTGTCCTTGTATAGCATATGATGTAAGCACTAGGGAGGTGCGGGGCTGCCGGCACCAGATATTTTGGTAGTATAATTGTGTTGTTGACATTGACTTGCTATATTTTTGTAATAGGCTTTGTCCTACTTGGTGGATAAATAAAATTTAACATTTATCACAAAAAAAGGTAGGATATTCGAACAAGTGGCAACGTCACAAGTGTCCTCTTCAATTCATCAACATTTTGGGGATAATTCTTCCTTGCCATATTATGGAAATAGACATGTTGGCACTTATCAAAAGGAGATTAGAGCTTGCCATGGATGTAGATAGATAGTACACCTAATCAAAGATTGACCTTTCAAGGAAGAAGAATTCATCAAAAGTGTCATGCTTGTAATATCTACAGCCAAACCAGCTCTGTCACCTCCACCAAAGTATTATATAATCTTGGCAATACTGATTTGTTTGCCTCACCTTATTTTTTTAACAAATTAACAAGGCCAATTGTCTGTCAGAAACGACCTTAGTTGTGAACACTCTAATGTGTGAGATTATTCTCTGTATTAAGTATCTACCAATATATGATATTATGATATGATATGAGACCTTTAGAGAGTAGATCCTATAATTGTTCGGGTGTTTTATTTTGATATGATCTTGGGAATGTGGTCTTGTGATCTTAGTCATGTTAGAAGGATATGTAGAAGTACAACCCCCCATATTCTCGTTGGATCGAGCGAGTTGTGGATTGAGGTAGAGCTACTACCAGATTGCTAGGAGTTGATCATTCAAAAAGGCTGAAAAAATGAAGAAAAATCTAGTATAGGGTGCTGAGGTGGATAAGGATTATGCTTTCTTCAAGCTGTGCCAGGAATGACTTCATTCTCCTTTTTAGCTACAAGCCACTCTCTTAACGTTAAGAATTATCCATGATGTCATATATAGAGTAGAATGTAGCTATTTCCTTTTGACCAACATTCAATTTTTTCACTCTCCTCAGTTTCTTGTTATCAGACCTTTCTTCATTTCAGCTTTGGCTGATTCTATAGTCCTTTTCACATCAAACTTGGAAGGAGTAGATTCGAATCGAGTAAATCCATGGTGAGTTTTCTTGGCAAGGTTCTTGTTTGCTGCCATCTTGTTATCTCAGCAAGCACATTCAGAAATGGATCAAAGGGTAATTGGTTTTCTCAAGGACTCTAGATGCTCAGTAGGTGCATGAAATGGTGTTTGTTAAGTGACCTTCCTTTGTTCCCAAGTGTAATCACTTCATAGATAGGAGAAGGGCAGTGGGAGATATGGTTCTCTCTGAGTCAAATAAGGCCTCATGACTTGTAAGCTTCAAAGTCTTAAGACACCAATGCTTGTCTTAATTCTTTAAACCATCTTGAGGTTTTGATGATAAGAAACATACGTGCTTTGTATGAAATATTATTACTCTCATCAAAAAGCTAATAAGAGATATGCTCTTTATACTTTAACTGATCGAGCTTAAGAACTTCTGACTTGTGTGAGCTTTTCTAATAGTTTGTTGACGTATATTAAGGCTGTAAAATGTTTATCTTAAAGACACCGATCTTAAAGTGAGCAGAAAGCTCTCCTTGAGAATGCTATTTTACTGAGAGGGCTCTCCATCAGAAAGCAATTTTTGTTCAAAAAGCTTGACATCAAAATGCTATGTTTAGAAAGCTATGCATTCATGAACTTCAACCTTTAATTAGGAATGTTCTTCTCAAAATCTAGCTAACATGAAAATTCTCCTACTAAAAGTAAAAAGATTCTTGTACCAACTCTTAGAAACCTGCAAAACCTACACTGTGAACTGTTCTACTAGCTGAACACTTCAGCCTCATTCTTATCTTCAGGTAAAATGGTTACCGTGATGTTTTTACTTTTTATGCGTCTTGCATAATCTTCCTCAATCTTATCTTCAGTCTCAAAATCCAACTATCATGAAAATTCTCCTAGTCATACATGTAACTCCTAATCGCTCGTACAATTTAAGTAAGAGATTCTAGACTTGGTCAATACTTCGTTCACTTACAACAGCAAATTCTTTTAGAATCTAATTCACATGGATAATCAACTTCCTCACCCTGCCTGGGCCTAATTTCTCGACAACCCAATGAACCGAACCTCAACTATTCACTCCGACTATTTTTAAAGAAAAATTTAATACTCAAATTTTAAAGAAAAATCTTACCTTCTTATATATACACCTATTTATCTTAAAAACTAAAAAAAGTGAGAATAACGGGAATGAATTGGCAATGAAAATTCTTGCCCAATAATGGGTCTCGTCACTACTATCCCCAAATCTAGAGCTCTCAAAACGGGTCAACCGGGCTTACCCGGGTTGGTCCACCACGGGTTAGGGTAAAAAACGGGTCAACCTAACCCGGCTCACTTTTTGGTGAGTCAGGAAATAGCCAACCCGAGTTGGTGGGTTGTACGGGCTAGCTCACTTTTATTAAAAAAAAAAAAAAGTAAAAAAAAAAAAAAAGAAGAACCAGAAAAATCTTTAAACAAAAATATCTATACCAAAGATGGCCTACTCGTATACGTCTCTACCAAGAGAACAACTGAACCACATCATCATCGAAAAGCTAAAATAAATTCTTATGTATGATACAAAGTTTCAATCTTAAAGACGCAGTGTTTGCTTTCGTCTTTTTTTCGTTTCATTATTACTCTTTTTTACTTCAGCAATGCTACAGACACATGATTGGCACAACAAGGAGCAAACAACTATAACCAACAATAGGAGATATGGAGGAGAGAGTTCTTAGGAAGGATGGCCATATGGGAGATCTGGACAGAGATTTGGACTGAGACCTCGACAAAGCGACTCAATCGTGTCACGAAGATCTGTTGATTTGGGTTCTGTTCTCTTCTAACTTCTCTGTCTCACGAATTTGAAAGGACCTGGTTGTGGACTATGGAGTAGTACCCGTGACCAAATTGTGATAGATGCTCTGCGTTTTGGTAAAAAAATTAAAGGAAAAAGGGCAGCTCGTGAGCCAATCTGGCTCGATCTGGGTTGAACCCACCCAACTAGCAGGTTAGGTGAGCCGGGTCAAAATGACCCGGAGTTAAAATGAGCCATGTTTTGTCCAACCCAACCCACCGGTGAGCAGAGTTGTACTCATGGGTTCCAACCCATTTTGACAGCTCTACCCAAATCCATTATCATTTGGGTTTTCTTCCTTCCTTTCCATCTCATCCAGTACTTGCATGTTGGTATCGATTTCCTGTATTGGTAATCCCTCAACGACACTGTCATTGTTGTGCTCTCCAAACCTTCCGATTATAGCCATGGAAAATGTTTCCCAACTTTGATCCAGGTCCTCTTGGCTCCAATAATATAACCAAAGCATGGCTACACCCTCCATGCTCATGAATGCCTATTGCAGTATATCAGATGAGTGAATTGGTTGCTTCTTAAAGAACTTTTCAACTCTAGCAAACCACCCAATAGGGTCTGCCCCTATAAAATCTGGCAACTCCACCTTCGTGGCCCACATATCCTCAATCTCCGACCTCTCCCTCAAACATCCAGCAGGTCCGACCAATTGATAGGAACCCAATTTAAGAGAAACTGAAAACTATATTATTGCTTGAAAAGATTAAAAGTATTACAAGAGAAACCCTTGTAATCCCAGAGCAAAAGCTCCTCGAAGAAAAGGTTATCTCTCTGGCCAAGTCAGGGTATACACTCTAGACTCCCAATTCAAAAATACAAATTCTGCATGCATTTCCTTCTCCCCTTCCTACCTATATTTCAGACTCAAGTCCCATTTCTCTCTCTTGTAATTAACTCTTCCCTTCTTCCCTATTTCCGTACCTAAGGTGATTCTGTGTGGGCCTTATACATTTGGGCATGTGGTTGGAACCTATCATGTTCTTTCACGTTCCCATGATAAATCCACCACCAACTCTTCAAGTGAAGAGAACATCGAAGCATTAAAAATAGCACAATATTTCTTCTCCAATGATGCTTTAATTCTGTTGCATCATGAATTGCGCAATGTCATGAAAAACAACTTAAATTACCTCTCTTGTTTGAGAAGGAGGGTTTTCGGGTAACCTAATGGCTAGGTGTTGCACCATTTTCCTTGAACGGCTATAAATGTGACATGTGGGTATGCAATTAGATCGCACGTTGCACCATTTTCCTTTAACCGCTGCAGTGTAAATTATGCACCATTTTGGGTCTTTTGCATGGGACCCCACAATTGAATTTTTTATATTAGTTTAATTTTCTTATTATTTAATATAGGCTAAATTAAACTTTTGGTTCGTTATCTAATTTTTTTTTTTTAAGATTCGTTTTGATCCCTTATGTTTAAAAGGATTCATTTTGGTCCCTTAAGCTTGAAATGTTATCCAAAGTAGTTCTTTCTATCAGACACATTAGTAAAGTCGTTTACCTATCTCCTACATGACAATTAAGTTAGCACATCTGCCACATGGATACATTTGATGGTACCACATGGAAGGACTTAATTGAATCCAAAATTAGGATAAGGGACCAAAACAAATCTAACAAATAAAATAAGGGACCAAATCGAAAATTTAGCCCTTCTTCTCAAATAAGTCTTCTTCCCCAAAGGTTGCAAATAGATAAGGATGACCCTTCTTCAACCTTATCAAGTGCTTGTTGCTTGAGGGGAGTTGATGTTTTCTATGTGAACAAAAGAATCCACTTATAGTCACCGTTCTCCATTCATAAGCAGCTGAAACTCACCCAGAAAATAAACATGGAGTATTTTTCATTCAATTTCATTCTAGAACAGCTACCGCGATACAGCTTCACTCTTTCACGCAGTACGCCAACCAACCTTTGTAAAGTCCATTGAAGTCACCATGCTCTATCGCATTTTGCCTAGCAGTTATCGCATTGTCACCTAGACTTGGGCTCCTTCACGCTACACCAATCATTAGTTTGGAGAAAGTTCGTCTATGGCTATCTACAATCCTTAGGAAAGAAGATCTGAAGAAGAAGACACATTGGGGAAGAAGGGTTAAATTTCGAATTGGTCCCTTAACTGATACGTAGGAGAGATGTTAACTGGGTTACTAACGTGTCTGACAGAAATGACTGCTTTGGTTAACGTTTCAAACTTAAGGGGACCAAGATGCATCTTTTTAAACATAAGAAACCAAAATGAATCTAAAAAATAAGATAAGGGACCAAAAATCTAATTTAACATTTAATATACCATATAAAATTTGAAATATATATTTAATTATAACTGGTTCAACTACGGTTGGAGCAGTGGACCATGAACCAGTATCTTTACTGGTTCAATAATTGGCTTGATTTTAAAAACATTGATAATAAATAATTTATTGGAGAAAAAAGGTTAAAAAAAAGTATCACTGCCATTTTTTTTAAAATTTTGTTTTCTTACGATTTAGAGTCATGTGTTGGTGGAAAGTTAAGTTTTTATTCATTAGATAATTTTTTAAAAAGAATTATATTGTTATAGAGGCAAATGCTATCTATAGAGCACTAGTTAACAAATTTAAAATGATAAGTTTTATTAATAAGTCTTAGATTTTGTTTATTTATGTTGTGACCCAAACATCAATTTTATTCTTTAGATACTTCAAAAGAAATGTTTCCAAGAGTAATTTTAAAAGACTTACTCTTGATCCTCATCCTTCAATTTATTCTAATCCAAGAAGTCATGTAGTTTCTTTAATAAATTAATGTAAGATATTGGATTAGGATAAATTGAAAGATGAAGACCAAGAGCAAGGCTTTTATAAGAAAGTGAGGATTTATTGTCCGCCTTTCGATTAAAATCAACGGTTGTGCAATTTTTTGTTTTCATATTATGTTAGACATAAAAAAGAAGGAAATTCTAATGACTTCAAACAGTCTCTTCCAAATTTCTCCAAGAACTGCTCGTATCCTCATGAGTGCTTCTATGAAGTCAGGGTCGACTCCTCGTCGACCTCCGGCGTCCAAGGAGGAGATGGATTTACTCCGTAGGAGTGTGAAGAAGGTCAGAACAAATGGTGAGGAGAAGGAAAGTTTTTCTGGGTCATCAACCAGAATGCCCAGGGAAGAACCATGGATGGTCGATGCTGTCAAACCTGCTGAAGAAGGGATTAAAAAGAAGTCTTATCTCGTTTCTCTAATGGGTGAAGAGATTGTGATTTCTTCAAATGAGGATGGTTCAGATGATAACGAAGATGATCGGGAGAAGGATAATGAAGTTGACATGGATGATGGTCCTATATATGTAGTCATCAAATTACTTGGTAGAAGTATTGGCTACGGTTTCTTGAAGAAAAAGATTGATGTTATATGGGCTAATACGAGAACAGTCCAGCTGATAGATCTTGGAAACAATTTCTTTTTAGCTAAGTTCACTGCTCTGGAAGACTTGAATTCACTTTGACCGGGGGGCCATGGATGATTTTTTATCATTATTTAATCGCCCGTCAATGGCAAGAAGAATTCAATCCGCATATGGAAGGTATCAGTAAAATTGCAGCTGGGTAAGGTTCCCAGATCTTCCTATGGAGTTCTATGACCAAGAATTTCTATCTATAATGGGAAACAGAATTGGTAAGACTTTAAACGTAGACTTAACCACTACGATGCAAGCTAGAGGGAAGTTTGCGAAGGTGTGTTCAGGTTGACCTTGAGAAACCTTTAAGAGCTCATTATAGACTCGAAGGCAGGCCAATGCGCATAGAGTACGAAGGTATACACCTTATATGTTTCCTTTGTGGAAAATACGGCCATGAGAAGGAGAATTGTTCCCATATGATCCGACCCCCTGTGGTTACTCCTCAACCCCAGTTTGCTCAACCTCAAGAAGGAGGTCCTGATAAGGTTGATGAGGGTTCTGGTATAAAAGAAACGTCTCAACAGGTTGGTAATCCATAAGGAAACTATGGCCCTTGGATGTTGGTCACCCGTCCTCGAAGGCCAAGAAGGGTGGTGCCCAAGAATGCTAATTTGGAAGTGGAGAAACAACCTGCAGGTTTTCAAAAGCCACAGGATGCAATTCAGAAATCTCAAGAACATCTTATTTCTAATCCCAACAAAGAACTACCATTCCATAGTATTCAGGCTTCTCCTGCTCATAATTCTGGTGAGGATTCCATTCATGAAAATAAAGGCTAGGCAAATGAAAGTGTCCAAGCAAATCCTATCCCTAAGCCCAAAGAATTCTTAACAGGGAGTCAAATGAGTAGAGAAAAAGCTAAAGGAATTCAATCGCAGGAAAACCTGCAGGAAGAGAACGAGTCTTCTTCTCAAAAGGAAGATTATGCTCCAAAATTGAATCATTCAGCCAAGCCAACAGTGGTAGGAGGCTACTCTTCATTGACTCAGGATATGTCCATTGTTAAAGAAACTCTGGTATTCATGGAGATGGAAGGGACTACCACTCCTGGAGTTTCTCACCATTCCCTGAGAGATGATTATCAGAAAGGTGCTAATGGCTTAGAGCCTAAACCTCCAGATCCTTCTTCTAAGTATCAGGAGAGAATAACAGAATCTATGCAAGAGGATCCTTGTCTAGAAGGGATTGATCCTTCTTCAAATCCTGAGGCATCAGTAGATGTTATGCAGGCTTGATGATTTCTACCTATCTCTTACTTTTATTTATGATTATTTTAAATCGGAATGTTCGTGGTGCGTCTAGCAATGAATATGCTAGAACACTTAGGGAAATTATAAGAGTAAATAAGCCTGACATTCTTACTTTACATGAACCTCGAATCAGTGGAGATAGACCTCAAAATGTCATCAGAAATTTAGGTTTCAATCATCATATTTTTGTTGAAGCAAGAGGATTCTCTGGGGGAATTTGGATTCCCTGGAACAGGCCTGACATTAGTATAAATCAGATTTCTGCTCATGAACAATTCCTGCATGTGCAAGTTTCAGACAACTTTTCTAGCCCCTGGACTCTCACTGTGGTTTATGCTAGTCCAAGAGCAATAGAGCGTGCTGTTTTATGGGAGACTATTCTTAATATTTTCGATTCTTTAAATGGATTGGATGGTTTTAGGGGATTTTAATGAAATTTCTTGTGTCTCTGAAAAGAAAGGAGGTGGGGAATTAGACTAACAAGATGTGAAAGCTTCTTATCCTGGATAAATGAATGCAGCCTAATTGATCTATGTCTTATTGGACCTAGATTCACTTGGAGAGGAACCCAATGGTAAGGCATGGATAGGGTATATAAAAGGCTGGATCGGGATCTATGCAATGCATCCTTGAGAATCAAATTTAATGAGGCAGTAGTTATGGTTCTTCCTAGAACCAATTCAGATCATCATCCCCTGTTAGTCAGACTTCAGGGATTTCCAGTTGTTTCAGTCAACAAACCCTTTAGATTTAAAGCTGCCTTGATTAAACATGAAAAATTCTTTGAATTCCTTACTTCAGTATGGAAACAGAACATCCTTTTTCTTCAAAATATGGAAAGCCTATCTATGGTATTGCCAACATGGAATAGAAATGTGTTTGGGAGCATCCATTCCAAGAAAAGATCTTTACTAGCTAGAATAAATAGAACTCAAAGAGCCCTTTCTGTTAGGTTTAACCTTTTCCTCGAAAAATTAGAGCTAGACCTTCATAAAGAGTATCACAAGTTCTTTCCCAAAAAGAAGTCCTATGGTTCCAAAAGTCTAGGGCTGAGTGGGTTAAGGATGGGGATCAGAATACGAGATATTATCATACCAAAACAATTATAAGAAGGCGAAGAAATAAGGTGTTGTCACTTAGGAATTTGGAAGGGGAATAGATATTTTATCAAAGTCCACTTAGAGAAAATGATGTTTTGTATTACAAGAATATGTTCTGTGAGGATACAGATTCGAGAATGATTCATGTTACAAGGACTTCTTTTCCTCCCATAGATCAGAGCTATAAGGAAGCTCTAACTTCCCTTGTGTCCCAGCAAGATATCAAACATGCTATATTCAACGTAGGTGCTTTCAAAGCACCAGGAGAGGATGTTTATCTTGCATTTTTCTATCAAAAGAATTGGGATCTGGTAGGCCCTTCAATTTCTTCATTTATTCTATCTGCTTGGGAAAATCCTAATGTGATTTAGAGGTAAATAGTACACTACTTGTTCTTACCCCAAAAATTAATCATCCTGAGTTTATAAACCAATTCAGGCCTATTGCTTTATGTAATGTTGTTTATAAATGTCTTACCAAGATCTTAGTAAATCGAATTAAACCTTTCCTTGATAAAATCATTTCCCATTTTCAAGGAAGTTTTGTTCGAGGAAGAAACATTCAAGACAATATTATAATTGCTAAAGAAATATTTCATTCTATGGGGAGAATGAAGGGTAGTAAAAAGTTAACGGCTATAAAAATTGATCTAGAAAAAGCATATGACCGCCTTAATTGGAATTTTATCCACCATTGTCTTTCTTCCCTAGGAATTGATAATCACTTTATTAGAATTATTATGAGTTGTATTTCTTCATCCTCCTTTAAAATCCTATGGAACGGGGAGAAATCTGAAAATTTCAAATCCAAGTAGAGGAATACGGCAAAGGGATCCCCTATCCCCTTATATATTTGTAATTTGTATGGATTATCTATCTCACATAATAGTTGATCATGTAAATGAGGGTTCCTGGAAACCTATGAGGGCTGGTAGATTAGGTCCTTTTATATCCCATCTAATTTTTGCTGATGACATATTATTATTTGTTAAGGCTAGTACAGAGCAAATGCAAACAATTTTAAATTGCTTAAATATGTTTTGTTTAGCTTCAGGGCAAAAGGTAAATGCTTCCAAAACAAGTATTTGTTTCTCTAAAATGTTTCTGAAAATGAGGCTAATGGTATTGCAAGTTGTGGTGGTTTTAGTGTTTCTAAAGGTATTGACAGGTATTTAGGAGCTCAAATATTGAGAGGAAGAGTTACTACCAGCAGATACAATCACATTCTAGACAAGGTGCATGCTAAGCTATGTGGATGGAAACATCAGTGCCTTTCAATGGCTAGAAGAATTACTTTAGCTAGTTCTGTCCTAGATTCCCTGGTTATATTTCAAATGCAGCATGAAAAAATCCCGAAAGCAACATGCTTAGCAATAGAGAAAGTCCAAAGACAATTTAGATAGGGGGATTCTGTCCAGCAAAGGAAAGTACACCTAATTAATTGGAAGACTCTTTGTATGCCAAGGAATGCAGGAGGTCTCCATTTCAAAGACCTCTCAGTGGTGAAGGATGATTTACTCCTGAAGATTGGTTGGAAAGTGCTCACAAAGCCTAGGGATCTATGGGTTCAAGTTCTTAAAGGCAAGTATGATAAGGGTTTGATTCACAATTTACAATGCAAATCTTATCCCTATGACTCTAATTTAGGGAAAGTATTGTGTTCTTTATGGCCTTCCTTACTAAAAAACTTAAAATTTTGCACAGGGAATGACAAAAGGACTGAAATTTGGAACCAAACCTGGCTGGATGAAGGAGAACCGTTTATCAAAACAGCTTCTGCCCCTGTTGATGCATTAGTCCAGAAATCCTCAGTGGCCTCCTATGTCCTTTCAAATGGGAATTGGAACTTTGCCTCTATGCAAGATCTTCTTTCGTTAGAGATAATAAATAGAATTAGAGCTTTTCCCACTTCTGCTGAGGATTTGGAGGAGGACTGCTTAGCTTGGAAGGGCTCTCCCCATGGAGAATTTTCAGCAAAAAGCGCATATCTAGCTTTAGTCCCTCCTACCCATTCTCGAGTCTTCTGGAAAACTCTTTGGGGATGGAAGGGCCCTCAAAGGATCTCTATGTTTCTTTGGATTGCTACAGATAACAAGCTTCTCACTGCTCAAAGAAGGAGCTTATAGACCGGATCCTCATCAGGTTGTCATATATGTCAAGGAGTGCCTGAATCAGTCCACCACGTCCTTCATGATTGCCCCCGAGCTATCTCTGAAGTTGACACAGGCAAACACAAGAAGGGGGGTTGAATTGTGTTTGTTAATATTTTTCGAAAACAATCTTTTCAAGAACAGTTTTCTCACACAAAGATAAAGAGGCAGAAGCAAACACACAAAAAAACAAACTTTTGAAAGAAAGCAAATTCAAGTTCAAATCCCCACAGTTAGTATAAACACGTAAAACTAAAGAGATAAGGGATTAGAAGATTCACGCAAGTTGTTTTATCCTGGTTTACTCTCTTCCAACCAAGAGCTACGTCCAGTCCCTTCTACTTGAAGGTTTTCTCCACTATTCTCCAAATAGATTACAGCAAGTATTCAACACCTCTCCAGGCTCACAAGTATTCCTTTCTTACCAAGCCTCTTTAGGCTCTACCTCTAACAAAGAGTTTTTGGTTTCTTTGATCTTCTAACTCACTATGTGTGAGAATATGAAAGTTTAAGATCAGATGAATATTATAGCAATATTCAAGCTAAGATATTACAGACTTTTGCTTTCTGAAAGAATAAAAGAATGTTTTCTCGCAAGAGATTTCTTGAGATTTATGTATATGCGCAAAAGTTGTTCCTTCAAAAGTCTTGGTCTTCTATTTATAGAGACCTTGCTCTACTCTTCAAAATCATCAACTGTTGTATTTGAATTTTTTCGTTTAGGAATAGAATCAACAATATAATATCCGTTGTGACTCAGCTTGCTCGTGGTCATTGTACTATGTGACAATATTCTTGCATGAAATGGGCACTCCTGTCAGCAAATGCAACTTGAAAAACTATCTTGCCTTCCTTGTACAAATTCCAGCTATTCCAGCGTAAAAGGTGACAGGGTACAAGTCGTTTTGCATTGTACTATATTGCTTTTTGAAATTCCTCATATGTACTATGTCTCTCTCATAGAAACAAGACAATAAAACCGTTAATAACAAATAAGAAGGACCATCATATGTTTGAAATAAATAACAAACATTTGAAATAAATATTGCTCTATAGTCGAGATATAAATTCTGATTATATCAAGCATTCATTTTCAGTGAAGAGCTCGTCTACTTAAAAAGTGTGTCTATACGCTCATAGCCAAAACTTTATTTAGCTCGTCCAATGACATGGCAAAATTTTCTCATCTATTATCAAGTCTTTGGACTTGCTACATATTAAAGAGTAGCTTAAAATTTGCGTCTGCTGACATGGCACAAATGCTCGTCTACTTATATGAGTAAAGAGCTCGTCCACACGCACTGTTCTAAAGCTCGTCTATTTAGAATATAGTGGAGCTCATCTATTGATACTGTTTAAGAAATCCGTCTATAAAAGCATATACTTTATATTTAAAATATACCATATATAGAAAGACTCGTCTACTCAGATGGACGCGGATAAAGATTCTTAGGAGAATAGAATTTCGAATACCCTGTAAGACTTAGATAAGACTTGTTAGATCTTAACTAACACTTTGCCATACAAATTTAATCCTTTTTGTTGACATCAAAACTTAGAGATTATTTAATCCAAATTACTTTGGTTATAACAATCTCTCTCTGGTTGCAAGTAGTGGCTCGAGATTAAGTAGTTGAATTCTTCTCTTCAAACCATGGTGATTGGTTTTCAGGATGCCTCTCGAAAGGTTTTGGTAAATCAAACCACTTATGTTGGGATGATGTGTTTCGTGTAACCTGCTGGTTCCTGTGGAAGTGGCGTAATCAAACTCTGTTCTCCCAGGGTTTCACACCACCACAAAATCGTTTTCTAGTTGTTCAACATTATGTATAACAGTTGGCATGTGTGACAGAACCTTTGGATACAGAGCTCGTTTGAAACAGATTTGCTGAGGTCAGATGGGGCTTCCCTCCATATGGCTGGTTCAAATTAAACACGGACGGATCTTCGAAGGGTAAACCTGGAGATGGCGGATGTGGGGGGTTGTTACGGAATGATAGTGGTGGCTAGGTAGCAAGATTCACTTGCCATATTGGCCACTGCTCTGCCTTTAACGCTGAACTATGGGGAATTTATAAAGGGTTACTTTTAGCATCGGAGCAAGTATGTAGAAGGTTAATTATTAAGAGTGATTCAAAAGCAATTGTTCAACTGCTTAGCAAAAGGGATTCAGACATGGTTTATAACCATCTTCTGAGAAGAATCAAACACATGTGGCAGAAGGATTGGTCTCTTTCGATTTCTCATACCTTCATGGAAGGTAATGTATGTGCAGATTGGCTGGCTAATTGAAGCTTTGCAAAAAGCTATGGATATCAGATATTGGAGATTCCTCCCCAAGATTTAGCTCTTCTTCTCTTGAATGATGTTTCAGGGATCTCTATGCCCCGGATGTTAGTCTCTCAAGTTCTAGTGTACTTTGGGCTTAGCCCCTTTTCTATACAAAAAAAAAAAAAAAAAAATCAATGAATGTGATTACTTAAAAATTTACAGGAGTTTGAACCCGCTCCACAATTTATGTTTCATAGCTTAATCATTTGAGTTGACTCGAGGAATATCTTTCTTTGTTTTTTTTAACTAAAAAAGTTTTGGGATGAAGATTCTATTAGTAAATAAGGACTTCATGGATGATATCAAGTGTGTTTTTTATTTAATTGATATATATTACTATTAGTTTAAAGATTTTTATATTATCAACAATTATAAATTAATATATTATTAAAAATATTTTATTCTTATCATAACTATTTTAAAAGTTGTAAATAAGATGATTTGCACTTGAATGATATGATAAAAAGATTTATATTTATGATGTATCAAAATTAAATTTGTATTTATTTAACACAGAAAATTACAGTCCCCCGACATCCATTTATCTATAACAAGTCCGATCAAGCCAAAAACGCAACAAATATGAGATATGTGCAAATGTTTTCAAGTGTCAAGCAGAGCAAAGTAAGATTGTGTGTGGAGAGTGAAGTGAGGGTCCCATGATGAGAGAATAAGACAAGACCCAACTCACGTTATCTACGCATAATCTGCCTCATTCATTCCCGATGCCTATGACCACGTTTGGGTAAACAACTTAATTAAGAGCTTATCACATAAGACCTTATCGTATGAGAGCTTATACCATAAGAGCTTATGAAGAAAGGGGCAGGAGAGGATTCGAAAGAGGAAAACACGGAGGGGTCATAAGCACTTGTTAAAATTCCATAAGCTTGTTCCAGTAGCTTATGAAAATAAGTCAAAAACTCCTTATGGGATGACATAAGTTACTTTTATAAGCTCTGCCAAACACGTTGCATAAGAGTTTATGTCATCAGATAAGTCAAAAGGAGCTTAAATAAGCTCTTCCAAACGCCACCATATGTTTGTGTATATTTGGTGTCAATGCTCTTCTCTCTCACGGAATCTCTGTGTCCTCTTCTCATCATTAGACTCATTTCCTCTCAAAAGTTATTACATGCTCTTAATGTATATATATATATATATATATATATACACATTTATTTAGTTTAATTTGAGTTTTTTTATATAATCAATAATTAATTAATTAATTAATTAATTAATTATATACAACTATATATAAACTTTTAATATGATCAATAATATAATAGAATGTAATTAATTAATATTATAAAAAAATTTATAATAACAACACATTATAAATCAAAATATATGTTTTTTAAAATATTTTTACCATTAATTTTAGTTTATTTTAAAATTATGATATAATTTGTTTGGAGAAATTATACTAGCTTTTTCTTATGTTTATTTTAATTTAATTATCCCTTGACATCATACTTAAAAAACCCTGTTGCCTATCAACAAGGCCCATCATAGTTGGTAGATAGCTAAGTTCCTTAGGTATGATGTCAAGGGTTTGATTTATATCGTATGTATGAAAAATACTTTGTTAAGCAAAACCCACCTTCATGATCTCTACATTTGAAAAGGGATTAGTTTCTAATTATTGACTAGGGATACCCTTGATGCTAAAAAAAAAAAAAAAACTACACCAATTTTCGTTGAAATTTATGTTATAAATTGAGTAAGTAATAAGGATTTAATTGTATGCACTATAGGGGTGTTCGGGGATTGGATTAGATCGGTTTTGAGCTAAAAAGCCATCTGATCCAATGATGAAAATAACATGCGGTTTGGATTGGATCGGTTTGTTTCCTTAAAAATATATGATCCGATCCAATCCAAATAAATGTGGTTTGGATTGGATTGGATAATTCGATTTTTGTCATACTTTACTTTTTTACTTATGTCAAGTGTCCTTGCTACTTATTTAATAGTAGACAAAGGATAATCTTCATTTTAATTTGGGAGTTTGAGAAAAAATAATTAT
Organism: Echinosophora koreensis; assembly: GCA_035048595.1. NCBI lineage: Eukaryota > Viridiplantae > Streptophyta > Magnoliopsida > Fabales > Fabaceae > Echinosophora > Echinosophora koreensis. The sequence continues at coordinate 2,641,506 of JAPCYP010000046.1, forward strand.
TGATATTTTTTAACACGTTCTTTTATGTTAATTCTCTATATCTACTCTCACTTATCCTATTTTTTTTCCTTGAATCGACTACAGATAAATTGTAACTAATTATTTTTCAAACGTACTTAATTGATTTCATATTTTTATGTTTACTCAATCAAGTATATATATGTTATGCATCAAAACTTTTAACAAAATATAACTTCAAGACATTAATATTTATTCTAAATAGTCTTATAAATGTCGTTCCAACAAAAATATTAAAGAGAATGAAGGACACTAAAGTATGAAAAACAATGTTAAAGTATGAGTAATACCATAATTTCAAAAATAATAGTATGTGTATATAATAGATCGGTTTGGATTGGATTGGATTGGATTTTACTAGAGGATCCAAAATCCGTTCCAATCCAATAAAAAATTGCGGTTTTTTCGATTTTCAGTTTATTCGGTTTTCGATTTTTTGCGGTTTGAATCGGTTTGGATGGGTTGATGAACACCCCTAATGCACTATAAAGATTTTTACATTGTAACTCGTAAGCCAATCATAAAGACATATATTATTAAATATTTTTTTATTTTTATCATAATTATCTTAACAGTTAGACATATATAATTTTGGTTGATTGACAACATAAAAAAACATTTACATTAAATTTTTTTTTTTTTTTGGAACATTTGCATTAACCTTGTATCAAATTAAACTCTAATAACAATATAATTCTTAAAAATTAAAAAATATAATGATGAGAGAATTTATTTTATTTAAAAAAAAAAACTCCAATATAATTTATAAAAAAAATGTTGAATGTAATAATAATTTAAAAAAAAAAAAAGGAGCAAACGGTGGTTGTAATTCATGAATATTCAATAATTTCAGTTCTCCTCCTTTGACTCTGTCTACGTCCTCTTCTTCTTCCACCCTTTCGCATTTCATTTCCATTATTATTGCAAACACACACTCTCTCTTTCTCTTCTTTGAATCGCTCCTCTTAGATTCAGGTTCATCCTCTTCTCTCTATCTCTAATCGTCGCACTCTCATATCTTTTTAGGGTTTCGATTGCTTTCCATCTTTCAATTTTCGTTTCTCATACGTTTCATTCTTCCAGATCTGCATCCTCTAGGTTTTCGCTTTTGTTACTACTCACTAATTTTCAATTGTCAATTCGATAATTCTAATTTCATATGCTAGATTTAGGTTTATTATGCGTTGCGCATCTTGATTTCGCTAATTGATTGTATTTTTATTGCGCTATCGAATTCTGAGGCTTGTTTGTTTGGTTGCTAGGATAATACGACAAACGGATCGGAAAAGTTTTTAATTGTGAAAAATTTGCAACATTTATGCAAACAAAAAATCTCATGTTTTTTTTTATTTTTTTATTTTTTCAAAAAAAAAATGAATTTAAGTTTGCAGGATAAGTGGTGTGAAATTAACGAAAATGGCAGCTTCGGATTCTTCTCGGGAGGAGAATGTTTACATGGCGAAACTGGCGGAGCAAGCAGAGCGTTACGAGGAGATGGTAGAGTTCATGGAGAAGGTTGCAAAGACAGGTGATGGTGAGGAATTAACTGTTGAGGAGAGGAATCTTCTCTCTGTGGCTTACAAGAATGTGATTGGTGCAAGGAGAGCTTCATGGAGGATTATCTCTTCCATTGAGCAAAAAGAAGAGAGTAGGGGTAATGAGGATCATGTTGCTATCATAAAAGAGTATAGGGGGAAGATTGAGGCTGAGTTAAGCAAGATCTGTGATGGGATCTTGAGCCTCCTTGAGTCTAATCTCATCCCATCAGCAACATCCGCTGAGTCTAAAGTGTTTTACCTTAAAATGAAGGGTGATTACCATAGGTACCTTGCTGAGTTTAAGACTGGGGCTGAGAGAAAAGAAGCTGCTGAGAGTACTTTGTTAGCTTACAAGTCAGCTCAGGTATATGGTAGTGAATGTGGTTGTTGATGCACCCTATAATTTTATCAAGATATGGCATTTCTAATTTTTTAGTGCTTTCATGGAATAGTAGTAGTTTCCGACCTTAAGTTTGTGTGTTTCTTTGATACAGGATATAGCTCTTGCCGACCTGGCCCCAACTCACCCGATAAGGCTGGGTCTTGCACTCAACTTTTCTGTGTTCTATTATGAAATCCTCAACTCACCAGATCGTGCTTGTAATCTTGCGAAGCAGGTATCATTACTTGCTATGATTTAAAAGCTGAATTTTTTTAATACATTGCTAGTATATATCAGTGTATCATTGATGAAGAAATTGTATTTATGAGTTGTACTTGTCGAGTATAGAGTTCAGTCTTTAATGACAGTTTGTTAGTGGGAACTGATTTTTTATCAGCTGGTGGGGCTCAAGATCTCCTGTATCTTGCTTCATGGGAATATATTGTGTCTAAGCACTTTTGCATTGGAAAGTCCGATTTTGAACATAACTAGTTAAAATTGCTTGCAAAGTCTCATATGATTCCTAGAGGAATCTTTTATATCAAATGCAGTCAAATAATTTTTGTAATTTTTGTTGAAGAAAATTGTAGTTAGTTCATATTTAAGAGATTGAACTTAGCATTGTGATACTGGTTTTGTTATTGTTGATTCCTTAGTCAATTTTACTCATTATTTGAGAAAGTTGATGTATTATGTAGTTCACTTAGTACTTCCCATGTCATGTTAAGATGGGTCTAAAGACTCTGAAATTAGCACTATTCTTTTATGATGTTTTATTTTTTTCATTTGCCTACTCTCCCTTTTCTTCTTAGTGATTTGTTAAAAAATGCTTAAACATGGCAGGCATTTGATGAGGCGATTTCTGAGCTTGACACATTGGGTGAAGAGTCATACAAGGACAGTACATTGATCATGCAACTTCTCCGAGACAATCTGACTTTGTGGACATCTGACATCACGGTCTCTCCCCCCTTTGTTGAACACACACAGCCACACCCACACTTGTTGAATGCGCAGACACACACATACTAAATATTTCTTGATTTGCGTTTAACCATAGTCTTTAAGATTAGATTATTTGCTGCACATTGTGTAATCCATTAATTTTGTTTTCTATTCTATTCTTGATGTCTGAACAAAATTAGATTCAAGGAACGTGCCATTTTTAATAGGTCTTTTTTAAACTGAACCCTTGCGACATAAACCAAAAGGTTAGAACCAAGGTTGTTCCATGAAAGAAAGTTTGAAATGAATTTATACTTGTTTGGATGCACAATTTTGTATTTGTCCAAGTACCAAATACCCTTTTGTTTGGAACAACATTTTTCTCTCTAGCTTTGTTGTTGCCCTGTAGTGGTCTAGGTGTTAGACTCTGGCCTTTTGTTAATGGACTTGGTAACACTTTTTCCTTCGAACTAGCTGAAATAATGACACTAACAACTAGCATATATTCTTGCTGAAGGTGTAATGCATTACATGCCTATGCCTTTTAATGGCATTGTTAGCTATTGTGTGTGTGTGTATAGCACAAAGGGTTTCCTGTTTTCCTATTTTCTCTCACTTCACATTGATCTGAGATTATATTTCTTGTTATAAAGTTTTTATTTATTTATTTATTTGAATTGCCTCTTAATATTTCAGGATGATGCTGGAGATGAGATCAAGGAAACATCTAAACAACAATCAGGTGATGGGCAGCAGTAACGTGGTAGTTCAAGGCATATGTATTCTGTACTTTACAGACCCTTAATATAGATTCATGTGGATTGCCATAGTAGGATTGTATTAATGGATTTCATGATTTCAAGTGCGGGTTGTGCTTGTGATTTACAATGTTTCAATGGATCATGTATGCGCTTTGTTGACGATAAGAGTGTGCCTGGTTTAGTGGTTTTACTAATTTTCGCTTCTTGTTATAATATGAGTGCATGGCGTTAGTGTTGCGATATATTTTTGCAAATAGTGCAGTATGTGCTACTGAATCACTTGCAGAGCACTACTGAGACGAGATACTTTTTACAAATAAGGAATCTGAATCCAGAAGTTTGTGGTTCTGGTTGGTCAAACTTTGAGATTCTTTTAAAAATGCATGTCACGCGTTGAGTGATAACATTTCATGATATATTGGCCTTATATTGATTGGCAAGGTTTAAAGAAATTTTACGTTGCAATCCTTTTGGCAAATTATCATGAAATTTTTTTCAGGTCATTTCCTTTTTCTCGTAAGTCCTTATTCTTCTACTATAGCATTGTTAAAATGACTTCAAAGCTGAATGCTTTAGGTTTGTAGCAATTGTTTGTAAAATTAATCGAGTGTTGAATAATTGAATTTGTGTTAAATTGAGTGTCGATGCTGCAGTAAAGGAACGATTAACTAGTTTTTTATTTTTACAAAGTGGGAATACTTTCATTTTATTTTTTTGATAAATTGGAAATACTTATTTTGGTAATACACAGCATTGGTTCTTAAATGACAACTAGTGTTATTAGTTTTTGCTGTCAACGACTAAGATGATGTTATTTTAAGGACCTATTTGATAGTAAAAATGTGACATGGAATGATTAATTAAGATTATCTCGTATATTTGGGAAATCATTTTAATGTATCTATAAATCGAAGATTAAAGTGATGTTGCAATATTTTTTATATTTCCTTAAAAATATTCCTAACATCAGAGCAACTCCAATGCAGTGGTAGTGGTAGTATGATTGTCAAACAAACTAAGGAGAATACGCTGAGTTTCTATATACTTTATTTACTGGTACAAAGTCTAATGAAGTGTCTGGATGAGGAAATTTAAAAGGGTAATATATTTTTAGAAGTCAATATTATAATACATTTTACATTTATAGAATCTAATTACCTTATAAAAATATATTACCTTTTTAAATTCTGTCATCCAAACACACCATAAGAGTTGTCAAGCCGTTTATCCAAACAACATCTAAACGAAAGTGTTAGCAACTTAGCATGGTGAAGATATTTTGAGATAGGAGTGAATCATCATTTTAGTCCTTGAAATTGTAAGATGATGGTAAGTTTCTCCCTTATATTAAGAAATGGACAAAAATGTCTAATTGAAAAACGTTTGGTGCTCCAAATGAAATTGCAATACGGACAAATAACTTGCAAAAAACTACTCTCTCCGGTCCTTATTATAAGAGCAAATGATTATTTTTTTTTGTCCAAAATATAAGAGACATGTATGTATTTTGACAAATATTAAATGCTCATTTCCAATTTTACCCTTATTTATAATAGGTTTTATATTTACGAGACAGTGCAACTTTCAATACAAGTAGGTTTGTTCATTAATTATTGAAGGGTTAAATTTGTAAATTTATATGAATATTAATTATAAATAGCTTATTTCAATGCATTTTCTTGATCTGTATGTTTTAAGATTTTGCCTCTTATATATAGGACGAGAGAGAGTAATATCCCAATGAAATTTGGACATGACCAAGCACAACCAAAGTGGGTTCGAGTCAAGGCCCAGCCCACATAAAACGCATTTATTCCTCCACTACCACTACTTGTTAGTGTTGAGACCCTAGTCAACAAAGCTGAAAAATGGTATGCTTCTTCTCCATTTAGTGAGAGGTTCTTCTATAATATCTTCTCCATCCACTTTTCTATCATTTCCAATCACGTTCACACGCTCACTCTCGTTCCTATCTTCTTCTCACTCCTCAATGGCCGCCACCGAAGAATCCCTCCGCAAAACCCTCGCGGAGAAGCAATCCGCCGTCGAATCACAAGGCAACGCCGTCCGATCCCTCAAGGCCGCCGCCGCAACCAAATCCGAAATCGACGCCGCCGTCGAAGCCCTAAACGCCATGAAGCTCGAAAAATCCTCCGTCGAGCGCCAGCTCCAGGCGCTCATTGCCGACGGTAGCGGCGGCGGCGGGTCACTTAACAAGGAAGCGTTCCGTCAGGTTGTGGCTAACACTTTGGAACGGCGTTTGTTTTATATTCCTTCGTTTAAGATTTACAGAGGCGTGGCTGGACTTTACGATTACGGTCCTCCTGGTTGCGCCGTTAAGTCCAATGTTCTTGCATTTTGGCGTCAGGTATGTTAATTGCGTTGAGCTTCAATTTGGATTCAAAGGATATGGAATTTTTTGTTTTGGTAGCTTCTAAATCTGCATGTCTGGTTAGAATAGAAGCTACGGGAATGTTTAGGTAACTTGATTCAATTACAAAATTGTTTTTCCCCCCCTAAAAAAAGAAGCTGATTATAGAGAATTTAGAAGTTTGAAGCTTATTAAAAAGCTCTTATATTATTTTGAAACTAATAGCTTTCTTTTCATTTCACTCGACAAATGAAATAGATTATGTTAAAATCAGTTTGTTGTAATTGATTATAGCGATAATCAATTATGCATGTTATTGATTATTGAAATAATCAATTTTTAGCAGCTAGTCCTAACACATTAAATGTACACGAGGTGAATGTTTGATGCAAGTCTCGGGATTTGCATTGTGTTTGGTAAAATTGTTAGTGTGGAATATTTGATGCGATTTCACTTCTTTATGCGGATTTGTTTGAATTAGTTTGTTTTATATTACTACAAAAAAAAAATGCCATTTTGGCTAAAAATCAAGCAAATACAAACATGCACTAAGATTCTTGATTTATGGTGGTACTCGTAGGTGTTGGAATAGGGAACTATATATAATGTTAGCTGAGGAGATGTTGTTTTTATGTCATGTAGCATTTTGTTCTTGAGGAGAACATGCTGGAGGTTGACTGCCCGTGTGTGACGCCAGAAGTTGTTCTCAAGGCATCGGGTCACGTGGAAAAGTTTACTGACCTAATGGTTAAGGATGAGAAGACTGGGACGTGTTACCGGGCTGATCACTTGCTCAAGGACTTTTGCAATGAGAAGCTACAGAAGGACCTGACCATATCATCGGACAAGGCTGCGGAGCTTAAGCATGTGTTGGCAACCTTGGATGATCTCGCCCCTGAAGAACTTGGTGCAAAGATCAAGGAGTATGGAATTACGGCCCCAGACACCAAGAATCCACTATCTGATCCCTATCCATTCAATTTGATGTTCCAAACATCTATTGGTCCATCTGGGTTGAGTCCTGGGTTAGTCACTATTCTGTCCAAGTCAATAATTTCCATGTGTGTGTGTCTGTGCGCGCATTCTTGTGTTTTTATCTATGATGTTTTGCATAGATTCTTTGGTGAATATATTTGTCATTTGTTCCAACTACGGCAGGTATATGCGCCCTGAAACTGCACAAGGCATATTTGTGAATTTCAAAGACTTGTACTATTACAATGGAAACAAACTGCCATTTGCTGCAGCTCAAATAGGGCAGGCATTCAGAAATGAGGTTGGTAGTTCTTACCATGTTTTGCTTCGTTAATAACTGCATATTTTTGGTTTAATGTGCTCTCATTATTGGTTTCCATGGAACTGGCTTACGGTGAGGCAATGGCCATTTCTGAGGGTTAATTTGGTTTTTGCATGTGTAGATATCTCCCCGCCAAGGCCTTCTCAGAGTCCGTGAATTTACACTAGCAGAAATTGAGCACTTCATTGATCCAGAAGATAAATCTCATCCAAAATACTCAGAAGTTGCTGACCTAGAGTTTTTAATGTTCCCAAGGGCGGAACAAACGTCTGGCCAATCTGCAAAGAGAATTCATCTTGGTGAAGCTGTTTCGAAGGTCAGTTTGAAGTATAAATCCATAATAGTTTCAAGAATTATTCTTGTTTTCCCCAATAATCATTGTCCATCCTTTATAACATTTTTATGAATCTTTTTTCATTCTGATTTTTGGTCAGGGAATTGTCAATAATGAGACTCTTGGCTATTTCATCGGTAGAGTATATCTTTTCTTGACACGCCTTGGTATAGACAAAGAGCGCTTGCGATTTAGGCAACACCTTGCCAATGAGATGGCGCATTATGCTGCTGATTGTTGGGATGCTGAGATTGAGTGTTCGTATGGTTGGATTGAGTGTGTTGGCATTGCAGATAGATCTGCATATGATTTACGTGCTCATTCGGTAACGAATTTATTTAACTGTATTTTTAATGATTACTTCATAAACTAAGATAGCATGATTCTGTTTGATGAATTGTTTGGTCATTGTAATTCGAATCGGTTTCCATCCATCATGACTCAGGAACCTTGAAGTGAATATTGTAGCTATAATACTTGAATTCAATAGATAATGTTTATATATATTATTGGGTAAAATTTTGTTTACCTCCTTGAAGTATTGTCTTTTCTCAACTTACCCTGCTAAACTTTTCTTTTTATCAATTCACCCCCATGATGTTTGACTTTAAGTGAACATTTCTTTTTCATTTAAATCAAATATGGGGGGGGTTTTTTTTTTTTTTTTGGGAGAGGGGGGAGTAATAACGAAAAAATTCAGGGTATTAAGCTGAAAAATGGCTATATTTAAAGGGAGTAAAATGTATTTTACCCTATAGTATATAATATCAAGTTCAAGGCAACTAAAGAAATTGTAATCTTTTATCCTTATTATTATCATTGTGAGGTGTACCACATTTTCACAATGCTTTTGTATTTGATGCCTCAGGAGAAAAGCAGTGTTCCGCTAGTGGCTCATGAAAAGTTTTCAGAACCTAAGGAAGTGGAGGTACTGTTTAACGTTAATATTGTTGATGTATTGATGGATATTCATGAAAAATGTCTATAGTGTTGATGGGTATACTGTATACATGACTGACTCCTGCAACGTCATGCACAAACCTATATAGTCTGTCATTATCATTGCTTGACTTGGCTTGTGGTTGGTTTCAGAAATTGGTTATAGCTCCAGTAAAGAAAGAGTTGGGGCTGGCGTTCAAGGGGAGTCAGAAGATGGTGGTTGAAGCACTTGAGGTAATTGATGTAATTATTTTGGTGTTTAATACCATGACTCTGAAAGCTACTTATGTTACTTTTGACATATGGAACTTTCTGACAGGCAATGAGTGAGAAAGAAGCTTTGGATATGAAGGCTGCTTTGGAATCAAAAGGGGAGGTGGAGTTTCGTGTGTGTACGCTTGGGAAAACTGTAACTATTAAGAAGAATATGGTGACCATTCAGAAGGAGAAAAAGAAAGAGCACCAGCGAGTTTTTACACCATCTGTGATTGAACCATCCTTTGGAATTGGGCGGATAATTTATTGTCTCTTCGAGCACTCTTTCTACATGAGGCCAAGTAAAGCTGGAGATGAACAGTTAAATGTATTTCGCTTCCCTTCACTTGTGGCTCCTATTAAGTGCACAGTTTTCCCTCTGGTTCAGAATCAAAAGTATGAAGAGGTTGCTAAATTCATTTCCAAGTCATTAACTGCTGCCGGAATTTCGCATAAGATTGACATTACAGGTTAGTTGATAACTGTAAGCATTAAGCACATGCATGCACACTGACATGTGACATATATGTATATAAAAATGAATATTTAAGAAAAAAGATTCATAGTTCATAATATCATAGTTGTGCTGGAGCCAAAAAGATCATTCTAAATTGGACACATGTTGGATGCATGTTGTAAAGTGTCGGCGTTTGGCATCTGTCCGACACGTGACATGGTGCCAAAATGGTGTGTCTGTGCTTTGTAAGTCGGTAAAATGGTTCTTATTGATATTTAAAATATACCTATGGATAATGTTAAATAAAATTTTAGAGGATTACATTGGAAGAGGAGAATAATTACTATATGCTTGCATGATACATGTTAAAAATTCATGTTTACTTTTGTTTTTCTATAAAAAAAATTAAGACGATGAGAAGAAAATTTTGTGCAATTTGGAGGATAAGGGATCCTCCATAACTTCAAAATAGGAAAAATAAAACAACAAAGAAGAAGATAAAACATCAATGGATTAAAGCTGTCCAATTTCTCTTCATGTCTGTTAAAGAAATTACACCAAATAGAAACAACTTGCCTAGTCTTATCTTAAATCAGCATACGAGTGTTACGCCCCAACCAAATGCATACCTTAGCCTTTTGCTTAATATGGAAACCACCAATGCTTGTCTCCAAAGAATGATCTAATGGCCTATGGCACACTCAGCATTCACCAGAAATACTGAACTACCCAGCATTCACCAGAAATACTGGACTATGTATTCCATAAAACATTTGTCGTTTTTAACTTTTGTAAATCAGAAATGCACCTTCAGGGCTCTGAGGATCCACAGTACTGTTCGTTTGTAATTGTCAGTTGTCTACATTTCTTGTCAACATCTTTTGGTTTTTAAAACTGTTAGTTATGCTTCTTAGAAGTGAAAACTTTTTAAAAACTTTTGAAGTATAAGAGAATACTCCTTATAAGTCTTCAAAACTAATTTATTTGTTTAGCATAGGTCTACGAGACTGTCATATAAGTACACAGTAATTAAGTACTTGTTGAGCATAGATCTATGAGAACGATTTTATTGTAAAAGTATGATCATATCTTGGGAGTGCAGATATGGTGTAGGAAGGTGTTCTCTGGAGATGTTTGGTGGTATTCTTTTACATGAAGGCTATGGTACACCATCCAAGTGGCACAATCTGATTGGTTCAGATTGTCACTTGGCTAGGTTGATTTTAGTCCAATCTCACAGTTTGACAATTTGACCAACCCACGTGGCAAATTGAATGAATCAAGTTTTTTGCCACTTGGATGGTACATCACTACACCACTTGGGTGGGTGGGTGCACCTTACACCAAACCTTCTTTTACATTGGCTGCAGTCCACAGTATTTTGGAATTTTATTTGCTGATCTCTCTAAATTGATTAAAAAGATCAAACTTTGTTCTGAGGTGTTGCCATGTCTTTATTTATCCATAATTTTATTTTTCTCTGCTAATACCTAAAGACTGATGTAAATTTTTGTTTATATCTTATTATTAATGTTCATAGGTACATCAATAGGAAAACGGTATGCAAGAACAGATGAACTTGGTGTGCCTTTTGCAATCACTGTAGATTCAACATCATCAGTGACCCTTCGGGAGAGGGACAGCAAGGATCAAGTGCGCGTTGATGTGGAAAAGGCTGCCTCTGTTGTTAAGGAGGTATCGGAAGGCCAGACAACATGGGCAGATGTGTGGTCAACTTTTCCCCATCATTCCTCCACAGCCACGGATGATTGAATTTTCAATCATGCCACCATCTGCTGCAAATGATTTTGTGATTTTATTTGAGCAGTGAATTGAACTACAGGGATATTACTAATTATCAACTAGATACCCATTTCTTTTTCTTTTTGTTCCGATGATGTTTCTAAAACATAAGGGCTTAATGACTCGCTCATTATGCAGTTGTGGAAGATAGATCATCATAGATATATGTTATTTTAACAAGTTTCGAGTTTGCAAATTACTTCATGAGGTTTTTTAAAGCGGTTTAATCATAATCCTAGCTGATGTCTCGTAGTCTCGAAGAATGTGAAGATTACTCAATAGTGTTTTTTGTTTGCTTATTCTGCTACGTGGATTTTTAAGCTCGGCTTAACCCAGAAAACATAATGCTTATTTGCGTAGTGTGGCAAATTGCACAAAGAAGTGCACCCAGTGATTCTCCTCCAATTTTCATCAAATTTGATTTGATGCATAGTCTCGTATCTTGTTCCTTTTAACAGTTGCAACTTCAACTTATCAACAGAACAGTGTAGGATGGATTTGAATTCTCTAACTTTAGGGCAAGAAAGTCACGGTGACTTTGTGTGAAAATGAATAGAGATAAAATGAGAGAGAAAGATGAGAGATAAATAGAGAGAAAGGTAGGTGACTTTTCCACCATATGATCTAAATATAGGACCAAGCATAGTGATACATGATAATGTGTGCCGTGTGCCGCCTTTCATCTATTTTTGTCTTTTTGTTTCGTTAATTTTAAATAGTGAATCTGAATGAGCTCTCATTGCTTAAAATGATTTTCTTTTCCGGGTACAAAATTGAATTTTGAATGATCTCACTGGTACTAATACTGAATAATTTAAAATTAGGAATATCAAGATACATCTTAAGGCCTCCCCTTAAATAAAAAGAAAAAAAGAAAATCAAATTCCTTTTGAAAGGCGCTTCCTCCTCATAGACATCCTGAAGTTATCCTTTGGCATGATGCACAGATGTCTTTTTAGTTCAGATACGTCCTAACCCTTCTATCCTTTTGTTTGGTTCAGGGTGCGCATTATGTTGGCCGAGCACTTCGAATAATTTTCAACCACGTGAAAGCCCATAATGATATGGTTCCAAATTTTTTTAAAAAACAAATAAAGATAAAGAAGAGCCCAATATGGGTTTAGAGTTTAGACACCTTATCTTTTGCATTTTCGTACAATCATACTTGCTTTATCACTTGAAGTGGAATGGGCTCCAAGAAATCTTTTTTATTGATAAGGTATCGGATATAGTTGTTATCTGGAGGAAAACTCACAAGTATTTTATAGTGATTTTCAATGAAGAAATTAAATTAAATTAAATCAAAAAATGTAAGGAAAAAAAAAAACATGAGTAGTGTGTTCATTGGTTCGGATCGACCCTATAAGCCCGAGAATCCGAATCGAACCAATTAAACTGGTTCTTATTTTTTAGGTATTTGGATCCGAACCGAACTGAACTAATTGCTATATTTTTATATTTTAATATTTAAATATTTATTATATTCTAATATTTATATATTTTTTACTTTTTAATAATTTAATTTTTTAACAATAATACTTTAATATTTTAATACTTACTATATTTTATTTTATTTTATATATATATATATATACATATATGATTTCATATTTTATATTTTTAATATTTATATATATTTTAACATTTAATATTTTTTCGGGTCCGATCCTAACTGAACTAACCCGTTCTTGAATGGTTTGGTTTGATTCGAATTTTCTGATAAAAAAATTGTAAATCCCAACCCAATCGAACCAATTGATTTTGATTGGTTCAGATTTGTTTTTCATGCAAATTCAAACCAAACCGACCCATGAACACCCGTATAAATGAGTGTTAAGTGTCAACGTACAGTTCAATGTGACTTGTTAATTCATAGAGACATTCTAGTCGAATCCAATCCATAAAAAAAATTAATATCAATCAAAACCAAAATTCATTGAATCAGTAAATTCATTTTTATGTGAGAGCGAGATGAGCAAATCTAGACTTTTGGATCAACCAATGTTTTGGAAATCGAATTGATCATTGAACGAGTAAAGATACTGATTCAAGATCCAACGATTCAATTGTAATTGAACCATGGTCGAATTGATGATAATTGAATATATATTTTAAATGTTATACATTATATTAAGTAATAAACTTAAGACAAAATAAATTTTAAATTAACAAAAAATAATCATATTATATATTTCATATGATAAAAAATTACAAAGAAGGATAAATAATAAAAACTCAAGTATACATATTTTTATAACTTTTCATTGGACCTTTATTTGACTAAAAATGTATTCTTTTAATTTAAAAATAAAAATAAATAAAAAATGACTGGTTCAACACGCTAGTTGTCACCATCGGTTTTCATCGAATTTAGACTGGTTTGACCAGTTCTGAAATTAGCTGGTTTTTTAAGTTGAATGGACGAACACCTAACTGGTTCTCGACCGATCTAGTCCGATTTTCAAAATAATATGATCAACACGTGAATGATTAATATTATAACATAAAATCATGTGATTTTTATGAGATCATATGGCTACTAACTATTAATCCTAACCATCCTTGTATGATTTAATGACCCAAATTTGCTTCTCTCGCCCTTATATGAAAAACCTTGATAGGCCTCCTATGTAGATAGACATGCACTTTTATCCTTTAAATTACACAAATACCTAAACTTGACGCACATTAGTAAGCTTTTTCTTTGTTACTCTTTTTTTAAGTTACTATTGTATGATTTTTTTTTCTATTATTAATTGTTAGTTTGATAAGATACTGTGGGATATCGAATTCAAGTAACCATGTAATGTTTTAAAATAACTGTACGACTTTATCAATGATTTGAAGTTCGGACATTGAATGATATTTTTATACTGACTATTTTTTTGTGGTCAACTAGGCTTGCAATTGAATATTTACTTCTTTTAAGTTAATTACATTCGCCATCACTTATTTAGTTATTTTAAAATCCACACTCACTTCACCATAGGGAAAGTCTATAATTCCAATTATCTCATCTTTATAGAAAGTGTCAAGAGTCCAACATCGACTAAAGATATGACCTAAATAATATTTATAAAGCTTGGACAATCATTTTCTTACAAGCTAATTCTGTAGGATTGAGTTATGCTCAAAACTTAATATGATATGAGAGTCTATTCTAGATCTATTATCTATTATTGGGTCGAGATCTCTATTATTCCAACCGCATTTGCCCATACCTTACAAATCAGTTTTGTAGGGTTAAATTGGACCCAAAATCTAAGAGAAAGTAACTATAATGATAATTAAATCTCAAAGAGATGGATGTAAGATTAAGCCAAAGGACCCACAATGAAACATGGCAAGACTTAAAAAAAAAAAAAACGAGAGAGAGATTAGGTGAAAACAAATATGAAAAAAACAACGTAGCTAAATTTAAGGTTTGAAGAAGATGAATAACAATTCCAAGGAAAAGTTCCATGAACTCTACATAGCGAAACGGAGAAATATTACTATGTTGAAAACATTATAAAGTTTTGTGGCTAGGGGATAATAAAGAGAAATAAGACTATAAACTCGTAATAATGTTGAGATTAGATGATTTGGTGATATATTGTGATAGAAAAGACGAACCCAAGAATTATATTCATACTAGTCAAGAATCCCAATCCCAATGAAATAAAGAAACAAATAAGAAATAACTCGTAAGAAATCTTCTAACATACAATAAAATGTGATGAAATATTTTCTAAATGTTCTAACAATCTACAAGAATAGAAGTCTTATTAGCAAAATGGTCACATGAAAGAAATAGGTAATGAGTATCAATGTTTACCATCTACAAGAGAAGAGGTTGGGATCATCCAATACCAATATAGTATTCTAACCCTGTTGTCCTACATGTATAAAAAAACAAAATTGTGATATGAGAAAACAACCACATTTTGTCACTAAAGACTACTTCATTTAATCTATTGATAACCTTGATAATTTTGACTCTTGAAATGAGGTGACTTCAAACAATATTAATGCTTTTGTTGATGTTGCTAATAGTAATCTCTCTAATTTCTTAGCTCATCAGAGACATTCTCACGATCCTTTTATCTGGAGCAACTAGTGGTATCAATAAGAAGAAAAACAAAGTGGCTAAAAAGATAGAAAGACAATGAATCTAGTGAAATTAAAGGGGCAATGTATGAGATAACATATTCACCAAGAGAAGGAAATACTATAATGAGAAAGTGCCACAACTACAAGCTTCCTCCAATTTAAGGAGAAGATACTTGATATTTAATCAAGAAATGTAGATATTACATAAATTCTTTGTGTAAGATCTATTGCTTTCTCATGAACGATATTGACAAACTCAAGACAATACGTAAATGTCCAACTGAAGCACACAAGACAATTATCATGCAAATTTCTTATGGTTCCTCGAATTCGCCTTCCTATTGATACATTTGATTGCACTCATTTAAACCCTTGAGCTTAATGGGTATCATACAGGAAACTTGAGCATTTGTTAATACTTTATACTAATGATCTAAGCTTGAGAAATTTTTGGTACTTTGTACCATGCTTTAAACTTTGCTTAATATGGCTTGTACTATGCTTATAGAGTTTGGAGACTTGAGCTCTTGATTATCTATAAACTTGAACATTGTGTTCATAGTTTGTACTATGCTTTATACCCTCTCTCTTTTTTTTAATTATGGAACTATGCTTTATACTTGACTTGATGTTTATAGTCGTGGTTTTATTTTTATATTTCTGAAAATTAAATAGAAGATATATACGAAAAGATATAATGTAAAATACTTTTATCTCCTCTTGTAAATCAAACAGTAGTTATTTTCCTTCCCCCCTCTGTAACACCCCGTTTTTCGTAAATATTTTTATAAAGCTAGTTTTATTAATTTAAAAGTGTTGGTTAAGGGCTAAGTGAGATTTTAGCTTAAAAGTCTCTTTCTGGTACGTGAGCACGCCCGTGCTCATCAGCCAGCACGCCCGTACTTAAAGTCAAAGCGTGTTTTTGATTATAAGTTGAGCACGCCCGTGCTCAATGTGCTGACCGTGTCTCGCTGACGCTAAGTTGAGCACCATCGTGCTCAAGGGTAAGCACAACCGTGCTCAGGTCCGAGCTTTATAAGTTTGGCACAGAACCCGAGGGTTAACGTGAAACCCTATTTTGTGTTGGCAGCCGTCACCAGTTTCGGCCAGAGTGATCTCTTTCCCTACTTCCACTAAACTCAACCCGTTTCTGGAGTTTTGGAAGCCTTTGGGAGCCCCCTTGAGAGTCTTGTTAGTTTAGAGGTAATGGTCTCTTCCCTCCCTTCAGTTTTTTTCTTGTTTTGGATTAAAGAAACTGACCAAGTGTGTTTTTGGTTAACCAAGGTGTAGAATTGAACTGAGCCGCTCGTAGGGACGTGACCAGTTTGACTGTTAGAGCAACCTTCAATCCAGGTATAGGAAGAAGGGATTGTAACCATTAGGCAGTGGGTTTAGTGTAAGGTAAAGGGGTCCCCCATGACCCCGGTGTCATTGTATGTTGTATGATTTACATGTTAAATACTGTTTCTGTCAATAACATGCTATATTTGGTTGATTGTGTTTTTTATGTATGTTATGGACATATTGGTTATTAGTATGATATGATGATTGGTCTTATCATTGGTTGATGTTGTGATTTAATTATGTTGTTGCCGTTGTGACTGTTGCCATGATGGTTTGGTTGATAAAATATGTTAATTGGTTATTTAGGTGTAAAAACGTGTTAAGTTTAAGGGAATTAATCCCTAACATAATTGGTTGGAAACTGTGTTGAAACCCTACCCAGAACAGCACTGTCGTGCGATGAGCACGACCATGCTCCCATTTGAATTCTGGAAAATGGCCGCGCTGTTCAGGACGGCCGTGCAGGTCAGAAAGCACGACTGTGCTGCTGAGCAAGACCGTGCTTCACTTAAAAGGGAAGCACGCCCTCACGTGTCCAAGCACGACCGTGCTGGGGTGTAAGCACGACCGTGCTCACCTCTATTGGAAAGAAACAGGATTAAAGGACTTAATGGGTTTCAAACCCCATTTCCCCAATGATGATGAGTTGAGATAGCTAATCAAAGAGAAAGATTAGACAATCTAGTTATTAAATATATAAGATAATTAAGATAACAAGATGTTAAGTCGGTATCCAATGGATTACCGCACGTTGATAAGTTGAAGTCTTGGGTGCTTATTGACCCAAGCATGTTGAGTTGAACCTTGGTGCTTATTGGCCAAGGGAGCCTTGACCCCACGGTTTGGGTCTAAGGTTACGTTGAGATTGATGTTGAAGTCTTGGGAGCTTCATGGCCCAAGCAAGGAGGTGATTGAGATTGTTTGTTGTTTTGCCATTTGCATAGAGCATTGGAGTTGTTGGTGGGAGAGGTTCGACAAAGGGGAGATCGCCCGAGAGTACGGTGATCTGATCATCTACGGTAGGTCACCCATGGTTTGGTGACCGAGTCCCCCCGTGATGAGGCATCCACGGTTTGATGCGTTGGCTATCCATGGAGTTCACCCAAGGTTTGGTGAACTGCCTGTGTTGGTGCTTCTATAGCCAATACGGATATACTCCAAAGTCGTTCATCCTGAGTTAGTTTGAATCCACATGCATAGATGGAGTAGCGGAGTAGTTGATGCATTGTACGGCATAGCATAGTTGGTTGATATGATATTGTTGGATGTTGATGTATGCTTATGTTGTATGTTTACCTTGCTTACTATTCCCATGCTGTATATGTTTACACGAATCTTACTCCCCGTTATTTGTTTGTGTTTGGCCTGATTGGCATTTTGTAGAAGATGACGAGCAGTCCAGAGAGGAGTGACTCTAAGGAGTCGCCACTCATAGTTAGGGCCTTTCGCTTGTTTAGTTAGTTTTGTTTAGTTGTTTTTCCGTGTTGTACGGAACGGTTGTACTAGCTCTGTTGTGACATCGGGTTGGGACATTTGTTATTATTTTTATTATGTTTCATTGTTTTAAACTTGATTATTTCCGCGTTGTAAACTGGTTCATGTGAGACTTTTCTATCCCTGGACAATTATTTTATTTATTCAGTAAACTGCATGTTTTTATTTTAATTGTTTATACATTAAATGTCTTATAACATACGGGGTAGAAGGGTGTCACACCCAACCCTTTAGCCAAACCAAATAAGAGAATTTTAGTTTCCTTTACCGCCCGTCTCCTCCCCATCTGCATTATCATTGCCTTGCATGCTTTAGCTGAACATTCAAAAACTATTCTGAGTTTGTCCATATCATTCAAGACCAAATAATAGATCTTACGCAATGAGATTATGTCACATCCACTTAGTGATTAAATTCCAAATTTCTTCCCTTGAAATTAGAGAATGCTTGTAATTGTTGCACCTTATCAATATAGCATTTTCTTCACTTCATGCAACAGTTCTTTCTCTTAGCATATCTGCTACATCAGACATTACCTCTTTTATTAAACAAGATTCATTGTCTTTCCTTTGCTTTTTTAGCCACTTTATTTTTCTTATTATTGCAACCACTAGTTACTCCAGATGAAGTATCTTGAGAACAGATCTCGTTAGCTGAGAAATTAGATATTAGGCAAAATTACACTTTTGATCCTTTAAGTTAATTGTTTTGTTCAAATTGGTCCCTTAAGTTTTTTTTGCAACAAACTAGACTCTTAAGTTAGTTTCAGGTGATAAAATGTTACTTTTTTTTACCATTCCTCGGACCCGAGCTTAGCTGGCACACTTATGGCAATTAAAATGATAAATTAATAATTTTAAAAAACAATTAATAATTAATTAATTAATAGATTTTTTTTGGTTTAAATAAGTTTTTGGTCCCTGTAAAATACACCAATTTTGGTTTTAGTCCCTGCAAAATTTTTCCTTAAGATTTCGTCCCTATACTTTCAAAAGTTTTGGAAATGGTCCCTCCGTCATCTCTTGCCGTTAACTGCTGACGTGGCAAACGGAATGCCACGTCAGCAGGGACCATTTCCAAAAAAAATTGAAAGTACAGGGACCATTTCCAAAAAAAAATTGAAAGTACAGGGACGAAATCCTAAGGAAAAATTTACAGGGACTAAAACCAAAATTTTAAAAATTTAGAGGGACCAAAATCTTTGCTGAGACCAAAAATTTATTTGTGGCCCTAATGTATGATTTCTTTCAATTTTGAAGCCAAATTCTGGAGTAAGTCGGACATGAACAAGAAATTACATCGATATCCCTGAGTATTGGATATCATACAAAATGAAGGAATTTAGCAATTTTAATCATGTGGTCCATAATGTATGATTTTGTTTCTATTTTCTTGCCAAATTTCATAGCAAGTCGGACAGGAAAATAAAATTACCTCAATACCTTTGAGTACTAAAAATCATACCAGATTAAGGAATTTAGCAATTTTAACCTTGGTAAAATTGGCTAGAATATAGAAAGAAATCATACATTAGTGTCATGTGTTTCAAATTGACAAATCTCTTCATTTGATATGATTTCTAGTACTCGGAGGTATCGAAATAATTTCTTATTCCTATCTAATTGCTCTGAGATTTGGCCAACAAATAGAGAAAAAAATCATACATTAGGGATAAAAGGATAAAATTATCAAATTTATTCTTCGGATATAATTTATAGTACTCGTGGGTACTGAGGTAGTTTATTGTAATCTTATCCATGTCTGACTTGCTCTGAAGTTTGGCCAGAAAATATAATTTTTTTTGTTTAAATAAGTTTTTGGTCCCTGTAAAGTTCACAAATTTTGGTTTTAGTCCCTGTAAATTTTTAAAATTTTGGTTTTAGTCCCTGTAAATTTTTCCTTAGGATTTCGTCCCTGTACTTTCAATTTTTTTTGGAAATGGTCCCTGCTGACGTGGCATTCCGTTTGCCACGTCAGCAGTTAACGGCAAGAGATGATGGAGGGACCATTTCCAAAATATTTGAAAGTTCAGGGACGAAATCCTAAGGAAAAATTTTGCAGGGACTAAAACCAAAATTGGTGTATTTTGCAGGGACCAAAAACTTATTTAAACCATTTTTTTTTAATCTTCTCTTCTCCTTCTTCAACACCCATAATGCATATCTTCTCCGGTGCGGCAACGATAGTTGGGAGGCGACTGAGAGGTCTTCTCCGGCAGCCTTCTCTCGCCTTCTTCAACGAAGCCACCAGCAAAGTCTTCTCCGACAACGGCGCGACGGTGATAATGGTCTTCACTATCAAAGCACATAGCATTATCAAACCTAAACAAACACAAACATAAACATGGAAGCAGAGAGAAAGAAAAGAGAGTGCACGATAGAACTCATCTTCTGAATGATGAAGAGAAATTTTTTGGAACCCTAACCCTAGAATTTGCGATTCAATGGAAGCAAAGAGAAAGGAGAGTGTGCAATAGCGACAATGGTCTTCTTTGGTGCTGGTCTACTTCTTCCTTACCTAGATCGGAAAATCTCTAGGTGGCTGAGGGGCATATCAATGGCGACGCCGGAACCCTAATTCTCAACCCTATCGCGCTGCCCAAACACAAACTCAGACCCAATGCTTTTCCTCTTCCACACACACATCCCAATCCACCCTAGCCAAGTTCTACGATTCCATGGAATCTGTTAAGTCTGCAGGGAATTCGATACGCGGAAGAATGATCAAGAAGCTTTGTAATTTGTTCGGATCGCGGTGTATTTCACAAGCTTGCGAGCCGCCTCCCAGTCGCCACCACCGCCACCGAAGAAGACGTGAGGTGGGTTGTTGAAGAAGATGGAGAGAATAATAAAAAAGGAAAAGAAAAAATAATTTTTTTGTATTTATTTATTTATTAAATTATTTTTTTTTTCTTTTTCAAATAATAATATTTTATTATATTCATTGTCAAGTCAGCAGTGCCACCTAGACTCGAGAATGACACATAGGAGAGAAGATGAGAGATTCTGCAAGAATGATAAACAAAACCACACTTTGTCACCCAAACCTAACTTAAGGGTTTAGTTTGTCAAAAAAAAAAAAAAAACTTAAGGGACCAATTTGAACAAAACAAATAACTTAAGGGACCAAAATTGCAATTTTGCCTAGATATTACCAATAGTAACATCAGCAAAAGCATAAACATTCTCTAAAGCTTTCGAGAGAAAAGATTATCAAAATAATCAATAAATAAATTGAATGAAATCTTCTTCAACGGCCGAATGTCATCATTTTCACATATCAAATGTAGTCTCAGCATCATCCTCTCCAGTAAACTCGATCATTTGCATAAAGTATCACTATCTTATAATTTGAAAGTGGGGCATTTCACCAATTTGTTGCTTTGCCTAACGTGCTTGTGCATATATTTCTCCCCCGTACATATGTTGTATGCCCAATATCCATTGTCACCCCTCACTCCACATTTAACCTAGCAAATGTGCAAATGATTACATAAATCACGGTTCATGAGCACCATCAGACCTCGTCCTCAATTGAGAAACTAAACGCCTAAAGGAAAAATGAGCTTACCACTGGTATTCGTACTTCCTTAATAGGGATGATCATGAATTAACAGTGTCATCAGCCTTGAGCAAAACTTCACACATTGCCATAAGAAAACATGCTACTGTGATTCTCTGACATCCAATGAAGAAAATAAATGATGAAAATCATCATACAGGAAATAATATAGACAACAAAATGTTCTTATCAAGAATTTGCTAGTTGGTTAGTTGGACAAACAAAAAAATTTAGCAGTCAAAATACCAAATTTCATAGGGCAAAGAATTAGACAGTACAATAAATTTTGGTTTTTAAACTCGAGATCAAACTTCTAGTGGGGACACAAGCTCCAGCTGTCACTTTGCAGATGATGTTTTTCTTTTACAATTGTCACAAAGATTAATTGAGGGTAGAGAAAACCTGTTGGAAAAAGCATACCAGCAGTATTTCCATCCATCTCATCTGCTCAAGTTCCACTCCATATGTCAGATCCTTGGGAGAACATTGTTTTGATCTTTGGTTCAAAGCACTTCTACTTCATCATCTCCACAGATTACAACAGGACAATATTTGAAAATAGCCATTTCTATCTCTTCCTCAAACTAAATACACATTTTTTGCAAACCATTAGTTGTGATGTTCCTTAAAAAACTAGGGTCTCCTCAAACACAGTATGCTTGCACCACAAATTATGAGAATTCTTGAATGAGACTAACTGTACACCAAGTAAAATTATGATTAAACACTATATTGAAATTGAAAATGGAGAAAAGAACAAGGTAATGTTAATTTCTGACTAGTGTAATGAACATCTTCACATTAATCTGCTGAATGTGTGTAAAATTATTGACACAGGCGATATGCACCTCGGACAATATATTTTATGATGGAAAAGCATCCAAGGGAACTTCATAACCATGTTTGAACATTTGTCCCAATATTTTCAAAGCCACGGATCTCTGACCACAGCTCAGGTTAGTTTTGTACAATATCCAAAATGTTCTCTTTGTGCAATCAAGCTTGACACTTTCCATCTCATTGAGGACACATTGCATTTTGTCAAAGCGCTTCTCTAACGCATACATGACGAGCATACAATGATATAAGGAGCGGCAAATTCTCCACCCAGCACATTCAGCACGTCTCACAAAAATTTCTAGCCTTTCTACTGCATTGCACCGAAAATAAGTTGCAATTATGCATTTCATAATACCCGTGGTTGTTATAGGGGTTCGGTGCTCAAATGCCTCATTTATTGCATTTTCCATTTCCTCTAACCAGTCCTCCTGGGCATAGAGCCTAATCAACAATACATTTAACCATGGCCTATACTCCTCTTCTGGAATAAAATTCAACAATACCTCTACCTTCTTAATTCTATCTGCCTCAGAACTTTTACAATACGCACATATCATGCACCTGATCAATGAACTTTCATTTTCATTTACATGACTCCTAACTAAGGAATATGTCTCTTCCATCTTCTCCAGATTACCGGAATGTGCATATCCGCGAAGCATTAGCAGATAGGTTTTCAAGTTAGGCCTGACAGAGCCTGACTTCAACATTTGAAAAACTTTTTCCATATCATCCCACATCCAAGCCGAGATATATCCAGCAATTAAATTATTATAGGTTTCTATATTAAGGGAAAGGTCTAGCTTATTTATCTCCTCGAATGTTGCTTCCATGTGATCAACTGCCATCACGCGACCAAAAACAGATATAAGAATATTGTATGTGACAATGGAAGGAGGGCAAGTTGTATCCCTCTTCATATCACAGAACAGGGACTGGCATCTATCAGGAAGGCCATTGAACATAAAAGAAGCCAGCAGTGCATTGTATGTGCTGGTTGTTTTGATACCCTTTTTTTCAGCCTCGTTAAAGAGTGCAACTGCGAGGTCAATATTCCTAGATCTACCTGCAGCTTTAATACCCTTAGAGTACTCATATGCATTCATGGGGTTGTCAACACCAAATCTTTTTCTTCTCCAATTAAGCACCTGAATGTTGAACAACACAATCCAGCAAAAAAAAAAAAAACAAGCAATGTCAAATTAACAAGTCTGAATTAACTTGCACTAGCTGGTGAGAACATAAACACGACCCATGCAGATTTGGATTAGGTTAAATCTTGTGCAATACTCACTTTTTTATTATCAAAATATCTCTTAAGTATGTTTGGGAAAGATTAATTCCCATGAAAACAACTTTTATTTAAAATAAAATAAATTATTGTATAAGTAACTTCATATCGTTTTGTAATTTATTGTATAAAAGTGATTTTTCTACGCAAACCAAACAAATTAGATTATTTTAAAATCTCTTTTCAATAAACACATTCAAACATAAAACCAATTCTATTATAATCAACAATTATGCATTACAATCAAATTTTCATAACTAATCCAAACACACAGTAAGATTTTGATAACAAGCTAATCCAAACACACACTAATCGCTAATCCAATTTACAAAAATTGCAGATACCTCGAGAGCCAGGGAAGGCCGTGAATCCAACTGTTTCAAGAGCTCAAGCAATGGTGATCCATCAGGGTGAGACTGAACCAACGAGGCAAAATTCTCATCCAAGATATCAAAAACCCTATCGGAATCGGAAGCTTCGCGAACCAAGTCGTTCCTCAAAATCGCGACTCTAACGTGTAGCGGTGATGGATAAGAAGTAGGTTTTGCAGTGAAAAGCGAAACGAGATCTGAGACCTTGGGAGGGTTCAGGGTATTGATTTGGCGAACGAACGCGTGAGGGGTTGAAGGTTTGAGGATTGTGGTGAGAGGGAGAAAGGGTCTCCAAACTCGCTTCATTGAACCGGATTTGAATGGATTGGACGGTTGAACCGGGTTTTTTACAAGCAGGTTTCGATTTCGATGTATGTTTTTTCTCTGTCTCCTTGCTGACGTCGTTGGTCGCCGGCCTGGATGGCGAGGATGATGGTGGCGGCCGGCGAGATGTGGAATGCAGCAGAGGGTTTTTGTGGGATGTGGAGAATAGGATAAATGAGATTAAGAGCAATCTAGGGTTTTAGTTTTTTTATTTTTTATTTTTGGTTAGTTTTCTTTTATGAGGTTATTTTTTCCTTAGATAATATTTATGGGAGTGAATATCCAATTTGGTCCCTAAAATTGTAAAGTAGTATCAACCTAATCTCTGAAATAATTAAAATTCCAAATTAGTCCCTGAAATTGTAAAACGGTGATCAACTTAGTCCATCAGTTAAAAATCATATGAATTAAGTTGATATTAAGTTTGCAGTGTTAGATACTTAATTGATATTAAGTGAGTAAAATGAAGGATCAACTTGATACTAACTTATCATTTAGGGACGCTTTTGGAATTTTGATAATTTCAAGGACCAAGACAATTTTAAGGATCAAACATGTGGTTAAATTATTATTACTTTTGGTGAACTATTTATGAGGTTATTTTAAATCATGTATTCGTGTTACTTCGACTTCTGATAATCTATATCTATATCTATATATCTATATATTCAATATATCTAACCCCATTTGCAGGAAAGTCTGTCAAGTGTCACTTCTATAGAGATCCCTTCTACAAGAAGCCTTCTACAAAGTTACTATAATGGGAAACTTTTTGGATTAAAAAAAATAAATTTCGAATAAAATATTAAAATAAAATTATTTATACAATTTATTATTACGAGTTCCAATAAAAAAAAATGGATGGCTGGTGAATCTCTTTTTTAGTCCCTCATAATGATATTTCGAATTTTTAATAAAAGAAAAAAAAAATTGATTTTGAAAATTGTTGGAGGTTTAAGTTTCAAGATTTTTCTTAGTTAATCATCTTAAATGAGCCATGTTTAAAGTTCACAATACCCAATAGTGTTAAATACTTTCTACAACCCATGCTCTCTTTTTCAAATTCCAATAATAATTAAATGAAAATTTCAAATGAAAAGTCACTTTTTGGATTAAAAAAAAAATTTCGAATAAAATATTAAAATAAAATTATTTATACAATTTATTATTACAAGTTCCAATAAAAAAATGGATGGCTGATGAATCTCTTTTTTAGTCCCTCATAATGATATTTCAAATTTTTAATAAAAGAAAAAAAATGATTTTGAAAATTGTTGGATGTTCAATTGAAATTTTAAATATTTAAACCAAAAATAATCATATGCTAACAATTAATGTGTTTATTTAAATGAGCTCCACCTTCCAATGTTATTTTCGGTGGCTCAACATGTTTTGTTGTTTTTTCAATAAAACATGGCCTGATGTATTTCTTCTCATTGGTCTGGACGCTTGGTTGCTCCCATTGAATCTATTGGGAACCACACAACGAATTATTGCAGTTGCATTTCTTCAACCTGCAAACATTGGAAAGAATCAACAAATCAATTCTTAACTATCTATGCTTCTGTTTATTGGCTGTTCTGGGTGGTATTAATTTTTTTCGTTGATAACTATTTCTTCAACCTGTTTCCAACAATTGGATTTATTTTCCACTATAAATAGCCTATGAGTTGTTACATGGCATCATATTTGTCTTCTCTTCTCCCATCGATTTTGTCCTCCTTCATACATTAACAAAATGGCTCAGACATATGATCGAGTTGCTAACATTACTGCTGAAAGGGAAGATTGGGTCATTAAAGTTCAAACAATTCGTCTATGGTTTGTTCCCGGTTTTAATGGCTCTAGGATACCACATTCATTGGAGATGGTTCTGATCGATGATATGGTTTGTCAAACTCCAAATGAAAGTTGGTTTTTTTCATTGTCAGTCTAGATTATTTACTAATTTACATAATTTTTTTTTAGGGATCAAGAATTCATGCTTCAGTCAGGAAGGCTTTGATCTATCGTTTCCAAAATAGGCTAGCAGAAGGCAGAGTTTTTGTCATCACTTCTTTTGGTGCTGGCTCGAATGGGGGAGATTTCAGGACAACAAGGCATTGGTACAAAATAAACTTCCAGTACAGTACCGATGTTCAGCCTCTGAATCAGTTGACTTTGAACGTCATTCCTTACAGCTTTTACTCATTCGGTGATATACTATCCAATGATTTTGATCAAAGCTATTTAGTTGGTAAGATCTTATTTGTGTTCCATTTGCTTGTGTCTTCTTTTAATCTATAATAATATTCACATTTATTTAAATGTTTTTAACTACTATAATGACACTTATTGTAATGTTTCCCAAAAGATGTTATTGGTGTTCTCACTGGACTTGGAACCGAAAGGGAGATTGAGAAAGATGGAAAGAAGAGTAAGATGAATGTGATAGAGCTGGAAAATGATGGGTAATTTTATTGCTATCATTGACATCTGAACAGATGTATGTTTATAACCAGATCTTGCAGGCAGTATCCAGTAACAAGGGAGGTTTCTTCTTTCTTTATGGATATGGTGGAACTGGTAAGACATTCATCTGGAATACTTTGTCAGCAGCTTTGAGATCAAAGGGTGAGGTTGTTGTTAATGTAGCATCCAGTGGACTAATTAATGAATCATCCATTGGCAATTAATGAATCATCCAATTGTAATATAAAACAGGGCAGTGGCAAGGCTGAACTTCTCCAGATGACTAAGTTAATTATTTGGGATGAAGCACCAATGTTGAACAAGTTTTGTTTTGAAGCCTTGGATAGATGTCTCAGAGATCTTATGAGATTTAAAAATACAGAAAGCATGAAGCAACCTTTTGGAGGTAAGGTGGTTGTTCTAGGAGGTGACTTCAGACAGATTTTACCAGTTATTAGAAAAGGTTCCAAAGAGGAAATTGTAAGAGCTTCAATCAACTCTTCCTATTTGTGGAAATATTGTAAAGTGTTGAAGTTAACCAAGAACATGAGGTTAAGAAATGCTATGACTGAAGAAGATAGTATTTCTGTAAAAGAATTTGCAGAATGGATACTAAAAGTAGGAGACGGTAGTCAAATTCCAGATGGAAATACTGAGTCAGAAATTGATATTCCAGAAGATTTATTGATTCCCCCGTCTGCTGATCCAATACAACAGTTAATTGATTTTGCATACCCTTCCATTCTGAACAACCTTTCAGATTTGTCTTTTTTTAAAAGAAAGACCTATTTTAGCCCCAACATTGGAAGCTGTTGAGAAGGTTAATAGTTACATGTTGTCTGTTATTCCAGGAGATGTTAAAGAATATCTGAGTTCTGACTCTACTTGCCAAGGTGATGCAAACTCCGAATTCGAAGGCGAATGGTTCACTACAGAATTTTTAAATGATATTAAATCTTCTGGATTACCTAATCATCGGTTGCCATTGAAGATGGGGGTTCCAGTCATGCTTTTAAGAAATATTGATCAGACTGGAGGTTTGTGCAATGGCACCAGGCTAATTGTTAATGAATTGGGAAGGAATATTATAGGAGCCACTGTTATAACTGGAACTAGAATTGGAGACAAGGTTTACATTGCAAGAATGAATCTAACCCCAACTGACTCTGGACTGCCATTCAAATTTCAAAGGAGACAATTCCCAATCTCCTTGTGTTTTGCAATGACTATAAACAAAAGTCAAGGACAATCGTTGGCTCATGTTGGATTGTTCTTACCAAGACCAGTTTTCACTCATGGGCAGCTATATGTAGCCGTGTCTAGAGTAAAATCCAGAAAAGGATTGAAGATTCTTATACTGGATGAGGATGAAAGCATATCCTCGATGATACACCAGCAGCAGCCCAAAACGTGGGGGAGCCCACTCCGGGAAGGCCCAAACGCAACACAAACAAACCCAAATACTTAGATGACTATGTTATGAGTAGGGGAAGGGTGTAAAAGGGGTATCAGTTAGTTTGTTATGATGAGGATAGTTAGCTACAATTCTGTTATGTAGCAACGCTTCTATTTCAATATTGCAGATTCCTTTCCTAGATTTACGGAGGTCGTTAGAACGATCCTAGTATTTGTATGAGCTCATGAAACCATTATGTGGGTAAGAAGAAATTATTCAGTGAAATTTCCCTCTGGAGTTCCTGGTAACTCGAATACCAGCTTTCTTTCTCTCATCAGCTATCATTTGGTGCTCTCGTCAAGTTTCCACCTCAAGCCGCCATGGCCAAAGGCAATTCGAACTCCAACACCAACAATGACCAGCTGGTTCAGATGCTATCGGAAATGAACGCACGCCTGGAAGCCCTATCATCTGAATTCGCTTCTTTCAAAGAAACAACCCCTCACACATCCTCATCCCATGAACACTCGTCATCCCCACCTCCGAAACATACTCCCAAGCTGCGTCTGGACTGCCCTCGATTCGATGGTACCGAGGCCTTTGATTGGATTTATGCCGTCAATCGCTATTTCGATTATCACCAGACCCCGGAATCGGAACGGCTCCAGATTGTGTCCTTCTACATGGACGGTCCCGTCCTTTGCTGGTTTCATTGGTTGGAGCGCAACGGCCAACTGTCCTCTTGGCCGGAATTTGTGCGAGCCTTGGAGGGTCGTTTTGCACCCTCTCGATTTCGCAATAACAAAGGTCGCCTTTGCAAGTTGCTTCAAACCGGGTCCGTCGCTGAGTACCTCCACGAGTTCGAATCCCTGGCCAACCGCATCGTTGACGTTCCCCCCTCTTTCCTCCTGGAATGCTTCATCTCCGGGTTGAAAACCGACATCCAGAGAGAGGTCTTATCTCTCCAACCTCATTCCCTCACCGAAGCCGCCGAGCTTGCTAAGTTACAGGAGGATAAACACACAGACTTCCGCACCCCACCCAGACCACGACCCCACCCCACACAGCCACTTACCCCACCAACCCATAACAAACAACCACCATTACTGCCCACTCCCAACTCTCTACCTAGAATCCCTTTCAAACGTATTTCCCCAGCCGAAATGCAAGCTAGGAGGGACAAGGGGTTGTGTTTTAATTGTGACGAGAAGTTCCACACCGGCCATAGATGCAAGATGAAGTTTATGTTGTTGCTAGCGGATGACGATTCCGATGACCCCCCGATCACCACTGACGAGGAAGCTCCTGGTGACACTCCCGATTCGGATCCGGGCCAGCTCAGTCTTAATGCTTTTGCTGGGCATTATAACCCTAAAACATTTCGGGTCACGGCCCATGTCCACAGCAGCCCAATCCAGGTACTTATTGATAGTGGTAGCTCTCATAATTTTCTGCAAACTAAAGTGGCCAAACATTTGGGCCTACCAACCGAGCCCACTAACCGCACCTTGTCTGTCTTAGTGGGCAATGGGGTGGCCTTGACTTGTTCCAGAATTGCGCGTGGGGTCCCTCTCACCATTTAGGGCCACTCCTTTACAATGGACTTTAATCTTATTAATTTAAGTGGGTCAGATGCCGTTCTGGGCATTCAGTGGCTACAACAATTGGGCCCTGTTCTCACTGATTATGAACAATTAACCATGCGGTTCATGTGGGCCAACAAAATGATCCAATTATCTGGCAACCCAAACCCCCAACCCATAGAAGCCTCAGTTCACCAACTCAAACGACTTCTATCCGCTGGCCAAGTCATGGGCCTCTATAACCTTTCCCTTCAACCCGCAACCAACTCCTCTACCCCTACAGCCACCGACCCTGCCCTTGACCGCCTTCTCTCTGCTTATGCCAACCTCTTTACTACACCACCGTCCCTCCCTCCCCCACGCCCTACCGATCACCTTATACCACTACTCCCAAACACCTCCCCAATAAAAGTCAAACCTTACCGTTACCCTTACTTCCAGAAACAAGAGATCGAGACCCAAGTTGCCAAAATGCTATCCACAGGGGAGATCCAGCCTAGCACCAGCGCGTTCTCTTCCCCAGTGCTTCTAGTCAAGAAGAAAGGCGGGTCATGGCGCTTCTGTGTGGATTATAGAGCACTGAACGCCATCACCGTCAAGGATAACTACCCAATTCCTACCATCGACGAGCTCCTAGATAAACTGGGTGGTGCCCGGTGGTTCTCGAAGCTAGACCTCCTCAGTGGCTACCACCAAATTCGGATGAGCCCGGGGGACATTCACAAGACCGCCTTCCGGACTCATGATGGTCACTACGAGTTCAGGGTACTTCCTTTCGGGCTTTGCAACGCCCTTGCTACGTTCCAGGCCACTATGAACGACTTGTTACGTCCTCATCTTCGGAAGTTCGTCATCGTTTTTTTTTATGACATTCTGATTTACAGTTCTTCATGGACCGAGCACTTGACCCATCTCAGGTTTATTAAAGGGTATGCCATTGTTGCTGCCCCACTCACAGCATTATTAAAGAAAAATGCATTCCAATGGAATTCTGATGCTGAGCAATCGTTTGTGGCCCTCAAACAAGCTATGACCGATGCGTCTATGCTGGCTTTACCCGACTTCACTCACCCTTTCCTTCTTCAAACGGATGCTTCCGGATTGGGTATGGGAGCGGCCCTATCCCAGGGTAAGAAACCAATCGCCTTCTTCAGTAAGCTCTTTGCCCCCAAAATGTTGGCTAGTTCCACCTATATAAGAGAACTCCACGCCATTACCACCTCCGTCAAGAAGTGGCGCCAATATCTACTGGGGCATTTTTTCATCATACAAACAGATCACAGACCCCTTAAGGAGTTGATGTCTCAGGCCATCCAGACCCCGGAACAGCAGGTTTACTTGGCTAAACTGCTGGGGTTCAATTATGAGATTCAGTATAAACCTGGGCCTCTGAATGTCGTTGCGGATGCACTATCTCGGGTTAATGAGGACTCTGTTCAGGTTTGGTCATCTCCATACCCCAGCCTGTTCTACTTCAGAAACTCAGGGATGAACTACCACTGCATTCCGGTTTTCGGGAGTTGCAGGCAAATATTACAGCAACACCTACAAATTTTCCAAGCTATAGCATCAATCAAGGTCTCATTTTATTCAGGGGTAAGATCTGGCTCCCCTCTCACTGTGAATTTATTCAGCTTCTGCTCTTGGAATTCCATGAATCACCCATTGGGGGGCATATGGGTGTTAAGCGGACTCTGGCCCGGTTACAACAAAATTTCTTTTGGGACTCAATGGCATCGGATGTTGCCAACTTTGTTAAGCAATGTTTGATATGCCAACAGATAAAATATGTTACTAAGAAACCGGGGGGCTTGCTACAACCAATCCCACCACCGACTCGAATTTGGGAGGATTTATCTATGGACTTTGTTTGTGGGCTTCCTCTTTCGGCTGGTTACACGGTCATTTTTGTTGTCGTGGACCGTTTTTCAAAGGGAGCCCATTTTGGCACGCTACCCAGTTCCTACACTGCTTATCAGGTGGCTCGCTTGTTTGTGACTCTGGTTGCCAAGATCCATGGCATGCCTAAGAGTATCATCTCGGACCGAGACCCTATTTTTCTAAGTAAATTTTGCCAAGCCCTTTTCAAAGCTTGTGGTACGAAGCTCCGGATGTCCACTGCATACCACCCAGAGAGTGATGGCCAGACTGAGGTAGTCAATCGCACTCTCCAACAATATTTACGTGCGTTTGTCCATAATAAACCTTCATCGTGGCATTCTTTCCTTCCCTGGGCCGAATGGTGCCACAACACTGCAGTTCACTCAGGGACTAGGTATACTCCCTTTGAGGTCACATTTGGGAGACCTCCCCCTGCACTCCCGGATTATCTCCCTGGGCAATCTCAAGTTGAAGCAGTGGACGATTTATTGCAGTCCAGGGATGAGACATTACAACAACTGCGGCAAAACTTGGAAAAAGCTCAATCTAGAATGAAGAAACTAGCTGATGAGAAACGCAGGGATATTGAATTTGAAGTTGGCTCTTGGGTGTATGTGAAGCTACAGCCATATCGCCAGGTCTCCTTGGCTGGCCATCGTCCCCAAAAGCTATCTAAAAGATTCTTTGGGCCATTCCAAGTCACGAAGAGGATTGGGAAGGTGGCGTACAAGCTAGCTTTACCACCACAGACAAGAATTCATCCTGTTTTTCATTGTTCCCTTTTGAAACCACATCATGGACCCGTTCCACTTGCTATGGGTGCACTACCCAGCCACACTTTTCAAGGGAATCCAGTGGCCAAGCCGATAGCTATACTCGCAGAAAAACTGGACTCCTCTGACCCACCAGTCCGAATGGTCTTGGTTCAATGGGAAGGCTTTCCCCCAGAAGACGCGACTTGGGCACCCTTCACTGAGATCCAACAACCCTTGAACCTTGAGGACAAGGTCCATTTCGAGGGGGAAAGTGATGATACACCAGCAGCAGCCCAAAACGTGGGGGAGCCCACTCCGGGAAGGCCCAAACGCAACACAAACAAACCCAAATACTTAGATGACTATGTTATGAGTAGGGGAAGGGTGTAAAAGGGGTATCAGTTAGTTTGTTATGATGAGGATAGTTAGCTACAATTCTGTTATGTAGCAACGCTTCTATTTCAATATTGCAGATTCCTTTCCTAGATTTACGGAGGTCGTTAGAACGATCCTAGTATTTGTATGAGCTCATGAAACCATTATGTGGGTAAGAAGAAATTATTCAGTGAAATTTCCCTCTGGAGTTCCTGGTAACTCGAATACCAGCTTTCTTTCTCTCATCAGCTATCACTCAACAACAAAAAATGTTGTCTACAAATAAATATTTGAGACTTTATAAAACAACAAACCTGTATCTGATACAAGCTTTTGTAGACTCTTTCCCCTTTGATTTGCACCATATCTGGGTTCCGTGTTATTTGAATTCAAATCTACAAAAATTCATGTCATATATTAAAAATACAGAGCAACATATATGAAACACAATCTACAGAAACTAAAGAACCGAATATTTAAACCTAACCTAACTGCGAGAAGAAACTACCTTTAAACTTTCATTCTTTATCAATCCTGATAGAGAAATCGAAGTTTAGGTACAAAATAATCTCACAACCCGATTCTCCTATCAACTTCAAAGAAAGGAAATTTCCTCCATTAGATGACTCTTTCAAAGTTTTTCAACTGATATTACCTGCTTCCGACATCCATTCCGTGTTCTGTCTTTATCTTTTCTTAATTTATTAATTTATATTCTAGGATTTTGTTTTAAAATGGCGATTTCATTTTCAACAATCCTAAAAAAATAAAAATTACAACCGGTCTAAAACAATTTAGGAATGGTTTTTTTTTTTCTTCTCATTTTGCAATTTTAAATATTTTTTGGTTTCCTGGTATATCCTCCACGCCCAACTCTGCAGACTAACACCTCGAGCCCGGTAGGATCACAAGGGCCGCAAAGTCTTAAAATGTCCTATATATACACATTTTTCATAATAATAATTTAAAATTCCGTAATCCAATACGAATATTGTTTATCTAATTAATAATTGTTTTTTAATTAAAAAAACAACGAAGTATTCATTTATATTGCTTTTAAATGCATGTACCAATCTACTTCACGATAAATCTATACATAGATAATTTTTTTATTCACTACCACAAACTCAAGGAATACTATCAAAGCTTAGAAATGATTGGGTTTTGCAATTTTAAAGAAAATATTGTCCTATTTTTAAACAATATTAAAAGTAAATCCTTTTAACTCTAATATGTCACAATAAAATCACTAATAAAAATCTAATAGAATAATATTTATTTTTATAAAAAATAAATTTGAATTATTTATCACATGAACATGTTACTCTATCATTACATGTTATTATTATTATTATTTGTAAAAAAAAAAAAACCATGTTATTTTAAATTAATCTTTATATAATTTGCAAACAAAATGGCAAGCACAAAAATAATACCAAAGTGGGCTTAATTATAAATTATAAATAATATAATATTGAAAAGTAAAATTAAATACAACATCAATGAAATTTAAAATTATCATATATCTTAACTACGAATTTCAAATATTTAAATTCTATGACCTGCAAATTTAAATCCCTTGACAAATTCTAACTCATTTTTGTTTGTTCTTTTTTATTCCAAATAATATTGTTATAAAACGAATTGTACAAATTTTTTTTTTTAAACTTATCTTATGCAAAACTTGACAAATATTATAATTATAATTATATTGGTTCATTATTGCTTTATTTCAAGATGTAATTTTAAATAATTAAAATTATATATTTTGATATTATTTTCAGTTGAATAACATTCTGTAAGAAACCCCCCAAGCAACTACACCCACTCTCTGAACCTGACCTTTCGTATATCTTTCTCCAGCACTACACTATGCAATAACTCTCAAATAATGAGGAAGCAATAAAATCAATAGATGCATCGTTCTCCAAACAAGTTTACACACCGCTCAATGAAACCGACTTCATCCCAAACGCCACACCCACTCCCACTAAAATGCCCCTATATAAGATTAATTCTTCATCTTCCTTCCACAATGTTTTTTCGCAATTTGGGAACCAAAAAGTCGCAGAGAACCACTTCGTCTCACCGACGAACAATTGCAACCGAGTAAGTGAATCAATCAAACTCTTCAATGTATTATTTCGACAACAACAGTTATAGTATTGTATTTAATCTCATTCAGAATCACATTTGTATGTCACTTTTCTATTTTCTATCTAATTTGAAACCCTAACTGTTCATCTTTCTTTTTGCTTCGATTCTTGAAAATGGTTCCTCTAAAAAACCTAACTTCTATTAAGGTATACCCTTTAGTTATTATCAAAGAAAATTTAGTTATTTTATTTATTAACTTAATTTTTTGTTCTTCTATGCCATTTTCCTCCTTTGCCAACACGTAAACTCTGCTGCTATACTTTGCATGTACTTTATTTAGGATCATAATAAAGACAATAATTTTGATCTCATGGAAAAAAAAATTTCTAGATTATATTTTTGTTTATTTTCAATCCTTTATTTTCAATCCATGGATTATATTGTTCTGAAGCTGTCTCTCATATTTGGGCTCTTCTTCAAACAAAGTCATTTAAATTTAAGAATCAAATTTAATTTCTAATGGGTTGTTGCTGGTTTTTATCATAGTATATTATATTTTGTTAATTTATATTTTTTTCTGCGGTTTCTTTTTACACTCTTATCAGAATGTCATCCAACAACGTGATGGGTTCTTCATCAAGGATACTGAGACGATACAGTGGATTCTATACTGTCCTGCATCCAGAATTTGTGAGTCTCCTTTAGCCAAACTTTCAATTTATACTTTCAGTGTTTTGCATGTGATTGTTTGTTTATATTCAAATTTTAATATAATTTACTAGCCAGAGT
The DNA here is from genome assembly GCA_035048595.1 of Echinosophora koreensis. Classification (NCBI taxonomy): domain Eukaryota; kingdom Viridiplantae; phylum Streptophyta; class Magnoliopsida; order Fabales; family Fabaceae; genus Echinosophora; species Echinosophora koreensis. The sequence continues at coordinate 2,677,250 of JAPCYP010000046.1, forward strand.
TTTACAACTCTAGATAGCTTATTAACTGAAATTTACATTTTCCCTAAAAACATTGATTTTTTAAATCATTTTACAGTTCTTGCAACCAAATCTATGCCTTCTTTTTTATTTTTTCAACAAAAATTAATTCAATACAGACTTACAATTTTAGTATTAATATTACTTTCAATGATTGCTTCATGATCCTTCCTTAACTTAACATATAATTAAAAACATCTGATCAGTTTATGATGGCTATTTAATTTTAATCATGTGATTACTTTTTTTTATAGTTACTAGGTTTGAAATACCACTTTGAAAAATGCAGGACTTTGTTGAACTATGTCCTCTGTTCTTTGGACCATATAAAAATGAAATAGGAGATAGAGTTGTGTTGTATGACACAGTAGGAACTCAGTTCAAGTGCATTCTGCAGAGTGTCAATGATACTGGTTTTTTGGCACATGGTACCAACAACATAAAGAATCACTACAATCTAAAAGATGGTGGTTGGTTAAAAATTTTCTATGCTGGCGATGACAAGTTTGTTATCAAGGTTGAAAACAGGTTAATGAGGGAAGTTAAGTATCCTCGGCCTCCAAAAGTTTATGAGGTGGATTTACAAGTCTACAACAATTTCATTAGGATTGATGATCCTGAACCAGAGGAAGAAGTTCAAGTGCCTGAGTACAAAATAATTATTCCCCTGACAAGAAATCAAGCAGCATGCAACAACATGGTCATTTCTAATTATATTGTTTGCAACTTATTGCTGAATTATTTTTTTTTTGGAATAATTACTGACAGATTTTTTTCAATTATTACCAGAACCTCCCTGCACAAATGGTGAAGCAAGCCCTCTACAAGAAGCCTAAGAAATGCATCCTCAAGGATGTCTCTGAAAGAATTTATCGCTGTACCATTCGTTGGGTTGTTAGAAGGAAAACTGAAGCATATCTCACCAAAGGATGGAAACAGTTTTGTAGGGATAACAATCTGAACGAGGGAAGCTTGGTCGAGCTGTCTGTTAAGCTTGATCAGTAGGGCAAACTGTTTGCAAAGACAAAAAATCTTCAGTGAACACTAGTGGAACAAATCTCTATTCTGTTTTTTGATTTCAATAGAGAAAGCAACAGCCACTCTTTTTTGGATCTGTGAAAACAACCCCTGACTAGACTTGGAAGTTTTATTTAAGTTTTTTTTGGTCTGTAATTTTTTTCTTTTTATTTTATGCAAACCATTACCAGACACCTGCTATCATATCTACTCTAATCTAATATATTAATGTTATGCACAACATTATTTTGTTTTCTATTTCATGTTTATTGCATTACATTTTCTTGCATATCAATCATTGATGGCTTAATTAGAGAGTAATTATATGTTCTTTTAAATTGTTCTGATTCCCTTCTTCTCCCATGACCTTGACATCAGGGGTTGTATCATTCATGCCTCATTACATTCTCTTCTATGTTGACTTACATTCAAATTTATACTTACTTTACTTTTCTGTTAAAGTTTTATGTCTTTTTTTGCCAAATTGGTATCAAACTCTTGCTATGAAGTGAAATCTATTGATTTCTTGCACCAATTTCAAATCTAAATATATATTTTTTTATTAAACTTATAATCATGCATATCAATTATGTTGTGTATCATTACTAACTATATAACCAAATTTATATTATTAAGGTTGGTGCAACTTTGGTATGTTACTGTGTGCAACTTTAAAAATTAAAAAACTTTTAAATAAATAATAAAGAGATTATATGTTTTTAAAAAATATATCATACATAAAGGGGGAACTAATGAAGAAAATATCATAGATAAAAGTTGATGGCGAACTATAAAGCATACAAGATGCTTATATGAAGAAATTGTGTTCTGTATAATTAAATAACAAATTATAACTTTCAATATATTTATTAAATAAACTTTATACCCGTGCCGGGCACGGGTGAAAATTCTAGTTCATGAATAAAACCACAGACGTTTTTTTTTAAAGGTAATATTAATCTTACTTATTAACACTAATATACTGATATTATTTCGAAATTACTTTTTTTTTTCTTTTTTTTGGAAACGAGTATACAACCACCCTAAACTATAGTTCTTTTATAAATAGGCACCCTTAACAATTAATTCTTCACAATTAATCCTTAAACTCTATAAATTAGTGAAATTGATCCTTCTGTTAATCCTCTATTAAATCATTAACTATGATCGAATCTTAGCCATCCATTTTTTTAAATCTAACCATGGATTAATTTTTTTTTTTATAAAAAATAAAAAATTAATTTTGAGTTTAAAAAAAAAAAACAGGAAAAAAGCGCCCATTGTACTTGGGTAGCTATAGAGTATGTTTGGGAAAGATTATTTTCCCTGGTTTCAGTTGTTTTTTATCTTAAAAGCTGTTTCATAGATAATCTATTATGTTTGGCATTTTGCTTAAATTTATAAAAAAGCTTTTTTTAGGGAAAAAAAACTGTTTTATGCCATCTAGTTTTTTCTAGCTTAAGATTATTGTGATTTGATTATTTTTCATTCTCAAAACTCTCTTCCCTGTTTACCCCTATAAAACTACTTTCTAAACAAATATTATTAAATTACACAAATAACTTCATACACTTTTTCGTAATTTATTGTATAAAAGTGATTTTTTTTTTACCATCCAAACGAAATAGATTATCTTAAAATCGCTTTTCAGCAAACAGTCCCAAACAAAAACAGATTCTGATTATAATCGATTATCACAATAATCGATTATACAAAAATTAATTATCAGAATAATCTTTTTTTTCCAGCTTTCCCAAACTCACTCATAGTCTTCTCATCTTCCCTGTTTCCATAAAGTTCTGGTACGAGCCTTCATTCCTCTTATTCTTCTTCTTTTATTTAGGCAAATTGGTTCTAATTATTGCTAGTTCTTTCTAAACTAAACTCATGATTTACTAAAGCAGTATGGCGAATTTGGAAATTGCTTTCATAACTTCGGAGACGACTTCCAATCAGCAGCGTTAGGGCACAAATCATCAATAAAAATATGAAAATCGTTTGGTCACAAATCTGAATGAGGGATGGGGAGAGGAAGAAGAAGAAGAAGGCAAACATATAAGAAATAGTAATCATAAATACTCCAAGGATCAAAACCACTTGCAGTGATAGAGTTAGAAAACGTTATATAAAATGTTGGCATTTAGACTTTGTTTGGTTGTGAGAAGAAAAGGAGAAAAGAGTATGAGAAGAAAGAAAATTGTGAGAAATAGAGTAGATTTTATGTGTTGCTTGGTGTAAGAGAAATAGAGAAGAAATGGGTGTTTTCTCTCTCTCTCCTTTGTTTGGTTGGATAGAAAATAAGAATAGAGAAAAGTAATTTTTTTAAAAAAGACAAAAATAACCTTGACTAAAAAATCAATATAAAAATATTTAAATTTAATTGATTTAAGTTATTTTAACTAATCAAATAATTTAAATTAATTTAACTGATTTAAGTTATTTTAAATAAAATTTATTAGTTTAATATAATTATTTTATTTATTTCAATTTAATTTAATTAAATAAATGAATGAGAACCAAAAAAGAAGGGTACAAAAGTCACTTTACATGAAACACTCTCTCCCTCTTCCATCTTCTTCTCACTTGGGGGGAGAAAAAAATTTGAGGTAGGTCCCACCAATTTTTTTTTCTTTCTTACCTATTTCTCTCCTCCACCAAACAAGAAAAAAATATATTTTCTCCTCATTTTCCCTCTTCTTATTTTTTCTATTATCATTTTCTACTTTAACAAACAAAGCCTTAACGTATTTGTGTGCTTGACAGTTGAGACGGTAACATTAGACTCATATGGATCATAGTTCAAGTCCTAATATATGAGCTCCATTCGATTTTCGGCTGATCAACTCGAGTCATCTATATGAAGAAGAGGAAGAAACGCAGAACAGGAGGAGAAGCCAAAGAAGAACATGGAGAAATGCTTCTGATGTCCTCTTTTACGTTTTTTGTAAATTAAAAAAGTATAAAGATAAAATAAAATAAAAATAAAAATTAATCAATGGTTACGATTTAAGAAAAATGGATGGATGTAATTTGATCTCTGTGAATGATTTAACAGAGGATTAACAGAAAGATCAATTTCACCAATTTATAGAGTTTAGGGATTAATTATGAAGAATTAAATAGTTAAGGTATCTCTTTACAAAAGAGCTATAATTTAGAGTGGTTGTATGATCTTTTCCCTTTTTTAAACAATGAAAAGCCTTTCTACTATTTTATTTATTTATTTTCGTGTGTGCCTTTGAGACATTTTTTCCTCCTTGTTTGGAAATCGACACCCCAATAATAAATCTTTATTGACATATGCACGTTAGGTAAAGCCTGTCAATTGATTAAGCAATCACATAATCTTGACTAAATTTGGTTCAGGTAACATTGTTTAGCGACCGTCTTATTAACTACGGAACATTGATTTAGTCGCTAAGTTTATCGCTATGACCAATGTAACCAAGGATTCTAGTAATAACGTTCACTAAAGTAATCGACGAACAAACTTTATAGCTAAATGTTTAGCAACTAAGCTTTTCGTTTTTATTAATAAAATGCATATTTTATTATTTATTTGTTTTACAATTTTTATATTTTTATTATTTTTTATTTGTTATTAATAATACAATTAAAAAAAATTAGTGCTCAATGACCAAAATAGCAACTGATGTTTTGGTTGCTAAATTGGTGACACATAACAATTTAGCTACCGAAATAGCGACGAAATTACTTAGCAACTGATTAAGCGATCGCATAATCTTGACTAAATTTTGTCCAGGTTGCATTGTTTAGCGACCAAACATTGATTTGATCACTAAGTTGATCGCTATGACCAATGTAACCAAGGATTCTAGTGATAACGTTCACTAAAGTAATCGACGAACAAACTTTATAACTAAATGTTTAGCAACTAGGCTTTTCGTGGCCACACAATAGTGATTGCTAATTTAATCGCTAAGTTATTTAGCAACCGATTGGTCTGTTTAATGCCAGATATCGTTGATCTCTATCTGACAGCTTCTGAGTGCCCCTATTCGCCCTTCCGGAGTTGCAAATCTACGCAGCAAATCTGGTCAAGATTCTAGACTAGTGAGCCTGTTTGAGTTTTTTTCTAATACAAGTTTGCAACAAATATCATGGATTGTCTTTAGTCATTCATTTTGTTACGACCATACCTTGTCTTTGAAAAGAAATAAGATTTCCTAAGATATGACTGTCTATACAAGACACTACCATGCAAGAATTGCTCTCTAAAGAACATTTGCTAGTATGATAGGTTTTGAGTGGGTTGACATCCACCATCCATACTTACCTTTTGACGAATCTTAATAATGTTTTTAATGTTTGATTCAAAGCTCACTTCAGTGGGTTTAATGCATACATTCACATAGGCTCTTACGCAAACACCCTTTCTCCACGACCACTTTTTTCATTAAAAACCATAAATCTTTCTCCCTACAACTTTATAACATTCCTGAAATATCTTTCGCTTTTTCATGGTGATAATTGATCAAGGTACTGATTCGACCCCGACAATCTTCTACTTGGCATTTAGAAATTACCTTATGTTTACGTATGATAAAAGAAATTTGGCAGCATCCATTAGAGTCAGCTTAGAGACAAATAATAATTAAAAAAAATACTTGAAATTTATAGGCTAAATAATAGTAATATAATATATTGATATTGTGTCAAATGATACTCTCATCATTTCAGGATATATAAACTACACATATTGTAGTCGTACTATAAACATAAGCTGCTCAATATATAGAAAGGTTATGCCATCAAGAAACGCAGCTACTCTATATCCATCATCAATGCAGGTGATGTCACCAAGAGACTAGAGGAACATGATTCACGTTCTTGAACAAAAAACTAGCTTCAAGTGACAAAAATCCCATGGTAGCTGCTAATTCCAAAGACAGTGAAACAAAAAAATGTCTCACCATCTTAACTGCATATAATCTTAATCCAGCAGCATGTCTGTATCCCTTCAAGTACCAACTCCAATTAACTTGAGCTGTGATAAGAAATTGCAATTAGATTACATTTATAAATAAATCATGTGAACTAAGAATGTAGAATTGCAACAAATTCCTAAACTTAAATGCCATAGCAGAAAATTATGACTAACACATTCAGGTTTAAATTAAACTAGCTCCTCTGAAGCGAAAAAATAAGTAGTTATCCACCACTTATTTGATCAAGTACATACGAATCTCAACCCACTAAACAATCTGAGGGTGGATAGCCTCTTACTTTCTCACTTTAGAGCTTCACGCACTTTAGTGAAGCCAAATCCAAACAAATAACAGCCAGATTGGAGAGGGATATAGAAATTACAATGTTATTTTGAGGCTTTCCCCAATAAAATCCTTGGATGAAAACTGGGAAAACATTGCAAGCAGCAAGGATATAAATCATTAATGCATGCTTGCCCATCCATTCCATGACCATAGTCATGCGACTATATCCACATACATCAACCTGCAAAATGGGGGCAAAAAAGTTTAGTTCAACCCGAAGATGATTAAGGAATGATGCTATTTTGAGCAAATTCAACAAGAATTAAAATTGAAAAAAACAAATGAAAAGGAAAGGAAACTATGCACATTTAACCTAATACAAGTATTTAGTGCTTGGTAACTTTATGCTATATGTTGCAAAAGTAGATGAGAGAACTAAAAGAGAATTAGATATCTAACCATCAAGTATGTTCCAACAAAGAGGATCCCTGAAGCACCGGCAGTGACACACGTATAACTGAACGAGTAGAGAACCTTATTTATATGCATTCCTACAAGAAGTGAAGAACTATGTTAATATCTATGAAGGATATAAATCTCTGGCAAAATGGTCACATGCAAGAAATAGGTAAAGAGAACGAATGGTTACCAAACAAGTCCAAGGTAAGACCACAGACTACAAGACAAGAGGTTGGGATCATCCAGTATAGCATTCTAATTCTGTGATCCTACATGCAGCAATTTAGAAACAACTGTGATACTGGTTAACCGAAAGAGGAAAAAGATAACTAAAAGAAGAATGTGATTGTGAGGGTTACCTTAAAATGGACAATAATATGCCCATAGTGCAAGCCAATTAAGCAGGTAACAATAGCCATCACGGAACTATAATTCCACAACGGATATAAAATTAGGGACAACAGGGGAAAAGCAAAGGAATAAAAAAAATTCTAGGCTTACACCTAATAGATTAAGTTATCAAATGACCCTCCCTTTCCGTGATTCACACGGATCAGAAGTTCAATTCTTGCCATCCAAATGTCCAAATCTCAACATAAAATTTCATAATTTTAGTCCTCCCAGTTCCATTTGGAACCAAAGAGAAGAATGTAATCATCGGAGAAAGATGCAAACAACTCATGTGCATGATTTTAGGAATCCTTGCACAAGAATTGGGGTGTCCTCTCTTTGAAAATGACCTTGTCATAATTCTAAGGGATTGGAGATGATTCAAATAAAACTTTTTAAAACAAGGTTTCTGTGGGCCTAATCTCTGCATTTTAAGCTCAAGAAGGCTTAAGCTTTTGCAAGACATTGTTCACTTATAAAACATCTTTAGGATATTTTCCTATGTATTCTATTAATTCTTAAATCAAACAGAATGTGCGGTAAAAGAAATATGAAAAAATAAATAGCTTCTGACTATGCACTGTAGAAATTAGATTTTATACTAGTGTGGAGATACCATGATAGAAATTCTCTTCCCCCTTGGCATTTTCTATCGAGAAAAAGAACAGGATGACATAGTGAACTCACCTTAAGAGTCCTTCAGGATCAAAAGGGGCCTGACACCAAGCAGGAGCATCAGGAGGTAGTGGTCCATAGTCAGGGGAATTAATACTGCACTCCTATTGATAATGGTAAAAGAAAAAAGGTAAAATATATATGAAAGGAAGAATGACAAGAACTAGTAAACGAATTCGGAACATCTTAAAATAAAGAGGACCATACAGGCATCCGTGCATATATTGGTCTCCGATACAGATGTCGTATGCCCAATATCTTTCGATCAATCATTCCGACAGCATTACAGGCTGGTCCAGTGTCACCCCTAACTCCACATTTAACCTAGCAAATGTGTAAATAAATACATAAATCCGATTCACCAAAAAAAAACTCAAACTTCCAACCATTTTTAAAATAAAATAAAAAACAGAAGACATCAACACTCACCGAAAATATCATAGGCACTGAAGAAGGTTCTGTTGGAACATGGTACTCCCAATCAGGAACGTACAATCCATATAGCAAGCAAAGATAAATACAGGAAAGAAACAAAGCCGCGGCCCTGTTACAGTCAAACAGATTAACAAGGCATGGCCATGGTTAAATGAAAAGGAAAAAAGAACAATCCAACCAAGAAAAGATATGATTTGAGATACAGGTTCAAGGGAAAAGTAAAGTAACAGGTTAACATGAACACCAAAATTACATTGGCAAAAGAATATCGGTGAGAGACGCAGGTTAACATGGCAAACTATGATAAACAGACATGTAAAAGTCTAGAAGAAAAATAAGCTTACCACTGGTATCGATACTTCCGTAATAGTGATGATCCTGAATTAACAGTGTCATCGGCCTTGAGCCAAATTTCACACAATGCTGCAAGCAAATATGCTACTGCGATTCTCTGACATCCAATGAAAAAAAAGAAAGAAAATAAGCATGATGACTCTCATACCGGAGAAATACAGACAATAGGAAATTTTATCATGAACTTGACTAATTGGTCAGATGTACAAGCGAAAATACTACCACAGCCCAAAAACTCAAATTTCATAGGGCAAAAAATTGGACACTGAAACATTAAACTTTTGCTTTTAACTCATGCTCAAACTTCTAGTGAGGACACAAGCTCCAGCTGTCACTTTGCACTTGATTTTTTTTTTTTTTAAACAAATTGTCACAAGGATTAGTTGAAGGTAAAGAAAACCTTCTCGAAAAAGCATACCTGAAGTATTCCCATCCATCTTATCTGCTTAAGATCCACTCCAAATGTTAGATCATTGAGGCGATGGAAATAACCTCCTGCAGAGGGTTAATTTAAGATATTCAGAAGAGAAATATATAAGAAATCCAAGTTAACAACATATAGCATGCACATCACATACACATGATTTTTATTATTATATTATTGTCAGTTACCAACACTACTGTGTGTTCAACATTTGATCTTTTCAACTTGACATTCATTAAAAACAACAAATGCTAACATTTAGCCGAGTATTTTCCACAAACAAAGCCAAAGGTTCAGTTGCTCACCTTGAAGTAGAAGGCCTAATACGAGAAGCTTAAGAGCCCGTAAAAATGCTTTTCTAGATGCAACAACTCTGCAAGACAGCTTCTGTTGAAGAAAAGTAGTAGTTAGGTTAGATGAACTATTTATCATGATAAGTTGCACAATGAAATCTAGTTCCAGTCAAATGATATAAAACAATGTGGTATGCATAATTGAAATAAATTGCAAAACTAAATGTCATAACATACACACCTTGTATGTGAGTCCAAGTGAAACACCAACAATAAAAAGGAAAAATGGCATGACAAAATCTGCTAGTGTTAAACCATTCCATGGGGAATGATTTAGCGCAGGAAGGAGTCCACCAGCATCATCCACCAGTATCATCAGCTGCATCAAGATTGATAATTTTAGTATAAAAATGTAACAGGAAAAAATATTTCATTTATCTAAGATGTAATGAACCTATAATTCTGTAATACGCACATTCCATTTCTTTATTTTTTTTTAATCATATACCACATATCTGTTAACTTCAATTGGAAACATAATATAATTGGATTATGCTCTGCAGGTGGTTTGGTCATGCTCTGCAGTGAATATTATAACTCCATTGACAAACTTATACTATCTTATGTGTGCATCAAACGTTACATGAGGCTAACTAGAACTTCTTATATAGTCCAATTTTATAAAGAGCATCAAACAAGGTCCAAGTCTTATAGAATTCCACATAAAAAACATATGGTTACTTTATTGTAAAACAATTATTTATCTTGTTATAAAAAAACAAAACACAATTATTTATCTATTAATCAGCTTGGACGTCTTATTCAGTGATGTATATTTGGCAACAAAATATGATATGCATGTAACTTCTAACGTGGTCAAATGATCCAATGCTATATGATAGCCATTTTCTAAAGCAAATAGCTAGTTGCGCTTCTGCGTCATCTCCAATACATAAAGTGATACAAAAGTAAGACATAGTGGTAACAAGTCGGTTAGCCATTTACATCCAAGATCCAACCAACTCCATGTTATGCCACAACTCTTTCACTATGATGCATTAGTAACCTAACATATAATCTTGAAAGTTAATTTATTCAAGCTAGATTATAATCAATTTCTGATTAACCTAACCCATTTACAATATTTTTCACTTTTCTGGCCTTGTTAAATGGAGGAAAAAACTAAGGGTTATATTGCAAAAACGGTTTGGAGGGTAACCCAAAAATGCCCAACAACTATTATTATTATTATTATTACTATTTTTTATATGAACAATTATAATCATTTTGAGTAATAATATATAATATAATTATAAATTGTTTAGGATATTTATGATGTTTTTAGTTAATTATGAAAGGAAGTTAGGTTGCGAGATAAAGGGAGTTCCGAGCTAAACCGCAAATCTGCCCAATTTATTCGGCATGTAAACAAGGATTTTGTTTTGACTTGGTAATTTAGTTATCATATTTTTATTTTTTTTATATTCTTAGTAATCAACTAATCATATTATTATAAAGGATATTGACATAACTAATTGCAAACAAAAGTCATTTGTTCAGGAAGGAAATCAAATGATAAGATAAGACATTATTGATAACACACGGATCCTCAACTGCATAGGAGGTCCACTTGATATACACATTAAATTAGCAGAAAATATCTACCAAAATAGATGGATTTTAGAAATATCTTCAGAATAAATAGGAGAATAATGAGAAAAGTATATAAATTTTTTATTTTATTTTTTTGCATCTTTGTTTATAAAGATCGTGAAAAAATATAAGAAGAATATTAATTAGATGTTATGATTTTGTCCCTTAAAATGAGCTCATCTAATTATGTATGTGCGAGTTGAAACCCATAATAAGCTTCACTTATCTACAAGCTCTCTTAGGATATAAAAAATAAAAATATTATGATTTTAAATAAATGCATGGTGAATTTTGCTAAACAAAATAAAAATACAAGAAAATATTTTTTTTTCTCAATTAAAAGTAGAGATATTTATCCCCAACAAAAAAAAAGTAGAGATATTTATCAGAGAATCGAAAGGGCAAGTAGACGTAATGTGCTTTTAAAAATGGATGGCTTTCCGATTGATAAAGAAGTATTGTAACAAACAATCTTTAAAAAAGAAAACAATGGATGGTAAACACCACCAAGCGCAATTCTTTTCTTCAAAGTAAAGCAAAAAAATACTTTTACACGTGCAAGCCCTTGGATTCTCTCAACACATAAAATTGGGATGGTAAATTAAAGCCACAAATATTCCAAGAACCCCTTTTTTTTTTTTTTTTTTTTTTTGTAGACTCTAATCTAAATTCTAAGCTACCCCTCCTTTATGACCATTAAAGATCAATCAGTGGTGACTGGTGAGTCATTTTCAATTTTTCATGGTGAGATACAATACAACATAAACCATTTGTCACAAGCCTTTTAATCATTTCTTGGCTGGTAGCTATACACTCCATACGACGTCGTTTTGTTCTTCCCAAATTGTAAGGAGGAAAAAACCAATATTTTTTGTGTTTTTGGTAAGCAGGGAAGAACCATTATTATTAATTATTATTTTGACTGAAGAGGTATGGTAATCATTAACAATTAATTTTCTAATAAAAACATATTAACAGATAACAAAATATCTAAGAGAAAACTTAGATACTTTCCAATGGTACTTTTGATGTAGTTATCCTATCACAACACACCATGTAGAATATTTAATTCATACTATCTATTATTTTTCAGTTATTTTTTGAAAAAGAATCCACATCATGTGTTGCGATCGGAGAATTGCACCAAAAACACTATTGAAATTGCATCTAAGTTTTCTTTGAGAAAATAAAATAATAGTGATAATAATAATAATAATAATAAAAATAAAATAAAAAGAAGAAATATGATGATGAAGAAGATGAAAATGTTACCGCTACGGTGAAACCACGAAAGACATCAAGTGAAACAAGACGCTGCGTTTGAGGTTGGAGCTTGGAAGAGGTTGAGCGTTCCTCAATCTTGTTGTTAGAGTTAGGCCTTGTTTGGGCATTGGTGAAAACAGTGGCAGATCTTGATTCAGATCTCTGAAGTGCCATCTCAACATCTTCATCATCATCAAAGTTCTTGATAGCCTGGTAACTCTGCATCTCTCAAATTAATGTTTTTTCCTCTTTTTCTCTCTCTCTATTGCTACCATCTACTTAAAGATATTTGATATTCCCTTCAAATAATAATCATTATATTAAAAAACAGAAGAGATATATTCTCATCAGCTTTAGAATCTTTGTTTTGAAGGGAGGGACTCTTCTTGTTGTTACTTTGAAGAGTAATGTGATGGGTGGCACTAACAGAAACTAGAAGAACCCTTCCTTTTTTCTTGCCCTCAAACACAAAAAACTCTCAACCACTGTTTCTTGCACTTGGTTATTGGGTTACCCTTGTTGTTCCCACTTTTATAGGCGATAGGTGAGTGATGAGAGGCACACAAGCAATTTTCATATTCTCCTGTCCTTATTCTTTATTACTTTTTATTTTTATCCTAAAATAAAAAATAAAAAAAAGGAGAAGAAGGAGCTACCTACTTACCTAGGATAAGATTAGATAATTACTTGTTTAAAAGGGAAAATATAAAAGATTGTGACCAAGATGGTGGTACGTTTGGTAGATAATCGGATCTCTTAAATATGTGGTCAGGGATTTGATTCCTGACTCATGTATATGGAAGAGCATTTGTTGGGAGAGATCAATCCCTTAAATGGATCTTAGTACTTTAATGAATTAGTCTCTAACTTTTGATCAGGAAGATACCCGGGTTTATCCAAAATATATAAAAGTTGTGAAAATTCAAAATTACACTTACTTTACTTACATTTTTATTTTTATTTTTATTTTAAAAAAAAAGAGTTAGATGTATATGATTTGATTGATGTCCGTGTCATTAACGAGTACAGTGTTTTCCCATACGTTACCACATACTGTTTATGGACAACAGTCACGAAAATTAATTTGGTAGATTTAAAATTTAAAATATCATACATTCATGTACTAACATATTAATATATATTTTTTGGTTTTCTATGAACGCTCCTGTATTTTTAGGATCAATATTTAAACTCAAAATCTCTGATTAAGTTGAAAGTTGAAAGAGACATGTGTTATCTCATCCAAATACTCTTGAGTAATATATGAATATACGTAATTTCTTTGGATGATGGGGATTTGATCCCACATGTCACAACATCACCGAAATCAGTCTATCAAAAAAGAAAATCACCGAAATCAGTTGTTACCCCCCAAAATTATTAATTAATTTTTTTTATTTATGTGACTTTTGGTTTTTCTTTTCTGCCATTGAGACTTCTGTTTTTAAAAAAACTTCGTTTTATAGGTGTAAAATCGGAGACAACAAAAACTAATACGATATATACCCTAAAAATTGTTTATTAATTAATTGATTTATGTGACTCTTGGTTTTTCTCTCTGCCTATGAGACTTTAAAAAATAAAAAATAAAAATAGGTGCAAAAATGCAAAATGGGAAACAACAAAATAATAGTTCGCTGTATACCCGAAAAATTATTAATTAATTAATTTCCTCAAAAAAATATTAATTAATTATTTGATTTATGTGACCTTGGTTTTTCGATGCTGCCATTGAGAATTTTCTTTAAAATAAAACAAGCGTATTTTTTTTTTTAGGAAAAAATAAAACAAACGTTGTATAGGTGTAAAATCGGGAACAGGAAATAGTAAGCTGTACATCTCAACAAAGATATTTTTCTAAAGAATATGCCATAGCCCCTTAAAGAACAAAAGATATTTTTTTTAGGGTTAGTTGCATCCCCCCACCCCCCCCCCAAATTATTGGTATGTGTGATTCGGGTTTTCATTATTTTTTCCCGGATATTTGATTACTTAATTTTTTTTAATGTTATAAATACAGTCATTTCGTCTAATGTCCATCAATTTTTTCAATGATCAATGGAGATGAACCATTGTTTTAAGCATATATAACCTCTGATTGAGTTTCTCCCTCATCTGCATCTCTGCTTTAACATGATTCAGTGGTTCCTCTCTATCAATTATCGGTTTTGTCCCTCTTTTCTGAGATTTTTTTTTTGTTCCACAACAAGACCATTTACCACAAAAGTTCAACCAGAGATTCTATACACTTAAAACAGTGGTTCCTCTCTATTGATCATTGAAAATTTGGCGAATATTGAATGTAAAGATCAAATTTGCAACATTAAAAAAATGGGGGACCAGATGTCCTCCAAAAACAAATTATATAAACCAAAATCGCACATAATCAATAATAGGGGAACAAAAATGCAATTAATACTATTTTTTATTAACAAAGATGATGAATTATATATGTTAAAATATGAACAAAAGAATAATAAATAAATGTTAAAATACATAAATAATGGGTGATAATTACTACTTATGTCTTTCAAATATCATATATTTTTTCTATTAACAACGAGTTGAGGGCAAACAAAATCTATAATCTATAATCTATAATATATACATACGAAAATGTTTGTAGGAAATTTTTCTCCACCCGTCGACCTCTGATAGTGTCCACGTTATATCTATCTTGTGTGTCATTCATACCACGAGGCAAGGGATGACTGGACGTCTCTTAATGGAAAGTTTTCAATCGAAAGTCTATTATTGATTTTATTATGAGAAAGTCTATCAATAGAAACTTTTCAAATTTAATTTGAATCTATAATCTATAGTTTACAATATATGCATAATGTTTGAAGGAAATTTTTCTCCACATGTCGATCACTAATAGTGTCCATGTCAGATCCATCTTATGTGTCATTCATACCATGAAGCAAGGATGACTGGACATCTCTTAATGGGAAGTCTATGAATGTAAAGTTTCCAATGGAAAGCCTATTATTGATTTTATTATGAGAAAGTCTATCAATGCAAATTTTATTTGAATATTGATTTGATTGATATTTACTGGTCATTTATTTGTTACTACACCAAAAAGACAAATTATTGTTATTTGTGATTCAAATTAATACATTCCTAAAAAATTACACGAACTTTATTTGAAAGGTGATGAATAAATCTATTCCTAATGGGTTTGATAGGGGCATCTATAATCTATAATCTATGCATACAAAAATGTTTGCTTGAAATTTTTCTCCATGTGTCAAACTCTAATAGTGTCCATGTCAAATCCATCTTATGTGTTATTCATACCACGAAGCAAGAAATGACTGAACATCTCTTAATGGAAAGTCTATGAATGGAAAGTTTTCAATGGAAAGTCTATTATTGATTTTATTCTGAGAAAGTCTGCCAATGTAAAGTTTTCAAATTTTATTTGAATATGAAAATTTGATTTGATTGATATTTATTGGTCATTTATTTGTTACTGCATTAAAACACACAAATTGTCGTAATTTATGCTTCAAGTTAATGCATTCCTAAGAAATTACACGAACTTTATTTGAAAGATGATGAGAAAATTCATTCCTAACAGGTTTGATAGGGGTATCAATTTATTTCCGGAACACCCAAAACCTTTCTTCCGCTGATACCACTCGCTATCCTACTCTCAGTTCTTTTGTTCTCCCAAACCTTCTTCTCTTCTCCGTCGATCCCTCAACTCTTCTTTCTCTGGTATGACTTTTATGATTCCTCTCTCTTACCTTTTTTTTTATATTTGTTCTATTCTTTTTTTTTTTTCCTCAGATTTTATATACACTTTTCTTCTTCATTTTTCTCATCTATTATAGCTATTACTTAAGATTTTTGATTGAAGGCGAGTTTTTTCCTTTCTATTTTATCATGAATATTTTCTATATTTCAATTTCTATATTTTAAATCAATAATATATGTATGTATTGATAATTCTTGTTCATTTTGTTGTCACCTTAATATTGTTGTTATTCTTCTATTAATCAATATTGACTTCTCGACGTGTTTTTTTTTATTATTCTATGGTTAATCATTTTTAGTTATTTTTATTAGTGCTGATGTTTCTTGGACCCTCCAAATAGTTGATGTTATTTGGTTCTTGTTTTGATTTTATTGCAGATTATCGCTATTATTCTACTCATCAACACCGGCTTCCTATCAAAGGCGGGTTTTTTCTTATAAATTATTATTAATTATTCTTAGTTATAGATTATTGTTTAGTATGAATGAATCCATATTTTGTACTAATAAGTTTTTTGGTTTGTGTTTTCTTTCGTAATTACCTTTTCACTTTTGTGCATGTACCTAATTGCTGCCTCTTAGATATGATGAAATATCGTGAGTTCAAAGCTTAGTTACTTATTTGTTTGTCTTAAATAATAATCTATGCTATGGTTCTAAAATATCTTTGGCATCAAGTGATTGCATGTATGTTAGCATTTTATTTTACAATATGTGGTATTTTCCCTCTTTATTTCTTGATCCAGACAACCTCTTTGTTTGGTTTTTTTTAATAAATGTGTTTGTTTAGTGATTTAATAACTGTTAATCAAAATCCTTAATTTAACAGATCGTCACATCTTGATGTATTTTATTTCCTCTATTACTTTTATTACCCAAAGTTGTATATAGTTATACAGCCTATACTTTATTGTTTCTAGAATACACAAGTTTATAGGATTTAGGTGGGTGATTATTTACGATCAATTTTAATGGTACAAATAAGATTAGGAATCTTATTTGGATCATTGTGGAATTTGGATACGTTTAGATGATCGTAGGGTCCTGATAAACAGCCAATATTTTAAATTTCTTGGTCCTTGGCTAGAGCATCCAGATTTTCATACCCAAGTGGTTAATGCATGGAGGATTGGAGATTGTTGGAATGTTAACATGGCCAGACTTACGTCAAATTTAAAAGTTTGGAATAAAGAGTGTTTTGGAAATATTTTTCAACGTAGAATGAGAATCATTGTGAGACTAGAAGGCATTTCTTGTAAACTCCTTCTAGGTGATAACCCAAGGCTATCTCAGCTGAAGGATACTTTGTGGGAGGAGTATACATCTATTTTGAACCAAGAGGAAGTTTATTGGTTCCAGCAATCTCGCTCGAAATGGCTCAAATTTGGTGATCGTAATACTAGGTTTTTCCACCAATCAACTTTAATGAAGAGAAGAAGTAACCAGATTGATGCGTTATTAACTGATCAAGATGCTTGGGTTCATAAAGAGGAAGAAATACGTAGCCTTCTGGTTAATTTTTATCAAGGCTTATTTTCTTTGGCTGGTCTCATTCAGCTTCCCCTACAAACCATCCATTCATATTATTTAAATATCAATCACTTACTGAAGTTAAGTGCTCATTTAGATAAATATAAGTAAATATTGTATATTTACTTCAATTAAATCACCTTTTATTAATCTACCAAAAAATCACCTTTTATTATAAGAATATTAAATTAAACATGTGAAATTTAAAAAACCAAATTAAATGTATTAGTTTAAAAATCAACAAAACTAACTCCAAACTAAAATTTTAAAACCAAATTAAAAATTAATTAAAGTAGTGAAATTCCTGTTATGATTAGTTTAACTTATTAAATATGTGGTTGAATCATATAAGTTCATAACAAGTTTATATGAAGTTTTTAAAATATTGCTGCAAATAAATCATTCCCTTTGACGCCAAGTCCAGCAAGTCTTCAACACAAGTGTTGCTTGTTACAAAGAAGAAAGTCAAAAGGACGGTGGATTGGAAGAGGGACAAACAAAACGAGTCAAACATCATAGTTCAACCACTTATATATAAAATTTTCAACTTATCAATTAATATAAAATTTAAAACTCATACTTAAATTCTCAAGATAGTGTCTCCGGGAAACTTTTTTTTTTTTTTGGTACAAGTCTTCGGAAAACTTTACCTATAAGGTTAGAGGTGCTAATCTTAATATCGTTATTTTGGTAAAGGGCTTTACTTAATCACTAGCCGACCTGATAGTTAATTTGACAGCTTTATTTATAGGATATTCAATTAATTAAAAAAAAAATCTCGATATAACCTTTCCACTATGTGAAACCTATGAGATGAATATTTGTATTTGTATTTTTTATTTTTTTTGACATGTAAATATTAGTTGTTAGTTTTGTTATGTTAGTTCTCCATCTCGACTCAATTATAAGGAAAAAAAAATACCTATATTTTGTGGACTCAAATATAAGCAAAATCCAACCAACTTAACTCTATTTAACGTCAGTATTCCAAAAATCAAGAAAATTAACTCATCCAACCAATTCTGCTTTTACTTTTCGAAGAGCATTGTACTCCCAAGACAATTAAAGGGTAGTTTAGTAATTATAACTCATTTTTTTAAATAAATCAAGATAATTAAACTAAATTAACTAACTTCCTTGATAAGTATGAAATTAGTTAATTTTACTTATAATTGAGTCCGGAGGAAATACTTGGTAGGGAGTGAAATTTGAACCTTACACCTTATATATCTCATATCTCAGTACATTCCTCTCACGCCCGAAACCATCATCACCCCCTTATGGCTCCCATTATGCTTGTATTCTTAGATAAAGTTAAATAGCTTTTCACTCCACCAGAAGAGACGGGGAAAACGGATACATAATTCTATAGTTGGAACTGACGTTTTGCATTAGCAAGAAGATCATGAACAGCAACATTATAGGACAACGACAGAAAAAAAGACAATATTATTATTTGCTATATACAGGTAATGCACTATTACCAACTCTTTTAGCCATTAATAATCTAACAGCTGGACAATTTAATAGATTATATGTAGTAATGGTACTAGTTACTTTAGATTTTCATTTGGTTATATTTGTTATCAGCAAAAGGAAAGTATATATATCATCATCTGAAATATATAGGTAAGTTTAAAAAAGCGTGATGGTAAACCCGTTCGTCTAGTAAAGCATGATAGAGTCTCATATCTGACAGGCTGCATGTTTGAGTCCCCGTTAATCTTCTTAGAAGAGGTAAATGTAAATATACCTTTATAAATATTTATAAAGCTCGAATGTTTTTCATCCCATAGACTATGGCACCATCCCTCACCCTAAATTTATTTGAAGCCAAAAGAAAAAAAAATGTGATGGTTATAATTATTTAAATGTTTATATAAAATATACATGAATAATATATTTAAAATATGTTATCATTTAGCTCAGTCCGTATATTTGACCTTAATTTTAAGAAGGGTCTACTAATCAGTATTTTAGTGAAAGAACAAAAATGATAATTATTTATTAAAAAACTAACGTCAATATATTAAATATATTGCCTTTTAATATAAAATTATATATTTTTTAAAATTCTTTAATCAATGCCTTTTAAGAATTTAGTATGATGTTGATGTTATAAGTTTGATTCTTTAACATTGTAATAATACATGAACCGCGACAAATGGTGTAATAAGGGTTGATGATCTTACCTAGCCTTGCAATGGGGCTAATCTAGACTTCAGGGCAAAAAAAAAATTTTGACAGAACTTTATCGTAAAAATTTAATAAAAATAAAAAGCACCCAAAGGGATTGGGTTAGTGGAAGCGTATTAGGTCTGTAAAATACAAAGTGTGTACATTGATACTCTCGATAAGTGAGAGGCCAATCCTTGAGAAAAACAAACTCCTTGGGGAGGGGTCATACCCATAGCGCTCGACGCTCGCGGCCCCTAAGTGGTAACTCACTTGCTATCATTTTTAGCACGCCAACAAATGAAAAACTGCACAAAGCACAAATGACCATTAATTTAGGTTTGTCTGGTTTGATATTAACGCTAGGGTGATTAGTGGACATCAGCAAACACAACAAAGGAAAGTGATTGTCAAAGCAGAGCTGCATTGCATTGCTCATGCCGCTTCGATTATGTTGTGTTGTGTTGTGGGGGCAATGGGCGGTGCAACTTCGTCATGAACACTTATCTAGAACCCAACAGAAAATGCCGGATCATCACCTTATCTAGTGATCATGGTCGTGGCCCATAAATTTCCAGTTTTTAATTCCCCGCATGCAGGTCTATCGCATATTGTTTTAAGGTGGTGTATTTTTTATATTTTCGAAATGTAATTTAGAAAACACAAGAGATAAAAAGATATTTTAGGACATAAAAAAATCTACTTGAATAAGTTTTGTAAATGAAATTTGGAAATTATATTCCCACGTGTGGGATGAGAAAAAGATATTGCAGTTTGTTTAGAAATCAAATTTTATGAACCAAACATCACAAAAGTATATCCTTTAAGCAAACCAGTGTTTAGTTTTATTTCTTATGGAAGAAACTTAGATACATGTACAACAACTCATCAATAAAAAAATATAACATTTATAACAATTATTATACATGTCTTATTGTTATGGGCAGAACAATAAGTTTTGGCCAGACCGAGAAACAATGGCGGGAATTTGTGAATATAGCTTTACAGAAAGTAGTACTATGCTCCAACGTATCCCAAATGGAAATCAAGGCTTGCGTAGTTCTTGGTTGAGGTAATGAAATAGTCTATGAATAGTTGCCCTTATTCCTTAGCTAGAGCCCTTCTTATATAGTACATGGTGATGGGCCAAGAGGAATTTAGAGCTAGGTTTAGCTCAATCTTTTATGGAATTGGACCTCACTTAATCCAGGCAGGAACATACTACTTCTTACATAATTTAATATAATTTTCATTTCGACACAATCGATGGATAATTAACTTTCTTAAGCATATTGTTCATATTCAATTCATGACCATATATATGAAAAAACATTTTTTTTTGATAAGTTGGTATTCACTCTTCAAAAGAGATTAGCATTTATTTTATTTTATTTTTTTATAAGCAAAGAATGAATTGAAATGAGACACACCCTCAATGGGAAAAATATATAGTTGCAATGTGATTATTACATTTAACGGTTCTCCCACTTCACATGGTTTTGAATTTTTTTATTATCGTTTTCAACTTTAAGTTCTCTGTTTTACCATGATGTAACACGTACGAATTTAGGTTTTTTATTGTACCATGCATGGTGTTTGGTGCTGCCACAAAGTATATACTAATGAATAATGACTGACTAAATTAGGTATTGTACCCAAAACAAAATTAGGTATTTCACCAAAAAGTTAGCAATTACAAAATGCAAATTGTGAAGTGGGAGTTTGTCCTAATTTGGGCTTCGTGCTTGATTCATGATGATATGCACCTGCTCACGTACGCTATTGCTGCTAGGGTGCTATGCGTGTAAAATATGATTTTGAAATTTATAAGAAAGTAGATGGATGCAATCAGCAAATTACGATTTTAATCGAGGATAAATGTTTGAGTACATGAATATGGCACTTACCGAAAAAAATTTAATCATATGTCTGAAGGAAATAATGTACCAATAAGTTGTAGGAATACTCTAAAGTCTAAACTCAGACAAAAAATAAAAATAAATAGAAGACACATCAAATTGTAAGGGTGTTCACGGGTCAGTTTGGTTCAGATTTGCATGAAAAACAAAACTGGACCAATTTAAATTAATTGGTTTGGTTCGGTTCGGATTTTCAATTTTTTGTCACGAAATCCGAATCGATCAATATTACACTATTAAAACATTTAAAAAATATATAAATATTAAAATATAATAAATAATAAATATTATAAATATTAAAATATAGTAATTGATTCGGTTCGGTTTGGTTCGGATCCAGAATCCTTGAATCCGAGAACCGAACCAATTACCATCAGATTCAGTTTTGTTTGGTTCGGTTCGGATCTGAACACCTATGACACCCCGGGCTGACAAAGGCGGGGAGTGGTCACCGGTGCAAGAAGGCACGGACAAGGAGCGGCTCCTGACAGACGTCTAGACGGAGGGACACATGAATAAACCGATTACACATCCAAATGAGAGGGATCCTGAGACTGTGTAGGTATGGGACTAAACAGTTGAGGATGACTTATATGAATTGATTGGTACTACCTATACTAGCAAGATGCATTTTCTTTTCGGGAGCCCATCCCTTAAGAATCCACAGTTAAACATGCTTGACTTGGAGCAATTTTGGGATGAGTGACCACCTGGAAAGTTTTCCCAAGAAGCGTGTGAGTGAGGACAAAGCACGCTGAAAAGACTCGTGTTGGTTTGTGGGGACAGTTGTTAATCCATAATGCAGCCATGGATGTTACAAATGGTATCAGAGTGGCACCTCTCCCAGTATAGTGTGGTTCAGGGACGAACCAACCGAAAGCTGGTGGGCATGTGTCACCCGGGGCTGACGAGGGCGGGGAGTAATTGCCTGTGCAAGAAGGCACGGACAAGGAGCGGCTCCTGGCAGACGTCTAGGTGGAGGGACACATGAATGAACCGATTACATATCGGAATGAGAGGGATCCTTAGACTGTGTAGGTATGGGACTATACAGTTGAGGATCGCTTAATTATATGAATTGATTGGTACTACCTACACTAACAAGATGCATCTTCTTTTTGGGAGCCCATCAGTTAAGAACTCCACAGTTAAGCGTGCTTGACTTAGGGCAATTTTGGGATGAGTGGTACCTGGGAAGTTTTCCCAAGAAGCGTGTGAGTGAGGACAAAGCATGCTAAAAGGACTCGTGTTGGTTTATGGGGACAGTCGTCAATCCATAAAACAGTCCAGGGATGTTACAACACCAAAAAAATCCGAACCAATTTAATTGGTTCGGTTCAGATTGGATTCTCAGGTTGGCCAGGATGGTTCGAACCAAAGAACACCGCTATCAAAGTGTTATATAGTGGTTATTTTCCGGCTAAATTGAATATTAATGCCACTATTTTTATCTATGAATAATGTCACCATTGCTTGCGTTAAAGGAAAAAGGACAAAACTTACATACAGTACCACATGGGCTTGTGGTATTGTTTGCCAATAATAAATTGACATCTGGAAAAATTACCCATGTCATCAATCATAACACCGTTAACATTTTAACACCGTCAAATCTCCTGTTGTATGTTGTATCCGGATACTCGTCGGTCTCACCTTCTCTCTCCTCTTCTATGCTTCTCAGTTGTCACTCACACGTCGGAACGTCCCTTCTTACTTTTCGTCCTATCTCTCTTCAAAATTCCCTAAATCTCACCTCCATCTCTTTTTATTTTCGTTCCCCAAATCTCCCTTCTTGTTTGCACATACTTATCACATAGCTTTTCTACATTAGTGGAATTGGTATTTATAATATGTTCCAATGGAATCGTTAAATCATCAAATATACAAAGCACTCTCTCCCTATCATGTTTTCCAATTCTTAAGGAAAAATCTCGGAGAGGAGGTTGGATGGCCCTTGGTGGAAGGGACCTATGAGCGCGGGATTGTAAAGAGCACTTTATGCCGTAGCAGAGATGAATGACATTGGCGGTGAGGGTTTTGGGATTTTGGGAAGAACATTAGCTTCAGAGTTTGGGAATCTGGATCGTGCACACTGAACAGAGGTATTGGAACTGGGGGTTGCGGCTAAGGTTTTTCTTGAGATATGAAACTAAGAATTTGAGACCGATGAGTATCAAGTTACAACATACAGAGACTTGACGGTGATAACAGTAGTAAGTTAATATGAGCGTTGATATGGGAAATTTTTTCAGGTGTCAATTTATTATTGGAGAACAGTACCACAAGCACATGTGGTACTGTATTATAAGTTTTATCCAGTGCTAAAACCCATAGCATCCTCCTTAAGAATCAGAGCTAAGCTCGGAGAAGCCCTATCGAAAATCTTCCAACCAAAAGGACCCGAATTACCTTATTAGCAAGATAATCCACTGATCGATTAGCGTCACGGAAGAGGATTAAAAAAAATAACAATTTATTCATGATTCAAGTTAAAGAATTTATATTTTTTTTTAAATGAAGTTATACATAAAAAAAATTAATTTTAAATTTTTTGAGATAGACACAAACTACATCATATGAATACTATGAGCCTCTCTTAAACAAAAAGTACCATCACATCGAAAACTATCAGATGAGTTAATCGTTTGACTGCATTTTCAAGCATTTGCTTTCCTTTGTTTTTAAAAGAGATTTTGTTTTTGTTTTTTTTTTTAAAAAAAGTTTAGGTAGTTATGATTCAACATTCCCTTGTTATGTTTACATTTGTTTACATCATCCTTGTTTGAAGAATGTTTCTTTCTTTTTTTTTTTCTTTTTTTTTTGACAATAATTTGAAGAATGTTTCTAGAGCCTCTCAAAATGAAGACTATATATAGAAGAATTGAGGAACAACATTAAGGTGATTGAACTGCGAACAAATTAAACAAGCTTAACTATCATCAATCATTCACATTCATTGCTCCTCATTTATTTCTTATACATTCCTCAGAGAACTCTGATACCTATCTTTTTGAACTTGATATTCATTTCAGTGTAACTGAAAATTTCACTAACTCTTCGAGTGTAACTGAAAGTTTCACTAAGTTCATAATTTTTTTCCTACTCTTTATAATTTGAGTTGTTGAGCCTGAAGATGTTAGGTGCGGAAAAAAAAAACACTCATATTGGTAGCTAAGCATGAAGAGGCTAAGTGTGAAAACAATACTTGAAGATGCTGAAAGTTGAACATGGAGAGATTAGGTTTGAAGACAATACTCTGTTATACTATCCTGAGTTAGTGAAAATCTTGGTCGTTGGCTAAGGACTGGACGTAGCCCAAGTGGTTGTGGGTGAATCAGGATAACTTCTTTGTGTGATGTTCTTAACCCTTATCTCTTTTATTTTAAGTTAGTTATTTTTGTCATTGTCTAACAAGGTATTATGCAAAACTAAATTTCGTTTTTGTTTCTTCTGTATTTATCTTAAACTAAAGTGATACAGATCATCTAATTCGTTAGACGAGTCTTTCTAAATTCCATACGATTCTTTTGTCTATTTTTTCGACCCTCTAATCACTTATTTTGTGAGAAATGCATATCTATAGTTGCTGATTAAAATAATATGTTTTATCATGACCATCCAAATTCTATATGAAACTAGGATTGACATGAAAATCTTATAAGTAGATATTATAACAATAAATTTCACCTTTCAAGCTTTCTAATAAGCTAAAAAACGCTAATTTCGGAGTTTCCTAGCTCAAGTTATAATTCTTTTTAAGTTTGTTGTTTTGTATTAGCACTTGTGATAGAAAATCCACGTTCATGAGGTCATTTGGAGATATGTATTTTATATATATATATATATAAAATAAACAATCTAGTTTGAAAATACTAGGTGTAAGCTTTCAAATGCAAGTGGTATCATTCAAAAAGGACTCCAATAACCCAAGTTGATCCTATAAAGTTGGCTAACTTATATAGGGAATTTCAACAAAACAACCCCATTCATGGGCTTGTCGAGAGCTGCATGATTAATATCATATTACATAAATTTTTAATGTACTAATACCATGAGTAAACTTCCAAACACATCCGATTTCACTCAAAAAGGAGTTATTTAACTCAAGATATCCAATTTCTATTTTAGGTTGTCAAGGTGCATATGAGAAAACCATTGGTCTAATTTCAAAATTAAACTAGGACCACCTCTTATCACATAAGTTCTTGAAAGGCAATAAAAAAAAACCTACACAAGTGAAAGAGTCATTATTAACAGTGACAGAGCCAGGATACTTATCTATAATTTCATGATTTCGTAGCAAGATTGTAGTCCATGAATGAAATTTCTAGACCCAGGAGCCTTTGTTATTTTAGTCAACGGCTTTCGGCAACCTATGTCCCTTGGGAGTAGAATCGTCCAGGACCCCTTGTTGCCACACATGATGTGATGGAGAAGATTCCTCTTCTTCATTATACCTAGCTTCCCTAAATTCTCGTTCTCCATTAGCTACGGATAATATTCAAATTTATGCATCGTGTCAATATATCGAGTCAGTACCATTTTAAAGATGTTTATACTTTTTTTTTTTTGAAGGGAACAAACTTATATCATTGATAAACCAAAGGGAGGCACATTACAAATAGGAAATGAATGAAAAACATTGTTACTAGGAAAAAGACATTGCAGCACGTGCAATAGAATGGGTATCCCTATTTGCATGTCTTTTAGTAAAGACAACACTACTAGTTGGACTATTCATAAGCAGTTCATGACAGTTGAGAATAATGGAACCAAACTCAGCAACCTCCACACTAGCACCATTAACACTATCAACAACCACTTTGCTATCCAGCTCAAAGATTACATTAGTTAAGCCAAGTTGAGAAACCTATTGCAAAGGTCCCTCTCGGACAGATAGAAGATAGGGCTTCCAAGCTAATTTGCCAAGTAAAAACAAGCCATGTTCGTCCCTCAAGAAAAATCCAAAACCAATCTTATTATCCTTGCTGAAAAATGAGGCATCAACATTACATTTGATAAAGCCTGGAGGTGGACGTTGCCAAGAGACTATATCGCATGGACTTATATGCATCCTATCCAAGTCATCCTTCACAGTATTCGCATGGTGCCAACCCTGGAACACAGCAGCCGCTCTACAACCTATCTCTATGGCTCCCTATTCTTTAACATTCCACAACATTTCATTCCTTGCTTTCCATATACTCCATAAGTTCATGGCAAAAGAAATTCTGGACTCCTCAAATGCAGCATCACACACCCGAAAAACCAATGATTTTAAAACCGGTTGAACCGTAGAATTGGAAAGAAGAGCGGTTAAAGGTCCAATCGGTTTAACCGGTTTAACCGGTGGTCGAACTGGGATATATATTATTATTATTGTTATCATTAATATTATTATTGTTAGTAAAAGTCATCAAGACTAAGTTCAAGTTGTCAATTAAGTCACAGTGTCACACCTTATAATTTATATATTTTATTTAATTAAACTATGTAATAGATAACATGATTGAGTACACTTGAAATATTAATAATTTCACCAATCTAAATAAATAGTAGTGTATTCAAATATGTTCAATATATATACTCACATTTCTCATGAATAGTAACATGTTTACCGATGTGGAAATGTCAAGTTTTAGATAAATTATTTCTAAAATATGTAACTTAAAAGCTAAAAGTGAATGAGCATGGGCCACTTGCTTGTGACGCATAAAATTCTTCTTCTCCTCCTAGCAAACCTAACTTTTCGCTGCCATCAATGCAATATCTCTCATTGTGTTACACTTGTAACACCCTGTTTTTCGGAATCATTTTAATTAATTTGGTTCTTTTAAGTTGGATTTATCGGTCAAGGGCATAGTGGGATTTTTGGCTAAAAGTCCCTTTCTGGTACATGAGCACGCCCGTGCTCATTAGCCAGCATGCCCGTGCTTAAAGTCAGTAGCGTGTTTCTGATGAGCATGACCGTGCTCAACAGGGAGCACGCTGCACGCCCGTGCTCAATGCATGGACCGCGTCTCGGTGACGCTAAGTGGAGCACAACCGTGCTCAAGGATGAACACGACCGTGCTCAAGGATGAGCACGACCGTGCTCAGGTCTGAGATTTATATTAACGAAGCAGAACTCGAGGGTTTACATTTAACACTAGATTTTTGGTAGCAGCAGCCTCTGTGTGTGCGGCCAGAACGAGCCTTCTTCCATTTTTCTTCCATCTTGATCAACCTCTGAGTGTTGGAAACTCTTGGGAGACCGTTGGTTATCGGTGTTTACTACCTAGGTAACGTTTCTTCCCTGTCTAAGTTTCTCTTTCATTATAGTGAATAGGGAACTAATCCGTGATGTTTTATTGATCCAAGGTATTGTTTGAAGTCGAGCCGTCTTAGGGAGGAACCGGTTGCTGTTAGGACATCATTAGAGAGCTACCTTCAATCCAGGTATGGGGAGAAGGGTAATGTGATTATAGGCTTGGAGTTAGGGTAAAGTAAGGGGGTCCCATAACCCCATTGTTATATGTATTGTATGGTTTGATGCTCTGCGTTCATATGGTTTTCTTGATGATTATGTTGGTTGGTTAATATGAACATGAATATGTTGATGATTGATGGTTGACATGATGTTGCATAGTTGATGCTATGATAATTATTTGATTGATGCCAAGGTTGTATGAATGCTGATGTTAAATGCTGCTGCTTAATTCTTAAAAACGTGTTAAAAACGGATTTAGGATGCTAACTATTTCAACCCATAAAAATTGGTTAAAACTCAGTCTCTGTTCCTGCCCAGGAAAGCACTGTCGCGCGATGAGCACGACCGTGCTGGACAGGGAGCACGACCGTGCTGGACAGGGAGCACGACCGTGCTCCCAGTTGAATTCTGAGTAAATGGTCGCGCTGTTCAGCACGACCGTGCTGCTGAGCACGACCGTGCTCAATAAGAAGCACGACCGTGCTTCACTTAAAGGGGAGCACGCCCCTCACATGCTTAAGCACGACCGTGCTAGGTTACGAGCACGACCGTGCTCAACCCACTTGGACAGAACCGAATTAAAGGACTTAAGGGGTTTTAAACCCCATTCCCCAATGATGATTAATTGATTAGACAATCTGGTTGATAATACTAAAGATAATTAAAGATAATGAGATGGTGAGGTGTTAAGTCGATACCATTTTTGGGTGCCGCAAGCTGATGAGCTGTGCCTTGGTGCTGTTTGGCCAAGGAGGCCTTGACCCCACGGTTTGGGTCTAAGGTGTTGTTGTTATGTACCTTGATGGCCGAGAGTTTGCCCCAGGTACTGCGGTTGATTCCGCTTAAGTCTTCAGGTAGATTTCACGAGGCAAATTGTTGCGGTTGATTCCGCTGTTACCGTCGGTCGATTCCGTTGGAGTTTTGGAGGTGGTGTTGCCGTTGTTGTTGTGTTGCATACGCATTGCATCGGAGATGTTGTTTAGGGATGTTCGACATAGGGGAGGTCGTCCTAGAGTACGGTGATCTGGCCATCCACGGTTGGAGTAGATTCTCCTAGCGCCCCCGTGATGAGGCTTTCGTTGGTTTGATGCGTTGGCTATCCGAGGAGTAGATTCTCAATGTGGATATTTAACTCCGAAGTCGTTCATCCCGAGTTTAGTGGATCCACATGCATTGTTGGTTTAGCGGAGTAGGACTGCATTGCACTGCATAGCATAATGATGATGTTGATGTTTGATGTAATGTTGCTATGTTTACTGTTTACTTTACTTCCTATTTCTTGCTGTATATGATTACATGAACTTACTCCCCATGTTTGTTTGTGTTGGGCCTGATTGGCACCTTGCAGAGGATGACGAGCAGCCAGGAGAGGAGTGACTCTGAGGAGCCGCCACCATAGTAGGGTTAGTTTATGTTATCGTAGTTGTTAGTTTCAGTTGTAATCCATGAATTTTATTCCGGAACGGTTATACCAGCTTTGTATGTGACATCGGGGTTGGGTTATATTTATTGGTTTGTTATGTTTTTACTGTTTAAAACTTATTTCATTTTCCGCGTTGTAAACTGTTGATGTGGGACTTTTCTACCCATGGACAAAAGTTTTATTTATTTCAGTAATATGTATGTTTTCTTTTATTGTTTTTATACTTAAATGGCTTATAACATGTATGGGTAGAAGGGTGTCACATTTAGTGGTATCAGAGCAGTTCGACCTTGTTCGGACGTGGTATGAGTCTGTTGTGTGACTCTTGTTTGGATTGTCTATACTTGTATAGATAATGATGTTTTAAGTTAGTTGCCTATCATTTTTAACCGCTTAGGTTCTGTACTAAAGGTTGTTTTGGGTATGTACAGGAACTAATGGCCGGTAGAGGATGCAACGATCAGGCAATTGCCGACGCATTGGCACTTATAGCCAATGCGATTGGTCAGGTCAACCCTCACAACGGTGGGCCAGCTGAGTTCCAGGGACTAGATAAGTTCCAGAGGAACAACCCTCCGTCGTTCAAGGGAGCGTACGACCCAGAGGGAGCTTTGTTGTGGCTGAGGGAGACAGAGAAGATCTTCCGTGCGATGGATTGCAATGATCAGCAGAAGCTCATCTTCGCCACCTTCATGTTGACTGAAGAGGCGGAGCACTGGTGGGATAACTGCAGACAGAGGATGCAGGCCGGGGGCACAGCGGTTACTTGGGCTGTGTTCCGACAGAGATTCCTGGAGAAGTATTTTCCAGCGGATATCAGAGACAAGAAGGAGATAGAGTTCTTGTCTTTGAGGCAGGGGTCGCTGTCAGTCGGTGACTATGCGGCTAAGTTTGAGGAGCTGGCTAGGTACTACACTCCTTACCAGCATGAGACAGATGACCGCTCGAAGTGTGTGAAGTTTGAGGTTGGACTCCGGCCTGAGATCAAATAGGCCATCAGTTATTAGGAGATCCAAGTTTTTCCGATTCTAGTCAACAAGTGTCGGATTTACGAGGATGCTAGTCAGTTCAGAGCTGCCAGTTCCAGAGGATCGGACAATCAGAGTGGTAAGAGGACTGATCAGAGGGATAAGGGCAAGCAGCGGTATGCCCCTACGGGCAAGGACTTCAAGCAGAGTGGCAGGAAGCCCCAGTTTCAGCAGAGTAGCTTCAGGGATGGGTTTTCTGATGCCCCTAGAGCTATGAGGTGTGGGAAGTGTGGAGCACAGGACCACTATTCGTCCCAGTGCAAGGAAACACAGGTTATCTGCTTCAAGTGTGGCAAGCCAGGCCACATCAGCCGCGAGTGTGATGGGGCTAAGGCCGAGCCTCCCAGCGCTAGCAAGAATCAGAAGTACCAGGCCAACAGACTGAAGACCACTGGAAGAGTCTTTACTCTTAGTGGAGCTGAAGCCTCCAAGTCTGATGACTTGATCTAAGGTACGTGTTTAATTGATGGAACTCAATTGACTGTACTGTATGATTCGGGTGCTACTCACTCGTTTATATCGCATGATAGGGTCAAGAGTCTTAAATTGCCTGTTACTTTCCTTGAGTATGATTTGTTGGTTTCTACACCTACAAATAAACCTGTTTCTACTTCCTATGCATGCAAGAACTGTCATATTGTTATAAATGATAAAACTTTTGTTGCTGATCTTGTATGCTTAACTTTGAAAGACCTGGACATTATTCTGGGTATGGACTGGTTATCTTCCAACCATGTCCTTCTGAACTGTTTTGACAAAACCTTGATTTTTGGAACTCCAACGGAGTCTAAGAATCTGGACCTTCTCTCTGCCAGCCAAGTTCAAGCTTCGATGAGAGACGAAGCCCAAGTATACATGATGTTAGCTTCCCTGGATGTAGAGAGCAGCCCTCCTGATGTCGCCAGCTTGCCAGTTGTGCGGGAATTTCCTGAAGTGTTTCCGGGGGATGTTTATAACTTACCCCCAGAGAGGGATGTTGAGTTTACCATAGATTTAGTGCCTGGAACCGGGCCAATCTCCATAGCACCCTATAGAATGTCTCCTCTAGAGCTAGCTAAGTTAAAGGAAGAGTTGGAGGACCTGATGAAGAAGCAGTTCACTAGGCCGAGTTTGTCTCCGGAGGGAGCACCTGTGTTGTTGGTGAAGAAGAAGGATGGTAGTATGAGGTTATGTGTCGACTTTCGGCAACTCAATAAGGTGACCATAAAGAATCGGTATCCCCTCGCTAGGATTGATGATCTTATGGACCAGTTGATAGGCGCTTGCATCTTTTCAAAGATAGATTTGAGGTCAGGATACCACCAGATTCGGGTTAAGTCTGAGGACATCCCGAAGACAGCGTTTAGGACGCGATATGGTCACTATGAGTACTTGGTTATGCCCTTCGGTGTGACTAATGCTCCTGCGGTCTTCATGGACTACATGAACAAGACCTTTCACCTTTACTTGGATAAGTTCGTGGTGGTGTTTATAGATGACATCTTAGTGTACTCCAAGAGTAAGAAGGAACATGAGGAACACCTGAGGGTTGTCTTGCAGACCCTTAAGGAAAAACAGTTGTACGCTAAGTTGTCTAAGTGTGAGTTCTGGTTAGAGGAAGTGAGCTTCTTAGGACATGTCATCTCTAAGGGTGGCATAGCAGTGGACCTAGCTAAAGTAGAGACGGTGCTCCAGTGGGAAGCGCCAAAGTTTGTAACCGAGATTAGGAGTTTCTTGGGGTTAGCCGGGTATTATAGGCGGTTCATAGAAAGTTTCTCTAAGATAGCGTTACCCTTAACCCGTCTCACCAAAAAGGGACAATTGTTTGTGTGGGACTCTAAGTGTGAAGAGAGTTTCCAAACCCTTAAGAATAGGTTGACATCAACACCAGTGTTAGTTTTGCCAGATCCCAGTGAACCCTTTGTAGTTTACTGCGATGCTTCTAAGTAAGGGTTAGGTGGTGTGTTGATGCAGAATGGTAAGGTAGTTGCTTATGCTTCTAGGCAGTTGAAAACCCATGAAAAGAACTACCCTACCCATGACCTAGAGTTAGGAGCTGTGGTATTTGCCTTAAAGATCTAGAGGCATTACCTGTATGGAGCGAGGTTTGAGGTCTTTAGTAATCATAAGAGTTTGAAGTACCTCTTTGATAAAAAAGAGTTGAATATGAGGCAGCATAGGTGGATGGAATTCTTAAAGGATTATGACTTCGAGCTGACCTATCACCCAGGAAAGGCCAATGTGGTGGTCGATGCCTTGAGTAGGAAAACCCTGTATATCTCCGCTTCGATGGTTAGGGAGATGGATCTGATTGAGGAATTTAGAGACCTTAGTCTAGCTTGCGAGTTTACCCCTAAGAGTATTAGGCTTGGTACCTTGAAGTTTACCAACAGTCTGATGGAGCAGATTAGAGAGGGTCAGAAGTTAAATAAGTATCTCTTAGACCAGCGAGAGTTGCTCGCTCAGGGTAGAGACCTAAGTTTTAAGGATGGCAATGATGGTGTCTTGAAGTTCAAGGATAGAGTTTGTGTGCCAGATGTTCCTGAGCTTAGGAAGTTGATCCTTGAAGAAGGACATAAGAGTGGATTGAGTGTGCACCCAGGTGCCACTAAGATGTATCAGGACCTTAAGAGAATGTTTTGGTGGCCTAGGATGAAAAAGGATGTAGCTGAGTTTGTGTATGCATGCCTAGTTTGTCAGAAGGCTAAGATCTAGCATCAGAGGCCTTCGGGTAAGTTGCAACCTTTGAATGTCCCAGAATGGAAATGGGATAGTATCTCCATGGATTTTGTATCTGGACTCCCTAGGACTCCAGCTGGTTTTGAGGCGATTTGGGTTGTTGTGGATAGACTGACTAAGTCAGCCCATTTCATTCCGATGAACATGGAGTATCCTTTAGAGAAGTTGGCTAAGCTGTACATCAAAGAGATAGTTAGGCTTCATGGTGTACCCTCTAGCATAGTTTCAGATAGAGACCCGAGGTTTACCTCTAGGTTTTGGAATAGTTTGCAAGAGGCTTTAGGGACCAAGCTTAGGCTTAGTTCGGCTTACCACCCACAGATTGATGGGCAGTCTGAGCGGACTATCCAGTCCTTAGAGGACTTGTTGAGGGCTTGTGTGTTAGAACAGTCAGGAAGTTGGGACAAGTTTTTGCCCCTGATAGAGTTCACCTACAACAGCAGTTTCCATTTCAGCATTGGGATGGCACCTTATGAGGCTTTGTATGGGAGGAGATGTAGGACACCCTTGTGTTGGAGTGAACCTAGTGATAGTGTGGTGCTAGGGCCAGAGATAGTTCAGGAAACATCAGAAAAGATTAGATTGGTTCAGGAAAAGATAAGAGTTGCACTGAGTAGGCAGAAGAGCAACCATGATAAAAGGAGGAAGGCGCTCGAATTCCAGGAAGGCGATCATGTATTCTTGAGAGTTACCCGATGACTGGGGTTGGTAGAGTGATGAAGGCGAGGAAACTTACTCCGAGGTTCATTGGTCCTTACCAAATCCTCAAAAGAGTCGGCGAAGTCGCTTACCAAATAGCCTTACCCCCGTTCTTGTCAAATCTCCACAATGTTTTTCATGTGTCTCAACTCAGGAAGTATATTCATGACCCTAGTCACGTGTTAGTACCCGACGCTATACAGTTAAAAGAGAACCTGAAGTTTGAGGTGTTACCTCTTCGAGTCGAGGATATGAGGGTGAAGCAGCTAAGAGGCAAGGAGATTCCTTTGGTCAAAGTGGTTTGGAGTGGGGCAACTGAGGAAAGTGCAACCTGGGATTTCGAGGACAAAATTTTTATAAGGGGGGTGGAATTGTAACACCCTGTTTTTCGGAATCATTTTTATTAATTTGGTTCTTTTAAGTTGGATTTATCGGTCGAGGGCATAGTGGAATTTTTGGCTAAAAGTCCCTTTCTGGTACATGAGCACGCCCGTGCTCATTAGCCAGCATGCCCGTGCTTAAAGTCAGAAGCGTGTTTCTGATTTTAAGTTGAGCACGACCGTGCTCAACAGGGAGCACGCCCGTGCTCAATGTGTGGACCGCGTCTCGGTGACGCTAAGTGGAGCACGACCGTGCTCAAGGATGAGCACGACCGTGCTCAGGTCTGAGATTTATATTAATGAAGCAGAACTCGAGGGTTTACGTTTAACCCTAGATTTTTGGTAGCAGCAGCCTCTGTGTGTGCGGCCAGAACGAGCCTTCTTCCGTTTTTCTTCCATCTTGATCAACCTCTGAGTGTTGGAAACTCTTGGGACACCGTTGGTTATCGGTGTTTACTACCTAGGTAACGTTTCTTCCCTGTCTAAGTTTCTCTTTCATTATGGTGAATAGGGAACTAATCCGTGATGTTTTATTGATCCAAGGTATTGTTTGAAGTCGAGCCGTCTTAGGGAGGAACCGGTTGCTGTTAGGACATCATTAGAGAGCTACCTTCAATCCAGGTATGGGGAGAAGGGTAGTGTGATTATAGGCTTGGAGTTAGGGTAAAGTAAGGGGGTCCTATAACCCCATTGTTATATGTATTGTATGGTTTGATGCTCTGTGTTCATATGGTTTTCTTGATGATTATGTTGGTTGGTTAATATGAACATGAATATGTTGATGATTGATGGTTGACATGATGTTGCATAGTTGATGCTATGATAATTATTTGATTGATGCCAAGGTTGTATGAATGCTGATGTTAAATGCTACTGCTTAATTCTTAAAAACGTGTTAAAAACGGATTTAGGATGCTAACTGTTTAAACCCTTAAAAATTGGTTAAAACTCAGTCTCTGTTCCTGCCCAGGACAGCACTGTCACGCGATGAGCACTACCGTGCTGGACAGGGAGCACGACCGTGCTCCCAGTTGAATTCTGGGTAAATGGCCGCACTGTTCAGCACGGCCGTGCAGAACAAAGAGCACGACCGTGATGCTGAGCACGACCGTGCTCAATAAGAAGCACGACCGTGATTCACTTAAAGGGGAGCACACCCCTCACATGCTTAAGCACGACCGTGCTGGGTTACGAGCACGACCGTGCTCAACCCACTTAGACAGAACCGAATTAAAGGATTTAAAGGGTTTTAAACCCCATTCCCCAATGATGATTAATTGATTAGACAATCTAGTTGATAATACTAAAGATAATTAAAGATAATGAGATGGTGAGGTGTTAAGTCGATACCATTTTTGGGTGCCGCAAGCTGATGAGCTGTGCCTTGGTGCTGTTTGGCCATGGAGGCCTTGACCCCATGGTTTGGGTCTAAGGTGTTGTTGTTATGTACCTTGATGGCCGAGAGTTTGCCCCAGGTACTACGGTTGATTCCGCTTAAGTCCTTAGGTAGATTCCGCGAGTCAAGTTGTTGCGGTTGAATCCGCTGTTACCGTCGGTCGATTCCGTTGGAGTTTTGGAGGTGGTGTTGCCGTTGTTGTTGTGTTGCATACGCATTGCATCAGAGATATTGTTTAGGGATGTTCGACATAGGGGAGGTCGTCCTAGAGTACGGCGATCTGGCCATCCACGGTTGGAGTAGATTCTCCTAGCGCCCCCGTGATGAGGCTTTCGTTGGTTTGATGCGTTGGCTATCCGAGGAGTAGATTCTCCGGCGTTGAGTAGATTCTCAATGTGGATATTTAACTCCGAAGTCGTTCATCCCGAGTTTAGTGGATCCACATGCATTGTTGGTTTAGCGGAGTAGGACTGCATTGCACTGCATAGCATAATGATGATGTTGATGTTTGATGTAATGTTGCTACGTTTACTGTTTACTTTACTTCCTATTTCTTGCAGTATATGATTACATGAACTTACTCCCCATGTTTGTTTGTGTTGGGCCTGATTGGCATCTTGCAGAGGATGACGAGCAGCCTGGAGAGGAGTGACTCTGAGGAGCCGCCACTCATAGTAGGGCTAGTTTATGTTATCGTAGTTGTTAGTTTCAGTTGTAATCCGTGAATTTTATTCCGAAACGGTTATACCAGCTCTGTATGTGACATCGAGGTTGGGTTATATTTATTGGTTTGTTATGTTTTTACTGTTTAAAACTTATTTCATTTTCCGCGTTGTAAACGGTTCATGTGGGACTTTCCTACCTATGGACAAATGTTTTATTTATTTCAGTAATATGCATGTTTTCTTTTATTGTTTTTATACTTAAATGGCTTATAACATGTATGGGTAGAAGGGTGTCACAACACTCGCTGCTTTGCTTGAAGATGGTCTCTGCAACGTTGTCGTCATTGGCCTTTACGTTGCCACCCAAGATCGCCTTATGAAGATGGTCACCGCGTGAAGATGGTTCGGCCGCCACTTCTGAAGATGGTTCCCCGTAAGTGTGAGATCTGTGAGGAGAGTTTTCATAAAGCCCCTTCTATTTTTTTTTTAAATATAAAACAATGAAAGCATTGAACCGACCTGTTTATCGGTTCCAGTTATAGGTCGGTTTGATCAATTTTTCATGATTTTGAGTGGTCAGATCGCTTCTTCGGTTCTATGGTTCGATCTGAACCTAACGAGTGCCCGGTCGACAGTCTGACCGGTTGGACCTGTTTTTAAAACACTGCAAAAAACAACTATGGGAAAGAGTCACATTCCATGAGAAAAGGTTCTAAAACATGCCATAGGTTGAGCTTCCTCCAAATAGCAACTGCATGGTCGCACATAAGGAGAATATGCCAACGATTTTCCACCTCCACAAATCAGCGAAAAGAAGTTATTGGACAGGAAACACCTCTACTTTGGAGTCTTGTTCTGGTAGGTGAGCAGTCCCTGCAAACTTTCCAAAGAAAGGTTTTAACTTTTGGAGGAAGAGAAAGTTGCCATAAGGAGCGCCAATCACCATCACACTTGAGATGCACATAGTCAGCTCGGTTGGATATAAAAGAATGGTAAGCAGACAGTGTAACTACCATGAGTAGTTAGGGCTCATATTTGCCTATCTTCTTTAACGGACAAAAATAGAGGGGCCCTGCATATAATATCAGCCACTTCCAAAGGAAAAAGAACATGAATAAAATGAGCATCCCATTCTTTCTTACCTTGGACCATAATATCTTGTACTTTTAAGGCAGAAACATGGGAACTGGGTGCACTACCAGCCAAGTAAAAATCCGAGTTTCTAAGCCAATGATTGGAACATAAAGGAATTTCAGACCCCGTACCAATAGACCAATGATATCCCTTATCCAGCAAGCTAATGGAACTCCAAATGCTATTCCAAATGTTACTTGGATTATTACCTAATGACGAATCCAAGAACTCACAATTTGGAAAATATTTAGCTTTGAAAAACCTTGAAACCATAACATTATGATGAGAAATAAATTTCCACCCTTGTTTCTTAAGCATTGCAAGATTAAAAACATGAAGATCTCTAAAATCCATACCATCTTCTTTTTTGATAGCAAGACGTTTCCAAGCTAGCCATCGAATACGTTTATCCTTCGCACCCCACCAAAAAGAGTTTGTCATTCTTTCAATCTCTTCACAAAGAGAATTAGGAAGAATAAAAGCACTCATGCAATATGAAGGGATTGCTTGTAAAACTGCCTTGGTCAGAACTGTCCTACCCATCGAAGATAAAAATTTTCCACTGAGAGATTTGAAGTTTGCTCTATACCTGATCTTTAATATAACTGAATGTAGATTTTTTGCTTCTACCAACCATATATGGAAGACCCAAATATTTGCCAGTACCAATAACTGAGTTCACCGCCATGATATCTCTAACAGAATTCCTCAAAGCATCCGAAGTATTCTTGCTGAAAAAAACCTCAGACTTTTGCAAATTGATAGCTTGACCAGAGGCTAACTCATAGGTATGTAGCACATTTTTGATGGACTCAGCTTCTTCCTCATTTGCCTTAAAAAATAAGAAACAATCATCTCCAAATAATAAATGGGAAAGAGAAGGAGCTCTTCGACAGATATTAACACTATGAATAACATCATTATCCACTACTTGATGAAGCAAAGCACTAAGACCTTTCGAGCACAGGAGGAAAAGATAAGGGGATAGAGGATTCCCTTATCTAAGACCCCTATGAGGTAAAACCGGGCCAACTGAGTCAGAATTAACCAATATAGAATAATGGACAGATTCAACGCACATCATGATCCAATTCACCCATTTACAATCAAATTCCATTTTTAACTTAATAGCTTTCAAATAGCCCCAATCCACCCTATCATATGCATTACTGATATCCACCTTAAGAGCCGTATCACCCACCTTGCTAAAACACTTATTTTTCATATAATGAATAATATCAGAAGCAATAAGAACATTATCCATTATTGATCTACCTGCAATAAACGTATCTTGTTCCTCAGCTATATAATTATGCAAAACTCTTTTAAGTCTATTTGCTAGAAGTTTAGAGAGAATTTTGTATATCACATTACACAAAGAAATAGGCCGAAAATCTTTCATGGTCACAGGGTTATCAATCTTTGGAATAAGTACAATAGAAGTATCATTTACCTCATGAGGGAAAATCCCATCTTCCAGTCACTTAACACAAGTACGAAAAATATCCCCGCCACATAAATTCTTGAATCTACGATAGAACGCAACATTATGGCCATTAGGTCCAGGGGACTCTATAAAGGTGCATTTGGAACAAAGCCTCACGAAATTCCTCCAAGTGAAATTTTTTCACAAGCATAGCGTTATCATCACAAGTAACTCGTGCCTAGACAGCTACAATGAAAAGAGCATAATCACTAGTAGAAATCGAGAAGAGATTGTAGAAATAAGATTTGGATGTAGTACATAATCCCTCTCGGTCAACCACTTCCACACCATCATCATTTGTCAATTTCATAATTCTGGTCTTGCGCTTCCACATAATAGCCATGGCATGAAAAAATTTTGTGTTCATATCACCCTCCTTGAGCCAATGAATTTTAGCTATTTGTTGCCAAAATTTATCTTCCTAAAGGAATAGTACCACCAGCCTCTCCTTAGTTGCATTAAATGATCATCACGCAAATTGATTAAGCTGGACAATTTATCTTTGCAACGAGCTATATCAACACAGAAATGAGATCTAATGTTGCGTCACCAAGCATTTAAATCAGCAACACATTCTTGAAATTTGGCAATTAAATCACCGCTATCAGTTGAGCACCAACTCCCACAAACAATATCCACCAGCCTCTCTTCACATAGTCAAGCATTCTCAAACCGAAATTTGCAATTGGGAGGGAGAAATAATTTATTTTTATAATTCAGAAAAATCAGATAATGATCAGACATGGTTGCTACTAAATTGGAAAGCTTGGCATGAGGAAAAAGACAACTCCACACAGGTGTAACCAATGCTCTATCAAGCCTTTCCTCCACTTCTTTAACATAACCTCTACCACGGCACCACATAAAAGGATAACCTTCCAACTGAAGGTCTATAAGATTGTACTCCCTTACTGTATCCCGAAAACCATCAAATAACCATTAAGGATGCTCCACACGGCCATATCTGTCCTCCTGATTTAACAAGTCATTAAAATCACCTATAATGCACCAAGGAAGCGCATAATAAACTGCTAAATGAAGAAGTAATCTCCAAGAATCACGTCTTATAGCTCTTTCAGGGAAACCATAAAATGCTGTTAGCCTCCATCGACCAAGACTATCATCCTTGACCTCCAAATTAATGAAATTATAAGAATAAGAAAGCACCTGGCAATCAAACTCCTTCCTTAAGATCGCAGCTATACCTCCTCCTCTACCCTCTATGTCAGCAACAAAACACCCATCAAAGTTTAATCTATGTTTCAACTCCTTAATTTTAAAGCATGTACTCTAGTCTCAAACAGAAAAATAACATCTGCTTTATGAGTACGGATGAGGTCCCTAAGGGTGGGAACTGCACGCAAGTAACCCAGTCCTCGATAGTTCCAACTTAGAATAATCATTGGTCCTGGCAGGCCTGGGAACCTGATCACTCTTAGAAATAAGAGTTATTACTATTCTTTTAGCTTAATCATTGTACTTGTTTTGATTAATTTTGGGAAAAGAAACTCAAGTTTTGTTTGATTGAGTAAATATCTGAGCTGATCTTATTAACTGTAAAAAAAGCTGTAATTAATGAATTGTTATTGCTAAAATGTTTGTTTGAGCTTGAGCAGGATTTAGAAGAGTAAATTGCTGAAGGAAGTGCTCTGGGATGTTTCGGAATGTTGCAGCATCGGGAGAGCAGGTCATTACAAGCTAAAATCATTTCCAGCTCAACTAATGCTCACTAGAAGACAATGTACCTGCTGCGCTGTGCAAAAAGGAAGAGAGAGAATATAATGCAGCAGCTGAGTGTACTTGGGAATTGGGCCAAGGATTATTTTAGTATTTGAATTTTGTAATAGCCCAAAAAGTGAGGCATGAGAGAGTGTGTAGCCTTATTTTGGGAGGTAGTACAAATAGTAAGTGTGACCTTGCTTTTAGGTTAGCTCGTACTGTAGCAGCCCGGTACTGTAGCAGACGTCAGCTCCCTTGTCCTCTCTGTAATTTCATTTTTACGCTTTATGTCTTTCTTTTACCATTTCCTTGTTTGTTTCATCTTTAAGCTCATTATGAGCTAATTCCCTTAAGTTAGGATTCTATGAATTAGTAATTAAACTGATGGGTAATTCAATACAATGGATGTTATGCATTTTCTTCTTTTCTGCATTAATGTTTGATTTCAGTTTAGCCTGATCAACTGATATGAGATATCAACTAACTAAGTTTGGAAAAACCAAGTTAGTGGACTCGATTAAAGATAAAGATACAGCAATTAATTGGAAAATTAATTGTGTTGAATGAGCTAGGCATAGCCTTCAAATCTTTAAGTAGCTGGACGTATTTATCTGACAACTGAAGGAAATTAATATGAACTTAGGAATAAGAAGCTTTTAATGAACTCAGTTTTACTGCTGGAAAGCAAATCTCAATTCCTGGACTAAATACTGTAGCATCCTGAAGCATGTGTTACCCTGAAGTGAAGATTACAAAGGATTAGAATCCTAGCTGTTTCCATCTCTGTTTTAAAGCAACCATTTATTGTTCTTATTAATTCCTTGCATTTATTACTTACTGTTCCGACACCCAATTATTCCATTTACTTTACATGCTTAAATCACTCTTTATTTTTATTAAGCTATGTAGAAAAGGTTAAAACTAGAATTTATATTCAATTCATTTAAATCCTCGTGGGAACGATCTTTACTCACACTTTATTACTTGTTTGACTGTCTATATATACTTGCACATCACATCCACAAGGACAACAGAACCATGACCCGTCATTAAAAATGATAATGAAGCTTGGTGCACTCCCACATAAGCAATTTCAAATGGAATATCTATACCCAAAGCTGGAAGGCGATGACGTTTTCTATCTGCATGAAAATCGCGGTCAACATGCATGGGCTTATCGTTGACTGACTCCAAAAGAATAACGTCGGCGCATGAAGAGAGACTTTACCCGCTGGAGCCAATGAGTGGGTGAGACCCTATTTTTTTGAAGTATTAACTCGCTACCGTTACCTCTATTTCCGGAACCTCCCTCCCCATTAGCACGTTGTAGGTGCAAATTGAAATTGCCCCCGCGGTTATCGCTGCGTGCAGTTGTAGCAAAATGACCCCCATGCACACTTCCATAACTGCCACCCCTTTCATCCCCCAGCCACAGTGAACCGCCCAAAACACGAGTCCGCCACTACTTTACACGAAGTTCAGGCCCCCATCCTCTAGCACAATCATCATTCTCTAGCTCAAACAATTTATCACCATGACCCAAAAGACCATAAAGAAAGCAAAAAGTCCCTAACTTCTCATACTTAAAGTGCACAAACTTCCATTCTCCACCAAGTTTGCAGAGCTTCTTTTCTTTTTTCGATGGAATGCGAACATCCACCCGAACCTTGATGCACATGAAAGATCTCCAAACTCCTGTATTATTACACTCATCATACTCAACAAATTTTCCTATAAAATTGCCTAAGTTTTGGCCAACTATAGGAGTCATGAACCCAACAAGAAGGTCATGAACTTGTACCCAAAATGTAACATGATTCAAAGGAATTTCAGTAAGAGTATCTCCTGGTTGAACAACCTCTAAGATCAACAAGTGGTTATCAAATGTCCAGGGACCTCCATTAAACACCCTTTG
Organism: Echinosophora koreensis; assembly: GCA_035048595.1. Taxonomy (NCBI): domain Eukaryota; kingdom Viridiplantae; phylum Streptophyta; class Magnoliopsida; order Fabales; family Fabaceae; genus Echinosophora; species Echinosophora koreensis. The sequence continues at coordinate 2,719,886 of JAPCYP010000046.1, forward strand.
CATATCCAACTTATGGAAAAACTGGAATAAGAAGACTCCTTTCTCCAAAGTTTTAATGAATATCTCCTTCCCTGGAAGCCAAATATCTGTTAGGCGCTCCTTCATCATATGAATTCATAGGCTTTTGTCAGTTAAGAAACGACCTACCAAACGCAACTCCAGGTTAATAGTATTATCTTCATGCTTCTCCACATCAAACTTAACACCACCATCCTCCTCCTCTTGCAAAAAAAAGCCCTCTAAGTGGCTTTCCATGAATAACCAGGGAACAAAGAAAAGACCATAGATCGCAAGTATTAGTGTAAAAAGCTTCTCACAGGGAGAGAGAGAGACTATCAACTTCTTGCGGGGGGAGAGAGAATTCACCTCGCTATATGCCTATATCTCTCTATTTAAATTTTAAATTTTAAATTTAAATCCATAATGATGTTTATACTTATAGAAACAGAAAAAATTATTGAAAATCATGCCTTAAAACTTTTTTTATTTTATTTATAGAAACACCCCTTTAAAACTTTTAATGCATTGACCACAATATTTTTCAATTTCCAACATAAACTTATTATATTTGATTCTGTAGAGGTTAGCATTTCTCAAAATGAGATTTATTAGTGATTACATTGCTAATTACTAATAGTATTAATAATAAAAAATAAAATAAAAAGTGAATTTTTAAAAAATATAAATAGCGAGCTAGCGTGTTCACATGGACTTTCCTTCCTCGTGTAGCTAGCTTCCGTGAAAAACCAGTCAGGTGTTCCATTCGGACCATTCCAACAAGGCGGTGGTTTCAATTTTGATTACATTATTATCAGTTAGAGATCTCAGCCACCAAACATGTTGGGGCGGTGGTGGTGGAAACTGGCGGCGGCGGTGGCGTTAGTGGCGGCGGTGAGAGGTTACACCAAGAATCACGGAGGATGGGACAAAGAAGCAGCAGTTAAAACACTGAGTGAATGGTCAGAGAGATTGGGCATTTGGGCGATCCCTCTTTACGTCTTGATTCACACTCTCTCCATCGCGCTTTGTCTTCCCTCTGCCGTTTTCCTCGAAGCAGCTGCCTCTCTTCTCTTCGGATTCTTCCCTGCCGTTCTGTGCGTCTTCTTTGCTAAGATCCTCGCTGCCTCTCTCTCATTCTGGATCGGAAGGTATGTGTGGAATGGAATCCACTATTTGATTGAAATTGAAAGTGATTGATTATTACTGCTCGTGTTTAACATAAGAAACAAATAAATTGATACTTTTTTTTAGTCTAAAATATAATAAACATGTATTAATTTTCACATATATTAAATGCTAATTTAGTAATTTTCAATATTACCCTCATTTATAACATGATTTATATTTACGAGATATATCAATTTTCCATCCGAGTGAATTTATTCATTAATTAGAATGAGTATTTTTGAAAATTTATATGAATATTAATTACAATTAGCTCATTTCAATGTATTTCCTTTGCTTGTGTGTTTTAAGGTTTTGTTTCTTATATTAAGGACAGGAGGTAGTATTGTGATTCTTGTTTAGTACATAGTTATCGGATTCTCTCATTAATCCCTACCTACCGCATGAACCGTGTACCAAATGACTCGTGTACAATGTGCATGATAAATATTGTTCAGTGATCAAATATGTTGGAATGGAATTGATTCTGTACTGCTTATTATAGTGATGGAAATTGGAATGACCGAGGAATAAATTCTTTCAAGTTTGAACTAAAGTTGTATGGTAATTATTATATTTTTGGAATGGAATGTATTCACTATTCATATAACCAGCTCAGGTTAGATTTTTTGGCAGGGTGTGTTTCGGAATCAATTTGCGAAATTGGGTTTCGATTAAAAGTGGGTTTGCATAACTCATTTACGTCTGGATACTTTAGTTTTTGGTGGGATGGATATTGTTGGGATAATGTTAATCAAACTGACTTTCAGACTTGCAATTACGAGACAACAATCAAATTTGTTAAGGTATTAACTATTATGGTTAGAGTGATTGTTGAAAACACAAATTGAGTTTGATGAATGAAGAAGTGAATTCTTTTACTTCTTCTTCAATTAAGGTTTGGGTTCTAAACTTTGTTATAGGTAATCGATTTTTGGAGATGCTACACGTTGAAAAAAATTTAAAATTGAGTTTGGATCTCCAAATTCAAAACTGGATGCCAAACACACTTCGAAGTTTGAAGTTGGAACCGGTTAAATAATAGTTATTGCTTAAATTTGTTAATATATTTTTTTAGAAGTTTAAATTTCCTAAGATTGCAACAGAATCCTAGTTGTTCTGGGTGTCCCTAAACAAAGTAAATATTGGCATGTAGACAATAAGGCAAATAGGTATGCTAGAGATTGCTCTCAGATACGTTTGGCAGACTTAAGGTGTGCTCAAAACATTGGCATTGCCTTTGGCAAAATTATCAGGGCTTGGGGACTTTTATGGGGACTAGAATGTGTGGATTTTCGAGGTGCATCAATGGTGTCGACCCTCCACATTTTGTTTCCTTTCTGCATACTCTTGCAGTTGGGGATATGCAAGGATTTGATGTTGGACGGTGAGCATTGCTAAAGCTATGGGCTCTAGTATTTTTCATAGAAAATTGGTTATGGCTAGGTGAGCAATTGAGTGAAGTTTAAGATAGGATGCCTGTATGACTCCCTTATGAGGCTATCAGCCTTATGTTGAGGCAAGGTGCCTACATTTTAGATTCCATGAACATGATTTGAATAAGAGAATATATGATACTTCTTATGTTAAAAAATGGCAGGTATGACCCCATCTCGAGCCCATTATTGGGAGTAAGTTTGAGTGCTTAAACTCCTTGAATCGGTTATGCAAGCTTTGGGCCTTGTTAATGGAAAATTATCGCCTAGTTGTGGATACGTTGTATAAACTCAGCCATTCTAAATTACTAGCTATTGTGGCTTTAAGGCCTCCAGTTTAACAGTGCCTATATCTTGTAAATTGTCATAAATGAATAATGAATTGATAATTACTTTTGGCATAAAAACACTATATTTAGAAGATTTAACCCTCCAAATTTTGTTGAAATAGAAGTTCTTATTGGGCCCACCTAGTGGGAAAAGACTTGGTTGTTGTTGTAAAAGTTGTTATCGGGATTTTTAATAAGTTACTACGACTTTCTTTTTTTATTTCAAAGTTATTCATCTCAATTTCTGGAATCAAACTGGTTGGTCTGAACAATTTTGAGATGACATTTTACCTGATTTATCCAATATTTAAGGCAGCATGAGGAATAAGGAATTCTCTTACGGTGAGAGTCACCAATCTTGTTTATGAAGATATCTCAGACAAACTGAATCAGAATTTTAATTTGTTATTGTTGTATGAAAAGGAATGTCTGGAACTTTAAGTACCAAACTTCCTCTTTCAGTACTTTAGGATCATTGTCTATTTGGCTTCTTGTTCATGTTAGCTTCAGGGCATCTCTTTTACAAATATTCAAAATGATAGGAGGGCGCCGTTCTGCTGATTTTGTGTTTGTTTTGTTTACAGATGATATATTCTCGTCTCCAGTCTTTCTTATTATTTTTCACTTCCCATGTCAATAAAACATCTCCTATAGGCGTTTGTTAACTTGTCCCCTCATGTTTAGGAAACAACTAATGCTGTTTTCATGCATTGACTTCATAAATATAAAATTTTTAATTTCAAAATTCTTTATTAAATATCCAATTTGTAATGAGTTCAATAATGATTTTTGAATATTTCATTTAATTTGCCTTGAAATTGTGTACTTTCCACAGCTATTATGAGTGGGCTAATGTTAGTGGTTTGAGTAGTTAGTAGGATGTCATAGGTTCAAACCTTTGCATTGTACCATAACAATTATGTATTTTCCTGAAACCATGTGTATTTAAGTTTCCTTAACTTTTAAGTGGACCCTAATTTACATCCATGGAAATGGGAAGGATCATAGATTATCTGTTTTACATCCAAACATTTTCTGTCCAAACCATTTATATTTTCATTAGATTAGAAGTTTAAGGAAGCGATTGCAATTTTAGTTATTTCTTGTTCGACTTTATTGCTCTCTGCTGAGAAGAGCTACTTGTGTATACAATACTATAAAATAGTAATTCCGTTTTGTGTATAGAAATAGGGAATTAGGCATTTGTCTGAAGACCATTCTAGTTTAACATGTCCAGTAACAAGATTGTCCATGTGTTAATGATGTGTTTTCTATTAAATATGCCACTTGTAATTTCTGGTCTGTTTATCTTTCCTTGTTTTGGCTGAATTTATGTCATGTTGGGTTCTTTCAGGTTGGTATTCAGGAGTTCAAGCACAGCAGTGGAGTGGGCCCATAGAAACAAATATTTTAATCTCCTTTCCAAAGGTGTTGAGCGAGATGGTTGGAAATTTGTTCTTCTTGCCCGCTTCTCACCTGTGCCATCCTATGTTATTAACTATACCTTAGCTGCTACTGAAGTTGGGTTCTTTTTGGATTTTCTTCTTCCTACTGCTGTTGGATGTGTCCCCATGATTTTGCAGAATACATCTATTGGAAGCCTTGCTGGCGCTGCCGTTGCTTCAGCCTCTGGCTCTAAGAAATCTCAAATTTGGTCATACTTTTTTCCTTTAGCTGGTATCTTATCTAGTGTACTTATTTCTTTGAGAATTAAAAAGTACTCAATCCAAGTTTCAGTATCTGAAAACTCTCCCGGCAAAAAGGATGAACACCATTGACTTGTATGGTAGTGACTAGTGAAGCGACGGAGTGACTTTAGAAAGTTAACTCTTAAGTGACATTTTTGCCGAGTTAGTATTAACAATATATATACTTTTTGCTGCTATGAATGCTTTGTGATGACTTGATTTTCATTTAGTCTGGTAGCTGCACTTAGTTTTTTAATCTGATGCAGATGTCCACTTCAGTTATTTAAGACTTTGATTGGGATTTCTTTTTCTGATTGAGCAGTGTCAACACTACTATTCACAAAGCCGCACGCACAACTGAGCTGGGCCATTATTGTATAGTGTCTAGGTGGTCCTATTCCGACGTGAACCTTTTTTCTACTTAACTCATATATCTAAGGGTTTGTTTGGAAATTGGGAGGGAAACTAAAAAAATGAATTAGGAGACGGTTTTAGAGGACTATCCTCCCTCCCCATCTCTTTTCCCTTCCCTTCCTCCCCAAACTCTCCCCCTCCTTTCCTGTCCGAACTCCCAAACAAACCCTAAGAATCAACAGTTCAACTATATAGGTTTAGTATCATAAATTGTTGGAAATTCTATTAAAAGTTATGCTACTTGCAACACACAATTCTTGAACTGGCAAGTCTCAACTTCATATACTACAAGTTTCTCCATTTGAGTAATGACAAAGTGATGAATCCTAGATTTAAGATCTTTTAGTTTCCTTTTGATTCTCTGGTGCAAAGTGTTTTCTAAACTATCTAGCTATCACGTGTCAGCACTTTAGTTGGAATTGGAGATGTACAAAGAAAGTAGGCATACAAAAACAATTTTCCCTTTCTCAATCCTCTATCCCGTCTTAGGGGCTACCTAGTAGCCTAAGGAGTAAGGACCCCTCGGAGGCCTTTTGCCGGGTGGTCCTAGATCTAAAAAAATCATTAGAAATCTGAGTTTTGTAGCAGTTGATTTATGACATCCTTTGATTGTGTGAAATTTACGCAACCAGTGCATCAAAACTATGCAGTCTTCCACATTAATAGCGGCACCAATGATATCTCGACAATTGTTGCATATAGTATAAATAAATGTACATACACCCGAGGCTGGATGCATTTGCATTTGCATTTGCATTTGCATTTAAGAGGAGCCACCCGTCTGTCAGGGTCATGGTGCTTAAGCTTTGATGTGTGGAAAGTCCAGGGTAGTAACATGATGCCACGATGCCCACAAGAAAAGATGTGTATTCTTTTTTCTTTTTTTTTATCAATAGTAAAGATGTGTATTCTTACTTATCTTATGCGTGAAAAAGTTATCAATTCAATTGTGGACAACTGCACAACATGTGTAGCAGTATGACTACGAGGTTTACAAGATGTGTGTAGAGTTTTGCTACATGACACAAAAAATTGCAAACTTTCCGCAACAGATGTGTTCGTGGTCCAATGCAAGAGCAATAAGCAGGTGTACCACACGAAACACGCATCTTAGGAGATAAAGCGCGCTTTATTTGGTCTAACTAGATTTGGAATTGGAAGCATGATCATGATTTGACCACCTATTCATTCGAAAGTTGCTAGCTATCTGCCAAAGGCAACTCGAATCAGTTCCTTCTTGAAGCATGTAAAGCATGGCTTGAGTACCACATATAATAACGAATTAAAAAGGGCCATGCCCATACTTTAGTCTTCTCTTTTGTTTTTTCAGATTAATTCATTGAAATATGACCCGCCCTTAAAACCAATCCCAATTGGTAGTATTCAAGCCAAGTCTAATCCTAACCCGTAAAAGAGAAAGGATGAACCTACGTCCTATTTAGTGACCTGGTGTTGGGTCAGGGACGGGTCCGGGTTGACCTTCGGGTTACTCAACCCGTCCCATATAATAAAAACCTACTTTAATTTTCATCCCTTCCTAGCTTATGTTTCACTTTGATATATTTTGTGGCTTTGGTAATATTGAAAGAATCATGTTTGATGAAAGTATCCTATTTTTAACAATGTGACTTTGGTAACACGAGCATCAAGGAAGCATCCAACAAAAGGCTCTATTTGTTGATATTTTGTAACATCCAGTTTTGGATCTATTTGGTGACACGAGATCAATTGGTGACTTTTAGGTAGCATCTTTAGTCGATATTTTGGTTTATAAAAAAATAACATTTTTTCTTACTCATAGAAATTTAGCTTGCAAAGAATCTATTTAACTTCGGGTCAACCCTATCCTGTCCCATTTAGACTCGATTTTAAACCAACCTGCATATGATCGAGTTCCTTTGGGTCTGGGGACGGGTTTGGGTTTAAAGAATTGTCCCTATCAATGTTTAGGGCCGGATAAGCAAAACTCCTTCCAACCCGTCCTATACTCACCCCTAATGAATGAAGCATATAGTCAAGTATTGTCATAGTGTTTTTTTCCCCCTGACTATTTGCTTTGTTTTTGGTCACCACTTTATTCAAGTTATCTTGAAAACCCAACCAAGCTCAACAAAAGTGGCTCTCTCTCCCCCAGCCCAAAGATGAAAAAGGCCAACACCACCAGGCCTTAGCTTCTCTCTTTAGAGTTTTAGACCATTCATCTAGGCCAACCCAACCAAGCATGGCTTTTATGCTTTCTTTGATTTAATAAAGAAAATGAAAAGATGGAATATAAAAAGAAAAAAGAACGTGGATAAAAATAAAGTGGTGAGAAAAAAGAATGAATTTTAAGGATTGTTTGACAGAGAGAAAAAGAAAGTAGAAAAAAGGATGATGATTTTTTTTTTTTAAAATCAACAATTATTCTCCTACTAGATGAGAGGGTTGCTGATAGATAAATGATAAATTTAACATTTCATATCACTTAAGTACCAATGTTCCTTTTTCTAATACCGCTGAACACGAATCTATTATTTTCTCTTTGTTTCTCAAAAGTTCCTGGAGGAACGACTGAAGAAGTTGAGACAGAACAAAGAAGGAGGAACGATGAGTTGAAGGTGTATGGGGCAGTTTGAATGGACGCTGTAGTGTATATTAAACCAATAAAATGTAGTATTCGTCAAATATTAATCAGTGCACGGTTACTAGGTGGCAATATAAACTTAAGAAAATGGTATTAAGCACTGTTAAGTTTTTCTCTTCTCGTGGGAGCTTTGTTTTTCTCTTCTTGTAAGAGTTTTCGTGAGTCAGTAGTGCGTCCATGGAGGCAAATCTTGAGAACTTATCTTTGGGAGATGAGGATGAGATAGGGCTTGAGATTGATGTAGAGAACAGGCAGTCGGGTGATGTGAACTATGAACTGAGTTTGGTAGGAAGGTTTCTCACTGATAGGGAGATCCGATTCTCTGCTATGAGGACGAGGATGTCCTCAGTTTGGAGACCAGGAAAAGGAGTTTTCATTAAAGAACTGGGTCATGGTAGGTATTTGTTTCAATTCTTTCACCGATTGGATATGATACGTGTGTTGAATGGAGGGCCATGGAATTTTGACAACCACATGTTGATTCTGGGAGCAGTCCAAGCGGGGAATATCCTAGCTCAAATCCCTCTGAATCATGTCTGTTTCTGGATTCAAGTGCATGATGTCCCTGTGGGCTTTATGACTGAAATGGTGGGGCAACACTTGGGAAACTATGTTGGCACGTTCATGGAGTATGATGAGCATAATAATGATGGAGTGTGGAGGTCTTTCATGCGCTTGAAGGTTCGGGTTGATGTACGTCTACCTTTGAAGAAGGAGAAGAAGATACGTAAACCAGGAGGCGAGTGGAGAGTAGTCAAGTTTAAGTATGAAAAACTTGGTACCTTCTGCTTCCTATGTGGTGTGTTGGGTCATACTGATCAATTCTGTGACAAGTTGTTTGAGATGGAAAAGGATGATGGCAGCCGGAAGTGGGGGGCGGAGTTACGGGCGGAGATACGGCGAGGGGGTGATGCTGGCGCAAATTCGAAGTGGTTACGGGAGAGTCCCGAAATTCATGCAGAACGTGGGGGTAGTTATCACAAAACGAATGTAACGGCTGAAGGAGAGAGTAGTGGGAGTGGGGCCAGTGGTGTTTCAAAAGTTCAAACTGAAGCTGCTGTAGTGGGCCAAGTAGTTAGGATGCATGAGAGTGGTGCTAAAAATTTGCATGGGGCGGTTATTTCGAAGGCTAATGGACCGCACACTACTCAGGTGTTGAGGCATGACAGTGACCACGTGCATGATATCCATGCTGAAAAGAAGCGCAGGATTGAGGCCCTTTCAGGAAAGCAACTTCTAACAAAAGAAGGAGATCAAGTGATTGTTCAAGAGAATCAGGCTGTACCAAAATCTCAAAATGTCCATTTTTTATCGGTGGGTCCTGGCTCCCAGGCCCGCCGAGATCAATGAGTATTTTAAGCTGGAACTGTCGTGGCCTGGGAAACCCAAAGGCAGTTCCGAATATCAAAGACCTGGTGAGGTCTTCCCATGCTGATGTAGTATTTTTATTTGAAACTTTGGCACATGCTAACAAGATAGAGGAAGTAAAGAGGAGAATAAATTTCCATGGTTGTTTTGCGGTTGATAGGGTGGGTAGAGGTGGTGGTGTGGCAGTGTTGTGGAAGGAGAATTTTAATTGTCGTATTACATCTTATTCTTCCAACTATATTGATCTGGAGGTTACTGATGACACTAGGGGTGTTTGGCGGTTGACTGGTTTTTATGGCTATCCGGAGAGGGAAAGACGACGAGATTCTTGGAGGTTACTTCGTCACTTAGCTTCTTTGTCTCCAATTCCTTGGTGTATCATTGTAGATTTTAATGACCTCCTGTCGGCTGATGATAAATGTGGTCAGATAGATCATCCACCTTGGCTTTTTGATGGTTTTAGGGCTGTTGTTTCGGATTGTCATCTCATTGACATGAAGCTAGAGGGGTATCCTTATACATGGGAGCGCAGAAGGGGTAAGGAGGGTGCAGTAGAAGAGCGTCTTGACAGAGCTTTGAGCACTGATAGTTGGATCCATCTATTTCCTAATGCTTGTCTCAATAATTTGGTTGCTTCTACATCTGATCACTCCCCTATATCTTTGCAACTTCATCCTCGTGATTTTACTTGTTACAAGAGGAAGTTTAGGTTTGAAAATTCTTGGCTCCTTGAGGATGGTTTAAATTCGGTGGTCCATGGTAGCTGGGAGAATGGTTGGCATGGGGATGTGCTGCGCAAACTTAAGGATTGCGCTACTGACTTGGATCGCTGGGGCATGGGCTTGAGGACCAGATTCACTAATGATATTAAAAGATGCAAAAATGACATTGCTAGACTTCTATTTGCGCATGATACTGATTCTGAGGCAGTTCTAGGTGCAGCTAGACATAAGCTTGGAGTTCTTCTCATGCAAGAGGAAAATTATTGGCGTCAAAGAGCCAAGGTCCACTGGTTGAAGGACGGGGACAGGAACACTAAATTCTTCCATGCAATGGCTTCTCAAAGGAAACGTAGAAATGCAATCCAAAGTCTGACAAAAGGAGATGGTATTCTAGTGGAGAATCAGGAAGGCTTATGTGAGGTGGCAAAAAAGTATTTTGATACTCTTTTTTCTAGAGGCAGTTGTTCATATGCTCCTGTTCTTGATGTGGTGCAGCCTAGGGTGAGCGTGGAGGACAATTCAAAGTTGACAAAGGATTTTACTTTGGAGGAATTCAGAATGGCCCTATTTCAAATGCACCCTGACAAATCTCCGGGTCCTGATGGTCTTAATGCTGCTTTTTACCAACGATTTTGGGATCTATGTGGAGGTGAGATTTATTTGGCATGTCTAGCTTGGTTAAATGAGGGTGTTTTTCCTCATAACATAAATGCTACAAATATTGTCTTAATTCCCAAAATTGATAATCCTACCTCTATGAAGGATTTTAGGCCTATTTCCCTTTGTAATGTTATTTACAAATTGGTGTCAAAGGTGCTTGCCAACAGATTGAAGAGTGTTCTCCATAATTATATAGCAGAAGAACAATACGCTTTTATTGCATGTAGATCTATTATTGATAATGTCTTGATAGCATATGAGATTATCCATCATATGAAGTCTAAAAGGCAAGGGCGTAGGGGTGAAATGGCTTTGAAAGTTGACATTAGTAAGGCTTATGAAAGGGTGGAATGGGGATATCTTCATGCTATAATGAGTAAGATGGGGTTTGATGATCGTTGGACTAGTTGGATTATGATGTGTGTCCAGTCGGTCCATTATTCTGTCTTGGTAAACTATGAGGGAGTTGGCCCCATTATTCCTCAACGAGGTCTTAGGCAGGGAGACCCACTTTCTCCTTACCTGTTTCTTCTTTGTTCTGAAGGTTTGAGTGCTTTGCTTCATAAAGCCCAAGAGGATGGATTGATTCATGGAATTAATATTTGTAGGGGTGCTCCTACTATAAATCATTTGCTTTTTGCAGATGATTGTTTTATGTGCTTTCGGGCTAACAGAGAGGAGGTGGATCATATTAAGGAAATACTTCATGTGTATGAAAATGCTTCAGGTCAATCAGTTAATCTCCAGAAAATCTGAAATCTTTTTTAGTAGCAATGTCAACAATTCTCTACGTGATGAGTTGTCCGAGCTTTTGGGGGTGCATGCTAGGCTTGGTGGAGGAAAGTATTTAGGGCTTCCATCTATAATTGGAAGAGGCAAGGTAGCAACATTTAAATATATTAAGGATAGGGTGTGGAAGAAGTTGAACTCGTTGAGTGGTAAATTCCTTTCTTCTGCTGGCCGGGAGGTGATGATCAAATCAGTTCTACAAGCCATTCCCTCTTACTGCATGAATGCTTATCTCCTTCCTAAGTCATTGTGTGAGGAGATAGAGCGCATGATGAATTCATATTGGTGGGGAGTAAAAGGGAAAGGCATTCGGTGGATGTCTTGGAAGCGGCTGTCCAAGAGGAAGGATGAAGGTGGTTTAGGTTTTCGTGATCTTCAAGGCTTCAACTTAGCCATGCTTGGAAAGCAAGGCTGGAAGTTCATAACTCAACCAAATGCCATGTTACAAGGTTATTCAAAGCCAAATATTTTCCTAGGAATGAGTTCTTGGATGCGGTTAGAGGCTCAAATCCAAGTTATGTGTGGCATAGTATATGGACTTCCAAACCGTTGCTTGTAGAAGGGCATAGATGGAGTATTGGAGATGGTTACCTAATTCAGGTGTGGGATACTAATTGGCTGAAGGGAGATCAGGTTAAAATGACAGGCACTCCAACAAATATTTTTGCTAGTCAATTAATGGTGGGTGACCTTATGGTGCATGGCAAGAAACAATGGGATCCGTATTTTATTCATGCAATGTTATCAAAGGATCAGGCTGCTCAGGTGTTGTCCACGCCCCTTTTGGAGTCTGTTATGCAGGATACTTGCATTTGGAGGCATAGTATGCATGGGGAATACACAGTGAAGACAGCTTATCATTCATATATGGCTCAACTTCCTGATGATACTTTACCGCATGGGGAAGGGTCGTGGAGGATTATATGGAAACTTCCAGTGCCTCAAAAGGTCAAGGTATTCTTATGGAAGGTATGCAGGTCATGCTTGCCTACTAGAATGAGGCTTCAAGAGAAAGGAGTCCTTTGCCCTACATCTTGCGTTCTGTGTTCTAGGGAGTGGGAGCAGGCTTGGCATCTATTCTTCACTTGTGATTTGAGCATTCCTTGCTGGCAGAATAGTGGTTTGTGGCCTTATATTGATCCTCTCTTGATGATTGCGGAATCCTTTTCAGAGCTTTTCTTCAAGCTTTGCATCCAACTAAATGAACAGCAGCAAATTACCCTTGTGATGTTGCTTTGGAGCATCTGGAAACGTAGGAATAACAAGCTGTGGAACCAATTGGATGAAACAACAGCTGAGGTGTCATTTAGAGCGAGCTCTATTCTGGACGATTGGCAAAGGGCTCGAATGACTCCATTGATATCTAACAGTGAGCCTTGCACTACCGTCGAGCAGCATCAGTGGCAGTCTCCACCTCTGGGGCACGTAAAGTGCAACATAGGTGCGGGTTTCTTTACTAAGGAACAGAAGACAGGCATAGGCATCAGTTTAAGGGATCATGATGGTCAGTTTGTCGTTGCCAAATCACATTGGAAGGATGCTGTGTTATCAGTCAGAGAAGGAGAAGCTCATGCGCTTCTGGTCTCTATTCAATGGATAAAGGAAATGGGTCTTCAGTATGTGATATTTGAGACTGATTGCAAAACTGTGGTGGACACCATTCACTCGATAGCAATCTATGTGGATGAGTTCATTAACCACTGCAAGGATTTACTGCTCTCATTGCCACACTGTAAAGTTCAGTATGCTAGTCGAAGGGTGAATACTGAGGCTCACCATTTAGCTAGGAATGCAATTCATTATCCTAGGTATTTTATTTTCCAACGTGTTTCTGATTGTAACTTTGTAACAACTGGTTATTAATGTCATGAGCCTCCTTTGTTTCAAAAAAAAAAAACATTTCATATCACTTTATCTTTCTCTTTTTTTTTTTCTCCTCATGGCTGGAGAGAAATTTTTTTACTTGGGTCCCATAGTTTTTTTTTTCCCTGTTTCTCCATTTTCTCTCCACAACTAAACAAAATAAAATTACAAAATCTTGGACAAAAAAAGATAAACTATAAAATCATTGTATTTTCTCTCCTTCCATATTTTTTTCCTCTCATTTTTGCTCCTACCAAACAAATTGAGTGGGCAAGCATTGCTGAGTAACGCCTTAACAAGAGGCCATTGAGCGCAGAAGACCAAATCCACCAAGCCTTGTTTCATTTTTTTTCCTCTTATTTTTGTTCTATTGAAAACCCAGCCAAATTCAACACAAAACCAGCTCCATCTAAGCCCAAAGACAAAGTCCACCAAGCCTTGTTTTCCTCCCTCTTCATACTACCCATGGCCACAGAAAACACAAAACACATTATTCAGAGCCCCGAAAAGCCAAAATTATTTACATTTAATTTTAAAAAATAATAAATAATAAAAACGACTCTTCCCTTCACACTAGTAGCACTTGAGCACGCAGCTTCATTCACCAATAATAAAACCATCCATCACCGTTTTGAGTCGTTTTCCTCTTTCTCAGTGTCTCAATTCTCACTCCCCAGCTCAGTCAACTCAACTGTAACTGGTTCCACACACCATGCTGCCGCCGGAGCTGCAACCTCGCTCATTCCGCCCATACATCTCTACCTCCACCAGCGCCCCTTCATTCTCCTCTTCCTCTTCCTCCTCCTTCTCCCCTTCTCACCCTAACCCTAACAAAACCTCTTTCCAATTCCAATCCAATAATCATGATTCCCCAAACAACAACAACAACCACAATTTCCCTCCTTCCTCTTCCTCCAATTCCCATTCCAGATCCCTCAAAACCCCTTTCGCCTACAACTCCCGCATCGCCATCGCCCTCATCCCCTCCGCCGCCTTCCTCCTCGACCTCGGCGGCCCCACCGTCCTCTCCGTCCTCCTCATCGGCCTCATGATATCCTACATCCTCGACTCCCTCAACTCCAAACCCGCCTCCTTCTTCTCCCTCTGGCTCTCCCTCATCGCCGCCCAGCTAACCTTCTTCTTCTCCGCCTCCTCCTCCCTCCTATCCACCTTCCACAACTCCCTCCCCGTCGCCGCCCTCGCCGCGTTCCTCGTCGCCTTCACGAACTTCCTCGTCGGCGTATGGTGCTCCCTCCAATTCAAGTGGATCCTCATCGAGAACCCTTCCATCGTGATCGCGCTCGAGCGCCTCCTTTTCGCCTGCGTTCCGATCACCGCCTCGTCGATCTTCGCCTGGGCGACGATCTCCGCCGTTGGTATGGCCAACGCCGCGTACTACCTCATGGCCTTCAATTGCTTCTTCTATTGGATCTTCTGCATCCCTCGCGTCTCGTCGTTCAAGGCGAAACACGAAGCTAGGTTTCACGGCGGAGAGGTTCCTAGTGATAGCTTCATTCTCGGTCCTCTTGAAAGCTGCGTTCACACGCTATACTTGCTCTTCGTTCCTCTTGTGTTTCACATCGCGTCTCATTACGCTGTCGTTTTGGAATCCGCGGCGTCGTTCTGCGACTTGATTCTGCTGTTCTTCGTGCCGTTTTTGTTTCAGCTTTATGCGTCGACCAGGGGCGCGTTGTGGTGGGTTACGAAGAATGAGAACCAGGTTCATAGGATTCGAGTGGTGAACGGCGCGGTGGCGTTGGTTTTGGTGGTGGTGGCGCTGGAGGTTAGGGTGGTTTTTCATTCGTTTGGGAGGTATATTCAGGTGCCGCCGCCGTTGAATTATGTTCTGGTGAGTGTGACTATGCTTGGAGGGGCTGCTGCTGCTGGAGCTTATGCAATGGGGATGGTTTCGGATGCACTCAGCTCGGTTGCTTTCACTACTACGGCTATCGTCGTCAGTTCCGCGGGTGCGGTTGTTGTGGGATTTCCTTTACTGGTAAGCATTGCTTGAATATGGATTAATCATTATTTGCAACTCTAGATAATAACTTGGACGATTGAAATATGTTTTGACATGATTTGTTTCTGGTTTTTGTAGCATAAGTTAGAAAATGGATTTTGTGCATTCATATAATCACACAATTCACACATTAGTGGACCGTTGGATCAAGCCTATAGGCTTCCTCAAACACTTTCAGTTATTGATCCAATGATGTATTAATACGTGAATGCTCAATTTCTTGAATGTTGGGAATCCTGATTTCGTAAGTTATGGTAGGGCTATATGAATAGTTATGCCTTAGTTTTATAGATGGATTGTATTTGTGAATTATGGCAGGCTTTTTTTTAATTTTTGGATAGGATGAGAATTCATTAAGGAAATATTACAAAATGGATCATGAACCCTCTGACAGCTATGGAAGTAAAGAACGGAAAAGAAATGTTTATGAAAAGAGCAATGCAGTCACTTTGAAAGTCCTTCTAAGAAACACCCTTAAAAAGGCCATGAGTAGAACCTGCGAACAAGCTAGGAAGACAAGCCTGTCCCACAAATTTTGTTGACGAGGATAATTATTACTAAGAATTTGCAGTTATGCTTCAATGAATTGCAGAAATTGCCATTGAAAAATGCACGATGCTAAATGGCTTGTTTACCGTTCCTGTCTGCTCCCAAAACCTTTAAAGTGGGTGGGGAGAAAAACTTCCAAATTATGTGGCGAATCGAATATCCTCCAAACAGTAAAAAAATAATAATTCCAGAGCTTCCAAGCTGCCTCAAACTGTGAGGCATTTAAATTTTTCAACAACCCATGTAGCACATAATGGGGGGATTTGGTTCCTCATTTTTTACTTACTAACATCAATTTTGCTTTTGTGTCTTCTTCTCAAATAACAGGACCCACATGTTAGTGACTAGAATGAGAGAATCTTAATCCAACATAGTAATGGCTTTATCAGGTCTGTGTTTCTGTAGCAAATCATTCTTGTTAATCCTATATTCCTATTAAACATTTCTGTCTGAACAAAATCCTTCACAATTCACATTAGAGGGAGCTTTGGCCGACCAGATTTAGTTGAGGCTGAGCTTTTGTGGGGAATGATTAGCAATCAGAAAATGAAAAGAAGATTTACAGGTCAAAGTTTCCAAAGGTTTTGAAGTCCAAGTAGTTACTAGAAAAGAAGAAAGTAGTAGAGAAACTATATCAAAAGCTTCTCAGTTGTCAGTTAAGGTTTTGGAAAAAAATGGAAATTTCAAGAAACAGAACTATCAAAAGAAAAGAATTTTGAAGGGTAAACTTGTGATAAATTAAAGGCAAGGGCATAACTCCAAACAATTGGATTCTAAAATTGATCATCCTTTTGAAGTTGGAAGAGGTTATCATTCCCCACATAAAGAGAAACCAAAGGAAAAGAAGAGGGGTATACCTGTTAAATGAATTACCAATGACTCGCATGAGTAGTTTTGGCTCCAATCGTGGTGTCTCACCCATTCTGATGCAGAAAATACTTATTTCTTGTCACCCTGCAGCAGAGTCTGAGGCCGCATGGGAAGTAGCCCAGCTATTTATCTACTAAAGCAATATTCTTGAAAGCCATTGATTAAACCTCCCACTGTTATTCTCCTGCTTCTGACCACAAATTCTTATTCTTTTCAATTTGTGTCTTATTGCATTTTGGTACACTTTTCTTGATTGTGCAATGCCTAGATTTGTCCCCTTGTCATCTACTTTTCCGTTTCTTGATTTTCTATGCCTACCCGAATGAAGGTCATTAAATATTCACCCCATCAAAAGCCTGGTTGATATTCTATAAGAAGAAAGAACGTTTTGCTTGCAAATTCCTAACCCTCATATCTGCCTGTTCTCTACCTCATCCATTCACTAATACCCCCTTATCTTGGCCTGTTAAATCCTAACCCTTCAGCTGTCCTACATCAACACCTCTCCTTTAATGGCATGTAGTCTTGCACACTGTCCCTCATTACCACTATGGCTATCCATCTTTGCCATCATCCATTGTAACCACTAGCCTAACCAGATGTACAAACAAAAATGCAAAGAAAATTAGACATAATTTAATGTGGTTCGACCTACTACAAACTTCAGCCCTACTTTTATGGGAAAAAGAGAGGCCTATACCAGCCATTGAGAAAGGGGGTGGGTAAGATTTGTGGCACATTTTAGGTTGTGCCATGCTCATAAATAAATACAATCCACTTTTTGACAATAATACAATCTTAGCTTCCTTTTTTGTTTTCTTCTTTTTACGTCTTGCATTTTTAACTTTCAACCAGGTTTCCTGTTTTTCTCTAGTGATTCAAGAAATGGTAGTTCATTCTTGTATTCCCCCCTTTACTGTTAACAAGTCTCAGTGGAAGAGTTTGGCAGTTGGTGATTGAATCCTGGCAAGGATTGAAGGGGAGAGGTTTGCATTGGTAATACAATGTATTTTATGTGAATAGAGAAGTCAGAAGGTAGAGATGTGAAAAAATTCAATTGAAAAATGAGTAGTTTCTTGAAGTGCGTTAGAGGAGAGTGTGTTCTATGGTGGGTGATGATAATATTACTTATTGGTAGTTAAGTGTTTAATTTCATTAACCCTCAAATATTGTTTTATGTTATTAATTAGTTATATTTCCTTTAATTTGCAGTTCCTTCCTTTGCCTTCAGTTGCTGGCTTTTATTTGGCTCGTTTTTTTGAAAAGAAAAGTCTAGCGTCATACTTTGCTTTTGTTATTCTTGGGAGCTTGATGGTTACATGGTTTGTGCTGCACAACTTCTGGGATTTAAATATTTGGATGGCAGGCATGTCCCTTAAATCTTTTTGTAAACTCATAGTAGCAAATGCTGTCCTGGCTATGGCTATTCCTGGTTTAGCTCTTCTACCTTCAAAGTTAAACTTTTTATCTGAGATCGGTTTGATAACCCATGCATTGCTCTTATGCTACATTGAGAACCGATTTTTCAGTTACTCCAGCATTTACTATTATGGATTTGAGGATGAGGTGATGTATCCTAGCTATATGGTTGTGATGACAACTTTATTGGGTTTGGCTTTGGTGAGAAGGCTATCTGTGGATCATCGAATTGGAGGAAAAGCAGTTTGGATTTTGACTTGCCTCTATTCTTCAAAGCTGGCCATGTTGTTTATTGCATCAAAGTCTGTTGTATGGGTTTCAGCTGTTCTCTTGTTGGCTGTTTCTCCTCCATTGCTTCTTTACAGGTAATTGTTGGGTCAAATCTCTGGATGATCCGTTTGAAGGGTTCCTAACCTATATTATGGCCCTAGACTTTATTGTCAGCCTTATTTTATATTGCTGTTGTTGGATGTTGTAGGGATAGATCAAAAACAGCTTCTAGGATGAAACCATGGCAAGGTTATGCACATGCCTGTGTGGTTGCCTTATCTGTATGGTTCTGCCGTGAAACGATTTTTGAAGCTCTCCAGTGGTGGACTGGAAGGTCTCCGTCGGATGGTTTAATTCTGGGCTTCTGTATACTTTTGACAGGATTGGCTTGTATTCCAATTGTTGCTATTCATTTCTCTCATGTTTTGGTATGTATAACTATCCAATCCAACGTTTATCATTTTTTTTAGTTTCAGGAGCAGGGGACTGTTTTATATCCATTATAATTTTTTGGGTTTCAAATGCTTCATAACCAAATAGAAATTATTTATGGTTGACATAGCTTCCTCCTTGTTCATGCATAATAGTAAAGATTGATCATAAGCTTTTTGTTTCCCCTGCAGTCTGCCAAAAGATGTCTAGTGCTGGTTGTGGCAACTGGTCTACTTTTTATTTTGATGCAGCCACCTCTTCCTTTGTCGATGGCTTACCAGTCCGAAGTAATCAAGGCTGCCCGTCACTCTGCTGATGATATCTCAATTTATGGCTACACAGCTGGGAAGCCTACTTGGCCTTCTTGGCTGCTTATTGTTGCAATTTTGCTCACTCTAGCATCTATTACATCTATCATACCCATTAAATACATTGTTGAATTAAGGGCATTTTACTCCATTGCTATGGGGGTTGCTGTTGGTATATACATTTCTGCTGAATTCTTTCTCTGGTCAGGCATTCTGCACGTTCTCATTGTGGTCACTATGGTTTGTGCCTCTGTTTTTGTTGTCTTCACTCATCTGCCATCTGCTTCAAGCACAAAGCTTTTACCCTGGATATTTGCTCTACTTGTGGCTCTCTTTCCAGTTACTTATCTTTTGGAGGGCCAACTGAGAATTAAAAATATTCTTGAAGATAGTGAGATAGGAAATTTGGGTGAGGAGGAGAAGAAGCTTACAACATTGCTAGCTATTGAGGGTGCAAGGACATCTCTTCTTGGTTTGTATGCGGCAATCTTCATGCTTATCGCCTTGGAGATAAAATATAAACTTACTTCAATTTTGCGGGAAAAGGCTATTGATTCTGGTGGAATTAGACATAATCATTCTGGTCCAACTGTATCGGCTAGTTTCCTGCCAAGAATGAGATTCATGCAGCATCGTCGGGCTTCTACCGTTCCATCCTTTACAATTAAGAGGATGGCTGCAGATGGAGCCTGGATGCCTGCTGTTGGCAATGTTGCCACAGTCATGTGCTTTGCTATATGCCTATTCCTGAATATCAACCTTACAGGCGGCTCAAACCGCGCTATATTTATCCTGGCTCCTATCTTGCTGCTGCTCAATCAAGATTCAGATTTTATTGCTGGTTTTGGGGACAGACACAGATATTTTCCTGTGACTGTTGTCATTTCAGCCTACTTTGTTTTAACTGCCCTCTACAGCATATGGGAAGACGTTTGGCATGGTAATGCGGGATGGGGTCTTCAAATTGGTGGACCAGACTGGATTTTTGTGGTTAAGAACTTGGCCCTCCTCATTCTTACGTTTCCCAGTCATATACTTTTCAACAGGTATGTATGGAGCTATACGAAGCAGAGTGACTCACCCCCTTGGATAACCTTGCCTCTTAATCTGCTTCCTATTGCATGTACAGATGTTCTCAAGATAAGGATATTGGGTATATTAGGAGTTATATATTCCCTGGCTCAGTATCTAATTACTAGGCAACAATATATATCTGGCCTAAAGTACATCTAAACGAGCCCATATTCTGTGTACGATATGTTTTGCCTAAATTTGTATGTTGAGGAATATGTTGAAATGCGTTATTTTTGTTATTGCTAATAGTCGTTTAACCCATATTGAAAAACATTAATCAGTCATTCAGTCTCCCTTGATGAATCCTGGTTTGGTTGGTTATTACTGAGCGTAGTTTGATGCACCCATGTGACATGTTTGAATTTTCTTCATGACATAAAGAGAATTGATATGCAATATCTGGCAAATTACAACACACCGTTCTTGATCTCGCATTTGATATAATCATAAATAAATGTTATACCATAGCATTAATGGCAATTCGTGAACGTCCTTTTAAAATAAGGAGGATGTTAATAAATGTTTTTAGGATATTGTTTAAGGAATCAAGAAAGAAAAATTTATATGGGAAATAATGTATTTAATATTTTGAAAACACTTAGTTTCCCAATACTAATTTTCCTTCCATAGGTTGCTTAACCAATGTTTTTAGAGCACACCTTTAAAATAATGAGGCTATTATTTACGTTTGATTGAAAAGACTGTTTATGAGTCTGCGTTATATCATCATAGCACTAATAAATGAAGTACTGTAGAGGCAAGTGCTTGAATCGAGTATTTCTTACCCAAACGAAAAGAAATGGCAGCATAACTCATATTAGAAATTGACTATACCTAAATTAAAATTTCTCTCAACCCTTGTGTACTTGTAAAAGAGTGACGCTTTAGTTAAAGCTGAGGCTAGGATCTCCTACCCGAGGGTTTGGTCATAGTTGTATGAATTTTATCCACCGTGCTCCGTGCTGGCTGGACTGAAACCAGTGACCCAACCTCTTAGCTAGTTCGGCTATTGCCTATTGGTGACCCGACCTCCTAGCCAGTTTGGTCAAGGACACTTTTCATGGGTATTCGGGTTAAGCTGGGCTCCTCTCATATTATGATCAGGTCACATTTGATTGTACTTAGACCCAACCCAATTATGACTTGATAATGCCTAGGATAGAATCGGGTCAACCCAATATCTTGACATGGCCTTTGTTTGATAGAAAAGAAAATGAGAAGAGAGTGGAGGGGAAAAAAACTATATTTTCTCATGAGAAGAGAGAAAAATAGGGTGAGATCCATTCAAATTTTTTATATCTCCATGGGTGGAAAGAAAACATGAGAAGAAAAGAGGCTATTTTGTAAAATGACTTATCTACCTATGATGCCATTTTTATTTATGATAATATGAGGAGTGGGGGTGTGGTTCCTTCACAGTCATGTCATCACGTTCTTATTGATTTTTTTGTGCAAATGAAGAGGGTAGAGCTTGCATTTTGGATACCTTTTGATATAATAATAATAATAATAATAATAATAATAATAATAATAATAATAATAATAATAATAATAATAATAATTAAAGCATAAAATATAAAATGAAAATATAATCATATTTATTATTTAAAAAATATATAAATATAATAGGGATAAAATTGTCTATTCAAGAAAAACTCATTTTCTTTTTCACCATTTTCTATCATACCAAACAATTGGAGAGAGAATTTCACATTTCTTTTTCTTCATTTTCTTTCACATTTCTCTCATTCCAAACAACTTTTAAAATCTACTCATTTTCTCACCATTTTCTTTCTACCCAAATTCTTTCTTTCTTTCTATTTTCTCTCTCAAACCAAACAAAGCATTAATGTATAAATTTGAACATTATATACAACTAAGGCATAGATTCAAGGAAATATGAAACTAAAACTAATCTGTATTGTTTTTGGTGTATAGAAGGGGATATTTTGGAACAAATAATTGTTTGTGAGCAAATTTGTTTATCCCTTACCTTATGATTATGGTGTATTCTTTTCTCTCCAAACCTTTTCGTGGAAAAGAACCATTTGAAAAATATCTTCTAAAAATACATTTTCTTGAAATCAATATTTTTTTGTTTTAAAATTAATTTCTAACTTTAAACTTTAATATACAAAATTAAATTCAATAAGTTTTGGGATTTTTAAAATTGTTCGATAGATAAATTGCTACTTAGCTACTCATTCATTTATCAGTTTTGAAAATATGCTGGCAAAATAAGACACATAACAACAAAAAGATAAAAAAAAAACACTTTTAAAATAGTAAAAGATATTAAATAAGCAAACACTTTATATTAAATAGGCCGTCGTTCTCGAAAGGAATGATATGTAGGGTGTTAATATATTCCTTACTTATAATCAACTCCAGAATTACATCTTTGACACGCAAACCATTTGAAGTGTCCAATTCCACCTTTCCATATTAATGGATAAAGAGAATTGGTGGCAACATCAAAATATCTATTTCTTTTTATTTATTTTTTGAGACGCCCTTCAGGACGATTGCTACATGACCCAATAAGAAAATATGTTAAAAGGCGTGAAAATGAATATGTTGCTAATATTTCTTTATTTTAAAAGGAATGAAAGAAATTAGTTTTATTATTAATTTCTTAACATATATGCTTAGAGGGAAAACATATCTACTTTTTTTATAGATAAAAATTAAATTAAGAGAAAATTTTATAAACTAATTACATTTAAATTCTCAAGATAAAATTTCAAGAACCTACATAAAAAATAAAAACAAATCTTTGTTTAAATTGTCAATTGAAATATATATTACCATTTTTATGTGTATATATTACCTTTCTTGCTGAAATTTGATTAAGTTTGGCGTTGCAAGAAGGTTGTGAAACATAAAAATCCTGATTCACTTCAAGTTGCGCCTAGTATCACGATTATTCGATTTTGGTCCCTCATATTTCAATTGCGGTAATTAGATCCTCCAGGTATCGCGATTGTGTAATTTTAGTCTCTTGGGTTCCAATTGTGTCAATTGGGTCCTTCAAGTATCACGATTGTTCAATTTTGGTCCCCCGAATATCACGATTATGCAATTTTAAATACCAGTAGCCTATGTGACACACGTGAGGCCGATTTGGCACTTAGTGAGGTCGGCTTGACAACTTACATGACATTCCTATATGGCATTATTAACACCTCACACACTTTAATTAATACATAGGGATGTCATGTAAGCTACCAAGCTGGTCTCACTAAGTGTCAAATCAGTCCCACGTGTGCCACATAGGCTACTGACAATAAAAAATTGTACAATCGTGATATCTGGAGGACCAAAATTGCACAATTATAACACTTGTGGGACCTAATTGACGCAATGGGAACCTGAGGGACTAAAATTGCAAAATCGTAATATCTAGGGGACCCAATTGTCACAATAGGAACTTGAGGGACCAAAATCGTACAATCATGATACTTGAGGGATCAAAAGTGCAATTAAGTCTTTTTTTTTATTGACTTGCCTCCCGATGATACTCACCTTAAAGGGCAAAAATATGAAAATAAATATAAAAAATTATGTATTAAAACACGTATTTTCTTCCCTTATTTTCAAATTACACACTTTTTTTTTCCTTCAAATCATTGAGAAATAAGTAATGAACTTTTCTTCTATTAGGAAAGTCATGAGCCCCCTTCAATTATTTTATTTTATTTTTTATTTTGAGTTTATTAAATTATTTTGATAATTAAAAAAACATAGAAGTAAAGTCGGGACGTCCTAATTGATTGAATAAAATGTGTAATTTGAGAAATAATAGGATAAAATATAATTTTGGATAAATAGTTATCTTTTTGGATTTTTTTATAATGATTCTGCCCACATATAGCGACAAGAGAAAACTATAGAATTAAGATACTCCGAATGGACAATGGATTTAATCAATATATATTGGTAGTGTAAAGTTACTCTGTCAACCAATTAGAAATAGACATATCATTATAAATCTATGATTTTTATCATAGCCATATTAAAAGTCGTCAATCTCATGATTTTTGATTGGTCGTAAGTATAAATTTTTTTACACTGTCAATACATAGAAATTAAAGTCATTGGCAAATGATGATATTATTGAAACTGCCTTATTCTCTGTCTTCATTTAATAAAGTATTTGAGTGAGATTAAGCGAGAGTATTACTATTATCTAATGGAAGACAAGAGATTTAATTTTGATAGTGTAATCTATAATCTATAATTCTATAAGCTATAATAATATATACAAATGAGAATGTTTGTAAAAATTCATGTTAACACGTGTCATTCAATCACAGCATCCACATCAGCAGAATCCTACATGTCGCTCATTCCACAAAGTAAGGGATGACAAGATTATTATTCAATTTCCCTTCAAAAGGAAATAATTTCCCAACATTTAAAAAAACAAATTTAATGCAAGTCTCATGTTTTAATGTACAAATAACATATCGAATCAAAATAATAATGTGCAAATCTCACGTTTTAATATACAAATAGCATATCAGATCAAAATAATAATGCGCAAATCTCACGTTTTAATATATACGAATAGCATATCAGATCAAAAATTAATTCACTCATTTCAAAATTTGAATTTAAAAATGCATCTATAAATTGGGTCATCCACACCTACTCTCCGTCGTGCTTATTCCAAACGCCACTGTCTCTCTTCAAGTTCAATCTCAATCATCAAAACTCAAAATCTCTGTTTTGTATCTTCTTTCTCATTTTTATGGTGTTTTTTTTTATGGTTATATGTTGAATATCACTCAACCCCTAATTTTTTTAAGTCATATTTTCTCCATCAAATATCGTTGAAAGTTTGATTTTTTTGGAGATTGAATATTTTGATGTAACGACATTTTTAATATTGAGTTTCTTTTTAACACAAGTCACAAAGATTCTAACAATATTCCTCTATTATGTGAATAATATAAAATTTATAAAAAAGAAATATAACATAGGATTAACTTTGAAAAGGATTAACATAGGATCAACCTTGCACCGTACAAAAAGAAGAAATAAATTAAATCGACTTTCAAGAAAGAAGAAAAAAATTCATATCATTACGAAGATCACGACGACGTATTTAGTAGTAGTGTTTAAATAGATTACATTTATAAATGCTTAATCAGGTTGAAAGAAGTTGTTGCTTTAAAAATGTATATTAACTATTAAATATACAGAAAAGTACGTTACGAAGGTAATGAGAGAAGAAATGATTAGTGTTAATTTATAATTTTTCTTCGAAAAAAATTCACTATAAAACTTTAATGGCAATTTTCATATATTATATTTTTAATAATAAAATTGTGCTTACTATTTACACTTAAGCGTCATTGTATATATTGTAATATCTATATTAATTATTAAGTTAAAATATGTTACAATTTATGATCGATGATTCAGATAAAATAATTTTTTTAAACATTTTTGGGTATATAATTTTCCACAAAAAAATTTAACCACAAAATATGAATTCAACAATTATATATTTTCTCCACCAAAATAAAAAAAAATTATATATTTAAAACAAAATCCTAAAAAAATAACAAATAATTTCCCGTGTATGGCACGAGTCCATCAATCTAGTTTTATATAAATGATTATGATTAAAATTTATATATATATATATATATATATTATAAAAAATTATTTAAATATATATATATATATGTGTCTGTCCCCGTCAATATATATACACACACACAAATCAATTTATTCTATACTCACCCAAAAACAAAAAATTTGTTCTATATTTTTAAAATAGCTTATTACCAAAATCTTAACAGAAGACATTTTGAAAAAAAAACTCTAAAATTTAAACTAATTGAAATATGCACTAATTAGTCATATGACTCTATATTTTAGTTTTAATAATAAATTTATCATCCAATGGTTAATATTTTTCTTCTCATTCTTACAATAAATCACTCACCGTCGCTCAATATTATATTGATTAATCATGTGTTTATCTTCTAAGTAGAAGGTGTGATAAGAAATGGGGCCGGATACTCTCTGGTAGGGATGTCAATTTGTACCATACGTATTGGGTATCCGCAAAAATTACCCACGATAGGTAGGGTAATCACCAGCACAATGGGTAAAGGTTCGAGTACGAACAATTACCCACAAATTTGAATGGGAACGGGTGCGGGTACGGGTATTATGATACCCATCATGCCCCGCACCCGCACATTTGTATAGGTATATATAATTATTTGTTTATTTATTTATATTAGTAATATATATAATTTTAATTATAATACAAATTTTAAAACCAAAATTAATCTAAAGATTCTTAACTTTCTAAACCTAGTTGCATCTATAATTCCTTTTTGAATATTTTTATTTATTTAAATAATTTGATTTTTTAATGTTTTATGAGTAGATTTAAAAGACATGTGAATCGTTTTTTAATTGTTATAATGTTTCTTTTGTTATTTATTGCATTTTCACAGTTAAAGTGCAAGTAGCGGGTGTGGGTACAGGTACTTAGGTACCGAGAGGGTACGGGTAAAGGTACTAAAATTGTTACCCACGCGGGGTTCGAATACGGGTAATTTTTTTTTCAAACACGTGTATAGGTACAAGTACTATAGTACCCTACCCAAACCCTACCCATTGCCATCCCTACTCTCCAACGCTGTAACCGTGACACTTGATTTTTTTAAAGCAAACCACATGGGGTAGCACTTTTTTCCAATACATTCTCCCAAGAGGATCCAAATGGCCAAATGGGATGAGAAATGAATAAGGAATCATTATTGGCATATGAAGGTACCTGAAAGGTGTGAGATTTAAATCAAGCTTTAGTACAAATGAATAAATAAAAGAAGGAAGAAGAACTGCCTAGAAGAAGTAGTATTACAACTCATCATCTACATGCATCATTATCATGAAGAATGGTCAAAAATTGTAGGCCATATGAAGGATGTAGAAACATGAAAGAAGTAGAAACATGAAGGATGTAGAAGCTTATAGAATTTTGAATTGTCAAAGAAAGGTAGTAGTAGAGTTTGAATTGTATAAGCAAGTAGTGTTTGAATTGGATTTGAAGTCTTTTACTTAGGATTTAAGAAAAGTATATATTATTTTATTGTATGAAATTTGCCTATAAAAGGCCTTATGTACCTTTCCATTTCATGATGAATGAGAATCAAGAGTTATAGAGAATACAAGATTGATTCTCTAGTCTCCCTATGTGTGTTGTGTGAAAGTCCTTGGTGAGTTTTACAGTTTGAGAGAAAAATTGATCCTGGGTGAGGTATATGTGTATTATGATAACAATTGGTATCAGAGCTGGTTAAGTCCAGCGCCAATTTCTGAGTGTTGTGAGGAACAAGAGAGGTCTTACTGTGTCCAATTTCTTTTAGTTCATATACTTTGAGAGAGAAAGAGAGATGGCAAGCAATTACAATATTGTGTGGTCTGGTCCCAAACTAGATGAGAAACTTGATTTCAGTTATTGGGAAATTTTGATGTCAACTCACCTAAAGGCTCACAATATTTGGAGCTTTGTTGAACCTGGATTATAAGAAGGAGCTGATGCAACCGCTCAAAGGAGGGACCAATTGGCACTGTCGCAAATTCATCAAGGAGTTGATTATTCAGTTTTTGGCAAGATAGCAAATGCCAAAAATGCCAAAGAAGCGTGGAATATTTTGAAGTTGTCATACAAAGGAGTAGAAAAAGCCCAGAAATCCAAGTTATAATCCCTGCGTAGAGAATACGAAAGGTATGAGATGTCCAACTCAGAATGTGTTGAACAATACTTTTCTTGAGTTACTGATTTTGTCAACAAGATGAGGGTGTATGGAGAAGACATTCCAGATAGCAAGGTGGTTGAAAATATTCTTCGCACCATGCTGATGAAGTTTAATCATGTGGTGACTACAATATTAAAGTCCCATGACATAGACACCATGACGATTGCAGAGTTGCAGGGAAGCATTGAAAGCCACCTTAGTAGAATCTTGGAGAAGACAGAAAAGACAAACGAAGAAGCTTTGAAAAGCCAAGTGAATTTCAACAATATTGCAGAATCCAGCCAATGCGCAGAAGGTAGAGGTCGTGATTTCAATAGACGTGGAAGAGGAAAATATAGAGGCAGAGGCGGAGGAAATTTCAGAGGAAGAGGTCATGGAAATTTCAACCAAGGGAGAGACAGCAATTTCAGACCACCAAATCAAGGAAGAGGTGGAAATAATTTCGGGCCTACCAATCGTGGAAGAGGACGAGGTAACTACTATCAAGAAAGAAGTAATTTTAATCGCTATCATTGTGGGAAGTTTGGTCATAAAGCTGCAGACTGTAGATCCAGATTTCAGAACAACTATCAGGCAAACGTTCCAGAGAATCAATATCAAAATATTGGTGAGAATTCAAATAGCCCACAAAGTTTATTTTTGGCAAGCAATACATCTGCTGAAGATGAAAATATCTGGTATTTGAATACTGGTTGCAGTAATCACATGTGTGGGAAAAAGGAGTTGTTTTCTTCACTAGATGAAAATGTCCGGTCAGTAGTAAAATTTGGGAACAATACAAATATTCCAATTTTGGGGAAAGGCCGAATTGTTATTAGATTGAAGGATGGTTCTCAAAATTTTGTCTCTGATGTTTTCTATGCTCCTGGTCTTCATCATAATCTATTGAGTATGGGACAACTATCAGACAAAGGTTAAACATGCAGATTCATCATGGCTACTGCACGTTGGTCGACAAAAATGGGAGATTCATTACCAAGGTAAAGATGACTCCGAACCGCCTATTCCCTTTGAAAATTCAACATAAAAAATTTTCTTGTTTGAGTTCTGTAATCCCAAATGATGATTGGTTGTGGCATATGCGTTTTGGGCATTTTCACTTTTCTGGCTTGAATTATCTATCACGAAAAGATTATGTTTCTGGTTTGCCTATTGTGAATATTCCTGATGGAGTCTATGAGACTTGTCAAATGAGCAAGAAGCACAGAGAATCATTTCCAATCGGAAGATCTTGGAGGGCGAAAAAGTTGTTGGAGATTGTTCACTCAGATTTATGTATGGTTGAGGTGCCAACACATGGTGGTTGCAGGTATTTTATTACTTTTATTGATGACTTTAGCAGAAAGACTTGGGTGTATTTCTTGAAGCAGAAATCAGAAGCTTGTGATGCCTTCAAGACATTCAAGGCATATGTAGAAAAGCAAAGTGGCTGCAGAATCAAAGCACTCAGAACAGACAGAGGCCAAGAGTATCTTACTTGTGCAGATTTCTTTGAGCAGCATGGAATTCAACATCAACTTACAACTAGATACACGCCTCAACAGAATGGAGTTGTTGAAAGGAAGAATAGGACGATTATGGACATGGTGAGATGCATGTTAAGAGCCAAACAAATGCCTAAGGAATTTTGGGCAGAAGCTGTTGCTACAGCGGTGTATATTCTAAACAGGTGTCCAACAAAGAGTGTTTGTGATAAAACACCCGAAGAAGCTTGGAGTGGAAGGAGACCCTCAATTCGGCACCTTAGAGTTTTTGGGTGTATAGCCTACGCCCACGTACCAGATCAACTAAGGAAGAAATTGGATGACAAAGGTGAAAAGTGTATTTTCATTGGCTACAGCACAAATTCAAAGGCGTACGAACTTTACAATTCAGAGACGAAGAAGGTGATTATCAGCCGAGATGTGACATTTGATGAAAAAGGAGTATGGGATTGGTCTTCAAAATCCCAAAAGGAGCCAGTGGTAATTTCTGAAAATTATGAAGAAGAAGATGGTCAAGCAGATCCAACACCTCAGCCGGAATCTTCTAGCAGACCTCAAAGGCATCGCAGATTACCAGCCAGATTGGAGGATTATGTTGTGGGTAATGATAATGACCCATTTGATGAAGAAATTATCAACTTTGCTTTGTTTGCAGATTGTGAGCCAGTAACCTTTGAAGAAGCCTCAAACAATGAGAGCTGGAGAAAAGCAATGGATGATGAAATTCGTGCCATTGAGAAGAATGAAACGTGGGAGCTGATTGATTTGCCTACATACAAAAGACCAATAGGAGTGAAGTGGGTGTACAAGACAAAGTACAAGCCCAATGGTGAAATTGATCGATTTAAAGCAAGATTGGTGGCGAAAGGATATAAACAAAAGCCAGGTATTGATTATTTTGAAGTATTTGCTCCTGTTGCGAGATTAGATACAATTCGTATGATTATCTCTCTGTTAGCCCAAAATAATTGGAAAATTTATCAAATGGATGTTAAATCTGCTTTTCTAAATGGAACTCTGGAAGAAGAAGTGTATGTTAAACAGCCTGCAGGATATGTAGTCAGAGGAAAAGAAGACAAATTTTACAGATTGAAGAAAGCGTTGTATGGGTTGAAGCAGGCACCAAGAGCGTGGTACAAGAAGATTGATTCCTATATCATACAGCATGGTTTTGAAAGATGCCCATTTGAGAACACTTTATATATTAAATTTGTTGATCCTGAAGATATTCTTATTGTGTGCCTTTATGTTGATGATCTAATCTTCACTGGCAATAATCCAAAGATGATTGCAGAATTTAGGGAGGCTATGATAAGCTGCTTTGAGATGACAGATTTAGGCCTAATGTCCTATTTTCTTGGCATTGAGGTCGTTCAGCAGAATGATGGAATCTTCATTTCTCAGAAGAAATATGCAGGTGATATTTTGAAGAAATTTAAAAATTTAAGATGGACAATTCAAAGCCGATTTCCACTCCAGTTG
The DNA here is from genome assembly GCA_035048595.1 of Echinosophora koreensis. Lineage (NCBI taxonomy): Eukaryota > Viridiplantae > Streptophyta > Magnoliopsida > Fabales > Fabaceae > Echinosophora > Echinosophora koreensis. The sequence continues at coordinate 2,750,640 of JAPCYP010000046.1, forward strand.
AAGAAAAGTTGAAGCTGGCAAGAGAAAATGATGGTAGAAGAGTAGATTCAACTTACTATAAAAGTTTGATCGGAAGTTTGAGATATTTAACCGCGACTAGACCAGACATTGTTTTTGGAGTTGCATTGCTTAGTAGATTCATGGAGGAGCCACGTATTTGTCATTTTCAAGGAGCAAAAAGAATTCTTCGTTATATCAAAGGTACTCTGACTGACGGAGTTTTTTATGCCAGTAATAATGATGTGAAGCTTGTTGAATACACAGATAGTGATTGGGCTGGAGATATAGAGACGAGAAAAAGCACGTCAGGGTATGCATTTCATCTTGGCACTGGCGCGGTATCATGGTCTTCAAAGAAACAACCAGTTGTTGCACTCTCTACGGCCGAAGCAGAATATATAGCAGCAACCAGTTGTGCTACACAAGCAGTATGGTTAAGAAGAATTCTTGAAGTATTACATGAGAAGTAGAGCACTCCAACAGAAATATTTTGTGATAACAAGTCTGCAATTGCTGTGTAAGAATCCAGTTTTTCATTGGCGATCCAAGCATATAGATATACGGTTTCACAAAATACACGAATTGGTAGAAGAGAATGAAGTGGTGATCAAGTATTGTCCCACTGAAGATCAAGTTGCAGATATTTTTACAAAGCCATTGAAGGTTGAGCTATTCTACAAGTTGAAGAAAATGCTTGGAATGATAAGAGCTTGATTTAAGGGAGGCGATGTAAGATTTAAATCAAGCTTTAGTACAAATGAATAAATAAAAGAAGGAAGAAGAACTGTCTAGAAGAAGTAGTATTACAACTCATCATCTACATGCATCATTATCATGAAGAATGGTCAAAAATTGTAGGCCATATGAAGGATGTAGAAACATGAAAGAAGTAGAAACATGAAGGATGTAGAAGCTTATAGAATTTTGAATTGTCAAAGAAAGGTAGTAGTAGAGTTTGAATTGTATAAGTAAGTAGTGTTTGAATTGGATTTGATGTCTTTTACTTAGGGATTAAGAAAAGTATATATTATTTTATTGTATGAAATTTGCCTATAAAAGGCCTTATGTACCTTGCCATTTCATGATGAATGAAAATCAAGAGTTATAGAGAATACAAGATTAATTCTCTAGTCTCCCTATGTGTGTTGTGTGAAAGTCCTTGGTGAGTTTTACAGTTTGAGAGAAAAATGGATCCTGGGTAAGATATATGTGTATTGTGATAACAAAAGGTATGGTTCTCTTCTGACCAATGCTTTCTACCTCCTACTTTTTTCATCCACAGAAAATATTCGAGGGTCATATGGTGAAAGAGTAACATGTTGTATTAGATTCTCACTTTTCGAAGGGCCATATGATGAAAGAGTAAATGGTTGTATTAGATTCTCACTTTTCCTTTCTTATTGCACTATCTACTTCCTTGGATGAATAATTATCACAAGCTGCATTGGTTGGTATAAGATTTCATATTATTCTCACTTTTGCCGTTCTTATTGCACCCTCTACTTCCTTGGATGCATAATTATCACAAGCTGCATTGGTTGGTATTTCATATTATTCGATCACTTTTTCCATTCTTATTGCACCCTCTACTTCCTTGCATAATTATCACAAGCTTCATTGGTTGATATATATAGATATCAGATTCTCACTTTTCCAATCTCATTGCATATCCTCTACTTCCTTGGATGAATAATTATCACAAGCTTCATTGGTTGGTGTCAGATTTCCTGACTGATTACATTATACCTAGCTTTAGAATATTTGAACTTCTGATTCCAAACTTGCATATCCACATAATTAGAACAAGAAAATTCTCTCTCTTTTCAATCTTTTCCCAAAAATAAAAAACTTTGTCGTAGATAAGTGCATATGTAACCTTTGTTAAAGTATAATATAAGTAGAAAAGTAAACCGGATATAATGATTAAAAAAACCTCAAATTGGTTAAAGTACAATATAGGAGGCCTCTTATACGCAAAGTAAAATAATACATACTAAAGAAACATTGAATGCTTGGTGTAGAGCTTGTATAATTGTATTTATCACTATGACCAATACTTATTGTAACAAAACGAAAGCCCTACTAATGACTTGTTTTCTTTTTAGTTGGTTATAATCCAATTAATCATTGAGTCCAAGAGAGTGCATTTATTACTCTTACTCTTTTACAGAGCTTTTGTAACTTTCGAATAACACCCCTTCATGCCATTTAGTATCATTCTATCACTATAGGCAAAGTAAAATAACTCAATTTTCAATAATTTTGTAAACATATCTGCACTTTTTTTTGGCCTGGCAATAATTAATCATCGCTTCTTTCATCTTTTTTCATTAACTAGCAAGATACCCATGCATTAATGAAATTATACAACTACTTGAGAATTAAACTTGATATAGGCTTATTCTTTTGACTAATTTCATTAATGAAATCACGACGTATTCCTTTACACTTTGGTTATTCTTAGAATTTCGGTTTGGGCCTAACTCAACCCCAAAAGCCAGCTTGTAGGGTGAGGTTTGCCCCTTATTTATAAGCACTCTTCAGGCCATATCTCTATCTAATGTGGGACTCCAACACACACCCCCCTCACGCCCAGGACTGGACATCTGGAGCGTGAAGTTTGCAGGACTGGACATCTGCGGGTGGCCCAACGGATCTTAAATAGGCTCTGATACCATCTTAAATTTGGGTTTGGACCTAACTCAACCCCAAAAGCTAGCTTGTAGGGTGAGGGTTGCCCCTTATTTATAAGCACTCTTCAGATCATATCTCTATCCAATGTGGGACTCCAATAATTATTATGCTCATTTTGATTTCTATCCTACCCAGCAATTTTACTATTGTCATATCGTATCTGTATCGCGTGACTCTATTATTGTAGGCACCGTATGATCAAATTTGATTAATATGGTACGAAGAATTTTAGCATAATGTATAGGATATTGAGCTCAAAAAAGGGGGTTTGCTTTGTATGGGTGTTTTTTATTGTACTGTAAGGTCACTAAGGTGAACTGTATTTTATTTCTAGTCTAACTTGGAGCACATGATTGAATGTATGCTCTTCAACCCTTCCTAGAAGGTAGGGAGAGTTTGGCACTATGATGTTATATTCAGACCTTTATTTTTCAATGAAATTTCTAATTATTGAAAAAAAAAAATGATACGAAGAATTTTTTCTACCCTTGTTATTTGTAATATGATGTTCTCCATACACTTCACCTTGTTCACAAAGTTATAATAACTCGAGAAAAATATTGTTAAATGCTTTTTGAGTTGGACATTTCATAACTCTTATATTTTTCTCTCTCAAGGATTGCAATTTGGATTTTTACACCTTATCAACACCTTTGTATGATAACTCCAAAGTATTCCATACCTTTTTGACACTGAGTATAATATAACTCCTTGGTGAATTGATCTCTCCTCTAAGCAATTCCATGAGCTCCTTCTTGAACTTCTAGTTTCACAAAGCTTCAAATATTGTGAGTCTTTAAGTGGGTGAGTGGACATTAAAAATCTCCAATAAAAATATATAATCAAATTTCCCATTAAGTTGGAACTTGACAGATATGAAAATATTATTTCTCATAAAGTCTTAAAAATTAAAGTTGAACTTAAAAATTTCTAAGACAAGTTTAATATCGCAAATACATACACAAACCAATACTTTGGAGAGTAAATAACTTTACTGATACAATAAAATTCTAGATACCACGTCTTTCTAACTTTCTAATGGGATGTATTATTTAATACGTGATGTTTTTGCATTTCATTCTTTACTTAAAAATAATAATATGTGGTACTATAAAATACTCTAATATATTTTTAATAGGATGTTAATTTGTTATAGCCCATAAAATACTCTGATATATCGGGGTTAGAATACTCTTGTCAAGGGAGTCATAAGGTGGTTTGGGTGTGGGGAGTTAAGGAGTGGAGTGATAAGAAGGTTGAGGGTTTAAACCCCACCTATTAATAAAAATACTAACATTAACATACTTTGCCTGTTTGGTTTGCGTTGCAAACCACAATTTGGCACCCAAACCCCATTTGCCGCAGTAACTAGAGTGTTTGGGTGCAAAATCCAGTCCAAAATAATTGATTCATGAGTGGGTAAAATTGATTTTAGAGGAAGCAATAATTTCTAGCTTTTCCGTTGAAAATAATTGATTCTAGATATAGGACCCACACAATTCTATATATTTACACCTCAAAAATGATTTTACTTTATCATCCAAACAAAATCAATTCTTCTAAACTCACTTTTAAAATATTATTACCAAACAAAAATCAATTTTTTTAACCTTGATTTTTTCAAAATCAATTATTTCAAAATCAATTCTACCAAAATCAATTCTATCAAAATCTAAAACAAACGGACCCAACATTTGCCTATATATAAAAAAAAAGAATACCCTCAGGTAACGTTTGGTACAAGTTTTACAAAAATATTCTTGAAAATGTAGGTATGAGAATAAAAGTTTCTCATATTTGGTACAAGTTTTAAAAAGTTATTTCCAGACATAAAAGATTCCCGAGAATAAAATTAATGAATGATAGTTATAAACTTGGGAAAACTCTATTCCCATATATGAAGGTGAGAAAACTTTATTCCCGAGAATTATCACATTCCCAGAAATATAATTTATCTGGGAATAAAACATTTCAGATACCAAACACCACCTTATATTTTTATTAATTTATAAAGAAAATGGAGGCTACTTGTCCACACGTACACAGCATAACCCTTCCTATTTTTGTTTTCTTTTTTCTTTTGAAACATTGATGTCACATCAGTTCATTGAAATCGCACATAGATGTCACATCAGTTCATTAAAGTCACACACACACTCTATAAATAGACATGGACATTTCCACCGTTCTATTTACACCCAACGAAAACGAACCAATCAAAGGATATATAGTTTTATAAGTGTTATATGCCTAGAAAAATGAACCCTCTAGTTGTTGGACGTGTAATTGGAGATGTTTTGGATCCCTTCACCAATTCTGTCTCTCTGAGGGTCTTCTATAACAATCATAACAAAGAAGTCGTCAACGCTGGTGAGCTCAAACCCTACCAAATCATCAAACAACCAACAGTTGATATCGGTGGAGTTGACCTCAGAACCCTTTACACTCTGGTATGCTCAGTTCTATAAATTTTTTGTTTTTTATAAGAAAAATATATTGGTGATATTAATGAGAGTATAAAAAGGTACCCCTTATACCTTTTTAATAAATTTTTCTTTTGCCTTTCAAAATAAAAATAAAAATGAAACCCTAAGAGAAAACATAAAGAGAAATAACATCCCCTATGTAAAGAAACAAACCCCCATCACAGCCAGAAAAGGCCACACAAAGACATTATAGGGAAAAACACCCAAATAGAGTCCTTCATTTCTACAATACCACACTACACCCAAAAATTATCTACAACCAAGGTTTCAAATTACGGTTGCGGTCTCGATTGCGGTTGTATTACGGATATTGCAGGAAAATACGGTCGATGCGGCTGTAGTTACTGTCGCGATCCAGATTTTGATTTCGAACCCAGATTTGAAACTTTGCCTACAACCCCCGTATGCTCTATAGATTATTATTGTTATTGTTGTTATTATTATTATTATTATTATTATTATTATTATTAATTTTTTTTTTTTTGGTATAAGTAAATGTTAATTAGTGTTAATGTTAGTATTTTGTTAGTGGCCGATGGAATTTGAACCCTCAACCTACTTATGACTCCACTCTTAAATCCTCCACCTCAATTACCAAGCCAAGCCAACCTTATAACCCCTCCCTCTCCTCTATAGACTATAAGTTAATTATAATGATATAGTCTTCATTTTTATTACATGCAACTGTGCAGATCATGGTGGACCCTGATGCACCTAGCCCAAGTGACCCAAATATGAAGGAATATTTGCACTGGTATGTACCCTTTCTGACACAATGTTGTGATATTGTGGCATTTGAGACCATTGTTTATTGGTACTGACTAATGAGAGTAGAATGACGTGATCCACAACTCTACAACTTTTATTTTCTGGCTGAAAACTATGTACAAAGCCATCCAAAGCCATGAGTATATTCATAAGACACATGCATATTGGCTTTTCAAGAAACTTTACTAGTGAAGTATAAGTGAATAGCTTCTTTATTATTAAAAGAAAGATGGTGGTTGGGGTATATCTGTAAAATCACTTGGTTGGTTGTAATAAGAAGAAAATAATGATTGGGGAAAATATGTAAACACACATGTGTCAATAAATAATTTAATTAATTAAGTTTATTAAAATAAAATAGTAATTACCGGTAACATTATCTCTCTCCCTCTACCATTCAAAATGATCACTATAGATGTGGTATGCCAAACGTTTTCTCTTTCTGAAACTCTCTTAACCACACCAGTGAAGCACATTCTTTCTACCGCCACTAGCACCGTTTCAAGCACCTCTTGAGCCTTATTTAAGCAATGTTGAATGGAAGCTCTTTTTTCATCTATTTAATATATTAAGTTCATACTTATCAACTAATAAGAAAAATTATATTTTATATTTTACATAACATTATTTTTAAATATTTCTATCTTAAAAATTTTAAAAAAAATATAGTTCCTATGTTTAATGCATCGCGCGATGACGTCAAAAAATCATCGTTATATATATAACCCGTGAGATGCAGTTAAAATAATTTTATTCTACTCATTGTCAACAATAGAGATGAACATCCAAATAACATCTTCCAGACTTCCAATATCATGAATCAAAACTCGAGACGAGCGTTCCAATAATATTATTGAGAAATATAGATCAATCATCAGGATTATGCAATGAAACTTAACTTATAATATCCCAAATCGACAGTTATGTTTTATAGGCAAAAGTCATCTCAAGAAGCAAAATTGGCTTCAAAGATTATATTCCTAGATTGTCAATGACCCCATCCGATAAAAGAATTCCTTTCAAGTTTCAACAGAATCAATTTTCTATTGTTCTTTATTTTGCAATGACCATAAATAAGAGTCAAAGACAGTCTCTTCGGCATCTGGTATCTATCTTCCACAGCCCGTGTTTTCACATCGACAATTATATGTTACAATTTCAACAGTAACATCACGTCATGGATTATAGTTACTAACATGTGACGAGGAAGATTAGGTGTCCAACATCACTTCTTTTTTTTTTTTTTGGTTCTAAACCAAGTGTATCCCAACGCTGTCAACGAAGGACTAATCACTGTTCGCGGGGCGGGGCGTGGCTTCCGCTGGCCAAACATTATTTTAACATCGCCAGGAAATCGAACCCGGGAGCAAACCGAGTCAACCCTAAAGTGTCTTAGGGCAGGCCTTACAACCACTGGGCCAAGAGACTTGGTTTAGAAAGAGGTCTTTCAAATGTGGTTTAGAAGGAGGTCTTTCAGTATTTTTTCATTCCAAATACTAAAAAATATTCATTTTAATTTAAATTTAAATTTACAATATTTAAAAAAACAACTATCCAAAAAAGTTAGTATAAAGATGTATAATAGGCCCGTGCAACGTACGGGTACAACATCTGGTTAATATATATCCAATACAAGTCAATTAAGCAGTTAAGTATACATAACTTGTAAAATAAATGATAAATAACTTTGACTAAACTGTAATGTGGGTGGACTTTGTTTACTCTCATTTTTGTAATGAGTTAGAGTATCTCTTGTACCTTTTTTAAAAGTATGCATATTAATTGTGCAAAAATATGCATATTGAGTTATTCGGCTTAATGCTTAGCCTTTGAAAGCATGAAAACACACTGGAGCAGAGAGAAACAATACGATTCAAATGATCACTCCTGCATCTTCTCGAGTCACTAGCAAAAACCAACAAACTTTGCCTTTCTACTTCTTACATACTTTTTCAATTATTGATTGCGGCTTGGATATACATTTGCAATCACTTTTCTGTCCCTAGATGCGTGTCATTTTGAGTCGACAAAATACTGTAGGCCAGTGGTGGTCCTGAGCATGATTTGGTGATGTGACCGCATAGGTCCCATTTTTTAGGGGGCACCAATTTTTTTACTTAGTAAATATGTATTGATGTATATATTAAAATAAGAAATTTATATAGTTAAATATTTTACTTGAGGGCCCAATTGATTTTTTAAAATTCAAGTCCAAAACTTGACAAGCCTAAAACATGATGATTCTTGTGATCTTGATTGTTAAAATCTTATTTACGATCTATTGTGTCACAAGATAGATTAAATTGTCTTACTTTGATTTCTATTGAAAACGATTTTTTAAAGAACGTTGACTATGAACAAATTATTAATGATTTTGCAGCAAAAAATGCAAGGATAACAAAATTGAGAGATTAATAGGGCGTCAACTTATTTCTTCAGCCCTTGCGATTAATTTGCTATCAGTGGATGATACTGTTGGTGTAGGGATGTTGTTGCAACATGTTCGGGTTGATAGATATAAGTATAACTATTTTTGCTATACTTCTATTGTAGTTTGCTACTATAATCTTTTTCTTTTCTTCGGTAATATTTTGTTTCACTTTAGGTTGTATTAAAACAATGAGAAATGCTATGAACACACTCTTTGTCGGTTGTCACACACTTACACTCCTTTCCAACACACTCTCTATTATTGGGTGAATTTCATGTGAGACCCCCGAAAACACATGGTCCCACATGAAATTAACCCAATAATAGAAGGTGTGTTAAGAGAGGTGTGATGAAGAGTGTGATGTTAGCATTGCTCTAAAACAATTTCCGACTAATAAACGATTACAGAGAGCTATTAATGTACGATTCATATCCAAATATGATCTGAGAATTTTAGCACAATGTTGACCCTGTTCTTAATTTTGACAAATAAACATACCATTCCTTGCATATAATTCCATGCTAGAAATTGTCCTAGCAGCCCTTGTCACTCATTTCATATTTTTTCATAATTCGATTCGTAATTCCCGACCATATTTTCAGTTGTTTATAATAAACACCACATCATTCCTATTAGCTACAAAATGGAGATTAAATCTTAATTAGTGATGCATGTCTGCACTTTTATTTACTAGCAAGAGGAAATGCTACTAATGTACATAGGGAATTACATGCATTGCAAAAAATGAAAAGGGAATTACGGTCACTAATCTAGTGACTTAATTACCTCATCATCCAGTGACTCTTTTTCATCACTTGGTATCGTGACATTGCACAAAATACTCACTAATTATAATAATTTCATAAATTCTTTTCCAGTCTAGTGCAACACTTCGTTAAAAATATATGATCTCTTACACACTTTTACTTAGACTTTAAAATTAAAACTTTTGGTATATAATTTGAGTGTAGCTATTACGTTATGAATCAGAAATAAATAAATAAAAATGTTAATTAAAGTATTAACCTTTTTCCTTCAATGGATGGCTAGGTTGGTAACCAATATTCCAGCAACTACAAATGCATGCTACGGTATGTAAACAACTTTTATTATCTGTGTTTTCTTTTCATTCTTTCTCAGACTTTTTATTTGGTTATAACTGCATTATGTATGTACTATTTGCTTTCCAAAGAGACACACACACGTGATGAAATTGGAATGGTAGTTCAATATATATATATTTTTTGGTTACAATTCAAAAATTTATTTAATAATTAAGTTTTTATATGTTCAATTTAAATCTTAGTTGTTGAATTGTCAATTTGTAGAATATTAGCTAAGAATTGGAAAAGACTTGGGGCTAATTATTTTATAATTCCATGAAATTGTTATATGAAATCATGATTTTAATTCATATGGGCTTCCAAATATAAAAGATTGAGTTTCAAGCCCTAATTTCAATACAAGCCCTTAAAAAGTGTACCCTACAATACTATTAAAAGTGTATTATTAAATAATTAAAAACATTTACTAGTACGATAAAAAGAGCCCATCTTGAATATGTTGAAAGTTGAAACATAGATATCTGATATCATTTAATAATATTTCCCATGGAATTTTATAGGACAAGAGATTGTGAGCTATGAAAATCCAAGACCAACATCAGGGATTCATCGTTATGTTTTTGTGTTGTTTCGACAACTGAGTAGACAGACTGTACTAGCACCAGGGTGGCGCCAAAATTTCTGTACTAGAGATTTTGCGGAGGTTTATAGTCTTGGATTACCAGTTGCAGCTGTGTATTTCAATTGTCAACGAGAAAATGGTTCTGGTGGAAGGAGGATGTAATCTAAAAATCCTTCAACATATATTCGATAGAAAAAAATAAGTAATTAAGTATCATATCAATAATGTTGACCTGTGACAGTGCCTTGTCGGTCTTTAAGATTCGAAGCCTATTTAAACTTTAAAGTTTGTATGAGAATATGATAATTGATGATTTGCGAAGAATAATAAAGTGATTCATTTAATCACTGCACTTCTATTTCTAGAGATATGTAGCAGTTTTAGCTTACACACTTTGAATATGTAAATAACTATAGTTAGGATTTGGATTCCCCGTAATCGCTTATAAGATATGCACAATTTTGAAGAAACGATGTTATGACTGTACGTAGTGACTATAGGATAAAACGATTTTAGGGAATCGAGGTCCCTATAACTTTTTTCTTATAAGTAAAATTATATATATGAATGAGTACAAGGGATTTCCAATCCATATACAACGAGACAATAATGTCAGAAAGAAACGGAGCAACTACATATATTACATCAACCAAAAGCAAAAATATAGCTATAAGGTTCGGATATAGCTATAGTCTCTTCCCACATTAACTCCAATCTACCCCTGGATAATAGCCCCTGTACATAGATATCCCAAATTTGAACATTACAAAGACAAAACAACATAGCAAAGTGCTCTATTTGCATCCAATTCAACCAAAAACCTATTGCCAGAATTAACAAAATATTCCTTCAAAGAGAAATATTTCAGACCCCAACTCCTTTGTATGCAGCCCGATAAGTGTTTAGCAACTGCTACATCCTCTCCCATTGCAGTTGAGCAGCACCTACAAGCTGAATAGAACCCGACTGCAACAAGTGAGATAAATCCCCAAAAGCTACAAACAACAGCACACTAGAATTTAATTTCAATTCCAGCAAGCCAGAGAAATCACTACAAAAAAGGTCAAATAGCGACCGAAAAAGGCAGTTGCTATTGGCGACCGAAATAGCGATCAATTTTAGGATCTATTAGAAAGTTAGTAATTATGTAATCAACGACCGATTTAGCGATCGAACTAGTTGGTAACAAACCAATCGGTCGCAATATCTGTCGCTAAATGAGTAAATTTAAAAGTAAAAAATTGTTGACTAATTGGCGACCGAAATTGTGACCGATAATAGTCCAATGGTAAAATTTTAAATAGTTTGTGAACGATATTCATTTCGGTCGCTAACAAGCGCACTAACAAAAAATAAAATGGAGCCCAATAGCGATCGAATCTTATTCAGTCGCTAAAGTAAGTTAATGAAAATTTCAAATGCAACCAAACTGCGACCAAAAATTTCGGTCGCTAAAACTAAAATTCCTAAATCGCGAGCAGTCCCCTTTCTTCCTCACTTCTGCGTTTTTTTCTCTGCTCTCTTCCTCCTACCACCACCTCCTCGTCTCCGGCCACCAGGCGCGCACCTCCGACCACCACACACACGGTAAGTCCCTCTTCTTTTCTTTCTCATTTCTTCTCTTCCCTTCTCTTCACTTCCTCTCATTTATTCTCTCCTTGCTCTGTACAGAAACCTCCCACCACCGAGACACTCCAGCCACTACAACGACACCAGGAAGGTAATCTCTCTTCTCATCTCTTCTTTGTTTTGGTTTTTTTTTCTTGTAATAATTTTAGGGTAGTTGTATAGAAATTCTCTGTGTTGTGTGTGTGTTGTATGTTCTTTGTGTGTGTGTGTGTGTGTGTGTGTGTTGTGTGTGTGTGTGTGTGTGTGTGTGTGTGTGTGTGTGTGTGTTCTGTTTTGTATGTTTTTAGGGTTATGTTGTGTGTGTGTGTGTGTGTTCTGAGTTTGTTGTGTTGTGTGTGTGTTGTGTGCTGTGAGTGTGTTTTGTGTGTTTTTTTATAAGCAATGTGTGTGTGTGTGTGTGTTTTTTTTTATAAAAGAAATATATTTCATATTTTTTGCACCACAACTCAAACATGAGATAACTAAAGCCGGTAAGCAGTTTTGGGAAAAAACTTGCTAATGATCTATGAAGCTCGGATACTTATATACGATATGAGTATGATACGACACAGATACGAGGATATGAATTTTGTTTTGAAATTTTGGATACTATACGGCCTGGTACGTTAAGAAAAACATATATTTTATATAAATGCGGAATATTTGTAAAGTAAGAAACATTGATCATTTCTCCTTAATGTATAACTATGACAATCATACCTTTTTCAGAGCCTTGTAGAAGGAGAGAAAGTACATAAGAAGCATCTTTGTATTTTAGTTAAGTGTGAATTACCTTTTTCGGAGCCTTGCAGAAGGAGAGAAAGTACACTGATAAGCTTGACAACAGCGTGTCTATCAAAACAATGCGCCTGCCAAAGGATAGGCTTCTATTCCTCCAACCCGATAATCTCCTCACCACTGACCGAACCACTGGATCCCAAGTAGCATATTTTCTTGCCCCCACGAGAATGCCCAATAAATTGAGTGGTAATTTTCACACCCTATAGTTTAGAATCAATGAAGCCTGCGAAAGTGAAGCTGGCTCTGCCTTGATCCTCAACACACAAGTTTTGTGAAAGTTGACCTTCAAGGCAGATGCCAATTCAAAGCTCCTAAGAATCCATTTAATGGCCGGTGCATTAGTTGGGGTAAACTCCCCCACAACTATTGTGTCATCTATGTATTAGATGTGATATATTGGAGCTATCTCCATCCTTCCTTGATGTTGTACTCCTTGTAAATAGCCAAGTCAATCTTAATTCTGATAAGGCCACTTAGTCCCTCCGCCACAATTAGAAATAGGAATAGTGTCATCTCGGGTCCCTTGTCTAATCCCATTAGACACAAAAAACTCTTTTGTCAAACTCCCACTAACCAACACGGATATTGAAGCAGAGCTCAAACACTCTCTAATTATCTAAGAGTAATAAAAAAGAAGCATAAAAACAAAATGAAAAGAAGAATATCTTCCAATTTGAATTAGAAATTCTGACGACAAATACAAGTGATTATCAACTAAATAATCATATAATCGTATTCCTTTATGTAATTATATACTAATACAAATTACAGTAAATTAAGAACAAAAAAAAAGGATTATCAGTTTTTTTTCCCATTTAAAACCGTGCAAGAGATTTCATCTCTCGATGACCATGGGCACCTTCTTCCTTACCCTCTGATGCCATAATAAAGCTAGAAGAATGAAAATATATAAAACGAGAACAACATGTATATTTTGTATATTGTTGTATACTAGGTACAACTAGAAGGGGATATTATTTTCTGAGACTTATTTTCACGCAAATTTAATTTTTTTAGCTTAAAACTTTTTGTTTTCAATGGATGCATAGGTTGGTAACCAATATTCCAGCAACTACTGGAGCAAACTTCGGTATGTACACAACTTTTATATTCTATGTTCCTTAAATTCTTTGATGTACAATATTTTAACTATACTAACTGGAACGCTCCATGTCCAGCCCGTGGAACCTGCCATGGCCGTGGATTGTGTGCGTCAGAAACATAACTGCCAACTTATTGTCCTTTATTGAGGGAGGAGTGGTTACAAACCAAAGAAGGATGTTAAAAGGAGTAGAGGGCGGCTCGAAATGGTATAGAGGACAACACAGAACACAAAGAACATCAAGGATTAGAGGGATTTTACAAAGGAGGTCTCTAGGATTTCTCTGTTGCTGCAATTCTAAGAGCTTTTCTTCTCCTTCTTTTATATTTTCTTCGATATTCTGAATGTTATTTTGGATTCTTACTGATTTTACTTTGAATATTCTTGAGTAGTTTCTTTATTATAGGATGAAGGATTAGCCCAATTTGTTGTTGACAATGTCTTGATATTTTCTCTCCTATTTCTATGAAATATGTCTATGATTCAGTTTTTGCGTACCAACTGTTTATGAATATATGTTGGCCACATGTTTGCCTGATTATTGATCTTGAGGGATGAACTGAAAGGTGAACCTTAATTTTAGAACTCTAAAACTGAACTTGAATTGTTAATCACGAAGGTAATTTAACCTTCTTTGAAGCAATTCTTGAATTATCATTGTTCTTAAAGGCTTCATCTTAATTCAGATGATTAAAGGGGAGATTTTATCATAGACTTGTCAATATTATTGTGGTGAACCCGATTCCTAGAGTTTTTATAAATTGTTTTCCTTATTCAACTCTTAAATTGTCTTATAAATTATGTTCCTTCCAAATTATCTTTTCTTGGTTACTTTAATCTCTTGAAAAATTGGTTTGTCTAGATAATCATAATTGTGCGTAATTGGTACTCAACAACACGGTTCTAGTGGAACGATATTTTATTACTTGGCAGAATTGTGCACTTGCGATTTACACAACAAGTTTCTAGCGTCGTTGCCAGGGACTGTGATTTGTTGATATCAGTTTTACTTGCTTGTTAGTTAATCTAGACTTTTTTATGTTTTAATTATCTTTTCCTATTCCCTTGTTTTCCTTTCCTTTTTTGCAGGCAATAGTTCTTGTATGTGAAGGTCCAGGAGTTTTGGAGACATTTTAGAGGCGGACCCAGAAATTGAAAAAACCTTTCATGCAAGAAGAAGACTGCAAAGAGAGAAAGAAGCGGCTAAAAGACAATCTACTCCAGTCATGGCCGCTAATGGTGATGAAAATAAGCTACTCAAGGACTATGATGCGCCTAGTGCGCGAGGCTTGTGTTCTAGCAGCACACGACCTCCTATTGAAGCCAACAACTTCGAGTTGAAGCCTTCACTTCTCTCTATGGTTCAATAGAATCAATTTGGAGGTACACCAACCGAAGATCCTAACCTTCATGTGGAGGTACTCTTGTAGTTTTGTGAGACCTTGAAGCACAATGGAGTTGCAGTAGATGCAATCCGGCTGAGATTGTTCCCTTTCTCTTTGAGGGGCAAGGTTAGAGCTTGGTTGCATTCTCTTCCTTCAGGGTCTATAATAACTTGGGAGCAGCTGGAGCAACACTTCCTAGACAAATACTTTCCTCCTGGCAAGACTGCTCATCTAAGGAACAAAATCACCAGCTTTGTGCAGAAGGAACCAGAGACATTATCTGAAGCATAGAACATGTTTAAAGGGCTATTGCAAGAATGTCCTCATCATGGGCTATTTTGTAGAATGTATTGACAATCAACCACTTTTCAAGCCCATGATGAGGACATTCTTGCAATAGCCCTTTAAACATGTTCCATGCTTCAGATAATGTCTCTAGTTCCTTCTGCACAAAGCTGGTGATTTGGTTCCTTAGATGTGTAGTCTTGCCAGGAGGAAAGTAATTGTCTAGGAAGTGTTGCTCCAGCTGCTCCCAACTTGTTATAGACCCTGAAGGAAGAGAATGCAACCAAGCTCTAACCTTGCCCCTCAAAGAGAAAGGGAACAATCTCAGCCGGATTGCATCTACTACAACTCCATTGTGCTTCAAGGTCTCACAAAACTCCAAGAGTACCTCCACATGAAGGTTAGGATCTTCGGTTGGTGTACCTCCAAATTGATTCTGTTGAACCATAGAGAGAAGTGAAGGCTTCAACTCGAAGTTGTTGGCTTCAATAGGAGGTCGTGTGCTGCTAGACCGCAAGCCTCGCGCAGTAGGCTCATCATAGTCCTTGAGTAGCTTATTTTCATCACCATTAACGGCCATGACTGGAGTAGATTGTCTTTTAGCCGCTTCTTTCTCTCTTTGCAGTCTTCTTCTTGCATGAAAGGTCCTTTCAATTTCTGAGTCCGCCTCTAAAATGTTTCCAAAACTCCTGGACCTTCACATACAAGAACTATTGCCTGCAAAAAAGGAAAGGAAAACAAGGGAATAGGAAAAGATAATCAAAACATAAAAAAGTCTAGATTAACTAACAAGCAAGTAAAACTGACATCAACAAATCACAGTCCCTGGCAACGACGCTAGAAACTTGTTGTGTAAATCGCAAGTGCACAATTCTGCCAAGTAATAAAATATCGTTCCACTAGAACCGTGTTGTTGAGTACCAATTACGCACAATTAGGATTATCTAGACAAATCAATTTTTCAAGAGATTAAAGTAACCAAGAAAAGATAATTTGGAAGGAACAGAATTTATAAGACAATTTAAGAGTTGAATAAGGAAAACAATTTATAAAAACTCTAGGAATCGGGTTCACCACAATAATATTGACAAGTCTATGATAAAATCTCCCCCTTAATCATCTGAATTAAGATGAAGCCTTTAAGAACAATGATAATTCAAGAATTGCTTCAAAGAAGGTTAAATTACTTTCGTGATTAACGATTCAAGTTCAATTTTAGAGTTCTAAAATTAAGGTTCACCTTTCAGTTCATCCCTCAAGATCAATAATCTGGCAAACATGTGTCCACCATATATTCACAAACAGTTGGTATGCAAAAACTGAATCATAGACATATTTCATAGAAATAGGAGAGAAAATATCAAGACATTGTCAATAACAAATTGGGCTAATCCTTCATCCTATAATAAAGAAACTACTCAAGCATATTCAAAGTAAAATCAGTAAGAATCCAAAATAACATTCAGAATATGGAAGAAAATATAAAAGAAGGAGAAGAAAAGCTCTTAGAGTTGCAGCAATAGAGAAATCCTAGAGACCTCCTTTGTAAAATCCCTCTAATCCTTGTTGTTCTTTGTGTTCTGTGTTGTCCTCTATACCATTTTCGAGCCCCCCTCTACTCCTTTTAACATCCTTCTTTGGTTTGTAACCACTCCTTGCTCAATAAAGGACAATAAGTTGGTAGTTATGTTTCTGACGCACACGATCCACGGCCATGGCAGGTTCCACGGGCAGGACGTGGAGCGTTCCAGTTAGTATAGTAAAAATATTGTACATCGAAGAATTTAAGGAACATAGAATATAAAAGTTGTGTACATACCGAAGTTTGCTCCAGTAGTTGCTGGAACATTGGTTACCAACCTATGCATCCATTGAAAACAAAAAGTTTTAAGCTAAAAAAAATAAATTTGCGTGAAAATAAGTCTCAAAATAATATCCCCTTCTAGTTGTACCCAGTATACAATTATATACAAAATACACATGTTGTTCTCGTTTTATATATTTTCATTCTTCTAGCTTCATTATGGCATCAGAAGGTAAGGAAGAAGGTGCCCATGGTCATCGAGAGATGAAATCTCTTGCACGGTTTTAAATGGGAAAAAAAACTGGTAATCCTTTTTTTTTTGTTCTTAATTTACTGTAATTTGTATTTGTATATAATTACATAAAGGAATACGATTAAATGATTATTTAGTTGATAATCACTTGTATTTATCGTCAGAATTTCTAATTCAAATTGGAAGATATTCTTCTTCTCATTTTGTGTTTATGCTTCTTGTTTTATTACTCTTAGATAATTAGGGAGTGTTTGAGCTCTGCTTCAATATCCATGTTGGTTAGTGGGAGTTTGACAAAAGAGTTTTTTGTGTCTAATGGGATTAGACAAGGGACCCGAGAAGACACCATTCCTATTTCTAATTGTGGCGGAGGGACTAAGTGGCCTTATCAGAATTAAGATTGACTTGGCTATTTACAAGGAGTACAACATCAAGGAAGGATGGAGATAGCTCCAATATATCACATCTAATACACAGATGACACAATAGTTGTGGGGGAGTTTACCCCAACTAATGCACCGGCCATTAAATGCATTCTTAGGAGCTTTGAATTGGCATCTGCCTTGAAGGTCAACTTTCACAAAACTTGTGTGTTGAGTATCAAGGCAGAGCCAGCTTCACTTTCGCAGGCTTCATTGATTCTAAACTATAGGGTGTGAAAATTACCACTCAATTTATTGGGCATTCTCGTGGGGGCAAGAAAATATGCTACTTGGGATCCAGTGGTTCGGTCAGTGGTGAGGAGATTATCGGGTTGGAGGAATAGAAGCCTATCCTTTGGCAGGCGCATTGTTTTGATAGACACGCTGTTGTCAAGCTTATCGGTGTACTTTCTCTCCTTCTGCAAGGCTCCGAAAAAGGTAATTCACACTTAACTAAAATACAAAGATGCTTCTTATGTACTTTCTCTCCTTCTACAAGGCTCTGAAAAAGGTATGATTGTCATAGTTATACATTAAGGAGAAATGATCAATGTTTCTTACTTTAGAAATATTCCGCATTTATATAAAATATATGTTTTTCTATATGTTTTTCTTAACGTACCAGGCCGTATAGTATCCAAAATTTCAAAACAAAATTCATATCCTCGTATCTGTGTCGTATCATACTCATATCGTATATAAGTATCCGAGATTCATAGGTCATTAGCAAATTTTTTCCCAAAACTGCTTACCGGCTTAAGTTATCTCATGTTTGAGTTGTGGTGCAAAAAATATGAGATATATTTCTTTTATAAAAAAACACACACACACATTGCTTATAAAAAAACACACAAAACACACACACAGCACACAACACACACACAACACAACAAGCTCAGAACACACACACACACAACACAACCCTAAAAACACACAAAACAGAACACACACACACACACCCACACACACACAACACACAACACACACACACACACACACACACACACACACACACACACACACACAGAACATACAACACACACATAACACAGAGAATTTATATACAACTATCCTAAAATTATTACAAGAAATTCTACAAAAAAAAAAACCAAAACAGGGAAGAGTTGAGAAGAGAGATTACCTTTCTGGTGTCATTGTAGTGGCTGGAGTGTCTCAGTGGTGGGAGGTTTCTGTACAAAGCAAGGAGAGAAGAAATGAGAGGAAGTGAAGAGAAGGGAAGAGAAGAGAAAGGAAGAAATGAGAAAGAAAAGAAGAGGCACTTACCGTGTGTGTGGTGGTCGGAGGTGCGCGCCTGGTGGCCGGAGACGAGAGGTGGTGGTAGGAAGAAGAGAGAAGAGAAAAAATGCAGAAGTGAGGAAGAAAGGGGGCTGCTCGCTATTTTGGAATTTTAGTTTTAGCGACCGAAATTGGCAGTTTGGTTGCATTTGAAATTTTCATTAACTTACTTTAGACACTGAATAAGATTCGATCACTATTGGGCTCCATTTTATTTTTTGTTAGTGCGCATGTTAGCGACCGAAATGAATATCGTTCACAAACTATTTAAAATTTTACCGTTGGACTATTATCGGTCGCAATTTCGGTCGCCAATTAGTCAACAATTTTTTACTTTTAAATTTACTCATTTAGCTACAGATATTGCGACCGATTGGTTTGCTACCAACTAGTTCGGTCGCTAAATCAGTCGTTGATTACATAATTACCAACTTTCTAATAGATCCTAAAATTGATCGCTATTTTGGTCACCAATAACAACTGCCTTTTTCGGTCGCTATTTGACCTTTTTTGTAGTGATTTCTCTAGCTTGCAGGAATTGAAATTAAATTCTAGTGCGCTGTTGTTTGTAGCTTTTGGGGATTTATCTCACTTGTTGCAGTCGGGTTCTATTCAGCTTGTAGGTGCTGCTCAACTGCAATGGGAGAGGATGCAGCAGTTGCTAAACACTTATCGGGCAGCATACAAAGGAATTGGGGTCTGAAATATTACTCTTTTAAGGGATATTTTATTAATTCTGGCAATAGGTTTTTGGTTTAATTGGATGCAAATAAAGCACTTTGCTATGTTGTTTTGTCTCTGTAATGTTCAAATTTGGGATATCTAGAAATAGAAGTGCAGTGATTAAATGAATCACTTTATTATTCTTCGCAAATCATCAATTATCATATTCTCATACAAACTTTAAAGTCTAAATAGGCTTCGAATCTTAAAGACCGACAAGGCACTGTCACAGGTCAACATTATTTATATGATACTTAATTACTTATTTTTTTCTATCGAATATATGTTGAAGGATCTTTAGATTACATCCTCCTTCCACCAGAACCATTTTCTCGTTGACAATTGAAATACACAGCTGCAACTGGTAATCCAAGACTATAAACCTCCGTAAAATCTCTAGTACAGAAATTTGGCGCCCCCCTGGTGCTAGTACAGTCTGTCTACTCGGTTGTCGAAACAACACAAAAACATAACGATGAATCCCTGATGTTGGTCTTGGATTTTCATAGCTCACAATCTCTTGTCCTATAAAATTCCATGGGAAATATTATTAAATGATATCAGATATCTATGTTTGAACTTTCAACATATTCAAGATGGGTTCTTTTTAGGGGACTGCTACGGTACCCCTGTTAATTCAACGGGTTTGGTACCGTTGCTTTCATTCTATCCATAATTCTAGTTTGGTGATCATTATTTTTATTAGTTCTATTTTTCTATCATATTCTCTGCAGTCACAATATTCACAGTGATATTCCATATGTTTATTACATTCATCAGTGGTTTCATTCTTCAATTCTCTTATTAATTCTTCTAGTGTATTTTGGTTGGTTAAATCTAGCATACTTAGTTTATGTTCGAATTTTCCTATAATTTGGGAATCCATATTAGTCTATGAATCTTTCAATTTTAAATTTTACTATGTCTATCATTGATTCGACTGTTATTATAATGTCCTTGTATCTATCTCCAAATTCTTTTAATGTTTTTAAATAATTTCTTAGGATAGCTAATTGTTGTTTTAATTCATGTAATCTTTTCATTTTAATTAATATTTTCTCTAGTACTTGGCTTTGATACCAATTCGGTACCACCCTATTAATTCCTTATCAATTTTTAATTCCTTATTTATTTTCTGATTTTTTGGGTAGTCTCTATACATAGTTTGGGTAGTCGTTATGCATAATTCTAGTTACTAATAATTCATATCCAATATCCATTATATCTTCATCTATTTCTAATATTTCTTTGATTAGCTGTCTTCGTTCTTCTTCACAAAAGATTAATTGTATTCTCTGATTTATTTGTTTTAAGTAAATTTTTCTTGCCAATGTTGATGTTTTAATTTATTAATTATAATTTGCTTACAGTCTTTTGGTAATTTCATAGTTAGGATGCTTAATATTTCATTTTCCATTTCGTCGTCAGGCCAGTCGTAATCTTCATATTCTTCAGGTAGTTCATATTCAAAGGCTAATCCTATTTCTTCCATATAATTCCATTCTAGATCTAATAATATATGTGTTAAATAATAAGCTTCTTGTCTAACCTGTTCTTTAATTTTTTAAATTATTAAATGTTTACAATCAATGGGTAAGTTCATCATTAAAACACTCATTATTTACATTTCGGTTTGATCATCAAATTCGGAATATATTTCCATTTTATTCGTTATCACTGTCTACAAAAGATGGTACTTTTAGTCTAAAACTTTTAGTATTTGGAGATCCTCTTTTCTTTAATTTTTCTATTTCCTTTTTAATTTTTTCTCTATATTTGTCTCGTTTGTTTTCTAAGTTAATTAATTCTTTTTCTTTGTTTATAATATATTTTTCTACTAGTTCCCTTTTTCTATTTTCTAGGTCCTTTTTAATATAATAGTCATATATTTCTAAGAAATTTTTAATATCTCTTGTATATTTGTCTATTGTAGTATAAACATTTTCAAGTATCTTTTCTAGTTCTTCTACGTGATTCATATTCTATTTCTTAAATATTGGGCTAAGTCTCTTATTTGATTTGATAATCTATTAATATTTTCTTCTTCTTCTTCTTCTTCTTCTTCTTCTTCTTCTTCTTCTTCTTCTTCTTCTTCTTCTTCTTCTTCTTCTTCTTCTTCTTCAATTTTTTTGGTTCTTGGAAAGTAATTGGTTTTTGAATTAAATTTAGTAATTTTGGTTTGTTAATAGAAATTCATAATTCTGTTATTTCATTTCTTTTAGGATAATATATTTTTCCTATTTCTTCGAACAGTCTTGGGACATCTATTCTATCATTAGTTCTAAAGGTGATACTATAATGTGAATTTGTTAATGTATAGTTAACACAGTAAGTAATTGAGAAGATCTTGTCTCCTGATCTCATTAGATTGTTTCTTAAAAATCTATGTTCTAAACTTAGTGATTGATCTAATCTTTGGGTATCAAGAGGTATTCCAATATTTGGATGAATCTCAAATTTTAATTTAGTGTAGGTGATTGGCGAGAAAAAAATGCTAAGCCTCTGCTAGGGTTTGCATGGTTTACTAGGGTTAGCCGCTCCATGATGGCTGAAACAACCAGCCTATGGCAAGCCCTCTTCCCGGAATCAGCCCTGATCCCACCTCCCCCTCACGCTCCTCTTGCCCCTTCTTCTACTCCTCCTTCAACACCTGCGGTTACTTCTTCTGTTCCTCCTTTGAAAACTTTCGTACAAGCACTGAACAATGCTTGCGACATACCTTTGAGTCAATTACCGATCCCTTGCATCAAGAATGATACGGTAGCAGTAAAGATCCCTCAAGATGAATATATGGCTGGAGTTGAAAGTTGTAAAAACAATCTCCATGGAAGACTTATACTTGTGAAGGGAGAAGCTCCATATAAGATTGATGCCTTGCGGTCTAAGCTTCTTCGTTTATGGCAACCTCTCAATCAATGGAAGTTAATTCCAATTGGAAGGGGTTTTTATGAGTTTTCTTTCTCTTCAATTGAAGATTTGCGCAGAGTTCTTGCAGTTGGTTCCTGGTCTCTAAACCCGGGAGTGCTAAGGCTGTTTTCTTGGACCCCAGATTTTTCACCACATCTTGCAAAACAGTCCAACACTCAGTGTTGGATCCGCATTCATGGTCTCCCACAAGAGTATTGGCGGCCAAGAATTTTGTTTGCTATTGCTAGGGGTATTGGTACTCCTCTATCTTTGGATGATGCAACAATCAAAAGGACTTTTGGTCACTTTGCAAGGGTTCTAGTGGATCTGGATCTTGCAAAACAACTAAGGGATCAGATTATGGTTGAAAGGGATGGTTTTGCTTTCTTGGTTTATATTGATTATGAGAAACTCCCTATGTTTTGCTCACATTGTTCCACAATTGGGCACACTGCATCACATTGTAAAAAGTTGATCACCACCAAAGATGATAATGGTAACTTAGGCACCAAGAAAGGGGTTCCTCGTTATGTTCCTAGGGTCTCTGAGAATAAGGACCCGAAAGAACCTGTAGTGATCAGGCAACAAGTCCCTATTGATATAGGAAAAGGTATTCTTGTTCAGGAGAATTTGGTGCAGGGTGAAACAAGTTTTGCTCAGCAAATTCAACAACAGGTTGTTATGCAATCTGGGGAAACTCTGCCTGTTCATGATCCAGTTCTAGGGCCTGACAGAGTGGTTGTTGGTGATTTAAGAAGATCTGTTAATCCAGTTCTGGAGAGGATTGAGGTCTTTTCGAAGGAAATTGAGCAAGAATTTGCAGATGATGACTCAATTGATACTCTTTTTGATGAAGAAGATCCTGTCAGAAGTCATCCTAGTAGGCCTTTTTATTCTAATGAAGTGGTTAGAGAAACTCCAGAATCTCAGATAGATAGTGATATGTCTCCTATCATAGGATCTTCTTCAAAGGTCATTGTCAGTAATATGGTGCAGAATACACCAGAACCAATATTGCATGATATAAATGTGCTAAGGCAGAATTGGGATGAATTAGTAGAAGAGGAACAGAGAAATGAAGATTACAAAAGAAGTGATAGAGAGGAGCAACCTCAATGTGCAGCTGAGATGGATTTTGAACAGGTTCTTACAAAATCTCAGAAGAAAAGAATAAAGAAGCAAAAGAAACAAGCTCAGACTGATTTCCCTTTAACCCGAGCAAGGGCAGGATCTTTGAATCTTGCCAAATGAAGTGCCTTTTTTGGAATGCAAGAGGCTTTGCCAATCCCTCTACTAGGTTGGTTTTGAAGCAACTTTGCTTGGCTAACAAGCCTGATTTTGTTTTTATCTCTGAGCCTTGGATACTTTGTGATAAGGTTCCTGCTAGGTTTTGGAGGTCCCTCAATCTCAAGCTTTTTGCTTGTAATGATAGAGGTTCTCTAAAACCAAATTTGTGGTGCTTATGCTCAGATTCATGGAATCCTGCAGTCTTAAATTTCTCTGCTCAGCATGTGGCTTTCAAAGTTAGAATTGATGATCAGGAAATTTGCTTGGCAGCCATATATGCTTCCACATGCTATATTCAAAGAAGAAGCTTATGGAATTCACTAACTAATCTGCAAGCTTCCTATGATTTGCCTTGGTGTTTTTTTGGGGATTTTAACACTGTCTTAGGAGCACATGAATACAGAGGTAGCTCCAGACCTTCTAAAATTCCCTGTGAGGATTTTCAGACTTGGACTAGCAACAACAATCTCATTCATCTTCCAACTAAAGGTAACCTTTTTTCTTGGTCTAATGGTAGAAGAGGAAAAGCTTTGACTGAAAAGAGACTTGATAGGTCTATCTGTAATGCTAGTTGGTTGAATTTCTGGACTAGTATTTCTTGCTGCACTCTAATTAGGAGTAGGTCTGATCATTATCCTCTTCTTCTGGATTTAAAAAGAGATGTTGTTTTGCACAAATCTTGTTTTAAATTTATGAAAATGTGGATTGAGCATCCTGGTTGTTCAGACTTAGTAAAAGAGGTTTGGAAAACTGATTTTCATGGTTGTCCTATGTTTGTTTTATCTCAAAAGTTGAAGATGTTAAAAACAAGATTGAAGGAGTGGAACAAAAGTGTTTTTGGGGATGTTAATCAAAATGTCTCTGCTGCAATTCAGCATTTGAGGCTGATTCAGAATCAGTTGGCCATTAATGGTTATTCTGACGCTCTTTTTAAGCTGGAAGAAAAGGCTCAAATGGATTTGGAGAAGGCTTTAAATATTCAAGAAACATTCTGGCAGGAAAAACCCAGAATGAAGTGGCAAATTGATGGAGACAGGAATACTGAGTTTTTTCACAAGATGGCTAAAGTCAGGAACACTGCTAAACAGATCAGCTTATTAAAAGATGGTGATGCAATTCTAAACACTTCATCTCAGATTGAGGATCATGTGGTTAACTACTTTAAGGACATTTTCTGCACAGAAAACAACTGTGTTGATAATGGCTTAGTGGAGGAGGTTATTCCTAACAGTGTTACTGAAGTTCAGAATACTATGCTCATTGCCATGCCATCTGCAGAAGAGGTGAAATTAGCTGTGTTTGGTATGAATAAGGATGGGGCTCCCGGGCCAGATGGTTTTGGTGCCATGTTCTTTCATCATTTCTGGGATTCAGTTGGCGAGGATGTTTATAGAGCAGTTTCTCAATTTTTCACAAGTGGCTGGATCCTCCCCAATTATAATGCAAATTTAGTGGTCTTGATTCCAAAAATTGCTGAGGCAGTAAAGGTTGATCAATACAGGCCTATTGCTTTGGCTAATTTTAAGTTTAAGATTATAACCAAAATCCTTGCAGATAGGCTTGCTAAAATTGCTCCTTTAATTGTCTCTCCTAACCAAAGAGGCTTTATTCAGGGTAGGCATATTTCAGACTGTGTTTGTTTGACTTTGAAATCATCAACTTGATTGATAAGAGAAATTATGGAGGGAATTTAGCTTTGAAGATTGACATTAGAAAAGCTTTTGATACCTTAAACTGGAATTTTCTGTTAAGAGTGTTAAATGCTTTTGGGTTTGATCAAAAGTTCTGTGCCTGGATCAGAACTATTCTTGCTTCTGCTCATCTCTCTATCTCTGTTAATGGTAAGCCCTCAGGTTACTTCTCTTGTAAAAGAGGGGTGAGGCAAGGAGATCCTTTGTCTCCTTTACTTTTCTGCCTTGCAGAAGAAGCTTTAAGTAGAGGTATATCAAAATTGGTGCAAGAGGGTAAGCTTTCCCCCCTTTCTGGTCCTAGGGGTTGTCAAGTGCCTTCTCATATATTATATGCAGATGATGTCATGATCTTTTGTAGGGGATCTCATAAAAATTTGCTTGTGCTTAAGGATCTGTTTTCCAGGTATGCTGTTACATCAGGGCAGATAATAAATCCATCCAAATCTACTTGCTATGCTGGTTCTGTTTCAGCTAGAAGGCTTGCTGTAATTGCTGATTTGCTTGGTTTCTATATTGGGAAGCTCCCTTTTGTCTATCTAGGAATTCCAATTTTCAAAGGTAAGCCTAGATCTATTTATCTGCAGCCTATTGCTGATAGGATCAGATCTAAACTTGCAGCTTGGAAGGCTTCCCTTTTGTCTATTGCTGGAAGAGTTGAGCTGGTAAAATCTTGTGTTTTTGGCATGATGCTTTATAGTTTTTTAATTTATGCTTGGCCTGTTAAGCTGCTTAAAACTGTGGAAGGCTGGATTAGGAACTTCATTTGGTCATGTGATGTCAACCAAAGGAAGCTCTGCACTGTCTCTTGGAAGAAAGTTTACAGTCCAATTAAGGAAGGAGGGCTTGGAATCAGATCTTTGAAAAGTGTGAATGATGCTGCTGTCCTGAAACTGTGCTGGCAGTTTGTTCAATCTGCTGAGCAATGGGCCTGCTTGCTTAGAGCTAGAGTTGTGAGGAACAATGATTTTATTAAGTATTATATGTTCAACAGTTTGGGCTAGCTTAAAGTACAAAATTACTTAGGTTGCTGATAACTGTGCATGGCAGCTTGGCTCTGGTACATTAATCAATTTCTGGATTGACCATTGGCTTCCGAACACAATGGTTAATTCTTTGAACATTCCTGCTCATTTACATCATCTCCTTACTGCATCTGTCAAAGACTTCATCAGTAATGGTAGTTGGTTGGTTCCTAGCTATCTGCAGGAGCTGTTTCTTGCTATTACAGGTATTCTGCAGAATGTTACTATCCCCTCTGATGCAGATGCTGATACTTTGAGGTGGAGGCTTACTGATTCAGGTGATCTGACTTTAAAAGATGCTTATCTTTTCTACAAGCTTGCTGGTAATGTGATCCATTGGACCAGGCATATTTGGAATAAAAGTATTCCTCCTTCCAAATCATTGCTGGTTTGGAGAATAATTCAGAACAAAGTTGCTACTGATGACAATTTAAGGAGCAAAGGCTGCATTGTTGTTTCTATGTGTAGTCTGTGTCAGTGTTCCAATGAGACAGTTCTTCACTTGTTCTGCTCCTGCTCCTTTGCTTCTCAGATATGGACCTGGCTTGGCTCTAAGCTGAATTTGCAAATTGATTCCTCTTCTTTTTTGTCCATTCTTTCACTGTGTGACAGAAACTGGAGTTCTCAAGTCTATAATGTGGTCTCGGCTGCAGTGGTTTTCTGTTTCTGGGGGATTTGGAATTGCAGAAACAGTCTCAGGTTTGATGATTGCAAGAAAGGATTCAATTCTAAGTGAATTTTATTACTGCAAGTGTGTCTTTAGCTGGCATTTGTGGTTCTGCTAGCAATAACATTTCTGAATTTGAAATTTTGAAGGCTTTTGGAGTGGTAGCAAAACCAAGGAAGAGTCCTGTAATTATTGAGGTTCTCTGGTTGCCTCCTCCTTGTTATTGGATCAAAAGCAACACAGATGGTGCTGCAAAGGGGTCCCCTGGTCCAGCCTCTTGTGGTGGCATTTTTAGAGATAGAAGTGGTGCAACCCATGGTTGTTTTGCAGTCAACCTAGGAATTAATCATTCCCTACATGCTGAAATTCTTGGAGCAATTTATGCAATTGAAATTGCATTTAAGAAGGGTTGGCACAATCTTTGGCTTGAATGTGACTCTCTTTTGGTGATTATGGCTTTTAAGTCTATGGATATTGTTCCTTGGCAATTAAGAAACCGGTGGAAGTATTGTATTCATTTGACTTCTTTTATGAGTTTTAGGTTTTCACACATTTTTAGAGAAGGCAATCATTGTGCAGATAAAATTGCTTCTCTTGGTTTGTCTTTGCAAGATTTTCATTGGTGGAACACAATTCCTAGTTCTATTAGTGAAGAATTTAATAGGAATAGGTTTGGTTTACCAAACTATAGGTTTAGGTAGCTTCCTAATGGGTTTTGGCTCTATGTCCCCCCATTTTGTTTCTGTTTTGTTTTTTATTTTGTTTTTGAATAAATGGGGCACTCTTTTTCCTTAATGATGCTTTTATCCCTGAGGAGGGTTTTGCATCATAAGGTTTTAATGAGGCCTTTTTTGCTTAATAAAAAAAAAATTTAGTGTAGGCTAAATTTCCTTCTATTACTCCTAATATTCTATCCTTTGGATCTGTTATTCTATTGTATTTTAATATTAATTCTATAGGTGAGTTTATTCCTTCTTGAAAAGTAGCTTTGATTAATACTTGTATAGCTCCTATATGGATATATCCAATCTTCCTTCTATGTTCTTCCCTTTTTAAATTTTTCTTTAATTCAATCAATTTCCTTTTGTTTAGTAATTGTATACTAGTATTTCCTTGTGTTTCAGATATATCAATTGGTGTTTCGTTAATGATTTTTCCATAATAGATGATATTTTCCTTTTGATTAAATCTTTTCATTATTCCTCCTAATTTCTTCATATTTGCATTCTTTGCTAAGTTCAAATCTTCTTTCTGTATTTTTTGAAAATAGTTTTGGATCTATTACAATACTTCCTTCATAGTTTCCATCTTCTTCAGTTATATGTAAATGTTCTATAGTATCCAGTTTCTCTCTATCTGTTTCTATTTCAGACATTATAAAAAGCCGGTATATAACAGTTAAAGAGTTGATTAATCATACCTGACTTGATTTTCTTCAAATTATTCTCGAATTCTCTGGTCCACTGCTGCTTCCGCTTAGTCAAGTTGAATGAGTTTTGGTAGTAAATGGAGAAATTTCGTAGTAGTATTTATTGATGAGTAGTGGGGAAATACATAGCACACAATGGATCCTGACTAGATTCGGCTAACACTCTTACAGAGGCTAACACTTCTCAGATGAGAGGTTTTCTAAACTGAAATTCGCTCTCCTTTGCCTCAGTATAAGAGGGCTTATTTAAACACAAAGAAAGATAGTGTTAATTTACAACATAATCCTTACATTATTTCAATCTATCACTCAGACTTCAATAATTCACATATGACGTAAGTGCTTACATCATTCTTCAATTATGGCATCGTCTGAGTTTTTGTCTTCTTGCCGACTGTCAATATCACCTTTCTTTAGTGTGCATCTTTCACTGCGTGGTTTCCATTTTGTCTTATCATTGCACAAAGTTGGTCGAGGACAGCTGGTCTATAATTCATCGAAAGTCCTTGGAGTGTGTAGAACGGCAGTTGAAAGCTAGTCAATAATGCCAAGTCTTTTTCTTTAATTATCTTACCACTTGTTTTGCTTAGAAGTAAAGCATGTGGTCCTTTGTAAAGTGCTTTGATAAGGGAATCTTTCCCAATAATTTGACAGTGTGTAAAAATGCTTGCCAGTTGGTTTGCCATGATTGTAATAATTTTGTCCTCATCATAGTCTTCTCTAGTTGGTTCATCTCTCATAGTGAAAGTATTATTGCTTACTCCAATGAAGATCAAGTGCTTTGCAGGTTGCTTAGTCGTGAAATCTGGATAAGCTGAATAAAATTTCAGAAAAATAGTCCTTTCCTTGGCAACATTATTCCTGTAATTTTGGACAGCTTCTTTCAAACTATATGGGAACAGATTGATCTCTGCTAAGTCCTTGTTCAAGTAAAGACATTCAATAAGTCCAAATTGGAACATATTAAAAGTCAAAATCGATGATGCTCCTGGAGTAATGATGGCTTTAACTCCGAAAATATTTCGGTTTACCATGTAGAAGCAATTAATCTTTTCTTTTTCAGTCCAATTGGTCAGTCTTTTTAAATTTTCAGAAAATTTTTCTTTTGAAAATTGAACCTGAAGTTCATGATCCTTTCTCACAGTAATTGGATAGTCATCAATGGAGGAAGGGAGTCTTCCCAGTATTTTCATGGTTGTTCTTTTTGCTGGTTTTTTCACAGTTTCTAAAAAAGTTCTTTGGTCAGTAGTTCTAGGGCCAAGATATATCTCTTTTCCCTTGTTTAGTCTTTCTGGATAGGTTTTTAGTGCTTCTTCTACTTCTTCTTTGGTTCTATATGATTGGTGATGAACTCCAGTGATTACAATGCAATGTGGGGGCTGCCTTACTCCAATCATCATAGACTCCTGGAAATGGTCCATTGAAAATGGCATAGTATTTATCCTTCGTATTTTCCTGTATCTTCTGTTTGATTTCTTTCATAGGATCCTCTGTTGGAAATTCTCCTTTGTTTTGTAGTTGTAGCTCCAGTACTTCAATATTTGCTTGGATCAGTTCCAGTTCTTTCAGTTTTTGCTTTTCCAATGCTTTCTGCAGTTGTAACTGCATCTTCAGTGGTTCTGTTGTTTGTTGCTCCATTCTCGTGAAAGTATATCTGCAAGAACATTTTTATCTCCCTTAATGTGAGAGATTTATATTCGGCAAGTTTCATTTGCCATCTAATCAATCGGCCTTATTTGTAGGTTCCTTTATGATTTATATTTTTGAAACCTGCAACATAGGTCGAGTCCGTTCGGACAATAAATTCTTTATCCAGTATATAAATCCGATGTTTTTCTAACATTCGGATTAGAGCCAATGTCT
Source organism: Echinosophora koreensis (assembly GCA_035048595.1). Taxonomy (NCBI): domain Eukaryota; kingdom Viridiplantae; phylum Streptophyta; class Magnoliopsida; order Fabales; family Fabaceae; genus Echinosophora; species Echinosophora koreensis. The sequence continues at coordinate 2,781,250 of JAPCYP010000046.1, forward strand.
CTTTTTCATGAGTGAGATAATTAATCTCACTATCTGAAAAAGTTCCAGACATATATCGGCACAGTAATTCATTTTTACATCCAGGGGGTTTTGCTTTCATAACACCTCCCCAACAGTCATTTGAGGCATCAGTCTCAATAATTATTATATCATCATCCGATGGATGATAAAGCTCAGGGAGTTCCCGGCATAAGTCTTTCAATTTAGTAATCAGTTTATCATCTTCCTCGGTCCATGACCAGAGGGTGTCCTTCTTTAGCTTTTGCTGAAGTATTTTCCTTTCTGCTGCAAGATTCTTTAGAAAATCTTCATTTGAAATATATGTTAGTAATCCAAGAAATCTTTGCAAATCCTTTTTTATCCTTTAATTTTGTTGGAAAATTCTGAAGTTTTTCTAATACATGTTTCTGCATTATTATTTTTCCTTTTTCAATTTCCAATCCTAAGTAATTAATCTTATTCTGAGCTAACACAGCTTTCTTTTTACTAAAGACTACTCCATGTTCAAGGCATTTAGTGAGAATTAATTCTATCTTTTTGAAATGATCAGTTAAATCCTTATTGGTAAAGACTAATATATCATCAATATATATAAGACAAAAGTCTTTGAATTCTTTAAGAATTGAATCCATTCTTCGCTGGAAGATTCCAGGCGATTGTTTTATTCCCATTGGAAGTACATTCCATTCATATTGTCCTTGAGGACAACTAAATGCTGTTAATGCCTTTGATTCCTCAGTCAATCTAATTTGATAAAATCCTGATTTACAATCAAAAGTACTAAACCAATTCATGTTCCCAATTCTTTCAATAATTAAGTCTTTTCTTGGGAGGAAATAGGCATCTCCTTCCATGGCATCATTTATTTGTTTATAATTGATTACCATTCTTCTTTTTCCTCTTTTTATTTCACTATGGTTTTCTACATAAAAGGCTGGTGCCGAGTGCTTACTTTTTGATGGTCTAATCAATCCTTTTTGACACATTTCTTCAATATCTTTTGCAAATTCATCTCTATCTTGTTTTGTATAAATCATTGGTTTACATTTTACTTCTTTGATTGGGTCTTTTAGTTTTAGTTCAACTAATTCAGTATTTTTATTATTTATTCTTGGGTCTAAAGGATTCTCACTACATACTCTGTCTAAAAGTTCCTCTATATGGGTTGGAATTATTCTATTTGGTTCTAAATTTATAAGTACATGGCGAATTTTTGTACATAGTTCACTAATAAGCTCACCATGGTTCAGCTTGCGAGACTCTGATAATTGCGAGTATTTACAGGCTGAAAAATGAGTAATTGGTATTTTAATAATTTCTCTGAGTTGTTTTTGGTAGACATATGGTGTCTTTAGTGTTATATATTCCAAGTATTGACAGAATGGTGCATAAAGTCTTAGGAAATTATTTTCAATAATTACATCTAGTCCTGTCTCTTGTCTGTATATTCTTGGTACAATAAATAATTTTTCTTGTATGGTTAAAGTTACCCTAATTACTGCCCAGTATATTGGATGTATCTATCCATCTGCTATTTGTATCTTTATTGGCTTTTCCAATTTTTCCCAATTAGTAAATAATGCTTTCGTCACAAGGCAAAGACTTGCTCCAGTATCAATATAGGCTTTTGTTTCCTTATTACATTTTTCTATTAGTATTTTTATATATGTATTATTCGGATTCTGTTTCTTTTGAAGATAATTCATCTTCGGAGTATTTATGTATGCTTTCATCAGTATTACTCAATTCTTCTTCTAAGGGTTCTAGTTCATATAGTTGAAATACTTGTTTTATTATTTTTTATTTTTATTTAAAATCTTTATCTTTTCTTTGAGGGCATTCGTTGGCATAATGTCCTTCGACATTACATATCCAACAAACACATTTCTTTTTTCCCTTTGGACAATATTTCTTTGGTGTAAATCTCCTTTTTTCTGAAATATTTCTTTTTATTATTCTTGTAATATGCTTTCTTTCTTGGATAAGTTTTTCTTAATTTTGGTTTCTTATAGTATTTCTTTTTTCTTTTCATTCTCTCATCGCAACCATATTTTCCTGGTTTTTCAATCTCTGGAATGTCACAACAAATGACAGTACTTCCTCTATTTAATTGTCTTATAGTTTCTTTAGCTAGATATCGTTCTCTTAGTTCTTGGTATAAGAGTTGAATAACTCCCCCTAAAGTATCTGCAGTCTCTTCATTTCTTGATTCCCATAATCTATTTATTTTTGAGTTAAGCGGGTAAGGTAATTTGTCTATGAAAATATATTTGTATATTTCTTTAAATTCTTCAGTTAACTGATAGTAGTATTTTTGATATTCGCAAATAAAGCTCTCTATTTGACACATATCGCAAATCTGCATTTTATTGAGATGTGATTTAGCATTTTCAATTAAGGTTTTATTTACCTTATCTTTTTGTTCCATCCAATTATATCCTAGAAATTCTTGCTGAATTAAAGTCATTATTAATTTAAGATAGTCCATTTGTGAATTCACCATTCTACTATAGCGATCCCAATCTTTATCTTTAATTCCTGCTAGAAATTTTTGTACATTTTCCATTGTTTTAAATACTACAAAGTTTTTGGTTTCTATAAAGTTTAATTTGTTGAATCTATCATCTGTTACAACCAAAGGTATTAGATCATTTGTCCATTTCAAAAGTATTTCTTCTTTATTTCTTACGCAATCAAGATTTAATAATTTTTCAGTATTAGTATTTTCGTATCGTGGTCTAAATTCCTCCTGCATTTTTGTCCATTTATTATTCTTTCTTGCATATCCTTTATTATACATAGTCTCTTTTTTCTATTTATCCCAAGTTCCATTAGGTGTATATTTAAATTCTTCCCATTTTCTCTTAGAATTTCCACTATATTCACATTTTTCCATCCTTATATGGTTTTCCTCAGATTCTGAAGAAGAACTATAGTCTAAAACTGTCTCTTCGTTTTCTTTGTCTATTTGATCAACATGTTCTATTTTATGTATTTAATTATTTTCTTCCTCATCTATTTTTAGTTCTTCCAATAATTATTGAATTTCTTCTAAGTCATTTTATTTTCTCAATGTATCCATATGCTCTTCTTTTAACCCCTCCATCCGGATACCGAGGTAGGTATTTTTTATGATTCTCCACTAGGTTCTTGTTTTTTTTTTTTTTGCTAAGCAAGAAATGTATTAATTGAGTACAAGGGGTACCCAACCCAATACAATGAATCCAAAAATTTACAATGAAAGGAAGCAAAACTAAAGGTATTTTTTCAACCAAAAACACAAGGTGCAGTTTGGTTGAATCATATCTATAGCCCCCCTGCTGTACTTCGACCCCCCACAATAAAGCACCAATCTTAAGATAAACTCTACTTCCTACGGTTATACAGAACAATGAGCATCAAAAGAAATCAATACTATCAACTTTCACCCACTCCAATCCCCCTATTGTTACGACCCCGAATGCTGTAGGCAAAGTAAAGGATTAATTGTCCAGTCAGTAAAAGAGTATCTCCCTTTCTTGTTCCAAGTATTTTGCCAAGTCCATATTCTCACTTTTATAAGATCAATCACCTTCTCAAAATCAAGTACCCCATTACTGAAAATTATTTGATTTCTGTGCATCCATAATGACCAACAAACCACAAACCAAACCAACCTCCAAAACCTGTTTGATGCTCTGCCATTTAGTAAACCTGTATGCTGCATCAACATATCCTTCAAATTCCCAGCCAATGTCGTTACCAAGCCAAACCAGTTAAATATAGTCATCCAAATACTATATGAAAATCTGCATAACAGTAAAATATGTGCAGTAGTTTCAATCCCCTCTTTGCAAAAACTGCATGATAATGCTTCATCATTCATCATAATTCCTCTTCTGTTTAAGTTTGATGCAGTTGGGATTTTATCTTGTATCGCCCTCCAACAGAACACGCTCACCTTTAAAGGAATGCACCTATCCCAAATCAGTTTGAACACATTGTTTTCCATTTGAATCTGCACAGCCGTGATATTGTAATATGCAGTTTTAACAGTATATGGTTCTTCCATTTTACCCAGCCAACACCAAGTGTCTTCTGCTCCAGCAATTAGAATTTGAGAAGCAATAGTATCCATTAAGTTTCTTAGTAATCCTTCCTCCCATACAAATAGAGCTCTTCTCCAACTGAAAGTCCAGCTCCAACATCCGCCTCTCCATTCACCCATTTGTTCAATTGATGCCCCCTTTGTTGATGAAATATTGTACAACCTGTTGAAAACAGTTGCTAATGGTACCTGTGAAACCCATAAATCATTCCAAAAGGAGATGCTACTACCACTTCCCACTTTTTTTGTAATTCCCCTTGACAACCATCCCTCCCTCAAGGAATCCCCGCCCTCTAGTTTTCCCAAACTTTTCCACCAGGAAGATGGATCCCCACCCTCTAATGTTTTCTCACACCAAGGCCCCTTCCAACTCTTTGGATCCCCATATCTAATTTTAAGGACCCTAGTCCATAAAGAGTCTCCTTCAGTTAATAATCTCCATCTCCATTTCCCTAACAATGCTAAATTAAAAGCATTAATGTTTCTAATCCCTAGTCCTCCCTCTTCCCCACTTCTACAGACCACATCCCACCTCACCCAACATATTTTTTTGCACTCATCACTACCCCCCCTCCCACAAAAATCTCCTTTGCAATTGAGTTATTTTATTAATTACCATCTTCGGTGCTCGATAAAAAGAAAGGTAATATACAGGAAAATTAGAAAGGATCGCGTTAATAAGTACCACACGGTCACCAAAAGAAAGGAACCTGCTCCAACTCAGTAGTCTTTTTTGAATTGCTTTGATTACCGGATCCCAAGTGGAAGCCTTCCTTGGATTCGCCCCAACAAGGATACCAAGAAACTTAAAAGGCAAGGACCCAATTCTGCAGTTGAGTATGTTTGCAGCTTGATGAACCAGAATCACATCCATCTTCAACCCCGTGATGCCACTTTTATGAAAATTGACCTTTAGCCCACTTGCCAACTCAAAATTCCTTAATATGCACTTAACCGCCCGCACATTCTGAATCGTCATGTCCCCGATCAAAACCTTATCATCTGCATATTGGATATGTGATAACCCGATACTCCTACCACCTTCTGAAAAAATGAACTGTTTATACACATTCCCATCAACCGCCGATTGAATCAAACCATTCAATCCCTCTGCTATGATTAGAAAGAGAAAAGGAGCAATCGGATCCCCTTGACGGATGCCTTTTGACATCTTGAACTCTCTTGTGGGACTACCATTCACCAAAATAGACACAGATGCCAAATGTAAGCAAGAAGCTATCCATGATCTCCACTTTGCATTAAAGCCCGAATGTAAGCAAGAAGCTATCCATGATCTCCACTTTGCATTAAAGCCCAATCTACAAAACATGTAATCTAGGAACTCCCAAGATACAGAGTCATAGGCTTTTTCAAAATCCACCTTGAAAACCATACACGCCTTCCCTGACTTCTTAGCAAAATCAAGAACTTCATTGAGCACCACAACGCCATCTAGTATGTTCCTTCCTCTCAAGAAAGCAGTTTGGCTATTTGAAATAATGGATTTCATTACCTTGCTCATCCTTTCCGCAAGAAGTTTTGACAATACCTTATAAATACATCCCACTAAAGAGAATGGCCTATAGTCATTTAGGCCGATTGGATTCTCCTTTTTTGGAATTAGGACAATGAATGAAGCGTTGCACCCTTTCACCAATTTCTCGCTTATTTGAAAATCATTCACCATTCTGCAGAAATCAGCACTAACGATGCTCCAAAACTTTTTTAAGATGTTGAAATTATAACCATTTGGCCCCAGACTTTTGTTGCCATCACAACCCCAAACTGCATTTTTTACCTCATCCGGAGAGAATTGTGCCATAAGAGCAATGCTTTCATCTTCTGATATTCTCCTGAATTTGATGCCATCCAAAGTTGGTCTCATCCAATTATCCTAACTGAACAAGTTTCCAAAGTGATCATGGATTCCTTCTTTTACCCTGACAGGATCTTCTACCCAATTGCCTTCTATTCGGATCCCATGAATAGCATTCGCCCGCATTCTGTTATTTACACAAGCGTGGAAGTATGATGAGTTGCTATCTCCCTCCCAAAGCCACTTCAATTTGCACTTTTGGAACAATAATGAATCTTGCATTTTGGACAATTTCCAGAAGGCTTCAAATAGCTCCTTCCTCTTCAAGATATCATCCTCCACTAGCACCCCATCTTCCCCTTTATCGTCAATCACTTTAATGTCATTCACTGCTTGGTTTATTTTTTCTTCCAGCTTCCCAAAAGAATCGTTGTTCCAGCTCTTCAGAGCTCCTCTCAACTCTTTGAGCTTTTCCTTTAAAACATAGGACCCTGAACCCATCACTGTAATCTGCTTCCACTTTTCATTGAACATTTTATCGAACTCATGGTGTTGCATCCAACAATTTAGCAGACGAAAAGGCCTTGGACCCCAATTTACTGAATTTGACTTCAACAGGATGGGACAGTGATCGGACACTGTTCTCTTCAGTCCCCATTGTGTTAGTTCCCCTCATTTGTCTATCCAATCATCTGAGATTAAGAACCTGTCTAGCCTGCTCACACAACCACCATTCACTCTGTGCCAAGTGAATTTATGTCCAGTTAGAGGCAAGTCCACTAATCCCAAATCCTCAATGAAATCATTGAAATCTTCCATCTCCCTTGTTGAATATATTGTTGATTGACCTCTACGCTCACTAGAAAATCTCACCGCATTAAAATCCCCTCCCAAGCATGTTTAGGAATGATTAAAATGAACACCAAAGGCATGTTTCCCCAAATATAGTAGTAAAAGTAATTTTAACATAACAAGTTAACTAAAAATAATGAGTATAAAATATCTAAAATATGTCACAGTGATTATCATCCACTCACAGATATGGGAAGACAACAAATCTACTCCCAACAACTCCAAGGGAAGCAGACAGGTGCTAACTGACCGATCTTTGAGAGCCTAAATGCACAGCTTCACTGAGTAGGTACCTTTCTTTCTCAAGAGAGCTCCACCCCTAACCCAAAAATCACAACACTTAGCTTCCCAAAAAAAACTAAGAGGTAAAACTTCAAGATTTGTATAATAAACTTACAATGTTGCTTGAGATTGGAAGGGAATGGAGCAAAAAGAAAGAAAGAAAAAGAGCCAAGGGAGAGGGAGACAGAACGTCAGAGAGGAAGAAGGGAAAAAAAGGGGGTGGGGGTCTCACAGGAAGCTTCTCGATGACCCCCCCCCTATTTGATCCCATTTTCGTTTTTTTTTTTCTCTTCCCCCCCAAATGAAACGGTGCGTTTCAATCTTTCCCCCTTAAGAAAATTCGTTCTCGAATTTTTAAAGTCGTTACTAACCTTGGTTTTCAAACAAGTGAGGATACTTTTCACGCATTATTGCTTCGGGTTCCCAAGTCGTTTCTTCACCAGATGGCCCTCGCCAAACAACCTTTACTGACGCAATATCCTTTGATCGTAATCGCTTCACTCGCTTATCTATGATAGCCACGGGCTGCTCTGTGTAAGACAAATGTTCATCTAACTGTACGTCTTCATGGTGAATTATGTGAGAAGGATCATACAAATATTTCCGAAGCATAGATACATGAAAAACTGGGTGAACTCCTGATAGATCTGGAGGAAGAGCCAAACGATAAGCTACAGGTCCAACTATATCCAAAATCTCAAATGGCCCAATGAATCTAGGACTTAACTTGCCCTTCTTGCCAAACCTCAACACTCCCTTCATTGGAGAAACACGTAAAAACACATGATCACCGACTGCAAACTCTAAAGGGCGTCGCCTTCGATCAGAATAAGACTTTTGTCTACTTTGAGCTGTAACTAAACGGTCTCGGATCAACTTAACCTTCTCAAGTGCATCCTGAATTAGCTCTGGGCCCACTAGTTTAGCTTCTCCAACTTCAAACCAACCTATTGGCGATCTATCGTCTACCATACAAAGCCTCAAATGGTGCCATCTGAATGCTAGACTGATAACTGTTATTGTATGCAAACTCCATCAAAGGCAAATATTGATCCCAATTCCCACCAAGATCTAAAACACAAGCGCGAAGCATAGCTTCTAATATTTGTATAGTTCTCTCAGATTGGCCGTCAGTTTGAGGATGGAAGGCCGTACTAAGATTCAAACGAGTTCCCAAGGCAGTTTGAAAGGACTTCCAAAAATGAGCAGTAAACTGAGCCCCTCGATCCGAGATAATAGACACTGGTACACCATGCAAGGAGACAATCTTATCCAAATAAAGCTTGGCATACTGAGCTGCAGAGTAAGTTTTTTTAACAGGCAAGAAATGACCAGACTTAGTTAACCGATCTATAATCACCCACACGGAGTCATAACCTTTTGAGGTTCGAGGCAAGCTTGTCACACAATCCATAGCAATACCTTCCCACTTCCACTCAGGTATCTCAATAGATTGCAGCAATCCTGCTGTTTTTTGGTGCTCAGCCTTCACTTGTTGGCATTACCAAGCATTTAGAAACAAATTCTGCTACATCTTTCTTCATCCCTTCCCACCAATAAAACTTTCGTAAATCCTGATACATCTTGTTAGAGCCAGGGTGAATAGTATAAGAAGAATGATAAGCTTCTTCTAAGATTTTCTTTCTTAAGTCATCCACATTAGGCACACATAAACGAGCTCCAAGCCGTAGAACACCCTCACAATCAACTGAGAACTCTGAAACTCTACCATTTTTAACATTCTCTACCATTTTCACCAGCTGGGGGTCCTGACTTTGAGCTTTCTTAATATCATCAACCAAGATGGAACGAATTTGTACATGAGCCAACCATAAACTCGGATGAGTAACTTCAAATTGTATGCCGCTTTCAATCATTTCTTGGAATTCTTTAACAATAGGCCTTTTCACCTCCGTTATGTGAGCAAGACTACCCATGGACTTTCTACTTAAAGCATCAGCAACCACATTCGCTTTGCCTGGATGATATAAGATTGTACAATTATAGTCCTTCAGAAGCTCCATCCACCTCCTTTGTCTTAAATTCAAATCCCTTTGCTGGAAAATATATTTAAGGCTCTTGTGATCGGTATAAATCTCACAAGTCTCACCAAGCGCAATCTAAGCTATTGGCTCTCAAAACTCTAATTTCCTCCCACATAGCTCTCTTTCCTGAAGCCGAACAAGGGGAATAAATATTTAAGATAATGCAAGGAAAGGAAGAATCTCCCCACTGACCTTTAACACCCAGATACCCTGTTCTAGTAAAGCTCTCCTGACGCATAAATACTTTCCTATTCCATAAGCATAGAAGACCCCCTAAATTTCCCTCAGACTGTTTGAAAATCCAATCCTCCTCGCCTTCACCCTTCCACAACGAACTGCATACTCTGCTTTCTATTGATTCTTTTTTTGTTTCTTGGATACAAATAAAGTCTACCATCTCCTTCTGTATCAGATTCCTCAATGCCTTTCTTTTGATTCTCCCACCCATCCCTCTTATGTTGTAGGAAGCAATCTTTATCAAGAAACCAAATTAGCACCTGCCTCGTTGATTCCCTGTTGACCTTCCTCAACCTGTAATGAATCTCTAACCTCCATTTCAACTAGTTGCCTTATGATATCCTCCTCATTTTGTACAGTCGCCATCCCAATTTTTTTACCTTCCTCCCAAATGAAGTTTGCCTCTCTGTACACTTCTGCCCTTATGATTGCACGATTTCTGTTCATAATTTGAGTGTCTGACATGGCTTGCGTACCAGAAATTGGATCGCTTGCTTGGTCCTGCTCTGCCTGAAGATCGCTCGCAAACAAAGGTTTTTTCCCATCCGCGATATCTTTTCTCCTCCTGGACTCCTCGCAAAATATTGGTTCGACGCCCAAGCTCCCCTTCGACCTTCTTCCGCCTTCTTGATAACCTTTTGAGGAACCATTTCCTTCATTGAACGCGTCCTTCTTCTCCCCTTCACGACCTCATGTTTTTCCTCTCCTCCCAATTCCTGTTTCACCCCTGCATTCCCTTCCTTTAAATTATCAGATTCCATGTTAGAGCTCAGCTGATTAGCGCCCGGTATCCCTAAAGCCAAGCCCTCCGAAACATATATGTCCTCAAGCCCAATAGTCGACGGCCCAATTGGTGAATCAGAAGAATTCATCATATTTCTTGAAATAATTCTTTTTGGACAGTTTATTTTGGGAACTATTGGGCTTTCCATAAGGTTTCCTCCCACCGGCCCGATACCAACACACTCCTTGAAGCGTACAGTGCTTCCCTTTCTGCCTAATTCCTCATTTAAATTAGTTGGGCTGTCTAATGAAACTATGTGCCTTTGACCCTTTTCTTGCACAACGCCTCCAACGTCACTTCCAATCTTTTCCCTCGATTGCCCAACTTGCACAGATATAGTGTCCTGTGCGTACTGAAACTCTCGAGGCTCTCCAATGTCAGACCCTATTTTGCTGCATAGCTTGTTTCCTGCCTGCGGATCACGTTTACCAAAGGAGAAATTTGAATATTCCTTGGATAACCGCTGGATAACCGCCTCCCCTTCCTCCTCCAAAAATTCCATTTCCGGCACGGCAAGGTTACTGTTAACTATGGAGTCGTCATCTTCAGAAGATGAATAATCCTCCGATTTTTGGTATTTCCAATCTGTGACAAGCCTATTGAAGTTATCCCCAAACGATTCTTCAAGCATACGGATTGAATGCAAATTCCCGTTTATCTTCGCCATCACCACCCTGTTGATTATTTCTGGAGCTGTTGTTGTGACCAGGACCCTACCAATATCCAGTCTTGCCCTATCTCTGGTAGAATCATCAATGGTAATATATTTTCTTGCAAGAACCGAAATCTGTTTAAAGAAATTCTCCCCCCACGCTTGAGCAGGAACCCCCAGAATCTTTAGCCAAACTGATCTCTCCCTGACCACTAAGCTAGGACTCCACGGTCGTATTTCTAAGAACCATCGAGAAAAGTGCCTGTCCTTAGAATGAAGCAGCTCTTCAAAATTTTCCCCTTCTGCAGTAGAAATAAGGACCTGGTTTCCCCCTAAAGGAGTTAGGTTTACACCCAAGAGACTCTCCAGGTGGAATTTTTTCCTGAAACACATTATCCCTTCAGGGTCCACTGATTCACCCACATAGCACCCCTTCAACCATTCCATTTCCTTCTCAGGGACATTGTACTCCATTTCACAGAGATTGTTTTCCTTTTTCTGGATATTCCTATGAATGTTTCCTGTTGGACCTGCTGCTCCCCTTATTGAATGCAAGTTATTCCTTCCACCTACCAGAGCCCTTGCATACGACTGACCATGAGAAGGTTGGTTAACTTTTTGTCTTGACGTAATAAATGGCCTCTGCAGCGTTGGATCCTTCAAATTCTCACGGTCAAACATTGGATAGTTTACCCTGAGCTTATATGACCCCATCCAAATGGAATCTAGTTTCTCCTCTAACGTCTTTGGAGATTGAACATTCAGATATCTGACAAAGCCAAATTTGTTTCCAAGTTTGTTTCTTTTAGGTACCACAAACACATCTATCACACGACCCCATCTGAGAAAAACGTTCCATAACTCCTTGTAGGTGCAACTTTCTGGAAACTTTGTGAAATAATAAGAGGTTTCTCCCTTGTGAAGATTGTTGCGTGTGCTCTCTGGTGTATCTGAAAAATGGATTTGTTTCTGCTTTCCATGGTTTCTCCACCCACCCTCACTCCGTGGAAGCACCATGGCTTTTCCACCATGGCTTTTCCTAGTGTTTGTAGGATTACAGGTCAAATGCATTTTCCCCTAGGTTCTTGTTTTATTATTATTTTTCTTTTTAAATTTTTTGATTCTAAAAGTTCTTCTAATTCTTTTATCGTATTGTTTTCTTCTTCCTTTATAAGATTTTCTAGTTGATCGAGAATTACTTTTATTCTATCGATATCTTTATTTTCATCTATTCCCTTTGCTTTAATCATAGTATTTAGTGTTTCTCTAATATTATTAATTTCACTTTGTCCTTTTTGTATTCAATTAGATGTGTAAGTTGCAATATTATTAGTATTTTCTATAAGTTGGGCAATATTTTTATTGGTTATTTCTAAAAAAAATTCTATTCTTTCAAAATACATTTTTAATTCTGCTGATAAACTCATTATTTATCTATGGAATAGCTATTGATTAGCTACGAAATAGCTATGATTTTTACGACTGTTCCAAAACCCATCAAAAGTGGAAGGGTACGATAGATTTTGCTTTCTTTTTATCGTACTAGTAAATGTTTTTAATTATTTAATAATACACTTTTAATAGTATTGTAGGGTACACTTTTTAAGGGCTTGTATTGAAATTAGGGCTTGAAACTCAATCTTTTATATTTGGAAGCCCATATAAATTAAAATCATGATTTCATATAACAATTTCATGGAATTATAAAATAATTAGCCCCAAGTCTTTTCCAATTCTTAGCTAATATTCTACAAATTGACAATTCAACAACTAAGATTTAAATTGAACATATAAAAAACGTAATTATTAAATAAATTTTTGAATTGTAACAAAAAAAATATATATTGAACTACCATTCCAATTTCATCACGTGTGTGTGTCTCTTTGGAAAGCAAATAGTACATACATAATGCAGTTATAACCAAATAAAAAGTCTGAGAAAGAATGAAAAGAAAAGACAGATAATAAAAGTTGTTTACATACCGTAGCATGCATTTGTAGTTGCTGGAATATTGGTTACCAACCTAGCCATCCATTGAAGAAAAAAGGTTAATACTTTAATTAACATTTTTATTTATTTATTTCTGATTCATAACGTAATCGCTACACTCAAATTATATACCAAAAGTTTTAATTTTAAAGTCTAAGTAAAAGTGTGTAAGAGATCATATATTTTTTACAAAGTGTTGCACTTGACTGGAAAAGAATTTATGAAATTATTATAATTAGTGAGTATTTTGTGCAAAGTCACGATACCAAGTGATGAAAAAGAGTCACTGGATGATGAGGTAATTAAGTCACTAGATTAGTGACCGTAATTCCCTTTACATTTTTTGCAATGCATGTAATTCCCTATGTACATTAGTAGCATTTCCATTTGCTAGTAAATAAAAGTGCAGACATGCATCACTAATTAAGATTTAATCTCCATTTTGTAGCTAATAGGAATGATGTGGTGTTTATTATAAACAACTGAAAATATGGTCGGGAATTACGAATCGAATTATGAAAAAATATGAAATGAGTGACAAGGGCTGCTAGGACAATTTCTAGCATGGAATTATATGCAAGGAATGGTATGTTTATTTGTCAAAATTAAGAACAGGGTCAACATTGTGCTAAAATTCTCAGATCATATTTGGATATGAATCGTACATTAATAGCTCTCTGTAATTGTGGGGTGTGCATAAATTTGGTGATACGAGAAAGATTATAGTGGAAAAGAAATTGCCTAGGGCCGTCCCTAAGATTTTGGGTGTCCTGTACGAACTGAGAAATTGGTGTCTTTTTTCCTATAAGTCGAAGCGCACAAAGAGCTTCAAAAAACTAGTCAGTAATTGTTTTAGAGCAACGCTAACATCACACTCTTCATCACACCTCTCTTAACACACCTTCTATTATTGGGTTAATTTCATGTGGGACCATGTGTTTTCGGGGGTTTCACATGAAATTCACCCAATAGTAGAGAGTGTGTTGGAAAGGAGTGTAAGTGTGTGACAACTGACAAAGAGTGTGTTCATATCATTTCTCATTATTTTAATATAACCTAAAGTGAAACAAAATATTACCGAAGAAAAGAAAAAGATTACAGCAGCAAACTACAATAGAAGTATAGCAAAAATAGTTATACTTATATCTATCAACCCGAACATGTTGCAACAACATCCCTACACCAACAGTATCATCCACTGATAGCAAATTAATCACAAGGGCTGAAGAAATAAGTTGATGCCCTATTAATCTCTCAATTTTGTTATTCTTGCATTTTTTGCTGCAAAATCATTAATAATTTTTTCATGGTCAACGTTCTTTAAAAAATCGTTTTCAATAGAAATCAAAGTAAAACTATTTAATCTATCTTGTGACACAGTAGATCGTAAATAAGATTTTAACAATCAAGATCATAAGAATCACCATGTTTTAGGCTTGTCAAGTTTTGGACCTGAATTTTAAAAAATCAATTGGGCCTCAAGTAAAAAATATAACTATATAAATTTCTTATTTTAATATATACATCAATACATATATACTAAGTAAAAAAATTGGTGCCCCTAAAAAATGGGGCCCTATGGTCACACCACCAAATCATGCTCAGGGCCACCACTGGCCAACAGTATTTTGTCCACTCAAAATGACACGCATCTAGGGACCGAAAAGTGATTGCAAATGTATATCCAAGCCGCAATCAATAATTGAAAAAGTATGTAAGAAGTAGAAAGGCAAAGTTTGTTGGTTTTTGCTAGTGACTCAAGAAGATGCAGGAGGGATCATTTGAATCGTATTGTTTCTCTCTGCTCCAGTGTGTTTTCATGCTTTCAGAGGTTAAGCATTAAGCCGAATAACTCAATATGGATATTTTTGCACAATTAATATGCATATTTTTAAAAAAGGTACAAGAGATACTCTAACTCATTACAAAAATGAGAGTAAACAAAGTCCACCCACATTACAGTTTAGTCAAAGTTATTTATCATTTATTTTACAAGTTATGTAAACTTAACTGCTTAATTAACTTGTATTGGATATATATTAACTAGATGTTGTACCCGTACATTGCACGGGCCTATTATACGTCTTTATATTAACCTTTTTGGATAGTTGTTTTTAAATATCGCAAATTTAAATTTAAATTAAAATTAATCTTTTTTAATATTTGGAATGAAAAATTATTGAATGGATGTTTTGTGTTTTATACTTCTAAATATGTTTTTATGCTAACAAAGGTGGCTAGATGGTAGAGATCCTTATATTATAGGTGGTATCGAATTCGATGAATGGTAATAATGGTAAAATATTCAATGTTAGTCGCTTGCACCATAACAATTACGAAAATAATAAAGACCATGATTTACATTAGATAATGAGGAAAGAAAGGGGATATTTGTTCACTGTATGATCTAATCATTTAAAATGATAATATATTTATGATTGTTCACACAACCAAAGAGATTAAATTAAATTACATCAACCATAGAGATAAGTCTACACAACTTCTACATTTTTTCACTAATGCCCTCATTTGCACGATTTTTTAATTTTATTCAACCAAGGAAATGAAGTCCAAAACATATAATAGATTAAGCATGAGTTACCTATTTTAAATTCTAAAAGACCTCCTTCTAAACCAAATTTGAAAGACCTCTTTCTAAACCAAGCCTCTTGGCCCAGTGGTTGTAAGGCCTGCCCTAAGACACTCTAGGGTTGACTCGATTTGCTCCCGGGTTCGATTCCTGGTGATGTTAAAATAATGTTTGGCCAGCAGAAGCCACGCCCCGTGAACAGTGATTAGTCCTTCGTTGACAGCATTGGGATACACTTGGTTTAGAACCAAAAAAAAGAAGTGATGTTGGACACCTAATCTTCCTCGTCACATGTTAGTAACTATAATCCATTGCGTGATGTTACTGTTGAAATTGTAACATATAATTGTCGATGTGAAAACACGGGCTGTGGAAGATAGATACCAGATGCCGAAGAGACTGTCTTTGACTCTTATTTATGGTCATTGCAAAATGGAGAACAATAGAAAATTGCTTCTGTTGAAACTTGAAAGGAATTCTTTTATCGGATGGGGTCAATGACAATCTTGGAATATAATCTTTGAACCCAATTTTGCTTCTTGAGATGACTTTTGCCTATAAAACATAACTGCCGATTTGGGAAATTATAAGTTAAGTTTCATTGCATAATCCTGATGATTGATCTATATTTCTCAATAATATTATTGGAACGCCCATCTCGAGTTTTGATTCATGATTTGGAAGTTCGGAAGATGTGATTTGGATGTTCATCTCTATTGTTGACAATGAGTAGAATAAAATTATTTTAACTGCATCTCACGGGTTATATAACGATGATTTTTTGACGTCATCGCGCGATGCATTAAACATAGGAACTATATTTTTTTTTAAATTTTTAAGATAGAAATATTTAAAAATAATGTTATGTAAAATATAAAATATAATTTTTCTTATTAGTTGATAAGTATAAACTTAATATATTAAATAGATGATAAAAGAGCTTACATTCAACATTGCTTAAATAAGGCTCAAGAGGTGCTTGAAACGGTCCTAGTGGTGGTAGAAAGAAGGTGCTTCAGTGGTGTGGTTAAGAGAGTTTCAGAAAGAGAAAACGTTTGGCATACCACATCCATAGTGATCATTTTGAATGGTAGAGGGAGAGAGATAATGTTACCGGTAATTACTATTTTACTTTAATAAACTTAATTAATTAAATTATTTATTGACACGTGTGTTTACATATTTTCCCCAATCATTTTCTTCTTATTACAACCAACCAAGTGATTTTACAGATATGCCCCAACCACCACCTTTCTTTTAATAATAAAGATGTTATTCACTTATACTTCACTAGTAAAGTTTCTTGAAAAGCCAATATGCATGTGTCTTATGAATATACTCATGGCTTTGGATGGCTTTGTACATAGTTTTCAGCCAGAAAATAAAAGTTGTAGAGTTGTGGACCAGGTCATTCTACTCTCATTAGTCAGTACCAATAAACAATGGTCTCAAATGCCATAATATCACAACATTGTGTCAGAAAGGGTACATACCAGTGCAAATATTCCTTCATATTTGGGTCACTTGGGCTAGGTGCATCAGGGTCCACCATGATCTGCACAGTTGCATGTAATAAAAATGAAGAATATATCAATATAATTAACTTATAGTCTATAGAGCAGAGGGAGGGGTTATAAGGTTGGCTTGGCTTGGTGGTTGAGGTGGAGGATTTAAGAATGGAGTCATAAGTAGGTTGAGGGTTCAAATTCCATCGGCCACTATCAAAATACAAACATTAACACTAATTAACATTTACTTATACAAAAAAAAAAAGTCTACAGAGCATGGGGGTTGTAGGCAAAGTTTTAAATCTGGGTCCGAAATCGAAATCTGGACCGCGACGTGTTGCTTTTGGCAGTCGTCGAAACCGTATCGCGATAGTAATTGCAGCCATATCGACCGTATTTTCCCGCAATATCCGTAACGCAACGGAACCGCAATCGCGACCGCGACCACAATTTAAAACCTTGGTTGTAGTTAATTTTTGGGTGTAGTTTCCTTTA
The DNA here is from genome assembly GCA_035048595.1 of Echinosophora koreensis. Classification (NCBI taxonomy): domain Eukaryota; kingdom Viridiplantae; phylum Streptophyta; class Magnoliopsida; order Fabales; family Fabaceae; genus Echinosophora; species Echinosophora koreensis. Next base: position 2,798,588 of record JAPCYP010000046.1, read on the forward strand.
ATTGGTATTGTAGAAATGAAGGACTCTATTTGGGTGTTTTTCCCTATAATGTCTTTGTGTGGCCTTTTCTGGCTGTGACAGGGGTTTGTTTCTTTGTTTACATAGGGGATGTTATTTCTCTTTATGTTTTCTCTTAGGGTCATTTTTTTTTTAAAGGCAAAAGGAAAATTTATTAAAAAGGTACGAGGGTACCTTTTTATACTCTCATTAATATCATCAAAATAGTTTTCTTTTAAAAAACAAAAAATTTATAGAATTGAGCATACCAGAGTGTAAAGGGTTCTGAGGTCAACTCCACCGATATCAACTTATGGTTGTTTGATGATTTGGTAGGGTTTGAGCTCACCAGCATTGACGACTTCTTTGTTATTATTATAGAAGACCCTCAGAGAGACAGAATTGGTGAAGGGATCCAAAACATCTCCAATTACATGTCCAACAACTAGAGGGTTCATTGTTCTAGGCATATATAACACTTATAAAACTATATATCCTTTGCAGTTATGATATTTGCACACTTGGGTTTGACACCCAGGTGGAAGGTTAATCATGTGTAAATTTTTGGTTAATTCAGTTCGTTATATGGTTAATGGGTTATATGAAGCTTATTTTCCATAACCATGTAAATATTTGGTTAATCACATGCAAATATCTGGTTAATTCAGTTCTTTATATGATTAATGGGTCATCATGAATTAACCAAATATTTACACACTACAAAAAGCTGAATTAATGATTTTCGGTCGCTAAATTGGCCAGCGACCGAATTAGCGACCGATTACAAACGGTTGCCAAAACCTTGGTCGCTAATTATATAGCGACCGAATTATTTTCTGTCGCTGATTAGCGACAGAATTTTTAGTCGCAGAATACTCATAATTTGGTCGTTTAGATTGGTCGTCTTTCAATTAAAATGACTGATTCAGCAACCGGTTTTTTAAATTTTGCGACCCAATTATCCGTCGCTAATCCAATGGTTATATTTAAATATTGCGTCCAAAAAATCGGTCGCTAATTTTAGAAAACCGGTCGCTAAAATCAACGGTCATATTTAAAATAGCGACCAAAAAATTTCGGTCGCTGATTTATTATTATTATTATTATTATTTTTTGTTGCCGCAAAATATTAAAATAAGATTTAATTAATTAAATTAAAATTAGCGAACATAAACTTAAAAAAAATAAAATTAAATATCAATCATATTAAAACAGATAATTTGATAAATATTCACGCAAAATATATAAAAAGACCAGGAGAAATATAAATGTAATAGTCAATATGTGTCATACAAAGATGGGAAAACTAATCTATGTGACGAGGGGGTGAAGGGAGTGGGCTGATGCTAGAGTGATCCGAGGCAGCGACAGCAGCAGTAACGTCATCAATAGCAGCAGCATCGGTAACAGCGGCGG